>OX578140.1:99607567-102007567 GCA_951213105.1 Amaurobius ferox
GTTCAGGGATACTCCAAAAATATCAGTCCATTGAAATGTGCTAGTTGGATAATTGACTCCTTTTACTATGCTTACATAATGCACTCTGTTGCAAAACATTATATGCACCTATAAAAAAATAAACTACAAGCGTTTATAAAAGGTACTTTCTAGATCTTCAAAATGAACATTCGATGATCTAAAATGCGGAATAATTTTACACTTATAGTAAGTATAAACCACGGTACAAAACCTAACGAAGCCATATTTTGGATACCCCCAGGGGACGGGAGAAATGGAGAATTGTCGAAAAGGCTTTTTTCAGATCCTTCAGAATGGACCTTTGATGATCTAAAACACTGAATTTTTGCACACTTATAATATCGTCTCCCGGCCGTCCAAATAGTTGCTCTAAGTCCTCTGGACGAGTCGGACGGTCTGGGTCTTCAACACTTATAATATCGGGACAACGGCCGTACCGTGCTGAAAACACCGGTTCTCGTTAGATCACCGAAGTCAAGCAGCATCGGGCGCGGTTAGTACTTGGATGAGTGACCACCTGGGAACACTGCGTGCTTTTGGCACATTTCGGGTGCGGTAGCCCGGTGATTTGCGCGCTGGATTTGAACGCTGCCACAACTGCCGCCGTGGTCGTGCGGAGTACGACCACGTTAAACATGTGGGTCCGTAAATCCTTCCGAGAGGTTGGCGGTAGGGGAAGGAGGTCCCTGTGGATGCCTCCCCCACTGGGTTCCGGTCTAACTTGGGTAGCACTTCCTGGCCGTCCAAACGGTTACCTTACGCCTTTCTGGTAGGTCGGACGGTCTGGGTCTCAAAAACAACAACACTTGTAATATCGACCGCAGAGCAGAATTTACAGAACCACGTTTTTGAACCCTTAGATTGACGATAAAGTAGGCATGTTTCGAAAAGTCTTTACCAGACACCCTTCAGAATGGCACTTTGATGATCTAAAACACTGAATTTTTGCATCAGGAACTGTAGTCCAGTGGTTGGCGCACGGGAATTGCACTCGGTCGGCCAAGATTCGATTCCCTCTGCTGCCAAATCTGCTGCCGTGTTCACGCGGAGTACGATCACGTTAAACATATGGATGCGTAAGTCCTTCCGATAGGTTGGCGGTAGCAGAAGGAGGGTACGGTCCCTGTGGATGCCTCCCCCAGTGGGTTCCGGTCTAAATTGAATGGCTCTTCCCGGCTGTCCAAACAGTTACCTTACACCTTTGTGGTAGGTCAGACGGTCTGGGTCTCAACAACAACACTTATAATATCGACTACAGAGCAAAACTTACAGAACCATATTTTTGAATCCTCAGAAGGATCAGAAAATGGGAATTTCACAAAAAGTCTTTGCAGACCTTCTAGACGTCCTCTGATGGTCTAGGAAACTAAATATTTCAGTACCACGAGGCAAAACCTATCGAAACCGGATTTTCAATTAAAATGGCTGTTTCCGACTCTAAACATACATTGTTAGAAAAAACACCAGAAGCATACACTGTTAACAAAATCAAACTTGAGGGGAACAAATGTTGCCATTTAATTTATTAAAACTGCTAGTTTTCCTGTCCTTCACAAGCCGAAGAAAAATAAATATATAATAAAGCACATATATTTCATTTTTATGACTGAACATGAAACATATCAATAATATTCTTAACCGAAGTAAATATTTAAAAGCCACGATACTTCCCGATTTAAAATAAATAAATCATTTCGAAGAAACTTTTGAATCACGTCTTTTATTTTGCCTCGTCGGGAAAATTCACTGCACCTACACAATCGTATCACGTCCACAAAAAAAAAAAAAAAAAAAACCGATTTATTTTTGTAGAGAGGATTAGTTTTGTCAGAAGAAATATGAAACAGATAATATTTATACATTGAAGAGAATGCAAAATGGAGTAGAATAGACGTCTTCATCCACCCTATTTAAAAGGAATTCATGTTCATCGCCGATGTCTGAAATCGTGAAATACAGCTGCTATTTGCTGAATGCAAAACCTCTCATAATTCTATGTGCAAGACATATTTCTTCCAAAATCCATTATAAGTTCTATACTGTTTACATTCTCGTCTGTGTAATAGCATAGAGAAAGTATTGTTTTAACGAAAATTTATGAATTCAATATTTTGATGCCACTATATGTTTTAAGACCTGGTGAACACGTTTAGACTATTTTTGAAGTGATGTCCATATGTCTGTGGTCGATTTCTTATGAACAATATAGCGGCCATAAATATTAATGGCTGTTCACGAAACTTTATATCCGGCTTTATTATAAAAAAATTTAGAACTTAGAGCAAAAACTTATAATTTTTTATTTCTTTAACATGGTAGCATAGGGCAAAATTTGACATAATCATGCATAAAATGGTTTATTTATGGCTTGATGACCACGAGACATCATAGTTACAATCATTGTTGTGAAAAAAAATCCGGGATACAATTTTTACTTTCTCTACAATACATGGTAATGTATAGGGAAAGTATTGGAATCATGCCGAAAATCTCAACTCGAGTTGTCGACAGATCTACGCGTTTCGAGACCTCTAGAATACGAAAAACCATTTTCAGCGTGACGCTGCTTGTGTGTCTGCGTGTCTGTCTGTGCAGATTTTGTATCCACTCTAACTAAAAAACTAATTGACCGAATTTCATAAAATTTGGTAAGTCACTTGTGGGCGAATCTGGTACTGATTAGTTTTGGGTATGAATTGGAATAAAGGAACCCGCCTTTTTTGCGAAATGGTCCGCAAAAGCCTGTATACACTCTATCTAAAAAACTAATAGACTGAATTTCACAAAATTCGGTAGATAAGTCACTTGTAGATCACCCTGGTGCTGATTAGATTTTGGTACGATTCGAAAAAAAATAACTTACCTTTTTTTCCAAAATGGCTCGCAATAATCGTCAAAATCTAAAATAAAAACTACGTATGCTCAAATATATCCATTAAATAATCGTTTTATACGTAATTTTTAACGCAAAAAGAATAAGACCAAACCTATTACACTAGGAGTAGCCGTTCTCGAGATATTTTAGTTTTTTCGTATTTTCTCTACGCAACTTTGAAAATAAGTCCAGTTACCAAATGAGAGTGAAAATAGAATTAAAAGTGAATTAAATTTAATTAAAATAAAGTAAACGTGGATATAAGTCTGCAGGGAAAGTCATGTGCTGCCACATATCAGATTTTTACTTTCCCTGCAATACATGGCAATGTACAGGGAAAGTATAGGAATCCTGCCGAAAATCGCAACTCTAGTTTTCGACGGATCTACACGTTTCGAGACCTCTAGAATACGAAAAACCTATTTTTAGCGTGACGTCTGTGTGTGTATCTGACTGTCTGTCTGTGTCTGTCTGTCTGTCTGTCTGCCTGTGCAAAGTATGTATTCACTCTAACTCAATAACTGATGAACCGAATTTTCATAAAATTTGATAGGTATATCACTTGGGTGGTGTGAAGCCAGAATATGTTCTCACATGTAGTGAGACAAGTATATGTGTAGATTTATGGTGTCCTTAAAGGCAAACAAAACATTAGTCTGGCTGGCGCCGAATTTTATGAGAACTTGAACTTTTAGGTCAAAGGACAGTAAATTTAGGAGGCCATATAAGAGTTGGGTCGGACTGAAAGTACAGTCGTGCCATTGGGTGAGGGGTGGCCAATCAGTGCCATGAAAGAAGTAAGGCGGAGTCCCCCCCCCCCACCGAGTGGACCTCAAGTTTGGATCCGAGAATCGGCAGTATAGTATTAGTATTATCGGCAGTATGAGATTATCGGCAGTATTAGTATGAGTATTTTGTAATAGATAGTAGTAGAACATGAACAAGTAAGATGACTTAGAAGCAGTTATAGAAAGATTTGAGTATTAGAGAAATCATGACTTAGAGGCATCAGCATTCTGACTTAGCAACGTGAACAAGTAAGATGACGACAAGTATCATCGTAAGATTAGCAGATTTCAAGTAGTGAGAGTATCATCATGACATAGAGAGAACAACTACAGACGAATTTGACCACGGTTCCCAACAAGGCCCAAAACTCAAGGTATGTGTCATCAACAATCCAACGGTTAATGAATATTTAGATATTGGTTCAAGTAGTCTCACATGTCTCCATCCCAGTCTATTTAAAAGTAATATAATGTATTGGAAGTTAATAAGTAGTTATGTAAATTAATAAATGTTATTGTTAAGTTTAAATAGTCTAATCTTTTAATAATGATTAATGTGAATTCCTTTACAGGACTCACACTTAAGTTAAAATAATTGGAGGGTTATTGCTTAAACACAACGCACTTATAATCAATAAAATTAAAGATAAACAATTAATATTAATATAGTTTAAAATTATACACTTAAATGATATATTAGTCGTGCCACAGGTGGTATCCTGGTGCTGATTAGTTTTTGATACGATTCGAGATAAAAAAAAAACCGCCTTTATTGTGAAATGGCCAGCAAAAATTGTCTGTATCCACTCTAGCTGAATAACTAATGGACCGAATTTCACAAAATTCGGTAGATAAGTCGCTTGTGGGTCACCCCGGTGCTGATTAGATTTTAGTGTGATTCGAAAAAAATAAGATCCATGCATAAAGCATTGATTTTGAAACACTTTCCAACTGAAATGCAATTTTATTTAAACATCTCTAAAATGCGATACATTCAGCAGTGATATATTTTAAATTATCACAGTATTACACTAATTTATTATATTTGAAAACTTAAAGCGTCATCGAAAAATAATGAACTTTATTAAAATGATGTCATCAAAATATAAATCGTCTGGCTCTCTATGTAAAAGCAATGAATATGTCATTCATATCACTTTCATTCCAGGATCCAGAGCTAAATAATTTTGCTTGATAAAAATTCAGCTATTCTTATACAACTCATCTTACAGTCACTTGTTTACATTCTGCATCCAGTAAAATCAGGATTCATTGTAGAAATAATCAAAGTTTGATGATCATTTAAACTCAAAAATATTGTAATTGCGTTGGCGCTGAATATAGATTCACAAAAAATACGCAAAAATAAAGCAGTTTTGGGTCGGATGCAACACTAAATATCAATTTAAAAAACTTTAAAAATCATGATTTTGACACCGGAAATAAAATATGGATGCCATATTTTATTTTGAAGTGGGACACTTACGATCTCTTCATATAACATGGATGTATTTAATATTTTTATTTTTATTTTAAAAACTACCGAACATATTCTGCTTAATTTTTTTATGTATATTTTATGGGGTAATTTGTATAATTCTTAAAATTTTCAAAGCAATTTGGGAATTTTAACTTTGCTTAAAAAATGTTAGAAATATCCGGTCCCATAGTTTTCAACGTATTTCACTTTTTTAACCCTAGTTCAATCCAAAACTAATTGAGCGATATTATTAATTTACATTCCCAGATATCCCTCAGACCGTCTGAACAACATACCAAAGTACATCTAAGTACAAAGTGTATCTAAGTATCTACGTTCGCACTTATCTTGCGAACGAACAGACAAACACACAGAATGAATAAAGTCATAAACACTTTTCAACTATGTTGGCAAAGTATTTAAAACACGAAATATTTTTTTCACGAGATTTCCGATGCGACTAAAATTTTGATGCACTGCACACCATGGTCCATCTGAATATGTTCTATGTTCGTGCCCCAAAAGAAGTGATAGAACAGTGAGAAAATGAATTATAGAAATGCATTTCGCATAATAAGACTAAGGTTATATTTATGTATTCAACTCTTTGAAAAAAACATGAATTGAAAAGTGTTGATTATGTTATTAGAACGCTAGCTATTAAAAAGATCGAACATTTTTTCGACACATGTCATTAACTTAGTCCTCTTACATTCAACATATTTCACGGTTTCGTGCTTGGCTTCCGTTCTTGGCAAGATAATTGTAATTCCACATACATTTTCATTTATGGAATTTTCACGTCATTCCTTTACGTTGTTATATCATTTACGTACATCATAACTATGTTTTTACTTCTTTTGCGCATTTCCTTTGCGAATTAGAGTTCACTGTTTTTAGAAGAAACATTCTCCAGGTTTTAACGCTTCGATTCCTGTACTACATATTTGAACGTAAATGTATAAAAATTAAATGTAGACATCGGTGATAAATATGAATCATTTTAAAAGAGGATGAGTGGCGATGCATTTTCCTCTTCGTTTTGAACTCTCTTCATTGTGTAAAATTCTTCGGCTTCATATTTCCTTCGGTAAAACAAATATTCTCTGTGGAAATATAAAGCTTTTTTTATGGACGTAATGCTATTGAAAAGAACAAAACGCGTGATTCAAAGTTTTTCCCAATGAAAATTATTTTCTTTGAAACAGGGACAGAGCTAATTTTGAAATATTCTGTTAAGTAAGGAAAGTATATTCCCTTTGTAGAAGGTTATGGAAAAAAGCGCACAATTCATGAAATTCTAATTTACAAAATTCATCCAATTTACAAAATTCGAGAAGTTTTTAGAACTCGCCGCAAATCGTCAAATTACCAATATTTCATCAAGTTTGTCGCCAAGGTCAAATGACCCAGACTATAAAAATAAAAGAATGGTTTCCTGTTATGTTTTCGCAATAATGTGATATAACTTCCGTTACATACTTCCGTTTCATCCCCGTCATATTTCTTTCATGTTTCATGTCCTTGCATCCTGAGATGTTTCATATAAAAAATTTAAAGTTTTTTCAACTGGAAACATACAAATCTGTTAATTGCACGCCCGGATCTGCGTTACGTAATAGCTGGAGAATATCATTTATCATGCCCCCAGTATACGTCTATCAGTTCAGTTGCAGCCTATTCCATGTTGAATAAAAGGCGATGAAATTGTAGCTGCAACTAGAAACTCGATTCATAACTTTAAGATTGCTGTCGATAAGAAATTTTTGTCACTTAGAACTTGACCATTGCAACATAGTACAGTTCACTATCAACCTTATTCAAATGAAGCCTATTGTATTATATGCCTAACTTTGTCGAATTAGCACAGATGTAAGTTCAATCGTGAAGGTGGTCGGTATATGCAGTGAGCACCTGCAATCTCCAATCTACAGAACAGATAACTAATTTGTTGTTGATACCTAGACCGTCCAACCTACCAGAAAGGTGTAAGGTAACTGATTTGGACGGCCGGGAAGTGCCACCCAATTTAGACCGGAACCCAGTGGGGGAGGCATCCACAGGGACCGTACCCTCCCTCCCCTACCACCAACCTCTCAGGAGGAATTACGGACCCACGTGTTTAACATGATCGTACTCCGCATGAACACGGTGGCAGTTGCGCCAGCGTGCAAATCCAGCGCGCAAACCACCGGGATACCGCGCCCGAAACGCGCCAACAGCACACGGTGTTCCCAGGTGGTCACCCACCCAAGTACTAACCGCGTCTGATTCTGCTCGACTTCGGTGATCTAACGAGAACCGGTGTTTTCAGCACGGTACAGCCGTTGGCCCAGATAACTCTAATTTGTGTTATTGTTTTCACATTGCCGAAATTTGTAAATCTTTTGGACAACATTTGTTTTAAAGATTTATTTCCATTGGTGAAAAGATGAAGTTAGCAAATTTGGCTGTGTACATCTTTTGTCCTTTTCGTGTGCCACAATTTGAGAATCATTGATTAAAAGTTTAAAAGAAAAACCCATTTCTATAAAATATCATCTAGCATATTTTACATACATAAACTAACCTATTTTGCAAGTTACGTCATATGCTTTACCTCCTTTGCATAATGTGAAAGGATATTTGAAGTTATTTTCATGCTTTACTACAATGAACGCTTGATATAGTTAGTATAAACTATTTTTTTTTTTGCCCATTTTAGCCTTTGTTATTTTAAAATTTTCATTCCAAAGTTATTTTAATTTTTTAGCTTCATATATTCTTTTGACCATGTTTTCATTTAAAAGATGTTCTGTTACATTACTTTTCTTTTAATAAATTCTTGTGTTCAAACTACATTTATGAAATACACTCTTTGCTGTAAATATTGCCCTTAAATTAGCAATTCTTCATAGCATCTATCTGTAAGCTAACATTACATTTTGTTTTATGCATCAAATTTAAGGTTTACGAAGTAAAATATACCCCACTTTCAAGACCCTTAAGTTTATAAAGAGCTAAACATATTAAGTTTTGATACTATTCACGATTTTCATAATGTTTGTAATTCATATTCTGTAATTCCAATCTTTCAAAATTCATCCTATTCGAATAGTTCTATTGTTGCGTTCTATTGTTGCCGACAAATGTTTCATTTCTGCCGCTGGGTTTTGTTTCCGTTTGAAATAGCGGAACGGATCGAATGAATCTAAGCTTTGAAGAGTATCATGAAATGAAATTGAAATCTTCTCTATCAAATCATTCCATTTTACAGGAATTCGCATATTCTGTGATTCTGTGGATATGCAACGAATTCAGCAGAAAGAAATAAGACGATCCGAAAGTTGATAGAAGTAAAATGAAATATCTTGTTGTCCTCAACCTTGGATTCAAGCCATATTGTAAACAAATGCAAAATTCTGAAATTTTCTTTCCAGTCAATTAAATGAAAAGTAAACCATATTTACTTGAAAACGTAGCTTATTATTTTTAAATAGCAGCGTATTAATCATAATCTTAGCTCAGCGTAGAACTTGGTTGGAACCGGAATCAAGCACGGACTTCATTGAGTACGTCCAGAAGTGTACGTCCAGTTACACTATTCCGACAAGGAAGGAAGCTCCTTGAATTACCCTGCAAAAATAACTACCCGTACGAGTAAAATAAACTCAGAAAACTACTAAATGTATTAAAATAGTTTTAATTTCCAGTTTAAAACAATAATCCGTTATCAGAGATTCCAGTGTAAGGAATTGACTCAATATGAAAATGATTCATTATAGTTCGATGCAAAAGTTTAGACACTAAGGTAATTTTTCAATAAAATCTAAAGAAATTATTTTCCAACCTATTACTTACCGTGGGCTACTTTTAGTCAGTAAGAAGCTAGCGGGACGCCCATACAAAAACGCGCGTAAGTACTCATATGTACACACGCAATTACGCACGCAAGCACACAGAATTCGCGCGATAGATATAGTGTAAACTCTAAGACAGACATACACACAAATAGAGCTGAGACAGCCCAGTGGTTAACGCGCGGGGATTGCCCTCCGAAGACCGTGTTCACGCGGAGTACGGGCATGTTAAATATGTGGGTTTGTAAGTCCTTCCAAAAGGTTGGTGGTAGCGAAAGGACGGTACGATCCTTGTAGACGCCGCCCCTCACTGGGTTAAGGTCTAAATTGGGTGGCACTTCCCAGCCGTCCAAATAGGTACCTTACACCCCCGAGTAACGGCCGTCCAAATAGCTGCTCTAAGTCCTCGGACGAGTCGGACGGTCTGGGTCTTCAACACACCCGAGTGAGTCGGACGATCTGAGTCGAAAAAAAAAATACACACAGGCAGACAGCCTTACAGGTAACATTGAAATAATTGGTGCTCAAAATATTTAAATCCATCAAATTGAAAGAGCAAGAATGTCAAATCCCTCACACTACTTTCCTTTTAAATATACTAAGTATTGTATGAAAAGTAATATGTAAAGCATTTCCAAGAGAATCATTGTTTTTAATTAAAATGATTAATTTAGACTCATGTATTGTAAAGTTCGTCTTGAATATTCTAAATCTCAGTGCCTTTCACACGGCAGTCATTCAAAATGTTTCGCTATATATCTTTGTTGTAAACATTATTGGTCAAAGTCAGAATGAGAACCTTTGACATTTAATTTCGAACGCATATAGTTACATTCAAATATATCCTTTGTGCAAAGAAGGGAATGCACTGCATTTCAGTGTTTTAAATAATGCCAAGTAAATGTTTATATTGTTTTCATGTCGTAAACAAAGGAGGTTGCTTTGATGATTGTGTTCATAAGTTAAATGTAAGGTATGTTACGGCTTAAAATAAATAATGTTGTAATAAACTCATTTTTGTACTTTCTATAAAAGCAGAACTATAAAAATTAGGTGACTACAATTGTTTATAGGGCTTTATTTACAAGGGTTGTAACGATCAGGTAGCAAAAGTAAGCAACAATGACGGGCCTTAAGTCTAGAAGGGGCCTCAGCCATGTCACATGATGCACAAGAAATTAGATAAAGAAAATGGAAAAATTAGAATTTCTTTTTGTATGTTTGTGTGTCTTTATGAGAAATCTATTAAAAGAAGTGTAGCATCGAAAATTTTAAAGAAAATAATAATAGATCTCAATGAAGTCCAGTCAGTATTGCATCGTGTCCACGAAAATTTTAAATCAATTCGAAAAAAGTTTCAAACAATAAACAAAAAAAATCAATCATGCATAAAACATTGATTATGAAACACTTTAACTGAAAGGCAATTTTTTAAACATCTCTAAAATGGCATACATTTAGCGCTGATATTTTTAAAATTATCACAGTATTACAGAAATTTATTATATTTCAAAACTTAAAACTTCATTGAAAATAACAATGCTATTTACACAAAATGAACTTTATTCAAATGACGTCATTGATATATAAATCGTCTGCCTCTCTGTGTAAAATCAATGCTTATTTAATCCATATCACTTATATTCTAGCCTCCAGAGCTAAATAATTTTACATGAAAAATATTCAGCAATTCTTATCCAACTCACCTTACAATCACTTGATTTGCTTACATTGGGCGTGCGTTAAAATTGACGTCGTTGTAGAAGTAATCAATGTTTAGTGATAATTTGAAATAAAAAATATTGTAATTGCGTTGTCACAGAATTTAGATACACATATAATATGCAAAAACAAAGCGGCTTTACAACGCATGCAACACTAAATATAAATTTAAACGATCTTACATCACGATTTTTACACAGCGGAGAAACATGAATGCCGTATTTTATTTTACAATGAGTTACGTGATTTCTTTATATATCATGAGTGTAATTTTTAATTTAATTTTTATTTGAAAAACAACCCAACATATTTTGCTAAAAATTGTTTTATCATTTTATCTGGTAATTTGAATATTTCCTAAAATTTTCGAAGCAATTTGTGAATATTTACTTCGTTTAAAAACTGTTTAAAACGAAGTCCCATAGTGTTCAAAGTATTTCATTTTTCAAGCCAGATTAAATCCGAAAAAAACTGGATAATATTACTCATTTCCATTCACTTATGTTCCACAGACCGTCTCAACAGCATACTAAAATTTCATTTTGATAAAGTCATTGTTACGGTAGTTATCGTGCGAACGGACAGACAGACAGTATGGCCAAAGTCATAAACACTTTTCAATTATGTTGGATAGTGCTAAAAAAGATGCTGTAAAAATATCAGCACATGGGACATTCCTCCGCATTTTTCAAATAAAATACAAGTAAAAATTAAACATCTATATAATGAGTTGACTACAGATGTTAGATCACAATAACCATTCTGCTAACATTTGCATCCTTTATTTGCATTGTTAGAATTATTTTCTTATTTACTAACAGCTTATTGCAACTTCTGATTTAACTGACCAATCGGGAGGCCGCGCAGGTACATTGCGTATTCTATATTGGGGTAAAATCAATGTGGTCAATAAGTACGTACACTGTAAAACATTTGCAGGCATGTTCAGAAGAATCAGCTGTCCGCAGGGTAATAAGATTCCTGATAGATAGTTTTGATAATATATATATATATATATATATATATATATATATATATATATATATATATATAAATTGAAAGATTTTAATCGAAAATTATGCATAAACTACTGTATGTACAATAAAACCCATCTCTAGCATATCTGTTAGAAATGAGTAACTAATAGACCAAGACTAAGGACAAAGATAGAAGGTAACATATCACTACAATGGAAAGGGGGATGAGAAGAATATTAGGATACAAAATTCACAATTAAAAGTATATAAATATAAATAAAAATAAAAAAGAAAACACGGCAACAAAAATGAGAAAAGGCAATAATAATAAGCTCAAGATAATAGATTAAGATATAGAGAACAATCAATTGAAACTACACAAAAAATGGCGGTTAGTTCGAAATTGCATTCTCATCAAAAAATAAAGCTTCGGCAGACGATAATTAGTTGAATATTTCACAAATGAAGCTGGAATTTTCATGAACGCCTGTAATTTTGGCTTTTCTTATCAATTTCCCAAATTGATCAACAAAGTAGCTGAAAAAAATGAGCAAAGGTTGCAGAATGTTTTACAGTGTAGAAGAATCTACATAGACCTGTGTGGTTGACGACGGTAGATTGCGAAACTGAGTTCATGTATCCTGTTGAAAGATGCTAATGTTTAGTGATGATTATGGGTTTCGTGAGGTATTGCCATTGATGTTTATAACCTATTTTGTATGTCTTTCTGCGCCTAAAAGTACAAGACATACCTTGTGCAAGGTATACCTTCAGGTACACCTTGGTAAGGTATACCTTCATATAAGGTATGGTATATCAGGTACACCTGTGCAAGGTATACCTTCAGGTACAAGGCATACCTTGCTAAGTTGATTACGTCGACTCAGTTAATATTCATTTTTGAATCTAACTATCTGTGTGTGGATTCTTGGTCATTAGGATTTTGATTGTTATTTTAAAGGATCGCGTTTGAATTATGGCATTTCAGATTCACAATTGTTATCCTAACGTAAGAACCATTGAGGTAAATGTAAGAAGTTAAAACTTCATATTAAGGAAATGCCAATATCGTTTGAGACAATAATTCAAGTGGCGCTGAGATAAGATAAATAGCCCTGTATTTTTATGGCGAAAGGCCTAAAATATTTGTTTAAACTGTCTAATTTGAAAAAATAAATTATTAGCATAATGCAACGTAATGCAACTTAAGCAATAAAGAATATTCCTACATATTCAAAATTATTTTAAATTTCAATTTATTTTTATCTCCCTATATTCTGTCATACAACTATATAAATATACTGGTTAATTGCACTCATAATTGAGGAACACTTAATTTAAAAATAATCAAAATTACATATACTAAATACTACGCCTTTCTGTTGTGTCAATTAATAACATCAGCTACTTTAGTAACACTAGGTACACCTAGGTATAATTCTCAAAGCATTACGGCGTTTTCAAGCGTTTCATACGTAGGGGATTTATCTCCTTCTTATAAACTCCATGGTAAGAACTGTACACAGATTACCGATTTAATACACGTGAAGACATGTTTCGAGTTAGTATATTCTGCAGCGTGATAGATATATTTGCAATTAAAACTCAACAAATATTTACAGGAATGAGGGAAATAAAGAACGCATTTGGATTTCTGGTACCAATTTTTTTTAAATAACTGATTTAAATTTATTGCTAAAATCTGAAATTTTTCAGAAAAATATTCCGACCTTATTTCCTCACAATTTTTATTCAGTATTCATGATGCGTTACACAAGGGCTTAAGCGCTCGCTAGGAAGGTGCTTATTAACATATGCCACATTGTGACCAAAGAGGCTTGCGCCCGCTCAGCGGTCAAAAAATATTTATATAAGATGTAAGCATATATTTTATTCATTTGCTTAAATGATTGCTAAAAATTGGATGCGGTATGCATTTGAAAAAATTGCATGTATGAAGAATGCATGAATTCAATTAATCCATGTTTTAAATGCCGGACAACAACCTGTATATTTTATAGTTATATATCTTATATGATGTTTCATAATATGATGTTATTATTATATATATCCTTATGAAATAAGATTATATGTAAAATCATAAACCATCAGTTGTTGCGTTTACCATCATTTATTGAATGCAATTATTTATTCTCTTTTTAGGTGAGCAAAAATTGTATTACTTCCTCATTTGTGAAGATAGACTGCTATCTATGGTAAGAGAGAGAGAAAGAGAGAGAGAGAAAGAAAGAGAGAGAGAGAGAGAGAAAGAGAGAGAAAGAGAGATTATTTCTTTAACGTGTAGAAAATTACATGACAAAAAGGATTCGAATATCAATTTTATGAACAGAGGAAATTTTAAGTGTGATAACACATATCCTCAGTTCTGGAATTTCTTCTGGTTACGTGTTTTTAGTTCTTGAATTCGGCCTAATACTAAATAGAATTCTTGAATTCGGCCGATTACTAAATAGAAGTGTATGCTAATTTATTTGAATGTTATTTTACAAGAACTAATTTAAAATGATTAACATTCCATATACATATGTTACTGCCTCGTTTCTCATATTTAATTTCAATTTTTTAAAATATTTCGTCGTAAACATATTCCTCATTATTTACTATTTATTTATTTTACACTCTGAATGAAGAAAATCAGCATAAATTTAAATTAAGCTGAATACTTAATCAAAGTTTATGCTGATTTATTTAAAAATTATTTTTCAGGCAAAAACAGGTAATATTATTCGATTTATAAATTTATTTTCATCATTGTAAAGTACTGCGTCTCACAGTAAAAACAGTCCTTCTTTATTTGTGTAAAGAAAAATATTTATCATAGGATTTAAAATCAATTATAATTTCATTTCAAAGGTGTACCCAAAATCAACAACTTTATTGTTGTTTAACAAATAGAACAGTGTACACATATTAAACAGCTTTATTGTTGTATAGATTTATTGGTACAGCCTTATTTTTGTATAATAAATAGTATATTTGAAAGACAAAATAATATTTAGACAAAATAGTTCAGACATGATGGTATTGCCATGTACGATAATTTTCATACCAGATTTTGTTAAACAAGTAGGAATTCAAGATGCATGGCAGATAAATCAGTAAAAAACTAGAATGTATACAATCTAATCACAGCAAGTTTTATTCAGCGTTGCAGGTCGCCACTCGTTGCACAATCGTCCAGTGTCTTACCATTCGGGCATAGGTGGAATGAAAAGTCATCATCTTAAATCTAAAAAAATTGATGTGAGCAGCACATGACCTTCCCTGCAGACTCAAACTCATTTTCCCTTTATTTCTTTAATAATTCATTAAATTGAGTTTAATTGCACAAAATAACACTGAATGAATTTAATTCAATTTTTGTTTTTATTTGGTAACTGGACATTTTTTCAAAGGCGACGTAACAAAAATGCAAAAAACCTCAAGTATCTCGAGAACGGTTAGTCCTAAAGTAATGGGGTTGGTCTAATTATTTTCCTCGTCAAGAATTACGTATGGAACACGCATTTAATTAACACATTTGAGCTATTTTATATTTTGTCGATTTTTGCAGGCCATTTCGTAAAAGGCTAGTTCTACTTTACGAATAGTACCAACATTTAATCAGCACCAGGATATCCCACAAGTGACTTATCTACCAAACTTTGTGAAGTTTGGCCAGTTAATTTTTTAGCTAGAGTGGATACATCGATTTTTGCGGGCTATTTAGCAAAAAAAAAGCAGGTTTTTTCATACCAAACAGTACCAAAATCTAATCAGCACCAGGGTCACCCACAAGGGACTTACCTACCAAATTTTATGAAATTTGGTCGATTAGTTTTTCAGTTAGAGTGGATACGTACATTGCACAGACAGACAGGCAGACACACAGACAAATAGTACACACGGACACACACACAGATGTCATACTGAACATGGTTTTTTTCGTATTCTAAAGGTGTCAAAACGTGTAGACTCATCGAAAACTCGAGTTGCGATTTTCGATACGATTCCAGTACTTTCCCTATGCATTACCACATATTGCAGGAAAAGTAAAAACTGATTAGGAGCTTTCATCTTATTATCTGTATATTTATAAAATACACTTTTTCTATTTAAGTACTTAAGTGATTTATTTATTTTTTTTTTATCTCAAATGGATTTATTTGACTGGCAATTATTCACTTGGCTTCCGTAACACCAGTGTTTGGTAAATATATTATTTTGCTCTTGCTCACAGAATTGGTAACATAACCCGCTTAAAGCGCTCCCAAGAGATGGAAACGCATGGCAGGACTACATGGTGGATCTACGTTTGTCTGTCTCTTTAGAAATTATCAGAATTGTGGCATGTAAAAAGTTGTCCTGTTGCTATTGTGAGTGTCGGGTATACCATGCTGACGGGTAGATAATAGCGCTAAACTAATCTATGACATCAGTTATCGACAGTGAAAGCGCTATTTTTGTCTCAGTCTATTAAAAATACCATTTAATAGATACGTTCTGCGAGTTAAAAGATATCTATATTCATGTATATTCATACTTAATTCTTTAATAGAGTTAGTTAGTAGTTATTAAATTACATTTTATGTGTTGCTTTTTAAAGTGAATCTTAAATGTGTCAGTATTTAATAAAGTGAAAGATAGGTTGTTATTTTAAAATGCTACGGAAAATACGAATATCTTATTAGTTTTATTTAACAATAATTATTTAAGTATAAAAATAATTATTTAAGTATAAAATAGTTATTTAAATATAAAAATAATTATTTAAGTATAAAAATAGTTAAAGTACAATAATAATTATTAAAGTATAAAAATAATTATTGAAGCTTTATTACAAAGCTGAATGTCACGAGTTTGTCAGTGAGAACAATTGGTATAGAAAAAGAATAGCTTCAGTTTTCGTATGTGTTTGGCCAACACTTGCAAAATACTTAAGTGGAATTAAATTTTTACCGGAGTTCGTTTAAGGGACTTGCAACCAAAACTTTTTTACTCGCAGGGACAATTGTGAGGTTTCTATTAAATTAAGTGTTAAAACTATTAAATTAAATTAAGTATTACAAATTAAGTAATAAAATTAGCTACATTGGAAGACATAACCGAAACTTTTCTCAGAAAAGTTGACAATGAATAATATTTTATCCGTTGAAAACACTTTCCCGTGATTCTCTACATGGTATGGCTCCCTGGAGTACAGAAAGGGTTTTGAGCAATAAATATTTATTATTATGTATATGATAATTGAAGTGGATTATACTTTTACCTTATGCGAAAGTGTTTAATGTATGTGAAGTAAATGCTTGTTTAAGATTGTTAAAAATTAATAACTGAAAATTACCTCAAGTTGTCCCACTCTCTCCTATAATGAAGGTACAATAAAGTCATTAGCATAAAACTGTTTAGAAGTTCATAGGCCACAAAATTATTTTGAAATTAGAAAATAGCTAATTTCAAAGTTTAAGCTGTGTCCCTTTAATCAACTGTGTATTCTATTACTCTATCACTAACGATATATTTTTATTTTTATCTTCTTAAGACATAATTTAAAAGAATTTTTTTATTTTTCAAAGTTACAAATATTAAAACGTAAAATTTTGGAGGAAGCATATCCTCAAGCACGTAATAATCTTTAGAAAATAGTTAATTTCAAAAGTTTAAGCTGTGTCCCTTTAATCAACTGTGTACTATTACTCTACTACTAACGATAAATTTTTATTTTTATCTTTTTAAGAAAGCATCTAAAATGGATTTTTTTGTTTTGCAAAGTTACAAATATTAAAAAGAAAACTTTTGGAGGAAGCATATCCTCAAGCACGTAATAATCTTTTAGAAAAGAATATAATATATTCCAAAACTTTACATGTCAGCGGAAAAAATGAGGTTGTAAAAATTGCTTCGTTAATATACTTTTATTTTTATATAACGTTCGACTTTTAATTAAAATTGTTAATACAGTAATGTAGTTTGGAAAATGTCAAAAGTATCCTTTGATAAAATATGTCGGTTGGCTTTTAAAAGACAAAATAAGCGCATTTCAAAACCAGTTTTCTTTCTTAATATTTTAGGATATTGAAAATGTCAACAGGCTACAATATAAAAAGAAGCAAAAAATAGTATTTCATTTTAAAATTTAATTAAAGCTAAAAATATTCCAAGTATCTAAACAATTTCCAATGTTTTATTATAAATGTTTAAATTCAAAGACCGCTCTAATTCATAGCAGAATTTATAATTGATTTTTAATAAAAAATAAATGTTAGATTAAATTAAATCAAGACATATTTTTCTGATTTTCACGTGAAATAAAAAAAACAATTTAATTTATGAAATTTAATTGTTGAACATGATCCCGTTTCAGCATAAATTGAAGTGGAAATTCGAACTTCTTTTCACATAATTAAAACATTTCTATTAAATTAGTTTTTATTAAATTAGTATACACACCGTAAACAGTATCCTATTATTTGTTGGGAGACTTGATTACAATGTCTGACTATTTTTCAGGATTTAAGAAGCATACACTGCAAAACATTTCTTTGAAATTAATTTGCTGCAAAATAATATTAGGAAATCAGTCGTTTTCTTTCAGGAAACACAAAGTTGTTTCTGCGTTCAGAAAACTCTTAACAAAATATTTCCTAAAGTCGCAAATGCAGACATTCCACTGATAGGGTACTTTATAAGAGCTATAAAGCCAGAACCTTCTAAACATAACTTCCTGTTTGAGGTGAAGATGGCTTGGGTCACAATTATTTGTAAATGTGTTCTGAAATCCAAAGCATAGCTATGTAAATCAGTTTATTTTGTGTTAAAAATTTACTATAATCTCTTCCTATGATGGATACTATTCTTCTCTTTCAATATTTCAATACTTCACTGCAAAATTTTTTTGACATTATTTGCCCCCTATAACGGTGAGCGTCAGCAAATCTTCTGCACTATCCGCGCTTTGTTAACTTTTGCAGAACACGTTTTTCGCCGAAATTCTGATCAAACAGTTTCGAAATATTTTCTAAAAGATAAAATGCAATGCTTAGATTACATTAAAACTAAATTTAATACTCAATAAGATTAAGAATATATTTTTTATTTTAATCCAAAATATTTTTGGTGCTGCCATCTGTTGTCGTAATTTAATTCATACGGACTATTTTTATATTTTAATGAACATTTTTAAATATATATTCCTTCTAATACAGTGTTATTTACAACAACAGATCATATATAATAATGCCACAATCACGGAAAGGTAATTTCTAATTCTATAAATTTGATAGGGAGATCTGAATGTACATCACTGAGAACAGCAGCTTTGTTTTCAAGTTCCTTTGTCTCTAAGTCCAAGTTCAATTACCGTTCCGCGATTGTGGCAATGTTATATAGGATCTGTTGTTGTACTTAATAGCGTATTGGAAGAAATAGACATTTAAAAATGTTCATTAAAAAATAAAAATAATCGGTATGAATTAAATTACGACAACAGATGGCAGCACCAAAAATATTTTAGATTAAAATAAAGAGTATATTCTATATCTTATTGAGTATTAAATTTAGTTTTAATACATTCTAAGCATTGCATTTTATCTTTCAGAAAATATTTCGCAACTGTTTCAACAGAATTTCGGTGAAAAATGTGTTCTGTAAAAGTTAACAAAGCACCGATAGGGCAGAAGATTTACTGACGCTCACCCTTAACTATGTAAAGAATTTTGATCCCCCCAACCGGGAATTGAACCCTGGATCTTCGTACTGGCTAGCCGGCGCTCTACCATTGAGCTACTGAAACAGAATTGCAAGCTCTTATCTTTAAAGTGGACACTTTAACTGCTACGTGCAAATGAAAGTGAAATTCCATTTGCAAGTCATAAAACTGAAAATCAAAAGCTAATGTATGAAATAAATGGTTGATTATGGATAAAATCTAATTAATCTATTCTTTCAAATGGATATTTGATTTATTAAATATTTTATCCAGGAAATCCAGGCGTTTTTAATTTTTAAAAGTTTGAACATTTTTACGCCTGTTTAAATTTTTATATCCATGATACTATAACTGCATATAAAAGTGAAATCGTGTTTCATATTTTTCATTCAAAACTCATATTTTTCGAAATATTTCCTAATATATATTGGCTTTTAATGTTCTCAATTAAATTCTTATTTTCATTCTTTGTGGCTCATGCTACGACCATGGTATAATCATCCAAATGTCGTGGAATGCAATGTATGGAATTTTGTTGTTTAAAATATGTTATTCATTGTGTTGTTGTTGACACCCAGATCGTCCGACCTACCAGAAAGGTATAAGGTAACTGATTTGGACGTCCGGGAAGTGCCACCCAATTTAGTCCGGAACCCAGTGGGGGAGGCATCCACAGGGACCGTACCCTCCTTCCCCTACCACCAACCTCTCGGAAGGAATTACGGGCCCACATGTTTAACGTGATCGTACTCCGCATGAACACGGCGGCAGTTGTCCCAGCATGCAAATCCAGAACGCAAACCACCAGGCTACCGCGCTCGAAATCTGCCAACAGCACGCGGTGTTCCTAGGTGGTCACCCACCCAAGTACTAACCGCGCCCGATGCTGCTTGACTTCGGTGATCTAACGAGAACCAGTGTTTTCAGCACGGTAGGGCCGTTGGCCGTTATTCATTGTGTCGAAAGCCCAGACCGTCCGGCTCATCCTAAGACATGTGTAGAGCAGCCAAGTGGGCGGCCGGGTTATTCATTGTGTTGTTGTTGATGAGACCCAGACCGTCCAACCTACCAGAAAGGTGTAAGGTAACTGTTATTCATTGTGTGACATTGTTATGTATTCTTGTTCATTAATTAGGCGTTTATTTTAGTCAAGTTCCTTAGTAACTATTACAATATTTTTTATCAGTACTTATATCTAGATTACTTTTCATTACAACAAAGCTGTTATATTTAAATTGCTTTGCATTATTGTTACATTCTTGGAAATTTCAGTGCTTAGTTAAATGAATGTATATCAAGGAAACAAAAATTTGTAAAATTAGGGATTTTTAAGAATGCATGCGGTAAAAATATACTTGTGTTCTTTTCACACGTTTGAAATTTGTTTGAAATTGTTGAGGTGGTAATGATAATACGTGAATATAAGAACATAAGCATTATAGCAAGCATTTACAGAAATATTTGTACTCTACAAAACTAGCATAATGATCACTTTCCAACGTAGTTGAAAAGTGTTTATGATTTTGTTCATTCTGTCAGTCTATCTGCCCGTTCACACGATAACTGACTTAATCAAAATTAAATTTTAGTATGCTGTCGAGACGTTCTGTTGGACATATGGGAATGTTAATAAGTAATATCACCCAATTTGTTTTGGATTGAACCCGGGATGAAAAGGTAAAATACATTGAACCTTATGGGACCTAATTTTTCAAACAATTTTTAAGCAAAGTTAATATTCACAATTTGTTTCGAAAATTTTAGGAAATATGCAAATTATCCCATAAAAATATAAAACAAATTTCAGAAAAATATGTTCGGCAGTTTTTTAAATCAAAATCAAAATGATAATTGCACCCACATCATATGAAGAGATCAGTTGGCCCACTTTAAAATAAAATATGGCATCCATCTTTTTCACCCTGGGTAAAAATCGTGATTTTTAAAGTTATGTTACATTTATATTTAGTGTTGCATCCATCCTAAAATCGCTTTATTTTTGCGTATTTTCTATGCCAAGGCAATTACAATATTTTTTAGTTTAAACGATCATTAAACTTTGATTATTTATACAACAAAGCCTCATTTTAATCGATGCAGAATGTAAACAAGTGATTATAAGATGATTTGTATTAGAATTACTGAATTTTTGTCATGCAAAATGATTTAGCTCTGGAGTCTGGAATAAAAGTGATATGAATGAAATCTTCATTGCTTTTACATAGAGAGCCAGACGATTTATATATCGATGACGTCATTTAAATAAAGTTCATTTTTAATCGATGAAGTTTTAAGTCTTCAAATATAATAAATTACTGTAGTACTGTGATAATTTGAAATATATCAGCGCTGGATGTATCACATTTTGGAGATATTTAAATAAAATTGCATTTCATTTTTGAAAGTGTTTCATAATCAATGCTTATGCATGATTGATCTTTTTTCTTTTACCTAGAGTTTGTGACTCATCATCTTCAGGATCGCGGCCTGCCTTACTTATTTAGGAGGTTTTGATAAAGCCCACGTTTTCTAAGCGATCGTTCGACCGCCGCGTTGTGGGTTCGAGTCCCATGTAAGGCATGGATGTTGTGTTGTTGGGAGCAGGTTATTCCTCCCTCCTCTGGTGCGCCTGGGACAACGTCCCAGGACGGCTAAATGGTTCACGTTTCTGGCCGATATATAGGCGAATGATGAAAGTCAAGTGCCTGGCCATTTGATAAAAAAATATAAATACATAAATAAAAAAATAATAATTAAATAAAAATTAAAAAAAAAAAAAACATGTTTGGTAGGCAACGTTTCACCCTCTCGACTTCAAATATGTAGCGGATTGATTTAATTAAGTGGAGAGCATGATGCAACACAGAAACTCTCGCATCATGTTGAAACCTTTAAACTCTAGTTTCTGGAGAAATTAACTTTAGTGTGTATAAAAGAGCAAAATAGAGCCAGTTGAATCCTACAGGTAAAATTATTGACCAAAGAAACATCGCTTGACAAATACGAAACCTAAGAAAAAATGTCTGCTTTCATCTGGATAACTGGGTATTTCTCTGCTGTAGGATAGCTAAGTGTATATATTTTACACTGTAGAACATTTTTCTTCAGATTTCATTCTTCCCTAAAACTTCACGTGGACTTTGTCCTTTTGTTCAACTTTTTCTACGGGTTCGTTCTCGGCTCCCAGAACACATACGGAGCTGAAACACGTTACATTGTTTCATTCCGTGGAACATTTTCATCTATCCAATTATTATTACATCATTACGTTACGCAGTTACGTTACTTATGTACATTATGACTATGACGAATTAAGGTTCTGTGTATTCAGATAAAGAGTCTTCCTTGCGATAGATCAATGTATAGTAATGTATCCTCAATCAATGTATAATAATAAATAGGTTTAAACGTAAATTTAAAGTAAAAACCGTAAATTGCGTAAAAAATAAATTATGAAACAAAACAAGTTTTTTATGTCCTGTCATACACAATAGTGGCATACGGAAACTAGAAAATAGAATTTAATGACGTACAAAATTCAACTAAATTTACGATATAGGCAGACTCAATTCAAAATTAAGTATATCTCATTACCGAATATTTATTTATTTAATATAAATGACCAGACACTTGATACATTACAAGATTTGCCTATAAATAGGCCAGAATCGTAAACCATTGCGCTGCCACATGACGTTTCCCCGGCGCACCAGTGGGAGCGGAATGCACTGCGCCCAACAACACAACATTCATGCCCGCAGGTGGGACTCGAACCCACAACCCAACAGACGAGCGAACACGAGGAAATGCTTACCTTGACCGCTCAGCCACCGTGTCGGCTCATTATCGAATATTGATATTACGAAAAATCGTTGAAGGAAAATGAGGATGCAGGCAGATTCAATTCAAAACAATATTATTGTATAATTAATATTTTGGCTAATGGTGCATTTTATAATTATCGAAAATTAGTACTATGCAAATTGGTCGAAACACTCATCTGCCAACATCCATATTTCCCTTTCACACTTTTACATAATATTATTTTGGATGATGAAAATAATTATACAGTATTCTTTTGAATTGAATCTGCCTACATCCTGAATTGGGTTTAGTTTTGTATGTGATTAAATTGTATTTTTTACTTTTCCGTGAAAGGCTATTATGTAGGGGAGATCATTAGAAATATGTTTTTTTTTATCATAATTAATTAAATCTGTGAAAAAGGTTAAGTAAGGAATAGTCAATTGTTTGCTGTTAGAAAACACAAGCTTCCCGAATACTGAAACCTCTTAACAAGAACTTTAATTCGCAAGAAACAAAAATTCTACCTACAAGGTATTTTCCGAGAAATGCTAGACCCATCTACGACAAAACAACTCAATGCCTGGTCTTCAGGTCCATAAGATTCGATGACGGTTGGCGTAATTTGCATCATATTTCTACATTCTTTTTTAAATTGCGAGTTTTTTTTTTCTTGTCTCATATCATCAATAGGCTTATTGTATTTTCAGTTCCAAAAACCCATGCCACATTTCATTTGAATCCGTCAATTTGTTCGATATGTATTGTCCCCACGTGACTTACAGGATGGAATGCATATTGCTACAACATATTCTCTGTATTCATGGATGTGTTTGTTCTCAGGATTCAATTAACTAGAGTGGTTCGACTCGAATGTCTCACATCAGAATCCATTTTTAGTACCTTTATTATTTTCAAATTTTGAAAACTTCTTTGAGAAATCTGTTTCATGGGCAAATGATTACAATTACAACGTGTTACCTTTCACTTTAAAGGGGTTGTTGTTGTTGAGACCCAGACCGTCCGACCTACCAGAAAGGTGTTACTTTAAAGGGGTTGAAAAATTCCTTCGGTTGATACCATACTTAACAATGTAACCCCCAGGGGACGGGTAACCTACCCCCGCGGCTATTTATCGCGGCTGTTTTTCACAATAACGATTAAAATTATAGTCTCGCGATCATTGAACCATAAATAAAATCTTTTATGCATGATTTTCTCAAATTGTGTCCTATGCTGCCGTGCTATAAAAAATAAAATTATGAATACATTTTGAAGTTTTCACTCAAATAAAAAAAAAGTGTATCTAATTCTAGATTTTTTATAACATAGCCGGATATAAAGTATCATGAAAATCCATTAATATTTGTGGCCTCTATCATGTGCACAAAAAATCGACCACAGACATATAGACATAAAGACAGACGGATATCACTCCAAAAATGGTCAAAACGTGGTCTTGAAACATATATTGGCATCAAAATCTCGAAATCATTTTTGTGAAAACAATTCTTTCTTAATACTACGAATGCGAAAGCAGAGTCCGAATATCTAACTACTAAGGCTTTTTCGAAAGCAACAATATGCATAAAAAAGAACAAAAGGCAATAAAAAAACTCCCTAGCTGTGGCGTAAAATTCCACAATAATCGTCAAATATACACTCTAAGATAAAAAAAAATCGATGCACCCCGCAAAATAATCCGATAGTAATGAAACTGCACATGAAAACACCTGTCGACCGATTATGCAAATGATCAAAAATTCGCAGACAATGAATGAATAGGCGGGACTACATCGCATTGAAACTGAGCACCATGGTGGTGTGTATAAGGAGCGAACCCCGCTATCAGTAACAAAACGTGCAATGGATTTCGATTGCGTTTACGTACCTTAATTGTAAAATGCCTCGCCGCCTAATTCGCGACTCCTGCGAGCATATGAAGGAGTTTAAAAGAAGGAGTGCGGTCGGACTGCATGAGACTGGATGTGTACACCGAGGGAATCGCTCGGCATTTGAGTAGAAGCGATGCAGCAATTAGACGATGTTGACATGAATGGGTCCGGAATGGCAGATTTCAGCAGCAAGCGGGTAGCGAACGGCCTAGAGCGACGACAAAACGGGAAGATAGAGCGATTGTCAGAGCAGCTGTGACAGCACGAGATTCGTCGTTATCAACCATCCAACGTGTGATAAATACGGAAGTGACCACCCGGACCATTAATAGAAGACTACGGGAACATAATCTATACTCGCGGTGCCCATTACGCCGCCTACCACTGACCAGTATGCACCGTCAACAGCGATTGCAATGGTGTCGGGCCCGATCAACGTGGAATTGTTTGAATTGGGAACGAATTGTCTTCAGTGATGAATCCCGTTTCGAACGGAGTCCCGACGACCAGCTCAGACGTATCTGGAGACAGCCCGGACATCATCAGGAACCTGCTCTTATTGGCACACGCCACACGGCCCAACAATAGGGAGTTATGGTCTGGGGTGCCATTTTGTTTGATAGCCGGGCCCCTTTAATGGTCCTCCGTGGCACCATCACAGGACAGATGTACGCTGTCGACATTATACGACCCGTTGAATTGATATTCCTTTCGCGATACCTCGGGCTAACTTTTCAGCAAGATAATGACAAGCCACACACGGCAAGCCTCTTTATTGATTATCTGAGCACTTGCGACACACTTCCTTGGCCAGACAGAGCCCCAGATCACTCAACTATTGAGCACATTTGGGCTGATATAGGGCGTCACCTGCGACCATCCCAGAATGTAGACGAATTAGTTCGTCAACTGGTGGCCATTTGGAACGACCTCCCTCAGAAAAACATCCGGCAACTTTATGCATCAATGTGACATCGGGTAAAAGCTTATATTAAGGTCAGAGGTGAACCAACGCCATATTGACGTGCTCCCTTTGTGTAGATCTTTCAGTGCAATAAATCATCCAATTGTTCTGAAATTCTAATCATTTCTTTTCTATACATCCACATTACACGACGTACCAAATTTTGTCTCATTTGGATAATTATTTCTGGGTGCGTCGATTTTTTTTGTCTTAAAGTGTAATAAAATGGTAAATAAACACCCAACTAATTCTTAAATATAAATTTCCAATTCATGAAACAATGACGTGTGTATTTTTATTCATAAAAGTAACATCGCTCTCTGCACAAATTTTCGAATTTTCTTAAACCCGCCAAAGGTCGCCAAATCAGCGATATTGCGTAAAATGTGTCTCTAATATAAAGCAACACGGACTTTCCCTGAATACCAATAATTGGTATAATTGCAATAATTACCACTTGTTAGTAGATGTAAATGTTGTCTTCCAGCAAGAATATATTTAAGACACAGATGTGGCAAGTATTCGTAACGATATGCATGCACATCGACATAGTAGGAAAAATGTTGATTCACATTCACGGATTTTCAAAACGCGTAAATAGCTATAACAGGAACTGACCGACTGAGGATGTAGTGTATCAAAATTATCGAGTATTTCTACTACAGCTAGAATCTTGGGTTTGGTGTCATTCAATACGTCTCAGCTTCGAGACCAAGGGAGTGAGCTAAAATTTCAAAATTCAAATTGAGGGTTGCAGTGTAAAAAAATAATCATAAAACCCAAAATCACTTAATTATCGACTATTTCCACTCGAGTCAATATCTCCGTTTTAGTCTCATTCGATTCGAATTTTCAAAAAATTTACATCACTTTGCCTCTCAAAAATGTGAGCCATTTCATTTTTACTTTTTACGTTGTATTGAAAAAATATTGTTTTCACGAAAATTTGCGATTTCGCGATTTTGATGTCTGATGTCAATATGTGTTTTAAGACCTCCTGAACACGTTTTGACTATTTTTGGAGTGACGTCCGTCTGTCTGTCTGCCTGATATCTATGGCCGATTTTTTGTGTGTACGATAGCTTCTACAAATACTATTGGATTTTCACAAAATTTCATGTCCGCTTTCTTATAGAAAAATCCAGAACTAGATAGATTTTTTTTTAATTCGAGCGAAAACTTCAAAATTTATTTAAAATTTTATATTTTTTCAATATTGCTGCATAGGATAAATTTGACTTAATCAAGCATAAAAAGAATTATTTATGGTTCAATCAATGATCACAAGATCTAAAAGTTTCAACCATTTTCAAAATTTTTTAGCTCGTCACGTCATTGGCCGAAAGATTTTGTCAAGCCCTTTAAAGTGAAGGGTAACATGCTAGAATTTGAATCAACAATACCGATTTTTCAAATATTTATTTGTAAAAATTTGAAGAAAAAAAACCCCACAAGCTACTTAAAAATGGTTTATAGTGTGAGAAAGTCAAGTTAAGCCAAGCTCAAGTTAATTATTCCTAAATTTGAAACGGTTTTTGATATTTAGAACTTTTATTACGTGCGTAGATGTAACACTTAATGACCACTAGATACTGAGAACGCGCGAAACCCGGTGAAATTGCTAATATTACATGGAACGTAATTAATGTATTATAGGGAATAGGGAAATGTTTATTATAGGGTAATAATGTGTGCTATAGAGAAAGTAATTAATGGGTAAAGACGCTTCTCTGTCTCTTGTGTATGAGAGCGTTAATAAGATATATTTCTGGATAGTATTTAGAGTTGCAAAGAAAACACGGGAATTTTAAAAAAAGAAATAAACCTCGAAGTGTGGAAGCATTGGAAACTTGGATGGGAAGAAAGTAATTGACGCGTTTCTTATATGCTAATCCCGCACATTACGCAGTTTAAACTTTAAAGAAAGATGACCATTTAGACACATTTATTAAATTTTTGTGTTAGCTTAAAGGTAAAGTCTATTAAAATAAAAATTTTAAAGATTTGAAATTAAGAAATTTTGTTAAAAATGCGCAAATTATAGTAGTCGCAAAATTATTAATATGTTTTCGCGACTAATGTAGATTTCCTATTATAGTTCAATATTAAATGAATATGAGTGGATTAATCAATTCGTGATAAGTATTTAACCGCTCAGAGTGTTTTTACTTTTAAAATATCTACAAATTAAGTAACAGTTTATTTGTGGAATTACTTTGAATTTTTGTAGATAATAAGAAAGTCACACAATTTAGATATTTCTCTTGAATCTAACATATCTCTCTCAATTTTTTCATGCTTCAGCAATTTACAATTCCGAATGCAAAATAAAGAAGAAAGATCAATCATGCTTAAAGCATTGATTATGAAACACTTTCCAACTTCAATGCAATTTTATTTAAACATCTCTAAAATGCAATACATTCCTAAGTAATATTTTAAAACTTCTCACAATACTACATTAATTTATTATATTTGAAAACTTAAACCTTCATCGAAAAAAATGAACTTTATACAAATGACGTCATTGAAATATAAATTGTCTGGTTTAAACATCTCTAAAATGCGATACATTCTTCGGTAATATTTTTAAAATCATCATAATACTACAATAATTTATTATATTTGAAATTTCTTCGAAAACAACTGACATTCATTCAAATGACGTCATAGAAAAATAACACGCTTGGCTCTCTCTATAAAAGCAGCATTTCATTCATAACATTTTCCCAATCATTTCATTCATCACAGTACTAAAATAATTTATTTTATTTAAAAACTTAAGACCATAGAGCTATAAGTAACTAAACTCTATGCTTAAAACTTCATATAAAAAAATCGTCCTTCTCTGTAAAATCAATGAATATTTCATTCATATCAGCTATGCAGACTCCATGAGCTAAATACTTTTGCGTTAAAAAATTACAGCAATTCTTATACAACTCATCCTACATATTTTGCTGTTTGCATTTTACATAAGTGAAAAATAGGCTTCGTTGTAGAAATAATCACATTTGGATAATCATTTTAAACTCAAATATATTGTCATTGCGTTGTTTCAGTATGCAGATGCACAGAATTTAAGCAAAAATAAAGGGATTTTAGGACAAATACAACACTCAATATGAATTAAAAAGAACTTTGAATATCACAATTTTGAGACAAGATGGATGCCATATTATATTTTGAAGTGGGTCACGTGGTCTTTTCATATCATGGTCACGTGATCGCTTCATGTAAGAGGTGTAATTATTATTTTAATTTTTATTTAAAAACTACTGAATATATTTTGATGAATTTTTTTTTATATATTTTATGGAATAATTTAAATATTACCAAAAATTTTTGAAGTAATTTGTGAATTTTAAATCCGCTTAAAAAATGTTTAAAAAATTAGGTCCCATAGGGTTCAATGTATTTCATTTTTTCAACCCGGGTTCAATCCAAAACTAATCGGGTGATATTATTCATTTATATTCCCATTGGTCCTACAGACCGTCTGAACAACATACTAAAATTTCATTTTGATTAAGTCATTTTTACGGCAGTTATCGCGCTAACGGACAGACAGACAGAATGAATGCAATAAAGTAAAGTTGTCCTTATCAAAAATTACTATATTAGAACTTACCTTGATGCCTTCACTAAGGGTGGAGCATGTAAACTCCTGGTTCTCAAGCTGGAGAGACAAATACACAAAATATAAATAAACTCACTTATCTAACTTGACCAATTTATTTAATATTTAAGTTATAGATATCCATTTAAGTCTTGTATAATAATAGTATTCATAAATCCATTATTATAATATATCTAGCACTGACAATATTTCATTAATAAACATATTTACACACATAATATAATTGACATATATTTTTAAACACTTTCTTTTAAGTTACCGACACTCAAAATAGTTCTTTTAGTTCAAAATACAAGAACTCGTTATTACGACATAGACTCGTACGAGCTAATTGTTCATTATTAGATACCCGTTAAATGTGTGCCTTCCGTGATAATTAGTGACAAGTGAAACATATAAATACCTCTCATCTCTTGCATTCAACACTTATTCGCACAATCACTATACTGTAAGATACTATTGCACATCACATATCTGAGCCGCGCTTTCTTTTAGCGTGCTCACTGTAGATATTTTGTGCACAAAACCAAGAGACATGTTGTTAGTTCGTCATTTTAGTAAGTCATTTTTACGACAGTTACCGTGCTAACGGACAGACAGACAGGCAAAATGAACAAAGTCATAAACACTTTTCAACTATGTTGTAAAGTGTTAACAAGGTCATAAACACATTTCAACTATGTTGTAAAGTGTTAAAAAAGAAATATTATTTTCAGGTCGTACACTTTCTTGTCCAATGCAAAATGCAATGACTGAAAATTCCCACTTTTTGGAACCTTTCGAAATTCCCAATTGTTTTAAAATTCCTTTCCCAAAAATCCCGGTTTATTCCCGGGAATTAACCAAGTTTTTTGCAACTCTAACAGTATCACACTATTAATACTCATTCATGGTGGCAGCAAATTTCGCTCATCCACAGATATCTGAACACTGATAAAAGTGCTAACGTCCAAATTTAGAAACACTACTTACAAGAGCAAATTATTACCTTTCAGTCATTTTCCAATCAATAAATTTCATTTCGTGGGTAACTCAGGCGTTTGTTCACCTGTTGAAGCTACGGATTGCGTTTAGAAAGAGGGATCAGGTAAAAATGTCACTTGCTCGTGTTCGATTTTATATTGGTTGTGCTAATGCATCAGAGGTCTAAAATATGTTCCGCCTTTCAGACCGCAAAATAAAATAAGAAATTTATGAAGGAAATTTCATATGGTGCCGAATAGCTGTTATACTTCATTTTTGACTGAACTTTTAAGCATTTTTAATCTCTTTTGCGTGCTTATTTTGTATACAGATATACGAATTTTCGGAAAAAACAATAAGTAACATACCCAGAACCGGAAATGGAAATCATTATCCCCTCTGGAATTCTATTCTGGATCCATATCAGCCATAATCTAAGCTCTGTCTATTACCAATCTATGTACCGGAAATGAAAATTAGAACGGATATAAGAATCTTTAGTGAACTACCTACCTCCTTCGGAATTTAATAGTGATTTTATGTCAGTCATCACCTAAGTTCTGCCTATAGCCAATTTTGAAAATTAAATATTTAATTTTTTTTTTTAACTGGAAGTGGAAATTCTTATTAATCTCAACATTCACCTTCGGAATTTGATACTGAATCTAAGTCGTCAAAGGTCGTCACACTACCCGACATAGAAAATGCAACATGAAACTTTGGCCGTATAATTATGCAAATTGCGATACAAACGCAGTTGACCGATGTATGCAAATGATCTAAATGCAAGTAGATCGCGTGATTAGAGCGCGGGACAAAAGGGATAGAAGCGAAAGAGGAGCCATCAGTTGTTACTGTCTGTCGCCTATGAAAACAATTTTTCTGAGCTGTTTTTCGTTTCAGAAGTCACGAGTTGTCGAAGAAATGGCTAGCCGACGACGCCGAAGTCCGTTTCAGCATTTTGACGAATTGCTTTTGGTTTTCGGACAAATTGCTTTTGCTTTGCCATTTTACAGTAATGAAGAACCGATTATATTAATAAGCAGGTCAATAGTTAATTCGTGATTATAAAAAGTAAATTTTCGTAATTACTTTATTGAATTGTTCATAAGAATCCACAATAAGACATTTAATAGTCAACTGTATTAATAATTACGTTTTAATCGAAATTGTCCATAGTAATCATAGTTGCAAAGCGCTCTCTTTATAAGAATCAGCAATTAGACATTATTGTTAACTGCATTAAAAATAAAGTCATAATCGTAATTGTTTATAACAATGATACTTGCGAAATACTATAATTCTAAGTAATCAACAATAAAACATATAATTATTTATTCCTTGACCATCTTTGCGACGTTTATGACGGCAATCAATCACAAATAAATTGGAAGTAGGCTTGACTCTTTAAACCTTTGCCCCTACTGGAAATTATAAATTGTATATAATTCAATATTCAATTAATTAAGGTTTAAATCAAAATTCTAAGCCCTCTTTGCACATCTGCGGGTTTATGTTAGTGAGTCTGTGGAGACGATAACTGACGAACGAATCGAGCGATTCTAACAAAATTTGGTACAAAAATTACAATCCATGAATAATGAAAGCCTGTTGTTTTCATATGCAATCGGATGTTCAGAACCCTCCTAAATTTTCGAGTGAAATTTTGAAAAAATCATAAAAAAAAGTAAAACCTTTAATAAAGTTAAGTAAGTAGTCATTTCTCATGTAATTTTTTATTATAAAACGATTGACATAAATTTTAGAACGCTAGCATGAACCGCTCTCGAGATATAATGTAATAAATTTATCAAAAGATCCCATAAATTAAAATAAATATTAACTGTTGAGAAACATGTTCACTTTTCATGTGTAATATCATGCGATAAATTTGGTGACACCAGTCTCGTCGATCTAGCTCGTTACATTCATGAAAAAAGATACTTTGAGTAATTCTTTTACATTTGAACGCCAATAGTAATTTTTTTGCTATAGGAATAACTTATTTCTTCGTCCATAACGCTTGGCGAGATTTTGTTGGCGAATTTGTGGGAATGTCGCCAACTTGGCGACTTTTATAAATGTTGCCAAATTAACGATAATCTCGCCAAATAGATAAAAGTGACGCTAAATCAATAAAAATGACGTTTAATTGCCGAAAATTCAGTGTCTTGGAAAGAATATAAATATCTACTATAAGAATAACCTATTTTTACTTTCCTTATATACATAATGTATAAGGAAAGTATTGTGACGGGATCGAAAATTCGAATTTGAGTTTTCGACGGGAGAGCACGTTTCAGGCATCCCTGATCACGAATCAAACATTTTTGAAGTGATGTCTGTGTGTGTGTATGTGTGTGTGTGTGTGTGTGTGTGAAAGTATGTGTGTGTGTGTGTGTGTGTGTGTCAGTGAGTCTGTGGAGACGATAACTGACGAACGAATGGACCGATTTTAGTACAAAAATCACAATCCGTAAACACTGGAAGCCTATTGTTTTTATACGCAATCGAATGTTCAGAACTCCCCTAAATTTTCGAATGAAATTTTGAAAAAATCGTCAAAAAATCAAAACCACTAATAATGTTACGCAAATAGACATTTCTTATGTAATTTTTCATTAGAAAACGATTGGCATAAATTTTAGAACGCCAACATGAACCGTTCTCGAGACATTGCACATTTTAAAAAAAAATTATCAAAAAGTCATATAAAATAAAAAAAAAATTCCTATTGAGAAACATTTTCACTTTTCATATGTAATACCATACGATAAATTGGGTGACATCATTCTCGTGGATCTAGCTCGTTCCATTCATGAAAAAATATACTTTGAGTAATACGTTTGTATTTGAACACCAATAGTCATTTGTCTGCTGTAAGAATAACTTATTTCTTCGTCCATAACGCTTAGCGAGATTTCAGCGACGAATTTGGCGGAATGTCGCCAACTTGGCGACTTTTTGGAATGTTGCCAAATTAACGAAAATCTCGCCAAATGGATAAAATTGACACTAAATCAATGAAAATGACGACTAATTGTCGAAAATTCAATATCTTGGAAAGAATATTAATATCTACTATAAGAAAAACCTATTTTTTTTACTGTAAAAGTAGTAAATTCATTACATTATATAAGGAAAGTCATGTGTTGCCCACATCAGATTTTTTTTTACTGTAACAGTAGTAAATTCATTGCATTATATAAGGAAAGTCATGAGCTGCCCACATCAGATTTTTTTGTAAAGTGAGAAAAGGGAGTTTTATGCTTCTGTTTAGGGGAATGAAATTAAATATTTTATTATCGTTTTTAAAAAAAATATCCCTGAGAGTGATTTGCGATTACAATAATTAGGAACGATTTCATTTGAAATTTGCACTTATGTTTAATAACGAACAACGTTGGACGCATCTGCTAGTAATCAAATAACAGTTGACATTTGAAAATCTTCATCATATAGAGATGTGTGAAAATTAATTTTTTGTCACTGCCATTTATTTTTAGTGTTTCTCTTTTAGCAATAATATGAAAAGAGTTATTCTAACTTCACCTCTATTTACAACGGAATGCTTAATAATTAGAATTCAGTCAAAATTTAAAAATTGTCAATCCACCAAAAAGGCAGCATCGGAGATAATCAATCTTCCTGAGCTTCGCAATTTTTCGGAGTAATATGCATATGAATGAATTCCTTTCCACGTATTTTATTCCCTGTACTAGCTTCCGAAGACAAATGGATTTTTACTTTAATCTAATTTTCTCATCATATTTCAAGTACGCCGCCTGCCTTTGGTTGAGTAAAATTTATCTTGTTTACGTATTGGAGGTTTATATTTCACGACATATCAGAAAATAAAATTGCACGAAGGGGATATATTGCACAAAGTTTATTCGCGTCGATATTTCTCGGTATTACCGAACGCATTGATGTAAAGTGCTTTTGAGGGAGTTGAACTTATTAACTTTTGAAATGCATCGGGGTGGTCTCTTCCATTCGAATTTATTATACGTTGAAGTAAAGTTCTATTCCAATTTATTATACATTAAATAAAGTTCACATTTTAAATCCGTCTAAAATGAAAATCATTGATCGTAGAGCTCCCAAATCGGGTAAGATAATTTATGGGTTTATTACTATTTATTTTTATTTAAAAGAATACAAACTATAGGATAAAGTTTCAGTAACAGCTTTCAAGATAAAAAAAATAGCTTATGTGGGCAGCCCATGACTTTCTTATATAATGTAATGAATTTTTTTCTGTCGCAGTGAAAAGGTCCAAGGCACAGTGTTTGTAACGTTGAATTGTACATTTGGCGCTTTTCCAGATGACATGTAAAACTATTTCGTACCCAATTAACTTATATTTCACGCAACTCTTAATTAACAATTATCAATATTAATAACATCCTCAATAAACAATATAGTCCAGATATTTCATATAGGGGACACCGGGTAAGACGACGATGTTAACGAATTTGATTTTTTTTAATTCGTAAAACTTATAATACACATTTTTTGCAGCATAAAAAAAATTATTCATATGTTTCAATATTAATAAAAACAATTATATCGGATAATCTCACAAATTAAACCATACAAAAACATGTTTTAACATATTGTCAAAAAAAATCATCTTGCCTCAGTGCTGGAGCAAGATGACTTTCAATACGGGGCAAGAGGACAAGTCGCAAATTTTTACCTAACAAGACTTTTGAGGTATTTAAAGAACGTGCAAAAAACTAATAGAGTTTAATGGTGTACAATCATTAATGAATTATGTTATTTACAAAAGTCACAGATGAATTTCTTTCCGCCGTATTCAGTACAGTTTTCATGCCAGCAAGCTAAGCATTGAGAGCAAGCACAGTATCCAATCTTCGTCGGGTGGATCAATATAAAATTCATCACAAGCTGGGCAGTTAATATCCTTGCTCTTTTGATCTGCGTTTACCTCGAAATACAACTGTTTATCAATTTTCTTCTTATTTCTCTGTGTTTTCTTTTTTTCCATTTCATCCTTTGAATTTTGCTTCTCAAGCAACAAATTTCGTATTAGTGAACTTGTTAAAACACTGGTTGACATTTTTCTTCTCTATTTTGTTGATATTTTAACTTGTGGTAAGGGTTTAAAGTTAAATATTGATGGAAGACGGGAGCATCTTGATCCCGGAATTTGTTCATAGTTGGGATTATCCATACTTTCAGTGTCTTTATCATTAGCACCTAAAGAAATAGGCGTGCTTTCCATTGTGGAAGATGACGAACTTCGTCATCTTGCCCCGAATGACTAAAAGAAACAACATGGCTGGTGTACAGTAAACTATGCATCAGATTAAAAATATGATAGATTAGCTGAGTATTTAATACTATAAAGTGTAACTATAAATTATATCAGAATTCTATGACTTACCTGTAAGTAGCTAAAACTTATTTAGTATAATTCGAAAACAGTTTCACGGCCCTTAATAAAGTTTGACTAAGAATATAAATTGTACGTGTAGCAAGAATGGGACTTTCCGCATGCGATTAGTTACTTTGATACAGGGGATTATATCTATGCTCGTCAATTGCTGCCACCTAAGAATTGCTGCCACCTAGTCGTTAAAACTGTTATTCGTCATCTTGCCCAGCTCGTCATCTTACCCCGGTCTCCCCTATATGCTAAATCATTTTATCAATTAGGTATCATTTTTATTAACTAGTCGTCATTTTTGCAATTTTTACGATATTTTCGTCAATCTTAGGCCAAATATCGTCAAGTTGGCTAGATAATTTGCCAAATAAGTTCACCAAATGCATCGTCAAGTATTACAAACAAAGGAAGAGAAGAGTATTTCTTATAGGGTAATTCCGGGATAGATACTGCATCCACTATATATTGCGCACCCACCTAGTTCTGAAACTTACCGTAATATGGTAATACAGTAAACACTAACGATGCCCCATTTAGTGTTTGAAATTTGTTTGATAAAAGTGTTGTGTTCCTGTGCCTATTTTCAGCTGAAATTTACAAATATATAAGATGAGTTGTGGAATTTATCATGAAATATTTTATTGTGCTACCACAGATTGCAAATTATAGCTAAAACTCTAGAAATTGATTCCTTGTTTGAGAGAAGCATAATCTTCGTATAGAGTGTTTTTATAGGATTTCACCGCGTTTAAATCCAAGGTCAGGAAGCCGTGAGATGCGGCATCTGTCCCTTAGAAATGTGTCCACTCAAGAGTTATTTGAAAAATAAGTAAAATTTTCATAATTATGTTAACCTTTTGCTTACGGGTGGGACTGCAAAGGGGGATCGAACTGTTTGGGATAGGGTATGTCAAATACATGTTTTTTTTAGAGGTTCCTCGTTTGAGATTGACGCTGTCCCACCCGTAAGCAAAAGGTTAAAGGTGCGTTCCCACTCACCGCAACGCAACGGTAGACGGTTCACGGCAACGCTCGAGGTGCACGCAAGTCTCCGTCAACGGCGAAGAAATGTAGCTATTTAATTTGTTAATATATTGTTAATATATTTAATATATTTGTTTATATTTAATTTGCTAATATAATTTGTTAGTACATTTTAGGTGTGAAGTCTTGGCTTGGGGGATAGAGAATCAGCTCCGCAAACGAGTGGGTTCTGGTTCGAATCCAAGCTAATCTTAAATTTTACAAGTGCTGCCATCTGTTGCTAAAATATTCAAATACAGTTTTTCTTTAACAATCTGCAGAATTTTTTTGTTTTAAATTATTTTAAGTTCTATATACAAAATAACCTTATATCGGTAAATTATTTTTAAGTTTGAATGCTTATAAAAATTTATTTCGAAGTTACTTTGAAAAATATCTTGAAGTATACTTTATACCAGCTATAGATGGAATGTAATCTTCTTAATCAAAAAAGTGTTTGTAGAAATAGCAAATATAAAATGTGCATATAAAATTAGACAGAAATCATCGAACATCCTTATACGAGTAGTAGTTATCTTTCGACATGTAATTTTGAACATTTTAGATTAGAATAGAAAGAAAAATCAAACTACTTTGAAATTTTAAAGAGAGTGTATTTTAATAATTTGGCGCTAACATTTGAAATTTTTTTTTATTATTTTAAGTGCACATAGACAATTAGAAATTTACAATACATTTGAAAATCATTTATTTTTAATAAAATAAATAAGTTTACATGTAAATATGAAAAGTTTACTGTTTTAAGTTTGAATGCTTATAAAAATTTATTTCGAAGTTACTTTGAAAAACATCTTGAAGTATACTTTATACCAGCTATAGATGGAATATACATTTAAATCTATTTTAAAACATAATTACTCAATAAATATAAATGTAGATAAAATAATTTTTAAATTTAAAAGTTTACTTTAATGAGAAATATTTTAAACATTACAAATGAGCAAAGAACATATTCGGATATTTAATATAGATACGTATTTGAAAACCTTTGAAATCAAATATAAAATGGTAATGAACAAAGTTGTTTAAGACATAATATTTTAATAACGGCATTCTTGAATTTAAATACTTTTTACGGGTTTTTTTTCTTTGTTTGTTTCATTTCAGTCAATATCGGCAATATCGCATTTTAAACTAATTTTGTATCTTAAGATAGAGTGAATATTTTTCAACAAATATTTATTTGCTTTTTTATACGGATGTGTGACAAATCCAAATATTTTTTAATGTTCATTCATCTGTTTAAGCTTCTGATATCTAAAGTAATCCATATAAAAAAGTTCAAATCAAAAATTTACTATACGAAATATTTATTTAGCAGTAAAAACATGATCTACAATGCTATTGGCTGTTGTGTTGCCGTCAACCGTGCGGTACGCGTTGAATTCGGTTCCATTTCGAATTTAGCGTTGAGGCCTGCGTTCACCGTGGAAGAGGACTTCCCCCACTTTTTCAACGTACAGCGCATGCGTGAACTCAACCGTCCTCTGCGGTGCGTTGCGTTGCGGTGAGTGGGAAGGTACCTTAAGTCGATTCTCACCCTACTCAGTTGTTCAGTAATGTCTGTGTACGTTGTATTGTGAAACTGGATTTAAGATAAAAAAAACTGATGTGGGCAGCATATGACTTTCCTTATATAATGCAATGAATTTACTGCTTTTACAGTAAAAAAAAATAGATTATTTTTATAGTAGATATTTATATTCTTTCCAAGACATTGAATTTCCGTCATTTTCATTGATTTAAATTTATTTTTTATATAGCGTCATTTTTATCCATTTGGCGAGTTTTTCATTAATTTAGCAGCATTTAAAAAAGTCACCAAGTTGACGACATTTCACTAAATTTGTCGCCAAAATTTCACCAAGCGTTATGGATGGAGAAATAAATTATTCTTACAGTAGATAAATGACTATTGGCTTTCAAATTTAAAAGTATTACTCAAAGTATCTTTTTTCATGAATGGAACAAGCTAGATCCACGAGAATAATTTCACCAAATTTATCGCATGGTATTATATATGAAAAGTGAACATGTTTCTCAATAGGAAAGATTTGTTTTTATTTTATATGATTTTTTGATAATGTTTTTTGAAAAATGTGCAATATCTCGAGAACGGTTCATGTTAGCGTTCTAAAATTTATGTCAATCGTTTTCTAGTGAAAAATTTCATAAGAAATGTCTATTTGCGTAAGTTTATTAGAGGTTTTGATTTTTTGACGATTTTTTCAATATTTCACTCGAAAATTTAGGGTGGTTCTGAACATTCGATTGGACATAAAAACAATAGGCTTCCAGTGTTTATGGATTGTAATTTTTGTACCAAATTTCGTTCGAATCGGTCCATTAGTACGTCAGTTATCGTCTCCACAGACTCACTGACCCGCGCGCACGCACACACACACACACACACACACTCATACTTTCATACATACACACACACTCATACTTTCATACACACACACACACACACACTCATACTTTCACACACACACACAGAAATCACTTCAAAAATATTCGATTCGTGATCAGGGATGCTTAAAACGTGCTCTCCCGTCGAAAACTCAAATCCCGTCGAATTTTCGACCCCTTCACAATATTTTCCTTATACATTATTGAATATAATGAAAGTAAAAAGCAAACATTTTTCGAATTTAGTCAATTTCTTATATTTTACAAAATTGCAATTTCAGTTTATCTATCTTTATTATCTTTAAATATTACATATTTTTTGAAGAAAAATATTTGGTACGTCCATTAAAATTAATTTTTGTTAAATGCAGAGAGTTTCCCTTATGGTGGGGCGTAACACGCGACTCATCTGGGAGAGATGCCGCAATGAAGGGGGTTTACAAAATAAATTATAATTGCTTATTAAACTTTTTAAAATTTATTTTATCATAACAGATATATTTTCTAAATGCAAATAAATTATTATAACTACATAAATTTATTGTTTGTGCAATTTGGGTCTCAGAATATTAATTTAAAAAAAAGTGCTTCATATATCCCGGATTTACCCTATACTAGACAAGAAAGATCAATCATGCTTAAAGCATTGATTATGAAACACTTTCCAACTTCAATGCAACTGTTTTTAAACAAGTCTAAAATACAATGCATTCTCCTCGGTAATATTTTAAAACTTATCATAATACTACATTAATTTATTATATTTGAAAAGTTAAAATTCATCGAAAAAAATGAACTTCATTCAAATGATTGCATTGCAAGATAAATTGCCTAGTTTAAACATCTCTAAAGTGTGATACATTCCTCGGTAATAATTTTAGTATTATCATAAAACTACGATAATTTATTATATTGTAAACTTCATCGAAAACAACTGAAATTCATTCAAATGACGTCATAGAAAAAATAACACGCCTGGATCTCTCTATAAAAACAGTATTTAATTCATACCATTTTCCCATTCATTTCATTCATCACAATACTATAATAATTTACCTTATTTAAAAATTGAGACCATGCTGTTACAAGTAATTAAACTCTATGCTTGAAACTTCATCGAAAAAAATCGTCTTTCTCTTTGTAAAATCAATGAATGTTTCATTCATATCAGCTATGCAGACTCCATGGGCTAAATAATTTTGTGTTAAAGAAATACAGCAATTCTAATATAACTCATTCTACATATTTTGCTGTTTACATTTTACATAAGTGAAAAATAGGCTTCGTTGTAGAAATAATAAAATTTGGATGAGCATTTAAACTCAAATATATTGTAATTGCGTTGTTTCAGTATGTAGATGCACAGAATTTAAACAAAAATAAAGTGGTTTTAGGACGGATACAGCACTCAATATTAATTAAAAAGAACTTAAAAAATCACGATTTTGAGACAAGATGGATGCCATACATCTTTTTGAAGTGGGTCACGTGATTTTTTCATATCATGGTCACGTGATCGCTTCATATAAGAGGTATAATTAATATTTTAATTTTTATTTAAAAAACTACAGAATATATTTCGCTCAATTTTTTTTTATAAATTTTATGACACAATTTTAATATTACCTAAAATTTTCGAAGCAATTTGTGAATTTTAAATCCGCATAAAAAACATTTGAAAAATTAGGTCCCATAGGGCTCAATGTATTTCATTTCTTCAACCCGGGTTCAATCCAAAACTAATTGGGTGATATTATTCATTTATATTCCCATAGGTCCTACAGACCGTCTGAACAACATACTAAAATTTCATTTTGATTAAGTCATTTTTGCGGCAGTTATCGTGCTAACGGACAGACAGACAGACAGAATGCATAAAGTCATAAACACTTTTCAATTTTGTTGTAAAGTGTTAAAAATATGCCCGTCATACGATGGAATTAAAAATTTTCAAAACATAGCCTCCCATTTAGAGACATTTTCATCAATTTGCCAACATTTTCGTCAGTCTGGCAACATTTAAAAAAATCGTTAAGTCAGCAACATCCCGCCAAATTTTTCACCAAGCATTACGGTACAGAGAAATAGGTTATTCTTATAGTCCAATTTTATGTTCTTTCTAAGATATTGACTTTTTATCAATTAGTAATCATTTTTAACACTTTACAATAAAGTTGAAAAGTGTTTATGACTTTGTTCATTTCGTCTGTCTGTCTGTCCGTTAGCACGATAACTGCCGCAAAAATGACTTAATCAAAATGTAATTTTAGTATGTTGTTCAGACGGTCTGTAGGACCTATGGGAATATAAATGAATAATATCACCCAATTAGTTTTGGATTGAACCCGGGTTGAAAAAATGGAATACAATGAACCCTATGGGACCTAATTTTTCAAACCTTTTTAGGCGGATTTAAAATTCACAAATTGTTTCGAACATTTTAGGAAATATTCAAATTGTTCCATAAAATATATAAAAAAAATCCATCAAAATATATTTAGTAGTTTTTTAAATAAAAATTAAAATAATAATTTAACATCTTATATGAAGCGATCACGTGACCATGATATGAAAAGATCACGTGACCCACTTCAAAATGATTAATGGCGTCCAACTTGTCTCAAAATCGTGATTTTTAAAGTTCTTGTTAATTCATATTGAATTTTGCATCCGTTCTAAAACCACTTTATTTTTGCTTAAATTCTGTGCATCTGCATACTGAAACAACGCAATTATAATATATTTGAGTTTAAATGATCATCCAAATTTGATTATTTCCATAACGAATCTTATTTTTCACTTATGTAAAATGTAAACAGCAAAATATGTAGAATGAGTTGTACAAGAATTGCTGCATTTCTTTAACGCAAAATTATTTAGCTCTTGGAGTCTGCATAGCTGATATGAATAAAATATTCATTGATTTAACAGAGAGAAGGGCGATTTCTTTCGACGAAGTTTTAAGCATAGAGTTTAATTACTTCTTGCTCCATGGTCTTAAATTTTTAAATAAAATAAATTATTATAGTATTGTGGTGAATGAAATGAATAGGAAAATGTTTATGAATGAAATGCTGCTTTTATAGAGCCAGGCATGTTATTTTTTCTATAACGTCATTTGAATGAATTTCAGTTGTTTTCGATAAAGTTTTCAAATATAATAAATTATCGTAGTATTATGATAATTCTAAAATTATTACCAAGGAATGTATCGCATTTTAGAGGTGTTTAAACCTGGCAATTTATATTTCAATGCCGTCATTTGAATGAAGTTCATTTTTTTCGGTGAAGGTTTAAGTTTTCAAATATAATAAATTAATGTTGTATTGTGATAAGTTTTAAAATATTACTGAGGTGTATGTATTGCATTTTAAGGATGCTTACATGAAATTGCATTGAAATTGGAAAGTGTTTCATAATCAATTCTTTAAGCATGATTGATCTTTCTTGTTATTAATTTAGCATTATTTTTATCAATTTGGAGACATTTTCGTCAATTTAGAAACATTTAAAAAGTCGCAAAGTTAATGATATTCAAAGGAGTGCATTCCGAATATTTGATTGCGTTTAAAAGTAATAGGGTTCCAGTATTCACGGTTTGCAATTTTAGTACCAAATTTCTTTTGAATATTTCCATGCCTTCGTGAGATATCGTCTCCACACACACACACATCACCTCAAAACATTCGATTCGTGTTCAGGGATGCTTGAAACGTGCTCTTCCGTCGGAAACTCGAATTTGAATTTTCGACCCACGATACTTTCTTTGTACATTATACTATATATATAAGGAAAATACTATTTACAACAAATAATGTTTAATTGTACTATCAGATGAATGAAAAACATCAAAACCACGAAGAAAGCAGCTGTGAAGTTTATGAAAGTTATTAATGGCACAATAACATCCAATACCTGACAGGTATACAATCAATTCTGTTATTGCACATATTATTTGAAGAAAAAGAAAACTGATCTGTGCAGTACATGACTTTCCTTATATAATGCAATACCTCTTTCATCATGAAAAAATGATATATAAGGTCTACAGTAGTTTCTAACGTTAAACTGCATGTTTGGCCCTTTTCCTGATGAGAACCTGGAAAACGATTTCGTACCTAATTAAATTATATTTTACGCAACTCTAAATTAAAATTATCAATATTGATAGCATCCTTAATATAGTCCATTTACTAAAATATTTTAATAATAAATTCATCAATGAGATGTCATTTTTATTAACTTTGCATCATTTATTCAATTTTGATGATATTTTGGTCATTCTGGGGCTAAATATCGCCAATTTGGTGATATTTCGCAAGATTATTTGCCAAGTTGCTAAATACATCGCCAAATGTTGCAAACGAAAGCAGAGAAGATCATTTCTTACATACAAGGCGGTATGTTGATCATCTGATGGAGTATAAAATTTGCAAAACATTGCCTCCCATTTAGCGTCATTTTTATCAATTTGGCAACATTTAAAGAGATCGCCAGTTAGCGATATCCCGCGATATTCGTCACCAAAATTTTCGCCAAGACTTACGGGCGGAATTCTTATATTTTTCCAAAATATTTAATTTTCATCAATTAGTCGTCATTTTCATTGATTTAGCGTCATTTTAATCAATTTGGCAACATTTAAAAAAGTCGTCAAATTGGCGATATTTCGCCTAATTCGTCACCGAATTTTCGCCAACCGTTATAGACAGGGAAATAGGTTAGTAGATAAATGAGTAATGGCATCCGAATGCTAAACTATTATCAAAAGTGTCTTCTCTCATGAATGGAATGAGCTAGATCTACGAGAATAAAGTTGGAAAAATTGATCGCATAATATTACATATGTAAAGTGAACATATTTCACAATAGTTAATCTATTTCTTATAATTTTATGGGATTTTTTGATAAATTTATTTCATAAATGTTTAATATCTCGAGAACGGCTTATGCTAGCTTTCTAAAGTTTATGTCAATCGATTTTTAATCATAAATTACACAAGAAATAATTATTAATATAACTTTGTTTAAAGTTTGGATATTTTAGTGATTGTTTCAAAATTTCGTTTGAACATTTGGGAGGATCTTCCGAACATTCAATTTAAAAAAAAATAGGCTTCTAGTATTCCCAGATTGTGATTTTCGTAGTAAATTTCGTTCGAATCGCTTCATTCGTTCGTGAGATATCGTTTCCACAGACTCACACACACATACACATCACCTCCAAAACGTTCGATTCGTATTCATTGATGTTTGAAGCTGGCTCTCCCGTCGAAAACTCGAATTCTCGACCCCGTCACAATACTTTCCTTATACTACGTTATAATATGTATATAAGAAAATCAGAATATAATCCCATCTGCTTTTTTAATCATTTTACATTAAATACATTTCGAAGAAAGGTGGTAGGTAAAGTACTACAATAAGTACCTGTTCTCATATACCATAAATACCTCAAAAATGTGTTTAGAATAATTTTAATATTATTAATATGAACCTCGTGAAAAAATCTCTATATAATGGAAGCATATTTGATCCTCAATCTAACAGTATCCTAACCGTAACAATAACGGTATCCACATTTATAAAATCCTGAGTAATCCTCTTTATGCAACCATGTTTTCTATCAGATTTAGCACACATATCCGCAGCGCTGGCAGTTAAGGAGGACATGGATTTTTATCGCCTGCAATAAAAATTATAAGTTCGTAAAGTCGCCACCAGGTTAAAAATAGCGCTTTATTATTAACAAACTGATCTCCCCCATTTTTTGGCAACATGATAAAAATGGAGGATTGCGTTTTCTACAGTTACTCGTAGCATGTCAAGTGGAATGTTACAGACATGTCAGTTTGTGGCGTCTTTAAATTTCCATAAATTTGTGGTGTTATAACAGAAAACGGTGTTTCTAAGATATCCTCAAAGCCAAAAATAGGACAGACTGAGGCCTAGTAATCCAGGTGTCCAATCTGTAGGAAACTTTTGACAATTACCCTGTTATTCGCAAAGTGTAGTCGCAGTAAACGCCTAATGATGGCCGTTCTTACGAAGTAGATGGTAAAGAATTTATATAATATCAAAATTGACCTTCAGGAGGCTGAATAGTTAAGTTCACAGTCGAAAAATCCGCAGACAAGATGAGTTTCATATGTTTGCATAGCGCTTTTAGTTTAATTTGTTTTGTTGTCAGTGATGGTAACGAATTACCAGTACTTGTCAACTTTTAAAAGAGCAGCACTGGTCCGTCAATGTTAGTTGCTGATGTGCATTTTGTTTCAGCGTTTAAAATGATAAAGACGGTAGTACTTGAAGGGCACAAAAGCTGCGATTTATTCACTTTCGTTTACTGTCAGTTTGATTTCTGGTATTTAACAATATATATATATATATATATATATATATATATATATATTATAAAACAAACCGGAAGCTATTTTTAAATTCAGCTGGCGTAGACTCATATATTTCCAAACTGTAATGATGCATCTCAGCTTTTGTTCTTGCAGGGGAAAATTCAAGGATAACTTTGCTATACACGCAAAATAATTCTTTTTATGTCTGCGGTTAAAGCTAATTTCTTTTCGGAAAAGTGACTTGCATACTGATGTTATTAAATATACGCAGAAGTGTAAATGTTTAATGATTAGTATTTCCAAAACAATAGAAATTAATCTTTTTCACGTAAATAATGAAGTAAATACTGAAGAGATTATTTTTATTTTTCCCACGATACACGTAATACATGTGGTAATATTGAAGATTATAGAATATAGAGAAATTAATACTTCAAAAATCAGTTTACGATTGTTTTAATAAGTTGATATTTATTTATCAATGTATATGGCACTTAGCGTCGAAAACAGTCTAATCGAATCGAAATAAAAATCCAGTTAGATTATGTCCCGCAGTTGGTACTATACGTATGCAAAAATTCAACCTTCAAGATCAGCGGGACACCTGGAGACTTTTCAGGGAAAAATACTTTTCTTTCCCCCTTTTTCGTGAGTGAGGCAGAAGTCAAAAACCAAATTTCGTTAAGTTGTGTACAGTGATCAATACTATATCTATGCAAAATTGTAACGTTCTATGCCACCTGAAAATTTCTAGAAAGTTTTAGAAGACACATTAGAAAATTATTATATAGATGCTATTATAGAAAATATAACAGTGAGTCTGGATTTCAATGTTTGACGTATGTGTTGTCAGTGTTTGACGTATTTACACGTTGTAAGCATTATTGAACTCGAATAAAGTAGCTCTGTGATGATATTTGTGTGTGCTTGTATACAGTGTCTTAGGTAGTGTGGGGTTTTGAGATGCCATAATCCTCTTAGATGGAAAATTTACTTTAGTTCTCTATAGGGTCCATATTGAAAACAAAATTCAGCACTGTAACCCTGGGGTGGGACAACCCAGTGGTTAGCACGGGAATTAGCGGGGATTGCACTCGGACGACCCGAGTTCGATTCCCTCAGCCGCCCAAACTGTTCCCGTGTTCACGCGGAGTACGGGCACGTTAAATATGTGTGTCCGTAAGTCCCATCGAAAAGTTGGTGGTAAGGGAATGAGAGTACAGTCTAAACTGGGTGGCACTTTCGGGCCGTCCAAACAGATACCTTATATCTTCGGGTAGGTCTGACGGCCTGGTTTGAAAAAGAAGAAGAACTTTCTCCATTTGTCAATAATCTCCCTCCTCTTTAGAGATCCTATCTACGCCTATGCTTGTGCGTATTTATGTGAGTGTCTGAGAATTTTTTAACGGAATATTTTTCGAAAAAGAACGGTGCAAATAGTATTTGTGATTTTGCTATCTAAGACTATTCTAACATTATGTATTTTGATGATCAAACAATCAGAAAGTCACCAATTTCCCAACCGCTTCTTTTTTTAATGCCACAGACGTATAAGAAACACCGTTTTTTCTGTTTATCTGCAACGCTTGGCGATAAATTGGTCCATCTTCGACAGGCTTAAATCGACAGGCATATCGTAATGAAAAACCACATAACCTTACTTTACGTTTTTCATAAAAATAATTAATTCGTTTTTTTCCAGAGTTACAAAGAACCAAACATGTATATTTCTGCTCTGCGTATAATTAATAATATCAGTATGCAAGTCATTTCTCAGAAAGGGAATTTTCTTTCACTACATACATGAAAATAATTATTTTGCGTGTGTAGCAAACCTATCCTTGGGTTTTCTTCCGTAAGAACAAAAGCTGAGCTTCATTATAGTTTTTGTAATATATGCGTTTGTGTCTGATGAATTAAAAAATATATTCCGTTTTACTTTAGAATATGCATTGTGAAATGTCAAAATTCAAAATGCCACTGAACTAAAGTGAATAAATTTGGTATGCGGTATTTTTCTGCTTCAAATTATACAATATTTAAATTCTAAACGTTGAATCATGCTCTCTATGCAGCAAGCAACATTGACGGACTCGTTTTGCTCCCATTTAAGTTTACCAAAACTAATAATTTATTGGGCACACTGGCAGCAAAAAAAAAAATTCCATTGCACTGAATGATAATGGTGTGTGTCAATGGCATGATGTCAAAATTTTAAACGTCTCATTGTCTGCGGATCTTTAAACTATGAACAAGTGCAGCTAATGACTCTTCTGATAAATTGTAAGGAAACCTAAATCGGTCGGCCGATGCTGGTTAATGCATTGCGAGCATGATTACAAGCCAGTAAAAATCTCCTATCTGCGAGTGTTGAACCATTTTAATTCTTATTGGATTTTCATTGCATGCCCAGACATACTTTAATTTACTCTAATGGTCTTGGCATATGCACAGAACATTCGAAAATTACAAAATGAAATAATAGATTTTTAATAGTTCACAAAACTAAGGGACTTCGCCCCCTGCTCGTTGCCCTCACCAACCCTCGTAACGCGCTTCGCGAGCATTTTAGTGCCACCTGCTACGCAGGTGTAATACGCCCGTTAGGAACCATCCCTTATTAACTGACATTCATCAGACCTGGAACTCGCTTCGCTAGCTGTTTCAATCTGGCCGTCTCACACAACCTCTTACGTGTCACGTACTCTCTCTTACATGTCTTGTGCTCCCTGTATATTTCTCTACCAATGTACCGAATTTTATATGTTTTATGCTATAGATTTTGTGTTACGTAATAGAGAAACTTGAAAAACACTAAATTTGTCAAACTGAGGCGGCGGTGGCGGTGGCGTCAGCTAATGTTTTATTAATATTGAGATACCGGTCCAAAATTTTTTGTGCAATTCTACTAAGCAGTTAACTCCGATCTTCGAAATTTGATTGCTGAAACCCAATCAGCACCCTTCGGCAGAAGTTTCAGACAGGGTGGGACAGCCCAGTGATTAGCGTGCGGAAATTGCACTGGAACGATTCGAGTTTGATTCCCGAATCGTTTGATTCCCAAATTTTTCCCGTGTTCACGCGGAGCACGGGTACGTTACATTTGTGGGTTCGTAAGTCCTTCCGAGAAGTTGGTGATAGAGGAATGAAGGTATGTCCCTATGGAAGCCACCCCCATTGGGTTCAGGCCTAAATTGGGAGGCACTTCCCGGCCGTCCAAACAGATACGGATAGGTAGAACAGTCTGGGTCGAAGAAAAAGAAATTTCAAGCTGCCTACCATCGAGTTTTCAAATCCAAAATGGTGCCTTGCAGAAATCTACTCGAATTTATGTCCTGGTTGAAAGGAAATTTTTAATCCTGGCTTTGGTGAGCATCCCTGGTCTCAAAACTACAATGACATCGAGTTTGACACCCTTTTCAAACCGTCAGTAGCAAAATAAATAATTTAAGAATTTAAATAATTTAAGAAACTGGACAAAATGTCTCATAGCTCCGCTTATCTTCGGAACAACCCGCCAAAAATCCACCTGCAGGACAACGACAAGAGGACTAATGGAGATTTTCCGATACTACCGTTCTGCTTATCGTCGTTCTCCTTGATACTTTACAAGAAAATTTGGGGGGCATTCACTAAGCCAACCAGATCCAACTATAAAAGTTCTTCTGCTTAAGTAAGTATTAAAGAATAACACGGTTAAGTCTGTATTAAAGAATAACACGGTTAAGTCTGTATTAAAGAATAACACGGTTAAGTCTGTATTAAAGAATAACACGGTTAAGTCTGTATTAAAGAATAACACGGTTAAGTCTGTATTAAAGAATAACACGGTTAAGTCTGTATTAAAGAATAACACGGTTAAGTCTGTATTAAAGAATAACACGATTACGTCTGTATTAAAGAATAACACGGTTAAGTCTGTATTAAAGAATAACACGGTTAAGTCTGTATTAAAGAATAAAAAAAAAATTTTTTTTTAAATTCGAACTAAAATTTCAAAATTTATTTGAAATTTTATATTTTTTTGACATCGCCGCATAGGACAAATTTGACATAATCACGCGTAAAAGGGTTTATTTATGGCTCAATGATCACAATACTTAATATTGTTTCAATCATTGTTATGAAAAATAATCGCGATATAATGTTTTTGTTTGTGGCGTCGTTATCCCCCCTCGGGGGTCAAGTTACACGCCCCCTTGGGGTACGCTGTCAAGTAAAGTATCAATCGAAAGATTTTCAAGCCCTTTATAGTAAAGGATACGCTATAAGTGCAATTATTTAGACACATTATACCGAAAAAAACTTACTAAAATGGATTTTGGTATGTACACAAGTCGAATTGAGCCACATTTCAATTAATTAACGGTTAAAGCAGGTTTGAAGGCGGTGTAGCGGTTTATAACCGCATTTTAAGTCCAGTTGTTTATAACTGAGTGATTGTTAAAGAATCAGCGGCGATAAAATAGTGACCACTAGCTGCGTACTGTTATTTAAATGTTACATGTACTGTAATTTAAATTACATCTCATTTAATATATTCAGTAATTATTTATAGCGCGATGTAATTGAATAAAAAAAAATAACAGTTTGCTGTTAGATAGTTTGTTGCCAATATATTGTTATTTTGAGGTCTTATTAAGTCCAATAATTTTTGAAAAACGTCAACCAATTAATCATATACTAATTTAAAAAAATTCTATTATACCTAAGAGCATTTAACTTTAATTATTTTACTTATTTTACCTATTTAAAACTGAGATAACTTCTACATTAAATGTTATTAATTTTGTTAAAGGAACTGACGACATGGAAAGGAAAACATGATATATGCATTAAGAAATGTGATAAAAAATGTAAGACTCGTCAGTGTTAAGTAACCAATTAGCACACATTTGTTCCATTGTCTTATTTCTTCCAAAAATAAATTAAGCTTGAAATCCTTTTAAAGTTTTGTTGTTATCACATAAAATAATTTAAATAAGTGCATTTTAAAAAGAGCTAATACGTTTTAAAAAAATGTTCGTATTGTATGTGAGAGTAAGAAATTCTTCGGTTTTAGAAAAAGAACATGTTTAATGGAATCCAAAGTCATTAATGCAAATAACGCACCACGATTTAGCCTTCGTCTAACTTGTTAAATACACTGAAAAATTTCGTTGAGGATTTTTTTATTACAAAGAAAAGACAATAACACAGACATTGTAATGATGCAAAACGGAAGTTAAGGTCCACAAATGACAGGGGCGAAAGAACTACATTGACCAACCAAAGTGCTATAAAAGCATTGCAAGTGAGTCTGAGGCAAATGGCGTGAGTTTGAAGCAAATGGAGTGAGTTTGGGGTAATGGAGTGCTTTCAATAATTACCAGACTTTGTGACTTCAGGAAAAGGACAGTTATATTTGATTTGACGGTGCAATAAAAAGCAGTGCCCTCCAGTCTCAAAAAATCAGGGCCAAGCCAATTGTTTCATCTCGTGGTACAAGAAGTACAATTATAGAAATTAGTTTGGGCCCAATTCAAATTATGAACTAGTTAGACTAAGGTTCTTTAATATAAGGTCTGACCATCAACCCAACAACCAATCAAAAAGTTGTCAGCTTGACGTCACGAGCTTAACGTTTCGTCATTCGTGACGTCACGGACCAGGTAGGACTTTGAAAGTCGTTTCCAAAACATAGCAAGTTTTCACATTATTGCAATTAAAAATTGTTTGGTAATTTTGAAGTGCCACTATCCAAACATAAAGAAAGTGCGCTAAGATTTTAAATTGTGCTGTGCACACCTTCCTCAATGACGTCCAGAAAGAGATTTAGTCACGTCGGTGGAGTAGGATGACAGCCGCAGTTAATGATTTCGGTCTCTTTGGAGAGCCAGAGGACAAAATACGCGCGTTAACTATTCCCGTGATATCACATGCGCAGAGCCATGTAATAAAAATTAAGTCAGTCATGTCCGGAATAAGAACCCCCTGAGTCAGACGGTGGAAAGTAGTAGGATGTAGGAACCAGTGAGAAGAGCAGAACCTGCAAGTGCTGACGCTACGAAAAGAAGATGGTTTCTCTAACACACAATTCTGATTTTAGACATCTATATGTTAACTTGTTTAGATATTTTGAACACTAGACCGATGTTGTTGATAGACAACAGTGAAATTTAACAGAGTCTCGATATGCGCCATCAAAGTGTTTGGTAAACTGAATACTGACATGATCAGTTATGATACGAACATGATCATTATTTAACATGATCAGTTATTTTTATTAAAAGTGAGAAGTATTGACAACCACGTCTTATAAATTAACAGCAGGGTGTTGCAACCAAAAATGCTAATGAAGTCCATGCTGCCACAATCAGAATTCTACTCCTATTAAAGGTATTTGTGAATTTCAAATACACTCTGCTGCAAAAAAAATATATGCACCCATAAGAAATTAAGCTACAGCCAAGAAACTCGGTATGCATGTATCGTTTAAGGAGATATGCAAATTATTAGAATTTGGAAGCAAAAAAAAAGTATTTTATTAAGATATAGTGGCGACAAGAAGATGATATTTAAGTAAGTGGTAAATCCTCCCCTCTTAGCTGTACAAACCGATATTTAGTGCAGCACAGAGTCATTTAAGTTGCTCATGTCTTTTTGCGGAAGATTCCACCACAAATGTTGCAACTGGAAATATAACAGAAATATCCAAACAAGACAAGACACGTCCAAACAAGACTAAATGAGTCCCGACCAAACAAAAATAAATCCAAAATAACACACAAAATTCCCAGTCTTGCAATTTTGTAAACGGATTAAATAAAGTCCATACTATAAATCGAATGTTTCAAAAAATATTCATTAGACGGGAAACTTCCCTCCAAAAAATTGATTTTCCAAATAAATGAGAAAAACGCCTTCTTTAAAGTTAGTTAGAGACTTGAAATTCAGAATCGTTTGACAAATAATAATAATAAGAAGAAGAATAACAACAAACCTGGGGAAAATATAACTCTTCAAAAACGTTTATTTCAGGGAGGGAGGGGGGCACACCTAAATGTTCAAAATGGTAAAAAAACAAACTTTACGATGAGATTCAGAATTTAAAATTGATGCAACTGTAGATCACTCGACAGGAAGAAGGGGGACAATTTCAGTGTTTCAATATTTTTACTTTCCCTGTAATACATGGTAATGTATAGGGAAAGTATCGGAATCATGTATAAAATTGCAAATCGCGTTTTCGACGAATCTACACGTTTCGAGACCTCTAGAATATGAAGAAACTATTTTTAGCGTGACGTCTGTGTGTGTGTGTGTGTGTGTGTGTGTCTGTCTGTGTGTGTGTCTGTCTGTCTGTGTATCTGTCTGTTGTCTGTGTGTCTGTCTATTGTCTGTGTGTCTGTCTATTGTCTGTGTGTCTGTCTATTGTCTGTGTGTCTGTCTGTCTGTGTGTCTGTCCAATGTATGTATCCACTCTAACTCAAAAACTAATGGACCGAATTTCATAAAATTTGGTAGGTAAGTTACTGAGATGTGACCCTGGTGCTGATTAGTTTCTGGTACGATTCGTAAAAACAGAACCCGCCTTTTTCTGCGAAATGGCCCTTACAATTTTCATTTATCCACTCTAGCTAAAATACTAATTGACCAAATTTCATAAAATTTGATAGATAAGGTACTTGTTAGATACTCCGCTGCTGATTAGAATTTGATACGATTCGGAAAAAAATAACCCGCCTTTTTTTACGAAATGGCCCGCAAAAATTTCATGTATCCACTCTAACTAAAATACTAATTGACCAAATTTCAAAAAATTTGGTAGATAAGTTACTTGTGGGATACTCTGGTGCTGATTAGATTTTAATACGATTCGGAGAAGAACAACCTGTATTTTTTTACGAAATGGCCTTCTAATATCTCCAAAATCTAAAAAAAAGGACTAAGTAGTGTATGCTCAAATGTATCAATTAAATTCATGTTTTATACGCAATTTTTGAAAAGGAAAATAATATAACACACTCCATTATACTTTAGGACGAACCGTCGTTCTCAAGATATTTAAGATTTCTTGCATTTTTGTTTCGCCGATTTCGGAAAAGTTTCTAATTACCAAATAAAAACAAAAATTGAATTAAAAATGCAAATTTAGTGTTATTTGGTTCAATTCAACTCAATCTAATGAATTATTAAAGAAATAAAGGAAATATGAATTTGAGTCTGCAGGGAAAGTTATGTGCTGCTCACATCAGATCTTTTAATTTCGGAGTTGCACACACCAAAACACGCCGAATAAATGAGACAAGCAAGCCTTTTAACACTTGAAATTTGAACAGGGCATTTTTAAGTGTTGCTGTTCGCAGCAGGAATTTAAAACTAGCTGCAATGAATTAAGACTGTATCATAGCAACTAAATTTAAACTAGTAAAAAGGTGGAGGTTATTAAAAGCTGAGATCTAAATTTTCTATGAAACCTCAATCCATTGCAACATCACGAGTTAAAGAAACAGCACCCTCTCTATCTAAATTATGAGGTAATCAATGTCGTATTTTGAATAGACATTTCGTATGGGTTTTCAGATATAATTTTGTTTAAAATTACTGAAAACAAAATATTACAATTTTATCGAGATTTCCTTGGAAACTTTTTAGTTCGGAAGAGAAGGTTAAGATTGCCATCCCCCTTAAATACGCCCCTAATGATATGTTATGTTAGCTACAGATAGAAGTCAATCTGTAGCTTAACTGCATATCAAAAGTGGATCACTGTGTCCCACAGATTGGGCACCATTACTTTTGATGATAATTTTGATTTCGTCACATGCTTCCTGAAAATCCAGAGAAAATCTACATTCTTTTTTCTCTTATTGCATAATGGTTTTAACGATCGTTTAGGTTTAGGAAAACACGTCATTGGTAGACTGTAAATAGCATATTGAATATCTATATAAAATATCAGAATCTCCTCCATTTTATAATACATTAATGTTCCATATATTATTAATGTCAATTTTTATACTAATGGATAGTAAAGAACATGTATCTTTATGAATTTTCTTCCGCAAGTCATTATTTTAAAAGCTTATTTTTTCATGTTGGCAACAGCCTAGTTGAAACAATAATCATATGCATTTGCCTGTGAAGTTGATATTAACTTGTTATATTGTTACGAAAAATATCTTCATAGATTGTTTTACAAGTTCTGATATGTGTCATATGTGTTATATTCCATTTATTTCCACTTGTATTTCATTCAATTCCATTTTTGAAAATTCATAGATATTTATGCAATTTGTTTTTCATATTGTTGTATCGGAAAATTGAAGATTCGCACATTCCAACTTTTTGCATGATGGTGGAGAGATATATTTGCATCCTATTTTTTAAAAAATCTCTTGTGGACAGTGCATAACTTTCCCTATAATGCAATGAATTTACTTCTTTCATTATGGGAAAACGATGTATAAGACCGATGGCATAATGTTTTTAAAGTTGAATTGTACATTTGGCGGTTTTCCGAATGTCAACATGTAAAACTATTTCGAAGCACCCAATTAACTTATATTTCGTCCAACTCTAAATTGACAATTATCAATATTGATAAAATGTGCAATACGCAATACAGTCCACATATTGAAATAGTTTAATAATTAATTCAGCAATTTGGCGCTATTTAGGTTAATTGAGCGTCATTTTTTCCATTTTGACGATATTTTCGTCAATGTAGGGCAAAATATCACCATAATGGCAATCATTTTATTATTTTCTTTACCATTTTTTGTAAATATCTACAAAAACAAAGTCTGGTCAAATATTACTATAAAACTTTTTAACAATTTAATACAATGCATAACATTTAAAGTCTTTCGAAATTTTAAAATTATTCCAGCTCAAAATATAAAACTTTTGGTCTGAAAAGTACATATTTGCATATATATATGTATTTTCTTAATTGTTATAACGTTCAAAGATTTTATTTAAACATACAATAAGATTTTTGTCACTTCTAAAATGGAGCTGGCATTTTAAGTTGCCAGAGGCGTAACAAAAAAAAAGTTCTTAAAGCTTTCTCTTTCACTCGTAAAAAAAACGAAAATTTTGTTGAAAAGTTGAAAAAATATTATTTCAAAGCATAAAGATATAAAAAAGAGTTTACTTTCTCAAACAGCCTTAGGTATGTGCAAGTTTTTAAAAAGTTGCGCCCCCGTACAATCACATTTTAAGCAATTTCGTTTAAGAATGCAAGTATGCAAGTATTTTATAAATGTACACATACTTCACAAACTATTTAGAACCTTTAGTCCTCGTTTTGATTTAATAAAAATATTTTTTTTTCCACACACAAAAAAATTTTCAACATTTGTAGCAGCAAAAATTTGTATTTATTCTGATATGTCCAACACGTTACTTTTACCACAAATTAACTAATTTTGATATTGATTTCAAACGCAATGGCAATCGTATGTTCGGAAGATCCAATTTTCGAATTAATGTTTGAAAAATCCAGGATATTCACTAATAACGTTAAGAAAATAATCATTTCAGGAGTCATTTTTCATTAGAAAACAAACAATACAAACGCTAGCATGAACTGTTCTCGAATAATTGAACGATTTACGAATGAGTTTTAAAAAAAAATCTTTAAAAATCAGGATATTTAATACTATTGTTAAATAAATAATGATTTTATCCGTAATTTTGCATTAGAAAACAAATGATACAGACTTTAGAACTGTAGTGTAAACTGTTGGCGAGATATTGCACAATTACGAATAAATTTTTGAAAAAAATATTGAAAAATTAAGGATATTTAACAATTTTAAATAAAAACTCCTTTTATTTGAAATGTTTTCATTAGAAACGAATGATCCAAACTCTAGAACGCTTCACGAATCGTTCTCAAAACATTGTACATTTTCCAAATAAATTTATCAGAAAAAAATTAAATAAATTTTAAAAAGTAGTTAGTTTTGTTATAACGTGCTTGGCACGGCACGCTTTATGGCAATGGTAAAGGGGTTATGAAGGGAGTGTGATGGAGTGCTATCGCTGCAGGCGGTTCCCCACTGGAATCGTCGAATACGGGAGACCCCTGTTGGGATGGCGAGAGATGAGTGGCGTGTTGGTAGGACATACGAATGGTGAAACTAAGATAATTTAAATTAACTTTCCTCTTTATTAGATGAGGAATTATCATGCTTCAAATAATATACAGTAAGGAGTTTGGGACATCAAAATTATTAACGATGATACTTGAAAGATGAACACAGGTTTTTAACATATGGAGCAAGATTCGTCGAGTGCATCGACGGAACCGAAAGTGGTGTACGTCGGTCTGACATCTCAGAATAATCAATATATGAAAAACTTCGTGACTTTTCGAAGTTTCATTAAAAACGCGGCTTAAACGATTTATTTCATCATTAATTTTAGATATATATTCTTTTGAGTGCATCGACAGAACCAAAAGTGGTGTAAGTCGGTTTGACATCTCAGAATAATCAATATATGAAAAACTTCGTGACTTTTCGAAGTCTCATTAAAAACGCGGCTTAAACGATTTATTTCATCATTAATTTTAGATATATATTCTTTTGAGTGCATCGACAGAACCAAAAGTGGTATACGTCGGTCAGACATCTCAGAATAATCAATATATGAAAAACTTCGTGACTTTTCGAAGTCTCATTAAAAACGCGACTTAAACGATTTATTTCATCATTAATTTAATATTAGATATATATTCTTTTAAGAATAACAATCTGTTTGTTCTATGCCCCGAGGGCAAGAGCGCGTTCTCCTGCTTTAAGATTACATCGCCAACTGAATTAATCACAATTTTCATAAGCGTCTTACTGTGATTGCGCGCGTGCTCGTGACGACAGAAAATAGTTCCAATACATTTCAATATGAAATGTGTATCCGGGCAAGCGTTCGCAACTGTCATAACACTAAGGGTTACCGATACAAACAGAGAGACTCCAACAAGTTGAAATAGCACAATTGCCGCTTCATCAATTTGGAATAAGATTTAAGAACAGATGTCAGAATCGAAACGAAATTAGAATTTGCCGAATGCGATAGAACAAATTGTAATTTTAAAATGGCGTTTCCATAAATAGATTTAAAAGGATTTAATGAATAAATAGGGTTGTGCATTTCATAACAGTTTCATCAAATATTTTCGCTTTCCCTACGTAATATTATGCAACTAAACCAACAGCATGATTCTCGTGGATATAGTTTGTTCCATTCACTAGAGAAGATACATTTTGTAATACTTTTGTATTCTTGCCTCCCGGAAATTCGCCAACAGTCCTTTATTTCACGAGATATTTATTAAATATCCATTGTATTTTGATGAGGAATCACATGTGAGTATGAATACTGTCTGGACTAATAATTTTACAAAAGCACCAAATTAAATTTACGCAGTGTTAATTCAATGTCAAAGATATTATTTTGTTGATTTCATGCATTATTATTTCACTGTGAAAGAAACATTCTCATTGCATCATGTAGGGGAAGCCATGTGCTGCCCACATAAGATTTTTTATCTTTTATGCGGTAATGGAAGCTTTTGAACGGCAATAAGATTTAGAATGCTTTTAGAATATATTTGTTTTTACATCCCGAACTTACACCAGGTACTTCTGCAAATTGTCATATATTTACCTACAGGCTGCTATATAGAACAAAACTGAGATATATTTACAACATTTGTTTCTTACAGAATATTAAATTATACGTTTCTTGTATCACAAACATAAGACCTTAGTATGATTATAGTTATTTTAGTTCACATCACATATTTCATTTAATTTCGCATTTTATCGAACCGTACCCCCCACCCCCACCCCAAGAAAGAATAACATATCAGAAACATAAGGCATATCTAATCAACTCAGGCAATATATCTTTGTGAGCTGTATGAAAAGCACCTCCCTTCGTGCCAGCTCTAACATTACGTGCCCCAAACGAATAGTATTTATTGAACGCGGAAATAGAATTTTGGTGTCCAGATATATGTTCCTCTAATACAGTTTTAGCTCAATTACGGAGCCAATAAATATATCTGTGAGGTAGGAAGCTGCAAAAAAAAAAGGATGTATCTTAAAGTAAAGCATTAAATTTAATTATAAATGTTAATAAACAGTATGAAATAGATTTACAGTTATATATCCTACTAAAATTATCTATACGTTTATGTAACAAATGGAAAGTCAATCCCTGTGTTTATTACTTTCAATTCTTACTACAGAATATAGCATAGAGAAAGTATAGTTTTCACGGAAATTTTCTATTTCGAGATTTTGATGCCAATATACCTTTTAGGACCTCTTGAACACGTTTTGACTTCTTTGGATTGATGTCCGTCCATCCGTCTGTCCTCGGTCTGTGATCAATATCTTGTGTACTCGATAGCTACCAAAAATATTAAAGGATTTTCACGAAACTTTTTATCCTGTTTTGTTAACATAAACTAGATATAATTTTTTTTTAACTAGATATATATATATATTTTAAAATTTGAACAAAACATTCGAAATTTCATATTTTCTTTACACTAATTAAGTTGGAGGTTGGAAAAAAAGTATGAATCCAACATGTCCAACGAAGTTAAGAGGAAGGCCCGGGAGCGCCATTGCTGATTCAAAGTCTACACTTCCAAATTTCCATCGTGGTTCGGTTGTTGCTGTGTTTCGTCTGTAAAGAGCGTTCCTTCCCCAACCGGGAATCGAACTTTGGATCTCCGAACTGGCCAGCTGACACTCTACCATTGAGCTACAGGGACGGAATTGCAAACTCTTATCATCGAAGTGGACTCTGCATTCTCCACCCTCTAAAGTTAGATTCGCGGGCAACTGACAATCTAACTAACCACCTCCTAATGCTTTTACCTCATGTTAGCCTCCTGCTATTACTATTTTTACCCAGGTTAGAATCCTGCGTGATTGTTATCCTCTTAATTTGAAATCGGTGCTCAATCTTCTAGAGTCCACTGAATCCGTACTAGTCGTACTAGGGTCACTTTCAGACATCCGACATACTTTTTCTTTACTTCTATTTATAATATCCCCACCAGGATGGTAGACCTTGGGTGCCTCCTGAGTGCAGGAGGTATCCTTTCCCGGCCGTGCAACTAGCTACTCTAAACCCACTATGTGAGTCGCACGGTCTGGGGTTTTCAGACATCTGACATAGCAGGAGGTATCCTTTCTCGGCCGTGCAGCTAGCTACTCTAAACCCATTATGTGAGTCGCACGATCTGGGGTCATAAGACATCCGACATAGCAGGAGGTATCCTTTCTCGGCCGTGCAGCTAGCTACTCTAAACCCATTATGTGAGTCGCACGATCTGGGGTCATAAGACATCCGACATAGCAGGAGGTATCCTTTCTCGGCCGTGCAGCTAGCTACTCTAAACCCATTATGTGAGTCGCACGGTCTGGGGTCATAAGACATCCGACATAGCAGGAGGTATCCTTTCTCGGCCGTGCAGCTAGCTACTCTAAACCCATTATGTGAGTCGCACGATCTGGGGTCATAAGACATCCGACATAGCAGGAGGTATCCTTTCTCGGCCGTGCAGCTAGCTACTCTAAACCCATTATGTGAGTCGCACGATCTGGGGTCATAAGACATCCGACATAGCAGGAGGTATCCTTTCTCGGCCGTGCAGCTAGCTACTCTAAACCCATTATGTGAGTCGCACGGTCTGGGGTCTTCAGACCTCCGACATCTTTGCACTAACCTACAGGGTCGATTTGTTCGGGCGCTATTGTAACGAACCTTGCTGCCCCAACAAGAAACCCTGGATCTCCTAACTGGCCAGTCCACGCTCTACTGTTGAGTAACTGGGAGGAAATTGCAAGCTCTTATCATCGAGGTGGACCCAGCACGTCTTCTAACTGGGAACGATTGCCTAAGTGCCCATTTATTAACACTTTAAAATATAGTTGAAAAGTGTTTATGACTTTGTTCATTCTGTCTGTCTGTCTGTCCGTTCTCACTTCAAAATAAAATATGGCATCCATCTTGTGTCAAAATCGTGATTTTTAAAGTTATTTTTAACTTATATTTAGTGTTGCATCCGTCCTGAAACCGCTTTATTTTCTTATTTTTGTCTGTGCATCTATTTTTTCTGTACACGGTATTTACTTGCGAATTTTATTTTAAAGTGTGAAAGTATAATTTTTATATTTTCTCTGTAATTCGTAGTATAAGCAAAAAGGAAAGTGTTGTAATTTGGCGATGAATCCAAATTTTGGATTATAGGATGGCGCTTCCATTGAAGATAACAACATCTATGGATAGGTTTTGCGTTTACTGTGCACTCGTTAGCTTCGATAAGCCAATGCCTGCAACAGCAGAAAGAAAACTATACAGGGTGTCCAGGGCTATACAGGGTGTCCCAAAAAGATTGAAACGAGCTTTAATTCTTTACCTGTTGGAGATAAGTGGGCAATGTAAATTGCAAAAATGTTAAAAGTAAGGTAGGAAATAAGATTACGTTAATGAAATAGGCCACCCATTGATTTTCAAAAAGTTACACTTTTTAAATTTTTATACGACCCTCTTAAACAAATTTAGTCAATCAGAAATTTTTTTGTTTTAATGCAACAAGATCATTAACAAGAAAGATCAATCATGCATAAAGCATTGATTATGAAACACTTTCCAACTTCAATGCAATTTTATACAAACATCTCTCAAATGCGATATATTCCTCGGTAACATTTTTAAAATTATCACAATACTACATTAATTTATTATATTTGAAAATTTCATCGAAGGAAATGAACTTCATTCAAATGACGGCATTGAAATATAAATTACCTAGCTTAAACATCTCTAAAATATGATACATTCCTCGGTAATATTCTTAAAATTATCATAACAATACAATAATTTATTATATTTGAAAACTTCATTGAAAACAAATGAACTTTATTCAAATGACGTCATCGAAATATAAATCGCCTCTATATAAAAGCATCATTTCATTCATAATCATTTTTCCAATTGTTTAATTCATCACAATACTATAATAATTTATTTTATTTAAAAATTTGAAAAATTGTTATCTACCATATTTATTTTAAAATGTGAAATCTTTCTCAAATTAATTAAACTCTTGGAAAGATATTTATTATATAATATATATATTTTTTCTTTCTGGAGGATATAACGAGAGTCAGAATTTAATTGAATTTGTTTTTCTCATTATATTAAATAATTTTTATTTAAAAAACTACATAACATGTTTTTCTGAAATTTTTTTATATATTTTATGGGATAAAATTTTCAAAGCAATTTGTAAATTTTAAATTCGCTTAAAAAATGTTTGAAACATTAGGTCCCTTTGAATTCAATGTATTTCATTTTTTCAATCCGGGTTCAATAAAAAACTAATTGGGTGATATTATTCATTTATATTCCCATAGGTCCCACAGACCATTTGAAAAACATACTAAAATTTGATTTTGATAAAGCCATTTTTACGGCATTTATCGTGCTAACGTACATACATACAGACAGACAGACAGATGGAATGAACAAAGTCATAAACACTTTCATCTATGTTGTAAAGTGTTAATAAAAACCGCATATCTGTATCTTTAAAATCAACTGAATTATGATAAAGAAAAAAAATCTGACTTATGCCACTTTTCCGTACCATGTGAAAGGCTGTTTCGTCAGTGAAAATAGGGATCATAAACAAATTGGCGATGGAAATTGTTTAGATCAAAAATACGTTAATATGTGTCAAAATTTGTTACCACAAATCCATCTAAATAAAGCATTACACAGACAGAGATCATATAAAGCAGTGTTACTCACTACGCGGTTGGGTATCCTATGTATTATCATCCAGTTTTATCTTTTTTGTGATATGTCACAAATTTACATTTCTAATTTGGCTCCCATTCACAATGTTCAATTTTCAATTAAATATAACTCGCTCAATTTTAAAGATACAGATATGCGGTTTTTTTAATGATCTTGTTGCATTAAAAATAAAAATTTTCTGAATGACCAAATTTGTCTAAGGGGTCCTATAAAAATTCATAAGTGTATCTTTTTGAAAATTAATGGGAAGACTATTTCATTAACATAGTCTTATTTCCTACCTTACTTTCAACATTTTCGCTTTTTATATTACCCACTTATCTCCAACAGCTAAAGAATTAAAGCGCGTTTCAATCTTTTTGGGACACCATGTGTACTGCGACAACGCAGTTACAATATTTGTGAGTTTAAACACTTTACAACATAGTTGAATAGTGTTGATGACTTTGTTCATTCTGTCTGTCTGTCTATCTTTCCGTTCGCACGATAACTGCCGTAAAAATGCCGTTATTAAAATCAAATTTTAGTATGTTGTTCAGACGGTCTGTGGAACATATGGGAATGTAAATGAATAATATCACCTCGTTAGTTTTTAATTTTGGATTGAACCCGGATTGAAAAAATGAAATACATTGAACCCTATGAAAACTAATTTTTCAAGCATTTTTAAGCGAATCTGAAATTCACAAATTGGTTCGAAAATTTTTGGAAATATTCGAATTATCCCATAAAATATATAAGAAAATTTCAGCAAAATGTGTTCGGTAGTTTTGTAAATAAAAATTAAAATAATAATGCACCCATATTATATGAAAAGTTCACGTGACCCACTTCAAAATAAAATATGGCATCCCTCTTATGTCACAATCGTGATTTTTAAAGTTCTTTTTAATTTATATTTAGCGTTGCATCCGTCCTAAATCTCGCTTTTTTTTCTCTACACTGCGGCAACGCAATTACAATATTTTGGAGTTTAAATGATCATCCAACTTTGATTATTTCTACAACGAAGTCTAATTTTCACGTATGGAGAATGTAAACACATCAAGCTGTAAAATGAGTTGTATAAGAATTGCTTAATTTCTTTAATGCAAAATTATTTAGCTCTGGAGTCTGCAATATAGCTGATATGAACGAAACATTCATTGATTTCATATAGAGACGCAGACGATTGTATAGTATTGCGTTTTTCGATGAAGTTTTAAGCATAGAGTTTCAAAATACTTTTACCTTCATGGTTTTAAGTTTTTAAATAAAATAAATTATTGTAGTATTGTGATAATTTTAATGAATGAAAAGAATGGAAAAATGTTAATGAATGAAATATTTACTGCTTTCTCATAGAGAGCCAGGCGATTTATATTTCAATGACGCCATTTGGATAAAGATCATTTTTTCGATAAAGTTGAAGTTTTCAAATATAATAAATTATAGCAGTATTGTGATAATTTTAAAAATATCACCGCTGAATGTATCGCATTTTAGAGATGTTTAAATAAACTTGCATTGCAGTCGGAAAGTGTTTGATGATCGATGCTTTATGCATGATTTATCGATCTTGTTTAGAATTGGACTTTGGAATTCACGTAACACGTAATTGTACCTGTAATGCTGGACGAACCATGAATAGAGTAAGTTTAGACACTTGCTCTCAATGGTCTCAGTTGTATTGTTAAAAGATATTGGAAAATTAGAAAGCTAGTTGTCTAGTTAATGGCTTAGTTGTCAAATCCCTAGCGTTTGTATATAAAATAAACATTATTTTCTTAACATGGCGCACATAGGAAAATATTTGATATAATCATACCTAAAAGAGGTTATTCATGCATCGAAGATCACGAAACTTAACAGTTTCAATGATTGTAGTAAAAATATCCCACCATACAATTCTTGTATTTGTTAAATCATTCTAGGGGGTATATTGTCAAACTTGGTATTAATCTAAAAAAAATTTTCAAGCCCTCTAAAATGAATGGTAGTATGCTATAACTGTGATCATTTGAACCAATGATACTGATATTTTAAAACTTGTCTTTGCTTAAAAAGAAACTACTTAATTGATTTTGGTATGAGAGAGTCTAGTGGAGCCACATTAAAGTTAACGTGTGAAGTATGAAGAAAGGCAGCCTTTAAGCGAATTTCTTTTTAAAGTTTAATGCAGTAATTCTCTATTTTACTGCGGGTAATCGCATCCATATTTAGAGTTTCTATACTATCCTATACGATCGAATCCTATCCTGTACACTTTATATCCTATAATGGCGAAATAATAATGCAGTTTCTTTCCAATGAAATAACACTAAGCATTTGTTTGCTAAAACTTCATTTAAAAAAATAATAATAATAATAATAATACGTTCGTATTGTATAGCAACGTAAATAAATTATTTATATTTAAAAAAAGTATATTTAAACCAAATAGTCAAATTTTTGACGTGTGATTTTTACTTTCCTTATATACATAATGTATAAGGAAAGAATTGTGACGGGGTCGAAAATTAGAATTCGAGTTTTCGACAGGAGAGCACGTTTCAAGCATCCCTGATCACGAATCAAACATTTTTGAAGTGATGTCTGCGTGTGTGTGTCTGTGAAAGTATGTGTGTGTGTGTGTGTGTGAAAGTGTGTGTGAAAGTGTGTGTTTGTGTGCGTGTATGTGTGTGTGTGTGTGTGTCTGTGGAGACGATAACTGACGAACGAATGCACCGATTCGACCAAAATTTGGTACAAAAATCACAATCCGTAAACACTGGAAGCCTATTGTTTTTATACCCTATCGAATGTTAAACCCCCCCCCCCCCTAAATTTTCGAATGAAATTTTGAAAAAATCGTCAAAAAATTAAAACCGCTAATAAAGTTACTTAAATAGACATTTCTTATGTAATTTTTCGTTAGAAAACGATTGACATACATTTTAGCACGCTAACATGAACCGTTTTCGAGATATTGTACATTTTTGAAAAAATTTTTCAAAAAGTCATATAAAATAAAAAAAACATTTCCTATTGAGAAACATGTTCACTTTTCATATGTAATACCATGCGATCACTTGGGTGACATCATTCTCGTGGATCTAGCTCGTTCCATTCATGAAAAAAGATACTTTAAGTAATACTTTTGTATTTGAACGCCAATAGTCATTTATCTGCTGTAAGAATAACTTATTTCTTCGTCCATAACGCTTGGTGAGATTTTGGCGATGAATTTGGCGAAATGTCGCTAACTTGGCGACTTTTTGAATTGTTGCCAAATTAACGAAAATCTCGCCGAAACGGATAAAAATGACGCCAAATCAATGAAAATGACAACTAAATGTCGAAAATTCAATATCTTGGAAAGAATATTAGTATCTACTTTAAAAAAAAACCTATTTTTTTTACTGTAAAAGTAGTAAATTCATTACATTATATAAGGAAAGTCATGTGTTGCCCACATCAGATTTTTTATTTATTTGTTTGTAATCTGAACAACAACAAAAAAAAATGTTAAATATATATAGAGTCATAAACTGGACATTTTACGGTTGATGAGAGGATCAGAAAACTACGAGAAATACATCGCGTATGAAATACTTCGCGTATTTAAAGATTGCAAAGTTGCCGACCGTGCTGCTACGAATCATCGAAGCCTCAAAAGGACATCGATCAGGACATCTTTCACAGAACGTTTTACGAAGGTGGGTTGATTCAAAGTATTCTTGAAGGTTCTACGATATTGGAAATGAAGAGATTGGATCATGAGACTATGACCCAGCTTCCCACGTGCCTGAAAATAGAAGCGTGGTGTTGGCGAAATATTAATGTATTACCTTTTAGAACTAATCACTCTGGGTCTCGGTGGGTAACTGGTTAGAATTTTAAAAATCTGATGTGGGCAACACATGACTTTCCTTATATAATGCAATGAATTTACTACTTTTACAGTAAAAAACAATAGGTTTTTCTTATAGTAAATACTTATATTCCTTCCAAGATATTGAATTTTCGACAATGAGTCGTCATTTTCATTGATTTAGCGTCATTTTAATCCATTTTGCGAGATTTTCGCTAATTTGACAACATTTCAAAAAGTCGACAAGTTGGCGACTTTCCGCCAAATTCGTCGCCAAAATCTCGCCAAGCTTTACTGACGGAGAAATAAGTTATTCTTTTAACAGATAAATGGCTATTGGCGTTCAAATACAAAAGTATTACTCGAGGTATCTTTTCCCATGAATGGAACGAGCTAGATCCACGAGAATGATGTCACCCAATTGATCGCATGGTATTACATATGAAAAGTGAACATGTTTCTCAATAGGAAATATACTTTTTTATTTTAATATGACTTTTAGATAATTTTTTTGAAAAATGTGAAATATCTCAAGAACGGTTCATGTTAGCGTTCTAAATTTTATGTCAATCGTTTTCTAATGAAAAATTACATAAGAAATGTCTATTTGCGTAACTTTATTAGCGGTTTTGATTTTTTGACGATTTTTTCAAAATTTCACTCCAAAATTTAGGGGGGTTCTGAACATTCGATTACGTTTAAAAACAATTTGCTTCCAGTGTTTACGGATTGTGATTTTTGTACCAAATTTCGTTCAAATCGGTCCATTCGTTCGTCAGTTATCACACACACACACACACACACACAGACATCACTTCAAAAATGTTTGATTCGTGATCAGGGATGCTTGAAACGTGCTCTCCCGTCGAAAACTCGAATTCGAATTTTCGACCCCGTCACAATACTTTCCTTATACATTATGTATATAAGGAAAGTAACAATGTTGTGGGTTTAAAATTTATTGGACGCATTAATACGAGATACAAAAGCACGAATACCATTTGCTAAGTAACTTGGCAGTGGCACGTTGTTTTTAACACTTTACAACATAGGTGAAAGTGTTTATGACTTTGTTTATTCTGTCTGTCTGTCCGATAGCACGATAATTGCCGTAAAAATGGCTTTATCAAAATGAAATTTTAGTATGTTTTTCAGACGGCCTGTGGGGCCTATGGGAATATAAATGAATAATGTCACCCAATTAATTTTTTATTGAACCCGGATTGAAAAAATGAAATACATTGAATCCTATAGGACCTAATGTTTCAAACATTTTTTAAGCGAATTTAAAATTCACAAATTGCTTCGAAAATTTTAGGAAATATTCAAATTAAATTAGTAAAAATATTTCAGTAAAATATGTAAGGTAGTTTTTTAAATAAAAATTATTTAATATAGGAAGAAAAACAAATTCAATTAAATTTTGACTCTCGTTATATCCTCCGGAAAGAAAAAAGAGATATATTATATAATAAATATATTTCCAAGAGTTTAATTATTTTATACATGAGAAAGGTTTCACATTTTAATATAAATATGGTAGATAACATTTTTTTAAATTTTTAAATAAAATAAATTATTATAGTATTGTGATGAATTAAACGATTGGAAAGATGATTTTGAATGAAATGCTGCTTTTATATGGAGGCGATTTATATTTCGATGACGTCATTTGAATAAAGTTCATTTGTTTTCGATGAAGTTTTCAAATATAATAAATTATTGTAATATCATGATAATTTTAAAAATATTACCGAGGAATGTGTCGTATTTTAGAGATGTTTAAACCTGGCAATTTATATTTCAATACCGTCATTTGAATTAAGTTCATTTTCTTCGATGAAGTTTTCAAATATAATAAGTTAATGTAGTATTAACTTAACCCACCAGTATTGTGATAATTTAAAAAATATTTCCGAGGAATGAATCGCATTTGAGTGATGTTTGTACAAAATTGCATTGAAGTTGGAAAGTGTTTCATAATCAATGCTTTATGCATGATTGATCTTTCTTGTTTATATTTTATAGACGAAATACAATTCTCAAATAACATTTTTTAGTATTTGTTTTTATTTCACTTTCTCTAAAATACAAGATAATGTATAGGTAAATCTGTTGAAATTGTGTCAAAAATCGGATGTCGAGTTTGCGATGAACTCAAAATCTATTCAACCAGATTTCACAAATTTCGGTGGGTTAGTAACTTGCGATAGAAGGTTACCTGATGCTGATTAGATTGGTACGATTCGGAAAAAATAACCTGCCGCTTTTGCGAAATGGCCCTCAAAAATCGTCAAAATCTAAATAAAAGATTAATGCATATGCTGAAATAAATCAATTAAATATTTTTTTATGCGCAATTTTTGATGACGGAAAAAAATATAACCAACCATATTTTCCTAGGACTACGATATTTTAGCTTTGTCGTATTTTTGCCACGTCGACTTTGAAAATACATATAGTCGCCAAATAAAAATGAAAATTGAATTAAAACTGGAAATTCGGTGTAGTTTAAACAAAAATATCCGTGTATTTTTTTGCAATTAAACTCAATTTAATGAATTAAGAAAAAAGAAAAGAGAAACTAATTTGAGTCTGAAGGGAAAATCATGTGCTGCCCACATCATATATTTATTCTAATTATGATCAACTCCAGTTATTCCGGGAAACTTACATATAAATTTTAGATAAATATTTTGTTTTTCGTTTATCTACAGATTATTTATGAAAAATAAAACAAAATTATACACTGAGAAGCCAAATTGTATGTGCTTCTGGTCAGTTTCCGCTTCTTTAATCCATACAACGTACATCACGGCGAATTGTACTCTTGAGAGGTCATCTGACTTGATCCCTAATTCGGATTATCTGTAATTTGACGAAATGTTGCTATTATATGTCCATCATGTGCACTGAACGTATCTGCCATGCCATCTTCTCGCTCGGTTTTAGTATATTCAGTATTAATTGACGAACACACACACTGAATGAAGACATTGCATTTTGTTAAGTGATGTTCTTTCAGTAAACTTTAATAACCATGGAACTAAACATTGACAATATTAAAAAATGCAGTCGTTTTGCTAATTCTTGCACTACTACTTTGAGGGTCCACAACTACTTTCTCTATATGCATAGTATAATGTATGAGGAAAGTATTTTCACGCAGTCGAAGATTCGAATTTGAGTTTTTGACGGCAGAAAACGTTTCAAGCATCCCTGAAATCAAATCGAACATTTCTGAGATGATTACATGTGCGTATGTATGTGTATGTTTGTTATTGAGTCCGTGAGTTCTCAGCCATATCTGACGAATAAATGGAGCATTTCGAATGAAATTTGATACAAAAATTACAATCGATGGGAATTTTTTGATTTTTAACGTAATAAAATGTTCGGAAGGCCCTTAAATTTACGAAATTTTGAAAAAATCCTTAAAAAATCATAATTTTAACGATGTTAGGTAAATGATCAATTCTTGTGTAAATTTTTAATAAAACACGAATGAGATGCACTTTACTACGCTATCACGAACCATTAAAGATATTGTACGTTTTTCTAATAAATTTATAGAAAATATTACATAAAATTATAAAAGTATTAATTATCGTAAAATAAATTCACTTTTCATCCATTATTATGACATAAATTTGCCAACACAATTCTCGTGGATCTAGTTAGATCCATTCACGAGGGAAGATAATTGTGCAATAGTTTTGTATTTTTACGACCCATAATCCTGCAATAGTCATTTATATATAAGAAAAGCTTTGCTCTCAGTATGTGTGTGACGCTTAGCAATAAATCTGGTGAATTTGGCAGCTCATTTGGCGAAATATTGCCAACTTGGCGATATGTTGCCCCAGATTGACAAAATTTTGGTAAATTTTGGCAAAAATAACACTAAATTAACAGAAATGACGCCGAATGGAAGAATTAATTATTAATAATTTTAATATATGGACTAACTATATTACTTATTGGGGAAACTATCAATATTGGCAGTTGTCAATTTAGATTTGCGTGAAATATAAGTTAACTAGGTACTTTGAAATATCTTTACATGCGGAAAATCCCCCAATGGAAATTGTAGGAATCCCCCATGCGGAAAATCCTACAATTCAATATAAGAAACATTGTGCCTTGAACCCTATATATCCCTTGAACCCTATATATCCCTTGAACCCTTCACTGTGAAAGAAGTCAGTTAATTACATTATATAAAGAAAGTCATTTGCTGGTCATATTAAATTTTATCTTAAGTAACACATTTAGTTATTCTCTGCATGTTTTTAACACTTTACACCACAGTTGAAAGTGTTTATGACTTTGTTCATTCTGTCTATCTGTCCCTTTATCAAAATGAAATTTTAGTATGTTGTTGAGACGATCTGTAGGACATATGGGAATGTAAACAAACAATATCATCCAATTAGTCTTAGACTGAACCCGGATTGAAAAAATGAAATACATTGAACCCTATGAAACCTAATTTTTCAAACATTTTTTAAGCAAAGTTAAAATTCACAAGTTGCCGCGAAAATTTTTATTCAAATTATTCCATAAAATATATTAGAAAAATTTCAGCAAAATATGTTCGGTAGTATCTTAAATAAAAATTTAAATAATAATTACACCCATATAATATGAAGAAATCACGTGACCCATTTCAAAATAAAATATTGCATCCATCTTTATTTCCCAGTGTAAAAATCGTGATTTTTAAAGTTCTTTTAAAATTATATTTAGTGTTGCATCCGTCCCAAAACCGCTTTATTTTTACGTATTTTCTGTGCATGTATATTCCGTGCCAAAGTATTATTTTTTAGTTTAAATGATCATCAAATTTTGATTATTTCTGCAACGAAGCCTAATTTTAATGGATGCAGAATGTAAACAAGCGACTATGAGTTGTATAAGAATTGCTGACCAGTGCTTTTTATTTGAGACCATTTTCAAACCGGGAGCTTAAATTATAATCACCCTGTATATAAGGAAAGTAATATTGGACAATAACTGAAAAAGTGTATAATAATAATCAAAATTGGTATCACGTCTGCATTCAATAAATAAAATCAAGGGCAAAGCGTCTTTAAAACGAAAGGTCTTTTATTTAAAACATCCTAAAAGACGTACGAAACTATTACTAAACTCATGTAGCCACTAATGAAGAGCGTATATACGTCCGAAAGTGCTCTAGCAGTTTTTAATATATGTTTTGTACGTCTTTTAAGATGTTTTAAATAAAAAACCTTTCGTTTTAAAGACGCTTTGTGTATAATAAACTTGATTTCCTATTTGTATACAAGACATAATAATGCTACAACGTATCCCCCGGAATATTGGGTGTAAGTTCAAGATACAAGAATGAGTCAAAATTTCTAGATAACTAACACGTTTATTCGCAAGCACAACGTAAACAGGAACAATATACAGTAAAACAGCACTTAAATATTCCACTAATTAAAAAAAAACAACGGATGATATTTCCGAAACAATGACGTACCTCATTTCACAAGACAGCAGCCACTTCTAGACATCTCTCTAGACAGCAGCTGCTTCTAGACATCTCTCGTATCTCGTAGAATATTCATTATTTCGAAGTGTTTCTCGAACCTTCGAAGAATCGCCACATGTCGTCAGATCTGGCAACATCCTTCAAACTTCAGCATATGGCAGCCCTAGATTCCCGACATGAGAAATGTTGTCTGTATGCGTGTTGTATCCGTCTGATTTCCAGAAAAGATTCCAATGAGAGCACTTTATACGTTCGCAACAATATTGTTGGTGGTGCGGAAGTTTCAAAATTTTCATTTTGGCGATACGCATTTGTGAAAAGGCTAAGAATCCCTGGTCTAACGTATTGAAAACAGCAGGTGATATTTCTGATATACTTTTGATTAAATATTAATGTCACCAATCTGAATAAAAAATATTCTGATATCTGTATTTCTGGAAACATATTTTATGAATTTGAAATTTGATGCCCATGGTTCTCCTATGACCCAGTGCTTTGACTACCCTGTACTTTGAATGCAATAGCCAGGTCATCACAATAATTAGCACACTCCATTTATAACCTCTGTTTGATACAGAATATTCAATAATACCTTTCGTGTATTACACACCTCAAACGTAACAGTATTATTAAGTCAATTCAGTTTAAATACTGCTTTTAATTTGACGTTACATCGAATTTCCCCAGAACATATCGAGAGTATAAGACAGATCCAATAAACCCAAGCAATATATCTTGTTGAACGGTATAAAAGACATTTCTTTTCGTGCCAGCTCAAGCATTACGTGTTCCAAACAAACAAGATTCAATGCGGAAATAGAGTTCTGGCGTAGTTTAAGGTATGTCTATGTCAGTTTTAGCTCAATTAGTAGTCAATAAATGGAAGTGTATGGAATAAAGACAAAACTCTTGTACTTTTTGTCATACAGAAATAAGATTTAAGATAGGCATGTTTAAAAACTCGCAAAGGTCTGTAACTTATGAGTAACTGGGGTAAAAGTCCGTTTTTAACACTTTACAACATAGTTGAAAGTGTTTATGACTCTGTTCATTCCGTCTGTCTGTCTGAAAGTTCGCACGATAACTGCCGTAGAAATGACTTTATCAAAATGAAATTTTAGTATGTTGTTGAGACGGTCTGTGGGACATATGGGAATGTAAATTAATAATATCATGCAATTAGTTTCGGACTGAACCCGAGTTGTAAAAGTGAAGTACATTGAACCCTATGGGACCTAATGTTTTCCAAGCGAACATTAACAGTGCAACATTTAACAGAAGTGTAACATATTTTAAGCGAAGTTAAAATTCCCAAATTACTTCGAAAATTTTAGAAAATATTTAAATTATCCCATGAAATATATAAACCAAAATTTCAGCAAAATACGTTCGGTAGTTTTTTAAATAAAAATTAAAATAATAATTGCACCCATATTATATGAAGAGATCACGTGAACCACTTCAAAATAAAATATGGCAATATTTTTTCCCAGTGTAAAAATAGTGATTTTTTAAGTTCTTTTTAATTTATATTTAGTGTTGCATCCGTCCTAAAACCGCTTTATTTTTGCGTATTTTCTATGCATCTATATTCTGCGCCAACGCAATTACAATATTGAGTTTAAATGATCATCAAACTTTGATTATTTCTATAATGAAGCTTAATTTTAATGGATGTAGAATGTAAACAAGTGATTGTAAGATGAGTTGTGTAAGAATAGCTGAATTTTTATCAAGCAAAATTATTTAGCTCTGAATCCTGGAATGAAAGTGATATGAATATTCATTGCTTTTACATAGAGAGCCGGACTATTTATATTTTGATGAAGTCATTTGAATAAAGTTCATTTTTATCGATGAAGTTTTAAGTTTTCAAATATAATAAATAATTGTAGTACTGTGATAATTTAAAATATATCACCGCTGAATGTATCGCATTTTCGAGATGTTTAAATAAAATTGCATTTCAGTTGGAAAGTGTTTCATAATTAATGCTTTATGCATGGATCTTCCTTCTTGTTATTTTACAATTATTTATCTCATTCATTCTTCTGTTTCTCATGATTTGATGCCAATAACAATTGGTTAAAAACCGATGCAGTGCCTGATTTTAGGCAATATATAGACGAATGACGGATGTATCAAGTGCTTGTCCATTTGAAATAAATAAATTATAACGTCTGGCTAAAATCAGAGCGTTACGAAAAATATAAACACTTTGGACGCTTGTATACCCGAACCTAATTGATAAAAATGATTATATTTGTTTCGGCTGAAATGAAAAAGATTGCCATGTATGAATATACAAAAACATTTCTTTATTTTAATATTTGCAATTTTTTTTTTCTTTTTTTTTTTTTGAACGAAAAAAGGAGCTTTTATTCGAGCAATTTTTTGCTTCAATTTGCTTACTTTCACTCGACAAATCATCTAAACTGTAAAAGACAGATATAAGCAGTAAAGGACAAACATTTTAAGTAAAAAATTTAGTTTTTACATCAATAATCTGTTTCTACAAAGCTCTTAATATCTTTGAGCAATCGTCTTATCAATTTGAAGAAAATTGAATATTTTCCGTTTTAATAGTTTATAATGCTTATATTTTGAAAACTAACAACGATGGCTGTAAACAGTAATCAGCCTTTAAAACATGGCTGTAACATTGGTAGCCTTTTAATACATCCCATCAGGAATCATTTTTAGCTCTACAGGGATATACATTTTGATATACAATCATACAATACAATACAATGGATATACAATCTAAATTTTCAAAATACAGGGTGTCCCAAAAAGATTGAAACGTGCTTTAATTCTTTACCTGTTGGAGATAAGTGGGCAATGTAAATTGCAAAAATGTTGAAAGTAAGGTAGGAAATAAGACTAAATTAATGAAATAGTCCTCCGATTAATTTTTAAAAAGTTACACTTTTTAAAGTTTTATACGACCCCCTTAGAAAATTTGGGTCAACCAGAACTTTTTTATTTTTAATGCCACAAGATCATTAAAAAATCCTCATATCTGTATCTTTAAAATCAACTGAATTATGATAAACGAAAGAATCTGACTTATGCCACTTTTCCGTACCATGTGAAAGGCTGTTTCATCAGTGAAAATAGGGATTATAACAAATTGACAATTGAAATTGTTTAGATCAAAAATACGTTAATATATGCCAAAATTTTTTATCGCAAATGCATCTAAATAAAGCATTACACAGACAGAGATCATATAAAGCACTACGCGGTTGGGTATCCTGTGTATTATCATCCAGTTTTATATTTTTAGTGATATGTCACAAATTTACATTTCTAATTTGATATAGGGTCCCCATTCACAATGTTCAATTATCAATTAAATATAACTCACTCAATTTTAAAGATATAGATATGGATTTTTTTTTAATGATCTTGTTGCATTAAAAATAAAAATTTTCGGATTGACCAAATTTGTCTAAGAGGGTCGTATAAAAACTTAAAAAGTGTAACTTTTTCAAAGTGAATGGGAGGACTATTGCATTAACGTAGTCTTATTTCCTACTTTACTTTCAACATTTTTGCAATTTACATTGCCCACTTATCTCCAACAGTTAAAGAATTAAAGCACGTTTCAATCTTTTTGGGACACCCTGTATAGTGTTTATAATAGGGCAAAGAACTCCGGTATTCTGAAAAATGTAGACATCAATAAATCAGAAAATGCAAAGTTATTAGATTTTATGTAGACGATGTTCAACTTTAAACTCAAATCAGATCCCGTAAAATCTACTACTACGCACGACCAAACTTTGATATTCATCGTAAGAATTGGTTTAGACTTTGATACTCTTCATAAGAATTTATGTAGACTTTGATATTCTTTGATAAGAATTTGTTTAGACTTTGATATTCTTCGTGAGAATTTGTTTAGACTTCCAAAGACTTCGTTTAGACTTTGATATTCATCGTAACTTAGAAAAAATTAAAGTGTTTCAATTATGTATCCCACTTCAGTTACCACAGACCCATATTATCTGTTGTAAATGAAACAAACGAGAAAGTAAACAAACGAGAAAGAAATTTGTTAAGTTTAATTGGAGTTTAATTTTAGATTATTGGTGTCACGTAAAACCATTTCGGCTTTATTGTCACAGAGTGAAGTCACCGTCGACTTTTATATCTTTTACTATTCATGTAGTATTTTAGTCATTTTAATAATTTTGATGTAATTTCGTGGAATTCGAGTGACTCTACTCGATACAGGTTCCTTGTAAATAAATTTAAATTTAAACCAATTTGAGCCGGGTTTTACAACTGGTCCATGGATGCTGTTACTTTCAATGAGAGATATTTCCCAGCTGTAGTACCGCTTCCTTTAGAATGTGTGAAAATAAATAGATTTCTTCGCACTAATTAGAATAAAGTATATTTCATACATAAAGATCAAAAACATGACTTCGGTATAAAGTCACACCGAGGGTAGTCTAAAATGGTGGTTATCTGAAATTCAAGTCTAACACACATCGGCCGAGCTACCAGGACTCAAAAGAGAAGATCACTGATTTATTGGCTATCGCACAATAATCATACAGAGGGTGCGACATCTCAGGAATTGCACTCAAACAACCCGAGTTCTATTGTCGGCCAGCCTAAACTGTCCCCGTGTTCACGCGGAGTACGGGCATGTTGAATATGTGGGTCCGTAAGACTTTCCCAGAGGTTGGTGGTAGGGGAAGGAGGGCACGGTTCCTGTGAATGGCTCCTCTACTGAGTACCAGTCTAAATTGGGTGGCACTTCCAAACAGATACATTCGGTAGGTCAGATGATCTGGATCGAAGAATAACCTTACAGAAGATATATAACAATACAGTTAAGTCGTACCTTATGGGATGGTTGCAAATATATTTGCAAAATGAAAAAACGATTTCTATAATCAGGACGATTTATCTTCTTAATAATAATACGAAATAATCCACTTATCTTCAAAATAATAGTACGCAGGAACACACAGCACAGAAATTGAGCTATAAATTAGGAAATCGAAACAGTATAAAATCCAGGTGAAAAATCATCAGGTCAAAAGTAAATTCTGCATTAAACAAAAATATTCGAAGTTCCAAAAATTAGAACAATAATTAAAACAATCAGTTATACTGCGTGAAATTGAAATTGCAAAATTAAAAAGGATAATTGCAATCAGGGCCTAACTTACGGCTGATGGACCCCAGCCCTTTGTTGGCTATTGAGCTCCCCTTACCAAACATTTTAAAATTTATTCATATTGTCAATCGTAAATAAATGTTTAAAGTAAATAGGAATTGTTATGCAAACTTTCACTTTATAAATGCAGATTTTCACTGGATTTTTACGAGTGTAAGTGTAGCAGGCTGGAAGTAGGCTTGACACGTTTACGCAGTTTTATAAACTCCGTCATGTGACGGGTTTAATACTTAGATTAAAATATGATGTAACATTTTATGTCCCTATTTTAGCTCAAACTACTTTAGCTATAGAAACTCAAACCTGATAAGCATTAACGAGTCCACTATCCATTACTTAATAAATTGGTTGATAACGATAGTCTTCATATAAAATTAAGAAATTTTTCATTTGCGAAATGTGAGATAAAATACTTAGATTAAAATGCTGAATAATAAAGATGCTGAGTACTTAGATTAAATACGGTGTAACATTTTATGACCTTATTTAAGCAATTTACAGATCATTGCCAAATGCTCCAACCTGATAAACACTAACAAGTCCATCCATTAATTAATAAATTGGTTGATAACGATAGTCTTCATAAAATTAAGAATTTTGCTTTTATATGCGAAATGTGAGATAAAATACTTAGATTAAAATGCTGTATAAGGAAGATGCTGAATACTTAGATGAAAATATGATGCAACATTTTCTGACCTTATTTAAGCCATTTACAGATCATTGCTAAATGCTCCAACCTGATAAACACTAACGAGTCCACTATCCATTGATTAATAAATTGGTTGATAACGATAGTCTTCATAAAATTAAGAATTTTTTTTTATTTGCGAAATGTGAGATAAAATACTTAGATTAAAATGCTGTATAAGGAAGATTCTGAATGCTTAGATTAAAATATGATGCATCATTTTATGACCTTATTTAAGAAATTTACAGATCATTGCCAAATGCTCCAACCTGATAAACACTAACGAGTCCACTATCCATTAATTAATAAATTGGTTGATAACGATAGTCTTAATAAAATTAAGAAATTTTTTATTTGCGAAATGTGAGATAAAATACTTAGATTAAAATGCTGTATAAGGAAGATGCTGAATACTTAGATTAAAATATGATGCAACATTTTATGACCTTATTTAAGCCATTTACAGATCATTGCCAAATGCTCCAACCTGATAAACACTAACGACTCCACTATCCATTAATTAATAAATTGGTTGATAACGATAATCTTCACAAAATTAAGAAATTTTTCATTTGCGAAATGTGAGATAAAATACTTAGATTAAAATGCTGAATAAGAAAGATGCTGAATACTTAGATTAAATACGGTGTAACATTTTATGACCTTATTTAAGCAATTTACAGATCATTGCCAAATGCTCCAACCTGATAAACACTAACAAGTCCACTATCCATTAATTAATAAATTGGTTGATAACGATAGTCTTCATAAAATTAAGAATTTGGTTTTTATATGCGAAATGTGAGATAAAATACTTAGATTAAAATGCTGTATAAGGAAGATGCTGAATACTTAGATTAAAATATGATGCAACATTTTCTGACCTTATTTAAGCCATTTACAGATCATTGCCAAATGCTCCAACGTGATAGAAACTAGCGAGTCCACTATCCATTAATTAATAAATTGGTTGATACCGATAGTCTTCATAAAAATAAGAAATTTTTTATTTGCGAAATGTGAGATAAAATACTTAGATTAAAATGCTGAATACTTAGATTAAAATATGATGTAACATTTTATGACCTTATTTAAGCCATTTACAGATCATTGCTAAATGCTCCAACCTGATAAACACTAACGAGTCCACTATCCATTAATTAATAAATTGGTTGATACCGATAGTCTTCATAAAAATAAGAAATTTTTTATTTACGAAATGTGAGATAAAATACTTAGATTAAAATGCTGAATACTTAGATTAAAATATGATGCAACATTTTATGACCTTATTTAAGCCATTTACAGATCATTGCCAAATGCTCCAACCTGATAAACACTAACGAGTCGACTATCCATTAATTAATAAATTGGTTGATAACGATAGTCTTCATAAAATTAAGAAATTTTTTATTTGCGAAATGCCAGATAAAATACTTAGATTGAAATGCTGAATACTTAGATTAAAATGCTGAATACTTAGATTAAAATATGATGTAACATTTTATGACCTTATTTAAGTCATTTACTGATCATTGCTAAATGCTCCAACCTGATAAACACCAACGAGTCCACTATCAATTAATTAATAAATTGGTTGATAACGAAGGTCTTAATTAAATTTAAGAAAAATCCTTTGCGAAATATGAGACAAAACTGCCGTTACTATCGTATCGTTAAAATTAAGATTAAACCTTCCGCAACAAACTGCACTTTTCTTTTATTGCAAGTATTTGTTATATTGTAACAGTACGCAGCTTAAATGTATCAAACTTCGGAACAATGCTTCGCTCCGTTCATATTTATTTACACCGAAGAAAGAAAATATTAGCGAAAGAATTAAAAGAAGAAATTTCATAGAGAAGCAAAAACATCTTTCCTAAAGTGCTCCAGGCTTGAGCGAACAGTAAATGATCCTTCCCGTTACTAATGGATAAAATAATCGAGATATTTTTACCTTTGGTATCGTGTTCGAGGAGAAACCATCTCTGCAAAAACTTTCTAAGAAGAAAGACGCTTGACTTTACTTTGTACGTAAAGTTGGGTTTAACATGTTATATTCTTACGAAAAATATGTTCAATGTTTGTTTTACAAGACATAGATTCATTTGAAAACAGTTCGAGTGTGTATCTCCGTTATACTTTCATATACATTAATATTCCATCTGGTTCCGCTTGCATCACCATCATCAGATTTAAAAAAATAATATGATGTGGACAGCACATGAATTTCCCTACACAACGCAATGACTTTAATTTTACTTTCTTTATATACATATAATGTATAAGGAAAGTATTGTGACTGGGTCGAAAATTCGAATTCAAGTTTTCGACGGGAGAGCACGTTTCAAGCATCTCTGAACACGAATTAGACGTTTTTGAGATGATGTCTGTGTGTTATGTGTATGTGTGTGTGTGTCAGTGAGTCTGTGTAGACGGTAACTCACGAACAAATGGACCGATTCGAACGAAATTTGGTACAAAAATGACAATCCATAAATACTGGAAGTCTATTGTTTTTATACGCAATCTAATGTTAGAACCCCCCGCCCCCTAAATTTTCCAGTGAAATTTTAAAAAAATCATAAAATTAGAACCTTTAATAAAGTAATGCAAATAGTCATTTCTTGTGTAATTTTGCATTAAAATACGATTAAAACAAATTTTAGAACGCTAGCATGAACCGTTCTCTAGATATTGTACATTTTTTAAAAAAATTATCAAAAACTCATATAAAATAAAAAAAATATTACCTATTGTGAAATATGTTCACTTTTCATAAGTACTATCATGCGACAAATATGGTGAAATCATTCTCGTGGATCTAGCTAGTTCCATTCATGAGGAAAGATACTTTAGGTAATACTTTTGTATTTGTACGCCAATAGTCATTTCTGTTACAATAACAACTTATTTCTCCGTCCATAACTTTTGGCGAGATTTTGGCCGAATGTCGCCAACTAGGCGACTTTTTTAAATGTTGCCAAGTTAATGAAAATATTCCCAAATTGATAAAAATGACGCTAAATCAATGAAAATGACAACTAGATGATGAAGTAATTATTACAGTATTTTAATATATAGACTCTATCGCTTATTGAGGATGCTATCAATATTGATGATTGTTTATATAGAGTTGCACGAAGTATAAGTTAATTGAGTATTTTGAAATAGATTTACATGTTAGCAACCTGAAAATCGCCAAATGTGCAACTCAGCGGTAAAAACACAGCGCCGTGGATCTTATACAATTTTTTTATTGTAAGACTAGTAAATTCATTGCATTATATAAGGAAAGTCATGTGCTGCCTACATCAATTTTCTTTTTCAAAGCGAAATTATGATGCACAAGATCTATAGCACATTGGTTTCTTCCTTGGCTTGACTCCAAGTAAATTGAAATTGGGAGCCTTTAGCAACTTATTAATCGAAGCAGAGTGACCTATACATATTCACGCGAAAATTCCTCATCAAAATGTAATTGACATATCCTGTGAAATAAATGAGCTTGGCTAATTAGTTTGGCTAATTTTTGGAGTCAAAATATAAAACTATTACAAAAAATTATATTCTGTTATAAATGGAACGAACTTCATCCACTATAATGAAGTCAAGAAATTTGTTGTATAATACTGTATATGGAAAGTGAAAATATTTAATGATACTAATGATTTTTTTTTTAATTTTATGTAATTTATTGATAAATTTGGTTTAAAAACATGCAATATCTCTAGAATGAATCATGCTAGCGTTCTTAGTTTGAACCGTTTGGTTTCTAATAAAACGTTACGTTTCAAATGTTAATGTATTTAACATTACTGATGGGTTCGATTTTTAATGATGTTTTTTCAAAAATTCATTAAATAATTATGAGTATTCTGAACATTCGATCGCGTTTTAAATCAATAGGGTTCCAGTACTCACTGATTGTAATAATCGTATCAAATTATTTTCGAAACGTTTCATTCTTTCGTGAGATATCCGGTCCACAGATTTATGGACACATACAGCATTTTGTATTTTTGCATTCTTTACATCTTACATTTAGAAACCTTGCACCAACGTTTTAAATGACACCAATTTTTGAATATTCTGTGCTACGCAATTTTTGTGCTATGCATAGATGCTAAACAGATAAATAATTGTGTGTTTTTTTTTTCAAATCGATAAAATAATTTGAATTATTTATAATATTTATAGAAAAACTATGGATTTATGTTACAAAAATACTATAAAAAATCCTGCAAATTTCGACACTGCATTATTTCATTAGACAGTAAAACGTACAAATCTGAAATTTTACATATGTACAAATATGGACCTTTATATGCGTTAGGCGGATTTAAAATTCTGATTTAAGACTAAGTTAATTAATATTAATTAATAAAATTTCGCATTACCAGTATTAGAAAATATTTAAGAGGTCAAACCACTTCTCCGTGATTAGTTGCAGACAGAAACGTTCCAAAGATGGTTAAGAACAATGACAAGCCTTATTGTTCATTTTTATAGATATAACGTGTTGTAATAGTCATGAACTATTATGACAAAAGTATATATATATTAATGCAGTTAGCAATTACATATCATATTGTTGCTTTTTATAGCAATTAACTAATGCAATTACAAAAACTATTTTTTCATGATCACGATTGTTAGGACTTTTACCATGCTGTACAATCAGCTAAATCTCGAAATAATTATTTATCTGGTTATTAATACAGCTCACATTTGGTTCCTTAAATTATTATAAAATGCGACCATAACGAAGGTAATCTTATCACACTAGAAATGAAAATCGAAAACTCTCTTAAGCTGCCGGTAAACCGTCATAAAATGCATGGAAAGCTGTCCAAGGTTGGCGAGCGTAACGAGCTAAGGCGGAGCCACCTAGTATTATAAATATTTCAAATTATTTTATTGATTTTTCAAGAATCTACAATATTTCCTTTCTTAAGCATCTAAACCTTGGCAAAATAATAGCCGGGGATATTTTCAAAAACAAATCTAGCCATACTCGCAACAAGGCTATCTTAAATTTATTGTAGACGCTATGACTGGCTAATTACTCCATTTTGTCTTCATGTCATGCGTCGTACCTTGACCAGGTGATTTACAGAGCAGCATGTAAAATACTTATTTTATCGAAATATGAAAAAAAAATATGAATTTAATTTTGAATTTGATTGAGTCGAACTCAAGCCATCTGTTTTATAAAAATAATTTTCCTTTATATTAACGCCCTCCAACATAGTTGAAAAGTGTTTATGACTTTGTTCGTTCTGTCTGTGGGACATATGGGAATGTTAATGAATAATATCACCCAATTAGTTTTGGATTGCACTAAGGTTGATAAATACTACTACGGTTGATAAGAATAATTTAAATAAGGAGATGAATAATTTTAATGGAGGAGCATTGTGATGACCAGATGATAGCATTATTTAAATTAAAATATGCACATTCATTAAAGGTATAATAAAATAATTTGAATATATTGAAAAGAAATTGAAAATAATTTGTTTGAAAAAGAAATATAAAGAAATTTGCATTTAGAAGTGTTTTGATGTGTATTATGTTGAATTGTGTATTTTATGCTATTAATTAGGATTTCGGAAGGGGTGAATTTTGTTTTAAATGCCTCTTAGAAATTCGAGACGGCAGAAGTTGCCTCAAAAAGCGCAATTGAGTAGTATTGAAAATCCAAGGGTAAAAATGGATAATTTTGGATTAATAAATTTATTGCCAGTTTTTAACGGGCGTAAGGACGAGAAAGTTTAATTTTTTTATAGCGCAATTTTAGAGTGTGGCTAAGATGGCTGATTGGTCCGAACTAAATTTTGAAAACCCGACTTAAGGATAAGGCGCATGAATTTTTGTAAAAAAAAAACAGAACTGCAAAAAGCAGATAATATTGAAGAAATAAAAGAAACAATATTGAGACAATTAAAATCGTCTCCTACAGTGCTGAAAAAGCAGACAAAGTTAAATAAAATTAAAATGACGCCAGGGATGAAAGTGTCGGAGTTAGCATTGGAAATTTCCAATTCAACCGATGAATTTTTAGGGAGTTATGCGAATAATGAGATTCGAGAAATAAAGAATAATTTAAGGTTTTCAAAATTATTTGAGTCTGTAAAACAAGATCTGGCATTTGAAATTAAAAACTCAATATACAGGATAAGGACTACTCAGCAAACTACTGTAGGACTACTTACTGTAGCACAATTTCAAAACGTAAACAAATCACTTAGTGAAAGGTTGCAATAAAAATTAAGTGTTTACATTCAAGGTTGATAGATTAAATAAATTTTTAAAATAGAAGATCAATGTTTCAAACCAAATATTAACTGATAAGTAAGGCACCTAAAGTTAACTTTGATAATTTATACAAGTTAGCTATGGGCACCCCACTAATTAAAATGCAGATAAGAGATTTCGTGACGAACAATAATGCAATAATAAGGTTACAAGACCACGTGTATCATGCAGTAATAAAAACGGGTAGTCAATTTTAAAAGCATAATGATAACAATAATGGGCAGATAATATATATTTAAAGTAGATTAATTCAACGTTTATGGACACATCGAATTATATTAAAAAGTTTTACGATACTTGTGAGTACGAAGGCTTGGTTCATGCACCCCGCCGTGAATCTTCAGCGCAGGACCTCGAACACCACGAGCAAAACTGCCCGGTCATTCTTCAAAGTAGAGTTGAGAGAACCTCTTATATCGAAATCCTTCGATTAACAAAAACTAGTTACAGAAAGAAAATCGATTAACGGTGTCAGTCATTATCAATGGTAACTCCTGTGTTCGAAAGGGGTGAAAGATTTTGATCACTTCCTGTTTATGAACATTTCCGCGTGAAAAGGAGGAATATAACTTGTCATTAACAGATCGATCGATTACTCTTGTCACTGGGAAAAGCAGGCCGGGGAGTGTTGTGTACGATTCGGTGTGTTTAAATTTTGGGTTTATAGGGATAATGTCAGAGAGAGAGAGCATGTTGTCCAGCCCATAAAATATTTAAACGTATTTTTAAATGGCTGAATTTTAAAAAAATGCTAATATTTATGTATGTGATTTTAAAGGCTAAACAAATATGATGTGTTGTCATGAAAATTGCAATGATGGAAATATGTTAAATCAATGATTAATACATTGTGTTAAAATGATAACATGGAAATAATAATGCTGTGTAATTTGCAAAAAAAGTTGTAAATTGTTAAAGGTATCAGTAATTGTATATAAGTATGTAACAGTAGCAAGTGAATGTGCATATACTTAAGATTTCAAAAATTAGTCTAAATTTAAATTTTGCTTGAATTTAAAGCTCGACCTGATATGATGTTAATGAGTACATAACTTATATACTATATATAGTGTATAAATATGTGTATAGACTTTTGTGTGCACAACAAGACTTTGTGAATTACAGTAGGACTATGACGAACTTTCTTCATGGAAAAATGCCAATTACAGAGTTGTTAAAGACGCGAATTTTAATCGAAATTTATTGGTCGTTGTTTTGTTTATTTGTCCGCGGGGAGATATGCGAGACCAGATTAAAACCAGAACCAGATTTGACGAAGATTTAACGGAGACAGTAGTATGATCTTTATTTATTAAGGCTGTAATGTTGGATAATGGAAGCAGACGTAAGGACGCAAGTTTTTACAACACTTTGACCCGAGAAGTCAATTAGGCCATAAACATAGGAGGTTAAAGTATAGCCACGAAATTGGCTAAAAATCTTGACCAATATTCAAGATGTTTGGGCGCATTGCCCTAAGGTCGGCTAATCAGAGCCAAAGAGGCGTGTCAGACCTCAGGCAAAGGGGGCGGCAACCGAAAGGTTCCAAAAAGGATATTTACGACTTCGACGACAGATTCACAGATGAGACAACAGAATGACATAGCAACAGTTTGATATTCGCAGATATGCAATAGAGAAGTAATCCACTACATATAGCCACAGACAGGAGAAATTTAGCAGAATACCATGATGATTCGATAAGAGTGTGTTCCACATAGATTCCACAAAAAGTCCACAGAAAATGTCCTGATTTAGACTTCAGCGAAAAGAGTAGATGCAGCACGAGTTTGAAGGTATGTGCCCATTAATTATTATAGCAGGTCATAGAACATTTTGGTAGGTATAACTTACTGGTCTCACATGTCCGGTCTCACATGTCCAATCTCACATGTCCTATCTCCTCCGCAATAATATGTTAATTATTGTAATCAATTTAATAATTGCACAAATGTTGTTAATAAATAATATTATTTTTAAAGTAAAAAATGGTGCAATTAATTGAGTAGCTTTATGTTAATAATTATTCTATCACAGGAACTCGCACTGAAGATTAATAAGGTGGGTTAACGCGGTATTTCATGTTACAACGCAATGTAATTAATTTCAATGAACTTCCACTTATGTTTTCGTTTATATGTACCACAGATTGAAACCGGTTTGAGAAAGTGAGATACATTGAACCCTATGGGACTTAATTTTTCAAACATTTTTTAAGCGAAATTAAAATTCACAAATTGATTTGAAAATTTTAGGAAACATTCAAATTATCCCATAAAATATATAAAAAAATGTCAGCAAAATAGGTTCGGTAGTTTTTTAAATAAAAATTAAAATAATAATTGCACCCGTACTATATACGAAGAAATCAGGTGACCCACTTCAAAATAAAATATGGCATCCGTCTTTTTTCCCAATGTCAAAATCGTGATATTTAAAGTTCTTTTAAATTTATATTTAGTGTTGCATCGGTCGTTAAACCGCTTTATTTTTGCGCATTTTCTGTACATCTATATTCTGCGAAATTACAAAATTCTATGCAATTATAATATTTCTGAGTTTAAATGATCATCAAACTTTGATTATTTCTACAACGAAACCTGATTTTAACGTATGCAGAATGTAAACAAATCAAGCTGTAATATGAGTTGTATAAGTATTGCTGAATTTCTTAGCGCAAAATTTAGCTCTGGAGTCTAGAATATAGATGATATAAATGAAATATTCATTGAATTTACATAGAGAAGCAGACGATTTTATAGCATTGTCTTTTTTGATGAAGTTTTAAGCATGGAGTTAGAATGTACTTTTACCTCTACAGTTTTAAGTTTTTAAGTAAAATAAATTATTGTAGAACTGTGATAATTTAAAAAGTATCATCGCTGAATTTATCGCATTTTAGAAATGTTTAAATAAAATTGCATTTCAGTTGGAAAGTGTTTTATAATCAATGCTTTATGCATGATTGATCTTTCTTATTTATATTTAATTGCGTTTATAATATGGCAATATTCTAGTCAAGCGGAGGCTTACAGTTTTTCTTATACCTCTGTAGTGTCAAATTAGGTTTGTCTTAAGTAGAGATATTAGGAACTATTTCTCTTAGGTTAACATAGGAAGACTGAAACAAGCGACTGGAGGGGAAATTATCTATTCTTTTAAATGGAATATCCTACTGATTAAATGGAATATCCTACTAATTAAATAGCCTTGTTCGTGTGTAAAATAACTATTTTATAGGATGTATTTATTTGCACTTATATTTTCTCGTCCGACGGACGATAATGATTCCTATAAATATACCTAAATAGAAATTGCTGGTTTGTAGAGACCTTCATGTTTGTTTATATCATATTTCATCTGCATTTTGAAAATCAAATGTGAAACAATATTTCAAAAATATTATTATTTATTAATTCAATACATTTATTTCGAATTTTATTTTTTAGGTAAGATGTTCTTTTTCTTTCCATTTCAGCAAAATGGTAAGAATTTTCTTGATAGTTTCATATTTCATGGAGCCCTGAAAATGAAAAACATAAGGTAATAATTAAAAATAAAATACACCGAGAAAAATACATTTGTTACTTTGTCTCCATAATTTTATATGGGTTTCAAGAATAATTTGCTTCTGTACCCTTAATTCAGAGAAATTTGAATAAAATTGGTCTACGAAATTATTTTCAGTAGGGTTTATATTCTTAACTGTATGGCCATGTTGGGTTGAGATTGTAAACCCTTACGGAAAGTGGTTAAATTTGATTTGGAATCATGTTTCGATGTCCATGCAAGCTTAATATCAGTCGCCTCATGGGGAGCAGCTAATTTGAACTGTAAAGCTAAGATTGAAGTGAAGGCTACTATAAAGCTTGTTATGACGGGTGTGCCCAGGTATTACTATATAGTATTATCATAATATATAATGCTCTGATAAATTGCCCTGAAGTTTAAAATCAAAGTGAGACATTTTGATTATCCCAAGGTTAAACAATTGCAAAGACAACTTAAAAACAAATTTAAAAGCAATAATTAAAAACTTTTGTGTATCTGAATTTTGAAATTTTTTAAAATTATAAATATATTACATTAAGTGTAATCATATGATGAATGATAATTGAGTAATTGATATTTTACTTTTTCCTTTGCTTGTTTATATTTTATTTGCATGAAAATATCAGATTGTGCTGGTGTATTTGTATGTGTGCATTTAAATTTGGGTTTTTGCCTCTACATCAAAAACTCAAATGAGTAAATAATTTGTGAATGAATAAATAAATAAATAAATTGTGACATTGAACGGCACAAAATATCACGTGCGTCTGGTAATAAATATTTATACTGGACGGGGGAGGGTGTGTTTATGGGCGGAAAATTTTAATCAGCCCCTGATTAACAGGCATCATAATTGCTGTTCTAAATTATGATTTAACTTCGGCCCTCACCCTCACCTGTTGAATTCGCTTATCAGTGTGGGCATTTATTCATTATGTTGCTTAAAGGTGTTTGTTCAAGAGTGAAGAGAGTGTTACGTCATTTATGATGCAAATAACATCTATGCTTAGGGATATCTGTATCCGAAATCGTAACGTTACAAAAAATGTAAACATTTTGTGCGCTTATATCTCCGAACCTAATAGATAAAATGTACTTTTTTTTTGTTTTGCCGGAATTAGGGTCCAGATTATGAAAATATAAAAATAATTACGATATTTTAATATTTTGAACTTTTTTTTTTTTAAAAAAACTTAAAACAGTATGTATCCAAGCTCATTTTTAACACTTTACAGCATAGTTGAAAAGTGTTTATGACTTTGTTCATTCTGTCTGTCTGTCCGTCTGTCTGTCCGTTAGCACGATAACTGCCGTAAAAATGATTTTATCAAAATGAAATTTTAGTGTGTTATTCAGACCGTCCGTGAGACCTATGGAAATATAAATGAGTAATATCACTCAATTAGTTTTGGATTGAACCCGGGTTGAAAAAAATGAAATACATTGAACCCTATGGGACCTAATTTTTCAAACATTTTTTAAGCGAATTTTAAAATTCACAAATTGCTTCGAAAGTTTTAGGAAATATGCAAATTATCCCATAAAAAATATAAAAAAAATTTCAGCCAAACATATTCTGTAGTTTATTCATACGTTACATATTATCCCCTCAATATCATCATATATTTGGGGAATGTTGAATTCTGCTGAAACGAACCTTCAGCAGATCTAATTACTTTTTTATTCGGTGGAAATCTAAAACACGCAAAAAAAATTGTCATTAAAGCATGTTAAGCATGTTCATACTCTTTTGTGCACTTATTTTGTATAGTCACACAACTCCAGAATGTGATCCTGAATCCATATGGGTCATCATATAAGCTCTATTTATAGCCGAACCTGAGAAATATATGTTTCGAAAAAAAATTTACAACCGGAATTGGAGTATGAATCGGAAATGAAAATTTTTAATAAACCATCCTACCTACTCCAGAATTGGGTCTTGAATACATATCAATTGTCATCTAAACTCTGTCAATCTGAAGTAGATGTTTTAAGTGAAATGAAAATTATTCAACCGGAAATGGAAATCGTGATCGACCCCCCCCCCACCACCACACACACACACACCACCCCAGCCCCTCTCCCATACTCCTTCGGAACAGGATGCGGATATCAGAGATTATCTCAGCTCTATCTATAACAGATCCTGAGAAATAGGTGTTTGAAGGAAAAAATTTTAGTTAAAACAATAGTATGGCAACGTATAGCAACCAGTAACAGAGTTAAAAGTAGAAACGAAATATTCCTCGATAAGTCCTGCCATCTGGTAGTAAGAAAGCAAATTAATATGTACACTTCCTACTGAGACAATGAATTATGCCAATGACATGATATCGCTCTATAAAGTTGCTTTCTATTTATTATCCAAGTGTTCAATCTGATTACTATTATTATTACTCTTACCCAGGCCATCCAGCTCAACTAAAAGGTGTAAAGCAATTCAATTTGGTTAAAATAATAATTGAAAATATATCTGTTTTCATCACATTCTATATTTTTGAATTGCAGAAGAGCAAATACAGCTTCTGCCGATTCCGCAGAGTAGGCGGCGCTAAAGTATTCATTAACAGATTAACCACCCATAAGCACCTACCCGAAGGTTTACAGTAATTACAACCTATGGTATAGGAATATCTGCTAAAACCAGAAATCAAAATTAGATAAAAATGATACATAATTATACACAATATGTTTGTCTATACTAGATACAGATAGTACTAAACTAAAGACATTTTGGACCATACAAAAAGTGCGAGTGCTGGGGGCCCATGAAGTTCTATGGGCCCATCGTGTTCAAAGTGCCTTTTTTTCTTTCCGTTAACTGAAATCTTTAAAATAGAGAGGTTGATTTATTAAATTTAAATCTAAAATTAAAATAAAAAATCTGATGTGGGCAACACATGATTTTCCTTATATAATGCAATGAATTTACTACTTTTACAATAAAAAAAAATCTGATGTGGGCAGCATATGACTTTCCCTCCAGACTTATGTTCACGTTCTCTTTATTTTATTAAATTTAATTCACTTTTAATTCAATTTTCGTTCTCATTTGATAACTGGATTTATTTTCAAAGATGGCGTAGAGAAAATACGAAAAAACTAAAATATCTCGAGAACGACTAGTCCTAGTGTAATGGGGTTGATCTTATTCTTTTCTTCGTTAAAAATTTCGTATTAAACGAACATTTAATGGATATATTTAAGCATACGTAGTTCTTTATTTTAAATTTTGTCGATTTTTGCGGGTGATTTTGCAAAAAAAGGCAGTTTATTTTTTTCCGAATCGTACCAAAATCTAATCAGCACCAGCGTGACGTACAAGCGACTTATCTACCAAATTTTGTAAAATTCGGTTCATTAGATTTTTAGCTAGAGTCGATACAAGCCATTGCGGGCCATTTCGCAAAAAAAGGCAGGTTCTTTTATCCCGAATCGTACCCAAAACTAATCAGCACCAGATCCGCCCACAAGTGACATACCTACCAAATTTTATGAAATTCGGTCCATTAGTTTTTTAGTTAGAGCGGATACAAAATCTGCACAGACAGACAGACAGACACACACAGGCGTCACGCTAAAAATATTTTTTTCGTATTCTAGAGGTCTCGAAACGTGTAGATCCGTCGAAAACTCGAGTTGCGATTTTCAACATGATTCCAATACTTTCCCTATACATTACCATGTATTGCAGGGAAAGTAAAAATCGGATGTGGGCAGCACATGACTTTCCCTGCAGACTTATATTCATGTTCTCTTTATTTTAATTACATTTAATTCACTTTTAATTCAATTTTCGTTCTCATTTGATAACTGGACTTCTTTTCAAAGGTGTCGTAGAGAAAATTCGAAAAAACTAAAATATCTCGAGAACGGCTAGTCCTAATGTAATGGGGTTAGTCTTATTCTTTTCTTCGCTAAAATTTACGTATTAAACGAGCATTTAATGGATATATTTAAGCATACGTAGTTCTTTAGTTGAGATTTGGACGATTTTTGCGGGCCATTTTGCAAAAAAATGCAGGTTATTACTTTCCGAATCATACCAAAATCTAATCAGCACCAGGGTGACCCACAAATGACTCATCTGCATCATCATTTTATGAAATTCGGTCCATTAGTATTTTAGTTAGAGTGGATACAAGCTTTTACGGGCCATTTCTCAAAAATAGTCAGGTTCTTTTATCCCGAATCGTACCCAAAACTAATCAGCACCAAACTCGCCCACAAGTGACTTACGTACCAAATTTTGTGAAATTCGGTCCATCAGTTTTTTAGTTACAGTGGATACAAAATCTGCACAGACAGACAGACACACAGACAGACACACACACACAGACGTCACGCTAAAAATGGTTTTTTCGTATTCTAGAGGTCTTGAAACGTGTAGATCCGTCGAAAACTCGAGTTGGGATTTTCGACATGATTCCAATACTTTCCCTATACATTACCATGTATTGCAGGGAAATTAATAGGTTTTTCTTATAGAAGATATTTATATTCTTTCCAAGAGATTGAATTGTCGTCATTTTCATTGATTTAGTGTCATTTTTATCCATTCGATGAGATTTTCGTTAATTTGGCAGCATTTAAAAAAGTCGCCAAGTTGGCGACATTCTGCCGAATTCGGCGCCAAAATCTCGCCAAGCGTTATGGACGGAGAAATAAGTTTGTCTTATAACAGATAAATAACTATTGGTGTTAAAATGCAAAAGTATTATTCAAAGTATCTTTTCTCATGAATGGAACGAGTTAGATCCACGAGAATGACGTCACCAAATGTATTACATGATATTACATATGAAAAGTGAACATATTTCTCAATAGTTAATATATTTTTTTTTAATTTATGGAATTTTCTGATTTTTTTTTTTTAAATTGTGCAATATCTCGAGAACGGTTCATGCTAGCGTTCTAAAGTTTATGTCAATCGTTTTCTAAGGAAAAATTACATAAGAAATATCTATTTGCGTATATTAAAGGTTTTGAATTTTTGATGATTTGTTCAAAATTTCACTCGAAAGTTTAGGGGTGTTCTGAACATTCGATTTCGTGTAAAAACAATAAGCTTCCAATATTCACGGATTGTGATTTCTGAACCAAATTTCATTGAGTTGCTCTATTCGTTCGTGAGATATCGTCTCCACACACACACACACACACACAGACAGACATCACCTCAGAAATGTTTGATTAGTGATCAGGGATGCTTGAAACGTGCTCTCCCGTCGAAAACTCGAATTCGAATTTTCGACTCCGCCATTATACTTACTTTCCTTATACATTATGTATATAAAAAAAAGTAATAACACGCTATATTATACAAATTTCATGAATAAACTTTGTAAGGAACTAAACGTTCATCTAGTGCAAATTTTTAACCATGGGTTAAGTAGGCGAATTTTGGGTGCCCGAAAAGGTTTGGTGAGAGATGCATTTTCCATGCTCAGTCAAATAAAATTCCAATAAACAGTCGGTCAAATAAAATTCCAATAAATAGTAAAGTCAAGACTCCTCGACTTTGTTTGCAAAGACTTGAAGTTGTATTGCAATTTTAAAAAACTCATTACTTTCAACACAATACAGGGAAAGTAATAAGTCTTTTAAAATATTGGGAAGTAATGAGTCTTTTAAAATATGGGGAAAGTAATGAGTCTTTTAAAATATGGGGAAAGTAATGAGTCTTTTAAAATATAGGGAAAGTATTGGAATCGTGGCTAAAATCGTAGTCAAATTTTCGACGTATCTACATATATCAAGCACTCTAGAATCTGGTTCTGATTAGATTTTGGTACGATTTGGAATAAAAAAAACCTGCTGTTTTTGCGAAATGACCCACAAAAATCGTCAAAATCTAATAAAAAGCCACATATGCTGAAATACAGGGTGTTCACGATCTCTTGCAACAAAAAAGAGGACTTTAACAGAGGGTGTTTGTTCACACATTTTTGTAACGATTTTGAAATATATATATATATATATAAACAAATATAACAATTTTAATTTCTAATATGTTCAATCCGATAGCCCTTTTGTTGAACTATCATATTACATCTTGATTTCCAAGAAAAAAGAACTTTTCTTAAAATATCAAGGTTGATTTCGTTCCACTCCTCCACCACAATCTTTAAGAGTCCATCCAATCTTTTGGGGTTCCGCTTATAAAGAGCTTGTTGTAAAAGTCCAAATGCACAGTAATCCATAGGAGACAGATAGGGGGACTTGAGTAGGATGCATTAAACGGAATAGCCTCAATTCCGGTTTAAATTCTGATTTTTTTTAAATATAGCAGTAGATTTGGTATGGCTGGTAGACTTATCCTGATGGAATTTAACACAGTGAAGATTGTTTGGGTAAAGTGATGGAGTGTCTTTTTTGAAAACATATTTTAAAACATATTTCTGATAGTAATCCGAGTTAATTTTGACATTTTTTTCACTTTCCTTATTTTAAGTTTTCTATTATAAGAGAATCCAACAATAACCATAAAACCTTTATCATCACTTTCCTTGTTTTCTCCTGAACCAACCTTTTTTGGGTATGCATTTTTTACCTTTTTCCTAGGCAAATGTAAACTTTGACGTTCCTTTCCTTTTTTATTAATTATGTCACTTAATTTACGTGTAGGAATATTAAAACCACGCTTTTCACATCTTTTTTTTAATAATCGAATAAGAGTATTATAATTTAATAATTTCTCTTCGGAAAGCGGAAAAATATATCATTCGATCCATTGTTTATTTTCCACCGACATTTTAAAGTAAAGAATATTTTTAAGGAAGCAGACGATAATTGAACCCTATTCCGACTTGATGCCAGTTAGGTTTTTTTCTGTTTATTTGAATTTAATTCATGGAGATAGTCAAAACCGTTGCAAAAATGTGTGAACACTCTCTGTAGTGCACAGCAAGATGAACAATATTTGCCGTAGGACCTGGGGTCGGAATCCACTCATAGTGGTAAAGAAAAGAAATGTGACTCGTCCACGTTAATCCTTTATTAGAGAAAAAACAAATACTCAAGTAACAGATGTATGGTACAATGCCATTCGCACAAGAGAAATACTCAAAGGAGCTGTTCAAAATGGCGTGCATAGGCTTCGTTACAAACCGACACCGGCGAAGAAAGGATTCTTGCACCCTTTTAAAGACCTCTGGTGTGGTGTTGATCTTGTCACCAGAAACAGATATTTACGTGACGAGATCTTCAATGAAGCCCACAAGTGTCTCCTACACCAACTCTTTCATGTGCCCCCAGAAGAAGTCCAATGGATTCAGTTCAGAGGAGCGTGGAGGCCAAGTTACAGGTCCACCACGCCCAATCTACCGTTGGGGATACGTCATGTTTAGAAAGTGTCGGACGGCGGTGAAATGGTCGGGGCCCCATCATGCATAAATCACATGGTACGCTGTGCGGTGAGCGAAACAACCTGCAACAAACCGGATCGCACATGCTCCAGGAACACAGTGTACAGGGCGCCCGTTAGGCGTTCTGGCAAAAAGCAAAGTCCTACCGGCCGATCACCAAGAACACCTGCCAAGACGCTGATGGCAAATCTCTGCTGGTGTTTACGAGGATTGATGACTCTCACGAGGAAGGAAGCATATGTTTAGCTCCCGTATTCTGTTATTGTTTTCAATGTGATTTTGGATGTTATAGTTGTGTGAAAGTGATCAAAAGGAGCCTCTTCATGAGATCTGGACGCGGAGACTAATCTTGTACTTGTGCTTATAAAATAACTAAAAAAATTTGCGATTTTCAAGCTTGATCGAGGTGGAAAGAACTATCTTTCTCTTTGTTCCGCCTGCTCACGTTCAGTTTTTTGTATTTCAGCATTCAGGCTTTCAAGGTCGCCACTTCTGCTTGCAGGCCTCCTCCCCCTCTAAGGACATTCGAATAGACGATAAATCACCCCCGAAAGGAAGAAACAGAGGATAGCTCGCTACTTTTGTTGCTATAATGGCTCCTACGAATAAGCAAGACAGCTCAGTTTCATTTCTTTCAGGAAGTGAAAGTTGCTTTAAGGACCCTTTTGTTATAGAAAGCTCTGTCTCATCTAATATTGCAGAAACAAGTGCTTTTTTAAAAGAGATAAACTTAAATATAGCAGAAATTGAGAAGTCGGTAGATAAGCTTATTGATAGTGCTGGAACAACATCCAAAAAACCGTCAAAAATAATAATTAAATCTCTGCGGTCTTACCTCACAGCTATTAAGGAAAAGTGTATCGAAAGGGAAATTAATTACGAGGCAGAAAAGTCGAAAAATTTGTGTCTGCAAAGAGATCTGAAGAAGGATATTTTTCAAGTAATAAAATCAACAACAATTCCTTGCCGTACTTTTGGTGAAGTGATAAATACTATTCAAACTCCTCAGGAGAAGAATTTACAAGGATTACAACAGCAAGAAGATACAGCATTAATGATAGGGTCAAAAGATCCTGAACGGTCGAGTGTACAAATATGAAGTCAATTAAGAGAACAAACAAAAAGCAATAGCCTAAAAGTAAAACCTAAAGGAGTATTCTTAACGAAATTTAACAGAGTAATCTTGAAAGTAAACTCCAAGAAGGAGGCAGAGCAACTTCAAAAGGATTTGGAAGAAATCGTATCTTTAAAAGAATCTCTGAACTTTACAGTTCCGAAGGGAAGAAAAGAAAAGATTTTTATTCTTTCTGTTCCCGATTTTCTTTCGGAAGAAGGGGTCAAAGAAGAAATTCAAGGAGTTCTACTATTCCAACCAGACCATTTGCGAATTATATCACTCTTGAAAAGTGCAGAAGGGCTTGTAAATTGGGTAGTAGAAACTGACAGGCATACAAAAACTCACCTTTTGGAAAAGGAGAAGATATTTCTCAGTTTCAGCAGCTGTAATATAGCACTTTATATTAGAGTAATTAGGTGCTTCCAGTGGCAAAAGTTTGGACATGTGGCAAATGGATATGTTAAAAGTAATCCAGTCTGTGCAATCTGCTCAGGAGAGTACAGTACCAGAGAGTGCAAAGATTCCTTGGAGAAGTGCTTGAATTACTATACTGAAAGCCTAAAAGCAGATCATACAGCAGTTAGTAAAAACTATGCAGTATTCAAACAACTATGGAAAAGAGAACACCAACAGCAATTACAGGCCCTCAAACTGAAATAGGAACAATTAGCCCATTCCAAGCTGATTCAATAGAAAACTGTTCTACACAAATATCCCCGCTAAAAATTTACATATAAACTTGCAACACTCAAAGGTTGCAACAACAACGGCAGCAATTTATATACAAGAAAACGCTTTTGACATAGCTCTTATCCCAGATTCATACTTGTATGAAGGTCAATTTTGTGGTTTCCACAAACATGCACACAGCATTTTCCCATTAAACAAACAGCAGCGATAATAGTATGCTCCAGAAGGTTCACGTATGTAGGTGCAGCATAAACAGATAATGCAGTCTTTATAAACATTAGCACTTCAACAGGATCACTTTCAATTGGTACACAGTATTCCGCACCATCAGGAAATTTAATGAATGGCTTGAAAATCTGGGAAGATATACCTTCAATAAACAAAACAAACATGGTTCTTTCTGCAGATCTAAATGCTCATGCAATCACATGGGGTTATGATCAAGACGATGTACGTGGCCATCTACTGCAAGAGTTTGCAACACAACATAATTTTGTTTTTATTAATGACAAAAACAGCCACCCGACTTTCGAAACTTTTTATTCTAAAGGTTGGTCTGACGTCACTTTTTGCTCCTCAAACTTACATAACAAGATTTACTCATGGACTGTAGCAGATTCAATATCAGCAAGCGACCACAATTATATAACTTTTGAGATATCTGAAAATTTTAAAGAGATTAAAAGAAGGTTCAAGACAAAATACTCAACTCATAATAAATTTAAATCAATAATGAAATAGAAAACACACTTCCTGGTAAGTAAAATGGCTGACGTTGAAGATGCTGACACATTCCAAAACTATGTAGATATATTTCATGACATATTGAAAGAAACTTGCGATCGAAGCTACTCTGAAAAATCCATTTCATCTACACCGAAGTTTCGGGGGTGGAACATGACGCTAAAAGTGCAGAAAAATAAGATGAAAGCCCTTTATCGAAATCAAAGAAGGTTTCCGATAGAAGAAAATAAAATATCCTACAAAAAAGAAATGGCAAAATATAAACAATCTCTTTTACAAGCCAAGAAGAAATCCTGGAGTGAGTTTTGCGAAAATAGTAGCAAGTTTGGTAAAGCTTTTAAAGTAGCGTTTAGAAAGCCGTTCACCAGTGAGCAGGTAGCAAGCAACATATTACCACAATGCAAGAGTCTGAGAAAGGAAGATGTTCTTATGCATCTAGCAAAACATCTTTTTTGCACAGAACAAGATATTCTGAGTTCAACTGGGAATCATTTCAACTCAACTATAGATGAACCAAATTTTACAATCGCCGAATTGAGAAATGTTATAAACTCATTGAAAATCAACAAAACTCCGGGACCTGACAATATAGACTTGAGGATGTCAAGCAATTATTGGAAATTATCCCCAATGTGCTATTACAAATATTCAATTTATGTTTAAAATATTCAGTTTTTTCAAAGCAATGAAAAGTTGGAGAAGTAATTTTTTTCTAAAACCAGAAAAAGAGTCAAGTCGAGCAAATTCTTACAGACCAGTGTATCTAATATCTACCTTGGGTAAAATTTTAAAAAACTTGTGCAAGGCCGGCTTATATATTTTTTGGAACAAAAAGAGTTCTTCAGCGCATGACAGTTTGGTTTTAGGCAAGGTTTTTCAACTGAAATGCTTATACACAAAGTAGTTAATTTTATAAAAGATAATAAGAAGCGAGGACTACACACAGCCTTGAATTCATTTGACATCCAAAGTGCGTTTGACAACTTACAGTGGAAATATATCCTTTCGGAATTAAATAAAATATCATGTCCCAGGAATATAATTATGTTGATCTCGGATTACTTAAAAAATAGGCATGTCTTTCTGAACACAGGAGTGAAAGCACAGGAGATGAAAAGCAAATTCCCATTTATAGAGGTTGTGTTTGGCTCATGTTTGGGCCCCCTTTTTTGGCTTATAGTTGCCAATGTCATTCTTAAAAGCTCATTTGATGAAAATTCACAAACTTTTGCGTATACAGACGATTTTATTGTGATTTTTGCAGGAAAAACACGACGAAACCTAGAAGAAAGTGCAAACTCAGAAGCATCAAGTTTCTCGTATTCTTGCAAGTTACTAAAATTAAACATATCCCACTCAAAACAACAGCAATGGTTATCGGAAAATGTAAGAATCTTCAGCGAGAACCAATATTTAAAATTCAGGGTAAAACAACACCACGTGCAAAACATATTAAATATCTTGAAGTTGTAATTGATAATAAACTAAATTGGATAAAACATACAGAAGAATTAAAAACCAAAATCCATCAACAACAAAGAATCATAGCAAGATTAGCATCTTCACGAGGGGGAGTTTCAGGAGTAATGCTGAAGACTTGGTATACAGTTATGACCTAATGCATTATTTGTTATGCAGCAGGAAGCTTGGCCGGAGCTTTAAATGTAAACGCTAAAAGGATATTGATTTCTGCTCAGAGGCTTGCTTTGTTACGCATAGGTAGAGCGTGCCGATAAACATCAACGCTAGCTCTTTGTCAGCTAACTGGAATTCCTCCTATAGAGCTAACGCTAGAAAAAGTGGCCATACAATTCCAAGTTCTATGAATGAACACAGATGTATTCAAAGCAAACAAAATGTTCATATCATCAGATTTTGAGAAACAAGGGTTTACCTGGTTTAAACACCCATCAATTCAAGCAAAAAATTTAGAATTTAAGGAAAAGTCAACCATGCAAAATACAATGGTATATTATTTATACAGACGGATCTAAAACCTCAACAGGTACAGCATCAGCATTTTGTGCATTTCACAACAACTACTGTATATACAGGTGGTCCAGAAAAATGAATAACAAAAACAGCGTATTTCAAGCAGAACTTTTTACTATTTATCAAGCTCTTATATGGTTTGTTTTTCAATGTTTTAGCTCAGCAACAATTTTAACTGACAGCCAGTTCAGCTTTAAATTACTCCAGCAGCTTTCAATTAGAAATATTTTAGCTCAAAAAACGACCTATTAATCCTAAAAGGCTCCAATAGATTAATACAGATGATATGGATCAAAGGTCACTCAGGGGTCATTGGAAATGAGATTGCCGATTCATTAGCGTTCAGGGCCACATCCGATAATTCAGTTCAAACCTCAGAACTTCCAGTTCCCAGCTCTTCCTTAAAAAGAGATTTGAAAATGAGACTACTTCAACAATGGCAAGACACTTGAGACTATTCGTCTAAAGGAAGAATCACATATGATTTCTTCCCAAAAGTTTCATTTGCGATGACGAGTTCTAATAGACATGTCACCCAATTCTTCTCGGGACACGATCCATTACAGAAGTTTCTCCAAAAGATTTGAAAAAGAGATACGGATTTGTGCGTGAATGGATAAGAAGGGACTAATGTGTATTACGTCTTCGATTGTCCATTAACGAAGAAATGGCATCTCGCCAGACCATCGACAGTGCTCTTCGAAAAATGGGCGAATAATATCACCAGGAATAATTGGGCGCGAAGAAGCATTCAACAGATTTTTACATATTTAGAAGAAAATGAACGTTTTATTTGACTGTATAAATCCTGTATTGCCTAGACATTTCTTCATTAGGATATCAGATATTAATTGCAATACGCATCATATGATTTAGTTTTAATATGTGTGATATAATTTTATTTTTGTATATATTTAATATGTTACCACTAGGGTGTATAACTCACTTCAGAGTTCTTTTACATGTGTAATGTTAAGTTATTGTGTGTATTATGTATATAGGATGCTCTGAGAATAAGTGATGTTTAAGTTTAATCATATTTATGTAAATATGTATATAACTATATTTACCTCTGGAAATAAGTTTGTACAGACATATGTCATTTAAAAATATTTAACATATACATATTCATTTTTTTTATAGATCCAACTTATGAGTAGATGTATGCTTTGTATGTTATTGCATATTGTACTGTGGACAGGTGCAAGATAGTTAATTGATATAATTGACAACTTACTTACAGTATCTTACTTTTTCAAAAGATAGGTTTTATTTAGTATCGTCGAATTTCAAATTCCGTGGCGAGGCGTAGTCAGGTTGTAAACCCAATGGGTCGGCCACTCGCTCACGGTGGTTGATTGACAGATTGGTGTTTACGGGGCGTAGTGACATGGGATTTTCCTCAGCTCAAGGGTGCTGGTTGTAGGTAGCAATTTCAGCAGCTGACCTTCTTTGCATGAAGTGTTTCTGCTACTATGAGTGGATTGCAACCCTAGGTTCTATGGCAAATATTGTTCGTCTTGATGTGTATTATCACCCCGTTTTTTGTAGCAAGAGTTCTCGGACACCCTGTATATCAATAAATTGCTTGTTTCATACTTAATACGACAAAAAGAATAAGACCAACCATATAATACCTCTTGAACAAACCGTTCTCAAGATATTTCAATTTTCGCATTTTTGCCACTTCGCCTTTGGAAATACGTTCAGTTGCCAAATGAAATTGAAAATTTAATTGAAATTGCAAATTCGGTGTCATTTCTAATAATTAACATTGTTGTTTCGTAAAATAAAAATTAATTTTATAAATTATGAAAAAAATATGGAGAAATTGAGTTTAAGTATGCAGGGAAAGTCATGTGTTGCCCACAGCATTTTTTACTCTTATATAGAGAGGATAAATAACAGTATTTTAAGTAAGTCCATACAATATCTTAAATTCAGAGTAAGATTTTGAATTTAACATATTTGCTCGATAAATTTAAGGAATACTTTGAGGATTACCATATTTGCTCGGCATATAATGCAGAAACCATACTTCATCTATTATTATACATTGAAGAAGAAATTCAGTATTTCATAACTCTTGGTGAACGAATAGAAATTCAATTTAAAAACTTTCCGCCACATTTCATCTACGATATATCTTTTCTTAAACCACGTTTCAACATTTTAAAAGTATTTTCATACTTGAATCTATTGGATATAGTGTTCAGTCCTATTGATATTAAAAATATAATGGGGAATTTAATTTTTTTTTCTTATAACGCTTCGCTATATTATTGTACTTTTAGAGAAATACTGACTCCAAATATCTATTTCTCAGGATCTACTGTAGATAGACTTTAAATGATAACTGTTATAGTTTTAGCATCAAATTTTGGAGGGAGTAGGATGTTCATTAAGGATTTCCACCTCAGGTTCTTTTCCGATTTTCGGTTTCAAAATTTTCATTTTACATGAAATATCTATTTTTAAAGATTGGCAAAAGATAGTGCTTACTTAGATTACATATAATTGGTGTAGATTTAGCATCAAATTCTGGAGGAGGTAGGGTACAAACATTTTCCCTTCTGGTTCAAAAACTAGTCTTGAAACAGCTATTTCTCAGGATTTGTTATAAATAGAGGTTAGATAATAACTGATATAGATCTAGTATTAGATTCTAGAGAGTAAAAATTAACTCTCTTCTAAAGATTTGCCCTACCGTTTCTGATAATATAACTTCCTATTCAAAAATTCACAATTGATTTGAAACATATATTTCTCAGAATTAGATATAATTCTAAACATATAATTTCTATATATAGCTCAGATGATAACTGATATGGATTGAGCATCAAACTCTGTCAGGGAGTACCTCTTAGAAATCCAGTGGTTAATTTTTTATTAAGTTTCTATTTTCAAAAAGCTTGGTTGATGACTAATATGAATTCAGCATTAAAACTCGGTGGAGGTCGAAGGGTAAACCAAAGATGTCCACTTCCTTTTTTTACATAAGGTTCAAAAATTTCCCTTGAAGCATGTATTTCTCTGGATAAACCTTAGATATCGACTTTTAGGGTTTCAGCATCGAATTACTGAGAGGGGGGGGGGTAGTAGGGGTTTACTAAGGATTTCCATTTCTGCTCCGGCATATGACTGTCTGAAAATTCATAAGACTGTACTAAATAAGTATACAACGAGAAAAAATATATTTATTAGTTCTATCAAAAATATGGTTTGCACAACATTTGCCACCATATAAAGGTTTCATAGGTTTATTTTTGTTTGTATCGAATTTACTAAGATACAGGGCGCAATTCAATAAAAAAATGTTATTCTATTATAGTTTTCTATAAAAGTTATTTTATTTTAAAAGTTATTCTTAATAAGTATAAATGGCCTTTCTTCTCTATCAAAAATATGGTTTGCACAACATTTGCCACCATATAAAGGTTTCATAGGTTTATTTTTGTTTGTATCGAATTTACTAAGATACAGGGCGCAATTCAATAAAAAAATGTTATTCTATTATAGTTTTCTATAAAAGTTATTTTATTTTAAAAGTTATTCTTAATAAGTATAAATGGCCATTCTTCTCTATCAAAAATATGGTTTGCACAACATTTGCCACCATATAAAGGTTTCATAGGTTTATTTTTGTTTGTATCGAATTTACTAAGATACAGGGCGCAATTCAATAAAAAAATGTTATTCTATTATAGTTTTCTATAAAAGTTATTTTATTTTAAAAGTTATTCTTAATAAGTATAAATGGCCATTCTTCTCTATCAAAAATATGGTTTGCACAACATTTGCCACCATATAAAGGTTTCATAGGTTTATTTTTGTTTGTATCGAATTTACTAAGATACAGGGCGCAATTCAATAAAAAAATGTTATTCTATTATAGTTTTCTATAAAAGTTATTTTATTTTAAAAGTTATTCTTAATAAGTATAAATGGCCATTCTTCTCTATCAAAAATATGGTTTGCACAACATTTGCCACCATATAAAGGTTTCATAGGTTTATTTTTGTTTGTATCGAATTTACTAAGATACAGGGCGCAATTCAATAAAAAAATGTTATTCTATTATAGTTTTCTATAAAAGTTATTTTATTTTAAAAGTTATTCTTAATAAGTATAAATGGCCATTCTTCTCTATCAAAAATATGGTTTGCACAACATTTGCCACCATATAAAGGTTTCATAGGTTTATTTTTGTTTGTATCGAATTTACTAAGATACAGGGCGCAATTCAATAAAAAAATGTTATTCTATTATAGTTTTCTATAAAAGTTATTTTATTTTAAAAGTTATTCTTAATAAGTATAAATGGCCATTCTTCTCTATCAAAAATATGGTTTGCACAACATTTGCCACCATATAAAGGTTTCATAGGTTTATTTTTGTTTGTATCGAATTTACTAAGATACAGGGCGCAATTCAATAAAAAAATGTTATTCTATTATAGTTTTCTATAAAAGTTATTTTATTTTAAAAGTTATTCTTAATAAGTATAAATGGCCATTCTTCTCTATCAAAAATATGGTTTGCACAACATTTGCCACCATATAAAGGTTTCATAGGTTTATTTTTGTTTGTATCGAATTTACTAAGATACAGGGCGCAATTCAATAAAAAAATGTTATTCTATTATAGTTTTCTATAAAAGTTATTTTATTTTAAAAGTTATTCTTAATAAGTATAAATGGCCATTCTTCTCTATCAAAAATATGGTTTGCACAACATTTGCCACCATATAAAGGTTTCATAGGTTTATTTTTGTTTGTATCGAATTTACTAAGATACAGGGCGCAATTCAATAAAAAAATGTTATTCTATTATAGTTTTCTATAAAAGTTATTTTATTTTAAAAGTTATTCTTAATAAGTATAAATGGCCATTCTTCTCTATCAAAAATATGGTTTGCACAACATTTGCCACCATATAAAGGTTTCATAGGTTTATTTTTGTTTGTATCGAATTTACTAAGATACAGGGCGCAATTCAATAAAAAAATGTTATTCTATTATAGTTTTCTATAAAAGTTATTTTATTTTAAAAGTTATTCTTAATAAGTATAAATGGCCATTCTTCTCTATCAAAAATATGGTTTGCACAACATTTGCCACCATATAAAGGTTTCATAGGTTTATTTTTGTTTGTATCGAATTTACTAAGATACAGGGCGCAATTCAATAAAAAAATGTTATTCTATTATAGTTTTCTATAAAAGTTATTTTATTTTAAAAGTTATTCTTAATAAGTATAAATGGCCATTCTTCTCTATCAAAAATATGGTTTGCACAACATTTGCCACCATATAAAGGTTTCATAGGTTTATTTTTGTTTGTATCGAATTTACTAAGATACAGGGCGCAATTCAATAAAAAAATGTTATTCTATTATAGTTTTCTATAAAAGTTATTTTATTTTAAAAGTTATTCTTAATAAGTATAAATGGCCATTCTTCTCTATCAAAAATATGGTTTGCACAACATTTGCCACCATATAAAGGTTTCATAGGTTTATTTTTGTTTGTATCGAATTTACTAAGATACAGGGCGCAATTCAATAAAAAAATGTTATTCTATTATAGTTTTCTATAAAAGTTATTTTATTTTAAAAGTTATTCTTAATAAGTATAAATGGCCATTCTTCTCTATCAAAAATATGGTTTGCACAACATTTGCCACCATATAAAGGTTTCATAGGTTTATTTTTGTTTGTATCGAATTTACTAAGATACAGGGCGCAATTCAATAAAAAAATGTTATTCTATTATAGTTTTCTATAAAAGTTATTTTATTTTAAAAGTTATTCTTAATAAGTATAAATGGCCATTCTTCTCTATCAAAAATATGGTTTGCACAACATTTGCCACCATATAAAGGTTTCATAGGTTTATTTTTGTTTGTATCGAATTTACTAAGATACAGGGCGCAATTCAATAAAAAAATGTTATTCTATTATAGTTTTCTATAAAAGTTATTTTATTTTAAAAGTTATTCTTAATAAGTATAAATGGCCATTCTTCTCTATCAAAAATATGGTTTGCACAACATTTGCCACCATATAAAGGTTTCATAGGTTTATTTTTGTTTGTATCGAATTTACTAAGATACAGGGCGCAATTCAATAAAAAAATGTTATTCTATTATAGTTTTCTATAAAAGTTATTTTATTTTAAAAGTTATTCTTAATAAGTATAAATGGCCATTCTTCTCTATCAAAAATATGGTTTGCACAACATTTGCCACCATATAAAGGTTTCATAGGTTTATTTTTGTTTGTATCGAATTTACTAAGATACAGGGCGCAATTCAATAAAAAAATGTTATTCTATTATAGTTTTCTATAAAAGTTATTTTATTTTAAAAGTTATTCTTAATAAGTATAAATGGCCATTCTTCTCTATCAAAAATATGGTTTGCACAACATTTGCCACCATATAAAGGTTTCATAGGTTTATTTTTGTTTGTATCGAATTTACTAAGATACAGGGCGCAATTCAATAAAAAAATGTTATTCTATTATAGTTTTCTATAAAACGTATTTTATTTTAAAAGTTATTCTTAATAAGCATAAATAGCCATTCTTATTTCTTATCATCAATTTTACTGTTCAATAAACGATGTAGTTTTCATTTTATTTCTAACTAGCAACATACCCGTTCTTCGTACGGAGAATATAATATAAAGAAACTTAAAAGTCACAACCATGTGCAAATTCCTATAGAATACTAAATGACATTTTTAATCAAAATATTATGTTGATATATTTAATTTAATGCTCCTAAAGAGAAGTTTAAGAATCTCTGTTCTCGCTATACAAAATTATCTTCACGAGCAGATCTGAAGAATAAAACATCCCGGTCCCTTTGTAAGCAAATTTACAAAAAATATTGAATTGAATCAATATATGCAAAATAAAAGCGTTAAAATTGTATGGGACCCGTACTACTTATATACGCGAATATTAGAAGATATAACCTGTATTAGTAGATTACATGTATAAATTGGAAATATCAAAAAACCCATAATCTTTAAACCTGGAGGCAGTAATTGATTCCAATATATGGATAAATGAAAGTGCTAAAATTATATGAGAAGATGTATCCGTACTACTTATAATGTCGTAGATTAGAAGATATATCCGAGTGTCAGTAGAAGATTACCCGTATTACAATATGAGTCTTAAAAATCTTTGCCAAAACAAAACAGATGACGTAATAAATTTAAAATATCAATAATCCCCATAATCTTTATACCAGAAGACCATAACTGGTTCCAATATATGCCAATATATATCAGAATATATGCCAATATACCTGTTCTACTTATATAGTCGTAGATTAGAAGATATACTCGTGCATTTGTAGAAGATTACTCGTACAACGTACAATATATGAGTTTCAACAATTTTTGTCGCAATAAATCAATGGCATAATAACTTGAAAATATCAATAATCTCTGAATCAATAATCTCCGAAATAATAATAATGTTTAAACCTGAAGACCGTAATTGATATTATCCAGTCAAAAATGCAATGGCAATAAAATTTATTTTATATACATATCTTCATTATTCAAATCGGAAAAGATTTAATAAAAATCGTATGCCGCATAACACATTGGATTTCCATCCATTGCTAAACGACATGATATCATTTGCTTCAAATAAATTGATGGAAATCATATCGTCTGAATAATGCGATCTTCATGGAAGGTTTGGCTACATTTTCGTCAATTTAGTGATAATTTAAAATATCGCCAAATTTTTCGCGAAGTGGGACGGTAGAACTGATGATCCCAATTTGCAACAATACTAACAAAACAGAATCACAATACTATCCCCTAACAAAACACAATTAATTTCACTTATTAAGCGCAATTTTATCAATTTCATGATATTTTTATGGATTTATAAACATTTTTATCAATTTGGTGATATTTTCGCTAAATGTGTTACTAAGTAGGATGGAGGGACTGACCGACAAATGCTACCGAAAGATCATTTCAGTACTCTCTTCTAAAAAAAAAAAAAATTTAATTTCACTAATTTGCGTCGTTTTTATCAATTTGGCGACATTTCCGTTAATTTAGCAATGTTTAAGAAAAGTTGCCATGTTAGCGATATCCCGTGAAATTCATAGCTCTGAATTCGCAGATCTGAATAAAACATCCTGATCCCGTTTGTATATACTAAATGAAAACACTGGAATTGTATTAGAAGATATACCCGTTCTACTCTTTTTCTGTTTCAACAATCGGCTAAATGAATTTATTTGCTAAACACAATATATGAGTTTATTAACTAAGCACAATAAGCTTGAAAACTCTTTGCCAAAATAAATGAAAGTGATGTACGCAGTCTGCAATTAATATAATTAAAAGAAAAATCAAACCGTTCATTTATAAGATATATTTTTATAACCATTTATTTATTTTTCAAATAAAAAAATTAATAATAAACATTAACAAACACATTTAATTTAATTGCGTAGCCGAGTAACATGATATAAGATAGAATCTCCATCATAAAATGCTAATAATTAAACAACCATTTTGATTTCTTAATACTTTTCATTGTTGAGTAAAAGCTTGTGAAAAATAAACCATGGTGATAGATTTTCTATTTAAATTCATGTTTTCAAGCAATTCATGATTTCAGACAGTGAGACAGTGACAATTAGCGCAAAAATCTCCCACCAAACTCAGAGATAAAGTTTTAATTCACTTTTACGTTTTAAATAAGCGATTTCGAAACTTTTCTCTATCAGGAACCAGGGAATTAGAGAGTAGAACTCCTAGGGAAAAGTTTCGTTTTTCATTAAGTTTATCTACTTCAAGGCGAACCACAAAATTTCATCAAATTCGGTTCAGTCATTCTCACGTGAGTGATGATGAGACAAACGAAAGTTTCGTTTTTCCCTAATATCTCAAGTACCCCTGTTCGTCAAAACTCGAAACTTAGAATAAATTTTAAGCCAGACTATTTCAAGGCTACCCACAAAATTTCAACGAATTCGGTTCAGTCGTTCTCCTGTGATGATGTGGCAAACAGACCGACAGACAGAGAGACAGACAGACAGATAGATTTTCAATTTTATTTATATAGATTCTTCTAGTATTTCTCGAGTTATCGTGATTTTCTCCCAAACAGACATATTCCGCAACCTGCTGGGAAATATGCCAGTACATTAAGATATTTTTATTAATATGTAAGATAATAGGATTGTATCATAAGTCTATCCTATTCCTTATATTGGCAAAATAATTGTTTCAGAAGCAACATAAAATGTGTATAAAATTTTTGTTTCGAATAGGATTTTAACTGATTTCTTCCTTAAATGTGTTATATTACCCTGTTTTACCATATATTTTTTATAGTATGTTACATATATTATTAGAAAAGCATTCTATAATTATGTTCACAAAGTCTTTAAAATGTGTGTGTGTGTGTGTGGTATTTACATGGCTGGTATTTTAAATATATAGAATATGTAATGTAAAAAGAAATAATTCACACATCGCGGTGAACTTTTAATATTTGGAGTCTTTCCTTATAAAATTTTATAATAATTCTAGCAAAAAAAACGGATAAAATTCTAGCAAACAGACAGAAGCACATCTTACGATCTTAATTATGTGGTTAATAGCAGATTGTATACCTGACGTTGCTCGTGATTTGAAATATTTACAAATTCCTATAATATTTCAAATGACCTTGTTATCCGAAACATTCTATGAAAATATTTAATTTAATTTTACTGAAAAGCAATATAATAACTGTTTTCTTAATTTAAAAATTATCTTCACAGGCAGAACTGAAGAATAAAACAATCTGGTCCCGTTTGTAAATAAATTTACAAAATATATGGAATTGAATCAACATATGACCATATGAAAGCTCTATATGATAATTGACATTATAAGCAGACAGAAGCACAATTTACAGACAACTTATTGTTCTATAAGCGACGGTGCAGAATATTTTAAGCAAAATATCGCTCTTCTATTAATTAAAGTAAATGGAATATTTGCAGTTAAATATGAATTCTAAAACGCTTATCAAACAAAATATATCATCATTTCAATAAAATCTAAAATTATAAAAAAAAATAATTCTAAAACTGTAAAACACTGACTTTTTTATACATAGAATATTATAATCAGAGCTGTTTGTAGTAACAAATAACCTAATATTGCCACTCAGTAAAGAGCGAATAAATAAAATATTTCTGTTAAATAAAATATAGGCAAATAAGTATTAGATAATAATGGGACAGACGATAAAAAACTGAATTGAAAGAAACACAATTTTCATTCTTTTAATAGTGTCTACAAATTAAAAGATTAATTTTTATCATCAGTACACTATTCTTCTTACGGAATATATAATGTAAAGAAACTAAAATTCATAATTATGTACAAATTCGTATAATTTTCTAAATGACATTGTTATTCAAAAGATTCTATTAAAATATTTAATATAATTCTCCTAAGTTTAAAAATCTATGTTCTCGCTATGCACATTTATATACACAGGCAGATCGAAAGAATAAAACTTCCAGGTCCCGTTTGTAAACAAAGTTACAATATATACCAAAATGAAATCGCTATGAAATTGAATCAATATAGACGAAAATTAAAGCGCTTAAATGGAATTAGAAGGTATACACATGCCATTTTACTTTCCCTGCAATACATGGTAATGCATAGGGAAAGTATTGGAATCATGCCGAAAATCACAACTCGAGTTTTCGACGGATCTACACGTTTCGAGACCTCTAGAATACGAAAAAACCATTTTTAGCGTGACGTCTGTGTGTGTGTCTGTGTGTCTGTGTGTCTGTCTGTCTGTCTGTGCAGATTTCGTATCCACTCTAACTATAAAACTAATGGTCCGAATTTCACAAAATTTGATAGATAAGTCACCTGTGAGCGAGTCTGGTGCTGATTAGCTTTGGGTACGATTGGGAATAAAATAACCCGCCTTTTTTTGCGAAATGGCCCGCAAAAGCTTGTATCCACTCTAACTGAAAAACTACTGGACCGAATTTCACAAAATCTGGTAGATAAGTTACTTGTGGGTTACCTTGGTGCTGATTAAACTTTGGTACGATTCGGAAAAAAATAACCTGCCTTTTTTTGCAAAATGGCCCGCAAAAATCGTCAAAATCTAAACTAAAGAACTAGGCATACTCAAATATATCCATTAAATGCTCGTTTAATACGTAATTTTTAACGACGAAAATAATAAGACCAACCCCATTACACTAGCACTAGCCGTTTTCGAGATATTTTAGTTTTCCGTATTTTCTCTACGCCACCTTTGAAAATAAGTCCGGTTACCGAATGAGAACGAAAATTGAATTAAAAGTGAAATACATTTAATTAAAATAAAGAGAACGTTAAAATAAGTCTTCAGGGTAAGTCATGTGCTGCCCACATCAGATTTTTTATTCTGTTACAACAATTGTCTAAACACAATAGTATATAACTTTGAAAAATATTTGCAAAAATAAAACAGATGATTTAAAAGATCAAAAATATCAATTATCCCGTAAATATTTTAATCCGAAAGCAGTAATTAAATGTAATCCAGTCAATGTGATTGCGATAAAAATTAATTTTCATACGTTATTTCTAATTATTTGCATCAGAACACATTTAATAAAAATAGTCTGTTGTATAATCTCATTGGATTTAATTCAGTTGCTTGGCAAAAGGATATCACTTTCTTCAAATAAATTTGCAGAAAGGATATCGTCTGCATAATGCTTTGCCTACGGAAGGGTCAATGGTGGGTTTATTTTATTAATATATAGACAAATCCCTAATCCTTGAAACTCGAAATATGGAATACATTTTATTTGGGACTATGCCAAGGCTACCGATAAAATTTCATAAATTCGGTGCAACCGATCTCCCGTGATGATGAGACAATAACACGCAAATACATAAATACAAAATCTGATGTGGGCAACACATGACTTTCATTATATAATGTAATGAATTTACTATTTTACAGTAAAAAAAATAGGTTTTTCTTAGAGTAGATACTAATATTCTTTCCAAGATATTGAATTTTCGACAATTAGTCATCATTTTCATTGATTTAGCGTCATTTTTAACCATTTGGCGAGATTTTCGTTAATTTGACAACATTTCAAAAAGTCGCCAAGTTGGCGACATTCCGCCAAATTTGTTGCCAAAATCTCGCCAAGCGTTATGGACGGAGAAATAAGTTATTCTTACAGCAGATAAATGACTATTGGCGTTCAAATACAAAAGTATTACTCAAAGTATCTTTTTTCAGGAATGGAACGAGCTAGATCCACGAGAATGATGTTACCCAATTTATCACATGGTATTACATATGAAAAGTGAACATGTTTCTCAATAGGAAATATTTTTTTTTTATTTTATATGACTTTTTCTTAATTCTTTTTGAAAAATGTGCAATATCTCAAGAACGGTTCATATTAGCGTTCTAAAATTTAAGTCAATCGTTTTCTAATGAAAAATTACATAAGAAATGTCTGTTTGCGTAACTTTACTAGTGATTTTGATTTTTTGACGATTTTTTCAAAATTGCATTCGAAAATTTAAGGAGGTTATGAACTTTCGATTGCGCATAAAAACAATAGGCTTCCAGTGTTTATGGATTGTGATTTTTGTACAAAGTCTGGTTCGAATCGGTCCATTCGTTCGTCAGTTACCGTCTCCACAAACTCACTGAAACACACACGCACACACACACGCACACACACGCACACACACTCACATACTTTCACACACACACAGACATCACTTCAAAAATGTTTGATTCGTGATCAGGGATGCTTGAAACGTGCTCTCCCGTCGAAAAATCGAATTCGAATTTTTAACCCCGTCACAATACTTTCCTTATATATTATGTACATAAGGAAAGTAACAAGAAAGATCAATCTTTCCAACTACAATGCAATTTTATTTAAACATCTCTAAAATGCGATACATTCAGCAGTAATATTTTTAAAATTATCGCAATACTACAATAATTTATTATATTTGAAAACTTCAAACTTCATCGAAAAAAAAATTACTTTATTCAAATGACGTCATCGAAATATAAATCGCCTTGATCTGTATGTAAAAACTGTAAATATTTCAACAATAAACTTTTATTCCATTAATTTCATTCATCACAATACTACAATAATTTACTTTACTTGAGAATTTGTGAAAGACTTTACTCTATGCTTAAAACTTCATCAAAAAATTTATTGCTATAAAATCGTCTGCTTCTCTATGTAAAATCAATAAATATTTCATTCATATCAGCTTTATTCCAGACTCCAGAGCTAAATTTTGCGTTAAAAAATTCAGCGATTCTTATATAACTCCTCTTACAATTGATTTGTTTAGATTCTGCATTCGTTAAAATTAATCTTCGTTGTAGAAATTATCAAAGTTTGATGATCATTTACACTCAAATATATTGTTATTGCTTGGGCGCAGTGTATAGATGCACAGAAATTACTCAAAAGTAAAGCGGTTTTAGGACGGATGCAACACTAAATATAAATTAAAAAGATCATTAAAAATCACGATTGTGACACAAGATGTATGCCATTGATCATTCTCGGGGATCTAGCTCGTTCCATTCATGAAAAAAGATACTTTGAGTAATACTTTTGTATTTGAACGCCAATAGTCAATTATCTGCTGTAAGAATAACTTATTTCTTCGTCCATAACGTTTAGCGAGATTTTGGCGACGAATTTGGTGGAATGTCGCCAACTTGGCGACTTTTTTAAATGTTGCCAAATTAATGAAAATCTCGCCAAATGGATAAAAATGACACTAAATCAATGAAAATGACGACTAATTGACGAAAATTCAATATCTTGGAAATGATATAAATATCTACTATAAGAAAAACCTATTACTTTCCTTGTATACATAATGTATAAGGAAAGTATTGTGACGGGGTCGAAAATTCGAATTCGAGTTTTCGACGGGAGAGCACGTTTCAAGCATCCCTGATCACGTATCAAACATTTTTGAAGTAATGTCTGTGTGTGTGTGTGTGTGAAATTATGTGTGTGTGTGTGTGTGTGTGTCAGTGAGTCTGTGGAGACGATAACTGACGAACGAATGGATCGATTCGAACGAAATTTGGTACAGAAATCCCAATCCGTAAACACTGGAAGCCTATTGTTTTTATACGCCATCGAATGTTCAGAACCCCCCTAAATTTTCGAGTGAAATTTTGAAAAAATCGTTAAAAAATCAAAACTGCTAATAAAATTACGCAAATAGACATTTCTTATGTAATTTTTCATTAGAAAACGATTGACATAAATTTTAGAACGCTAACATGAACCGTTCTCGAGATATTGCACATTTTTCAAAAAAATTATCAAAAATTCATATAAAATAAAAAACAAAAATATTTCCTATTGAGAAACATGTTCACTTTTTATGTGAAATACCATGCGATAAATTGGGTGACATCATTCTTGTGGATCTAGCTCGTTCCATTCATGAAAAAGATATTAAGGTACGTAAACGGAACCGAAATCCACTGCACGTTTTGTTCCTGAAAGCGAGGTTCGCTCCTTATGTACACCACCATGGTGCTCAGTTTCAATGCGCTGTAGTTCCGACTATTCATTCATTGGCTGCGAATTTTTGATCATTTGCATATTCGGTCGAAATGTATTTGCATGTAAAGTTTCATTACTATCGGATTATTCTGCGGAGTGCGTCGATATTTTTGTCTATTTAGTGTTGCATACGTCCTAAAACCACTTTACTTTTGAGTTTTTTCTGTGCATCCATATTCTGCGCCAACGCAGTTACAATATTTTTTAGTTTAAATGATAATGAAAATTTGGTTATTTCTATAACGAAGCCTAACTTTAATAAATGTAAAATGTAAATAAGTGATAGTAAGATGAGTTGCATAAGAATTGCTGAATTTTTGTCACGCAAAATTATTTAACTCGGGAGTCTTGAACAAAAGTGTATGGATTAAATACTCACTGTTTTTACATAGAGAGCCAGACGATTTATTTTTTGATTGACGTCATTTGAATGGCGTTTTAATCATGGAGTGAGAACGTACTGTTATCTCCATGGTTTTAATTTTCCAAGTAAAATAAATGATTGTAGTTCTGTGATAATTAAAATAGTATCTCTGCTGAATGTATCATATTTTAGATATGTTTAAATAAAATTTTTGTTAGATAGTGTTTTATAATCAACGCTTTCTACATGATTGATCTTTCTTGTATTTATATTTAGCGCTGCAGCCGTCCTAAAACTGTTTTATTTTTGCATATTATCTGTGTTTCTAAATTCTGTGCTTACGCAATTAAAATATTTTTTATTAAATGATCACTAAACTTATTTCTACGCCAAAACCTAATTTTAGGGCATGCAAAATGTAAACAAAACAAGCAATTGTAAGATGAGTTGTATAAGATTTGCTGAAGTTTTTAATCCAAAATTATGTAGCTCTGGATTCTGGAATATAAGTGATATGAATAGAATATTCATTGATTCTACTTAGATAGAGAAGCAAGCGATTTTAAAGCATTGCCTTTTTTGATGAAGTTATTAATTTCCAATTATTGTACTATGTTAATTTTAAAAATATCACCGTCTGAATCTAACGCATTTTAGAGATGTTTTAAACAAATTGCATTTCAGTTGGAAACCAATGCTTTATGCATGAATTAATCTTTCTTTTTTATACATATTTCGCTAATTTATAAAACTTTTTAGAGATAGAAGCACAGACAACGATCGGGTTAAGTTACAACGTTTTGAATTGCCTTTATTATAGAAAGGCTCAGAAAACGAATTGGTCATATATTTGTCTGGAATTAAAATAACGATTTGGGTCTCAACAGTTTGGAATGTAATATAACGATTAAGTCACGTTTAAAGTGAGAAAACAGTCCACAGGACATGAAAATAGACAGAAAGACTGGTGGAAGCCTAAATATTAGGTGGGGCCATAGAAAGCTTACCAATAAAATTTTTGCACTTATTCTCCTGTGATGATGAAACAAACAGGTGAATTTTCATTTTTGATGTGAATGTGGTGGTTAGGGTTCCTCTGGCGAAAAAATGGAGCGTTATGAAAAATATAAATAATTTGGACGTTTTTACCTCTGAACCTAAGAGATAAACATGTAAATATTTCTTGCTTTGTCGGAAATAGGGTCTAAATTATGAATATATAAAAATAATTTTAATAATTTAATATTTTAAACTTTTCGTTTTCTAAAAATCTTATAAAAGTAGTTCACCAAGCGAGTTCTTTTTAATTTTTCTAACTTTGAATCAAAATATATAGAAATCTATTTAAGACAGATATAAATAGTAAATGACAAAAATGTGTACTAGAAAATTAATGTGTACTAGAAAAATAGTATTAAAATCTATTATTAAAGAAAGCTCTTATACTTTTCGAGTAATCATCTTGACAAGTTGAAGAAAATTGAAAATGTTCCGAATTTCAAGTTTGTAATATTTACATTTCCAAAACTATAAAAGAGCTAACTTTGAACAATGAGCAAGAATTTGTAGTTTTTTCTTTAGATCTTATAGGTGTACATAATTGTATTTAGGATCCAGCTCTATTTTTTTTAAGTATCCTTCCAACAGAGTTTCTTTTTCATTTTTCATGTTCTCTCTCGAAATATCTTCAAACCTATAAAAAAAATAGATATAAATAGTGAGGGAAACAAATATGCATGAGGGAATGTAATTTCTAAATCTATATTTATTTTTTAAAAAACTTTTATAATTTTAGAGTAATCGTTTTTCCAAGTTGAAGAAGCATAAATATTTTCAAGCTTCATTTTTCAAGTGTGTAACGGTTATATCTTTAAAACTGGATGTGATAGATATAAAAAATAAGCAAGAATTTGTAGCTCTTTTAAAATCCTATAAATGTATATAATCAGATTTTGAAGAGGTTTTTTTTTCGATATTACAAAAGTTATTCGATATTACAAAAGTCTTATTTTACAAAATTTTATACACGCAAAACCATTTCGGCTCCATCAGACTGGAGCCACCGCCGATTTCTATTTTTATAGATTAGAGAATTATCTATAGAATACATAATAGAGTGCGAAATGACATAAATGATCCTTTTGTAATTTTAACAGGGTTATAAAATGAAGCATTTAAAAACCTGTGTATGTATGCGTTATAAATTATTTTCTAATATTGGTTCTATTGAAAAAATGTTATTAATATATTTTTAGTTTTCTGAAAGTAACTTATTTATCCAGTGGATAAGGGAAGATCCTGATGTAAGTTAATTTGTGATACAGTAACTTATCTCTGCGTCTGAATTATGGATTTTGAGGCTGTGGGCTTACTAATGGAATTTATTTGTAACGACAATATTTTCCTTTTTAAATGAAAAATCTTCTTAAAACAGCGATGTTAGTCCCATGTTTCAATCTATGTAAATAAAATGGAAAATCCGTGTGTTTGTTTATTTTTTTATCTTGACATCATGGGAGAATAGCTGCACCGAACTTCATGAATGAAATATTAACGGAGAGCATTGGTATAGTTGTTTATGAAGTTTATTCTAAAAAAAAATGCTGTTTAAGAAGGATCTTTTTCTATATAAATAAAAATTTAGGAAATAAAATAAAAATCAAAAACTATAGTTTCAATCTATAAAAATCTGATGTGGGCAACACATGACTTTCCTTATATAATGTAATGAATTTACTACTTTTACAGTAAAAAAATAGGTTTTTCTTATAGTAGATACTAATATTCTTTCCAAGATATTGAATTTTCCACAAATAGTCGTCATTTTCATTGATTTAGCGTCATTTTTATCCATTTGGCGAGATTTTCGTTAATTTGGCAACATTTCAAAAAGCCGCCAAGTTGGCGACATTCCACCAAATTTGTCTCCAAAATTTCGCCAAGCGTTATGGACGAAGAAATAAGTTGTTCTTACAATAGAAAAATGACTATTGGCGTTCAAATACAAAAGTATTACTCAAAGTATCTTTTTTCATGAATGGAACGAGCTAGGTCTACGAGAATGATGTCACCCAATTTATCGCATGGTATTACATATGAAAAGTGAACATGTTTCTCAATAGGAAATCTTTTTTTTCATTTTATATGACTTTTTAATAATTTTTTTGAAAAATGTGCAATATCTCAAAAACGGTTCATGTTCGCGTTCTAAAATTTATGTCAATCGTTTTCTAATGAAAAATTACATAAGAAATGCCTATTTGCATAACTTTACTAGTGGTTTTGATTTTTTGACGATTTTTTCAAAATTTTATTCGAAAATTTAGGGGAGTTCTGAACATTCGATTGCATTTAAAAACAATAGGCCTCCAGTGTTTATGGATTGTGATTTTTATACCAAATTTGGTTCGAATCGGTCCATTCGTTCGTCAGTTATCGTCTCCACAGACTCACTGACACACACACACACACACATACTTTCACACACACACACACACACACACACACACACACAGACATCACTTCAAAAACGTTTGATTCGTGATCAGGGATGCTTGAAACGTGTTCTCCCGTCGAAAACTTGATTTCGAATTTTCGACCCCGTCACAATACTTTCCTTATACATTATGTATATAAGGAAAGTAAAAATAAAATGTTATATTATATATATTACTCCTATATAATTTTTATTTATATAGAAATAATATATATAATTATTTCTATATAAATAAAAATTAACAAAAATAAATAAATAAAAATTGAAAATTATAGATTCAATCCATATAAATAAAATGGAAAATCCGTTTGTTTGTTAAAAATTTTAAAAAAATAAATAAAAACAAAAGATTATAGTTTTAAACTATATAAATAAAATGGAAAATCTAGTTGTTTGTTTATTTGTTTGTGTATCAGGACATCACTGGGGAACATCTGCACCGAATTTCATGAAATTTTAATGGAATTCATTCTAAAAAACAAAAACGTTGTTTAAGAAGGATTTTTTTTTTCGCTAAAGATCCGCCGTTGAAAAATTGACTTAAAAATATCAATGCATAAAAATCTAAAGAAATCGGAAAAGTGGATGTTTTTCTAGTACGCAGTCACTATTACTGAAGGTATGATTTAATGATGTTTGCACTAAACACACTTTCAATTTTTCTAAACTCGGCGTACGTAAAATAAAATAAAAAGATTTTCAGAGCATTACGATTTTTCCTAAAAACGTTTTGCTGTTGCACTTAAATCTATTTCATTCTGATTCTTTTGAAATTTTAGATTTTCGCAATATATATATTTTTTACTTTCAGTTTTATTTCGCTATTTTATTCCTTAAAATATAATAAAGTAAATGTGCAAGTTCCTTAAGAATTTCTATTCTCTCTATTTTTAAGACTTCAAAAGATTTATTTTATTCCTTACATAAAATTCTGTATGTATATTTAAATCGTTAGCAGCAAATATCTAAGGATTTATGCTCCCATTGCAGATATTTTAGTCCTTAAAATATAATGAAGTAAATGTATAAGACCCGTAAAAATTTCTATTCTCTCTATTTTAAAGACTTCAAAAGATTTATTTTATTCATTACATGAAATTATGTATGCATATTTTAATTTTTAGCCGCAATTAGCTTACGATTATGCTCTTATTGCAGATATTTTAGTCCTTAAAATATAAAGTAAATGTGTAAGACCCTTAAGATTTTCTATTCTCTCTATTTTTAAGGCTTCAAACTAATAAGGCTAATCTAATAAGGCTAATAAAGCATATTATTCATTACATAAAACTATGTATGCTTATTTTAATTTTAGCAGTAATGAGCTTAGGATTATACTCATTTCAGATATTCTAGTCCTTAAAATATAATAAAGTAAATATGTAAGACCCTTAAGATTTTCTATTCTCTCTATTTTTAAGGCTTCAAACTAATAAGGCTAATCTAATAAGACTAATCAAGCATATTATTCATTACATAAAACTATGTATGCTTATTTTAATTTTAGCAGTAATGAGCTTAGGATTATACTCCTATTTCAGATATTCTAGTCCTTAAAATATAATAAAGTAAATATATAAGACCCTTAAGATTTTCTATTCTCTCTATTTTTAAGGCTTCAAACCAATAAGGCTAATCTAATAAGGCTAATAAAGCATATTATTCATTACATAAAACTATGTATGCTTATTTTAATTTTAGCAGTAATGAACTTAGGATTATACTCCTATTTCAGATATTCTAGTCCTTAAAATATAATAAAGTAAATATGTAAGACCCTTAAGATTTTCTATTCTCTCTATTTTTAAGACTTCAAACTATCAATTTTATTCATTGCATAAAATTCTGTATGCTTATTTAAATCTTTAACAGCACCTAGGATTACGCTCCCATTGCAAACATTTTAGTTCTTAAAGAATAATAAAGTAAATATGTAAGACCCGTAATAATTTCTGTTCTCTCTAATAAGGCTTCAAATCAAGCATATTATTCATTATATAAAACTATGTATGCTTATTTTAATTTTAGCAGCAATGAGCTTAGGATTATGCTCACATTGCAGACATTCTAGTCCTTAAAATATAATAAAGTAAATGTGTATATCCCTTAAGAATTTATATTCTCTCTATTTTTAAGGCTTCAGACGAGTCATTTTTTCATTATATAAAATTATGTATGCTTATTTCAATCGTTTGCAGCAATTAGCCTAGAATTATGTCCTCTTACAGATATTTCAGTCTTTAAAATATAATAAAGTAAATGTGTAAGACCCGTAAGAATTGTCCTCTCTATTGAGGCTTCAAAACAGTAATTTTATTCATTACATAAAATTGTGTATGCTTATTTTAATCGTTAGCAGCAATTATTATAGGATTATGCTCCCGTAGCAGGTATTTTATTCCTTTAAATATAATAACGTAAATATGTAAGACCCTTAAGAATTTCTATTCTCTCTATTTTTGAGGCTTCAAAAGGTTTATTTTATACATTACGTAAAATTATGTATGCTTATTTTAATCGTTAGCAACAATTAACCTAGCAGTATACTCCCATTGCAGGTATTTTAGGCCTTAAAATATAATAAAGTAAATGTGTAAGACACTAAAGAATTTCTATTCTCTCTATTTTTAAGACTTCAAACGAGTAATTTTTTTCATTATATAAAATTATGTATGCTTATTTCAATCGTTTGTAGCAATTAGCCTAGAATTTTGTCCTTTTACAGATATTTTAGTCCTTAAAATATAATAAAGTAAATGTAGACCCGTAAATGTAAATGTAAGACCCGTAAGAATTAAAGTAAATGTAAGACCCGCAAGAATTTCTGTTCTCTCTATTGAGGCTTGCTTCAAAGCAGTAATTTTATTCATTACATAAAATTGTGTATGCTTATTTTAATCGTTAGCAGCAATTATCATAGGATTATGCTCCCGTTACAGATATTTTATTCCTTAAAATATAATACCGCAAATATGTAAAAACCTTAAGAATTTCTATTCTCTCTATTTTTGAGGCTTCAAAAGGTTTATTTTATACATTACATAAAATTATGTATGCTTATTTTAATCGTTCGCAACAATTAACCTAGCAGTATACACCCATTGCGCGATATTTTAGCCCATAAAATATAATAAAGTAAATGTGTAAGACCCTTAAGAATTTCTATTCTCTCTATTTTTAAGGCTTCAAACGAGTAATTTTTTTCATTATATAAAATTATGTATGCTTATTTCAATCGTTTGCATCAATTAGCCTAGAATTATGTCCTTTTACAGATATTTTAGTCCTTTAAATATAATAAAGTAAATGTGTAAGGCCCGTAAGAATTTCTGTTCTCTCTATTGAGGCTTCAGAACAGTAATTTCATTCATTACATAAAATTGTGTATGCTTATTTTAATCGTTAGCAGCAATAATCATAGGATTATGCTCCCGTTACAGATATTTTATTCCTTAAAATATAATAACGTAAATATGTAAGAACCTTAAGATTTTCTATTCTCTCTATTGAGGCTTCAAAAGGTTTATTTTATACATTACATAAAATTATGTATGCTTATTTTAATTATTAGCAACAATTAACCTAGCAGTATACTCTCATTGCAGATATTTTAGCCCTTAAAATATAATAAAGTATATGTGTAACACCCTTAAGAATTTCTATTCTCTTTATTAAGGCTTCAACAATGTAATTTTATTCATTACATAAAATTCAGCGTACTTATTTTTCTCATTAGCAGCAATTACCCAAGGATTGTGCTCCCACTACTGATAGATATCCGTAGGCTGTTTTTAGGCATTTTTTTGGTTCGTCAGCATGGGATAACTATTAGCTGGAATGGCAAGAAGGAAACTTGCTGTGCAACAATTTTGCGAATCTCTGTGAAAAGGATTCCCAACCAGGGTTCCACACTCCGAGAATTTAGAAAAGCTTACGAAAAAGTAAAGCTTTCCCCCTTTTTAACACATTACAACAAAGTTGAAAAGTGTTTATGACTTTGTTCATTCTGTCTGTCTGTCTGTCTGTCGGTCCGTTAGCACGATAACTGCCGTAAAAATGACTTAATCAAAATGAAATTTTTGTATGTTGTTCAGACGGTCTGTAGGACCAATGGGAATATAAATGAATAATATCACCCAATTAGTTTTGGATTGAACCCGGGTTGAAAAAATGAAATACATTGAGCCCTATGGGACCTAATTTTTCAAACATTTTTTAAGCGGATTTAAAATTCACAAATTGCTTCGAAATTTTTAGGTAATATTCAAATTGCTCCATAAAATATATAAAAAAAAGTTCAGCGAAATATATTCAGTAGTTTTTTAAATAAAAATTAAAATAATAATAACACCTCTTATATGAAACGATCACGTGACCATGATATGAAAGTATCACGTGATCCACTTCAAAATGAAATATGGCATCCATCTTGTCTCAAAATCGTGATTTTTAAAGTTCTTGTTATTTCATATTGAGTGTTGTATCCGTCCTAAAACCACTTTATTTTGGTTTAAATTATGTGCATCTACATACTAAAACAACGCAATTACAATATATATGAGTTTAAATGCTCATCCAAATCTGATTACTTCTACAACGAAGCCTATTTTTCACTTATGTGAAATGTAAACAGCAAAATATGTAGGATGAGTTGTATGGGAATTGCTGTATTTTTTTAACGCAAAAGAATTTAGCTCATGGAGTCTGCATAGCTGATATGAAAGAAATATTCATTGACTTTACCGAGAGAAGGACGATTTTTTGCGATGAAATTTTAAGCTGTTGTGATAAATATGCTGCATGCACCAATTTGAATAGTGTAATTAGAAAATTAATAGTAATTGCTTTAAGAGCGTAATGAAAATATTATAAATCAATTACTCCATTCAAATCAAGATCCCTGTAACAAATTTTCTCTGGTCGGATTCTCATGTCAAATCAATTAAATCTTAATGGCCAAATAAACAATTAAATAAAATTATAAATTTCGTATAGTGGTATTATCCAGGTATTGACATGAGAACCTAAAATTGAATATAAATAATGTTAAATTGAATTATAATCATGCACAATAAATACAATGATTATTTTAAATTGAAAAAAATTATTTATATATATATATATATATATATATATTAATTGCGAAATATTCATTATAATTTCTAAATATATATTTTCAGATAAATTATTATTTAATCCAGAGAAATTAAGATTGAATATGTAAAAAAACAAACTACACAATATTTATATTAGAACATTCTTATAAAACATAATATTTTGAAATAATTAAATTAATATAAGATCATGAAAAGATTCCTACTCACATATATTGTATTGTTGAATAAAATATTATATTGTTGTTTCATTTATATTGTATTGTTGAATAAAATATTATAATTGTAAATATTATGTTGTAAAATGATCATTGTGTAGAATCACCATAATTAAAACTTGATGGAACAGACCTTGCACATAGCACTGGTTTTCAAAAAAACTACACTGCGCTAAATATATATATACTTTCACTAATTCAAACACATCTTTGAATTCTCACTTTATATAAATAAAGTTGCACTCATACACGCACAATACCAAGTCCTTCATCAGCTATGCATATTTTTCTTTTTATCATAGCAGCATTTTCACACTATGTATTCAAAGTGAATACATAACGATATCTCTTGTTCTCAGCACAGCAAATATATATTCTATAACACTCGACTGCTGATCAACACATTTTTGTAAAAAAACAACTTGAACAAAACAGAGGGATGAGCTACATTCTCAACAAAATATCTATATACTGCTTCGACCAAAAAATCTATTCATTATATACACCACAGTATTAGTCTGTGATATACATATTAGAAGAAAATATAATTAAACCTTCCAGGGAAGGGGGAGAGACAGCAATCTTCTTTCTCGTTCACATTCCCATAATCTAGGTGACAGTAACAGTAAAACCAAATCATAAAAAACAAGAAAGATCAATCATGCTTAAAGCATTGATTATGAAACACTTTCCAACATCAATGCAATTTTATTTAAACATGTCTAAAATGCAATACAGTCCTCGGTAATATTTTAAAACTTCTCAGAATACTACATTGATTTATTATATTTGAAAACTTAAACCTTCATCGAAAAAAATGAACTTCATTCAAATGACGGCATTGAAATATAAATTGCCTGGTTTAAACATCTCTGTGATATATTACTCGATAATAATTTTAGAATTATCATAATACCACGATAATTTATTATATTTAAAAACTTCATCGAAAACAACTGAAATTAATTCAAATGACGTCATAGAAAAAATAACACGCCTGGCTCTCTCTAAAAAAGCAGCATTTCATTCATAAATAATTTTCCATTCATGTCACTCATCACAATACTATAAAAATTTATTTTATTTAAAAATTAAGACCATGGTTCTACAAGTAATTTAACTCTATGCTTAAAACTTCATCGCAAAAAATCGTCCTTCTCTCGGTAAAGTCAATGAATATATCTTTCATATCAGCTATGGCAGCGGTTCTTAACCTATGGGTCGCGACCCAAAATTGGGTCGCGAAGCATATTTCTTGGGTCGCGCTGAGTCGAACCAAAAAAGTTAGTAATACACCAAATAATAAGTAATACCAACACCTCCTAGAAGAGTTATTCCCTAATACAAGTTATTCCCTAATACAATGTTTCGGTTTTACCGCTCTTCGCGAATGGCCTTCAGGAAGTGACGTCCAATTCATGTCCTGAGGCTTCATCGAAAACAACTGAAATTAATTCAAATGACGTCATAGAAAAAATAACACGCCTGGCTCTCTCTAAAAAAGCAGCATTTCATTCATAAATAATTTTCCATTCATGTCACTCATCACAATACTATAAAAATTTATTTTATTTAAAAATTAAGACCATGGTTCTACAAGTAATTTAACTCTATGCTTAAAACTTCATCGCAAAAAATCGTCCTTCTCTCGGTAAAGTCAATGAATATATCTTTCATATCAGCTATGGCAGCGGTTCTTAACCTATGGGTCGCGACCCAAAATTGGGTCGCGAAGCATATTTCTTGGGTCGCGCTGAGTCGAACCAAAAAAGTTAGTAATACACCAAATAATAAGTAATACCAACACCTCCTAGAAGAGTTATTCCCTAATACAAGTTATTCCCTAATACAATGTTTCGGTTTTACCGCTCTTCGCGAATGGCCTTCAGGAAGTGACGTCCAATTCATGTCCTGAGGCTTTCTCTTCTAGGAGGTGTTGGTAATACGCACGCCATTGCTTTGCGTGCGCGCAGACTCGGTAAGCTCTCTGTCAAAAACTCGTTTCTGCGTATTGTGTTGTGAATAACAGTGAAACGTGAAACGTGTAATAACAGTGAAACGTGAATACAAGCATTTTAGAAACAAATTTTGTCTTATTATTAATAGTGGAGTGATCAAGCTGCAGTGCGTATTGTAAAATTGTAATCACCCTAATAATGGCAAAACGTGAATACAAGGAAGCATTTTTAGAATTAGGTTTTACTTGCATTTATGATCGAGGAGTGAACAAGCCGCAATGCGTGTTGTGCAGTGAAATATTAAGTAATGAATCGATGAAACCGAACAAACTTAAAAGACATTTTGATGCAAAACATAAAAATTTTTCCTTTGAGGGAAAAGATCGTACTTTTTTCGAAAGAAAAGAAGCCCATTTAAAAAGACAGCGTTTGGATGCACCAAGTAGTAGTGGTTTTATAAATTCTGCCAAACAAGCTACACTTGCTTCTTTTCATGTGGCTCAAGACAAAAGAAACCCCATAATATTGCTGAAAAACTTATAAAACCTGCTGCCATTGACATGGCACGTATCATGTGCGGAGATGAAAGTTCAAAGAAATTACAAAAGATACCATTATCAAATGATACAATTCGTTTACGAATTAATGATATGTCATTTGATATTAAGAATCAACTTATTTCTGCTATAAAAATTGCTGGTTTATTTAGTATTCAACTGGATGAAACGACAGATGTAAGTAAAGATGCTCAACTCATGGTTTACGTGCGGTATCCAGGTTTAACAGATATACAGGAGGACATTTTATTTTGCAAACCAATGTCAACAACAACTAGAGGTGAAGATATTTTTCTTATGGTCGATTCGTTTTTTAAAGAAGAAGGATTAAATTGGAATCAGTGTTTCAGTATTTGCACCGACGGTGCAGCTGCCATGACAGCATCTCAAAAGGGATTTTCGACAAGAGCAAAACAAATGAATCCACAAATTATATCGATTCATTGTTTGCTACATAGACAAAATCTTGCTTCAAAAAAATTATCACCCGAATTATGTATCGTTTAGGATGAAATTGTTGCGGTAGTCAATTTTATCAAATCAAGAGCTCTTAACTGTAGAATTTTCCGCGAACTGTGTTTCGAATTTGGTGCAGAATACGAACATTTATTATATTATTCTGAAGTTAGATGGCTGTCCCGGGGCAAAGTTGTTCAAAGAGTATTATCATTACGGACAGAAGTCGAATTATTTTTGAGAGAAAAGAAACACTCATTAGCATCTAAATTCTCCCGAGTTGAAGTGGATTACTCAAGTTGCTTATTTATCAGATATTTTATTTGAAATAAATAATCTAAATACGTCTATGCAAGGACGTAATCATACTATTATTGAATTAACTGAAAAAATTACATGTTTTAAAAATAAACTCAAATTATGGAGAAATAAGGTTGAAGTAAAGAAACTTGCTTCATTCCCGACTCTTAATTTACTTGTTGAAGACAATAATATTGATATCACAGATTTTGAAATACAGAAAATTATTATTAATCATTTAGAAAAACTAATAGCAGACTTTGATCGATATTTCCCTGCAGACGATGTTTTCAAATATAATTGGGTTCGAATGCCATTTAATTTTGATGTAAGTGATTTGCATGAGGAATTTGTTAATATTAATCAATTTCAAGAACAATTAATAGAAATACAAAGTGACCAAGCACTTCGATACAATTTCTACAAAAACACTGAATCTTTATGTGCTTTCTGGTTAAAATTAAAAACCGAAAAGCCAATAATTGTTAAAGAAGCCCTAAAAGTATTATTGCCCTTTTCAACAACATATATGTGTGAGGCTGGTTTTTCGGCTCTGTGTGTAATCAAAAACAATTACCGGAACAAGTTTAATCCTGAAATAGATATAAGGTGCTCCTTGACAAGCATTCAACCGAGGTTTGAAGATCTTTCAAAATGTATTCAAGCACAAGGTTCTCATTAAAACTGTATGACTTGCATTTAAAATTTAAAAGACTTAACATATGTATTGATATTTCTTTTTTTTTTAGGAATAAGTTAAAATGTCAATTATTTTCAAAAAGTTATAAATATATTTTAATTTGGTCAATAAAAATTATTAAAAACACTTGATTATTAATTAAATTTTTCTTGGATCGAAAAGTACTTTTGTTTATCTTTATTATTAAAAAAAATAAATAAAAAATTTGTAAGTTAGAAAAAATCATCATCGTAGGATTGAAGATTTTTTAAAAATACGATCTAAAATAAAGCAATGAAAAAATTTTGACTTTTTTTTGGGTCGCGACATGAACATATTTCTCAAATTTGGGTCGCGGCTTAAAAAGGTTAAGAACCACTGAGCTATGGAGACTCCATGAGCTAAATTCTTTTGCGTTAAAAAAATACAGCAATTTCTATACAACTCATCCTACATATTTTGCTGTTTACATTTTACATAAGTGAAAAATAGGCTTCTTTGTAGAAATAATCAAATTTGGATGAGCATTTAAACTCATATATATTGTAATTGCGTTGATTTAGTATGTAGATGCACAGAATTTAAACCAAAATAAAGTGGTTTTAGGACGGATACAACACTCAATATGAAATAAAAAAAACTTTAAAAATCACGATTTTGAGACAAGATGGATGCCATATATCATTTTGAAGTGGATCACGTGATACTTTCATATCATGGTCACGTGATCGTTTCCGATAAGATGTGTTATTATTATTTTAATTTTTATTTAAAAAACTACTGAATATATTTCGCTGAATTTTTTTTTATACATTTTATGGAACAATTTGAATATTACCTAAAAATTTCGAAGCAATTTGTGAATTTTAAATCCGCTTAAAAAATGTTTGAAAAATTAGGTCCCATAGGGCTCAATGTATTTCATTTTTTCAACCCGGGTTCAATCCAAAACTAATTGGGTGATATTATATTCCCATAGGTCCTACAGACCGTCTGAACAACTCACTAAAATTTCATTTTGATTAAGTCATTTTTACGGCTGTTATCGTGCTAACGGACAGACAGACAGACAGACAGAATGAACAAAGTCATAAACACTTTTCAACTTTGTTGTAAAGTGTTAAAAATGACTTCTGGGTAAGAAAGAGACGTACCAATCAGTCATTGGTCACTGACCAGTGATGTCACTCTGATCAACGAATTGTAGAAAGGGGGGGGAGAAGTTGTTTTTTCTTCGCATGCTAGATGCATTCCACTGAAAAATCTCTGCTCACAGGGAACTCAGAATTGATGATCTTGCACATCTGTCAAGGATGTTAATTGAATGCACTTGCAATCCATTCGTGCCTAATCGTGGTGTTAATGGCTGCAAATAAATGCCAGATTGTAAAAAATATGAGGTCTCGTTCAGCTTTCAAAATTGTGTTTATCCACACCTTAAATTGTCACTTAAGGTTTTGAGTGATCATGCTGAAATGCTTTTTAATGGTTTTAGTACCTTCTACTTCGAAGCCACTGTGAGAAAAACATTCAGACCACCATGAATTTGGAAAATGTTCTCAATCCAAAGAATAGTTTTATGTAGTAAATATATATAGTGTTAAGATAAGTTTAAATTTTTCTTAAACGCATCGCAACATAAGCATAGAGTTAAATTACTTGTAGCTCCATGGTCTTAATTTTTAAATAAAATAAATTATTATAGTATTGTGATGAATGACATGAATGGGAAATTATTTATGAATGAAATGCTGCTTTTTTAGAGAGAGCCAGGCTTGTTATTTTTTCTATGACGTCATTTGAATGAATTTCAGTTGCTTTCGATGAAGTTTTTAAATCTAATAAATTATCGTTGTATTATGATAATTCTAAAATTATCACCGAGGAATATATTACATTTTAGAGATGTTTAAACCAAGCAATTTATATTTCAATGCCGTCATTTGAATGAAGTTCATTTTTTTCGATGAAAGTTTAAGTTTTCAAATATAATAAATCAATATAGTATTGTGAGAAGTTTTAAAATATTACCGAGGAAAGTATTGCATTTTAGACATGTTTAAATAAAATTGCATTGAAGTTGGAAAGCGTTTCATAATCAATGCTTTAAGCATGATTGATCTTTCTTGTTTTTAATTTAATAACATAAATTAAACTTATATTAAGTTTTCAACATGACAATTATATTGCAAAATATATACACAATGTCTGGTTGTAACCAAAATACCAGATGTAAAAACAAAAAGTTTGTAATTTTATTAATAACAGTCATTAGTAAATATAAATAAGCAATAAATACTCTTGTAATAGTTTTTTGAAAAATGTAAGTTAAATATTATTGATTAACCCTATTGCTTTACACGTATGTTTTTTAATCTATCCATATCTAACCTAATATGTGTCAACTAAGTAGGGGATTTCTGAAATTTTATAAAATATCTCAAAAGTCCTTCCAAATAAAAAAAAATCTGATGTGGGCAACACATGACTTTCCTTACATAATGTAATGAATTTACTACTTTTACAGTAAAAAAATAGGTTTTTCTTATAGTAGATACTTATATTCTTTCCAAGATATTGAATTTTCGACAATAGGTCTTCATTTTCATTGATTTAGCATCATTTTAATCCATTTGGCAAGATTTTCGTTAATTTGACAACATGTCAAAAAGTCGCCAAGTTGGCGACATTCCGCCAAATTTGTCGCCAAAATTTCGCCAAGCATTATGGACGAAGAAATAAGTTGTTCTTACAACAGAAAAATGACTATTGGCGTTCAAATACAAACGTATTACTCAAAGTATCTTTTTTCATGAATGGAACGAGCTAGATCTACGAGAATGATGTCATCCAATTTATCGTATGGTATTACAAAAGAAAAGTGAACATGTTTCTCAATAGGAAATATTTTTTTTCATTTTATATGACTTTTTAATAATTTTTTTGAAAAATGTGCAATATCTCGAGAACGGTTCATGTTAGCATTCTAAAATTTATGTCAATCGTTTTCTAATGAAAAATTACATAAGAAATGTCTATTTGCGTAACTTTACTAGTGGTTTTGATTTTTTGACTATTTTTTCAATATTTTATTCGAAAATTTAGGGGGGTTCTGAACATTCGATTGCATTTAAAAACGATAGGCTTCCAGTGTTTACGGATTGTGATTTTTGTACCAAATTTGGTTCGAATCGGTCCATTCGTTCGTCAGTTATCGTCTCCACAGGCTCACTGACACACACACACACACACATACTTTCACACACACACACATACTTTCACACACACACACTCACACACACACACACACACACACAGACATCACTTCAAAAATGTTTGATTCGTGATCAGGGATGCTTGAAACGTGCTCTCCCGTCGAAAACTCGATTTCGAATTTTCGACCCCGTCACAATACTTTCCTTATACATTATGTATATAAGGAAAGTAAAAAATGCGACTCTCTGCTCTATGGAGACCAATAAATTGAAAGTACATAAAAAGGGCGAAACTAGTGCATGGATGCTGTTATCTGTAATGGAAGTATAATATAAACTTTAAGTACCTCCATTGCAGATTTCGCGAAGATAGCATTTATATGTTTGTAATATACTTTAATTGCAAATGATGCTATTGTTGCTTAATTAATTGCCATTCATAATAATCAATTGCCACCGATGTTGACATTATTATGCCTGAAAGAGTTACGGCGCTTTGAGATTTTTCCTGTACGTCAAGATGGTGTTTTAAATACAGTTTACAAATACTTGTAGTCTTTGATAGAAAATATTTGAAACATTATCAAGTTTACGCAAATGTAAACCCAGTTTTTATTGTGAGATCTTTTCATGATTTCATAAGTGTCTGTAATATATTTTTTTAATTCTTTAGTATCGTAAAGTTTTTAAAAATTCAAATTTTGGTTTTACTCTAGCTTGCTGGATAAATTTATGTGATGCTATTTTTGTCGAATGTAAAATCTCTATTTTTTTCTGTTCCTATATGGCTTCAAACATATTTTGCAAAAGAATGTACACTTCCGCGACTAAATTTTGTGTCAACAGCATACTCCAGAAACTAAGGCTTCTGAAAATTTCTGTAGTTAGCGTTCTGTAAATTTAGGGCTCTGTTTTAGTGAATTCTATGGATATGTTCAGTTATTTCATTTGTAATTAAAACTGTATCAGATGTTCTGTAATTATTGAATACCATGGAGACATGTGGCTTTAAATTTAATACAGATATTCACATTTTCTAGGCAAAATATTCACGACAAAATTCCAGGACATACGTACATATATAAGTTGATATAATTTTATACATACATACTTAATTTAATAGATACTTAATTTAGTAATTACTTAATACACATACTTAACACATATTGATATAATTTAACAGAATAGACGTCACATAACTAGAAAAAAAACCAATGAATTCTCTAGCAAATTTCTCCTCTGACTACTTTTACAAGACAGAAGTTGGGGCGAAAGAGGAACCGTTCGAGTGCTTCTATAGCAGATCCTCAGAAATAGATGTTTCAAAAATAAAATTCCCAAATAACCAAAGTATGGCAACATTTTTAGAACCAAAAAAATTATGTGGTTTTAAACAAATCCATGTACAGCAGTAATTAACGAGAGATAATAAAAGAATTGTTTTTTGAATGCACTCTTGAATATTCTTTTCAAAGCTGAGTCATTTTTAAAGTACTTTCATTGCTTACATTTTGCATCATTTTTTTTTAGTTTGGAGGTGTTAATAAAAATAATTGGGCGTAAATGAAAATAAATCCCTTAAGCACTGAAAGTTACTAAAAAGCTCTTTATTTCTTCTAACACCTATAAACTTCTAACACTAATAAATATGTTCATTTAAATAATATAGATTTGTGTTTGTATTGAAGGGTATTCCTTTTTACTTTCCCTACAACACAGGAGAAAGCATTATGACGAGGTCGAAATTTTAAGTTCGGAAGAAAACATTTTCAGCATCCCTGAACTCAAATCAAACGTTTTTGATGTATGTCCGTGATCCTTTGGACGCAATATCTCAGGAACAAATACAGCGTTTTGAAAATAATCTGACACGATTATTACAATCCGTGAACACTGGAACATTCTTGATTTTAAACGTAATCGTATCTCCGTATGACCCCCCCCCTCCCCCCCCCCCCCGATTTTCTAATGTATTTTTGAAAAAAATCATTAGGACATTCAATGATGATAAATAAATAATCATTTCAAACGCATTTTTTTAATATGAAATTGATAACATACACTTTAGAACGCTAGCACAAATCGTTATCGCGTTTTTCAAATAAATGTATAAAAAAACTTTACAAAATTAAAAAAATAGTAAGTATCATCAAATTTATGCACTTTCCATACACAATATCATGCAACTAATTAAGATCATTTTTGTGGATTTGCTCGTAGTTCTTTACATTCTCGAGAGTAGTTACATATTGAAGCAGTTTTGTATTTTGAAACCAAAGAATTTGGCCATGTAATCATTTATTTCACGGGATATCCATTGCCACCTGTCAAATACATTTTGATGAGGATTTTGCATGTGATTATAAATGAATAATTCTGTTTGGAGCAAAAAGTTGACAAAAACATCCAATTTCACTTTTAGGCGCGTTAATTTAATGTCAAAATCATTGTGCCGTAAATTTTATGCGCTTCCATTATTTCGCTGTGAAAGAATCAAAGTCATTGCAATATGATGGAAAATTCATCCAATGCCTAGAAAATATTCTCTTGCATACTTTAAAGACAGTAGAGGACAAGGTATTATGGTCTCCTGGAGGTAATAACGTAACGTTAACGTTCTGCAACTTTTCATGTGCAGATTATAGAATTTAAGACATTTGATAGAGAAACTTATTGGCTATGGTTTGATAGAGAAACTTGTTGTCTATGTGATTTGATAAAGAAACTTGTTGGCTGTGTTATTTAATAGAGAGAATTGTTGGCGATGTGATTTGATAGAGCAACTTATTGGCTATGTGATTTAGTTGAGAAACTTGTTAATTATGTGATTTGACAGAGAAACTAGTTGACTGTGGGATTTAATAGAAAAACTTGTTGGCTATGAGATTTGATAGAGAAACTAGTTGGCTATGTGATTTGATAAAGAAACTTGTTGACTATGCAATTTGATAGAGAAACTTGTTGAGTATGTGATTTAATAGAGAAACTTGTTGGCTATGTGGTTTGATTGAGAAACTTGTTGAAACATATAAACCAGAACATTTAAATAGATATTAACCTATAAAGGAGAGATCTGTTAAATGTTACAATTTGACATTATAACTCATGCATATGGGTAATAAAACTCAAACTCATAGCCAAATTCATAGATAAACCAGGGAGGGAGGAGACTCTCTGAGTTAGAATTCAAAATATTTCCAACCATTTAAAGAATTATTTTCAAGCATGCTTCGAATTATACATTAGGAAATGAAGATAGTTTTTGGTCTAACCGTATCTGGCTATCACCCATCAGGTCGTAGGTTTTGCCCCCACGGCTGCTAACAGAAGTGCAACAGAATTGCAAAATGCCCTAGGTTGCAATTGCAATTTCAAGATTTGCAGCCAATCGTAGCACACGGAGAATATAGAGCTGCAGTCCGAAATCAATTGTATCATTACCCTCCATTACACAAGTAATTAACAAATACATTTCAGCATATTAATTCTTTTATTTCATATTTTGTAGACTTTTACGAACTATGTCGAAAACATGTTCAATTATATTTTCCCAATCGTGCCAAAATCAAATCAGCACAGCACAAAGGATAATGACAAAATACTAAACTACTAAATTTTAAGAAATATCGTCTCATCGGTTTTGACCAAAAGTGAAGTCATACATTGCACAAACACACACACAAACGGTACATTAAAAAACGCTCTGTTCTATACTAGATTATTCGAAACATTTAAATCAAATGTAAGTACAAATCCCTATTATCAACGCTATATCAGTATGCACTTTCTTTTCCCATTACAGTAGAACCCTTGTTAATCGGCCTTATTGAAACCGAGGGGAAGCCGGATAAGTGAAGTTAAGTAAACATCCGGTTAAACGGGTGATTAAAAATGTTAAATACATTGCGTTTCTTTACAAATTGTGCATTATAAAAGTATATAAGTTAATAACTAGGAAAAACAGTTTCATTAAAAATTGTATTTGACAGACTATCAAAAATGTTAAAATTGAAAATACATATCACAGACTAATATATCCAGACCTGTCACTCTCGATTTCGCAGCGCCCTCAGAGATCGCCCAAACTTGGATGGAACTAAGGGTTGGGGTTCTCTTGGCGATGGTCTGGTTTGGTCTGAGCGCTTGACGATGGTCTGGTTTGGTCTGAGCGCTTGACGATGGTCTGGTTTGGGCCCAAGGCGATTTTCAATGTTATAACCCTACTTCGCTCGATGAAAACTTAGAACCACAGACTAGGGCAGTTTGAGTAACGTGCAATAGGATTATTTGTTATATGATTAGATCATTTCAAGAAAAGGATTGCTATAAGAAAACTGGTTGCGTTACAGGATATGTAATTTATTTTTATTAAAATTGTAATAATATTAGTTATCACTATCCTATATACGTGTTCATTATAAGTATACACGTGTTCATAAGTATACACGTGTTCATAAGTATACACGTGTTCATCATACGAAATTCGTGCTGTGTTATTACTTCCGATTAGACTAAATTCTAAGAGGTAGTGGTATAATTAGTTAGAAAATATTTTCCGTATTTTTATAAAATGTATAATAATTGATATTTGGATAGCTTTTTCTTAGTTGAATGTGATATTATATGTGTATATACTTATGTAAAATTTTTATTAAGTGCCTTAAGGTGGAAAATTCACCCCACCCCCGGGTAATTAATGATTGAGTTCCACAACTGTGATAGTGCATTTATGTAAATTTGATATTTACTATAAGAATATTTCTATATTTAGAAAAAAAAGTCTATTATCAGTATCCCAGAACAAATTAAGGATCAAGTAATTAAACGATCAACACGCTAGTATACCTTTTAGAATGAAAATATTATATAATATTTCAGTCTTTTTAGTATGTTAGCCTTTTGTGCATTATGGTTTACAGTGAGACAATGCAATGCGTCTATTTTTTAATCCATTTTATGATTATTTGAATTAAATATATAATTATGTTTATTTAAATTTACTTAAACTAATGAATATATTTATGTTGCAGATTAATGTATTTTTAAATCCTGATCATTTCTATAGTTTCAAAAATTATAAAAGTATAGTCCTGTACATTTTTTCCCCGCCCGCTTTAAAAAAAAATCGCCAAGCGAGCGATAACGCGCCAAATCTGCCAGACGTACTTTGTTTACATCGTAGTTCAGTTTGTCCAACTGCCGATGCAATGGTCGAGTGGTCAAGGCAAGCGTTTCCACAGCAATAGTTCGACCGCCGCGTTGTGGGTTCGTGTCCCACGTAAGGCATGGATGTTTGTGTTGCGGACGCAGTCTGTTCCGCCCCCTCTGGTGCGCCTGGGGCAACGTCTTAGGACGGCTAAATGGTTCACGTTCTGGTCGCTGAATAAAGACGCATGATGACGAGTCAAGTGCCTGGCCATTGGGGAAAAAAAATGTTGTCCAACTCACGAGCGCTAGTGTCTATGCGATATCCCATGTTAAAAATGTTGCCATAGGGTCCTATGGAAGTGAGCCTTCTGAATATAGTATTCTGTGATACATCTGTAGTAGTTTATAATGAAATATTATAATTCACATTTCAGTTCCTTAAAGAATTGAGTTACATTTTGCTTCGTAAAACACAAAACCCGCCTGTAAGGTATGTTTCCAAAAGTAGGGAAGCCCCTCTTATGGCAGATACCAGCATCCATGGACCAAATTCGCTCTTATTATATACTTGTCAGCATGGAATTGCTGATACCTGCAACTGCAGCAATACACTTGCTATAAGCCAACATTTTTGTAAACTTCCATAGGAACTGACAATATCAGTCCTCCCACGTGGCAGGCATAAAATTCGTTTACATTTTTGCTCAGGCCACATGAAGCAGATATTTTATGAACGTCCCTTATAGTCAAGTTTTATGTTTTATTGACTTCGTCGCTTCGCGTGGTAGTCGCGTCGCTTCGCGTTACTTTGCCAAGTAGAAGTAATGAAATCGTCAGTTCCAATAAAATCTGGAAAAAATTGCGGTTTATATCAAATTTCTTACAGCCATTGTAGATATTGGTTATTGCATGATGATAAGTGCATAATGAGCGCAAAACCGTCCAAATATGCTGGTATCTGCAATGGAAGTGTCTTTCATATTTTTGTTTGTTTGTTTCAAACTTTAATAGCGATTTCCTGTTGCAAAGTCCCGCCATTTCTTTACTACCATTACATCTATTGACGTCTTCTTGATTGCAGTTGAACGCAATAAAGAACCACTTCTAAAACATTCATTCCATCAAAACTTGTAAGTCTCTTGGTGAATCTGTGTCATCCGAATCATCACCGTCATTTTGAGGTGCATCAGTGATAGTCTCGATGACAACATTCTTCGTCAGAGAATGTTTCGAAGTTCTAGTCATTGACTGCTTTATTGTCAAATTTAATAATTAGCTAAATATTTTAGAAGCGAAGATGGAATTTTAATCAACGCCCGTAATTGTAGCTTTTCTTAGCAGTTTGCTGAAATTGTCAATAAAGCAGCTGGAAACAATGAGCAACGGTTGCAGAGTGTTTTTACAGTGTACGCCTTCCGTAAGTTCCCGATGTCGCGCGCGATATGCGCCATCTATCGCTTGCAGTGTCCACTTCGACAATAAGAGCCCGCAACTTCGTCCCAATAACTCAACGATAGAGCGTCGGTTTTCCAGTTTGTCGATCCAGGGTTCGATTCCCGTTTGGGGCAGCAAGGTTCTTTGCAATGACGCTCAAATAAATCAAACCTGTAAGTTAGTGCAAAGATGTCGAAGGTCGTGTAGCGATTGAGAGTCACCAGGCCCGAATTCGGGACACCGTGCTTACAAAACCAACATTATAAGATTAGAAAAAAGCTAACTTCCACTCCGAACTTATAATTCGGGTACACATCTTTGATCAGATATCCTTGGCAGTAGCAGAGTCGCGTCCCCACCCGAAACTCGGTTGAAGGACTGAATGGTCGGGAGGCGTGTCGTCCTCGTGCGTGACGTCAGTCGTGGTCAAGCAGGAAGGGAGTGGTAGGCGCCTCTGCTCAGCGTGGTGCTGCCATCTCGTGTTGAGATCGTGAGAGTGAAGGTTCTTTCGTGCTCGTATGTCCAGGGTAACCATTGTAGGAACTGATCCGGAGCCAGGACCGAACTCGGGACCTCGTGCTTACAAGACTGACATTATAAGATTAGGCTTCCACTCCGAACTTATAATTCGGGTACACATCTTTAATCAGAAGTCCTTGGCAGGAACAGAGTCGGCTGCTGCCACAGTCTTAAAGTGGCCCTAGTATGACTAGTACAGATTCAGTGGACTCTGGAAGATTGAGCGCCGATTTCAAATTGAGAGGATAACGATCACGGAGGTTACTAATTTGGGTAAAAATAGCAGGAAGTAGTCAGTCAGAATGTCAGTTGTCCGTTAATCTGACATTAGAGGGTGAAGAATACAGTGTTCACTTCGACTATAAGAGCTTGTCGAGATTTTCGTCCAAATAGCTCAACGGTAGAGCACCGGCTGGCCAGTTCGGAGATCCAAGGTTCGATTCCCTGTTGGAGAAACAAAGTTCTTTACACGCTCTCTACTTTGTTCTCTTAACTTTTTTAATTCTCCGCTGCAATTGGTTTTATTCGATCGGGCATGTTGCTTTACTCTCGATAGTTCTGGCGTGAAAAACCTCGAAAACCTTTCCTCACAAAGTTATTGGAGTGCTTAAAGAATTTTTTATGAATCCTGTATATTAGAATTTATATTCATTCACAAATTGACCATCATTCCAACCTGTTAAGTTCAAATGCTAGATATTTTATCCAGCAAAGTAAATTCATTTTTCTCTAAACCAAAACTTCTTTTCAGGATGTTCCACTAAGTACTTTGGTATCACGAAAGAATGTTTTTTTTTTCCTTTCTTTCTGAAAGGAAAATTTTCGTTTGGAAATGAATTCTGGAAAAGTTTTTAATAACGTAGAAAGTAAGATAAATAAAGAGAAATGGAAGTTTACAGCGAGTAATTCCCGCGGTGTAATCGCGCCGTGATTAAATGATAGGAAAAGCAAAAGAAACTTTCAACGCAACTTGTTCCATAAATTACTAAAGAGCGAAAGAACTTATGGAAAGAAATTTAAAAGTTCAGGAACGTAATACGAAACATGACAATACGATTTGAACGTATAAGAGTTAAAATTTCAATTTCTTCTAATTTCATAAATTCTTTTAGCAACAATTTCCTTTTTGAAGTTTCGACATTGTGGTACACCTAGATTGAGAGTAATATTCATTTGTTAACCAAAAACGCACAATGACTTATTAATAATATTTAATAAAATTTCATTGCAAATTCGATTAACATCTGGCAAAAAAGAATTCCTTACACTGCTGTACAGTGTTAAAAATATGCTCAAAACTGCAGCATAAGAGTTAGAAATCCAGATGTTCTCTACGATTCAGAAATCCAACTGTCATAGAATTCAGAAATTCAACTGTCTTGTAAGATTCAAATATCCAACTGCTGGTAGGAGGCAAAATATTTTCGTATTACGCTAGGGAAATCCGTCCCCCTACTCGTAACCCCGTAATCCGCTTTGCGAGTAGCGAGATCTCTTTCAAGCCAAACTATTGTTTAAATCGTAAAACGATTTGTTTCAGCGTGCAATTTATTTGAGTGTGTTCCTTTACTATTTCTCTACAAATGTGCCAAATTTAATATTTTTATATTCTATAGGTTTTGGGGTGTGAGACAGAAAATCTTGAAGGATGCGCTCATGCAGAAGAAAAGGTTTCACTTCAGAAGTGCATTAAAATTATAATAACTCCTAAATTTCATCCAAATTTAGAAAAAGGGCTCCGTCTTGCAAAAAATGAACTATGTAGGTACATACCTGCAAAAATTTGTGGTCGTGCTATTGTTAGTATAGCCAGGACGCGAACTCGCAGCTCAAGCATTTAGTTAAATATTTCTTAAACTGAAGTTTAAATTGAAAACCGATTTATTTCAGCGTAGTTTCCCAAGATTTCTCTACAAATATACAAATATACCAAATTTTATATTTTTGTATGCAATACTTTTCGCGGTACGAGACATAAAAACTCGAAGAATACGAAATATGTCAACAACCGGTGGCGGCTGCGGCTACTTTTTTAATAGAGATAAAAGATTTAAAAAGAAAGCTATCTTCCGTCAATGATTATAGATCTTGATTGGATTGGATCATGTTTAGCACTATACTGTTATTTTTATTCATATCAACTGAAACTTGAAATGTAAAGCGGATCTTGAAATACTACTGGCAATGTATGTATGCATACATAGAAATCTCCTCCCGTATTGTTAAAAGTTTTATTGACCCATTATGTTTCTTAAAACAAAACTTTTAACTTATTATTTATCAGTGAAAAAATCTCGAAGTAATGTTATAACGGCGTGATCAATTTTATAATACTCGTTCCAGCTAAATAAACTTAGACTGACACATTGATATCATTGATATCAACTATAAGATAAGCAACCTCTAGTTTATTGCTTGTCTAGTACGCTTTCTAGTCCCTCTGGAAATTTTTCTACTCAATGGATTTAAGACTATTCTCTACAATTATAAATCGAATCAGAGAGATCTTCTCCAGTCCTAAAACCAGAGTATGCTTTGGCTATTTCTACAATACCGCAAATTTTAATACTGATTTCTAAAATAGCCTTCTTGTATGTGTATAGTTTTTTCGGAAACTGCAAGTGCATTATGCAAATTTCCTGAATCGACCTCGACTCACTGACTTGTTATTTATTCATAAAAATTTATATTTGATACCGGAAAACTAAAATTAGCTCTTAGAGAATTCCTTTTACAAAAATAAAATCACATAAATGAAATTTTAACTTTGTTAAAACCTTAACTATAGAAATAAGAACCGCTTGCTGATTTGCAATCAGGTTAATTTCCCAACATTTGGTGTCAACCAGGGGCGGCAAATAGGGGGCGCGAGGGGGCGCGGTCGCGCCCCCAAATTTTTCTTATTCTGGACAAAAAAAAATCTTATTCTGGACCAAAACTGAAAAGGCGTAAAAAAATCCCAAGCGAATTCGGTGAAAAAATCTCCATGATGGTTTTAAATCATATCACAGAACCAATATTCAATATGAAATTATAGATTCAGTATCTAATGAAATTGAGACACTAATTAATGAGAACAATATATCCGTTTTGTTTGTCCTTAGTTCAGTATTATCCGGATCAGATGTCGGAAAAGAAAAAGTTTCAACCATATGCAAAGTATATAACTTCTAGAAAGAGGAATTGCTATGTGAATTGCGGCTGTTTTATTCAATGGTGAAAAATATAAATATAGACCATCCCAATTTTAAAATCGCATGGATTATTTTAAAGAGCGGAATTTAAAAAATGTGTTTCCTGTCATAACATTATTAGTTAAATTGTTTTTGACTGTGCCAATCAGCTCGGCCAGTTGTGAAAGGTCTTTTTAGTGTCTTAGGAGGCAGAACAATTATTTTCACAGTACAATGGGACAAGAAAGACTTTCATCTTTAGCTGTTTTAACTATAGAACAAGATATACCACTGGATTATGATGATATTGTAACAAGATTTTCTCTTCATCCAGACTCTAAGAACCGGCGTTTAAAACTTCAATAACAAGTAAATAAATATAGCATTTATAAAATATATGTTAACAACAATTATGTACAAAAATTACGTTAACAACATTTATTTTTCTCAATATCAATTCAATTTTGTGATCCCTCTCCCCTCTCCCCCCATCCCCCCTGTTAACAAACATTTTATTTATTTCATATTGTGGATTTTCATACAAATTTCGCACCCTCAAATGAAAAGCTGAAATGCCGCCCCTGTGTCAAACCTAGGACAAATTGAACGTAGAATGTTTAAATCTTCCTATAAATGATAAGTAATCCTCTCTAATAAATATATCTTCTAATAATCCTCTCTACTGAATAAATACCCTTAATAAATTCTTAATTTGGTCAGAGACTCAATATGTCTGGGTTATATAGGATTTGTGACATAAAAGGAAAACAAATAATTTTAACAATCGATAATATGATATCATGCCCCGTAAGGCGCAAATGTTAGCGTTAACAAAAATTATCCAACTCCTACAGTTGTTAAACTTTATCTAAATTGCAAATTTTGGGTTATCGTGATAAAAAATTGACATAAGTCATGACAGACCGATTGTCGATGATCTGATTAATACGGTGCAATAAAAATGTTCGTTAGAGGATACATAACTTTGTCAGAGACATGGTCTTTTCAAGATGCATTGTTGATGAAAAAATCATTCGGAAATACAGTATATTATAAAACATTTCTTTTACTGAAAAGTGAAGTTTAGGAAAAACCACATGTTTTATAACACAAGTTCTATGTAGTAAGAGAACTTGTAGAGTCAGTCCACTTCAACAATGCGAGCTTGGAATTTCGTCCCGGTAGCTCAACGGTAGAGCAGCGGTTGTCCAGTTCGAAGGTCCAGGGTTCGATTATCGGTTGGGGAAGCAAGGTTCTTTACAAGCTCTCAACAACAGAATTACAAGACTCGGAAACTGCATTACTCTAGACCCAGAGAATTTTCTGAGAGATGGCTACAAGACTCACGCGGCCGAGCGATTCACTTTCAATCCTTTAGACTAGGGATGGATAAACTTATTTACATGAGAGACAAATGATGAAAACAAAATTTTTTGGAAGAACCAAAGACTTTTATTCATTATGTTTTCTTTAAAATTCATTTAAAAAATTATAAATTTTCAGAATACAAAACAATAATAAATACATACTAAATTGTTTTTAAGTTTATTCAAAAGATTTAAAATGTGTGAGATGAATGAAACCGTGATTGAGTTTCCAGCATATTTTCATAATATAGGCTAAACAGTGATTCTTATGAGAGAAGAAAAATGATAAAAATAAATCAATCTTTTAGGTCGCTTTTCTTATGTTTCATGATTGAAAACAGACACTTCTTCGCGTGAATATGAGGATGCAAACACTGCCTTATATTTTCGGTAGGATGTACAAAATTCGGAAATGTTGATTTTGGCGTGGTTGAATAAAAAAAATCCAGTTTTTATGTGCAGGCCGTATTGAGCACATTGTCTGGCCGCATTTGGTCTGCAAAATATAGTTCGTCCACCCCTGCTTTAGAACATAAGATCTGCGTTTGAACTCGATGTATCAATGGAAAACACTGTGTGTAATCATGCTTGTATCAATGCGAAAATCACTTTAAACTATATCTCCCGGAAAACGTAGTTTTCATGTACATGAAAAGGACAAAAGAGCATAAATATATAGTTCAATCCTGTCCAATATTAAAGCTGAAAGCATCCAAAGAAAGTATTCCTGTTAAATTTTTATGTAACAAAAAGACTATACTACCTACAGAGCAGCTGGATTTCTGGTTTTATAGGACAGCTGGGGGCATATCTTGTGAAGTGTAATCCCACTTAATCGAATATCGATATTCGAGATCCGTATTATTTGTGATGTTATATTTCGCTATTTCTTAGTATCAACAAAAATTCCAAAATACAATTTTGTGATATAAATTTAACGCCAATAAACATTTGCTATTTATCTGTTAAATCTATTAGATTAAATGGATAATGCTGTCGAAAAAATGCATTTAAAACTAAACCAAGTCAAAGCAAAATGTATGGCTTTTTAGCAGAAAATGAATATTTTCCCTCGTAATTAGAACTGGTCTATACAAATTTTAATCTGTCGAACATTTTAATTATATCTGAGATCTCGAATAATCGCTGCTTTCATGGATTATATTTTTTTCAGATCACACCTGATCAATAGAAGAACAAAATTACAACTATATAAAGTACTTATAAGATGTACTTTAATTTAAGCTTCAGAAACCAGAGCACTCACAGAACATGGTGGAAAAGCTGTTTGCAACTTTAATAGAACATTTTTGTAAAATATCCTTAGTGAAACATTAGAAAGAAATATTTAATAAACAAGATACAATTTTGGTATATAAAAATTCTGATTTAATCAAACGTATTAAAAGTAATAGAATGAAATTGGCAGGACATTTGCTAAAAATAAGTAAAAATAGAACTACAAAAATATATATGTCCACACCAATTGAGAAAAGACCTAAAGGAAGACCAAAATTGAGATTGGATCGATTGTGTGGAGCAAGACCTCAAGGTGTTGTATATAAAAAATTGGAAAAGAATAGCTCCAAAGAGAGGCCACATAAAAAGAAATTTTGAGGAAGTTCAAGGTCTACCAGTGAAGTGTAGAGCCATTGATGATGAGGATTTATTTGCTAAAAAGTAAACCAATCGCAGTGTATAACGAAACTCGTGTACTCTATATCTTATTTCGTTTAATTTTAACACACGCAGATTGAGCTACATCTTTTTGCTTTATCCAAAACACACAGAATCTACTTTAATAAAAGCAGAAAAATGCATGATGGAGGAAAAACAACTTCTCATAGCATATTTCTAAATGCCTTTTAATTATAAAATTGCCAGTTCTTCCAACTTGTTCAGCTTAAAACCTGCATTTTTATCCAGCTGAAGAAATTCGTTTTTATCCGAACCCAAAATCTCTTTTCAGGGTACTTCTGGAAATACGCTAGTGGCATAAAAAGAATATGCTTTTTTAAAACAGAAAACTTTCGTTTGGAAAATTACTCGAGGGAAGTTTTTAATATGAACGAAGGTAAGTAAAATAACGAGGAATGGTGAGTTTCCTCGAAGAAATCGCGTCGGAATTAAAGGGTGAAGACAAAATGAAAACCTTCGGTCTAACCTGTGAAATAAATGACAAGAAATAGCGCAAAATACAGGCTCCGAAAATTAAATATTCAAGGATATAAAAGATATGAAAATGTAATTTTATATCTTAAAAGTTTTTTACAACTCCTTTGATTCCAAACTGTGTGTGTGTGTGTGTGTGTGTGTGTGTGTGTGTGTGTGTGTGTGTGCATGATTTTGATTAATACCAAATATAGAGTCAAGTTTATTTTTTATTCGTGCAAAACAAAAAATGATTGATAATTTTTAATATTATTTAAAATGTGGAATTCTATTCCACGTTCTCATAAATATTCGTTCTCCACGTTCTCATAAATCATCGTTCTCTACGTTCTCATAAATTCTTGCTCTCCACGTTCTCATATGCGATAATAAATTAAGTTATGTATCAAACGGCGCTTCCATTCGCATAGTGTTCGTTCAGATTTTCTCATAAAATCTCTTTAAAGATTTATTTTTCTAAATTCGCAAAAAAAAACATAGTCATGCTGGATAATTGGAAGCTACGCGGATTTGTGTTAGTTTTTACTATTTTAATCAAGTGGGTGGTATCGCGGGGAGCAAAGCACTACAAGATACTATATTATATAAATCATTTTTAAATTACATACATTACATATTCTAAAACCACACTGATTAAAATAATTTTAGATAACCCGTTGGAAATGTTTATGGTAGAATATTGTATTATTCTAAAGCTGCATCATCTTCAGAAGCGAGGAAGATATATTTTTGGATTTCAGCAAAGGTAATTATTTAACATTTATGTTCCCCTACTTTGTTTCCTCCTTATTCAAATAGCACTTTGTCAGAATACTATTATTTATTATTATTTTATTTTAGTTCTACCTTTTCCTGATTTTAATTTATGTCCTAAACTCCTCGACTTACATTTCACAGAATCGCACTCTCTTGATTGGCCGGATCTATAAAATGACAGACTGTAGACATCTGTCTGTCATTCTGCCGATTTTGCATGTGTGTGTCCGTATCATTCGTCGAAGTATAATAATTTCATAGCCGTCCGTATTTTTTCGTTATGGGGGTGGAGGTTGAAATTCAGTTTCGTAATTATTCAGGTTCAGCTTGAGTTTATAGATTAGTATATTCCGCGTAGATATTGCACTGCTAGCATTATAAATATATTGTATATTGATTTGTATCTAGTGTCATATATAGTATATGTGTTGAATTTTTCAATGAGATCAGTTGTGAATAAGTATTTTAATTGTCGTGATTTTTTCGTAAAGTTCTAGTCGGTAGGTAAATTGAGGTTTCATTCAGATTGAAGCCAATTTAGCGTTTCAGTTCCAGATCAAGATCGTTACAATTCAATTCAAACTATCTTGTGTAGTGAAGAATCAATTAGGAACCCAAATAAGGTAGGACTTTCTCTCGAAAAGCCTAAAGTTTTGCAACTCCTATATGAAAAATTCATTTAATTTTGACAAAATTTTCAAATATGTTCACAAATAAAATGAGATAGTATCCTTAAAATATTTTTTTTAATTTTTAAGTCAAAGCCTTCCCTCATTTTAAGCTAAAAATCTAGAAAAAGTCACATATCTATATAAATAAAATTGAAATATCTCTGTCTGTCTGTTTGTATGTTTGTCTCATCATCACGGGAGAGCGACTGAACCGACTTTGATGAAATTTTGTGAGTAACCTTGAAATAGCCCCACTTAAATTTTAGTCTATGTTTCAAGTTTCTAAGACCAGGGGTTGTCAAGATATTAATGAATAACAAAACTTTCATTTGTCTCATCATCACTGGAGAACAGCTGAACCGAATTTAATGAATTTTTGTGGGTAACCTTAAAATAGCCCCACTAAAAATTTAATCTATGTTTCAAGTTTCTAAGACTAGGGGTTGTCGAGATATTATTGAAAAACGAAACTTTTCATAGGAGTTCTACTGTAACTCCCCGGTTCTTCCAAACGAAAAAGGTTGGAAATCGTTGATTTAAAGCGTGAAACTGAATTAAAACTCTATCTCTGAATTTGATGGGAGATTATTGCGCTAATTAGTCACTTTTGAAAGCATGAATTATTTGAAATCATGAATGTTTGAAACATCAATTTACATGGAAACTCTATCACCATGATTTATTTTTCATAGTCTCTTACTCAACAATGAATAGTAAGAAATCAAAATGGTTATTTAATTATCAGCATTTTATGAAGAAAATTCTGTCTTATATCATGTTGCCCAGCAGCGCAATTAAATAAAATATATTTGTTAATTTTTATTATTATTTTTTCGATTTGAATAATAAATAAATGGATATAAAAATATATCTTATGAATGAACGGTTTGATTTTTCTTTTAATTATATTAATTACAGACTGCATACATCACTTTCATTTATTTTGGCAAAGAGTTTTCGAACTTATAGTGTTTAGCCAATAAACTCATATATTGTGTTTAGACAATAAACTCATTTAGCCGATTGTTGAAACAGAATAAGAGTAGAAAACGGGTATATCTTCTAATACAATTTTAGTGTTTTCATTTAGTATATACAAACGGGATCAAGGTGTTTTGTGCTTCAGATCTGCAAATTCAGAGCTACGAATTTGGCGGGATATCTCTAACGAAATGTCGCTAAAAACGTCGATAAAAACGATGTCGATTAAAACGACGCCGAATCAATGAAATTAATTTTGTTTTGTTAGAAGAGAGTACTGAAATTATGTTTCGGTAGCATTTGCCTGTCAGTATAACCATCCTACTTAGTAACACATTTAGCGAATTTATGCTGTCAGTTCTACAGTCCCACTTAGTATACATTTGACGATTTTTTTAAATGTCGCTAATTTGACGAAAATGTCGTCGAACCTTCCACAGAAATAACATTATTCAGACGATATTTATTCCACCAATTTACTTAAAGGAAATGATACCAAGTCGCTTAACAACGGATTTAAATCCAATGAGTTTATGCGGCATGCGATTTTTATTAAATCTTTTCAGATTTGAGTAATAAAGATATATATATAAAGCAAATTTCATCGACATTGCATTTTTGTCTGGATAATGTTAATTACGGTTTTCAGATTTAAACTTTATTATTATTGATATTTTCTGTGATATATTCACGGATTATTGATATTTTCAAGTTATTATGCCATTGTTTATTATGTCAAAAATTGTTGAAACTCATATACTACTGTGCGTTGTACGGGTAATCTTCTACAAATGCACTGATATATCTTCTAATCTACGAGAATATAAGTAGCACAGGTATATTGGCATATATTTTGACATATATTAGCATATATTGGAATCAATTACGACCTTCTGGTATAAAGATTACGGGGATTATTGATATTTTCAATTTATTAAGTTATCTGCTTTATTTCAGAAAATATTTTTGTGACTCATATTGTAATACGGATAATCTTCTACTAACACACGGACTTATCTTCTAATCTACGACGTTATAAGTAGTTCGGGTATATCTTCCCACATAATTTTAGCATATTTATTTTGGCATATATTGGAATCAATTACTGCCTTCAGGTTAAAATATTACAGGTTTATTGACATTTTCAATTTATACATATAATCTACTAATACAGGGTATACCTAATATTCGGGAATATAAGTATTACGGGTATATCTTCAGGTGCAATTTTAACGCTTTTATTTTGCTTATATTGATTCAATTTCAAATTTTTGCTAAATTTGCTTACAAACGGGTCCACGATGTTTTATTCTTCAGATGTGCCCGGGAAGATAATTTTTTATAGCGAGAACAGGGATGCTTAAACTTCTTTTTAGGAGCATTAAATTAAATATTTTAACAGAATATTTTGATTAACAATGTCATTTAGTATACTATAGGAATTTGCATATGATTGTAAATTTTAAGTTCCTTTATATTGTATACTCTGTACGAAGAGCGGGTATGCTGCTAGTTTTTAATAAAATTAAAGTCATTGCATCCTAAATTATAGTAACTGAACAATGATATTTTCCATATAAACCTCAAAAGATTTAACACCGTCCCATAAACGTCAAAAATCATATGATAACCTCAAATAACATCTGAGATGACAAAAATGGTGCTCTCTCTGTCTCTATTTCTTTCTTTTTCTCTCTTTCTCTTTTCTCTTTCTTTTTCTCTCTCTCTTTCTCTCTCTCTCCTTCTCCCTCTCACTTTCTTTTTCTTACTTTCATTCTCCCTCTCACTTTCTATCTATTTCTTTCTCTTTCTCGCTCTTTCTATCTATCTATCTGTATTTTATCTCTCTTATCTCTCTCTCGCTCGTTCTATCTATATATCTATAATTTCTCTCTCTCTTATCTCTCTCTGTCTCTCTCTTTCCTATCGCTTTATCCCTAACACCAAAATATTTATAATCATCTTATCCTTAAACATTATAAACGAATTTGATTTCTAAAATTATATTGTGCCGAGATTAATCATTCAATTGTTTACGTTACAGACAGCATTGGATTCATTGAAAGAACACATTCCCATATACCCACGTTAAAATATTTAATTCTAAAATATATTGGAAAAATAACACTTTTTCAATATAATTGTAGAAGAAACTAAAAACACTTATATTTGCTGGAGTTTTTTATTGAAACAAAAACTACTCCTTACTTTCATTTAATAAAGTGAAAGCTTCAAAGGAAGGAAGATATCAAAATTACAATGCGGTGTATATCGCACATGAAAGTAAGTTTTTCTTATCGTCTAATTAATTTAAGAGGGTGTGTTCTTACAAATAAATCCTTGTTAAAGTAGCAATTACTGTAAGTTAATGAATGCAATATTTTTTTCTTTCTTTTATCGCCAAAGATCTTTTAATGAAAAAAAGGACTTTACATAGCAGGTTTTCAGTTTTGATGAGAAATTTTTTAACATTCTTGAAAAAAGTGTCACAGTTTGAAGTAGTGAATTTTTAGATTAATAAAAATAATGTGATATAAAACGTTAAAAAGCAAAATGGTGTTTGATCAATACAAGAACTAATTATACATATATTCATATATATATATATATATATATATATATATATATATATATATATATATATATATATATATATATTATATATGTATATATACATATATATATACATATATATACACTGGCTTCCAAAATGTAAGCACGGATTGTAAAAACAACAAAAATGGAGAAGTAAAGCTTTGATTAACTCAAATTGTACATGAAAGTAGCAAATGTGTTTGTGCATTAAAGAAAACAATAATTCTGTAAAAAGATGAAAAAAATATTTACTTTTTGCAAGTTATATGATGACGTCGCATTTGGGTCATTAACAAAATTATGTTTAAAGGCAAACAAACCAAACAAGACTTTAATATGGTATGTGACCACCCCGGACCTTCACACAAACTTTAGAAAACGATTTTCTATGCTTTCAATAGGGTAATCAACCATAGCAGATGCGAGCAATGGCCATTCCTCCAATAGTTCAATTTCCAACTCTCTGAGACTGTCTAGAGGAGGTAAATGTGCAGAGACAGCAAGCCCGAGGGCATCTCAAAGGTTTTCAATGGGATTAAGGTCGGGTGAATACGCGCCATATGAGAAATGCCCTCACTTTCCAGGTATTCGTCAACAATGTCAGCTCGATGAGGACGGTCATTATCGTCCATAATGAGGAAATCAAGACCAACTGCTGTAGCGTTGAGTCTCGCAATGGGATCTAGGAGTTCATTTCGATACCGCGCTGCCGTCACGAACCGCCTTTAAAGATGTGCAGGTCTGTGCGATATCCCATTGAAATTCCAGCCCTCACCCTGACACTGTCACCTCTGAATGCGCGATGATGTTCTTGGCCTGATTGCGTATGACTCGTTCTCTCCAGAACCTTACGCGCTTATCATCTTATTCCAGGGCAAATCTGGACTCGTCCGTGAACAGGACGTTGCACCAATCTGAGACAGTCGAATTGGCATGTTGACAACACCAATTTAATCTTGCCCTCTGACTTGGAGGATTAGAGGAACACAAAAACGTGGTACTCGGGCGTACAATCCCTTCACGAGAAGCCTTCGGCGCACAGTACTGGCAGATATTGTCTTACCAAGTGCAACTGCAACCATGGATGTAACAGTTGTAGAGATCGCTCGTCGATTCCATTTGGCTATTATAGCAATATACCGATCATCAGAGGGGGGGTGGCAACCCTTGAATGACCAGGCAGAGGTGTCCGTACAACTGTTTGACTGGATGATTATCAGGAATGATTCTCTGATGTCAAGGAGTACAATTTAAGAAGGCATTATGATATCGAAACATACAATTTCACCAATCTCCGGGGTCCACATACAACCTGAACCTATTCCAAACATCATTAAATTGCAACAGTAAGATAGTATCTGAAGATGCTGAGAGTTATGTCAAAGCTAGTTTTACCAATGCTCAGAAGAGAGTTAAGAAGTCGAAGCCATGTTTGGATTAATAATTTATAAAGGGGCGCTTTATAGCAACAGATGAAACTGTGCGCTAAAACAAAGCTGATGCCTTCAAAAGGATAAGTTGAATAACTGTTACTAGAAGATTATGAAACTGACATTGAATTTGAATGCTGAAGAGGCATAGTAAAATAAAGGTGCTAACATGTAAATTGCATTCGTTGGCATTGAATGAAAGCATGGATTTAAAAGATATAAATTGATTCGCTATTTTCATTCGTAGGATCAACGTTGAACATAACGTTTTTGAAAATCTATTGGCTTTATATTCCTCAAAATTAAGTACAAAAAAAAACTAACATTCCAAAAGCTACGAAAATGACTATGCATAATTTATAGAGCCCGAAATTTTAGGCAGGCAAAAAGGCATTAAAAATGATTAAAATAGGTACTTTAGAAAACACTAAAAATCTGAAAATAGGAACTAAAAGTCTGACATGCATAATAAATATACAAAAGTATAACTTCAATAACAGCTCCATTACGGCATTAAATGTAAAAATATTTAATCAGTAGGGATGTTTGCTTATTTGAGACCAGCATAAATAGGTATATTCGATGTTTGAAATGCATGAAATGCAATGCCGTACTTGCAAGAGCAGTGAAAATGTAATTATTCCCATAACCATTTCTTATTACATAGCGCAACATGTTTTGCTTTTAAGTTTCAAATTGCAAACTCTGAAGTATACATGCTAATATTTATTTAACGTCTGAAAATGATATTTCCACTTCAACAGAAGTTACGTGCAACCTAAAGCAGTTCGTGTGGCGGGATATATTGAGAGTTCGACAGAACCATTATTACCCTTCCCTATGTTCTTAATAAGCTTGAAAATGTAATTTACCAAAAAAATATTCTCACATTTCTTCATGATAACAACATATGTTGTATCATGAATATAATTAAAGGCTTTATCTATTACAATTTTTGATAATTTCAACAGCAGGGTATTTCTTCCTTCAAGCAATTTAATCGACTCCGGAAGTTTCTTAAAATGTGTTGAAATAAAAGTCTGTGCTTTGAAGTTGCCGATCACTGGTTTCGTATTTTTAACAGCTTCTTCGTTCAAAAAACGATTAACAATTTTAGAAATTTTTCCAGAATTTAAGTAATAGAAAATAACTATTGGTATTCATGTTCCCCATCTCGTAATAATTGGTTTCAGGGGCAATAGAAATCTGATGCTATGTCCTTAAAAGCTTGAATTATGTAAGAAGCTATAATAAATATATTTTAAACAATTGATGTAATAAGATCGATTTCAGGAAAAGTCCTCTAACTCATGATGAAATTATATGCTGGGCATAAGCAACGCAAATTGCATGAAACATGAAACATAGATGGAAATAGAACTTCCAAAAAAATGAGAAACTTCGTAATTAAATTCAAAAGAAATGTGATTGAAATAAAACCCAAAGAAAACTGAATAAATAAGCTTACACGTAGAAAAATGCATTAAGTCTTAAATAGGCAATATTGGCAGAAAAAAACAAAAAAGAATTTTTCGAGATAATTATAGGCAACTAATGCATTAAAAACAGGCAAACATTGCATTTTGTCTGAATTTCGGGACTTTAATAATTTTTCAGGATTTTCGGCCAAATCTCTCGAATTTGAAAATATCATAAAAGTTATTTCATACATTATGAATTTCATCCAAACAAGGGGTATTGAATCATTAACAGTTTTCATATTTTCTGCAGATGAAATGGAATGCTGATCAAGATGGCATTGCTGACATTGCCTACTTTTTCAAAGTCTGATGGATAAACATTTTCAAAATGTTCATGAAGATTTTTAAGTTAAAAGATGCCATCTTAGACTTCATGTCAAGCCAAAATAAGTAGTGTTCAACAACCCGAAGTTGTTAGCCGACTTTGTCTCCCTTGTGGAAATTTCTTCTTATTTGAATGAGTAACATTTGAAGAGCTTCAGGTTAAAAGATCAACCAGCGCATATCCTGTTTAATGACCTTAAAGATTAAACTAGGTCTCTTAGAATGCCAACTTCAATATCAAATTAACTAATTATGAAGAATCTTGAAATTGAAATCTGCAGAATATGCTTTCTCAATGTGTGGCTGCAATATATCAGCTCCAGACCGAGTTCCAAAACAGATACTAAAATGCCCGGGCTAAGCGAAAGTCCATAAATGTAGATAAATATAGTAACGAATTCATTCTCTATAAATGACTGAGACTCTTGGTAACTTTCAAGTAGAAATCATTGACTTTCAATATAACTTAGATTTTAAAGTTAAGAGATATCTCTCAAAGTAAGTATGTTCAAGTCATAAAATTAAAATAATAGTCTTATAGAAAAGTGCATAAAGCAACACTACAACTGTTTTTAAGTGTTTTTATTCAACAAACTTTCCTTTACGTGTTGCTTCTGAATTCGAGCGTAAATATCGTACTTGTCTATCATTTATCCTACGACCTATTCCGAATTTTTAAATTATCTCGCAACTTCCAAAAGCTGGATCACGTAACAGAAACAAGATATAATAACTGTCTAGCTACATGGCAATATCATAAAACAACCGACAGATACAGTAATACAGCAATTAAATACTCAACGAATTAAGAAAAATGATATTCTGAAAATACCAACGTATTCACAGTTCAAACTATCTCTCTTGCTCATTCTATGAACACCGAAAATCTTTATATACCATCTGCTTAAGAATAGATCCAGAAAACCTATTTATTTGATAAAATTATTGACCAATTACTTTAATTCTCTAGCCTTGCCAAAGTCGCTAAACTCATCGCCAAGCTCAAGTGATCAGGTCCCCTCGCAGCAAAGATAGTCACATGTGTCACAGTGATGTTGTAGTCACGTGACACCTGGGTCACAATGTGACATCATATTTGTGACTTCTATTTGATATTATGTATTAGTAACTTTGTAACGTCATTGTGACTACATTCTGTGACGTTTCCACAATTTAATTAACACGTAACAATGTGACGACATTACAAGGGCAATTATAATGTGACGTCACAAACAAGTTAATATTCGACGTCACAAACGACCATGAAAATGACCAAAATGACTTCGCTTTGACCTCAACATGACATTGCCAAGACGTACTGCGACGTCCTGTGACGTCCCAAAGTCACAGTGTGACGTAAATCTTACGTCACTGTGAAAAAAAATTCTGTTAGGGACCTGCCAAGAATGGCGATTAATTACTGCACATGTTGTTACTGTACATGCAACAACGATTAATTACTGCACATGTTGTTTTTCTGTAGGTAAAACTGGAAAAAAATATATCGGGCAAATATTACATGTTACATTCCGTAAAGTAAACAATGTCGTGTACTGAGAGCATTCCGGTACTGCAGCCAGAATTAAGAGATCAGTTTTGGTTCCTTTAAGAGCCCTTCAGCATCAAAAATCTGTAACTGTACCGGAGCAAAAATGATATATATGATAAATAAGAAAGTTTCTACTGCCATCAACGAATTAAGTCGTACAACGCCCATTTCATATCTGTAAGACCAAGCTAGCAGCGTACGGGGCTACCAGATGCATAGCAAAATCATCATCCAGTACGAGGTATTAAAAGCTTAAAATTATGGCACGAATTTGTTAACCAATTGTTCATACTAGTTATTGCACTAGAAACATGACTTTGACGGCAAAATATATAAATAAATAAAACTCTCTTATTCTCAGGTATGGGAATAAGTGATATTTATGTCATTTTTGTACGTATTTGATATTGATTTAAATAAGTACAAAAATTTTATTAAAATGCGGTTAACAGTTTCATTCATGTCGTTAACAAACATTCCATAAATTGACATTAACAGAAAATTTTAGCTTTATGATATTTTAAGTATTTCATGAATCGAAATTTTCGGCTTTTGATGATTGTGTTGGTGTCAATATTCAAGTTGCACGCAACTTATGTCACAATCAGGATTTAAACCATGAATCTTTTACTGATCAGACAACGATCTATCCATTGAGCGATTAGGGTAATAATATTTTATTTATATCTAAAGTGGACCTTTTTCTTATTTCCAATTTCAAATTGCGATAAAGCTTCAGATATCTGATCAGCCTCAAAATTCCTCTACTTTTTATGCAGACTAGAATAATATAGCGTTGATAATAACACTTGTTTATTTTAAATCGCTGCCATAAATCGTAGTGTTACTTATAATCGTCACCATAAATCGCAGTACCACTTAAAATCGCTGCCATAAGTCGTAGTGCTATTTAAAATCACTGCCATAAATATTTTTTTTATTTAAAATCGCTGTTATAAATCGTTTTGTTATTTAGAATCGCTGCCATAAATCGTAGTGTTGTTTAAAATCACTGCCAAAAAATATTTATTTTATTTAAAATCGCTACCATAAATCGTAGTGTTATTTAAAATCACTGCCATAAATCTTAATACTACTTAAAATCTCTGCCATAAATTGTAGAGTTCTTAGAAAACTAGAATCTCAATCTTTTTTCAGACCTCGGTAATACACTGCGTCTAATCTGCGAGGTCAAGTTGTTCAGGTAAATTTAAAAAAAAAAATCGTGTAGCAATCAAGATATCAACCACGGAACTTGCCTTAGCAGACAACGCTCCAGTAACCATTGAGCTACTATAGGAGGACAATCTTTACTTCTATAATTGTTGAATTGAACCCTTGATAATCCCTCTGCAGTAGTTGGACCTATTTGCACCTGGTCTATCGGTATGCCTGGTTTTGATTCCCAGTCTATCGAAAAACCTGGAATTAACTCCCAGTTCCAAACAATTAGTATCCAATGTTAAATGAAGTCTGATATTCAATATGTATTTTGCATAACGCAAACATACTTTTAAACATCTTTATATGTGGTCAACAATTCCATCTTTTACGTTTATCGAAGATATGGAAAATGGTTTTCCTTTTACTTCAACTATAACTGCTCATGTCAAAAGACATTCTGAACATAAAAATATAAAAATACATCATTATCTGAAAAAAAGAGAACTTGTTATTTGATCACACAAAATCATGGTCGGAATATAAATGGCTTTGCTTTATTTCTAAAATTCAAGTACTTTCTTCATATGTCCAATTCAAATATCTTTATATGAAAGTCAAATAGAATTTGCCTATCTTTCAGGCTGCATTTGAATTATATAACGTATAATGTTTTAAATGCATTCAATGGTTGTATGACTTTTATGTGCGGAGGTAGATAAATGGATTTTGCATTAAAAATGCATTTCAGTTAAGAGAAAAAAAACTGATGTGTCTAATACATGGATTTCTCTACTTTTAACATATTTCGATACTACAGGGTGTCCCAAAAAGATTGAAACTCGCTTTAATTCTTTACCTGTTTTAGATAAGTGGGCAATGGAAAATGCGAAAATGTTGAAAGTAAGGTAGGAAATGAGACTACGTTAATGAAATAGTCCTCCCATACATTTTCAAAAAGTTACACTTTTTAAATTTTTATACAACCCCCTTTGATTGGTCAATCCCTGAAATTTGGTCAATCAGAAAATTTTTATTTTTAATGTTTCAGTGTTTTTTTAATGTCCTGTGTGCAACAAGATCATTAAAAAACGCATTTCTGTATCTTTAAAATTGAATGTGTTACATTTAATTGAAAATTGAACATTGTGAATGGGGACCATATATCAACTTAGAAATGTGAATTTGTGACATATCACAAAAAAGATAAAACTGGATGATAATACATAGGATACCCAAGTACATAGTACATACACATAATACATAGGATACACCGTAGTGAGTACCACTACTTTATATGATCTCTGTCTGTGTAATGCTTTATTTTGATACATTTGTGCTAAAAAATTTTGACACATATTAAAGTATTTTTGATCTAAACAATTTCCATCGTCAATTTGTTTAGGAAACCTATTTTCACTGATGAAACAGCCTTTCACATGGTACGGAAAAATGGCCTAAATCAGATTTTTTTTTCCTTTATCATAATTCAGTCGATTTTAAAGATACAAATATGCGGGTTTTTTTTTAACGATCTTGTTGCATTAAAAATAAAAATTTTCTGATTGACCCAATTTGTCTAAGGGGGTCGTATAAAAATTTAAGAAGTGTAACTTTTTGAAAATGAATGGGAGGACAATTTCATTAACGCAGTCTTATATCCTAACTTACTTTCAACATTTGCGCAATTTGCATTGCCCACTTATCTCCAACATGTAAAATATTAAAGCGCGTTTCAATCTTCCTGGGACGACCTGAGTGTTTTTACACCTTCAAAACACGTTTTGACTATTTTTGGAGTGATGTCCGTCTAAATGTCTGATGTCTGTGATCGATTACTTGTATACACAATAGAAGCCACAAATATTAATGGATTTTCACGAAACTTTATATGCGTCTTTGTTATGAAAAATTCTAGGATCAGCTAATTTTTTTTTTAATTCGAGTGAAGCTTTGATTTATATTCTAAATTTTATATAGAAAGTTGAGTTGAGCCACATCAGTTAATTACCCTAGTCTAGCCTTCCTGTGTGGTCGTTGGCTTTATAATTTGATATCGACTCTCAGTATCCCAGGGTCCACTGATTCTGGGCTAGTCGTACTGAGATCAACTTTCTGACAGACCCTCGACATCTTTGCGCCAACTTGCAGAGTTAATTTGTTACGGCGTCATTGTAAAGAACAATGCTGTCCCAGCCGGGGATCTAACAGAGGATCTTCGTATTGGCCTGCTGACGCTCTCTCCCAAATCAAATATCGCGACGAAATTGCAAGCTTTTATCGAAGTGAGCTCTCCACGTTTGCCAATTAAATTATCTCGTACCAAATTTTATTTGAATTGTTCTAGGGACAAGCAATCGAATTGTTCGAGGGCCACAGATTCAGACACTTTTTTTAAAAAATCTGATGTGGGCAACACATGACTTTCCTTATATAATGTACTGAATTTACTACTTTTACAGTAAAAAAATAGGTTTTTCTTATAATAGATACTAATATTCTTTCTAAGACATTCAATTGTCAACAATTAGTCGTCATTTTAATTGATTTAGCGCCATTTTTATCAATTTGGCGAGATTTTCGTTAATTTGGCAACATTTCAAAAAGTCGCCTAGTTGGCGACATTCCGCCAAATTCGTCGCCAAAATCTCGCCAAGCGTTATGCACTAAGAAATAAGTTATTCTTGCAGCAGATAAATGACTATTGGCGTTCAAATACAAAAGTGTTACTCAGAGTATCTTTTATCATGAATGGAACGAGCTAGATCCACAAGAATGATGTCACCCAATTTATCGCATGGTACTACATATGAAAAGTGAACATGTTTATCAATAGGAAATATTTTTTTTTATTTTATATAACTTTTTGATATGTTTTTTTAAATGTACAATATCTCGAGAACGGCTCGTGTTAGCGTTCTAAAATTTATGTCAATCGTTTTCTAATGAAAAATTACACAAGAAATGTTTATTTGCGTAACTTTATTCGTGGTTTTGATTTTTTGACGATTTTTTCAAAATTTCATTCGAAAATTTAGGGGGGTTCTGAACATTCGATTGCGTATAAAAACAATAGGCTTCCAGTGTTTACGGATTGTGATTTTTGTGCCAAATTTGGTTCAAATCGGTCCATTCGTTCGTCAATTATCGTCTCCACAGACCCACTGACACACACACACACACACACACACACAGACATCACTTCAAAAATGTTTGATTCGTGATCAGGGATGCTTGAAACGTGCTCTCCCGTCGAAAACTCGAATTCGAATTTTCGACCCCGTCACAATACTTTCCTTATACATTATGTATATAAGGAAAGTAAAAATATTTAATTCGTACCGAGGATGATTTGTCAATATTTCATGCATAGAAATCCATAAATCACAGACGAAACATTGCATTCCTGTGACTTCCATCTCATTACTCGCTCTCTTTACTGTATTATGCAGTGAAGTCAAAAGCCCAATTGAAATACCGACCAATTATCCGTATTGTATTTTCAACACAAAATTTTATTCGAATTGTTTGAGAGACATGCTGCCCACAGACTCAGACACTTTTGAAAAAATATTTGATTCGTAGCGAGGATAATTTAGCAACATTTGATGTTATTGTTGTGACCCAGACTGTCCGACCTACCAGAAAAGTATAAGTTAACTTTTTGGACGACCGGGAAGAGCCACCCAATTTAGACCGGAACCTAGTGGGAGAGGCATGGACAGGGACCTCCTTCCCCTACTACCAACCTCTCAGAAGGTCTTACGGACTCACGTGTTTAAAGCGATCATACTCCGCGTGAACACGGTGGCAGTTTTGGTAGCGGAGGAAATCGAACCCGGGTATACGAGTGCAATTTCCGCGCGCTAACCACTGGACTATTGCGCCCAGCAACATCTGATGTATCAAAATTCATAAATGACAGTTGAAGAACTGATTTTGGGGGTACTTTTCGTTTATTGTATTCTGCAGAAGTTAAAACTCAATTGAAATGCAATACCAATTATCAATATTATATTATCCGTACCAAATTGTGTTCGAAACGTTCGAAAGGCATGCTGTCCACAGACTCAGACACTTTTGAAAAAATATTTGATTTGTACCGAGGATAAATCATCAACATTTGATGCATCAAAATCCATAAATCACAGTTGAAGCGCTGTGTTTTTGTGGCTTCCATCACATTACTTTATTTTTACTGTATTATGCAGCGAAGTTAAAAATTCAATTGAAATATAATAACTGTATATAGATAAATAGATAATGCACTTGTAAATTCAGCATATAAATATTATTTATTATATTTCTAGTTCTTGCTAATTTATCATTCCATTAACTAATTTTTAAAGTACTCATTTGATTTAATTATTTGTTCGGTTTAGTCATTGTATCGAACTAAAATGGAACAGCCTCTGGGGCATAACATTTTTATTTTTATTTTGTAAAACAGAATTAGCTATGAAATTAAACCATTCATTTCTATTTCGTTTAAATTCAATATACATTTACATGTAAATAGAGTTAAGAATCAATAGGAGAATGTTGGAATTGGCTGCTGAAGAAAAAAATCCACTTCAATGCTATTTTGGCAAATTCCAAATCCCCATGCTGTATTAACAACTGAATGCATATGATTTTATTCTATTCAAGCATTGAAATGAAATAAATTCTATTTTCTAACAGAAAAGAATACGATTCTATCGCAGAATCAATTTTAAAGTCTTGATACTTAAAGTTTCTAAAATGGAGTATTTAAACTAATTTTAATGATTCTAAAAGTTGAGTTTTAATGGTTCTAAAAGGTACATTACAACTAATTTTAATGGTTCTAAAAGTTCTATTACAACTCATTTTAATGGTTCTAAAAGTTGTATTACAACTAATTTTAATGGTTCTAAAACTTGTATCACAACTAATATTAATGGGTCTAAAAGTCGTATTACAGCTAATTCTAATGGTTCTAAAAGTTGTATTACAACTAATTTAAAAGACTCTAAAAGTTATATTACAACTAATTTTAATGGTTCTAAAAGTTGTATCACTGCAGAATTTGAAAATCCGAGACAAGGTGTTATTTGTATTTCTAATTACTTCATTTAGACATAAATATAAATGCATTTCCACTTTGCTTAAAAGTTTTTAAAAATGCTGATGTGGGCAGCACATGGATTTCCCTACAGACTCATATTCATTTTCTCTTTCTTTCTTTCTTTCATAATTCATTAAATCGAGTTTAATTGAACAAAATAATCCACATAATTGGTCGAAATTACCCTAAATTTATAGTTTTAATTTAATCGTTTCCATTGGGTAACTGGGCGTATTTTCAAAGCCGACGAAGCAAAAATGAGAGGAAACTAAAATATCTCAAGAACTGTTAATCCTAGAGTTACGGGGAATGGTCTTATTCTTTTCATCGTCAAAAATTACGCATAAAATAGGCTTTAGCTGATACAGTTGAGTATAAAGTCTGTTTTGGATTTCGAATTATTTATTTCATACAATAGAGAATTTTTTTATAAATAACTTGAAGTAGAAAAATTGAGTAAAGAGAAGAAATTGTGATAAAAAAAACAGGTTTTCATTGTCTTTTCCTGCACAACAGTGGCACACGAAAATTAGAAAACAAAATTTAATTGCGCATAAAATTGAACCAAATTGAAGATTTATGCAGATTCATTATTCAAAACAATACTTTATACATTTTATCATTCTCTAAGTTTGATATAAGGTAATATTGTGTAAACTTCTCATCGAATTTGCGTCTAAAATTTTTTTTATATACTATAATTATTTTGAAAGAACATTATACTTAAAATGAGATTTTGCTTAATCGGAATATAGTAAGGCTAATGTTTTTTAATGTCAAGCGCGATGCTCTGGGTGACGACGTAGCAATTTAAAATGGCTAGAATGAAGTTCATAACAGGCTTGCCAACTGTCTGTTCAGTTCAAAACGCTGCTCTGAATGGGGATGCAGCAGTTTACGATAACTAGAATGAGATTCATGACAGGCTTGCCAATTGTCAACCCTTCAAGATACCTTACGGAGAGCATGAGAGAGAATAAATTGTGAGAAAAAATAGGTTTTTCATTGTCCTCTTCTGCACAATAGTGGAACATGAAAAATTATGAAATAAATTTCAATCGCACACGAAATTGAACCAAATTGAGGGTGTAGGCAGATTCATTTCTTAACAATATTATATAAATATTATTGTCTAAAATTTATGTCACTCAATTTTGTCGAAACTATTTCATCTGCCTACACCCTCACTTCCCTTCTACAATTTTTTTTAATATCAAGTTTGAATAATGAAATATTTATATGTTATTGTTTTATTTTGCATCTGCGCACTCCTTCAATTTGGTTCAATTTCGTGTATTATATGTTTTTCCATGCTCCATTGTTGTGTAGGTTATTAGGACACTGAACACCCGCAGTTTCTCCTAATTTATTACTTCCCCTATATACATAATATATAGAGGGTGGGGAAAATATTATGACAGGAAGGAAAATTCGAATTCGAGTTTTTACGAAAAAGTATATTTCGCGCATCCCTGAACTCAAATCGAACGTTTTGGAGGTGATGACTGTGTGTGTATATATGTGTGTATTGTGAAAACGATCTCTTACGAAGGAATAGAAGATTTAGTACGTTTATTTCAATCAGTGGACATTGGTAAAAAAACGTGATTTAATGTTGCTTAAACGCAAAAAAAAGCGATTGAATATTACGATTGTTATAATCAGTAAACACTGAAAACAACGCGACTGAATGTTGTTTAAACTTTTTTTTTTATCCTATGCCCGTCTCCGACCTCTCGGTCATAAGTCGACGAGCAGACCAATACAAAGATGAACGATAAAATTGTCACTAGAAGCCCTGTCAGTAACACATAAAGAAGAACAGCCGGGCATATGTTGAGGTGCTCTTCAGTCATGGGAACGCCATGGTCGCAAAGAGGGCAGACATCTGTATCTGTCAGTCCCATTCGATATAGGTGCCTCTGTAAGTAATCATGACCCGTGGCAAGCCTAAAGCAAGCCACGCCAACTGCTCTATGCAATGAACAGGGTATTCTTGCCGACTTATTTAACAGGGAGTTTAACTTTTTCCCAGAAGCTCTCACCCTGTACAGACTGAAACGCTTAGCTTTAATAGAGAAGGATATATATCGTTTTATATGCCACACAGGCAAGGGAGGATCCGATTGCATCATTTGAGATCCATTCTTAGTCAATAAATCTGCCCGCTCATTTCCATATATCCCGCAGTGGCTTGGAATCCACTGCAGGGCAATGCTTTTTTTTTTTAAGTTCAACAGCTTATCTATTTTTTTCCACATAATTCTTGGAAATCTGGCATTCCCAGAGATTGAAAGTTGTTAAGGTCATAATTGCCGCCCTGGAATCAACAAAAAAGACGATATTTTCCTTTTCACACTACTCCATTTTGTCTAATTCTAAAGAAATGGCGACCATTTCGCCATCAAAGTTGTGAAAGCGTTTTCCAACGGCGCAAGACAATGTAAGGTCTATAGAGTAAACGCCACCTCCAGCATTTTTAATGGCGCCCTGTTTAAACGGGATTCAATGTTGTTTAAACGCGATTCAATGCTGTTTAAATGCGATTCAATCTTGTTTAAGCGCGATTCAATGTTGTTTGAACGCAATTGAATGTTCGGTTGGCAACCTCCCCCCCCCCATCAATTTTGGAATTAATTTTGAAAAAATCATTAAAAAAAATCAAGATCTACACAAATAACAAACTAGGTGGCGTTTTCAAAGCTATGGAAGCCAACTGAACTGAGCGAGCTATTAAAGAACTAAAACTTCATTGAATTACGCCTAATTATTCGTGATTTTATAACCGGAAGGAAATTCGTGCTAAAAGTTCAATATTGCAGGAAAAAAAAGAGTTTTCGAAGTTCAAAAAACGAAAAGAAAATTACCGTAAGCTTAAACTGAAATCTGAAACTAATAAATTATAGAGTACGGAAACCTACTTGTATAGCAGATTCTAATCTTTCAGACGTGAAGGTGTGATAAGAATTTATATTATTTATCTTGTAATGTTTGCAATTATTGAAAATCGGCCCTCTTAATCAGAAAAAATTTATAGTTATTGATACCAAGCAGTCGTGATTCTGTTAATGTATCAAGCAATAAATTTTTAAACGTGCGTACTCGAGACAGCACAACAAAAGTAAAGCCAACGGAAAATTGGGATTTTCCAATGTCTATAACACATTAGTCGAAGGTTATGCCTTGACATGGGAGAATTGCATATACAAGATTACAAATGCTACAAGGCACAAATCGAGAGTTATGCCTTGATTTCGGTGGCTGTTGATTGCATATGTGAGAATATGCAATACAATGCGAGACAATGTAATGGACATCCCACAGAAATAATGGAAAACTATGGAAAAGACGCAATTTTTAACCAATTGAGGAAATAGAGGCATCAGATTATAGGGAATTTAACCACTTCAATGATTTGTCTCTGTGGCTGGAGAGGAGACCTGTTTGGGCAGAGACCAGAATTTTCCCGGGAAAACGACTAATAGGGTTTTATTTGTATTTATACGAATTAGCTTCAGAAAATGTTTCATCAGAATCGTTATAGCCATTTTTAAGAAAAAAAAAATTTCATGGTGTTTCATACTTTTTATTTTACTGATTTTGATTCCTATAGCTAAATAGCTAGCCTGCGGTAGTTGTGACCACTGCCCAAAATTTAATGCTTGTAGCGCCAGCCATTCTTGAAGAGAATGGTATCAAGCATGACATTTGAGCGGAATTTAAAGATCTTTGATATGCTTATCTCAATAAATAATTATATAATCCGTATTTTTTATTGGAATAACTTTCGAATGGAATAACTTTCAAAACGCTAGCATAAACCGTTGTCAAGATATTGCACATTTTTCAAATGAATTTATCAAAAAAGTTGCAGAAAATTATAAAAGATGTAAGTATCGTAAAATAGGTTGATATTCCATATGCAATCTCATGCAGCAAATCTGTTAACATCATTCTCGTGAATTAGGCACGTTATATTCATAAGAGAAGACATATATAAATTAGAACTCAAACCATCCTTTAATACTATATAAGAAAAGTCCTTCTCCTCGTCTGCTTGTCTATATGTAGCGCGTGACGACAAAATTTTGCAACAATTTGGCAACCTTGACAAGAAACGAGATAGCTTGGTTACATTTCAAATGTCGCTAAATGGGCAATATTGACGTTTAATTAATAACGTCAAATAACGAAAATAACGTCAAATTCATGAAAATTCAATATTTTAAAGAATGAAGTTTGATTTCTTTGATAATCCCTGTCGAATTGGGGGAATTAATATTCTTGATCAGTCGTACACAAACCACGGCCCGCCGCCACCCTCAGCTTGACGAACACATAAAAAAAAATTCCAAGACTTTCGCAAAAAGAAAAAAAAAAAGAAAAACTGCATCATAAAAAAAATTTATAAAAAATTATTTTTTATATCAAATTTTCTTTTCAAAAGATTTCGACTACAAAACAAGTAAATCAAACAGCAAATTAAACAGCTTTAAATTAAAAATTGTCTATTTTTTACAATGAGAAGTGGAATGTTTGAATCCATACCCTGCCATGGTAGTCCTTCGTTGGCTTGTTGTTGGCGAGAATTTTCCGTACGGCAAACCTACACCAGAAACTGGAATGTGTTTGTTGTAGGAGGAGAATTTATTTTTGTTTCCAGTTGACATTTTCCCGAGTATAGTCAAAGACTCAAAGAGTAGTTGAAAGTCGATAAATAAACCATTTTGGTTTGATACGATTTACGATATAACTTCTGTGACTATGTCTAACAAGAAAGATCAATCATGCTTAAAGCATTGATTATGAAACACTTTCCAACTTCAATGCAATTTTATTTAAAATAGTCGAAAAGGCAATACATTCCTCGGTAATATTTTAAAGCTTATCACAATACTACATTGATTTATTATATTTGAAAACTTAAACCTTCATTGAAAAAAATGAACTTCATTCAAATGACGGCATTGAAATATAAATTGCCTGGTTTAAATATATCTAAAATGCAATACATTCCACGGTAATATTTTTAAAACTATCATAATACTACGATAATTTATTATATTTGAAAACTTCATCGAAAACAACTGAAATAAATTCAAATGACGTCATAGAAAAAATAACACGCCTGGATCTCTCTATAAAAGCAGGATTTCATTCATAACTATCTTCCATTCATTTCATTCATCACAATACTATAATAATTTATTTTATTTAAAAATTAAGACCATGGAGCTACAATTCATAAACTCTATGCTTAAAACTTCATCGAAAAAAATCGTCCTTCTGTTTATGAAATCAATTAATATTTCATTCATATCAGCCATGCAGACTCCATGAACTAAATTATTTTGTGTTGAAGAAATACAGTAATTCTAATACAACTAATTCTACATATTTTGCTGTTTACATTTTACATAGGTGAAAAATAGGCTTAGTTGTAGAAATAATCAAATTTGAATGAGAATTTAAACTCAAATATATTGTCATTGTGTTGTTTTAGTATGTAGATGCACAGAATTTAAGTAAAAATAAAGTAGTTTTAGGACGGATACAACACTCAATATGAATTAAAAAGAACTTTAAAAAATCACGATTTTGAAACAAGATGGATGCCATATATCATTTTGAAGTGGGTCATGTGATCGTTTCATATCATGGTCACGTGATCGTTTCATATAAGATGTGTAATTATTATTTTAATTTTTATTTAAAAAGCTACTGAATATATTTCGCTGAATTTTTTTTTATATATTTTATAAAACAATTTGACTATTACCTAAAATTTTCGAAGCAATTTGTGAATTTTAAATCCGCTTAAAAAATGTTTGAAAAATTAGGTCCCATAGGGCTCAGTGTATTTCATTTTTTCAACCCGGGTTCAATCCAAAACTAATTGGGTGATATTATTCATTTATATTCCCATAGGTCCTACAGATCGTCTGAACAACATACTAAAATTTCATTTTGATTAAGTTATTTTTACGGCAGTTATCGTACTAACGGACAGACAGACAGACAGAATGAACAAAGTCATAAACACTTTTCAACTTTGTTGTAAAGTGTTAAAAAGCGTAAAGTCGGTGATGAGAGTCGTGCATTTCAGGTGAAATGGGGTGAGAGTTATTTTTTCGTAGAGAACAAAGGCAAAGCAACATGTTTAATTTGCCAAGAAACTAGTGTTGTAATGAAGGAGTACGATGTGAAGAAGCATTACGATACAAAGCATGCTGACAAATACAAGGAGTTGTCGGGACAAATGAGAAAGGATAAAATTAAAGATTTGAAACATAAGTTTGCAAACCAACAAAATATTTTTAAGAGTGATTGATGATTCGGAAATTGCGGTCAAGGCAAGTTTTGTTGTGTCGAAAATTTTAGTTAAAAAACTGAAACCGTACAAAGATGGAGAGTTAGTTAAAGAATGCTTGGAAGAAGTGGTAAATATAGCGTTTCCGGAGAAAAAAAGGTATTATGTCGAAGATAAGCCTTAATCGTATGACAGTGGCAAGAAGATCAGAAGAAATGGCATTAGATATTGAAAAAACATTAAAAGAGAAAATTTCTGAATTCACATGGTTTTCATTGGCCATAGATGAAAGCACAGGCGTCACTGACACTGCACAGCTGTCAATTTTTATTCGTGGCATTGACTGTAATTTCAATGTTACGGATGAGTTACTGGCGTTACTTCCAATGAAAAATACAACAAAAGGAGCAGACATTTATCAAGAAGTTAAGAAAGTCTTGGAAAAGTACAATTTGGACTTTAAAATGTTACATGGTATTTCAACCGATAAATAAAGCGCCAGCTATGGTGGGAAAAAACCAAGGATTAGCAAATTATTTGGCAACAGATAGCAAGGCCGTGGGGAATGAAATCGTAGCATGTCATTGCCTTTTACACCAAGAGAACCTTTGTGCAAAAATTATTAAAATGGAACATGTAATGAAAATCATTATTAAAGTAATAAACTTTATTCATTCCAGATGAGTCGTCCATCGTCAGTTCCGAGATTTCCTATCCCAGTTAGATACTCAGTATGATGATGTCATTTATTTTACACAAGTTCGTTGGCTAAGTGCTGGGAAAATGCTGAAGCGAGTGATTGACTTGCGTGAGGAGATCATTACTTTTTTCAAAAGTCGTGATCATAATCTGGTGGCAAGACAAGGCTATGTGACTTATGGCTATGTGACTTAGCAAGCTACATTATGGCTATGTGACAAGGCTATGTGACAATGGCTATGTGACTTATCTTTTATAGTTGATATGACACAATATCTGAATGAGCTAATTACGATGCTTCAGGGGGAAAATAACCTGATACACAACCTATTTTACTCAATCAAGTCATTTGAGTTGTTTAAGTTAGCATTATGGAGTTCACAACTCAAGTCTGGTCAATTGTTGAATTTTCCAACAATGAGTAATTTTATGGCAAGTTGTGAAGACGATCCCATCAACTTTATTAAATACGCTTCACTAGTAGAAAATCTGCAAAATGAGTTCAGTCGTCGATTTCAAGATATCAGAAAACTTGAGAAATCTTTGGAATTGTTTGCAATACCATTTGCGACAAATACTGAAACAGCGTCCGTTAATTTTCAGATGGAGCTTATCGAAATTCAGACTAACTCCGAATTGAAAGCTAAATTTTCCTAAGTTTCTTTGCTATAATTTTACAGAAATTACTTGCCTTGTGAAATGGAAAAATTGAAAATTCAAGCTCAAAATATGATAACATTATTCGGGAGCACCTACTTATGTAAACAATAATTTTCATTAATGAAACAAGTGAAATCGAAAGGTCGTTCTCGTCTAACTGATGAACACTTGGAGGGAAACCTGCGGATCGCTGTATCCAACATTGAACCAGACATTGAAAGAATAATGAAAACCAAACAATGTCAAATTTCCCACTAGCTCTACAAAAAAATAAAAGAAGGTTGGAGATGTCTGTACGTTTTTGAAGCAAGTGAGCTGTTTTGTTCATTTCTGTATTTGTTTTTAATTTTCACTTTTAATTTTTTATCTCGGTATTTACTAAAAATATATTGCTGGGTGGTACAGCCCCCCTGCTTCCCGCCGTTAAATAGTCTATGTGAAATTGGCCCGCAGGTGCTAAAAGTCTGTTAACCCTTGTTCTTGATATATGGAAAGTCATGTTCAGCCCACATTAGATTCTTTTAATTCTGTGTCACGGGCGAAAAGGAATGAAAACCATTGATTTGAGCAATACTTGATATCATAACTATGATAAAATTGGGTGAGCCTTTCACGCCTTATATTTCATAGCCGATATATCACAATGCACTTACAGATTCAGAAATTACAGAGTTATTTATTTCTATGATTGAATATGAGCAACAAATAATATCGGCATCAAAAAAACTACGTATCATGTTCCACTGGTTAATCAATATCTCATTCTTTGTTCGCATAATATTGTTATTGGGATGCACTTCTGATCTCATTAATATTGCTTCTTCTCCCGTAAAAGATGTGCAAATTGGTTTACTGATATATTAGATGCTTCATTTGGTATTTGTTTTGCTTTTATCTTCTTCTTGCCTGTTTATTTGGGGTAATCCGATGTGACTTCCAGTGTGAATTGCGATCGTAAATGAATTCACAGAATTGATTCAATTCTTAGTAATACGAAGTTTGTGTGAGGGGCATGGGTTTGTTTTCGATTACTTTGGTACGCCTAATTATATATTTTGCTCACATGCTGGTCCTGTCATTATAAATGTCTGCAATTCTTAAAATCAATTATGTTTTTATTTATGTCATATAAACTTCTAATCTGATCTAATATTTTCTATTGCTTTTAAAATGAAATATGAATTAACAAGAAAGATCAATCATGCATAAAATATCAATTATGAAACACTTTCCAACTCTAATTTTACTTAAACATCTCTAAAATGCGATACATTCAGTGGTAACATTTTAAAAATTATCACAATGCTGCAATAATTAATTATATTTAAAAATTTAAAAAATAAAAAAAACGAACTTGATTCAAATGGCGTCATTGAAATATAAATCGCCTGGCTCTCTGTGTAAGAGCAGTAAATATTTCATTCATGCATTTTTATTTCATTCATAACAGTACTACAATAATTTATTCTACTTAAAAACTTAAAACCATGGAGGTAAAAGTAATTCAACTCTATGCAAAAACTTCATCGAAAAAGTCCATTAAATCGTCTGCTTTTCTATGTAAAATCAATGAATGTTTTATTCAGATTATCTATATGGCAGACTCCAGAACAAAATAATTTTGCGTTAAAGAAATTCAGCAGTTCTTATACAACTCATCTTACTGTCTAATCTATATTTACATTCTCCATAAGTAAAAATTAGGCTTCATTGTAGAAATAATCAAAGTTTGATGATCATTTAAACTCAAATATATTGTAATTACGCTGTTTCAGAATACAGATGCACAGAAATTAAGCAAAAATAAAGCGTTTTTAGGACGGATACAATACTAAATACAAATTAAGAAGAATTTTAAAAATCACGATTTTAACACAAGATGGATGCCATATTTTATTTTGAAGTGGGTCACGTGATCTCTTCATATAATGGTCACGTGATCTCTTCATATAAAGGGTATAATTATTATTTTAATTTTTTATTTAAAAAACTACTGAATATATTTTGCTGGAAATTTTTTTACATATTTTATGGGATAATTTGAATATTTCCTAAAACTTTTGAAGCAATTTGTGAATTTTAAATTCGCTTAAAATATGTTTGAAAAATTATGTCCCATAGGGTTCAATGTATTTTATTTTTTCAACTCGTGTTCAATCCAAAACTAATTGGGTGATATTATTCATTTATATTCCCATAGGTCCCACAGACCGTCTGAACAACATATTAAAATTATTTCATTTTGATAAAGTCATTTTTACGGCAGTTATCGTGCCAATGGACAGACAGACAGACAGAATGAACAAAGTCATAAACACTTTTCAAGTATGTTGTAAAGTGTTAAAAAATAAAAAAAATCAGTCATTAAAACATCGGTCACATAAAATTGTATGTAACGATTTAGTACGTCCTTGCCAAATGCCGGCATAAGCATGTAATGTGATTATAATTATTTTGAGAACGCATTGCGCCTTCTTCCTTAAGTTAGAGACCATATGTTCTTTTAACAAACGCTAAGAAAGAACTATTTGGTTCTTGAATCGAAAATACGGCATCCGTTATGTTATGTAAATCCGTTAGGGAGTGTAATGATAAGTATTTGCGATTTGGGAATTTTTGGGGATGCTGTAGAACATTTCTTAACAATAATGTCGAGGCGATTAAAAGTCTAATTTATTGGGAATAAAATCTGAATTGCCTCTAACAATGTGGATAACCAACAAGGATCCAATTTTGACATTAAAATCTAGATAAATTTATGCGAGCACTATATGATGATACAAGATGACCACACACATCGGGCAATCATGTAAATCTATAATCCCAAAACCATGTATATTAACATCCCATCTGTCACTTTTATTATGCCCATATAATTAATTTTATTTTGCTCATAATAATCTTATTATGCTCATATTAATTTTATTGTGCTCGTATTAATTTTATTGTACTCATATTAGTTTTATTGTGCTCATATTACTTTCGTTTTGCTCATATAAATGGCAAAATTAGATTTTTGTTGTCTGTCCACCTTGTTCGAGGCAATTCACACTTTATTACCTCTAACTCAGATTTTTGACTCGCCTTGGCATTATTGTCAACAAAGAATCCCAAAATCCAAAATCGAGCATATTTATCATCGCAGGGGGTAAATCGAAAATTAGGCTCTGTTACATTCTATATTGTAGTAGATACTGTAAATGTTTAAAGATTCAGCCTCTTGTTTTACAGGGGGATTTCTTATGGTCTGGAAAGACACAAAAATGCGTTAGAAAAGTACATAAAGACAAATTATAGCCATACCGAAAACACCTAGCAAGAAGTGAATTTAGTGAAATTCGGAAACTTGATACCCTTTCAAAAATGGGTATAAATGTATTCTATAATTTTACACAAAGAAATGAAAACAGCAAATTTAAATAAATAATATAACTATACAGGGTGATTAGAAAAAGATGGGCCAAACTTTACGAGGTTGTAATACACATCAAACCAAGCATTTTTCGTCAGAGTTTACCGGTTCGGAAATGAGACCTAAAGGCGCCAGTGAGTGCTTGATGATGAAACCGATGAGGTGAGGCGGAAACATAAGAATGACTTAGAAGTTATATAATTACATTTAATCTTTTGCTTACGAGTGGGATAGCGTCAATCCTAAACGAAGAACCTCTCAAAAGGACAGGTATTTGACATAACCTATCCCAAATAGTTCGATCCCCTTGGCAGACATTGGCGTCCATGGACGCCAATGTCTTTATATGGGGATCGAATCATTGTAACGATAAAAATTGTTATCGCATTGTAACGATAAAAAATGCTAGGTTATAAAAATATGCTAGGTTTAGTGCGTACTAGTACCTCGTAAAATTTGGCCCATCTTTTTAAAATCCTCCTGTATAATGGCATTATAGTTTTAAGAGTAAGGCAGGCATTGATCGCATCTTATTTTTCATTTATCAACGAAGGAGAAAAATGTATACCTTCATACTTCCGTAGCGTTACTTTTATCCCTTACATATTTAGAGATACTATCCGCAGCCCAGCCATTGCTTGCCGTGCTATACCGTAAATCAATATCATATTCTTTGTTAATACGAAATTGGAATGGCTATACAATTCTTGATATCATTAATATTGTCCATTCTCGTAAAAGTTGTAGCAATTGGTATACCAAGATACAAAAGACATTGAATTCGGCATTGTGCTTTCATGTTGTATAAGAGTTTTTCTATTAATTTTCGTTATGGAACATTTTATGTGAATTTGAATGAGAATACTAATGTAAATTAGAATGGATGTTTTCTCTATATAACAAAAATATTAGCAGTAACTCCAGTCCGATGGAACAGAAATGTTATTTGATTTCAACGGTTGCGCTCATAGGAAATTAAGCGCATAAGAGATGGGGTAGTTTGAAGAAAAGATCCCGTAATACACTGCGTGACAGTGAAAATGAAATACCATGAAGAAGTCGCCAGAAAGGGATGAAAATCGGCAAACAGAGAGAGACAGCAACGAACAATAGGTGATGTTTATTGCAAAATGACTCACCTATACACTGAGCGATAACACCGTCTGATCAGTAGCTTGTAGAACCACCTCGGGCGGAGATACAGGCAGCAACACGTCTCGGTACGGAGTCATTGAGCATTCGGATGGTGTACTGGGAGATGGCTGACCATTCCTTGTCAACCATTTGCCAGAGTTCGTCTTCTAAACGCAGCGCACGCAAGCGACGTCCAATCACGTCCCAAACGTGTTCGATGGGTGAGAGATCAGAGGAGACTGGTGACCAGGGAAGCACCTGGATACATTGCAGGGCATGTTGATTGATGCGTGCCGTGTGTGGTTGGGCGTTATCCTGCTGGTAAATGGCATTGGGCAACCCCTGAAGGAAGGGTAATGTTACCGGCCGCAGCACGTCATCCACGCATTGTTGGGCCGTCATAGTGCCCTGAATACGGACCAAAGGTGACCTGCTACCGCAGGCGATGGCGCCCCAAACCATGATGCCGCGTTGTCGCTCGGTTTGGGGTTCCACAGATGCGGCCGGATTGGACCTGTCATCACTTCGGTGCCAGACTCGTACACGGCGATTGCTATTGCAAAACAGAAGAGTGACTCGTCTGAGAATATGACCCTGTGCCATTCCACCGTCCACGTGGCTCTATTCAGACATCATTCCAAACGGAGGCGCCTATGCTTTTGGATCAATAGCAGTCTTCTTAACGGCTGCCGTGAGTGCCGGTCGTCGGCGATCAATCGGCGGATAGTGGTCCTAGTCGTTATGGGATCATTAAATTAAGGTTGTCCTGCACATGCTGCAAAAAGGCGACTGAAGTGGCCTGTGGGGCCGCCAATGCTTGCCGGCAGATGAGTCGGGCCACACGTGCTGACGTCGCATTGGGAGTACCGGCATCCATCAAACGTGTCACATTCCCTTGTTCCAACCATCTTTGCCACAGCCGGTGCACCGTGGTTGGGTGTAGGTGACTGTCCGCCGAGATTTGACGTATGGACCAACCTGCCCTTCTGAGCCCGATCACCATACCTTTCGTGAAATCGTCTGTCTGCTGGAACTGACTCGGTTGGCGGCAGCCTGGCATTCTCTGCTACTACACGTTTCCTCTTAGACAAAAAAATTGCAAAATGATGTCCCTGGTACACAGAGCGGTGCAAATAGTGAAGGTTCCTTCCCTTCTATCTCACTCGACGTGATCGGGACAGCTGCGCATTTCGCGTCATTTACATAACTCGGTGAGCTGCGTCTACCCTGCAAAGTGCATAATTTTCTACCCACTCCTTCTTGGTGTCTCATTTTCACTGTCACGTAGTGTGTATTATTTATATAGCGGGCGCTTATTTAGCAGTCGGGCAACAGAAAATAATTCATTTTAGTATATAAATAACATACAGGGTTCCTTCCTAAGCCCCTCTACGTTCATTTAACTTTCGATTAAAGTATTCTAAAGATGCAGAAGCAGGATCTACTAATAATTAAGTGACTAACCGCTATCAAATGAGAAAGTTTGCTGTGCCTCTAGCGGCGAATTAAAAAAGTTAGATTTCCTATCTCGGAAACGAAGCAAAATAAGCGATTTTATTTTTCTTATTATATATAATAAGGGATTTTATTTTTCTTATATATTCGTTTGAACTACTATCGTTTGAACTACTCGTCGTCTACTGAGGAATTTTATCGTTTGCTATTCAGCCGCATTGTTTCAACCAAATAAATATTTTAATAATACAGAGTAATAAAAAACAGTTTATTTTGCGAACCCATGAAGAGTTAGGTTTATGTAAAGAGTATAGTTTACGTATGAAGAGCTTTGCACAGATTGTGGGCATAGCAGAGTAAGTCGCTTATTTGGGATATACAGCGAGCGTAATGTAGCGAGTATATCGTAGGTTCTCTAACATAAGGTTAGACACTCAGCTCGGCAACGAATCAAAAAGTTATCAGCGTGACGTCATGGGAATTGAATTTCATCATTCTTGATTGTCACGAGCCACAGTAAACTTTGAGATGAGTTGCCAAAACTTAAAAAGTATTCGCATTATTACAGTCAAAAATCGTTTATTAATTTTGAAGTAGCAATATCCAGGCGTAAACAACTTGCGGATATATTTTAAATTGCGCTGTGCGCACAAGATCCAGTGACGGTTAAAGAAATTTAGTGACAATGATGGAGTAGGATGACAGTCGCAGTTAACAAATTCGATCCCTTTTGAGAGCATTGAGAACGTTCTTAATTCCCATGGCGTCATATGCGCAGAGTGAGGTAAAAATAATTAAGCCAGTTATGCCCCGGGAAGAGCACCCCCTGCGTATATCGTTATTAAATGGAGCTATCGTTTTTTCATGTATCATGGCGGCACATCGATGAGGCATATGCGTCGGCAATTCGAGTACCGGAGAAAGTATTCCAATAGGGAGCTAGCTGAATTTCAAAAAACCTATTGTAGATAAAAGTTTTTAAAAAGTGCAACTGCTGTGTCGTAAGAACCTATTTAAAACGTAATAGGCAGTGTTATTAAGGCGTAAGCGGTCAATGAGTTCAGCGCTCGATGTGTATTACACGTCTGCGGAGTGAGAGTAACATAAACACATATACGCCCACATACTGGCTAAGGTGTATTTAGACAAGGTTTATAGATACTATTTATATATAGGTAGTATCTATAAACCTTGGTGTTTAGATGCTTGTATAATGCGTATTAATGCTCGCTTACTAATTGATAATGTTTTTGTTTTTTGTTTTTTTGAAAAAAATAAATGAATTCTGAATGCATGATCTCTTCTTTATGCATACGGAATGAATGATCCCTGCTTTAAATCCAGGGCAACACCGGGTACGTTTTCTGGTAACTATTAATTATAAGCAAGATTTATTAATTTACAATTAGATTAATTTACAAAAATGCTGCAATATGGATTTTTGGCTAATCGTAATAATTACATTAAAAATACAACTTCCAAATGACACCAAATATCCCAATCCCGGAATCCCAATCCCTTTGGTATATCCCGTATCATTTATCATGATATATGATCTGACAGCATCGGTGGAAGAATTTCTTGTAGATCCCATTGATTTGTGGCCATGGATGTCGGTGTCACTTCTCAATATTCTTAGAGTTCTTCTTCTTTACTTATCCCACTTTTTTATCTGAATAAAATACTCACTTATAAATATTTGGCTGGTTTTGACATAAAACAAGGCTTTTGCAGTATTTCCAATCCGAGAAATCACGGCATGTAGTGCGTTATGTTTGTAAAATGAAGCTGTAAGAGAAATCCTTACCCCGGGATGATAATATATTATAATGATAATAATAATAATAATAGTAATAATAATAATACAGTAGGAATGATGACAGTATTTAAGAGCTTCCTATTAGAGATATTTTTCCCAGTAAAGTTCGTATTCGGTCATTTTTCTCATACTAAGGAAAAATATATCCAAATAAACAATTTACCTAAGTTATTTAGGGCCGCTTTGATCCACAGACCCTATGCATTCTAGGGGGCCCCCAAAAGACTTTTATAGTTAAAAAAATAAAAAAACATAAAAACTTCAGAGATAACTTTAACAGATAAAGATAATATAAATTGCATTTAAAACGTAATAAACTCAAAGTTTGTCGATACTCTATTGCCCGGCCATTATGGAATGGCCAAATATTCAAAAAAATAGTTTGGGGCACATTTGGGTCTTTTCACAACTCACCTGTGAAATTCAAGAAAGGCTAAAATGTTATTTTATTTTGGTTTTTGAATTTAGGCCCACCTCAATTGGAAGAAACTTGATCATCTAAAAGAAATTAACTGGAGAGAGCGGCTCAACTCGACTTTCTCATATCAGAATCCTTTTTAAGCAGGTTATAATTTCATTTGCAAATTTTACAGAATTTTTTTGAAAACCGTATTGTTGTTTCGAATGATCACAATTACAGCATGTTACCCGAAAAAGCTTGCAAAAAAATATTTCGATTGATATCAAGTTTGATAACGTACCCCACCGGGAATGAATTGCCGCCCCCCCCCCGAGATAGGGGGCTAATAATAAAGTCGAGAACGCAAAAATTGCATCACCACTATTTTTAACTACAATTATTGAAACCATTAAGTTTCAGGATCATTGAGTCTTAAGTAAGCCCCTCTTATGCATGATTATGTCAAATTTTGTCTTATATTGGCATGTTAAGAAAATACAAACTGTTGAATAAATTTCGAAGTTTTTGCTCGAATTTAAAACAAAATTCTACCCAGTTCTATATTTTTCGTTACCAAAGAAGAATATGAAGTTTCTTGAAAACCCACTAACATTTGTGGCAGCTATAGTGTACACAAGAAATCGACCACAGACAAACAAACGGACATCATTCCAGAAATAGTCAGGCGGTCCAAAAACATGCGTATAATGGCATTAAAATCTCAAAATCGAAAAATTTTGTGAAAACAAACCCTTTCAGTATTGCGTATGAGAACGTAATAAAGTTAAATGAGCACGGAAGATGGGCTCCAGCAGTTGCCTAATTTGCCTATAGTCAAAAGCCACCCTATCAAATTTATAGGAAGTAAGAGAGGATTTTCTGACTAAGACCATATATGGCTATGTTAATGAAGAAGTGATGCTTTTTATAGCATAATTTCAATGAACCTACGCTATATTTACCTTGAATATTAAACTAAAAAGATCAATCATGCTTAAAACATTGACTATGAAACACTTTTCAACTTCAATGCAATTTTATATAAACATCTCTAAAATGCGATACATTCCACAGTAATATTTTTAAAATTATCACATTACTACATTAATTTATTAAATTTGAAAACTTAATCGAAGAAAATGAACTTCATTCAAATGACGGCATTGAAATATAAATTGCCTCTATATGAAAACAGCGTTTCATTCATCACAATACTATAATAATTTATTTTATTTAAAAATTTGAAAAATTGTTATTTACCATATTTATTTTAAAATGGTAAACCTCTCTTATACATAAAATAATTAAACACTTGGGAAAATATTTATTATATAATATATCTCTTTTTTCTTTCTGGAGGATATAACAAGAATCAAAATTTAATTGGATTTGTTTTTCTCCCTATATTAGATAATTTTTATTTAAAAAACTACCTAACATATTTTACTGAAATTTTTTTATATATTTTATGGGATAATTTGAATATTTCCTAAAATTTTCGAAGCAATTTGTGTATTTTAAATCCGCTTAAAAAATGTTTGAAAAATTAGGTCCCATAGGATTCAATGTATTTCATTTTTTCAGCCCGGATTCAATCCAAAACTAATTGGGTGATATTACTCATTTATATTCCCATAGGTCCCACAGACCGTCTGAAAAACATACTAAAATTTCATTTTGATAAAGTCATTTTTACGGCAGTTATCGTGCTAACGGACAGACAGACAGACAGAATCAACAAAGCCATAAACACTTTCAACTATGTTGTAAAGTGTTAAAAAGCTAGAAACGCTTACCGTCTCATTACTGCCAGGTTAAAGGCTCATTAGAATCAAAGGTTTTACTTCACATAATTCTTAGGTTAGCGATATAACAACTCCGTTTCTATACCGGATTATTCAATTTGGAAGCATTAAAAGCAGTAATATCTGAGGAAACAAAAGGAAAATTTTTAACAAGACGAAAGGGGATTTCTTTACAGCCTATACCTCAGTCGGAGGTGCATTTAATTCATGCTCAGTTGATCGGAGGTTCGAGTTCTTTTAACGATAAAGCTTCATAAATGAATAAACAGTTACTAAAAAGTCTTTTACTACAGTGAATAATAGTAATAATAAATAATATTAATAATGGAAAATTGCTAAATAGCTAATAAAAGTATAGAATTTAAGCTTGAACGCTCCCTGCGAAGGACTTCGTTATTGCATGCATCGTCATGTAATCCGAGTTCAAGCTTTTCAACATGTAAAGTCAGCCGAGTGGTATAATTGACTTTGTATTTTAAAGCAGTAGTTTGCAAAATTCCAGTATATAGCAAATTTTCTTGTTTCGAGTATAGTTCTCGACTATACCGTTACTGCTGAGGTTAAAAAATGCGAAACCAGACAAGGAATTCTGGTCGCTGCATCCGAACCACGAATCCAAGCTACGTGCTTATAATTTTGATTATTTTAAAAATGACTCTTTAATGCAGAATAGCCATCTGTTTATGAAAATAAATACATTGGGAAATAAGAGTGCCCAGCATCGCCCTAGCTGCATGATCCTTCAATGTATCATGCATCATTTATCATCGTATAGGATATGATGGCAACCACAGAATTTGTGATTTCAAATGATTTGCGACCGAATGTAACTGTCATTTTCTGATAATTTTAAAAATTTTGTACATGTTTTATTTATTTATACTCACTTTTTTTTTTACTTTCCCTGCATTCATAGTATAATGTATAGGGTCGAAAAATGGAGTTCGAGTTTTCTACCGAAGAGCACGCTTCAAGCATTTCCGAACTCGAATCAAACTTTTTGTCAAGTGATGTGTGTATATGTGAGAAAGAGAGAGATTGTGGATGCGATATGTAAAAAAAAACAGAACATTTTGAACGCAATTTAGTATGATTATCACAATCAGTGATTACCAGAAACCTGAGTGAATGTATGTGTATGTAAATGTGTGAATGTATGTATATATATATATATGTCTATGTGTGTGTGTGTGTTGTTGTTGAGACCCAGACCGTCCGACCTACCAGAAAGGTGTAAGGTAACTGTTTGGACGACCGGGACGTGTCACCCAATTTAGACCGGAACCCAATGGGGGAGACATCCACAGGGACCGGAAGTGGTTCACGGAAGTATAATTCAAGAAAATATTTGCCTATCTTAGTAAATCTTGAAAGGGAAAGTCTCCGTCCACTTATGGTGCGCAATGGCTTCCATTATGTAACAAAAGCCTATCTTGAGAAGATGAAAGGTGGGGGGTCCACATAAAAAATCAAAAGTGTTTGGAGTGTGGTTCAAGGACATTCAGGAAAAAATTCCCTATCTTGACAAATCTTGAAAGGAAAAGTCTCCGTTCACCTATGGTGTCCTGATGATCAATCATTACGACATCAATGTCATTGCAACATCATATTCATACCACGACAAGGGTCAAGGTGGGGAGTCCATTAACAGTCAATCTCACGTTAGCTGTGTAAATAGTTCACTGTCCTCTGGTTCAAGAAAAGAAATATACCCTGTCTGCCTCGGAGGCGCGGTAGCCCATTGGTTAGCGCGCTGGAGTTGCACTCGGTAGGCCCGGATTCGATTCCAGCCACTGCCAAAACTGCCGCCGTGTTCATGCGGAGTACGATCACGTTAAACATGTGGGTCCGAAAGTCCTTCCGAGAGGTTGGTGGTAGGGGAAGGAGGGTACGGTCCCTGTGGATGCCTCCCCCACTGGGTTCCGGTCTAAATTGGGTGGCACTTCCCGACCGTCCAAACAGTTACCTTACACCTTTCTGGTAGGTCGGACGGTCTGGGTTTCAACAACAACAACCCTGTCTGCCTCGGTAGTTCCTATCTTGAATTAGAGATTTGGCTCCCACTTCTGGTGGTAAAGACTCTGATAATTTTTTAGCCGGTGATTTCAAAAATTTCAGCATTCGGATTCCATATAATCATTTTAATTCTTCCATCTCAACCTGTTAATACCCTACAGCAAGGGAGGGGTAGCCATATTATTAAATATTCACATAGACAGTAAAATGACCTCAACTACTTATTTTTACATATTAACTAATTAAATAATAAATACAGCTTCTGTGTATTCTGTAATAATTTCCTCGCATTCTTCCTTGTGGTTCGCATTCTTTTTTGGGCATTATCAAAATTCAAACCCTGTTACACCTTAAAACAAAGGAGGGGGCAGCCATAATATTAAACACTCACATATAGACAGTAAAAGACCTCAACTACTGACTTTCTACATATTAACTATTATGAATAATAAATACAGCTACTGTATCATGTAAATTTCCTCACATTCTTTCCTGTAGCTCACATTCATTTTTGTGGCATTATCAAAATTCAAACCTTCATCCTCGTTAAATATTTCATGCCTTGTCAATTTAATTCTAGATATTATTGTAATTATGTAACTTAAAATTCTAATAATATCACTTCCCCTATATACATAGTTCTAGACAGAATAAACCAAATTCTAAACTGAATCACAGATTCCAAGCTTATACAAAACTACTATAAGATGTTTCTTTATTGAATAGCATTTTATAAATTGCTTAATACTTGACAACAGGTTAAGAGAAATTTAAGTCAGTCATTACAATGTCTCAAGTCAACTTAATTTTCCGTAATATTGAATTTTCATAAATTTTGAAACATTTTTGTAAATTTGGTGATATTTATTTTAATTTGGCGATATTTTTCAGTTTAACATTTTCCAGAAAGTTACCATATGTTTCGCAAATGTCGTACAATTTGTCGCAAAATATACTGTCAAGCGTCACGCACAAACATAAATGACTTTCCTTATATAGAATTATATATACCGCATCTTATGTTTTATATTGAGAGAAATCGAAAGAAATACTAACTTTAACAAGTATATAATAACAACTGACGGGCGTTGCCCCAACAATAAAATAACATTGAATAAAATATTGAAATTTAAATGTTATTTAATGTTGCATCCGTCATAAAACGACTTTATTTTTACGTATTATCGTTATATCTAAATTCTTTGCCAACGCAATTGCAATATTCTTGATTTTAAAGGATCAACAAAATTTCTTTATTCCTACAACGAGGTCCAATTTTAACGCTAAACTATAGCATACAAATGTAAACAAATCAAGCAATTTTAAGGTGAGTTGTTGCTGTTGTTGAAATCTAGACTGTCCGACCTACTAGAAAGGTGTAAGATAACCGTTTGGACGGCCAGGAAGTGCCACCCAATTTAGACCGGAACCCAGTGGGGGAGGCTTCCACAGGGACCGTACGCTCCTTCCCCTACCACCAACCTCTCGGAAGGACTTACGGACCCACATGTTTAACGTGATCGTACTCCGCATGAACACGGCGGCAGTTGTGGCAGCGTGCAAATCCAGCGCGCAAACCACTGGGCTACCGCGTCCATAATGTGCCAACAGCACGCGGTGTTCCCAGGTAGTCACCCACCCAAGTACTAACCGCGCCCGATGCTGCTTGACTTCGGTGATCTAACGAGAACCGGTGTTTTCAGCACGGTAGGGCCGTTGGCTCTGTAAGGTGATTTGTATAAGAATTGCGGATTATGTTTTCACGCAAATTTGTTTAGCTCTGGAGTCTGGAATGTAAGTGATATGAATTTTACATATAGAGGCAGACGATTTACAAAATGAAATGGTTTGTCATAGTTACAAGAATTTCGAAGAACTAATTTAGAATAAGAAAATAATGTGTTTTCTATAATAATGAAATAATATAATTATGACATAATATTAATTGCAAAAGCATCGTAAACACTTCGCAAATTATACTTTCGATGACGCTATTGAAATAAAGTTCATTTTGTGTAACTTCCATGGTCTTTTTCGATGAAGCTTTAAGATTAATTTTGTCAATGGCAATTTTTGAAGGAGCCTGAAATGTAAATAAAATTACATTTCAATTGAAAAGTGTTTCATGATCAATGCTTTATACATGATTGACATTTCTTGTTGTTCAAAGTAACAATATTATTTAATGAAAGGAACTATTGGAAGGTATGTTTTGTATACATACACCTTCTGATGATTTTACGATTTCATTACCTTCTATCCATTGTTATTCATTCTCTCTTTTAATTAATTCTAATTCATACAGGGTGTTTTTGTTTACCCCGACTAATTTTCATTTTGCTGACTAAATCCCCTTGTTTTTTTTTATCTAGTAACCAAATGAATTATCTTTTGTTTAAATTTGGAAGATATATATATATATATATATATATATATATATATATATATATACTATATATATATATATATATTTATATATATATATATGAGTGTGTGTGTGTCTGTGTGAGAGAGAGAGAGAGAGAGATTTTCGCACACTTTTCAATATATAAAAGTTCTATATTTTTAAATGGCCTGTACCTGTATTCACTTTTATATATTATATCCAAAACATTACTATTAGCAAATAAAAATACCACCAGTCTAAATTCTAAACACTTTTAATAAATATGCGGCCCAAATTATTCTTAAATATACAGAATATTTCAAGATGATAATAATCTTTAGGGAACGCACATTTTAATATCGCATTCGAAGATTTACTCAACCATCCTTAAAAGCTTAATTTCCTCTGTGGAATTTCCTTTCTCGTTTTTTTTTTAATTCTTTTTGCATGAGAATTTCTTTCATATAACTTAAATATTTAGAATTCTTTTAAATGAGGTGTATACTTTTAAATTATTCTAAATGGAGCGTAGGCACATTCCTTTACTCCAAAATAGTTTTGTGATTTCGTTTTGCAAAATTTACGAAGTGGATAAATACTTTTATATGCTTTTATCTGATTCTTAAAATTATTTGAGATATTCTACAGAATTAAATGTCCTCTGTGAGTTGGTCAGACATTAATGAAAATATTTAATATATATATATATATATATATATATATACATTATCCTACGCTCGTCTCCGGCCTCTCGGTCATAAGTCGACGAGCAGCCCAATACAAAGAAGAATGCTAAAAATAGTCACTAAAAGCCTTGTCAGTAACACATAAAGGAAAACAGTCAAGAACAACAGGGCATATGTTGAGGTCTCCAGTCATGGGAACGCCATGTTCGCAAAGAGGGCAGACATCAGTATCTGTCTGTCCCATTCGATACAGGTGACCCTGTAAGTAATCATGACCCGTGGCAAGTCTAAAGCAAGTCACGCCAGCTGCTCTATGCAAGGAACTGGGTATTCTTGCCGACTTATTTAACAGGGAGTTCCACTTTTTTCCAGAAGCGCTCTCCCTGTACAGACTGAAACGGTTAACTTTAATAGAGAAGGATATACATCGTTTTATATGCCCCACAGGCAAGGGAGGATCCGGTTGCATCATTTGAGATCCATTCTTAGCCAATAAATCTGCCAGCTCATTTCCATATAACCCGAAGTGGCTTGGAATCCACTGCTGGGCAATGCGGTTCTTGATGTTCAGCAGCTTATCTATTTTTTACACACAATTCTTGGAAATCTCACCTTCCCAGAGATTGAAAGTTGTTAAGGTCATAATTGCCGCCCTGGAATCAACAAAGAAGACGATATTTTCCTTTTCACACTGCTCCATTTTGTCTAAGGCTAAAGAAATGGCGGCTATTTCGCCATTAAAGTTGTCAAAGTGTTTTCCAACGGCGCAAGACAATGTAAGGTCCATAGAGTAAGCGCCAGCTCCAGTATTTTTAATGGGCCCCCTCAGACGAACCATCAGTACAGACATAGAGCCAAGAATCATCCGGAAAACGTTCATGTATAGTAGTCAAGGCAGTAAATTTCAATTCAGAATCAAGAGAAGATTTCGTGTTAACAACAGATACGAGATCCAATATTTAATATATTAAAGAATAAACAACCAACAAATTTATATTTGCTATAAATTTCCATTGATCTTCTGATTTAGTGTATAGTTTAGTCATGCTCCTGGTTTGATAATCTGTATGAGTAGATGCGATGTTTGTTTAGCTTGTCAGCATCTAATAACTGTTAAATTCATTAGCAGAGACAAAACTTGTTATGTCATGTAATTTTTGACCCTCTGCCACGTCAGCACATCTGCGTATTAGCCAACATGAATCCAATTTATCGAGTATCGAACTTGACGTGAAGAAAACGAGCTTCATAATCACAAAATGGCTCTCCAAAATTTATACTAATGTTCCCACGGCAGATATCAGCATAGTCAACCCTGTCATATCAAATTTATTTTACCGAAGTTGCCTGAGTTACAGCAGGTAAAAACACATATCAACTAAAATGACTATCAATTTGTTATTTATCTTTTTTTGCACTTCTTATCACATTCTAAATCGTTAATTTTATTTTCACTTATCCGGGTATCACTTTCAGAATCAACTAAATCATTGCTCATTTGGTTTGGTCGCAAACGTTATAGACGGCATTTAACATCGTTATAGACGCCTTTTAAGAAACCAAAGATTAAGAATAGTGAGCAATGATGTCAACCTATGCTTTACATTCAATCTGATTCAAGCTACAATTTTGGTTAAGTTTTATTATATATTGATTTTATTATATTTATACATGAAAATCTCTCTCTCTCTCTCTCTCTCTCTCTCTCTGTGTGTGTGTGTGTGCAGTCTGTAGCAGGAAATCTAAGCGTCGTAAAGCCATGAAAATTGGTACATAGATACTTCAGAATGCAGAAAGGTGAACTTCGGCGTTATTTGTTTTTAATTCGAATTAGTTTTTGATGTGCATAACATTTGGGAAACGGAGAGATATGAAAAATGTAAACATATCTGGACGTATGCCTTCGAACCTAACAGAAAAATATGTAACTACTTTTTCTTGTTTTGTGGGAAATACGGTCCAAATTATGGAAATATAGAAAAAAATAAATATTGTAATATTAAGAACTTTTTTTTAAAAAACTTTTAATCAGAGCGAGGTTTCTTTTTTCACTCGAAATCTTTGATACCGTAAAAGATAGGTGTATATATAGTTAGTGACAAAAATATGAATTAGAAAATTTAGTATCTAAATCTATATATTTAAAAACGTTCTAATAGTTTTCGAGTGATCGCCTTGCAAAGTTGAAAAAGATTGAAAATTTCCCATTTTTCTAGCTTTTAATGCTTATATCTGCAAAGACTAAAAGTGATTTCTGGACAATGCAATAATAAATGCAAATATAAGTAATAATGTGCAGCTCTTTGAGAAAGCATTACAAGTGTATATAATTGAGATTATATATACACTTGTATTAATAGATCGAGCTCTTAGTTTTCGAAGTATAATGGTTAAAATTTCGATATTTCAGTATTTTAACCTGAGTTTACCAATGGGTGGGAAAGCTGTAATATTTGAAATGTCACTATTGTTGCGGCTCACTATATTTACTTAGCCATTGGTGAAATATTAATGCATAAACACGAGATAATTCATTTTGTTTAAAAAGATTAGGAGGTTTAATGAACTTGAGAATTCTAAAGTTGTTTAATGATTGATGAGTTTTGAACCGAATGGTAGGAAATATATGTATTTATGTGTCGCCAGACAAGTTTATAGATTAACTTGAATCAAAAATCTCGTTAGATATACTGTATAGGTTTAATTTATATACCGCCAACGTTGTTGGTAAAATGACTTTATGTATTTCGATGTTAAGGTGTATCCAGATGAAAGGATAGGTGTATCCAGATGAAATTGGAGCAAAAACTAAAAGTGCTAGCTAGCTAGAAACAGCTTTATTTTTTAGCCCGATTTACAATAATTTTTGGCGATATTCACACAAATAAATTCCTTCGCGTTGTAAAATACGTGCCAATCTTGATGCCATCGAAAGGATAGAAAAAATTCTCTTTTAAACAAACTTTGAACGGAATCCATGCAATTAATCGGCAAATTTTCGGGAGTTTTTAAAACATATATGCTTTTCGTGTGTTTAAAACATTCCCGATATTTAAATTACGATATAAAAGATTGACAGGCAATCTTATGTTTATAATTTAACACCAGATCCTTTAAATATTATACACAGCTCCAAAATGAAAAATAATTTCCTGAAGCCATCTGTTTATTAATTAGAGTTTTTATTTTCCTATAATTTAATTATACATTTATTTTTTGAGTGCAGATCTCACTCAACATTACATTTATTGTTGTTTATTTCTATATTTATTCTTATATATGTATTCTTATTTTTCCAAAATATTCTTCAATTATAACATTAAAATCCTAATAGGTAATGAAATCCGGTTATGATAAGGAGTGCAAGGGTAAAAAAAAAAAAACGACACGAAAGTAAAGCAATGTAGCAAAGAACTTCAAAAACCTCAACTTAAATACGCGTACTTGTTGTAACTATATGATAACCTATATGATATGAATAATAAAGGTAGCGGGAATAAAAACGTTCCATTAAAACACATTTCCCACAATTTTCCAAAATAGTTAGCAACGCTTTAAAAAAAAAGAGAATAATCCCAGAAATCTCTAACTGTTTATTTCCTTCTAAATAAAAGCCTATATTACTTGAAATTTTCAGTTATTACTCTGTAGAATTCCATTTCTTCTTCCTCATTTCTACTGATTTAATATCCAGAAAATGTAGCATCATTTGGAGCAAGCGGTATATTTATAGTCCGATCTTTGGGGAATGTGGTATTTTAATTTACTAAGTAAGGAGTTTAGCTGACTAGGTATGCGAAAATTTGCATGTTGTATTATATATTTTCATTAGTCTTTTTCAGTAGTGTTAAATTCAGAAGTAAATTTGGTTATATAAAATAATTAAAAATTCATAGAAATGATACGAAAATGTTCAGAAATGTATTTCTCATGCTTCATTTTAATTTGCTTATGAGTAATTTTAATTACTATGAACATTTTATAAAATTATTTTTATTTTCAAACTATTTTTAAAGCATTTTCTAATTATCTCGGAGTTCTTCAATACTCACAAAAAGTTCAAATTAATTTTGAACCAGCTTTTGATTATTGAGGATTTCTCCAATATTCACTAGCTAGCCATTTCATCCGCGCTTCCCGCGTTCTCAATGGCTAGTGATCATTAAATGTAACTCCTACACGCTTATTGAAAGTTGTTGATGACCAGTTTCAATAGTTGGCAGTAAGGGGATATCAAATGGCTTATTTACAATGTTTTTGAAAAGTAAAGTGGTGTTAGTGCAAAGTGCTATTTTAAAAATCCATTTATATCGTCACCCCTAATTTGAATTTCAGAAATTTTCGATATTTTTTTTTTGTTGTTGATCTGAAAAATGAGACAAATCGAATGAAACCAAAACCAAGATTCTGACTCTAGTGTATACATGCGCTCAATCATTTTGAAAAGTAGCTTTGAATTTTTGAATTATTCCAATTACATCTTAACATTTATTTTTTTAGAGCTTAATTGATTCATATTGACTTGTTGGAGCTTTATTGAAGATTTTTGTAAAGGTTCAATGATCTCGATGTTGCTTATACTAATAGCATAGCCCGACTAAGCTTTCCTGCGGCCCGAACAAGCATTCGAGGCCGCTACTCACAGTAAAGAACTGATAATTTATGACATTTCCCCATCCAACTGAAATAAAATTTTATCGTCAAAGAATTATCAGAATTTTCCATTTACATTAATCGCATATTGTAATTAATAAAAATGACACTTTATATATTTTGAGCATATATAAATTTGCTCTCTTCATAAATTCTGAAATTCTGACCCGTTAAATACTGTTCAAACTTTCACACAATTATTTCATCTTCGATAAATACTTCGATACGTTTGCGCTTTTCCACATAAGCCGATTTGGGGAATCGCCTTTGTAATGGGGCCCTGGGGCCCATGCCCCGTGGTTCCCTGCCTTAATATGGCTCTGACTAATAGAAATGCAACTGTAAAGAAAAACTTCGCTTATAAAAATGCATCTTAGCACTTTCTTTTTAATTTAATTGTTTATCGTTGGTAAAGTAAGAATAACGCTCTACCCAGAAACTTAATTATTCTGAAGGGAGCACTAGATGATCTCTCATAAATATGATATAAGCAACAAAAAAAGCAAAACGTTTCTTTAGTGCCTGTTGTAAGAACATGACATTTAATGCCTCATAATCGAAAAAAACGTATAAAAATACATTTTGCGTGATTTTGTTCCATTAAAATATATCCAAAAGAAATACGATGATCCCACGAGGACTCTAGCCATTGGAGACCGTAATGCATTATAATAGTATCCCTAGTTAAATATACCTTGACGTCAATGAAATCTGATAAGAATAACATTAGATTGCCAGCTTATCGAACTTTGATGGCAGTTTCATGTTTCTGGGCATATGTTTTTGTTTGAAAGTTCAGAAAGTATTCGATTTATCAATAACAGGTGGTCGTATCCAGTAACATTTAATAGGCTTTAGAAATGATGCCTTACTAAGTTTGCCTTACTTGCCGTATTAAAAATTTGCAAGGCTCAATGTTTGATTATATGAATTGAACACAGTGTATTTTATTATAAGCTTTATTACTTTCTCATAGTACGTAATATAGTATATACAGGAAGTATTGTTTTTACGAAAATTTTCGAATTCGATATTTTGATACCAATATATGTTTTAGGATTACGCGGTAGGGTCATGTTACACTCTGGGGGGGGGGGGCATCTTCAAGTATGGCATCGATTGTAGGATTTTTTGAAGCTCTCTAAAGGGAAGAGTAACACGCTATAATTGTAATCATTTAGCCCAACGATACCGATTTTACAAAATTTTAATTGTAAATTTAAAAAAAAACAAGCTTCTTAACAATTGATTTTGGTATAAAAAAGTCAAGTTGAACTATTCTCCAATTAATGTCAATTAGAAATTGTTTTCCATTTAGCGAAACTGATTCATTAGAAAATACATAATTAAAACAAAATATTTTTAATTTGTAGAGTATTAAGTTTAATAGAACAAAACTTTGAACCAGGCATCAATTCCAGTTTTATTAGATTACGCCCAAGCATGCTACCAGCTGTATTCTACTGCCATGTAAAGAACCTTACCCATTTGTTACCTTGCCTTATTCCAGCTTCAAAACAACGCCAAGTTTCGACCTCCAAAATACCCTATTTTTACTTTAGGGTGAAATACATAATTTGATATTTAATTTTAGCTCAAAGCAATAATATTAAACTTAATTTGAGCTCAACAAACAACAAAAACCGAGGTTCAAGAATATACATCTTGGACAACTCCCAAGCATGATACCAGCTATATACCAATAAGGAATTTCCTTATATTTCTTTACAAATTAAGAACAATGAAAATGTATCATTCCGAATTATACTAAATTAATGGCCACCTTAACTCCTTATAATGTTAAACCTTTATCTATCATTATTTCAATACAATACTATAAACCCGTCATATAACGGTGTGTATAAAATTGTAAAAAAATCCCTCCCATTCTCTCACCTACAGAACTTGTGCTCCTAATATTTTATGATACATACGAGCTATGCACACAACGGCGTATCTAGTATTAAGAGTGGTTAGGCAACGTTTTAGGGCCCAATAAGCATAAAGGCCTGGAGTGAGCTGGGGTATTTGCGGAGATCAGAACAAAACAAATATTTCATCAAAAGTTTTCTTGAAAAATGAAAGTATTTTATTGTTATTATAACAATAATACACGCTAAAAAAATATAGGTAAAAACGCACGATAAACTGGGTTTACTGCCAGTAGGGTGACTTTTCTACACAGGTAAATTTCCAGTAATACACTTAAAAAGGTGAGTATGAGTGTGTTATTTTATTCTTGTATGTAATAATCGCACAGAATAATGCTTATATTACTTTCCCTGCAATACATGGTAATGTATAGGGAAAGTATTGGAATCATGCCGAAAATCACAACTCGAGTTTTCGACGGATCTACACGTTTCGAGACCTCTAGAATACGAAAAAACTAATTTTAGCGTGACGTCTGTGTGTATGTCTGTCTGTGTGTCTGTGTGTCTGTCTGTGTGTCTGTCTGTCTGTCTGTGCAGATTTTGTATCCACTCTAACTAAAAAACTAATGGACCGAATTTCACTAAATTTTGTAAGTAAGTCACTTGTGGGCGGGGCTGGTGCTGATTAGTTTTGGGTACGATTCGGAATAAAAGAACCCGCCTTTTTTGTGAAATGGCCCGCAAAAGCTTGTATCCACTGTAGCTGAAAAACTAATGGACAGAATTTCACAAAATTCGGTAGATGAGTCACGTATAGGCCACCCTGGTGCTGATTAGATTTTGGTACGATTCGGAAAAAAATAACCTGCCTTTTTTTGCAAAATGGCCCGCAAAAATTGCCAAAATCTAAAATAAAAAACTGGGTATACTCAAATATATCCATTAAATGCTGGTTTAATACGTAATTTTTAACGACGAAAAGAATAAGACCAACCCCATTACACTAGGACTAGTCGTTCTCGAGATATTTTAGTTTTTCTTACCTTCCCTACGCCACCTTTGAAAATAAGCCCGGTTACCGCATGAGAACGAAAATTGAATTAAAAGTGAAATAAATTTAGTTAAAATAAAGAGAACGTTAATATAAGTCTGCAGGGAAAGTCATGTGCTGCCCACATCAGATTTTTTTATTTTACGCTGATAAGACCGTTTTAAACAGGTAATTTACGCACCTATTTGCCTGCTATCTACTTACCTGCTTAAAAGGGTTTTCTTTAAAAGGGACCCATTTAAAAAGGCAAACAAGTGCGTAAAATGAGCATCTTATGTTGCCTCTTTACCTGTTTAAAACGGTCTTTTCAGATTAAAATAAAATATACTTATTATTCTGTGTAATTCTCAAATAAATGAATAAAATTACACATGCACATAGATATAGTTACATTTTTAAATGTGCAACTGGAAATTTACCTGTTGAAAAGTGTCATCCGAGTGGCAGCCAACCCAGTTTTTTTTTTATGTTTTTATCCCTAGTTTTTTAGTGTTACTCATATAAAGCTATTTATGACCATTTCAACTGGTTTTTATATGATAAATACAAAAAAACAATCTTACACAAAAAATATACATTACTTATTACATATAAATAAAAATGCTTTTCAAAGTTTGAAAAACGCGGAGCCCTCTTAATCGCGATGCGGGAATCAGGATGAGACCAAACTCGTGTTCGTGCTTTTAACGATGGCTTTACTGCGCAGCAGCCTTCACTTCACAGTGGGGAATAGCACAGGAAGTGCAAATGGTTCCAAAATTCCCGTTTTCCCAAATCTAAAGTTTAAAGGGACCCTTTTCCAAGTTTTGTTAAAGGACTAAAATTCGTTGTTACGCTGCTACCCGCACCATTCCCAATCAATACTATTAATTCTTAGACGACTCTCTATCAAAAGATAAAAAGATAATTAATATACCACCCCTTACAAAAGACAATTAATATAAAATCTCAGCCTGCCCCCCTAACAAAATGAACTTGTCCCACAAACTCAGTGTTTGTTATATTTCGTTATAACTTTTGTTATAACTCGTTATATTTTGAATCAAGAATATTAATTCCACCAAGGTGATAGGAATTTTTAAAGATATTGAACTTAATTTTCAAGATATTAAATTTTCACTAATTTAACATCGTTTTAACTTCAGCTTTGTCAATTTGGCGTCATTTCTGTCCATTTGAAGATATTTTTTCAATTTGACAGTATTTTCAAAAGTAGACATGTTAGAAATACGTATTTCGCCACGTTTGCTGTTGAGGTTGCCAAATTGGAACCAAATTTGTTGCCAAGTGTTAATAAACAGACAGATTGGTGGGGTAAAATATATAAAATGCCAAACATATTCTTTGCAAAACACTAATTTCATTTTCATAACTTTTTAAAGACAAAATAGCACTCAAAAATGACCATTACTATCCTTAAAAGATATGAATATAATTTGAGACTATATAATATTGTAAAAAAACTATAACAGCTTGAGTAATTTTTTCCATTAAAAAATATCTAAAATAATTTGATAATCCCACCAGGTTCAAGCCCTTGAGTGTTATGTCTCTGGTTATTGACGTCGTTGAAATCCGGTGAAAATAAAGGAGATTGCAACATATATAGTTGAGATGGTAGTTTCTCGTGTTGCTAGACATATGATTCATTTAAAGCTCAGCAGATATATTACTTATTGATAACAGGCTGTAGACTATATTACAGAATGCACTTTAAAACCATTATCATGGTTTTAAATGTTATTTTGTTAGATCAAAAAATTTAACCGAACAATTTAAAGCTTTTAGTTTGAGTACTATGGTGTTTTATTTATAAGCATCTTTACTTTGTATAGGTTTTAGTTTACATTTAAACATAGCAATTGCTTTCTTTATTGAACGCTATTTATTTATTAAATTAACTATAATATCTAAGTTAATTTAGCAAATAATAAATAACTAATAATAACTAATAATAACTAATATTTAAGTTAATTTAATAAAGTTTTATCATTAGTATTCATTAAAAGGGACTAAATGTAGAACGTTTAACAGAACAAGATTTCATAAATATGCGAATTTTAATAAATAAATAAGTTGGTATCACGTCTGATTTCAATAAATAAGATTAAGGACACAACTTTAGACTGAAGTTCTTTTATTAACACTTCTTATAAGACGTACAAAGTATAAAATGCCAGAGCTCTTTCGAGCGTTAATACGCTCTTCATCAGTGGCTACATGGAAAGTAAATAGAATCGTTCATATATAGATCAGTAACATAGCAAATTGGGATAAATAAATATAAAATCAGTAAATTAACAGACGATTATCCAAGAAATATACACAAATAATATAAAATATATTTTAAACGGATTCAAGATGCAAGTATATCACGAGAAAAGTACAATTATAAAATATTATTTTATTACATGAAAAATGCAAATTCGAAAGGACAGTCAAGCACGATCTTTATGAGAATGACGTCAAAGATAACTACAAACAGACTTGAATTGCACAGAGTCGAGAATAAGTCGCCAAGCATAACTTAAAATTTAAACGGGGTCAAAATTACAAATCGACGCACGGTATATATAAATAAAAAATCTGATATGGGCAACACATGACTTTCCTTATATAATGTAATGAATTTACTACTTTTACAGTAAAATAAATAGGTTTTTCTTATAGTAGATACTAATATTATTTGCAAGATAGTGAATTTTCTACAATTAGTCGTCATTTTCATTGATTTAGCGGCATTTTTATACATTTGGCGAGATTTTCGTTAATTTGGCAACATTTCAAAAAGTCGCCAAGTTGGCGACATTCCGCCATATTCGTCGCCAAAATCTCGCCAAGCGTTATGGACGAAGAAATAAGTTGTTCTTACAGCAGATAAATTACTATTGACGTTCAAATACAAAAGTATTCCTCAAAGTATCTTTTTTCATGAATGGAACGAGCTAGATCCTCGAGAATGATGTCACCCAATTTATCGCATGGTATTACATATGAAAAGTGAACATGTTTCTCAATAGGAAATATTTTTTTTTATATGACTTTTTAATAATTTTTTTGAAAAATGTGCAATATCTCGAGAACGGTTCATGTTAACGTTCTAAAATTTATGTCAATCGTTTTCTAATGAAAAATTACATAAGAAATGTCGATTTGCGTAACTTTATTAGTGGTTTTGATTTTTAGACGATTTTTTCAAAATTTTATTCGAAAATTTGGGGGGTTCTGAACATTCGATTACGTATAAAAACAATAGGCTTCCAGTGTTTACGGATTGTGATTTTTGTACCAAATTTTGTTCGAATCGGTCCATTCGTTGGTCAGTTATCGTCTCCACAGACTCACTGACACACACACACACACACACACATACTTTCACACACACACACACAGACATCACTTCAAAAATGTTTGATTCGTGATCAGGGATGCTTGAAACGTGCTCTCCCGTCGAAAACTCGAATTCGAATTTTCGACCCCGTCACAATACTTTCCTTATACATTATGTATATAAGGAAAGTAAAAAGGATTCATAAAGGAGAATATTACGTGCGTTATTACAACGCATTAAAAGGAAATTTTTTTCAAAAACGGGCAGAAAATTATCATTAACAACATATTGTGCAAGAGCCGTAGAAATTTTACCACTTTTGACATCACGAGCGTGTTCTGCTAAACGGATGCCAACATTATGTGTTTGGTACTACCAATATAAAATTTATAGCCACCATCAGGAGACAACAGGGAAACCACATACACCCCAGGAGCCAACGGCCCTACCGTGCTGAAAACACCGGTTCTCGTTAGATCACCGAAGTCAAGCAGCATAGGGCGCGGTTAGTACTTGGGTGGGTGACAACCTGGGAACACCGCGTGCTGTTGGCCCATTTCGGACGCGGTAGCCCGGTGGTTTACGCGCTGGATTTGCAAGCTGCCACAACTGCCGCCGTGTTCATGCGGAGTACTATCACGTTAAACATGTGGGTCCGTATGTCCTTTCGAGAGGTTGGTGGTAGGGGAAGGAAGGTACGGTCCCTGTGGATGCTTCCCCCGCTGGATTCCGGTTTAAATTGTGTGGCACTTCCCGGCCGTCCAAACGGTTACCTTACACCTTTCTGGAATGTCGGATGGTCTGGGTCTCAACAACAACAACATACACCCCAGCATAGCTTTCAATGTCATCAATATCCCCTAGTTTATCAGAACGAATACGGTTAAATAAAGTGGTAATATTAGAGTGAGCAGGCTTTAAATCAAATTCATGACAGAACTGAATAAAGAGACGGAAGATCTTAAGATGGCTGTTTTTTGTGTATATTTCTTGGATAATCGTCTGTTCATTTACTAATTTTATATTTATTTATGCATATTTGCTATGTTACTGGTCTATACATGAATGATCCTATATATTTATAATGAAGAGCTTATTAACGCTCGAAAGCGTTCTGGCTTTTTTTTGCTTTGTACGTCTTATAGGAAGTTTTAGTAAAAGACCTTCTGTCTAAAGTTGTGTCCTTAATCATATTTATGCGAATTTTATCTTTACATTAACTGAATTAATGGCTGTAAACCTTCTTCTCTTCAACAAACTCCTTAATCCAACAAACTTTTACATAAGAAGGATACTTAAGTTTATTAGTTTTTATTGTTTATAAATGCAAAATTTAAAAGTTTTGCTTCTACAAAACCTTATACACTAAATTAAGTCTGTGTAGAACTATTAAGGTTTTATAAGTCATAGAAGTGAGGCGATATTACTTCCGAATTATGGGTCACAGGTTTCTGGCTGAGTGTGTGGCAGCAGCCGACTTTGCTCCTGCCCAAATACATCCATTGAAGATACTTGGAACCTGTACCCGAATTATAAATTCGGAGAGGAAGTTAGCTTTTGCTCTAAACGTATAATGTCTATCTTGTAAGCACCAGGTCCCTGGGTCGGGCCTGACAACATCCTTCCGCTACAATGATGACTGGACTTTTGAAACATTCAACCTTCTCTCTCCAACGATCTCACCATCTTAACACGAGATGGCAGCACCATACGGAGCCAGAGGCCCTACCACTCCCTTCCTGGTTGACCACGACTGATGTCACACCCGAGGCAACACGCCTCCGGGCCTTCAGCCCTCAATTGAGTTCCGTATGGGGATACGCAGGGGCTTTTCTGCGCGACCCCCTCCTCGCCGAAATTCGACCCGGGCTTCTCATCAGGTGGGGAATGTGCCGCAGCAGCCGACTCTGCTCCTGCCAAAAGACATCCATCGAAGATGCTTGGAATCTGTACCCGAATTATAAGTTTGGAGAGGAAGCTAGCTTTTGCTCTAAACGTATAATGTCGGTCTTGTAAGCACGAGGTCCCGAGTTCGGGCCTGGCGACTCTCAATCACCACAAGTGAAAACTCTAGATGTATTGTTGAAGACCCAAGCCGTCCGACTCATCCAAGGACTTGAGCAACCATTAGGACGGCCATCTAGATATATTGTTGTTGTTGAGACCCAAACCGTCCGACCTACCAGAAAGGTTTAAGGTAACTAATCTAGATATATTGTGTAAAACTCTAATGTATGCTCAAGAAAAGTTTTAGGTTTTCTGTGATAATGCTCAATTGTTAGAATCTGTTGAATGGGTAAGAACCACAGAAAAACACCATAGTACTAAATCTTCTCTTTAATATACTGCACAGTGGCTTTTGAGGACTTGTTTTTTTCCACCATTTATGTCAGTTTAGAAAATATATTCTTGCTAAAGAGGGAACCACACGTGTTGCATCCGATCTATTTAAGAAAGGTCAACGCCACAGACTTGCCCATAATCTGAAAACGTCTCATGCAAAAAACCTAGACTCCCAATCCCCTTTCTTGAAAAGTAATTTTTTTACTTGAACAAACTAATCGATGAGCGGCGTCTTATATCATCTAGCAGACAACCAAACACAAACATTTGAAAAATGATTGACATCAAGTAAAATTAATATTTATTTCTGCATTATTCAAAAATTAGGTTTAAACAATACATAAGTATCACATGTATCCCAATAATGGAAGCCAAGCTAATTATTTTCAGGATTGCCAATTAAAATATGCAAAAACATATTTTGCACCAAGATATCGAAATTTAAACAAGGCATTGCAGTGATTACCAATAATAATTTGACAGTGCCTATTACAGAAATGAGTTGATGTATCAAAATGAATCTTCTTGTCGAAATTTTGCAGAAATGAATGAATACTCCTATCTCTTGAACCGGGTGTGATTGCATTTTATTCAAAGGACTGCAATTTTGTTTTATTATTTCTTTAAAGATCCAATATCTGATGCGGGAGTAATGCATTGTATAACTGATAAAGAATTTCATTGGGCGGATTTCGTACCTACCAGAAGGTAGTGCTTTGTAAGTACAAATATTTGGAATATTTTCAATTTTGAGAAATATATCCTGATTCTGTAGTGATTCATTCATAAATTCATGTTCTAAAAATGGATTGCAGTGCAAAACACGAATAACATAGCTCATTTGATGGTCGATATGTGTATGTATATTACATTGTACAACGGAAATTGAAATGCACTGCGAAAATGATGTAAGAGTTTCTTTTTTAATCCCAGTAACTTTTTTAAAAATTCATATGAGTGTGTAAAGAAATTTGCTGCCCAAACAGAGAATCGAATCACAGATCTTCCTATTAGTCTGTCGACGCTCTACAAATGAGCTACTGGCACCGAATCGAAAGCTCTTATTGTCGAAGTGAATTCTGCATTCTTTTCCCATTAATGTCAGATTGAACTGCAACTTGACAATTTAACTGAACACTTCCTGCTTTTTTACCTCAGGTTAGCCTCTTGATGCTATTATTTTTATCCATGTTAATATCCTATGTGGTTGTCCACCTGTCGTTTAGAAACCGGCTCTCAATATACCAGGGCCCACTGAATCCATACTCTCCGTACTAGGGTCAGTTTTATACCCGCTAATGTCGGATGGACGTGCAGCTTGACAATCTGACTGAACACTTCCTGTTTTTTTTTACTGAGCTTAGCCTCTTAATACTACCAATTTTACCCAGGATAATATCCTACGTGGTCGTTGGCCACCGGATTTGAAATCGGTGCTCAAAGTCCACTGAATCTGTACTAATTACACTAGGGTCACTTTCATATCCCCAACATCATTGCACAAACTTACAGGGTTGGTTTGTTCGGGCGCTATTCTAAAGAACCTTTCTTCCTCAACCCAGAATCGAACTCTAAATTGGTATCCGACCCACGCGAAGGTATGCGGGAGAGAATCAAAGTCGCTGCGATCCCTACAATTGAATCCCGAATCTTAGTACTGGCCAGCCGACGCGTCCCCCCCCCCCCGGGACGGGCCACCCTGAGATGGTGGTTAAGGGTGTTGGCTCTGTAGCCTTAATCCTCCGACTCTGGGGGGCATATTAATCCGAGAAACCGGCTGTCGATAAAGAGGTCGTCGTACCGGTGAGGTAGCAAGGCCTCGGACTCTTCCAGGTGGCTGTGATCTCACGGACTGTGTCTATTCATGACCTGAGCCTAGATCCGACCGGCAACCGGGGTCAGGCTTGACTGGCGTTCTTTGGACCCCACCCGGTGAATGATCTCGTCGAGAACGTGGCCCCCGGCTGCGGCTCCGCTGGATGGGAGATTGAAACCCCGGTCGGGGAGAATTAATAGGCAAAAACCACATGGTTGTCTTCTCCATTGACTTCAAATCTGGCCAGCCGACGCTCTACCTTTAAGCTACTAGAACGGAATTGCAAGCTCTTATCGTTGAAGTAAATTCTGCAACTGTACAAAATAAGTATATAAAAGAAAATGGAAATGCTTTGTAGTTGCGTCAGATATGAAGTGTTCTCACCATTTGCCACCATATGAAAGCTCCTTTATAAATTTCTCGTTAGATATGTTTTACCGAAATTTTACTTTGTTACAAGTAAAATGATACTACATTAAGTGTTTTTTATTGGAGTAATAAAAGAGTTTCATCAGCAAAAGGCTCACAATAAGTCTGTAAATCAAAGTTAAATATTGATTATGGAATCAAAGCATTCATTAAAATATGTTATATTCTACCAATATAATTATATCTTTAAAGTATGCAGTTAATAATAAATGGTTCATATTGTTTATGAAAATGCATCATTACATTTTAGTGAACATGCCTATATTATTTTATTGTTGTTTTTTAGTTAAATGTGCCATAACTTTTTCGTTTATCAAAATACGTTACTAATTTTTAGAAAGAAACTCATATAAAAAGTATGCTATTCTCTGCCAATATAATTATCTCTATTTGAAGTATGTTGTTAAATAAATGGTTTATATTTTTTATGAAAATGCATTATTACATTTTAGTGAAAATGTCTATATTATTACTTAGTAATGTATAAGGAAAGTATTGCGACGGAGTCGAAAATTCGAATTCGAGTTTTCGACGAGAGAGCACGTTTCAAGCATCCCTGATCACGAATCAAACATTTTTGAAGTGATGTCTGTGTGTGTGTGTGAAAGTATGTGTGTGTGTCAGTGAGTGTGCGGAGACGATAACTGACGAACGAATGGACCGATTCGAATGAAATTTGGTACAAAAATCATAATCCGTAAACACTGGAAGCCTAATGTTTTTATACGCAATCGAATGTTCAGAACTCCCCTAAATTTTCCAGTGAAATTTTGAAAAAATCGTCAAAAAATCAAAACTGCTAATAAAGTTACGCAAATAGACATTTCTTATGTAATTTTTCATTAGAAAACGATTGACATAAATTTTAGAACGCTAACATGAACCGTTCTCGAGATATTGCACATTTTTCAAAAAAATTATCAAAAAGTCATATAAAATAAAATAAAAAATATTTCCTATTAAGAAACATGTTCACTTTTCATATGTAATACCATGCGAGAAATTGGGTAACATCATTCTCGTGGAACTAGCGCGTTCATTCAGGAAAAAGATAATTTGAGTAATACTTTTGTATTTGAATGCCAATAGTCATTTATCTTCTGTAAGAATAACTTATTTCTCCATCCATAACGCTTGGCGAGATTTTGGCGACGAATTTGGCGGAATGTCGCCAACTTGGCGACATTTTTAATTGTTGCCAAATTAACAAAAATCTCGCCAAAAGGATAAAAATGATGCTAAATCAATAAAAATGACGACTCATTGAAGAAAATTCAATATCTTGGAAAGAATATAAGTATCTACTATAAGAATAACATTTTTTTAACTGTAAAAGTAGTAAATTCATTGCATTATATAAGGAAAGTCATGTGTTGCCCACATCAAATTTTTTTATTATTGCGTTTTATTTTAATGTGCCATAACCTGTCATTTATCAAAATACATTATAATTTTTAGAAAGAAACTCATACAAAGCATGCTATTCTCTAGCAATATAATTATCTCTATTTGAAGTATGTTGTTAAATAAATGGTTTATATTTTTTATGAAAATGCATTATTACATTTTAGTGAAAATGTCTATATTATTTTATTGTTGCTTTTTAACTAAATGTGCCATAACCTTTTCATTTATCAAAATACATTATTAATTTTTACAAAGTACGTTAGTCCGTACCAATATAATTATCTCTATTTAAAGTATGTTGTTAATAATAAGTGGTTTCTTACTTCATCCTCAAAATTTTATTCCTCCAAAGATTGGAATATAGTACTTTTCCGAAAAATTTCGAAAGTTTTTAAAAAATAGTTTTGAATTCTTTAAATGAAAATCTTTTGGAAACAACTGTTCAGCGGCGTCTGAGAGCTTTTTTGTGTCGTAAATTCTATTTTTAATTTTCTGCATTATTACATTTTAGTGAAATGCATTATCACATTTTAGTGAAAATGCCTATATTATTTTATTATTGCTTTTTAGTTATATGCCATAACATTTTCATTTATAAAAAAACATTATTACTTCTTAGATGGAAACTCGTATAACTTCGTCATATTGTTAACTCTGTACTGTTAAATTTTAATAGACGCTAGCTACAACGTGCGAAATTCTCGGGAAGCCAATGATTATATTTATGAGGAAATGCACCATTTCTTTACTTTCCAATATTTTACTGTATCACGAAAAGATATATGTTTCATCTTTAAAATTGCATTCCTCCAAAGATTGGAATATAGTGCTTTTTCCGAAAATTGATACGTTTTTAAAAAATAGTTTTGAATTCTTTAAATGAAAATCTTTTGAAAAGAACTATTCAGCAGCGTCTGAGAGCTTTTCTGTGTCGTAAATTCTATTTTTAGTTTTCTGCATTTGCTTTATGCCATATACCTTTTCAATCATAAAACTATTATCTATTTCAGTAAAAACTATCAACAACGGTATATGCGCATAATATTATCTTAGTATTACCCGCAAAATGCTATGTAACAATTAGTTTATTACTATGCAACAGTAGGTTGTTTTGCAATATTGTGCAACTTATATTTATTTTTACTTTAATTAAATAAAATAGCAGAAGGAAGAAACCAAGACGATTCCATGATAAAGCTAATTCCATAATAGTTTAAATCAAGTTTGGGAAAATTCTATTTGTAAATAGAATCCAGGCCAAATATTTAAACATCAATCTTATATGTCGTAAGATTACATCTCGCCAACGATATTTTCTCAATTTTTAATTCATTTTCATTTTTATATAGCAAGGAATAGAGGCCATTATAACTCAGTCATAACGACAGGAGAATCGCGCGTAGTAGTCCCGGTTACGATCCTCGAAGTCGCCCAAAACACAGAAGATTTGCAAAGAAGTAATCGTCTGCGTTTTTTACCGGGCGTATAGTAAAGTGCATCCGGGCATATAGCATGAGTGGGGGATTGCAGCCCCCTTATTTAGAGCGTATTGAATATATAGGGCGTATTAAAGGATCTTATTTCACAAGCATTTCACCCACGTTGTATAATTTGCATGGTTTCGTATGAACAGAACGACGCGCGAAAATGCATTTGGTTCAAAATAGGCGAATAGAAATTGGAATTGAAAATTGAATGATGTTATCTCTATTTGTACTATTTAAGTAGCTGGTGATTATTTATGACCCTCGAAACTCCTGGTAATTCTTTCGAATTAAAATAATTATGGTTTGTGTAATTAGATATAAAAAATCCAATTTAATTATAGAAAATTATTTTATGCTATCTGACTTTAATTAAATTGGTGTAACGTTCGAATTCTTTCTAGAAATAGCTTTTGTATCCTCATTAACATCAGAATAATTTTGAAAGAAATCTCAAACGCAAGAAATTATTGCATACCATATTAAATTTTAAATATATTAAACGCGATGCATCCGATAAGTTTGAAACTGACAATGAGAGATATTTTTATCACATACTCGGAAATTTTATGCGAGTTTGAGAATTCGTGAAATTAACTGATTATGATCATTTAATTTCATCGGGACAAGAAAAACTATAGAACATATTTATTCTTTCCAGGGATACCGTGGATTTTATTTTTCTTCTGACTTAAATTGTAACTTAAAATATTTTGTCTAATTTGTGTTGGTAGGATTTTGTGTTTCTTCTGATTTAAACTGTAGCTTAAAATACTTTGTTTAATTTGTATTCGTTTTATACGTCTGACTAAGCGGCCTTGTGAGGTATAACAGAATGGCGTAACTAAAGCTGGATGGCTTTCTTTTGAAGATTAAAATGATATGATATTTTTGTTGATTACGCATCAAAATTAATAAAGCAAATATGAGAATGAGAATGAAAATATTTCTATAGTATTTGTATACTTGAAAAAACATTAACACCTTTTATCTCAGAATGATATTTCTGAAACTATATCATTTTATCGTTGCAAGGATGTATTATTTAAGCCTGTCGAAAACAGAAAACTGACAATTTAAAAACTGACAACTACAACATTTACATCCAAATTACACATCAAACAACATTTCTACAGCATCTACAACATTTACATCAAATCTATAACATTCTTTTTATCAAATTTTATTCTTATTTTTGTTAATTTTTCAAATATTTAATTTTTTAAACTTCATTAATTCTACAAATTTTTATTAATATTTTTTATTTTGTTTTTATTAATTTATTAAATTAAATTTTATTTAAGCCTGTCGAAGACATAAAAACTAACAATCTAAAAACTCAGCTGCAACTTTTTTTAATTAAATTTTGCTTTGACTAAGCGACTCAACAGATCGCGATTGCGATTCGTCACAATCGAGATCGAAGAACATCGCCCGTTTTTTGAAATTTTCTCTTCTGTAAATTATCTTTTATTCACTATTTCCCAACCGCCCCTTAGATTGGAGTTTAAAGGCAGCCTTCGGCTGCCTTTAAACTCCATACGGAGTTTAAAGGCAGCCTTCGGCTGCCTTTAAACTCCGTAATTGGATAGTCCTTGAATCCTTGAACTAAAGGGAGAGATCACCTCTTAACGTCGAAAAATTCATTTTCGAAACATATTTCGTTTGCATTTTATTATTACTGTTTCAAATTTTTCAAAATGTTAACTTTTACGTTACGGCTCCAAGAATCCATTTTTTCAACTCCAGAACGGCAAAATAACTGAAAATTCTATATAAACACCTGCAATGACCTTGTCTTTTGTTCGTAACTCTTTCCCCTTTCAGTCAAGAGAAACTTGAAGGAAGGGCTGTAGGCATTGCTACAGCAGTTGAACCAGCGCCATTCTAGAAGAGATTTTCAGTGGTACAACTGTTGTACCGTCGTAAGGAAAAGGTTTGTAGTTGGATGGAATGCTGGAAAAGTTCATTACTGCCAATTGAATTTAATGCTGCCAGCATTCTCATCTTTAACAATGTTTATGACTTAATAATATTTATGAATTTTTGAATAGTCAGCAGTCTTCTTTCTATAGAAAACGTTTTTCCATTAGACATCAATCAATCTTAATTTTGGAGAGCGTGAATGGCCAATTCCGGTCTCTTTTTTTAATTTTTTTATTCGTTTCGAAATGTTGAAAAATGGACAAAAGTATAAACATTTTTATTCACCGAGTTGTATTTCATGTTTTATAAGCAGTCAAAGTTCGCCTTTCTGACTGTGGCGGGAAAACAATCCATTTTGGCGAGTACGGAATGTGACGTCACAAGGTTCTTCCGCGGCTCCCGTCTTTGAGAATTGCTGCATAAGCTTGGTTACTTTCGGAAATTTCCGATAATTATAATTGTTTATTCCGTCCCAAACTGCCAAATAGTTATAAATATTACATCACTCCAATGTGCCCAACTTCTAGTTTTGCATCATCAGATAAAATATTTATATCTGTGCCAAAAAATGATATTTTTCGTAAAACATAGTGTGAAGCGCAGGAGACCAGATTGTAAACAAAATTCACCACTGTCATTAAAGAGGGTTCATTACGTATGTTATGATAATAAATCAGTGACTGTATAATCCAATTTCCAAAAGCCTTTTTATGAGAAGTTATTTCTTTATGATTTAATAAACTTTGAAAATCCTTATGAGTGTCCACTACTGGTTCGGCACTCTATTTTTAGTTTTGCTATTATTGATGAATTTAAAGCCAGATTCAAAGTGGAGTATTGACTTTGTACGCGGATCAGTGTGTGCTGTTCGCAGTTAATTTAGAGAATATAAAAAATTCAGTGCATAATTTTTTTTATACCAATATACTGCAGTGAGCTGTTGCAATTTAGTATTTGCATCAAGTACATGTGCTTTTGAAAAGTTATAAAATATATTTTATCTAAAAAAATTAAATATCACAAATTTGAAACATTGCACAAAAGGCATAGAAATTAAATGAAAAATAATTTAAAATTGCTTCACCTATTCAGAATCATAAATGATTTACTGTTTATTATAGGCTTTAAAATATAATATTATAAGAAACAATTTAAAACTGTTTTTAATTTAAAAAAAATTATTAGATATTATATTTAGAATCCTCACAAATCATATAAATATAATAAAAAATATATGCATAAAAATATATATACATATAAACATAAATATTATCTTTAATTCCCAGAAAAAATACACTTCTCAATCTAAACTGTCAGTTTAAATTTACTGTATAACAAATTTAACTATAAAAAACTATTTGCACTCAAAAAATTAAAAAATTACGGAGCACTTTACCAAAAAAAAAAAAAAAAAAAAAAAAAATCAGAGGTGGGTCGTTCAGTCCGATGGAGTCGAAATGATTTTGCGTAAATAATATTTTGTAAAATAAAACTTCACTAACATTCAATTTGTTCGATTTTTTTTTCAGACTCATTTGTTTCATTTACGAGCTTTCAAAGTGCTACAAATTACTTGCTAACTATTTATAGCTCTTTTACTTTTCGCCCTGATTTCAACTGAATACTCCGACTCTAGATAAGCAATTTTCTCAAAATATGAATTGTTTTTATTAACTTGCTTTGCGGTATATATATTAAACTTAACAATATATCTGACGAAATTTTACATTCAAATTAATTTATAAACTCGTCTGGCGGCACATAATTACGTACTTGATTATGTATATTTCCATGTATTATGTTCAAGCCTCACCAATCATTAACCATCTTTAGAATTCCCAAGTTTATTTGACCTTGTAATTTCTTTAAACAAAATAAAATATATCGTTCTTGTGCACCCATATTTCACCAAGGAGTAAGTTAAGACACTGAGCTGTAACAATCGTGATATTTAAAATATTGCAACTTTCCCAACTATTGAAAAATCCAGATTAAAAACTAAGCTATCGAAATTATAACCACTCGATCCAAAACCCAATTATATGTACTTGCAAGACTTTAAAAAAGCTACACATTATTGCTTATTATACATAGCTAGCACTTTTAGTTTTTGTAATCATTACAAACTTGCAAAATGAAAAAAATTTAATCTTCTTCAACTTAACAAGATGATTACTCGAAAACTAAGTCAGTAAGGTTCAATAAATTAGCTTCTTTTTTTTTTCAAAAATTAGATTCAGAAACTAAATTTGCTAATACATGTTTTTGCCGCTTACTATTTATATCTATCTTTTGAAGTTTGGGTGAAAGTAAGAAAAGTTTAAAAGGGACTCACTCGGATAGATGCTTTAAGTGTTTTCTAAAAAAGTTCCAAAGTATTAAAATTATTTTATATATCCATAATCTGAACCAACAGAACAAGAAAATTATGTACATTTTTATCTATCAGGTTCGGAGAAATTGGCTTCCAATGTGTTTGCATTTTCCATAATGTTCCGATTTCCACCACAGATATTCTAAGCGTAGATGTAATTCACATAATAATAATATTAATAATAATAGTAATAATAATAATAAACCTTCAAGAAAGGGTATCAAGTTTACACCTCGAGTTTCAGATGTCACAAAATATTTATTGTTTCTGAAATAGAGCGCCATCACAGTAAAATCGATCTTAGGCAAACTGTCTGACTTCCCTTCAAAAACTAGAATCAAAACCAGGATCCATGTTTTCAATAAAATAAAATAATCGCCAAATGATCTATATTCAAACAGACCAAGTACAAAAGTAAAATTTCAATTATAAATAAAATGCAACCCCTAAAAACCTGCTCAAGGCAAAACGCGATAGAATGTGGTATCACAGGTCGAACAAGCCATGTGACGTCACAGCCAATCACAGGCCGTTTTGTGTTTGAGTAGATTTTACGGTTTTTCATTTCTTGATATTTAAATAAATAATTATTTTAAGAGATTTTCGCTTGGATATTTAAAATCAGAAAAAAATCCTCTATACATATCAATTGGTTTTAAGAGCTTTAAGAAAAAATCGGTATTGTCCATTAGCGGTTGAAACGGTAAATATACGTACATACATACATATATATGTTACCGCCAATGTATGAAATGCCGGTAATCTATAGAATACCTAGGCATTTTATAGAATACCGGCCATTTTTAGGCAAAGTATGAAATATGAGAATTATTATATACTTTCCCTAGGCATTGTATATAATACCTAGGCGTTCTATAGAATGACAAATGCTATTTAGGCAAAGTATGAAAAGAGGAATGAATTGGAGATATATTTCATACTTTGCCGGTTTGTCATTTGTCATTCTATAGAATGCCTAGGAAATGTGTGAAATGTTAATCGTTTCGGTAACCAGTTTTCGGTATTCTGTATAATGCCGAGGTATACTTTAGAATGTCGGCTTTCATACATTGCCGGTAACATATACAAAAATACATGCATCGTCGAACTGCTTTCAGTAGTATAGATCATCGTTTCTCATACTGGGGGGCGCGATCCCCAAGAGGGTCGCTGTGACAAATCAGGGGGGTCGCGAAAATTAAAAGTAATATACATATAAATAATAAAAAAATACATTTTCTCAGACTCAAATCAAACACATATATTTTAAGAAATTACGGTTTTAAGAAATTACAGTTATTGTTGTATTACTGATTACATTATTGCCTTGTCATCTAATTAATGGGATGGTTGAGTTTGTTTTCCCATTAAAAGTTTGTCCATAACTGGCTCCACGTTAGAAACTGGTAAAGTACACGTGTCTGTACGCGTGGAGCTAGCGATACACTCAGAGAGTAGCGCAGTTCGTACGTCATACGATTGGCGACAAGTTGACGAATTGATAGTCATTATTTTCTGTTTAAATTTTTTTTTTCTAAACAATTTCGGGCAGGGGAGGTCGCGAAGTATTCATTTCTCTTCTTTTTTTTACTTGTTAGGGGGTCGCAGGACCAAAAAGTTTGAGAAAAGCTGGTATAGATTGTGGACTTTTCAAATTTATCGTATGATCATATTCTTTCGATTTTAACCACAAGAAATTAAAAAAAATCTGATGTGGGCAACACATGACTTTCCTTATATAATGTAATGAATTTCCTACATTTACAGTAACAAAAATAGGTTTTTCTTATAGTGGATACTAATATTCTTTCTAAAATATTGAATTTTCGACAATTAGTCGTGATTTTCATTGATTTAGCGTCATTTGTATCCATTTGGCGAGATTTTCATTAATTTGGCAACATTTCAAAAAGTCGCCAAGTTGGCGAGATTCCGCCAAATTCGTCGCCAAAATCTCGCCAAGCGTTATGGCCGGAGAAATAAGTTATTCTTACAGCAGAAAAATGGCTATTGGCATTCAAATATAAAAGTATTACTCAAAGTATCTTTTTTCATGAATGGAACGAGCAAGATCCACGAGAATGATGTCACCCAATTTATCGTGTGGTATTACATATGAAAAGTGAACATGTTTCTCAATAGGAAATATTTTTTATTTTTATTTTATATGACTTTTTGATAATTTTTTTGAAATATGTGCAATATCTCGAGAACGGTTCATGTTAGCTTTCTAAAATTTATGCCAATCGTTTTCTAATGAAAAATTACATAGTAAATGTCTATTTGCGTAACTTTATTAGTGGTTTTGATATTTTGACGATTTTTTCAAAATTTCATTCGAAAATTTAGGGGGATTCTGAACATTCGATTGCGTATAAAAACAATAGGCTTCCAGTATTTACGGATTGTGATTTTTGTACCAAATTTGGTTCGAATCGGTTCATTCGTTCGTCAGTTATCGTCTCCACAGACTCACTGACACACACACACACGCACACACACAGAGAGAGACATCACTTCAAAAATGTTTGATTCGTGATCAGGCATGCTTGAAACGTGCTCTCCCGTCGAAAACTCGAATTCGAATTTTCGACCCCGTCACAATACTTTCCTTATACATTATGTATATAAGGAAAGTAATATGATAACGGAATATTTCTAAACAAAGCATTTCATGGAATTCTGTGCTTCGTTATACAAGCTTTTGACTTGCAGTCCTCCATATTTCCTTAAGTATAACAGCGCAAGATTAAGTATCATAGCGCAAATTCCCCGAATAATATGAGACGAAATGGGAGATAAAAACAAGTTTGGAGCTATTTCTAGCGTTATTTTTATAGATCATCTGGGCTTTCGTGGTATTTTTACCAACGGCGGATAACAAGAAAAATACCGTGAAAGCTATTTACCAGTCTCTTTTGAAGGATGCCATGGAAGAAAAATGATATGGAGTTCTTTAAATCTCAGATTCTTCAAAGTTTGTAAGGATATATGTTGGAAACTATCAAATTTATCTCACCATTCTTTAAAAAAAGTAATATTTATTTTTTGTTTTTAATTTATGTCCTATATAAAATAAATTTTCTGCAAATACATTAAGGTGACTAGTCACTCTTTCAATGAATTTTTTATTTAAGTATTTATATTTATATTTTATGCACATTATTAAAGATTGTTATTAGACAAAATGATCTTAACAAAAAAAAAATAATGTTGCGCATAAAAATATAAAAATCTTAAATCGAAAAAAAATTACCAACTTTAAAAATCCTTCTTCTTATTCAATTTACAATATTATGTAACGATTTTTTATTATGTTTATAAAAGTGTACTTTGTAACTCTAAGGATCGAGTTTCTGATTAGTGAATTAATTAATTTTGGAGAAAAAGATATAAAACGCACTTTTATAGGCAAAAATTCAGAAGAAACTTGAATTATTTTTTATTTTCAATTTTAAAGATTTTTTCTTTCCATTATATTGCAAAATCCATCTCTATTTCTAACAGAGTGAATGCAAAAAAAAAAAAAAAATAAGTCATTTGAGAAACATTTCTTAAAATTTTAGTATTTTAAACACAGTGACTAAATTGAAAAACAAAACCCTGAAAGAAATCATAACATTTTAAATTAAAAATAAAAGTTTCTAAAAACATTTCCAATATTTTAATGCTCATTGTAGTAATTTATTGTATGTATACATTTAAAATTATAGCTATTACCATTCAAATGCACAACATCAATATTTTCATCAATTTTCGTTAATTATTCGAAGGGTACTAAGTCATCTTAATAATTTTAAATCCTGTAAAGAGTTGCACATCTTTGTTTTATTGTAGTACACATTATATTTATCTACAATACGAGATAAATGAATATAACTAAAATACTCATTCAAGTATTTATTTCATTTTATGACTTATTTAATACTTTTAACTTGCTAAAATAAGGATAATTAATTACATTTTGCTGAATCCAAGCACTCTTTTAAAAGTTTGACGTAAACAGCACACGTCTTTGACTACCAACTCAGATTTATTTATTTATTTGTGTTATTTCTGTATTCGATATATATTCGTTTGATCGCACAAAAATATCCCATGAAATTATAAATTATTAAAAATTTCATCAATTATGCAATTTTTAAGAAAATTTTATTAACTCCAATTCGCAAAAAACGCCTAAAAATTGAATTCGCAGTAAGAAAACACTTAAACAACGTAATAAAACACAAATTAACAAACAATGCTGCGTACAGCTGCTGTATATTGCATTGCTTATTACTTTCCTTATATACAATAATATAAGGAAAGTATTGTATCGAGAGGTCGAAAATTCAAATTTGAGTTTTCGACGGGAGAGCACGTTTCAAGCATTCCTGATCATGAATCGAATATTTATGTGTGTGTGTGTGTGTCAGTGAGTCTGTGGAGACGATAACTGATGAACGAATGGACCGATTCGAACGAAATTAGGTACAAAAATTACAATCCGTAAACACTGCAAGCCTATTGTTTTTATAAGCAATCGAATGTTCAGAACCCTCTTAAATTTTCGAGTGAAATTTGAAAAAATCGTCAAAAATCAAAACCTCTAATAAAGTTACACAAATAGACCATTTCTTATGTAATTTTTCATTAGAAAACGATTGACATAAATTTTAGAGCGCTAACATAAACCGTTCTCGAGATATTGCACATTTTTCAAAAAAATTATCAAAATATCATATAAAATTTTAAAAAAATATCATCTATTGTTGAAATAAGTTCACTTTTCATAAGTAATAATATGTAATAATATACTTAAGTAATAATATACTTTATATATCATAAATAATAATATACTTTTGTATTATCTTAAGTAATAATATACTTTTGTATTATCATAAGTAATAATATACTTTTGTATTTGGATGCCAATAGTCCGTTATCTGCTACAAGAATAACTTATTTCTCCATACATAACGCTTAGCGAGATTTTAGCGACGAATTTGGTGGAATGTCGCCAACTTGGCGACTTTTTTAAATGTTGCTAAATAAACGAAAAACTCGCCGAATGGATAAAAATAACGCTAAATCAATGAAAATGGCGACACATTGGTGAAAATTCAATATCTTGAAAAGAATATAAATATTTACCGTAAAAATAATCTATTTTTTTTACTGTAAAAGTAGTAAATTCATTGCATTATATAAGGAAAGTCATGTGCTGCCCACGTCAGATTTTTAAATATGTGATTATTTATGTTGTTTAACTTTTCCATTATCTTATGCACTAAATATTTTTTCGTATTAATAAATTCGTCTTGTTGTGAAACAGAATATGTTCATTTTCTTAATGAAAAAAAAATGAGTTTTCGTTATGAGATTATTTTGTGGGTATGTAATATATATTAAAGAACCTTGCTATCCCAACCGGGAATCGAACCCTGGATCTCCGAACTGGCCAGCCGACTCTCTACCGTTGAGCTATTGGGTCGAAAATGCAAGCTCTTATTGTCGAAGTGGACCCTGTATTCTCCACTCTCTAATGTCAGATTGGCGTGCAACTAACAATCTGACTGACCACTACCTGTTATTTTCACCTCAGGTTAGCCTCTAGGTTAGCTTGTTGCATGATCGTTATCCTCTCGATTTGAAATCGACACTCAATATCCTAGAGTCCACTGAATCCATCCCAGTCGTACTAGGGTATACCTCTAACATCCTAATTTATGAGTAGATTCTGGTCTCAATTAATTTTGATCAATGAATCCCTTTATTTCATTCTTATCAACTTATATGAACTTATTATGTTCCCTCCATATTTTCAATTTAAAAAAAAATACATAAATAAATAAAATAAAATAAAATAAAATCTATGTTAACTGTTTTTATTTTCTCGGTTCTTTCTTTTTCTTTTGATCCTTCTTATTTGTATTTTTTCTAAATTTTTTTTTCTAAATTTTATTCTGAATTTCATTGGCCTAAAATTTCGTGTTTTTCATGTGTCTAATTTTTTTTTCCTTTTCATATATTTTCTTTTTATATATTTTCTAAATTTTACTTTTAAAATTTTATTATTTACTTTAATTTTAATCTATTTTTCATTATGTTATTATACCTCACTCTAAATTTAATTTTTAATGATCTTTCGAACTATAATCGCAATAACCCTTTTCTCATTTTTGAAAAATGGACGTACTTCTCAAGTTCAAATATAATGCAAAACTGCCTGTTTAATCACTATTTGTCATCAATTGTTATATTTTTAGATGTAGATAAATGTTCGTTTGGCGAGATGGTAGACCTTGGGTGCCTCCTGAGTGCAGGAGGTATCCTTTCCCGGCCGTGCAGCTAGCTACTCTTCTTCTTCGACCCAGACCGTCCGACCTACCAGAAAGGTGTAAGGTATCTGTTTGGACGGCCGGGAAGTGCCACCCAATTTAGACCGGAACCCAGTGGGGGAGGCATCCACAGGGACCGTACCCTCCTTCCCCTACCACCAACCTCTCGGAAAGACTTACGGACCCACATGTTTAACGTGATCGTACTCTGCGTGAACACGGCGGCAGTTTGGGCAGCGGCGGGAATCGAACCCGGGACTACCGAGTGCAACCTCCGCGCGCTAACCACAGGGCTACCGCGCCCACAGCTAGCTACTCTAAACCCACTATGTGAGTCGCACAGTCTGGGGTCTTCAGACCTCTAATATCTTTGCACTAACCTACAAGGTTGATTTTTTTCGGTCGCCATTGTAAAGAATCTTGCTGCCCCAATCGGAAATCGAACCCTGGATCTCCGAACTGGACAGACGACGCTCTACCTTTGAGCTATTGGGATGAAATTGCGAGCTCTTATTGTCGAAGTGTACTCTGCATATACGTATGACAGATTAAAGTATAGTGCGCATATATATATTTTTATTTCAGTGTTTTCGGTTTTTAGGGATCACTTGAAAGTCACTTCTAATATATTTATTTGTACTGTAAGCTTTACCCAGGAACTATTATCGCTACCCCTGTAATCTTGCGCTAATAGCTCTCAGCATAAGGTTTCTAAATATACAAGCCGACGCAACAGCCATTTTAACTCCTGTTGATCTTGTCAATTACCCTCTGCCTTTGCTATTTCAATGGCACGTCCATGATATTTGATACTCAATTTAACTGTAAAATAGGTACTTTTGCTTTCAACAAATTTTACTAATCATTCAAGAAAGTAGTTTTGAATGTTTAAATGCTTCGAGATCACGAAAGAAGGACAAGAAAGTAACCTTCTTTTAGCCATGTACTGGCATCGCTTCAACTGGGAGCTAAGATGGCCGCTATTTTACCAGCATGTAAGAGCTTTATCGCAGTCAGAGACTCTTGAGTCACGTGATGCTCCACGATAGTGTGCATAAATATGTGTGATATATTTTATTGAAATTCTTCTGGCTTATAGAACCTTACAATACCGAAATATAATCAGAACTTAGATAAATCATACTGACAATTTTCTTTCTGAGTAGCTAGTGTTTGAGCTAAATTGGATGTATATATTTCATAAAAAGGAAAAGGCACAGTCAATAGAGGGAATCCACTGCAGTGAACTACAAGGTTTACAAAGACTTTAACTGGACCTTCTCAAGGCCAATAACCTTCTCTTTCAGCAAGGCCCCAACAACACAAGCCACAGTCAATGGTAGAGTCGAAAGAACACCCACTAAGCAAAGATTCCCGTTTCCGACAGCTTTGGGCATTGACTACAAAACCAGACCAACACCGCCACTTGAAAGAGTGTTGTGTGGTACGCGGCACACACATGTGACAACATTGGTCAATCCTCACCTCAGATTATTTTACTCAAGTGTGCCAGGGTTACGAAACCGACGTCCGTCAGACTGAAAGTGGCTATGCATCCGCCAAAGCGCAGATTTGAAGCTAAAAATGTGAAGCTAAACACGCAGATTTGAAGCTAAACACACAGATTTGAAGCTAAAAATTAATTGACTAATATTCATTAGGATGCCCACAGTCAAAAGAACGAAATAAAATTTTCGACTAAAAACTATCTATGGCTATTTTAAAATTATTCGAAATGTATGCATTTCAAGCTAATATATTTGATAAAACCAGTTAGATATCCTATTACGAACTTCATGCCAAACCGTACAACAAGCAATAAGACATTTTTGACTTCCAAATGCCTTAACACTAGAACGACGGGCAGCGGTCAATTTGACCGCCATAGAAAAAATGCAACATACCTTTAATTCAAAACCAAGACATCATAGTTACAGCATTTAGGACGCTTCTTCGACACATTTTTTGCAATAAGCGTTCTTGATGCACCGTTCTTGGCATTTTTTTTTTTTGATCAACCTTTTTTTCATAACGTTTTGAGAACCGAATCTCCCGGAAATAGCAGTGCTTTGATCCAATATTTTCCACACAGTACCATGTTTGGCACGAAGATTTGCTGGAGTAGAAGTATTGCGTTGAAGGCGAGTTGAATTGGACATATCAGTTTGGTCCTCTGAGGAACTGACGCTGTGCTCTGTAATTTCATTTCATTAGAAACTACAAAATCTGCATCACTATAACCGCCGTTATCACTGAAATTCTCGCTAAGCTGCTGCAAAAGTGCTAGACACTCACCAATAGTCAGTCGCTTCCCACGAGACATCGCGCCAAAATTTTGTGCAATAATTTACATCCAACACGGGCACAGTCGTTGTTCGTTCTTGAAACACGCCGAATAATGCTAAAAAGCTGATACAATCATTCTTACGGCTTACAGTAGCGCAATGCCACAGTCGGATTGCATCATCGTGTGAAATCTCTGAAATTCCTAAAATGATGGTTGCGGTCATTTTGACCGCAACCATCATTCTAGGAAGGTCGTTAATTTATTCTCTTTTTATAAAACCTATAATAATTTTCTTCTGTGCTTTCAATAACTTTAAGAAAATAAGAAAAGTCATAAAATTTCAATGGGCTGGGATTAGCCATTTTGGAGGCATCGTTTGGAGGCATCGTTTCGGCAAAGTAGTTATGCGGTCATTTTGACCACTTCTGTCGTTCTAGTTTTAAAATCATGTGTTTTACTATTCGAACTAAAATATCCAATTCTCATTCATCATAGTTAAGAAAAATTTGTCAGCGTGATTTGAAGAGGAAATTATCGAAAATCTTATTAAATTTACATGGAACGTTCTATAAATTTAATAAGATTTAAAATAACTGATATAAATTGGGACGTAACTTTTGTGAAAATAAATGTTGTAATAAATTAAGATTCTTCTTCCATTCGACCACTATTTTCATGACAATATCATTAAAAATATGCATTTTATTGATATATTTTAATGAAAAAAGACATTACGGAATTCTCATATACAATAAGTTCTCAAATTTCGTTTTAACATACGATAAATCTGTACGCAAACAAATATCAAACAAATAGGCTAAACATGTTGAATGTACAAATGTGTGATTTTTCTTATTTAAAACAATGCATTTCCTGTTCCATGAAAATTTTCCGAAGTAAGCATCTGTGTGCAGACTCTGATTTTTGGTAGAAAATTTGCATCTTAAACAGCAGAACACGAGAAATTCGTTTTCAGACTCAGCGCCTTTCGAACATTTATATGCACTGCACATGTTTCGAAGGAGTAACAAACACACTGGTATTACATAATTCTGAAAGCAAAGATAGAGATTCGTTCTTTTCGTCGAAACAAAGACAGCTTATTTTCAAGATATTCTAAACTGTTAAAGCCTGGTAAAAGACAAGTTATAAAGGAGAAGCTATACATCATAATATTTCATTCATTTTCTGTAGCATTTAAATCCACTCGTATCCGTCCTCCATTTGTGAAGTCCACTTGTACTCGTCCTGCACTTATTAAGTTCACTTGTATTCGCTTCTTTAATTGCTGAGTCCACTTGTATTCGACTTTAACTTGCTAAATCCACTTGTATTCGTGCTTCCACTTGTTAGTTCACATGTATTTGCGTCTCCACTTATGAAGTCTACTTGATAAATCTATTTGTATTCGCCCTCTAGAAGCCCACTTATACTCATTCTCCACTTGATTTTGCGTTCCATTTGTAAAATAATTTTCTTAAGTATTCGTCCTCTACTTATTAATCCCACTTATATCTCTTCTCTATTTGTTAAGTCCACTTGTATTCATCCTCTGCCTATTCAGTTCACATATCCGTCTTCCACAGGTTAAGTCCACTTGTATCCGCACTTCGATATTTAAGTCTACTTATATTCGCGCTCTACCTCGTATGTCCACTTGTATTCTTCCTTCACTTATTAAGTACACCTATATTCAGTCTTCAATTTTTAAGTACACTTATATTCGTCCCACACTTGTTAAATCCACTTGTATTCTATCTCCACTTATTATGTTATTCACTTGTATTTTCGCTTTGTATTCGGATAAAAAAATATCTGATATATCCAACGTGCGACATTTCCTAAAGATTAAAAAATTTTATATTGTGGGAAATCAGTAACACAAATTAGATCTTCCTTTTCACTCGAACTCTCTGTAAATCATTAGGCTTACTGCTTGCTCACAGTCACAAAAACCACCTCTAGTGGCCGTTCTCATAGTTGAGATTACCGCACCATGCTGACTTTAAATAATTATATGTGCTCAATAAGCGTTAAACCAGTACGTAAATGCCATTATCTGCAATGAAAGAGTGATGCTAACTTTGAAAACTACAGGCGAGTTCTTCGACTATGAAGTGAGAGAAATTTGTAACCACCTACGTGGTAAGACTGTCTTAATTAGCTGTCAGAAAGGCTTTAAGTAGTGATTGCAATACCTGACCAAAAATACAATACTGGTATTCGGTATTTTTTAAACGTTATACCGGAATACCGGTATTAATACCGGTATTAGAAATATTTCAAAAAAGGTACAAAAACACAGATGTTTCTTTGCCATATTTATTAGTTTTATACAAAAAATGCATAAACTATAAAAATATAAACAATTTTGTTATGTACAAATATAAAATAAAGGAACAAATGTTATAATCAAATATTATTAATAACAGCAGTAAAATAATAATTTATAACATTAGAAACAAAAAAAATTTACAGTATTACAATACAATAAAGGAACAAAATATATAGTATTATTATTAAGAAAAATAAATATCACATAAACAGCTTGTTGTGTAGTCTATTATATACTATTAATTAATAGATCCTGATCTTTAAGTGATTGCAACATACCCGTCCTGATCTTTAAGTGATTGCAACATACCTGTCCTGATCTTTAAGTGATTGCAACATACCCGTCCTGATATTTAAGGGATTGCAACATACCTGTCCTGATCTTTAAGTGATTGCAACATACCTGTCCTGATCTTTAAATGATTGCAGCATACCTGTCCTGATCTTTAAGTGATTGCAACATACCTATCCTGATCTTTAAGTGATTGCAACATACCTGTCCTGATATTTAAGTGATTGCAACATACCTGTCCTGATCTTTAAGTTATTGCAACATACCTGTCCTGATCTTTAAGTGATTGCAACATACCTGTCCTGATCTTTAAGTGATTGCAACACACCTGTCCTGATCTTTAAGTGATTGCAGCATCCTGATCTTTAAGTGACGACTAATAGGAGCTTCAGAGAACTGCGGCTGTGCACGGAGATGTTAGTTTAGAATACGATCTCGTCTATAGCAGTTCGTATTTTTAGATAGTTTAGAATATTAAATAAAAGTTATAGTTCATGCTGAAAATTAACTACGCCTGTGCAAGGAGTATTTTATTTTACAATTTTTAAACGTATTTTTAAAAATGCGTATAGAAATACGTATTTTTATACGTATGTTTAAATATATTTATTTATATACATATTTTCAATACGTATTTCAAATAACAGAAAATGCCCAATAAGTTAAATTAAACCCTTTAAAAAAATATTTATTATAGCTAATACCGAAAATACCCGTATTTTACCTTAGCAAATACCGGTTTCATGAAATTACAAAATAGTACGAAATACCGGTATTCGGTATACCGGCATTCCGGTATTGCAATCACTAGCTGTAAGGTGTATATAACTTTTACTTATAATTTCCTTCAGTTTTGCGTTTTTAATGTTGAGTTATTTTGCACTCACAAACTTTTTTGTCAGTTTCGGTGAAGTAGACCATTCAGCGATCCTGTAAGGCAAGATAAAGCTTTCGGTTCGGTTGCAGAAAGAGGGGAAATCAACAATTCATATGGATCGGTGTGTGACCACATAAAGGTCAGTCGCAGCAACTACAGTCTCGCTTTAGATGAGCTACTAATGTCTGAAAGGGATCCTCCTGAGAAAGGTTCAGTATAGAATCCACAAAAATATCTATGGAGGCACATGCTACTGACAAACTGTGAAATAAATAAATATTTCTTTAACTTGGCCAAAATAACTTTAATAAAAAGTGATCGATGATATACCTGGTGTAGTAATCAATTACAATAAATCCGTTTGAAAAGAAAACTTCTGTCTTTACACTTTGCAAAATATACATTACACAGGAAATAAATCCAAGAAATTCGGATTTGATTCATAGAACAGAAACACAAAACAAATACATGTTGGTTTTCAATCCGTAAAAAAATAATTTTATTTTCAGCACTTAAGCCACATGGAGATATAAAAAAAATGGCGAAGAGATAGATGTCCCCGAAGGGAACCCCTTTTCTTGCGCACCACCTTCAACAGTCACGAATTTTCGAGAGAAGAGCGAGTCAGCATAAATTTCTCCCGCGCAAAACCAGAAGTTGCCATATAAAAAAACTAAACTTCTCGCTGAACCAGGGAGGTTCAAATGTTCCGTTTCCTCCATAATCAAACACCTTGCCAATTGAAAACGTGTGCCGCTACTCCACAGTATATGAAGTAGGCGTACACCGTACGAATAAAATCTGAATGGATAGCAGCACGCTATAATTTAATTTATGAAAAGATACAATTGGCCTATTAATGAAAATATAAAATAAAAGCAATTTTGAATAGAATAATTTTGAATAATAAAATTTAAAATAAAATATTTAATGAATTATAAAAAAAAAATGTTAATTTGGAATAGTAAAATTAATAACGTGTTGTGACGAGTCACAATAAAGTATCACAGAATTTCAAGTAATTTGTTTGATTATTTCAAGCGATATCGTGCTCCCTGTGTAAAAATAAAAATTTCAATATTTTAAGAACGATTCATGATAACTGATAAACCTTATTGTCTATTTATTTTTGGTTAAAAGTTCTTAGAAAGCATTCAGTCGTTTGATAATAGTAAACATATTTTATTTTAAGATTTTCTCCATTTTAGTTTTAAAAAACTTGCAATATCTCAAGAACGGTGCATGTTATCACTCTGTGAAGTAAAATATTACATATATAAAGACTTTTGACATACGTATTATTTATATGTTTTTTCGATTCAAAATTAAAGGTGTATCCTTTTGAGCTCGATAAACAATTCGGATATTGATTGAAAACATCGTACCAAATTTTATTCGATTTCCTCAATTTGTTATAGAGCTATATCCATGTGGGGAAAATATAAAATTGCAAACAGTTCAAGAATGGTTCGTGATAACTTCTAAACAATAGGTGTCCATTCATTTCGAACTAAATTTATTTACATAACATTCATTCATATGTGATAATAGTCAGTTTATTTTATTCTTAACGAATTTTTTGCATTGTTATTAAAAACACCTGACATATTTCAAGAACGGCGTATTTTAGAGTCTTATAATTAATGGCATTCATTTTAAATACATATTTAATAGAGTAGATATACAAATTTAACAGATATTTTCGTAACATGTTTGTGTGTAATCAAGCTTTTATGACATATTTTAGATTTTTAAATGAATGTTACATTATTTGCTCCAATTTAATGCAAACCGCGAGCTCCTACGCCAAGTATTAGCGGAGTGTATAGCCCTGTTATAAGCCCAGTATATCTATATAATGCACTGAACTAACTTATTGGATGTTTAGATTAGATGCTCGATCAAAATTATCGAGCACTTACGCTTTGGCTAGAATCTTGGGTTTAATGTCATTCAATCCGTCTAAGCTTCGAGACCAAGAAAAAAATTGAAAATTTTGAAAATTCGAAGGAGTGACGATGCACGGATGTGATCGAAACACTCAAAATCTGCTTCGAGATTATCGAGTTATAACTGATATCCTGGTTTTGATGTCATTCAATCCGCCTTAGGTTCGAGATCAAGAAAAAAAAAACCCAAAAGTTTTCGAATTAGGGGTGACGAGGCAGGGCTCTAACAAAACACTCAAAAGCACTTTTCAAAATTATCGAGCCGATTTCCCTTTAGCTAAAAATCTTGGGTTTGATCTTATGCGATCCGTTTCAGATTTAAGATCAACAACAACAAAAAATAATCAAAAATTTCGAAAATTAAAATTCGAGATGATGATAGAAAGGGATTTAAAAAAAAACTTACTGCACCTTTCAAGAGAATAGAAACACAATTTGATATCTTTTCGTTGCCAATCAGAAAAATTAAACACTCGAAAAAATTTTATGGCTAGCAGAAATGAGATTCAATATATTTTTTACGTTTAATAAATTGACAGAAACAGAATTATAAAATGTGCGCCCCTTTTCATGCTTAGATCTGCAAGAGGTTTTATATTAAAAAAAAGTTATCAACAATTGTTTACGAGTGTATAGGTGTCATATTTAATGGCCACTAGCCATTTAGAACGCGCACAACTTGGGTGTAAATGGCTATTACATAGATAGTCAAACATTATATAATATTATAGATATTGACAATGTGAATTTCTTTATAAATCACTAGGGGACACTAGCCCCTGTTCGCTAAGCTTCGCCAACCTCCTTCGGGAGGCTTCGCCTCCTACTCGCTGCGCTCGCAGATCTCGCTTCATACATATCTCTCCTAAAAGTTCTACTTTCAAAAAATTTTTTCTCTATCCTTACCTTTTTCCCGCAGAAGGTAAAAGCGGGAATTTATCTTAGCTCAGTGAATCCAAAAACTGCATTCCTTGATCCTGAGTCTCTCCGCGAGCTATGTCTTACCAAACTAAAGTTTAAATCGATAAACGGTTTATTTCATCGTATTACCCTATTATTTCTCTATAAATGTATCAAATTTCATATTTTTGTATGCTATAGTTTTTGCGGTACAAAACAGAGAAATCGCCAGACGTGCTGAAACAAAAAAAAAACAAATTTCACTTCAGAAGTGCATTGAAAGTAAAATATCTCAAAACCCACATCGGAATTAGAAAAAGGGGCTCAGTCCTGCAAAAATTCACCCATGTAGGTACCTGGCTGAAAAAATTCGTGGTCTTGCTATTGTTAGTCTATCCAGCATGCAAACTCGCAGCTCAAATATTTTCTTTGATTTTGATACTTAATATTTCCTAAACTACAAGAAATATTAAACAACGGTTTATTTCAGCGCATTTCCCAAACCTTTTTCTACAAGTGTACCGAATTTCATATTTTTATACGCAATAGTTTTTGCGGTACGAAGCAAAGAATCTCGAGAAGCGAGAAATTTGGCAAACAGCGGCAGTTACTTCCTTTTTTAATATAGAGAGATAAGACGTTACAAAATCCTTAAAGTCATCAATATATGCAGTGATAAACTCTTATAGAACTATGTATACCCAAGACAATTTTGTATGAAAGAATAAAAGTATTCTATTTTATTGCGTGACTTCAAGTTAAGGGTTTAAGACTTCAATTCCGTTTTTTAATCAATAGCAACCCTATAAGACAACATAAAACGAAGACTATAAATTGAAGTATGTTTACCTGGATCAAAAAGCATAAAAAAGTTTATTTCACCCTATTGCAAAATATTTCGTATCATAAAACGGATGGAATTTCAGCTTCTCCTACCTTTTTAAACATCGTTTTTGAAAAATTCTGAAATAAAACATGGGGATAAAAAGTATTAAAGAATTTAGCAGTGTGTTTTCGTAAAATTCGAAATATAGGTATAAAGTTATATTTATTGAATATTTCATGTTGTATGTATTAAGTTGGAAGACAGGTAACATATTACGCAATTTAATTTTTCAAGCATAATATTTGCTTTTTATTTTATTTGAATTACATACCTTTATTTTTCGAGTCGCTTTTAACACAAAAAAGATTGTTCTTATATTTGAATATCAAACATTTAATTTTTTAATAATAAAGCTTTTCTTTACAATAATAGAGCATGTTTGCTTTCTGTACAATACAGAGGATATATAAAATGAAAGTTCTATTGGTACAAATCCGACTCTCATGCTGATTTACTTAGAAGAAAGCGAGTCTGCACTGTGCGTTCAAGGAGCATGCGCAGTAAGTAGTATGATTCATTCTGTGATGAAGCGCTTCATATAACGAGTGGTTTGTTTTGATAAAACAGTGTTGAAGGCCCAGACTGTCCGACTCGCCCGAGGACTTGAGCAACTATTTGGGCGGCCGGTAATAAAACAGTGTGACAAAGTCAGCAAAATTTATACGTTCTGTGTTAGGTTAATTACATTGGTTTTAGTTTGTTGTCATATGGTTTATAGCGCTGTTTATAAAACCACCGAAACATTTAAAATCTTAAATGTAAAATAATACGGTCGTCTAATATTTTTAAAATGACGGATTTTTTAAATTTATCTAATAATATATTCTTGGTGATTCATATTCACAGATGTATTCTTTGCTACGGACGTGTTTTTTGAGTTTAATTTTGGAGGAGGAAAGCCTTCCTTGTTTTTTTCTTAATAAATTGTCTATACCGCTGTCGTACATAGAAGTTGAGTCACGTGGTACAAGTGTGCCACAGGGTAAACGGAAAAACACCCATTTTAACAATGTGGAGGAAAAACCCCGGAGAATTTTCCGGAATACGGAGCGGTGTTGGAAAACAAACAAATGGACTGTCATTGACAAAGTCCAAATAGCTTTTCAAAACGGAATCGAGTAAGCAAAGATTATTCACAAGCGAAAATGCAAAAATTTCAAAAGTGCACCCAGTGGCGGTAAATAAGGAACTGGACGAATATCTGAGGAAGAAGAACATAGACGGTGTCGCGGGCACAAGAATGGAAATTTAGTGATTATCGCCAACTCTTATGATAGTGCGCTAAGCCTAAAGAAAATTGAAATATGCGGTCGTTCGGCGACAGCTCAAATTGTAAATGAATCAATAAGTCATGAAGTAATCATCCGGAACTTAGAAACCACCCTAATGTTAGAGAAAATATCAGAAGAATTAAATATCCGAGGCATTGCATTGAGTGAAATCATAAAATTCACTAAGCCTAAAAGCGATGACCAAATTCTAGTGATCCTCTTACGGAAAATAGGAAAGGGATAAACGATATAGAGCGGTCCCCTACATAGGGAAACCCAGAATCTGTCAAAAGTGCCTAGACTTTAATCACACTAAACTGAGCTGTAGTGCATGAGCCATGATGTGGCAGTTTGTGATGCAGAAATACAACCCTGCTTTAGATGGGGAGAAGGTCATTTGACAACAAGCATACACTGCGTCCTTGTGAAGAAGGAAAGATAGATTCACCAAACAGTAAAAAGAGACAAAGTGCCTTACAGAGCAGCAAAACAGGAAATAGAGAAAAGGAAGAGTATGCATCTATTTGCAAAAAAATCAATCCCCCAAGGTGGAATAAGAGCGGATAAAAATGATACAGGTAATGTACAAGCAGGAAAAATCCTGGCAGAACTTCAAGAAACTGTAGATGGAAAAGGTAGAGAAACTAACCCAGACCAACTCAAGACTGGAAAAGAATATCCAAATCATAGAATATAAACCAAAACAAGTTGAAGAGGGAAAAGGAGCATACAGGGGGAAGAGATATTGATATTGAACCGGAGGGGAGTATCACCGAATCGAAAACAAAGGGAAGCAATACTGATACGGAATCACAGGGGAGAAATATTGATAAGGAACCGGAGAAAAGTAACACGGACACGGACGGAGAAGCAGATGGAGAAACAGATGCAAAAAATGAAGCTGAATGGAAAAAAACCAAACACGTCAAGCTGAAAACAAACAGAAGATACAACTTTTGATTGAAAGACGGGAAGAGATATTCGAAAAAATTGAGAGAGACTTCAACGCGATAGCAGAAAAGGCAATCAACGCACTAAGAGGAAGATCCAGATCCCCCATCAAAAAGCTACCTGGCCTGAGTATAGATAGGATCAAGTGAAGAAGTTAAAGTTCGCCAGCGTAATAGCCAAAATCGTAATAAAAAAAAACCTCTGGGTGTTAACCCCTGTCTGTTCTTGCGTGGTGCCATTTCTGTGGTCCCTGGTACAGGACTCCTTCCCATAGGGGCTTTCTTTCTTACTGCATAGGCAGTTCCTCTCCTTCCTTTGTTTTTCGAGGCGCAAAACCGTTCAGTAGAATGTAGTTATATGCTCCATGAGCCCACGGTGTGAGCGCCCCCACCCCCAGTCCACTTACTGCTCATTAAACTACTACTTGCAAGTCAGCGTATTGTGAAATTTTATTTGATGGATTTTAATATAGTCCATCAAAAGCTCATAATAATAGAAGCCAACAATACCAACGTCAACTGGTTTATTGTCAAGATATTCGTGACAGACATTAGTCAACATACCAACATACCTAGCAAACATGCACTGCCACTGCTATAGGATACATTTTCCAATCAAAATATTTTGAAGCAGTGGCCATTGATTACCGCCCCATGCTTTCGGCAGGAGTTGGCATGCGATGAGGACGGTATCTCCCAATGTATGTATATTTGTATGTATGTTTGTCTATGAGTGGATATACATATGTTTGTCTATGAGTGTATGCTTATCTGTGAAACTGTGCACACTTTATCTCTCAAACAAATGAAATGACCGTTTCTAATACTGTATGTGAGTATGTTTTTCTGGAAATATGCAGGGCAAAACGCAAATACACTAACAGACTACACTTTTTACTTTCCCTGCAATACATGGTAATGTATAGGGAAAGTATTGAAATCATGCCGAAAATCGCAACTCGAGTTTTTGGTGGATCTACGCCTTTTGGGACCTCCAGAATACGAAAAAACTAATTTTAGCATGACTTCTGTGTGTCTGTCTATCTATCTATCTGTATGTATGTGTGTGTGTGTGTGTGTCTGTCTGTACAATGTATGTATCCACTCTAACTCAGAAACTAATGGACCGAATTTCATAAAATTTGGTAGTTAAGTCACTTGTGTGCGACCCTGATGCTGATTAGTTTTGAGTACAATTCGAGAAAAAACAGTCCGCCTTTTTTTGCGAAATAACCGGCAAAAATTGCCTGTATCCACGCTAAGTGAAGAACTAATAGATCAAATTTCACAAAATTTTGTAGATAAGTCACTTGTGGGTTACCCTGGTGCTGATTAGATTTTGGTGCGATTCGGAGATAAGTAACCTGCCCTTTTTTGCGAAATGGCCCTCAAAAATCGTCAAAATCTAAAATATAATACGACGTATGCTCAAGTACATCAATTAAATGTTTGTTTAATACATAATGTTTAACAATAAATAGAATAATACCAACCCCATTACACTAGGGCTAGCCGTTCTCGAGATATTTTAGTTTTTTCGCATTTACGCTGCGCCACAGTTGAAGAAACGTCCAGTTACCAATTGAGAAAGAAACTTCAATTAAAAATGTCAATTCAGTGTCATTTCAAACAATTGTCGGCGTTATTTTGTGCAATTAAACCGTTGTGCAAACCGTTCTCGAGATATTTTAGTTTTTTCGCATTTACGCTGCGCCACAGTTGAAGAAACGTCCAGTTACCAATTGAGAACGAAACTTGAATTAAAAATGTCAATTCAGTGTAATTTCAAATTATTCGCCGATTTTGAGTCTATTATTTATGCGTGTTATTCAGTGCAATTAAAATAAATATAAAGAATTATTAACGAAATAAAGAGACAATGAATTTGAGTTTGCAGGGAAAGTCATGTGCTGCTCACATCAGATTTTTTGATTTTGCAATGTAGTTGCTTGGTCTTTTGTTCCTGAAGAAGGATGCTGTTTTCTGACTACGAAATTGGATGATACGTTTAATAAGCTGCTTATGGTGTTATTAACATATGATTTTAATCCTAAAAGAACAACAATTCTGATTTTTAACACTTTACAACAAAGTTGAAAAGTGTTTATGACTTTGTTCATTCTGTCTGTCTGTCTGTCTGTCCGTTAGCACGATAACTGCCGTAAAAATGACTTAATCAAATTGAAATGTTAGTATGTTGTTCAGACGGTCTGTAGGACCTATGGGAATATAAATGAATAATATCACCCAATTAGTTTTGGATTGAACCCGGGTTGAAAAAATGAAATACATAGAACCCTATAGGACCTAATTTTTCAGACATTTAAGCGGATTTAAAATTCACAAATTGCTTCGAAAATTTTAGGTAATATTCAAATTGTTCCATAAAATATATAAAAAGAAATTCAGCGAAATATATTCAGTAGTTTTTTAAATAAAAATTAAAATAATAATAACACCTCTTATATGAAGCAATCACGTGACCATGATATGAAAAGATCACGTGACCCACTTCAAAATGATATATGGCATCCATCTTGTCTCAAAATCGTGATTTTTAAAGTTCTTTTTAATTCATATTGAGTGTTGTATCCGTCCTAAAACTACTTTATTTTTGCTTAAATTCTGTGCATCTACATACTGAAACAACGCAATTACAATATATTTGAGTTTAAATGATAATCCAAATTTGATTATTTCTACAACGAAGCCTATTTTTCACTTATGTAAAATGTACACAGCAAAATATGTAGAATGAGTTGTATTGGAATTGCTGTATTTCTTTAACACAAAATTATTTAGCCCATGGATTCTGCATAGCTGATATGAATGAAATATTCATTGATTTTACAAAGAGAAGGGCGATTTTTTTCGATGAGTTTTAAGCATAGAGTTTAATTACTTGTAGCTCCATGGTCTTAATTTTTAAATATAATAAATCATTATAGTATTGTGATGAATGAAATGCTATTTTTATAGAGATCCAGGCGTGTTATTTTTTCTATGACGCATTGAAGTTGCATTGAAGTTGGAAAGTGTTTCATAATCAAAGCTTTAAGCATTGATCTTTCTTGTTTTTTTTTTATAATGTATTTTGTAATTTTTGTGATAGTTGTGTTTCTAATTTAGATAAATTTGCAATTTCTTGATTTCAAAGCTCATAAGAATTACAAAACTCATATATATGTCTAAAAGTTCCATAAATTACACTTTGCATTAAAATTTTTATATCATCCATTATCTCAAACTAATGCATGATTTTCCTTTTACAGGTAAGCCTTACATCGTTAAATTAGTACACAGTTTTCACCAAGTAAGTCATACTGATATATTCTGCTATATAAATAAGACGTTGAACTGTCAAATCCTAAGTGAAATGCAAACAGTCTAGTAACTTTTAAAGCTCAAATGATATTAGTTGTGGATTTAAAATCTCTAATGTAACTTTACATATTTTGATGCTGAGATGAAACGCATGTTTATTGCTATTTCTCCCACGAAAATGTTTTAAAACATGACACAGCATAATTATTTTCCTTTTGGATTATATGCATGTATTTCACATATATACTGACCATATTATATATATATATATATATGGGGGGGCGTGTGTGCAAATATGCATAAAATAAGCCTATGTTTCTGTCATGATTGAACACAAATTTAGCCAACATGTCAACATTTTGAAGTGTTGAAACGAATGTGATAACTTAATATATCTCTGAAAATTAAATTTAATTTAAGTTTCTGTCACTATATGGGAATTACTTATTCAATTTTCTTGATTCAATATATAACGAGTTTCACTGTTCGTGGAATAAGTATTTTTAATTAGGGGGTCATATAGAATTTGCAATTTAGGACGTCTGGGAGGTCATAGAGTAATTACGTTTCTCTAGGTTGTCATTTAGTAGTTATGTTTTGTACTTAGTATTTCTCTAAAAATAAAATTAACTTATCGTAAAATCTCCTCTGACGTCATCTCGAAATTAATGAACTGAAATTGATGTTATTTGGTTTGCTTCAAATATAGAAATAATCGGCGGTGGTTCCTGTCCGATGGAACTGGGATGGTTTTGTGTGAGTAACGTTTTGTAAAATAAAACTGAATATTTGTAATATCGAAAAAGAGAGAACTGGATCCAAAATTTGATTATATACACTCATAGAGCTTTTAAAGAGCTACAAATTATAGTTTATTGCTATCACTTCTAGTTTTTAACCTTTTTCTTACGGGTGGAACAACGCCAACCCCAAACGAAGAACCTCTCAAAAATATTATTTCATATACCCTATCCCAAACTGCTCGATTCCCCCTTTGCAGGCATTAACGTCCATGGACACCAGTGCCTGCAAAGGGGGATCAAACTGTTTGGGATAGGGTATATCAAATAGTCTTTTTGAGCGGTTCTTCGTTTGGGATTGACGCTATCCCACCCGTAAACAAAGGGTTAACATATTTCAAATTTCAAAAACGTAAAATTTTCATACTTCTTCAAATTGACAAGACGATCACTAGAAATCTATGAGTTTTTTTTTAATAAATATAAATTTAGAAACTATATTTCCTCATACATATTTTTGTCACTTAGCATTTATATCTATCTTTTATTGTTTCGAAGGCATTTGGAGTGAAATTATAAGAAATGAAAAAAAAACTAGTTCGGACAGATACATTTTATTATTTTTCTTTCAAGTACAATTCTATGCAAAATCTGATTATATACACTTTTGTATATAATTATATTGTATATACACTTTTGTATCTAATTATATTGTATATACACTTTTGTATCTAATTATATGTAATCTAATTATATGCACTTATTGTTCAAAGCTAGCCCTTTTACTTTATGAGATATAAGCTTTAAACAAGAAAGATCAATCATGCATTAAGCATTGATTATGAAACACTTTCCAACTGCAATGCAATTTTATTTAATAACGATAAGTTAACGTTTAATTTCGATGAGTTTTCGCTCGAATTTAAAATATCGTATCTAGTTCTAGATTTTTTTTCTTTTTTTTTTTTTTTTAAGCAGGATATAAAATTTTGTGAAAATCCATTAATGTTTATGACCGCTATCATGTACACACGAAATCGATTGCAGATATACAGAGAGACTAGCAGACATCGCTCCAAAAATATCAAAACGTGTTCAGGAGGTCTTAAAACCTATATTGACATAAAAACCTCTAATTCGAAATTTTTCGTGAAAACAATACTTTCTATATACTATATTAATTGTATGAAAGTAAACGTTGGGTAAGTTAGGTTTTATCCTACTCTCTACATACTAATGTGTAAAGTTTGAGTCTTAATTGAGGAGGATTTCAACACCCTCTCCGATTTCTCGGGTCCACGGGGAGAGAAATCGAAAATCTAGCTCTGTTAGGTTCTGTCTCGTTGTCCATATCATTATTGTTGAAACCCAGACCGTCCGACCTACCAGAAAAGTGTAAGGTAACTGTTTGGACGATCGGGAAGTGCCACCCAATTTAGACCGGAACCCAGTGGGGGAGGCATCCACAGGGACCGTACCCTCCTTCCCCTACCACCAACCTCTCGGAAGGACTTTCGGACCCACATGTTTAACGTGATCGTACTCCGCATGAACACGGCGGCAGTTTTGGCAGTGGCTGGAATCGAACCCGGGCCTACCGACTGCAACTCCAGCGCGCTAACCAATGGGCTACCGCGCCCCCATATCATTATTGTGCAAAGATTCATCATTCTAAGTCATTGAGTGCGTTAAAAGGATTGCAAACATCAAAATGTATTGGAGTATTGTTATATAGATATATTTTTAGTGCTTTATATGAAAACTTTCTAGGCCTTATATTTTATAATACATAAAGCAAAATCCTCATGCTCAAACCATAAATTGATTTGAACATTCAATAACATCCTTTCTTTTTTATATTTTTTTATATTTTTTTTTATATTTTTATATTTTTTCCAAGAAGGTGCAAAATATATAATTCCACAATCATGCTATTTGAGAACTTTACGTCAAGGATAACAGGTTGAATTGGGCGATTTTTTAAAAATATTAAATAACAACTTTGCAACAATCTATTTTTGCGAAAAATTCCCAGAAAATTCAACATGAATGCAAAAAAGAGTTCATTTTGTTAAAAAGTGCATTATCACAGATAATTAAATGAAATTGGAGTTTTATGTTCCGTTACAGCGTTTTAATTTTAAAAAATCTGATGTGAGCAGCACAGACTTTCCCTGCCGACTCATATTCACGTTGTCCTTATTTTGCAATAATTAATTAAATTGAGTTTATTTGCACAAAATAACAGCCATAATTACTTACACTGAATTAGCAGTTTTAATTTAATTTTCATTTTCATTTGTTCACTTGACTTATTTTTAAAGGTGGCTCAGCGAAAAGTGAGGTAGGTGGCTCAGTGAAATTTGAGATCTATTTAAGTTTTTCAGCTATAGTGAATACAGACAATCGTACCAAAAAACATGATCGAACAAACAAATCGAACAAACGCAGGCGCGTTTGTTTATTTGTTTGTTGATGCTATTAATATTGATAAAAGTCAAATTGGATTTTCGCGAAATAAAAGTTAATCGGGTACTCTGAAATAGTTTTATATGTTGTCATCCACAAAAGCTCCAAACGTACAATTCCACGTTAAAAGCATTGAGCCAGGACCATGTACATCCTTTTTTTACTATGAAAGATATACATTTATTGCATTATGTAGGTAAAGCGATGTGTTAACCATATCAGATTGTTTAATACTCGATGTATCTAAGTTAAAATATACACCACTCTATGCATAAAATGTATTTAATTATGTATTAAAAATGTATCAAATTATTTTCTCTATGACACTACCAGTGTTTCTTTCAGGCATGTATCCCGCGAGGGGGCAAAGACTCCCCTAGAAACGATTATCCCCCCCCCCCCATAGACATTTTATATTAACTTAGTTTCTATACATGTGACAGCATTTAGATATATTTATATTGGGCATATGGAAAACTTGCTCCAGCTAAAGTTTTATTCGCCCCCCTCGTCCAAAACGTCCTGAAAAACTGCCTGTACACTACTGAATTCCTTTATATCTTTATATTGAGATACTGCGTTTTATTTTGCCGCCATCTTCCTATCATTGATTTTCCCTTTCATCACACCAGATGGCGTCACCATATTTTTCGTTATCAACTTTGTTTTCTTCATTTTGCTTATCATTTAGCTGACAGAATGTTTACGTTGAGGAAAAATAACCCATCTGTTGCCCGCATCATTATTTTGCTACTACGAAAATTATCATTTTTAAGGAAATTTCTTGATCTTCTTTTCTCGTATGCTGGCAATATTTCGCTCACCTTAAAGAATAAAATGTAATGAGGACGTAAAGGTTTATGCATAAATATATTTAGATGTATATATTTACCAATAATGGCTCTGATGTATATTTGAACTTCGTTCAGTTATGCTCGGTTCCAGAACCTGATTAACGCACGGGCCCTAGCCCTGGGCTCCCAAATATTGCATGTGATAAAAAAAATTAAGCTGAAATAATTTTATAATTACTTTTAAACTGATAATGTTAGTTTTTATTTTGCATTTTAAAATATGTTAATAGTTTTAAATATTATACATCCTTGAAGTTATAATATATTACTTGTGTGAAGTAAAATGTTTTCTGCATGTACAAATGTATTCTACCTGTACAAGTGTTTTCTACATGTACAAATATTTTCTACGTGTACATCCTGACCCCAAAATTTGTTATGTATTGATGTTTTGTACGTGTTTCCTGTGCATTAAGTATATGGGGGCCAAGAATTGGCATTAGGCCCTTGGCCCCACTTTGACTTGATCAGACCCAGCTCAGTTCCACATGTTACCAATCGTTTTGGGTAGGTCAGACCGGAAATGAATTCAGAAATGGGTAGGATTTCCACCATTTTACTTTTCCCTTGTTTTCGTGTCGAAAATACGTTGCAGCTAAATTGGAAATCTAGGCTGTTTGAAAAATCTCTACGAATCTTTCTAGCCTTCCGTCCTGGCCCGTCAATTTTTACGCAACCAGATTTTTTTTTTGTTCCAAATCTACATGATCAATTGAAAACAAGTTAACCGCAAAGGTAGTAATTGTGAACACAACATTGCATTTTTTAACACTTTCGAACAAAGTTGAAAACTGTTTATGACTTTCTTCATTCTGTCTGTCTGTCTGTCTGTCCGTTCGAACGTTAACTGCCGTAAAAATGACTTTATAAAAATGAAATTTTAGTATATTGTTGGAACGATCTGTGGGACATATGAGAATGTAAATGAATAATATCACCCAATTAGTTTTGGATTGAATCCGGGTTAAAATAATGAAATACATTGTATTTCATTATTTTAACTCTATGAGACCTAACTTTTCCAACATTTTTTAAGCGAAATTAAATTTCACAAATTGCTTCGAAAATTTTTCAATTATCTCATAAAATATATAAAAAATATTTCAGCAAAATATGTTCGGTAGTTTTTAAATAAAAATTAAAATAATAATTACACCCATATTATATGAAGAGATCACGTGAACCAATTCAAAATAAAATATCACTCATCTTTTTTTCCCAGTGTTAAAACTGTGATTTTTAAAGTTATTATAAATTTATATTAATGTTGTATCCATCTTAAAACCGCTTTATTGATCCGTATTTTTATTGAATATATATATTCTTTGCCAACGCAATTACAATATTTTTGAGTTTAAATGATCATCAAACTTTTATTATTTCTACAATAACAAGCCTAATTTTAATGTATGCAGAATGTAAACAAATAATTTTGAGTTGTATAAGAATTGCTGATATTTTTTTCACGCAAAAAAATTTAGCTCTGGAGTCTGAAACAAAAGTGATATGAATGAAATACTCGTATTCATTGCTTTTACATGGAGATCTAGATGATTTATATTTCGATGACGTCATTTGAATAAAGTTCAATTTTCTCGATGAAGTTTTAAGTTTTCAAATGTGATAAATTACTGTAGAAATGTAATAACTTAAAATATATCAGCGCTAATTGTATCTCATTTTAGAGATGTTTAAATAAAATTGCATTTCAGTTGAAAAGTGTTTCAAATCATTGCTTTATGCATGATTAATCTTTCTTGTTTTTTTAGTTTTTTTATTGTATATATTGTGCCCACTACGCGGATTCGCATTTTGGAATATATAGCAGTTTGTAACTGCCTAGCCAATTGAAAGCTAATTTTATTTAAATGTAAGCTGTTACATAAATTCGAAAAAAGAAAAGAGTAGGATTTATTCTAGAATTATGACCGTGCCATACAAAGTGCACCTATATCGCAATTTTTCTGAAAATACTTGGCAGATTAAAACAGAATTTGGTAGAAATGTAATGTTCCATTTTATATTAGTCAATAACGTCTGTAAATATACAATGCAAATACAATGTACAATGCCCATACAAAGTGCTATGAACGAAACTTTACAAATATACAAGAACTGCAATGGTATATTGTATAATAATGGTTTTGTATAACCTTGTACATTACATACGGATTGTACAGAGTAATACAAATATTTATGAACTAAACTATACAAATATAAAATATACAAAGGATAAAAATAAGGGCAAAAAGTAAATTGCAATACCAATACAAAAGAGACAAGGAGGAGAGCATAGAAAAAGAAACTAACAATGCTATCTAAATCACAATTCAAAATGCAAAATAACAGTACATTAAAAAAATCTGATTTGGGCAGCTCATGACTTTTCAAGGAGGAGAGCACAGAAAGACTTGACAAAGGAGGAGAGCACAGAAAAGAAACTAATAATGCTATTTAAATCTCAATTCAAAATGCAAAATAACAGTATGTTAAAAAAATCTGCTGTGGGCAGCACATGACTTTCCTTATATAATGCAATTAATTTACTACTTTTACAGTAAAAAAAATCTGATGTGGGCAACACATGACTTTCCTTATATAACGTAATGAATTTACCACTTTTACAGTAAAATTAATAGGTTTTTCTTATAGTAGATACTAATATTCTTTCCAAGATATTGAATTTTCGACAATTAGTCGTCATTTCATTGATTTAGCGTCATTTTTATCCATTTGGCGAGATTTTCGTTAATTTGTCATCATTTCAAAAAGTCGCCAAGTTGGCGACATTCCGCCAAAATTCGTCGGCAAAATCTCGCCAAACATAATGGTCAAAGAAATAAGTTATTCTTACAGCAGATAAATGAATATTGGCGTTCAAATACAAAAGTATTACTCAAAGTATCTTTTTTCATGAATGGAACGAGCTAGATCCACGAGAATGATGTCATCCAATATATCGCATGGTATTACTGAAAAGTGAACATGCCTCTCAAGAGGAAATATTTTTTTTTATTTTATATGACATTCTGATAATTTTTTTGAAAAATGTGCAATATCTCGAGAACGGTTCATGTTAGCGTTCTAAAATTTATGTCAATCGTTTTCTAATGAAAAATTACATAAGAAATGTCTATATGCGTAACTTTATTAGTGGTTTTGATTTTTTGACTATTTTTTCCAAATTTCATTTGAAAATTTAGGGGTGTTCTTAACATTCGATTGTGTATAAAAACATTAGGCTTCCAGTGTTTACGGATTGTGATTTTTGTACCAAATTTGGATCGAATCGGTCCATTCGTTTGACAGTTATCGTCTTCACAGACTCTCTCACACACACACACATACTTTCACACACACGCACACACACTCAGACATCACTTCAAAAATGTTTGATTCTTGATCAGGGATGCCTGAAACGTGCTCTCCCGTCGAAAACTCGATTTCGACCCCGTCACAATACTTTCCTTATACATTATGTATATAAGGAAAGTAATAGGATTTTCTTATAGTAGATACTAATATTCTTTCCAAGATATTGAATTTTCGACAATTAGTCGTCATTTTCATTGATTTAGCATCATTTTTATCCATTTGGCGAGATTTTCATTAATTTGGCAACATTTCAAAAACGTCGCCAAGTTGGCGACATTCCGCCAAATTCGTCGCCAAAATCTCGCCAAGCGGTATGCACTAAGAAAAAAGTTATTCTTACAGCAGATAAATGACTATTGGCGTTCTAATACAAAAGTATTATTCAAAGTATATTTTTTCATGAATGGAACGAGCTAGATCCACGAGAATGATGTCACTCAATTTATCGCATGGTATTACATATGAAAAGTGAACATGTTTCTCAATAGGATTTTTTTTTTTTTATGTGACTTTTTCATAATTTTTTTGAAAAATGTACAATATCTCGAGAACGGTTCATGTTAGCGTTCTAAAATTTATGCCAATCGTTTTCTAATGAAAAATTACATAAGAAATGTCCATTTGCGTAACTTTATTAGCGGTTTTGATTTTTTAACGATTTTTTCAAAATTTCATTCGAAAATTTAGGGGGGTTCTGAACATTCGATCACGTATAAAAACAATAGGCTTCCAGTGTTTACGGATTGTGATTTTAGTACCAAATTTGGTTCAAATCGGTCCATTCGTTCGTCAGTTATCGTCTCCACAGACTCACTGACACACACACACACACATACTTTCACACATACTTTCACACACACACACACACACACACACACACACACATACACACACACAGACATCACTTCAAAAATGTTTGATTCGTGATCAGGGATGCTTGAAACGTGCTCTCCCGTCGAAAACTCGAATTCGAATTTTCGACCCCGTCACAATACTTTCCTTATACATTATGTATATAAGGAAAGTAAAAATAGGTTATTATAGTAGATACTTATATTCTTTCCAAGATATTGAATTTTCGTCAATTAGTCGTCATGTTTATCCATTTCGCGAGATTTACGCTAATTTGGCGACATTTTAAAAACTCGCTAAGTTGACGACATACCGCCAAATGTGTCGCCAAAATCTCGCCAAGCGTTATGGACGGAGAAATAAGTTATTCTTATAGCAGATAAATGGCCATTGGAATTCAAATACAAAAGTAATACTCAAAGAATTTTTTTCATGAATGGAATAAGCTAGATCCACGAGAATGATGTCACCAAATTTATCGCATGATATTACATATGAAAAGTGAACATGTTTCTCAACAGTTAATGTTGTTTTTTTAATTTATGGGATTTAGTAAATTAATTTTTTTGAAAAATGTGCAATATTTCTATTTCGAGAACGGTTCATGCTGGCGTTGTAAAGCTTATGTCAATCGTTTTCTAAGGAAAAATTACATAAGAAATGTCTATTTGCATAACTTTATAAAAGGTTTTGATTTTTTGATGATTTTTTCAAAATTCCACTCGAAAATTTAGGTGGGTTCAAAACATTCGATTGTGTTTAAAAACAATAGACTTCCAGTATTCACGGATTGTAATTTTTGGACCAAATTTCATTGGAATCGCTCCATTAGTTCGTGAGATATCGTCTCCACAGACAGACTGACACGCACACACACATACATACATACTTTCACACACACATACATACTTTCACACACATACTTTCACACACACACTTTCACACACACACACACACAGATATCACCTCAAAAATGTTCGATTAGTGATCAGGGATGACGTGCTGAAACGTGACACTGAAACGTGCTCTCCCGCCGAAAACTCCAATTCAAATTTTCGACCCCGTCACAATGCTTTCCTTACATTATACTATGTATATAAGGAAAGTAACAAAATCATAGCATGATAATGAAATAATTAAAAATATATAAAAAAACAATAAAATGATTGCAGCAATAAATGTAAAATTTGATCCTCGATTCTAATTTCCTTATATACATAATGTATAAGGAAGGTATTGTGATGGGGTCGAAAATTTGAATTCGAGTTTTCGACGGGAGAGCAAGTTTCAAGCATCCCTGATCACGAATCAAACAGTTTTGAGGTGATGTCTCTTTGTGTGTGTGTGTGTGTGTCTCTGTGTGTGGATGTGTGTGTGTCAGTGAGTCTGTGGAGACGATAACTGACGAACGAATGGACCGATTCAAACTAAATTTGGTACAAAAATCCCAATCTGTAAACACTGAAAACCTATTTTTTTTATACGTAATCGAATGTTGAGAACCCACGTAAATTTTCGAGTGAAATTTTGAAAAAATCGTCAAAAAATCAAAACCGCTAATAAAGTTACGCAAATAGACATTTCTTATATAATTTTTTATTAGAAAACGATTGGCATAAATTTTAGAACACTAACATGAACCGTTCTTGGGATATTGCACATTTTTCAAAAAAATTATCAAAAAGTTATATAAAATTTAAAAAATATATTTCCTATTGAGAAACATGTTCACTTTTCATATGTAATACCATGCGATACATTTGGTGACATCATTCTCGTGGATCTAGCTCGCTCTATTCATGAAAAAAGATACTTTGAGTAATACTTTTGTATTTGAACGCCAATAGTCATTTATCTGCTATAAGAATAACTTATTTCTTCGTCCATAATGCTTGGCGAGATTTTGACGACGAATTGGGAGGACATTTTTAATTGTTGCCAAATTAACAAAAATCTCGCCAAATTGACAAAAATGATGCTAAATCAATGAAAATGACGACTAATTGAAGAAAATTCAATATCTTGGAAAGAATATAAATACCTACTATAAGAATAACATTTTTTTTAACTGTAAAAGTAATACATTCATTGCATTATATAAGGAAAGTCATGTGTTGCCCACATCAGATTTTTTTATAATACCACTCTCTTGCAGCAAAATGCCAGGCTGCAATCTTTCCTAATGACTTTTCTAATTCCATGGGCTTGCAAGCCACAAATCCTTACACATGAATTGAGAAACACTATGTTTACACATTCACAATGTCAAAAAATTAGTTTTAACCCTCTCATTCTGTATTCTTACAAAAGTAATAGTTTTTTCAAATTACTAATGAGATAACTATCAAGTCATATTACTGCGTATTCTACAAAACGATCCAATAACATACTCATCCCTTCAAGTTAATTTTTTTTGCCAATAACTTCTAATGATGAACTCATATCAGAACTGTCATCGATTACTCTCAGCAACCACCTGTTATTGATCGTTCGCAATTTCTCTTGGACTTAACAAGTAGAAACTAGAATAGGATAATTTATTATAATTTATAATATATAAATAATAATTTATTTCTCTATCCATAACGCTTGGCGAGATTTTGGCGACGAATTTGGTGGAATGCCGCCAACTTGGCGACTTTTATAAATGTTGCTAAATTAACGAAAAACTCGCCAAATGGATAAAAATGGCGCTAAATCAAAGAAAATGACGACTCATTGACGAAAAGTCAATATCTTGGAAAGAATATAAATATCTACTATAAGTATAACGTATTTTTTTTTACTGTAAAAGTAGTAAACTCTTGGACTTAACAAGTAGAAACTAGAATAGGATCAGTTAAATAGCATGTAGAAACATGAAATTATTATAAATTTCCGAAAATGCTCTATTTTCTTTTCTTTTTTAACACTTTCCAACATAGTTGTAAAGTGTTTATGACTTTGTTCATTCTGTGTGTCTGTCTGGCTGTTCGCACGATAACTGCCGTAGAAATGACTTTATCAGAATGAAATTTTAGTATGTTGTTGAAACGGTCTGTGGGACATATGGGAATGTAAAAGAATAATATAACTCAATTAGTTTTGGATTTAATTCGGGTTGAGAAAATGAAATACACCCTATGGGACCTCAGCCGTCCAAACGGTTACCTTGCACCTTTCTGGTAGGTCGGAGGGTCTGGGTCTCAACAACAACAACAACCCTATGGGACCTAATTTTTCAAACATTTTTTAAGCGGGGTTAAAATTCACAAATTGTTTTAAAAATTTTAGAAACTATTCAAATAATCACTTAAAACGTTTAAAAGAATTTCATCAAAATATGTTAAGTAGCTTTTGAACTGAAAATTGAAATAATAATTACATCCATATTATATGAAGGGATCACGGGACTCATTGCAAAATAAAATATGGCATCCATTTTTTTTTCGCTTAGTGAAATTCGTCATTTTTAAACAACTCCTATATTTATATTTAATGTTGCTTCCGTCCTAAAACCTCTTTATTTTTACATATTATATGTGTATTTAAATTCCATACCTACGCAATTACAATAGATTTTATTTTAAATGATCTTTAAACTTTGATTATTTCTATAACGAAAAATAATTTTAACGTATGCAGAATGTAAACAAATCAATTTTAAGATGAGTTTATAAGAATTGCTGAACTTTTTTAACTCTAAATTATTTAGATTTGGAGTCTGGAATATAAGTATTATGAATGAAATTTTCATTGATTTCTCCATAGAGAAGGCGACGATTTTATAGCATTGTCTTTTTGATGAAACTTTAAGTTTCCAAGTAAAATAAATTATTGCAGTATTGTAATAATTTTAAAAATATCACGCATTTTAGAGATGTTTAAGTAAAATTGCATTTCAGCTGGAATGTGTTGCATAATTAATGATTTATGCATGATTAATCTTTCTTATTTTTCATTTACTTGATTTAATATATATAAATCAAACTATCGCTAGTTAGCCAATCATAGAATATGGATAAAGAAAACTAGAATAACGTAAATAAGCACAAATAACAAAATAATTATTTGTGCTTATTTGCGTTGCTCTAATTTTCCTTATCCTTTGCACAAAGGGTTTTTACTTATTGATCATTGCATATGGAGTTCCTTGGAAAACCCTCATGCACCCCACTTACTTTGTAAAGAAAGATTCATGAATGTACACCTTAGGTTTCTCTATAGTAATATGACTATTTCCGATCGAATAAATGCCATTGCAACACCCGCAGAGGTGAATTTACGAAGTTAGGATAACAAAACAGCAAAGCGAGATAGACAAAAAAAAAAGCCAATTACAAAGTTGTAGATAATTGTCCGAATGACTAGGAATCGACCTTAAAACTGTTACAGAAGACGATTATTTGTCACAAGAGGGTTATTGGCATATAATTGCCCTATTCGAGAATAAGCAATAAACTAGACCTATATGAACAGAAATGTAGTGCAGAACTTGTTTAAAATGCACCGTGTCATAAGCAATGCACATTTCACTTCTATAAAAAAATATTACCTCGTAATTTGACAATCATTGCAGGTGTCATTGTATTAGAAGCCTTGATGATACGACTTCTTGATAGATAATTATTGCCTTTTATGTACGCGTTTCCTTAGTTTCTGATGTCGTTTTCTACTCATTAAACAATGCTCTTCGACTTTATAATTGGCCGTTTTAGTCTATCTCGCTTTGTTGCACTCATGCAGACCTCATATGTGCACTCATGGACCACCTTTCCATACAAAGTGTTGAGGTACTTAATGACTTTCCAAGGAATCCTGTTATAACCGCTTCCAGAAAGCTTATCTTCTAACATATCCTTATTTTTTCTTTTAAATTCCAACCCTCCCAATTTAGAATATAGTTGGAAATGATGGATATATATATATATATATATATATATATATATATATAGGTGTGTGTATTTTTTTTTAATTATACGTGGTACGAGGGGGCAAGTCATAGATTTGCGGGGGAAGTTATAAATATTGTGAAAATGCTGACTGTAAGGAGGCTTAGGTCAGGATCTTGCGAGGAGCTTAAGACATAAAATTCCTTCACTGCACTTATAACATTAACATTTCTTGTGTGGATACATTCCGTAAAATTCTAAACGAGATATAATATTTTATAATTTGCTTGATAAAAATGCGAGTTATTCGAAATTTAAAACTCCCTTACTTTTTTTCCTCAAGAAAGTAATCATAATTCCCAGACTAATAGTGATAGTATAATCAATTGAAAAATGATGGTATTATATTGAACTAGGGCACAATGTAAAATGCAGCGCAGATAAAGATAAGCAAGCATACGTACATTTTGGAAGTCATTGTATGTCCTTCTTCAGTGTAACAAGCTTGAACCTTCTAGCGTCCAAATAAGCGCAAGACTATACCGGCTAAACAAAATAGGGATAAATGACATAGAACATTATAATAGTACCACGTAGTGTGACGAAAAGGTAGTGAAACAAGTAAAGAGTAAATTAATCAAGGAAATATAAACTTAAGGAGCAAACAAAAAAAAAATTTCGCCCAGGCGGTGAAGTGGATAGCGTCTTCGGCTGTTGTCTTGAGGGCTCGGGTTCGGATCCCGAATAAGATATGGATATTTCTTGAGGATAAAGTCAGTCTTCTGCCTTCTGGATCCTCGGCAAAATGTGAAGTTGCTCCCCCCCCCCTCCGACCTTCGTCAGTGATGCTTTCTTGTAATAAACTTTGTTTTCTCGTCTTGTGTCTTTATTCATTCTTTCCTGCGTCTCTGGTCCTCAATTCTGCCGAAACAGGAGGGCATTATAGTAAACAACAACAAAAAATAGATAAGTAAAATGCTCAGTATATGAGCTCAACTTGCTGAGTACAAAATAAGTAAACAGTAAAACAAAAATTGGACATGATCATGCCATACCTTGTAAAAACAGGGTGTCATTGACAAATCATTAACCAGATTAGAAATTTTGTTAATATGAAAAGCTTCAAAGAAATCCAAATCGAGAACTGATTAACACTTTCGAATATTGAAGGCAGAAGTTAAATTAAATCGGTTACTTGAGGTCCACCAATGATTAGCGATAGAAGATATATTGATTTCTTGGTTCGTTTTGATACAGTTTTGATATTCTGTCAAGCGATACTTTAAGGCACGTTTAGTTTGACCAGAATACGATAATCCGCATATCGCATATGTATAAATGGTTGTAGTATTGTCAAAGCTACATTTATATGTAAAATATCTTTTAAAAGAGTATATATTAACCCAAATTAACCGAATACATCCTATTCAGTGGCGTGACAAACCTGTTGCCAACTTAAAATTAACCGTACTGTGACTCAACTTCACTTTCTCTTACTAGAATCCATTTTTATTAACACTTTACAACATAGTTGAAAGTGTTTATGACTTTGTTCATTCTGTCTGTCTGTCTGTCTGTCCGTTAGCACGGTAACTGCCGTAAAAATGGCTTCATGAAAATAAAATTTTAGTATGTTTTTCAGACGGTCTGTGGGACTTATGAGAATATAAATGAATAATATCACCTAATTAGTTTTTTATTGAACCCGGGTTGAAATGAAAAAATGAAATACATTGAACCCTATGGGACCTAATGTTTCACACATTTTTTAAGCGAATTTAAAATTCACAAATTGCTTCGAAAAGTTTAGGAAATATTCAAATTATCCCATAAAATATATAAAACAATTTCAGTAAAATATGTTAGGTAGTGTTTTAAATAAAAAATTATTTAATATAGGGAGAAAAATAAATTCAATTAAATTCTGACTCTCGTTATATCCTCCAGAAGGAAAAAAGAGATATATTATGCAATAAATATCTTTCCAAGAGTTTAATTATTTTATATATGAGAAAGGTTTCACATTTTAAAATAAATATGGTAGATAACAATTTTTCAAATTTTTGAGTAAAATAAATTATTATCGTATTGCGATGAATAAAACGATTGGAAAAATATTTATGAATGAAATGCTGCTTCTATATAGACGCGATTTATATTTCGATGACGTTATTTTAATAAAGTTCATTTGTTTTCGATGAAGTTTTCAAATATAATAAATTATTGAAGTGTTATGATAATTTTAAAAATATTACCGGGGAATGTATCGCATTTTAGAGATGTTTAAACCAGGCAATTTATATTTCAATGCCGTCATTTGAATGAAGTTCATTTTCTTCGATGAAGTTTTCAAATATAATAAATTAATGTAATATAGTGATAATTTAAAAATATAACCGAGGAATGTATCGCATTTTAGAGATGTTTGTATAAAATTGCATTGAAGTTGGAAAGTGTTTCAAAATCAATGCTTTATGCATGATTGATCTTTATTGTTTAGTAAATTATTATAGGCAAATGATTACAGTTATAACGTGTTACCCTTCACTTTAAAGGGCTTGAAAAAATCGAATAATACCACATTTGACAATATACCGCCCGGAGGGTAACTTGCCTCTAGGAGGCTAAAAACGCCATGAACATTGTATCGCAGTTATTTTTCACAGCAATGATTGATGTTATTAAGTCTCGTGATCATTAAGCCATAAATAAATCCTTTTATGCATGATTATGTTAAATTTTGTCCTATGTGGCCATGTTAAAAGAATACAACATTTAGAATCAACTTTGAAATTTTCGTTCGCATTTTAAAAAATTCTATCTAGTTCTAGATTTTTTGATAACAAAGACGGATATAAAGTTTCTTAATAATCCATCAATATTTGTGGCCGCTATCGTGTGCACAAAAAATCGACTACAGACAAACACACGGACACCACTCCAAAAATAATCCAAACGTGTTCAGGGGGTCTTAAATTCGCATCAAAATCTCGAATTCGAAAATTTTCGTGAAATCAACACTTCCTCTATACTATATTATATAGAATGAGAAATCAGTATGTTAAAAATTCTGAAGTAGTAAGCAAATTTGCGTACAATTAAATAGTACGCAAATTTGTGTACAATTAAATAGTGTGCAAATGTGTGTACTATTTAATACATTTATTACATAATAAATGTATTGAATAGTATCACATATTAAATTAAATAAGATTATTTAATTTAATTTGCATACAGTTAAATTAAATAATCTTAAGTAATTTAATAGTACGCAAATTTTAAATAAATACCGCAAAGAAAAGCTCATAAAAATGCATTTTTACTTTCCCTGCAATACATGGTAATGTATAGGGAAAGTATTGGAATCATGCCGAAAATCGCAACTCGAGTTTTCGACGGATCTACACGTTTCGAGACCTCTAGAATACGAAAAAACCATTTTTAGCGTGACGTCTGTGTGTGTGTCTGTCTGTGTGTCTGTGTGTCTGGGTGTCTGGGTGTCTGTCTGTGCAGATTTTGTACCCACTCTAACTGAAAAATTAATGGACCGAATTTCACAAAATTTGGTAGGTAAGTAACTTGTGGGCGGGGCTGGTGCTGATTAGTTTTGGGTACAATTCGGGATAAAAGAACCCGCCTTTTTGTGCGAAATGGCCCGCAAAAGTTTGTATCCACTCTAGCTAAAAAACTACTGGACCGAATTTCACAAAATTCGGTAGATGAGTCACTTGTAAGTCATTCTGGTGCTGATTAGATTTTGGTACGATTTGGGAAAAAATAACCTGCCTTTTCTTACAAAATGGCCCGCAAAAATCATCAAAATCTAAACTAAAGAACTACGCATGCTCAAATATATCCATTAAATGCTTGTTTAATACGTAATTTTTAAAGAAGAAAAGAATAAGACCAACCCCATTACTCTAGGACTAGCCGTTCTCGAGATATTTTAGTTTTTCGTACTTTCCCTACACCACCTTTGAAAATAAGCCCGATTACCGAATGAGAACAAAAATTGAATAAAAGTGAAATAAATTTAATTAAAATTAACAGAACGTTAATATAAGTCTGCAGGGAAAGTCATGTGCTGCCCACATCAGATTTTTACTTTCCCTGCAATACATGGTAATGTATAGGGAAAGTATTGGAATCATGCCGAAAATCGCAACTCGAGTTTTCGACGGATCTACACGTTTCGAGACCTCTAGAATACGAAAAAACCATTTTTAGCGTGACGTCTGTGTGTGTGTCTGTGTGTCTGTGTGTGCAGATTTTGTATCCACTCTAACTAAAAAACTAATGGACCGAATTTCACAAAATTTTGTAGGTAAGTCACTTGTGGCCGGGGCTGGTGCTGATTAGTTTTGGGTACGATTCGGAATAAAAGAACCCGCCTTTTTTGTGAAATGGCCCGCAAAAGCTTGTATCCACTGTAGCTGAAAAACTAATGGACCGAATTTCACAAAATTCGGTAGATGAGTCACGTATAGGTCACCCTAGTGCTGATTAGATTTTGGTATGATTCAGAAAAAAATAACCTGCCTTTTTTTGCAAAATGGCCCGCAAAAATCGCCAAAATCTAAAATAAAAAACTACGTATGCTCAAATATATGCATGAAATGCTTGTTTAATACTTAATTTTTAACGAAAAAAAGAATAAGACCAACCCCATTACACTAGGACCAGCCGTTCTCGAGATATATTAGTTTTTTTGTATTTTCTCTACGCCACCTTTGAAAATAAGTCCAGTTATCAAATGAGAACGAAAATTGAATTAAAAGTGAATTAAATGTAATTAAAATAAAGAGAACGTGAAAATAAATGTGCAGGGGAAGTCATGTGCTGCCCACATCAGATTTTTACTTTCCCTGCAATACATGGTAATGTATAGGGAAAGTATTGGAATCATGCCGAAAATCACAACTCGAGTTTTCAACGGATCTACACGTTTCGAGACTTCTAGAATACGAAAATACCATTTTTAACGTGACGTCCGTGTGTGTGTCTGTCTGTCTGTCTGTCTGTGTGTCTGTCTGTGCAATGTATGTATCCACTCTGAATCAAAAACTAATGGACCGAATTTCATAAAATTTAGTAGGTAAGTCACTTGGGTATGACCCTGGTGCTGATTAGTTTTTTGTACGATTCGTAAAAACAGAACCCGTCTTTTTTTGCGAAATGGCCCGTAAAAATTTCATGTATCCACTCTAGCTAAAATACTAATTGACCAAATTTCATAAAATTTGGTAGATAAGTTAGTTGTACGATACTCTAGTGCTGATTAGATTTTGGTATTAATCTGAAATGATCAACCTGCCTTTTTTTACGAAATGGCCCGCAAAAATGTCATGTATCCACTCTAACTAAAATATTAATTGACCAAATTTCACAAAATTTGATAGATAAGTTACTTGTGGGATAGTCTGGTGCTGATTAAATGTTGGTATTATTCGGAAAAGAACAACCTGCCTTTTATACGAAATGGCCCTCAAAAATCGCAAAATCTGAAAAAAGCTACGTATGTTCAAATATATCAATTAAATGCTTGTTTTATACGTAATTTTTGTTGAGGAAAATAATAAGAACAACGCTAGTACTGTAGGACCAACCATTCTCGAGATATTTGAGATTTTTCGCATTTAGCTATGCCACTTTTAGATAAATGTCTAATTACCAAATAAAAACAGAAATTGAACTAAAAATGCAAATTTAGTGTTATTTTGTGCAATTAAACTCAATTTAATGAATTATTAAAGAAAAATAAATATGAATTTGAGTCTGCAGGGAAAGTCATGTGCTGCCCACATCAGATTTTTCCTGTTTCTATTCCGACTGGGATGTAAGGTACCGAATTAAGCTCTTTGGGATATATAAATGCTTAAAATAGCCCATTGGAGCTTCATCTGTTCATTTATGTTATTACTTTCCCTGCAACACATGGTAATGTATGGAATCATGCCGAAAATCGGAACCCGAGTTTTCGACGGATCTACACGTTTCAAGACCTATAGAATAAGAAAAAACTATTTTTAGCGTGACATCTGTCTGTGTGTCTGTCTGTATGTATGTCTGTCTGTCTGTCTATCTGTGCAGATTTTGTACCCACTCTAACTAAAAAACTAATCGACCGAAATTCATAAAATTTGGTAGATAAGTCTTTTGTGTGCGAATCTAGTACTGATTAGTTTTGGGTATAATTCGGGATAAAAGAATCCACCTTTTTTAGCGAAAAGTCCCTCAAAAGCCTGTATCCACTCTAGTTGAAAAACTAATAGACCGAATTTCACAAAATTCGGTATATAAGTTGCTTGTGGGTCATCCTGGTGCTGATTAGATTTTGATTTGATTCGGAAAAAAATAACCTGCCTTTTTTGCAAAATGGCCCTCAAAAATCGACAAAATCTAAAATAAAAAACTACGTATGCTGAAATATATCCATTAAATGCTTGTTTTATACGTAATCTTTAACGATGAAAAGAATAAGATTAACCCCATTACATTAGGCCTAGCCGTTCTCGATATTTTAGTTTCTTAGTATACCAAATGAAAACGAAAATTGAATTAAATTTAAATAAAATAAAAAGAACGTGGATATAAGTCTACAGGGAAAGTCATGTGCTGCCCACATCAGATTTTATTTAAATTAATATGAGCGTTAAATAAAACATCAAGTTCTGTTCGTAAGCTTATCACTTGCATGTCACACACTTTTATCTTGCTCATTTTCTATTTATAATCCAATTATCTAACAAGGCTTCCCAAATAACATATGCGAAAGTTTTCGTATCATTTCTACATTTTCCCGAAATGAACCCATAATTCACCGATCACTCGAAGCCAACCATTCAGCCGATAAATGATACCCGATGAAAAACCTGTATCTGAACTGTCATCGATTTATTATACGCAGCCCAGCTGTTATCGACCGATCAGATTTCCTCTTTCCCTTTCGTTCAGGAAGGTGGCACAAACCCGAAATTCCTAACAGTATTCGATAAGTATCCAACTTTTACTTTGTGTTTGAGTGTCAGGAAATCTAGCCATCTATCGGTTAATCCATCATATTTAACATACCTCATCGCATTTCATCAACAGTTCCTGCCGAGCTTCCGTTGATGAACCTTGTTCGTCCAGAAACCTGAATCAGTGCTATTAATTTCATAATTATTTATTTATTCAATTTACGTGGCAACTACAGTTGAAATCCAGTTATACTAACCACAAAAATATAACAAGAAAGATCAATCATGCTTAAAGCATTGATTATGAAACACTTTCCAACTTCAATGCCATTTTATTTAATAAAGTCGAAAATGCAATACATTCATCGGTAATATTTTAAAACTTATCACGATACTACATTGATTTGTTATATTTGAAAACTTAAACCTTCATTGAAAAAAATGAACTTCATTCAAATGACGGCATTTAAATATAAATTGCCTGGTTTAAATATCTCTAAAATGCAATACATTCCACGGTAATATTTTTAAAACTATCATAATACTACGATAATTTATTATATTTGAAAACTTCATCGAAAACAACTGAAATAAATTCAAATGACGTCATCGAAAAAATAACACGCCTGGATCTCTCTATAAAAGCAGGATTTTATTCATTTCATTCATCACAATACTATAATAATTTATTTTATTTAAAAATTAAGACCATGGAACTACAATTCATAAACTCTATGCTTAAAACTTCATCGAAAAAAATCGTCCTTCTGTTTATAAAATCAATTAATATTTCATTCATATCAGCCATGCAGACTCCATGGACTGAATTATTTTGTGTTAAAGAAATGCAGTATTTCTAATATACAACTCATTCTACATATTTTGCTGTTTACATTTTACATAGGTGAAAAATAGGCTTAGTTGTAGAAATAATCAAATTTGAATGAGAATTTAAACTCAAATATATCGTCATTGTGTTGTTTTAGTATGTCGATGCACAGAATTTAAGCAAAAATAAAGTAGTTTTAGGACGGATACAACACTCAATATGAATTAAAAAGAACTTTAAAAAATCACGATTTTGAAACAAGATGGATGCCATATATCATTTTGAAGTGGGTCATGTGATCGTTTCATATCATGGTCACGTGGTCGTTTCATATAAGATGTGTAATTATTAATTTAATTTTTATTTAAAAAACTACTGAATATATTTCGCTGAATTTTTTTTATATATTTTATGGAACAATTTGACTATTACCTCAAATTTTCGAAGCAATTTATGAATTTTAAATCCGCTTAAAAAATGTTTGAAAAATTAGGTCCCATAGGGCTCAATGTATTCCGTTTTTTCAACCCGGGTTCAATACAAAACTAATTGGGTGATATTATATTCATTTATATTCCCATAGGTCCTACAGACCGTCTGAACAACATACTAAAATTTCATTTTGATTAAGTCATTTTAACGGCAGTTATCGTGCTAACGGACAGACAGACAGACAGACAGAATGAACAAAGTCATAAACACTTTTCAACTTTGTTGTAAAGTGTTAAAAAGCGCAAAATAGAAGAATACTAAATCAAGTGCACTAAAATATTAAAAATCTGATGTGGACAGCACATGATTTTCCATATATTATGCAATGAATTTACAACTTTTACAGTAAAAAAAAAAATAGGTTATTCTTATAGTAGATACTTATATTCTTTCCAAGATATTGATTTTTCGTCAATGAGTCGTCATTTTCTTTGATTTAGTGCCATCTTTATAAATTTGGCGAGTTTTTCGTTAATTTAGCAACGTTTATAAAAGTCGCCAAGTTGGCGGCATTCCACCAAATTCGTCGCCAAAATCTCGCCAAGCGTTATGGATGGAGAAATAAATTATTCTTATAGCAGATAAATGACTATTGGTGTTCAAATACGAAAGTATTACTCAAAGTATCTTTTTCCATGAATGAAACGAGCTAGATCCACGAGAATGATGTCACCCAATTTATCGCATGGTATTACATATGAAAAGTGAACATGTTTCTCAATAGGAACTATTTTTTTATTTTATATGATTTTTTGATAATTTTTTTGGAAAAATGTGCAATATCTCGAGAATGGTTCATATTAGCGATCTAAAATTTATGTCAATTGTTTTCTAATGAAAAATTACATAAGAAATGTTTATTTACGTAACTTTATTAAAGGTTTTGATTTTTTAACGATTTTTTAAAATATCACTCGAAAATTTAGGGGGGCTTTGAGCATTCGATTGCGTATAAAAACAATAGACTTCCAGTGTTTACGGATTGTAATTTTTTACCAAATTTCGTTCGAATCTGACCATTCGTTCGTCAGTGATCGTCTCCCCAGACTCACACACACACACACACACACACACACACACACACACACACACACACAGACATCACTTCAAAAATGCTTGATTCGTGATCAGGGATACTTGAAACGTGCTCTCCCGTCGTAAACTCGAATTCGATTTTTCGACACCGTCGCAATACTTTCCTTATACATTATTGTATATAAGGAAAGTAAAAATATGAATATCAACAAATTTGTAGATAGAATAGCTCTTAGTATAATTGTGTTTAACACAAGCAATATTGTGAAATAATGTTTTTTTCTAGTTTTATTAACAGGTATATGGAATTCCAGGCAAGAAAGCAAAATAGGGCAATCAATAGTATTATTTAAAACTTTATAGTAAAACAAGAGGCAGGACCATTTTCTTCTTATTTTAAGAGACATTAAATTAATTTTTTGTCTATTTAATAACATATATTGAACCAGTTATTCGATGGAATCATATATTGATTAAATCATATATTGAACCCACCCGTTATATGATGAAATGAATAACGTTACGTAAAAGAAGCCCGTAAAAGATTCTTTATTAAGTAAGTAAATTATCCTTATGTCCCCAGACACACACAGATCCCTCGCTTTTCCTGATCAATACTATTAATTAGCACTATAGGATCTCCAAAAAAACATCTTACTACACAATCTTCTGACAAAAACATAATTTATATGCAAAAAACTTCCTTTAACGTAGCTTATAATAAAACAATAAAAATATCGACCGGTTTCGAAAGCGAAAACAGCCTTTTTCGACAGAAAATACAAGAAGCGCAACCTTCACTCATTAGAGAAATCTAGGTGAATGATACAGGAACAGCAAATGTGGCAAAAGCAGAGAAGGGGTGTTGCCATTGGCGAGAGAAGAAAAGGAGGTCAAAATCACAGGAGGCAAAAACCAGAGGTGGGACATAATGAATGGACGGAAAAATACCAAAAGGAAAGTGAATGTCCCACAAAGAATTCGAATCGTTTGTTCATAAAAAGCTAATTAAGTTAAATAACCAGGGAAGGGATGGAAATTACAGATGAAGCATACGAAATCGAAAAATTGAACCATAGATTGACAAGCAAAAGAGAAGAAACAGATAACAATCATTAATAAAGGATTTCAACTAAGAAACAATGAAGACACTTTCAGGAAAATCTATTTTAAAAATGAGAAGAGGACATTGGTGGAAAGAGATTTGACGTCAAATGAGAGCATAGTAATATTAAAAGGAGAGCAACTTTTAGCTTGTAGATAAAATAAGAGGAATTCTCGATGGTGTGAGTATTACTACTATAGTTGAAGGGGAGAGTGTATGGGCAAGAAACCGAGCAATAGAATATAAGGGAGTGCCAAAATTAGAAAAAAATAGGAAGAAGAAACATATTGGGTTTGTGAACTTTAGGCATGATATAGAATCAAGCACGATGTACGATAGAAGGAATCACAGCCCATTTAGTTTTATCACAAAAATAACCGAAATATTTTACAGAAATTTTTATTTTAGTAAAGCGAGTGTTTGTAGGGTCAGATTCTAATAGTGTCAGTGTGAAGGGGGATCATTGACATTTCTTACATAATTATTTTTCTCTATCAATATAGTCTAACCGCCTTTATCAGTCTTAGTTATAAGTGGATTCGTTTAGCTCCGACAAAGCAGATTACGGAAGTAGAAATAAATTTGATATGTTTTAACACTGTTCGAAGCAACAGTATTGTTCGGAGCAACTGTTTCTGAAGGCAGTTACAATTGGAGCAATTAATTTGGGAACAGGAGTCCTGCATGAGTGGGCAAAGTTAAGGCTTAAATTAAGAACCTTTTGCTGGACCCCAGTCAAAGAGAGTGAAGAGATATTAACAGCCGCGCTTTACTTAAGGACAGAAACTGGCTAAAATTCAATATCAAAAGTGCCTGGAACTCCAAAATATCACTTTCCCCAAAATATCACGATGTCCAAAGCTCGAATTTACAATAGAAACATAATTTTACTTTTTTCAGTAAGCACCAGAGTCAGAGCTCAAACCAAAACGGAGATGTAAGGAATACAATTCACTTTCAATGATAAAAATTTTAAAATGAACATCCTAGATAATAGCTCCTAAAATTATAAACGTAGAACTATTACAGAGAACATTAAAAAATTTTCTACATAGTTATTTTTATCTAAAAATATAGTCTGACCACCTTTATTCATCTTAGTTATGAGTAAGTTAATTTTAGTTTTAGACTCCCGACAAAACAGATCACTGAAGTGGAGATAAATTTGATTTGCATTTAGCAGTGTTCAAAGCAATAATTCATTGTTTGCAGCATCTGTTTTTGAAGGCAACTATACTTGGAGCAATTGATTTGGGAAAAGAAGTCTTGCCTGATTTGACAAAGTTAAATCATTAATTAAGAACCCCTTTTTGGGCCCCAGTCAATGCTTGTGAGGACAGATTAACAACCACATTATACTTAAGGTGAGAAACTGACGAAAAAATGCAAAAATTGGATATCAAAAATGCCTGGAACTTTTTTTTTTAATACCAAGATCTTCAAAGCTCGAATTTTAATAGAAGCATAATTTTACTTTTCCAAGTAATAAAAGGAACCAGAACTCAATCCCAAAAGGAGATGTAAAGAATGCAATTTACTTTCAATGATAGAAATTTTAGTACGAACATCCTAGTTAATAACTCCTAAAATTGAAAACTTAGAACGTTTTAAAAAGAACATTAGGACAGTTTCTACATAGTTATTTTTGTCTAAAAATATAGTCTGACCACCTTTATCCATCTTAGTTATGAGTAAGTTAATTTTAACTTTAGGCCGTAACAAAACAGATCACTGAAGTGGAGATAAATTTGATTTGTGCTTAGAATTGTTCGGAGCAACAGTTCATTGCTCGGAGCAACAGTTCATTGCTCGGAGCAACAGTTCATTACTAGGAGCAACAGTTCATTATTCGGAGCATCTGTTTTTGAAGGCAGCTCTAATTGAAGCAATTGATTTAGGAAAAGAAATCTTGCATGATTGGACAAAGTTAAAGCATTAATTAAGAACCTCTTTTTGAGCCCCAGTCAAAGAGTGTGAGGAAAGATTAACAACACCATTATGCTTAAGGTAAGAAACTGGCGAAAAATTGAGAAAAATAGATATCAAATATGCCTGGAACTTTCTTTTCAAAATGCCAATATGTTCAAAGCTTGAACTTTCAATAGAAGTATAATTTTACTTTTCCCAGTAAGAAAAGGAGTCAGAACTCAAACCCAAAAGGAGATGTAAAGAATACAATTCACTTTCAATAGCAAAAATTTCAGAGCCAAAATCCTGGATAATAGCTCTTAAAATTGAAAACATGGAACGTTTTGCATCACAAAAAGCTCTATGGGAATAATTTACATTACAAAAATAACACAAAAATAAAATGAGCAATTTCGCATAGGCGTTTGCATTTCTCAAAATTTAAATGGCTTAAAAACCGACTGCGTTGTTCATGCAGTTTGTGAGGTTTATTAAAATTAAAAGAAACCTTAGCAAATGACACAGAAAACTCACCAAATCGTTGCCATAATAATTTCAAAAACCCGAAGTAGTAAAAAATGGCATACAAATCAAACTGCTTCTAAAGCATGAAATTCAAATAACTTCATTAAAAACAGCATGTAATGAAAAATGAAAAATATCGACCAGTTTCAAAGGCAGAAACAGCTTTTTTCGTCATCAAGTACAAGAATCGCAACCTTCACTCGTTAAAGATTCAACGAAGTTGCGTAACGTAGGAAGCTGTTTTTGTTTTCGAAACCAGTCAATACTTTTAATGTTTGATTATACGCTGGTTTTAACTAAGTTATTTGAATTTTATGCTTCAGCAGCAGTTTGAGCTGTACGTAAAACTTCATTATTATACAAGCTCCAACATAAGGTTCGTACCACACAATCTGCTAAAAAAATGTAATTACTGCACGACCCCTATCAAAACTCAAGTTCATATGTATTAAAGAAAGTAATTTGTAGAGAGATTAATTTTCATTACATAAATATACTCCACCGAAAACAACTTACTAAAAATCCAGTTTTTTTCTACACTGTTTCACAGGATTAACACCAGTGGCGGATTTCAGGAGGGGCGATCTAGGCAATCGCCCCCCCTCCCCAAACGCCTGACAAACGTCGACGTTTTATCAAATAAATTATAAAATTAAAAAAATATATATATCATTAGGGAGATACTTTGGCCCTGCTTTCCCTCCCTCAGTTTATCCACGAAATCTCGCCCCCATAATAAAAGTCAAAAGTCTGCGCCTATGGAAGGCTGTGACGGCATATTTGGCGAGCAATGCTTGTACGAGACTACCGACTATGTACCACGTAAACAGTAGCCAATAAGAGCCTCTGGTTGGCTACTGCACACGTGGTACAGAGTCGGTAACGTCGTATAAGCATTAATCATTCCTAAAACTTGCTGCACTTCTGATATCTTTATAACAAAAAATAAAAAGGATACGAAGTTCAATACCCTACAACTTTTGATGCACGGATACCCTGTAAAACACTTTTTGAACGAAATTGAAGAACTTTAAACGCTTAACAAAACAAAAAATATTTGAAAAATTTTGTACTTTTCATTATTTAATAATTCACGATCAAAAAATGGGAATAAAGCTAGAGGTTGAAAGAAAAAACTCGTAAAAACTAATTTGGAATAATAAATTTGATCATGGAAAATCATTAAGATATAGCTCCTCATGTTTATATGATCAAATTTATTATTCTAAATTAGTTTTTACGAGTTTTTTCTTTCAGCCTACAGCTCTTTTCCCATTTTTTGGTTGTGAATTATTAAATAATGAAAAGTGCAAAATTTTTCAAACATTTTTTATTTTGTTAAGTTTTTAAAGTTCTTCAATTTCGCTCAAAAAAAGGTTTTTTAGGATATCCGTGCATCAAAAGTTGTAGAGCATTGAACTTCGTATCCCATTGAAGTAACATGGAAGTGATTCCATAATTTTTGCCAGGGGTAGTAAACTCGATCAAACCATTAGTCTTTTCTTTTGATGTTTTTGCGTAATGTTTTTGCGTGATGTTTATACGTGATGTTTTTCGCGTAAAAATTTATTGATTCCTGTATAGATAAAAATGTAAAAAAATGGGAAAATGTAAATCAATGTTTAGTGCTTATTAATACCTATATTAACTGTATTTACTCATGTTCATCCTCCTTTTCTACCACAGTCTAAGAAAAATAAAAATTTATTTGTATTGTATTGTATGATAACCATATTTAGTGAATAGAATATACATGCGTGTTTATTTAGTTAATATTCAGTATTAATCTTCTCACATGGAAATCTCTTACTTGTGTATACTTTTGTGTATACTTAATACAGAATATAATTTAGTTACCTGTTTCGACTTCAACAATAAGTTTGTTTCCTTATATAGTCACGTAATTTTTTTTCTTCCAATCTTCCTTGTTTTTTTTTGTCTTAAAAAATGATAGACCGTATTTTATAAGCTGCAAAGAACTTACTACAAACTTCCGAATTTGTTCTAGTTATTTCAAAAATGTCAAATATCCGTATATAGGAAGCCATTAAGAAAATCCTAAGTGAACAAACCTCCTAGAACATTTCGATCTGCAGATCGCCCCCCCCCCCCCCCCTCCCCAAAACAAGAGGCCAAAATCCGCCACTGATTAACACTATCCTCTTTTGTTTTCCATTTCTAACTGACCAAACCGTACGGCTTACCCGAAGATTTGGAGTAGCTGAATAGACGGCCTGCAAAAGGCATTTATTGAGTTCAAAAAACTTACATTTGAACAGAAATATTAGCCAAGAAAAAGCATTTTACAAAAACATCTAAAAATTTAAAACAGAATTTGGGCTCATAAATAAAAATATGATGTGCGAAGTACATCACACCGACACACCCCACAGACTCAAATTTATAATCCATTCACACACACACAAACAAACAAACAAACAAACACTAAAAAAAGACCTAAATGACATTTTATCCTCTTCAAGTGCCCTTGTAGAGGATTTTTACTTAAGCTGTCAAACGTGACAACTCAAACTTAGAGTACTTGATATTTCGACCTTTCGATCCAAGGGCAATAACACAGGACGGCACTGTTTGAAAATCAATTCAGTTTATCGGGGACTTCACAGAAATTACAGCAGCTTACTGTTTAAAGCAACGGACGACATATATACTAATTGTTATTGCACATGCCCAGAATAAATGACAAATATGCAAGCTACTACGATATACTTGGCTGGTGATAAAGCTTACATGGATAAGTATTTGTAAAGCTTATATGCTGACCCCGGCATTCTGTTACTTCACCCCATATTGCGGTCGCACCCCGAATACTAGCCTCTTCTTAGTCATCGTTGTATCGAATGGGGTTTCCTTCCACTCACTACTCGAATCCTTCATTGTCTACTCATGAACCCTTTTTTCATTCCAAAAACCCTCTACAAAATAACACTCTACTCAAGAACCCTTCTTTCACTCCAAGAAGCCACTAACAACCGAAACAGTTAAAATGGTTAATTTAAAGAAACCTAAATTATAATGCAAACTGAGGGAAGTAATAAGAGACGGTTATTCAGACCTCACAACACACACACAGACGCTGCGTTAAAAATATGCTTTTCGTTTCCAGAGTGCTTGACGCATGTAGGTGTGTCGAAAACTCCAGTTTCGATTTCCGAATTCTTACACAGTTCCAATACTTCCCTACACATTGCCATGTATTGTATGGAAAGTAAAATTGCATTAAAACTATTAACTAGACATTTTATAATTAAACAATAATACTAAAAATTAAAAGAAAATTAAAAGTTAAAAAGTTGGTTCCCAAAGTTGAGATAACTGGTTTTCAATATTGGCCAGAACTGAATTGTAAGGACAAATTTTACTATCTATTGCCGAATGATTAGATGGAAAGTTAAATCTCTTTTTATTGGCATTCGTGCAATTAATACATATTTTATTTTTAGAAATGCATTTCCTAATCTAATGAGTTAATCTGCAAACCCCGCAGAAATTATTGAATTGTCAACAAGTTGAAGAAATGTGTCCTAAATCTGGACATATGTAGCATACTTTCAGGGAAATAATTCTTTCAGCAGAATAGCTATTAAACCGAATGAAAATTCTTCTTTTATTGGTTAAATTAATAGCAAAGTTAAAAGCAACCCATTAATATAATTTAAATTATTTTTACTATTTTTAAAGCATTTTAAGATATTTATATCCTAAACATTTTATAAGTTTATATAGATAGATATTATCCTCTTAGAAATAAGATCGGCGGTGGTGGTGTAGAGGGGGCAACCACAGTAAAATATGGCAAACGTATGACTTAGTGGCCACCGATTTCCCATCACACCATACTTTACCCCGGCTGCCAAGTGCAAAATATTAGACAATTTTTTTTTCAAAAGCTCACTCAGCCAGAAACAGGTATCTAACCCAGGTTTACTGAATTGCGCTAAATTAGGCAACAAACTACACCAGTCCAGACTTGTGCAGAGTACACTTTGACTATAAGAGTTTGCAATTTCACCCCAGTGGCTCAAAGGTAGAGTGTCGGCTGGCCAGTTCAAAGATCCAAGGTTCGATTCCCACTTAGAGCAGCAAAGTTCTTTACAATGGCGCCCAAATGAATTAACCCTATAGGTTAGTGCAAATATTTCGGAGGTCTGAAAGTAAAATCAGTGCGACTAGCACGGATTCGGTGGACTCTGGGACACCAATGGAAGAGCCAATTTCAGACTGATATGATAACGACCACTCAGGAAGCTAACCCAGAGGATAAAAATGGCATCAAGAGGCTAAACTGGGATAAAAATAGCAGGAGGTGGTCAGTCAGATTGTCCGTTGCACGTCAATCTGACATTAGAGAGTGAAGAATGCAGTGTTCACTTTAACAATAAGAGCTTGCAATTTCGTCCCAGTAGCTCAACGGTACAGCGTCGACTGGTCAGTTCTAAAATCCAGCGTTCGATTCCCGTTTGGGGCAGCAAGGTTCTTTACACTTGTAAAGAATCCCCTTGAATCCCTTACAGCTAATTTTATAAATGCAAATTTTGCGTCTTGTTTGAGTTCCAAATTCTTTTCCGAACACTCAATCTCTAATCCATCTGTCCCGTACGTGTCTTCATTTCGGAAAGCAAACACGCTGCCTGTCGACGAGAGTCGATGATCCAATTTGCAACTCAGCAAGAAGAGTTGAAGCTAACTGAAAAGTAAGGTTTTGGCGTGTGTTCCTGTCAGCCAGCGAGAGTAAACAGATTTCAGAGCACCTTAAGTGAATAAGATTCATTTACTGGATCGGATTTAGAGGAGAAAAATTGGAAAAGGCTTTTACACTTTTCGTTCCTGGAGGTATTAAATGTTGGGATTTTTCTCTCATATAACTCTGAATAATAATAAAAGATATCGTTGATAAAATAAATGTCTGTGGTTTATGAAGACGTTTCTTTTAAAAGTACATATTTGCCCATAACATTTAAATATATCTCATACATTTTCATAATATTTGAATATATATCTTATCAAATATATACACTGCAAAGCATTCTGCAACCTTTGCTCATTTGTTTTCAGCTACTTTGTTTATAATTTTGGCAAACTGATAAGAAAAGCCACAATTGCAGGCGTTCATAAAAATTCCAGCTTCTGAATATTCAGCTAATTATCGTCAGCCGAATCTTTATATATATATATATATATATATATATATATATATATATATATATATATATATATATATAGCATATACATATTGTATAAATATATATATATGTATATATATATATATATATACATATATATATATATATATATATATATATATATATATATATATATATATATGTATATATTTAAAAATTTTAATTACTTGTATTTTAAATACCAGTGACTTATCTTTAATTGAAAATGGCCTGAAGAGCATATGTGAAAATAAAATAGACTCAACGTTAGGTTGGAGAAAAATTCCATTAAGCTGGAGAAAAATACCCTTATATATAAAACAGGTACTATATAGGTATTAAATACCCCTCTTTTCCTGCTCTATATTTAATGTAATAAATTGAAAATTGGATTTCATGGTGTGAAAGCCTGGTAAAAATAAGTCTGTAACTATACCCAAAAATTAAAGTACTATAAATCATATATGTAATACAGGTACTATAGGTACTATACCCCTTGTTCCCTGCATTAACAAACATGGTGTAAGTGCATGAATAGTGTAATAGATGAAAAGATCCAAACTGAAAAACTTATCATGGAACTAGGCCTTTCCTGCCTCCCAAAGGTTTCTTATCATACATGAAAAAGAATTATAAATGAAAAAAAATTATAAATTAGTAAAAGTGAAAAGTAATTCTGAAACCATGCACGTTTTCAAGGGCCATACCTGGTTCGACAATACGGAAATTCTACATTTCTATGTGCATAACTGTACATTGTATTACAGAAATTATGCGGATGGTTCATCTTTTATATATATATATATATACGTATATCAGTAGCGTAGCATGATATTCTTGACTGGGGAGGCTAAGCGATTATCATTTTAACTTGGAAAAGGTTTTTGTATAAGTGAATTTGCATTGGAATTCACACTTTCAATAAGTTTTATTTCCTTAGTGAGTAAAATAAAATAATTTAACATAAAAATGCTAAGAGTGAATGAAATGCACAATATGTTAAAATATATTATCTATGTAAGATACATACATACATGCCAAGTATAACATTTTAAATGTTCGCTTATTTCTAAATTAGTTGAACTTTAACAACTAATTTATTAAATATGAAGTCATGGTCGCTCATACGGAAGGACACTCTACCATTGGATATTCAAGATAACAGAGGTGAGCATCAATGTAGCCGATGTTATACATTTTATTCTTGAGTTTGCACCTCCCTCCCCCCCCCCCCCCCCACTTTCCGCAAACGTTCTAGATGCGCCCATGTATGAAAAAGAACACTAAACATTTGTGAGAAATTTGGAACATAAGCTTAGTTGAAAATCACTATAGTCAACAATGTCCCTAAATAATATTGCTTATTAATTATTTACAAATACTGTACTATGAAAACTTAATATCTTATCATTACAATATGCTAAGAATCCGCTAAAAAATTATCAACCACTTTTATTTAACTGGGATTCTCTTCTAACAGGGAATTTTAAAGGGAAATGGAACTTATTTTTTCAAAAACATCCAAATACACAAATGGAAGTTTCGCCATATTGATGCCTATATAAAGAGCTAAATCTACTTTGCAAACTACTAAGTTTAATGATAATCATTATTAGTATATTTGTTCGTCTTGAGATTGTTTAAAGTTAGGTAAATCCTAAATTATTCGTGAAAAATGACACAAATTCTTTAGTATTACAAATAATGATTATTTTCTACAAATAGTAATTAATAGAATCATGTTTGACCCAAAATGGAGGAACCATTAGGTTTGCGCTACCCACCCTCACCTACCCGTCATGGATGAAACGTCACGTCCCACATCCAATCACTAATTGTTTATAAAGGGTTGAAAATGAAAAAGTTATAGCCACGCCTTCTATAGGCTATGTTAGTTAATAGACTAGGGAGAAGTTTAACAATGGGTGGTCTTAATGCCATGTTCCTCCTTATAGAAAACGAAAGCTGAATGATTTTAGCTTCTAAAACATTAAAATATGCATTTTAATTAAATTTTAAGCTGGGGAGGCTCAGCTTTTTAGCCTCAATGGACGCTACGCCACTGATATATATATATACAGGGTGTCCAGAAAGTTCCGGAACGGCGCAATATCTCGAGAAATACACTTCGGATCAAAAAATAAAAAACACGTATTCAATATTTTTAGAAAAGCTATCCAATGATACCAAAATTGACCCCCTTGCAACTTTGAAATTTTCAATAGGAACCCCCCATTTTTTATCGCAGATTTGGATTCTCCAGGAAAAATTGCATACATTTGACCAACGACTTTTGATTTTTGCTCCCACAAACGGGGCTATAATCAAGAAAAACGGAAGTGGGGCACTAACATTTAAAAGTTACAGAAAAAAGCACCCTGATCATGACAGGCAAGGGGACTCGTGTTAATCAAGTACCCCGAAGGGAGCAGAAAACTACTACGTCCACATCGTTGTTCCTGGGTAGTGCTAAAAGTAGTTTTGAACCGTTTTCTAAACTGAAGTCAACAGTTGTCGCTGAAGTGAACGGTTAGCAGGGGGAAAGGGTCAATTTTAGCATCATTGCATAGTTTTTCGAAAATATTGAACACGTAATTTTTTATTTTTCTATCCGAAGTGTATTTCCCGAGACATTCTCAGTTTTAAACGTTTGCGCCCCACTTCCGTTTTTCTCGATTATAACGCCATTGCGGGAGCAAAAATCAAAAATCGTAGGTCAAATGCATCTAATTTTTTCTGGAGAGTCCAAATCTGCAATAAAAAATGGGGGTTCCCATTGAAAATTTCAAAGTTGTCCGACCCCGCTCCCCCCAAGAGGGGGGAGGGGTCAATTTTGGTATCATTAGATAGCTTTTCTAAAAATATTGAATACGTGTTTTTTCATTTTTTGATCCGAAGTATATTTCTCGAGATATTGCGCCGTTCCGGAAATTTCTGGACACCGTGTATATATATATATATTTCGGCATTATGGCCGTGAATTTGCTTCTATGGTGACGTTAATATTACTTGAATTTATTTCTTTTTTTTTCTATTATTACATAAAAAAAAAAAAAAAATTATCATTACATATTTCAAATATATATATATATATATATATATATATATATAATCCAAAACTATCAGAAACTAAAATTCAATATATATATATATATATGTATTATCCAAATGTATTATCCAAAACTATCAGGTATGTAGATATGTATTATCCAAAGCTATCAGGAACTAAAATTCAATATATATATATATATATATATAATTATACGGACAGCTGGTTACCCTGAAACTTTCAGTGACATTCTTACGAATATTTTGCACTGTACTTTCATTTCTGTTTTGATATTTTTAAATGGAACAAAATTAATTATGCATTAAAGCAAAAGGGGTCAACATCACTAATTTAATCTAAAATCAGGTCAAATAAATGGTGTCACTTAAAGAGCAGAATAGCTCGAATACTCCGTTAAATTAATTATGGAAACTGAAGCGTAAGTAGAATAGAATAAAGTTTTAGAAGAGCGGTACCATTTATCTTGTTGTTGAAACCCAGACCGTCCGACCTACCAGAAAGGTGTAAGGTAACTGTTTGGACGGTCGGGAAGTGCCACCCTATTTAGACCGTAACCCAGTGGGGGAGGCATCCACAGGGACCGTACTCTCCTTCCCCTACCACCAACCTCTCGGAAGGATTTTTGGACCCACATGTTTAACGTGATCGTACTCCGCATGAACACGGCGGCAGTTTTTGGCAGTGGCTGGAATCGAACCTGGGCCTACCGAGTGCAACATCTTGTGTAAACATCTATAATAATAGGACAATGTTGATATATTGTATATCTGATTGTATAAAAACTAAGCGCGACGACATATAGCTACTACATCACTCAATAAATCTCCGGTCTAACTAAGAAAAACTATTTTTTTTTAGAAATTCGACTTTATTCATCAACATACTCTCCTTCAAGAGTGATACATTCATTCCAACGCTCCTCTAACTTTTCGATGCCTTTTTTGTAGAAAGATTTGTCTTTGCTCTTAAAATAGGCCTCAGTTTCGGCAATTACTTCTTCATTTGAGACAAATTTCTTTCCCTGAAGCATCTTTTTGATGTCTGCAAAAAGCTATTAGTCGCAGGGGCCAGATCTGGAGAGTACGGTGGATGAAGAAGCAATTCGAAGCGTAATTCATATAATTTAGCCATCGTTTTCATCGACTTGTGACACGGGGCCTGTCTTGTTGTTTTAATCCGGTGTGAGCAAATGCGGCACTCACTTCGAAAGCAACTTACGCATGCTCAAATTTTCGCGTAAAATTGCAAACACACTACCTTCTGATATCTTTAAGATGTCAGCTATCTCACGCAACTTCACTTTACGGTCTTTCAAAACTATTTTGTGCACTGTTTTTATGTTTTTCGGAACAACTGCCGATTTTGGGCGACCAGAGCGTTCAGCATCATCAGTGTTTGTACGACCGCGTTTAAATTCAGCATACCAGTCAATAATAGTTGATTTCCCTGGTGCAGAGTCTCCATAACGCTTATCAAGCCACTGTTTGGCTTCAACAGTATTTTCCCCCATCAGAAAACAATGTTTAATCAACACACGAAATTCTTTTTTATCCATTGTTTTGAAAATTACAAAACTGGGGTCACTAAAACCACTGTAACCAGTAAACTAATTGTCAGAATGTCATGAAATTTTGATACGTATCGTTTGAAGGTTGGTTCTATCCAAAAATCATATGGGTCTGTCAACAGTGTTGCCATATATGTGACAGACCGAAGACTTATTGAGTGAAGTATTTCATAACTACAAAATTTATTACGAAGTATAGCGTTGCTCCAATTAAATTATCTTAAAGTTGGCCGGTCTCGCCACATACTCTAATTATCGAGAGTAAACCAGATAAACATATCTTCGCTGCAGAGCGTCAAGAAAGAGGATCCATTTCCAGTTTTTTCACGGTTTACAGCTGTGAAGAACTGATATCTGAACTTAAAATGGTAAAATGCTTAAAATGGTCGCCCCCAGAGGGGGGAATGGAGTCGGATTAAAAAAGATATTTCAAGTGAATTGGTGACAGGCTTGTCTCCCGACAGGGTGGGACTTCCCATCAAATTTCTGATACATCGGAGAAATTTCTTTTCCTTTTCAAATATAAACTTTTTAACCTTACCTTAAAAATTAAACTTTTAAAAATTAAACTTTTTGAAATTAAACTTTTTAACCTTAACCTTTTTAGCCTTAAAACTTTTTAAACTTACTTAAAGTTTAAGCAAAATATTGGACGATTTTCCTATTTGTATACCGAAAAACAAATTGGGAACAGATGTAGTACAATCCCTTTTTAATTTCTAGCAATTTTACGTGAGATTCTGGCAATTCTTGTTATGATTTGAAGAATATTCCATTCTGACAACCCTTTCCGAGTCTTTTGTTATCTTGTTTTTTTATCGTCTTTTTTCGCCCTTCAGTCGCCTATGTAAAAATCGCAACATGCCAATCTGACAACATTTTCCTCGTTTTTTGTCGATCTTTTGTCGTTTTCTATCGCCCTTTAGTCGCCAACGTAAAAATCGAACTTTTATCACCGTTATTAACAGTTGATCTGTAGCAATTCAAACATGAGCCTACGCCTGCTAAAAAACATCACAGAATCCGGTTCCGCTGGCTGTCGGAGGTCAAACATAGCAATAGCTGTTTGTGCAACCAGTGTTCTGTGGCATATAGAGCAAAACATGAAAATTAAAATGTTTTCTAATTTTTACTTTGGCGACAAAAGGGAGATTTTTACGTTAGCGATAAAACGGCGACTAAAGGGTGACAAAACAGGCCAAAAGGGTGACAAAAGACGCGAAAAACGTTGCCAGAATGGAATGTTGCGATTTTTACCTTGGCAACGAAGGGACGATAAAAGGGCTATAAAAGACGACAAAACGGCAATAAAAGACACGGAAAAAGTACCCAGAATGGAATGTTCTCAATCATAGCAGGGATTGCCAGAATCTCACCTAAAATCGTCAAAAATGAAAAAAGGGATTATACTACATCTGTACAACTGATTGCATGATTGCAATCATAACATTGGAACATCCTTGTAAGGTACAAAGAACGATCTTTAAAGTGAGCCTTCTATGGAATCCGTTATATGATTTCCGGATTTTCGGTGAATTTATAAAAAAAGATAGGTTGGAGACGGGATAATGTGTTTTGAGAAAAATCCAACATTGCTCAAACTGACATAAAATCATGAAATTTTAAAACCATTAAGTTTCAACATTTTGTCTTCTTTTTAAAACGAATTAAGTATCTGACGTTGCTTGTTAGCTTATCTGAAATATTTTTAGTTCAGCGATACATGAGAATTAGAATACAAAAAAACGCGTAATTTCATTTCATGACCATCGATATATGAGATACTTTCAGAAGATGAGTAAAGCAAACCACCCACTGAGGGCGGCTATTCAAAACATACTTTTTATTTTATTAAGGAGATAAGTAATTCAATTTGATGATGTCAAACTTTTAAGATCTTGAGGTATTAAAAACATTAAATATAGATCGAAAAATAAACCGTACAGATATTTTGAAGAACTCCTTTGGTATACATCAAAATGTGTACAAAAATTTTCTATCGATGGTTTTGAAAATCCGGCTCTTCAGTTTTCTCTAAAATACCTTTAGCTTTAGTTTTAAAAAAATTGAGATCGTACCTCGAAAATTTAGGGGGGAGGGGGGGAGGAAGCGATTTTTCCCGTTTTTTTTTTCCCCAAATATTTAAGAAAAAAAACTACATTTAGTTTTATGCAATTCCTCGGACCGTGAACCAAATTAAAAAAATCTGATGTGGGCAACACATGACTTTCCTTATATAATGTATTGAATTTACTACTTTTCCAGTAATAAAAAATGTTTTTCTTATAGTAGATACTAATATTCTTTCAAAGATATTGAATTTTCGACAATTAGTTGTCATTTTCATTGATTTAGCGTCATTTTTATCCATTTGGTGAGATTTTCTTTAATTTGGCAACATTTCAAAAAGTCGCCAACTTAGCGACATTCCGCCAAATTCGCCGCCAAAATCTTGCCGAGCGTTATGGACGGAGAAATATGTTTTTCTTACAGCAGATAAATGACTATTGGCGTTCAAATACAAAAGTATTACTTAAAGTATCTTTTTCCATGAATGGAACGAGCTAGATCCACGAGAATGATGTCACCCAATTTATCGCATGGTATTACATATGAAAGGTGAACATATTTCTCAATAGAAAATATTTTTTTTTAATTTTATGTGACTTTTTGATAATTTTTTTGAAAAATGTACAATATCTCGAGAACGGTTCATGTTAGCGTTCTAAAATTTATGTCAATCGTTTTCTAATGAAAAATTACATAAGAAATGTCTATTTGCGTAACTTTATTAGCGGTTTTAATTTCTTGGCGATTTTTTCAAAATTTCATTCGAAAATTTAGGGGGGGGTCTGAACATTCGATTGCGTATAAAAACAATAGGCTTCCAGTGTTTACGGATTGTGATTTTTGTACCAAATTTTGTTCGAATCGGTCCATTCGTTCGTCAGTTATCGTCTCTACAGACTCACTGACACACACACACACACACATACTTTCACACACACACACACACACACACACACACACACACGCACACACACACACACACGCACACGCACACACACGCAGACATCACTTCAAAAATGTTTGATTCGTGATCAGGGATGCTTGAAACGTGCTCTCCCGTCGAAAACACGAATTCGAATTTTCGACCCCGTCACAATACTTTCCTCTTATACATTATGTATATATAAGGAAAGTAAAAACGCGACGTTCTAGGTGAGGTTCAGCGTAAGGCAGGGCCACACATTGATGATTCAGAATGCACTGTACATCTTGCATAGCTTCGCTTATGTTGCTATATTTACTTTATTTACATAGATAATTTCAGTTCGATTTCACATTATAGCAGATTTCAACTTTCATTTGAATTATGATCGAAAGACAGGGGCCAGCGACCACTCTTTATATTCGCTGGCCAAGAAAACGTCAAGAGGGCGAAAGACAACGTACATTTATATATTTCAATTTCGTTTACTGAACTGCCTAATTCGCTTAAAATCTTCTCACAACAGGGCTGAATCACATTTGTAAAAATATATGCAAACAACGTCCCACACGCGACGTCACGAAAAGCAATCTCCGTCATTTTAATCTCATCCGAAAATCACAAAAATGACGTGGAAGAAGAAATTATACTATTAGAAGAGCGAAATACCCAAATATCTGTAAACTCTAATTATAATATATATATATAATTATATATATATATATATATAATTATATATATATATATATATAATTATATATATATATATATATATAATTATATATATATATATATATAATTATATATATAAATATAAATTAGTAAATCCAAAGTTAGAATGTATGTAGTAACTCAAAATACACTATTCCAAAATTTTCTACAAAATACAAAGAAATAAAAGAAATATAAAAGAATATATATATATAATTATATATATATATATAATTATATATATATATATTAGGCACTGAGAAGTCGCTCCAATTAATAAACAAACAACTCGCAATTTTGACTACCAGAAATATTTTCAATCAGGGAAAGAAAATAAAACAGATAATATCGCTGTTATTTCGAATTAGAATTAAGGGAATATTAGAATTAAGGGAATATTTAGAATTAACACATTTTAGGGGGATCGAAACACAAAATACTTTTCTATAATAATTTAGTATTTGGAATACTACAAACTTATTAAATACACAGAAGATGAAAAATTACAAAATACAAGCAATTTGTATTCCCAGAAGCGGCAGACATATGTGATTCATTGTTTTTAAAAATAATGAATGTGATTCATTATTTTTAAAAATAAATTAATGAGGCTGCTTGTTTTAAGTATAAATGAGGCAAGAATATAATTTCATTTTTATATACTCAATGAAAGGTGGTGTTCGTGTTTAAACTTGACCTTCAAGATGTCCGTGACCTGCAAAAGATTAAAAATCGCTACTTTATACTTTTCAGAGATTATGCACCCTTGCATAAAGCCCGTGCCCTTTGGGAGATGGCATATTCTTTTCCAGAGCTAACGTGCCTTGACTTTGTAGCCCGGGTCAACCTGCAGTAAGGGGAGCATGAATCCACGCTAATAATGCAATGGTGAATTAACGAATTCCCGAGATGTATGTTCAACGTACAAATATGGACTCATCCAGGTGGCTGTGTGGGTCGGATATTTAAATCTGTGCCAAATCCGTCAGGCGTTCTTCAGTGGTTTTCGAACCCTACCTAGGGAATAGTTCCGCTGGCCGTATCCCCGTGGATGAGGCTTTGCTGAAAGAGAAGATTAAACGACCTTGAAGACCACCAGTTTTGTTGACGTAACCTTCACGGTTGTCGCGTCGGATCTTCATTTCATTTTATCCTGCTTTCCACACTTTGCTCAGTTTAAAATGTTATTTCCCCGTACAGATTTTAACCACTACCTTTAGACTGTTTTTTCATACGAAAATAATGCTAATAAGATTTTAGTTTAGTCTAATTATGCAGAATCAGCAACGGTACATTACTAAACAGGTACATTACCAATACAGATACATTACCAAACATTATGTCTACTTTCATCTTTTACAAATAATGTCGGCGTGATAATCTATAATTCCCCCACTTCAGAGGCAAACTCACACAAACGGATATACTTTCAGAAATTTTACAAATCTGATGAATTTACACATGCACGTCGACGTGAAAAAATATATATATACCTCTGACAGAGATCAATACCAAATTGATCAAAATGTGATCAGGAGTAAGTAAAATTGTATTTCCATCAAAATCTGGAGGTTAAAATCTTATAATACTTCATCTACGTCATAACGAGAAAAGTAACATCCTATGATGGGGCTGACTAAAAGTGTGAAAAAAAGTCCTTAAGAAGGTGAATTATCGAATTCGCCAGATGTGTGTTCAGCGTACAAATACGGACTCATCCAGGTGGCTGTGTGGGTCTGATATTTAAATTTGTGCCCAAATCCGTCAGGTGTTCTTAGAATCCTACCTGGTTGTTGTTGTTCTTGTTACTAATCCCCCGTGGTGAAGGAGCGCCTATGCACCACGTCCACTAGACCCCTGGTCCCATGGCGAAGGGGAGAGAATATGCAGCTTCACTTTTATTGAGGCTCCCCAAGGGCAGAAGTCTGACTTTGCCTCAATAACACAACATCCATGCCCGCTGGCGTGATTCGCACCCAGAACCCGGCAATCCAGCGATCAGACGGAAACTCATACCCCTGACCGCTCGACCACCGGATCGGCTCCTACCTGGTGAATGGTTCCACTGACCGTATCCCCGTAGATGAGGCTTTGCTGGAAGAGAAGATTAAACGACCTTGAAGACCACCAGTTTTGTTGACGTAACCTTCACGGTTGTCGCGTCGGATCTTTATTTCATTTTATCCTGCTTTCCATACTTTGCTCAGTTCAAAATGTTATTTCCCCATACATATTTTAACCACTGTTTCTCCATACGAAAATAATGCTAATAAGATTTTAGTTTTCAAATAGTGTGCAGTCTAATTATGCAGCATCACCAAAGGTACATTACCAAACAGGTACATTACAGATACATTACCAAACGTTATGTCTACTTCCATCTTTTACAAATAATGTCTGCGTGATAATGTGTACATTTATGCTTCAAATATAGTTCCCCCAATTCAGAGGCAAACATACGCAAACGGATATACTTTCAGAAGTTTTACAAATCTAATGAATTTGCACATGCACGCCGACGTAAAAATATATATATATATATATACCACTGACAGAGATTAATACCAAATTGATCAAAATGCGATCAGGAGTAAGTAAACTTGTATTTCCATCAAAACCTGGAGGTTAAAACCTTATAATACTTCCTCTACGTTATTACGAGAAAAGCAACATGATGGAGCTGACTAAAAGTGTGAAAAAAAGTCCTTAAGAATCCCTATAACTTTGAAAGGAAATATCCATGAGTGTTCATATTAGGTCTATTACAGTGTCGATCGAGTGAACATGACAGATTGAATAAAATAGATTGCAGTGCCCCTAGTGGATAATTTAAAAAGTTAGGATTATAAAAATTCGGCAACAAAGCTAGATAAACAAAACAACCCAATTATAAAGTTGTAGGTCATTTGACACTAGAAATGAACGAAATGTATATACGGAAGGCAATATATACCAGTCATAATGGATTGCTAGATGCACAGCCACGCCACAATACTGTTAAACAATGCTAAGCGATTCGCGAGGGTAAGTAAATAATATGAAGTAGTACCCATCTGTAAGGTAGAAGACATTACGAACAAAACTGTATATGCAAATTGACCTACTACTCATGAGTTCTAATGGCATTCTACTTTTAGGAACACTAAAGTATGACAGGTATTTATTTCCTTCCATGTACGCGTTTTATCCGTTTCAGATAACGATCCCTGCTTATTCGGCAATGTTCTATAACTTTGTCGTTGACATTTTCCTTCTATCTCGCTTTGTTGCCGAGTTCATGATCTCAACTTTTTAAATACTTCGCTAAAGGATTTTTAAGTTCTCCGCTATTTTATTCTATCGAGCATTATGGCTTTACTACAGATGAAACTAAAGTGTACACTCATTGGCATTTCCCTACAAAGTTATTGGGCATGCATACTGAAAGTTCATAAAATAAACCTCTATTCCAAAATATTCCCACAAAAAATCCAGAACCCTCTTCACTTTTTCTTTATAACAAATCACCGCCCGCCTCTTTTTAAAAGCTTTTCTCGTGAATAAAGAAATGATTAAATTCGAGAATTGCAACAGTGATAGACAATAGGAGACCTAATCACGAGGAGTTTTCAATTCGGTCTTCCAATGATTATGGGAATCCAAGGTACGAAGGAAAACTGCGAAAAGCGTGAAATAAAATATAAATTCTTTCGTTTTGCATGATTGGCCTCAGGATTATTCATGATTGGCCTCGGGATTTTGGATATCTTCTAAAACCCTGGATTGCGTGACTCTATAAATTTTGATGCTGATTTAAAGTGTGTATTTCATGACGATAAAATGTAAAACTTTAACATTTCAAAATATATAGGATGTTTGTATTTTATTAACCTTTTAAAAATACTTTCTACTGTTCCTGCAATACATTGAAAATGTGTAAAAAACTATCTCGGAAAATAGACTACATTTCCTGGTCTAACTCGTTAGTGTATATATTTTGCGCAACTTTTAAAATAAAATTCCTAGCTTATGTTCTCGTTGCATGTTTGGAGATTTTAAAAGTGCCAGTAGGGAAATATGAGGAAAATGTTTCCATAAATATCGTACTGAGAAAAATATTTATTCTCCGAAAAGCTCTTTGCGCTGAAGATAAATGCGCAAAATTTTCGTCCATACCCGAAACATGAATTACTAAAGCAAAACAAAAACAACGGTAGCTGAATAAATATGAAAAACTCTCAGTAGTATCAAATTTCTTTTAAAAATAACAAATTATGGTGAAAAATTATTTGGAGCACAGTTAATGGTTTTGTCAAATGCATATTATGTTTAATAAAATTCAAATTTTCTGTAAAAAGCAATGGTTGTACTATAATGCATTCATTTATAAAGTGGTAAAATGCATCACTGCGCTGTAAAACATTCAGCACCCTTTGCTCACTTTTATAAGCTATACTTTGTTGATAATATCGGCAAAATAATAAGAAAAGCCACAATTAACAGGCGTTCAAGAAAATTTCAACTTCATTTCTGAAATATTCATCTAATTATTGTCTGCGAAGCGTTATTTTTGTATATATATATATATATAATACAAAAGATAAAGAAAGACAATGTATCAAAAGTACGCCGGGGGGGATTGTGACCCCCACTTCCCGGTTAAGCCAGCTAATTGTCATGACGACACTCCCGGAAGCGGATACAAAGTCACAAACCAAGTACATATACTAAAACCAAAAAAGTAAAAAAATTTGAAAAACCTATACAGACACTACACCAAAACAGTATCAACAAGATTTACTACATCCAAACAGAAACACAAAAAACATTTTAAATATCAAATATCTAACACCAATAAACAAGATAAACAAACCTCGCATACACTTCACCATTCAATCCTTCAAAAAGTAAAGGACCCTTACTGTGTATAAAATGAACACCATCAAACAGATAAACATAGACCTCCGTAATGCTTCACAACTGCAGTTCAGACAGAAAGTTTACCCCTATTTAAATATAAGTTGTAACTTTCCGTTACGGTTATGTTGAAAAATTTACATATAATGTCACTAAGAAAACGTAAAGGGTAACCTTTTGAAATTGCTTCATTTAGATAGCCCAGATCACTTCCATATCGATTAAATAACTGTGCAGTAAATCGATAAACCCCACTGTATTAAGACCATATGGGTATAAAGAATTTCTCATTCTAATGTGTCTATACTCCCACCACAGCCGCTGTTTAAGATCTATCACCAAATCTATGATAGAGATATCCATAGCTTCAATGCCATGTTCCGCAAAATGTTTTATTTCCATTGTTGTTTCCATACTACTATCTTTCTGAAATTTATATATTAAACTACGATGTAAGTTTATTCTTAAATTTAACTTATTTTTTGTCTGACCAATATATTCTTTATTACAAATCCTGCATTTTATAACATATATGCAATTATACACTTTGCAAAAAGGTAGAAAGGCCACATTATTACTAATTTGATCTTTATTGGCTTGTGGACACAATTTGCATTTGTTAGACAGACATTTTTTATATTTGAATTCCCCAATACCACCATACAGACTCACTCCCCTTTTTCCATTATCATTGCATTTCTGTGGACCTGTTTTTAAAACGACGTTTTTTTTGTTTATCTCCTCTCTCTTGTCTTGTGATCTGAAATAATTCGTGATAGTGTTAACCGAAGGGTTGCTTGATTTCGATCGACCAGTACCCCTTAAACTAGTCGACCGGGCCATCGCTGCTTTCGCCTCGACGTTGCCGGTAACTAAATTCCTTTTGTTGTACATGTCATAATTTTATAAATTTCAAGAAATTTTTTTTTCAATAACGAAATCCATTATTCCAGCTTCACCTATGTAAGGTACGCCTTCTCTCTGTCACAACCTTTTACCCTCAGTAGTACACTTATAACGTTAATGTCTTTAACTCCTTTTTACCCAAAACTTTTATAAATAAACCCCAAACACTTCTTCAACCTCATTTGTGTTATCCATTCATTACAATCATCAATACACATAGAGAGGGATAAAAAATTTTTACTGTATCTATTATTGTGTTTTATATTTGAAAGTTTCAAATACATTTTTACTAATTTTATCAGTTTTTTTGGTGCTAAAAGTTAATTTTGTAATTTTTTTTTTATTTATTTATTTTGTAATTTTTTGTTTTATTTTGAGACTATACTAAAACACATATTAAAGCAACCCAATTTCCTTATCTCACGCTCATACCCAAACTGCATAAAAATCCAGTTAAATTTCGTCCTGTAACTATAGGATATAAGTCATGCTTAACCAATGCAAACAAAAGGTTACTTACTCATGGTGCTCAGGCCAGTTATTGCTGATCTCAGAAACCAGGGATCTTATTTCATAAAAAACAGTTTTGAAGCTATTAATAAATTAAAGAGCATACAGCATAATGTGGTATATAAGAGCTATGATTTTAGCGATCTTTACAATAATATTGATATAAATGATTTGTTTAATATAGTGATTGAATTATACAATACACACAAAATGTATTTATTGATGTCGCTGACAAGGTATACTGCATTGGTGAAACTGGTCCTTTTCGAAACTGTACTTTACAATGGTAAGGGTTATTACAAGCAGATTAAAGGTATCCCTATGGGGGGAAGTTGTTCTTCGGTTCTTGCAGACATCTATCTCGACAAGTATGAAACGGGTACCCATATACTAAATGAAATGGTTTACATGAGATACGTCGATGACGTGATTTTGTGTTGTAATGCTGCAGATTTTAAAATGGATTTTAGTTTTTATCCACAAACTTTAAAACTTATAGAAACTCCTTGCAATTCGGATGAAAGTTTAAATTATTTAGACTTGTGTATAATTAAAGACAATGATAAAGCATATTTCAGAATTTTTGATAAGAGAAAAAAATTTCCATTTAAAATAAATTTCATAACACCTTGGTCAAGTAATTTACATAAAAATGTTTTTCGTAATATTATCATTAATCAATTGAATAGAAATAAACGTTTGAATAGTAGGGAAAGTGATCAAATACTATACGATACAGAGTTTATGGATGAAGCTGTAAAATATGGTTACCCCATGGGTTTTGTAATTAAAATACTTTCAGAATTCAATGGGCTAACTGTAACTGAATGTAAGGGCAGATATTTAAACTGTTAAAACTTTGTATAAATAGCGTTGTCTCACGTGAATTGGGTTCGGATATTGGTGAGGTTGACTTCTGGTTGGAGTTTTGTACATCGGACATTTTTGGTAAGATTAGTTTTTTAATTTTGTAGAGACGGGTTATAGGGTAGTTTCTTTTGTTAAAACATAGAGAAAATGAACTGGTTTTTCGTGTATCTTTCAATTTGAATATTTGTATTTTTGCTGTGGGTTTTTGCTGTTCGGTATTGATGGTATTAAAGCCATTCCATGTATAAGTATCGGCTTCCGGGAGTGTCGCCATGGCATAAAGCATTTGCTCAACCGGAGAGTGGGGGTCATAACTCCCCCCGGCCACTTGTGATACTTTTCGTCTTTCGCATTCTTCTATTGCTTTTCAGTTTTTAGGTATTCCTTTTGGTAAATATATATATATATATATGTACAATATATATATATATATATATATATATATATATATATATATATTTTAACTATCAGGTATCTTATTCTCCATTACAAACAGCTGATTACCCTGACAATTTCAGTAACATACTTGCAAATGTTGTACAGTGCAATAAGTGTTGAATGACAATTATATATTCGGTGAAAAAAATTCCAAAATATCACAAATTTTATGGAGCTAATCATTTCTTAACAGGTTTCGCGTGGGCGAAATGACTAATGGTTATAAAATATGGCTCCAACACATTTAATAAAAGTTCTGAATATCAAAAGCCATTTCAAATGTAAACGTAAAATTTGTGCACATTTTATAGTTCGTATTAACAGAAAGTGCTGTATGTATAACAATATTTTATCTCCGATCACAATATGTTGTCCTTATTTTCAACAATTTCACAGTTTATTTATTTATTTATATTTGGAATACACTTTCTCAACAGGAACAAGCCCAGTCATAGAAAAGGGAAAAACATATTGCGTATAACATAAAAACACACATATAAGGACATATGTAAACATAAAAAAATAAGTACCTAAAACATAAACATTAAAATAAATAATTCAAGAACATATTTCATATTATAATGCAGTCAACGTAATTTTTAAAATCATAAAACTTACATCATGAAATTTTTAAAAACTTTGAGTGAATCATAAAAAATATTAAAACTTAAAGGTAAACTATTAAGCGTCCTGGCAAATTGCGCTATAAGTCTATTCCTTAAAAAATGTTTACTGTGAAAGGCTTCAATAAGCACAAGCCTATTTCTAGAATTGAAAGAAGATACACAGATATTAATCCCACTTAGTAAGCTGGGGCAATCTATATTATTATGTAGTAAATTATGAAAGAATAGGACAAAAAATTCATCTGTATTTCCAATAAGTACAGACAAACCTGCCTTAATACAGACATATACTGTCGATACAGTCAAGCCTGCCTTAAACCGAATTTCAAGGGGCCTGAAAAATATTCCGTTATAAATAGTTTTCCGTTTCATGCATGTTATTTAAGAACGAAAGTTTAAGGTTTAGCTGGAAATACAGATGGTCCATATGTAATTGCTATGCGGCAGCAAAGACATCTGATCAAAGATGCTTGGAACCTGTACCCGAATTATAAGAACAGAGGAGGAGCTAGCTTTTGCTCAGTGATTATAATGTCGGTCTATAATGCAACAGGTCCCTGGTTCGGGGCCCGGCGACTCCCAATCGCCACAGTGGTTACCCTGGACATACGAGCAAGCAAAAAAAAAACTCTTCCTCCCCAACGATTTCATCTCTCAACACGAGATGACAGCACCACACGGAGTCAGAACCCTTGACACTCCCTGGTTGATCACGACTGTCCGTCACGCTGAGGCGACACGCCTCCCGGCCTTCATCATCAGCGGAGGGAGTGTGCCGCAGCAAAGACATCTGATCAAAGATGCTTGGAACCTGTACCCGAATTATAAGAACAGAGGAGGAGCTAGCTTTTGCTCAGTGATTATAATGTCGGTCTATAATGCAACAGGTCCCTGGTTCGGGGCCCGGCGACTCCCAATCGCCACAGTGGTTACCCTGGACATACGAGCAAGCAAAAAAAAAACTCTTCCTCCCCAACGATTTCATCTCTCAACACGAGATGACAGCACCACACGGAGTCAGAACCCTTGACACTCCCTGGTTGATCCCCGGGTTCGATTCCAGCCACTGCCAAAACTGCCGCCGTGTTCATGCGGAGTACGATCACGTTAAACATGTGGGTCCGAAAGTCCTTCCGAGAGGTTGGTGGTAGGGGAAGGAGGGTACGGTCCCTGTGGATGCCTCCCCCACTGGGTTCCGGTCTAAATTGGGTGGCACTTCCCGACCGTCCAAACAGTTACCTTACACCTTTCTGGTAGGTCGGACGGTCTGGGTTTCAACAACAACAACTCCCTGGTTGATCACGACTGTCCGTCACGCTGAGGCGACACGCCTCCTGGCCTTCATCATCAGCGGAGGGAGTGTGCCGCAGCAAAGACATCCGATCAAAGATGCTTGGAACCTGTACCCGAATTATAAGAACAGAGGAGGAACTAGCTTTTGCTCAGTGATTATAATGTCGGCCTACAATGCAACAGGCAATGCAGGACTGTGGCGATTGGGCGTCTCCGGGCCCCGAACCAGGGACCCTATGCTTACAAGACCGACATTATAATCACTGAGCAAAAGCTAGCTCCCCCTCTGTTCTTATAATTCGGGTACAGGTTCCAAGCATCTTTGATCAGATGTCTTTGCTGCCGCAGCTATTAAGCATCAGACATTAAAAATTCTAAAAAGTGCATTTAGATGCACTTGATTAATGCTATATTATACCGTTATAGATAATTTGAATATTTTAAATATGTGTATACCCACATTTTTGCATATTATGATCACATAAGTATATGTAAATAAAAATTAATAAACCATATGTCTTTCACTGTTAGCTTATTACCATATCCAAAAACCTAAATGAATAATTGACTTACCGGCAAAATATTACTGCGCTTACCATAAGATAAAAAAATCTGATGTGGGCAACACCTGACTTTCCTTATATAATGCAATGAATTTACTACTTTTACAGTAAAAAAAATATTTTCTTATAGTAGATACTTATATTCTTTCCAAGATATTGAATTTTCATCAATTAGTCGTCATTTTCATTGATTTAGAGTCAATTTTATCCATTTGGCGAGATTTTCGTTTATTTGGCAACATTTCAAAAAGTCGCCAAGTTAGCGACATTCCGCCCAATTCGTCGCCAAAATCTCGCCAAGCTTTATGGATCGGCAAAAAAAGATATTCTTATCGCAGATAAATGACTATTGGTGTTCAAATACAAAAGTATTACTCAAAGCATCTTTTCTCATGAATGAAACGAGCTAGATCCAAGAGAGTGATGTCACCAAATTTATCGCATGATATATTATATGAAAAGTGAACATGTTCCTCAACAGATAATATTTTTTTTTAATTTACAGGATTTTTGATAAATTTACTTGAAAAATGTGCAATATCTCGAGAACGGTTCATGTTAGCATTCTAAAGTTTATGCCAATCGTTTTCTAAGGAAAAATTACATAAGAAATGTCTATTTGCGTAACTTTATTAAAGGTTTTGATTTTTTTATGATTTTTTCAAAATTTCACTCGAAAATTTAGGGGGTTCTGAACATTCAATTACGTTTAAAAACAATAACCTTCCAGTATTCACGGATAGTGATTTTTGTACCAAATTTCATTCGAATCGCTCCATTCGTTCGTGAAATATCGTCTCCACAGGCTCACTGACACATACACACACATACTTTCACACACACACACACACACACACATACTTTCACACACACACACACACAGACATCACCTCAAAAATGTTTGATTCGTGATCAGGGATGCTTAAAACGTGCTCTCCCATCGAAAACTCGAATTCGAATTTTCAACCCCGTCACAATACTTTCCTTATACATTATGTATATAAGGAAAGTAATAACTATATTTTTTATTCAGATGAACTTTTAAAATAATCCAACGATTTATTGGACATATGTCTTACTAATGATGACTTTCAGTTAAAAATCATGCATTAATTAATACTTCTAGCATTTCATAATCTCTCTAATTAGCTGAAAATTCTAGAAGTTCTGAAGCAACTTTCAGAAAATAATCATGATTTCACAGAAAATTCTGTGAAAAATAGTTCCCTTAGGAATGAATGGCTGAAATAGAAAATGATGGTTTTCCATTATTTGTTCGCTACAACAGGTGCTTATTATTAACAAATTATTTGAAATTAACTGTCCGTTTCCGCGTTTCGCAGGTTTCGTTTAACACAGGGGAAATAACACATATTTTTGGACGGGACTAAAAATATTTTCCGCATATTACAGTATTCCATTTCCGGCAGATTTCGTTTCAAACAGGTTTGAGTGTACAATATTTCGACCGCTACAAAATGCAAGACATAAAACTGCTACAAAAGTCATCAAATTCGTAAAAAATGTATCTCAAACATATATTTTCAACTTTTACAATATTACTATTAGAATATCTGTAATATAGACTCAAGACCACGTATCCATACTCCAAAAATGGATCTCACAATAGAATTAAAAAGACGTTATCACAGTAGTATTTTTTAAATACCTTCAAGCATACAAGTTTCTTACAAGCATTTTCACTTTCCTTACATACATAGTATAATGTATAAGGGAAGTATTGTGATGAGGTCGAAAATTCGAATTAGATTTTCGATAGGAGAGCATGTTTCAAACATCCATGAACACGAATAGAACGTTTTTGAAGTGATGTCTGCGCGCGCGCGCGTGTGTGCCCGTGAGTCTGTGGAGACAATATCTATAGAACGAATGAAGCGATTTAAATGAAATTTCGTAAAAAAAATTACAATCAGTGATCACTGGAACTCTATTGTTTTAAACGCAATCTAATGTTCAAAACACTTCCTAAATTTTCGAATGAAATTTTGAAAAAAAACCCATAAAAATCCCAAAACCCTCAATAAAGTTGTGTACATAACCATTTCTTATGTAATTTTTCATTAAAAATGATTGACACAAATTTTAGGACGCTAGCATGAACCGTTCTCGAGATATTACACATTTTTTTAAAGAAATTATCAAAAAAATCACATAAAATTAAAAAAATTGTTAAATATGTTCAATTTTCATATGTAATATTATACGATAAATTTGTTAACATCATTCACGTGGATCCAGTTCATTTTATTCAAGAAAGAAGATAGTTTGGGTAATAGTTTTGTAGCTTGACGGCTAATAATTTGCCAATAGTCATTTAGCTACTGTACGAATAACCTAGTCCGTAACACTTAACGAAATTTTGGCGACCAATTTGGCGGAATATCGACAACTTGACGACCTTTTTTATTATTGCCAAATTGACGAAAATGTCGCCGAATTGATAAGAAATGACGCTAAATGAAACTGATAACTAATTGGTGAAAATTAAATAGCTTCAAAAGCATATAAGAATATATGATAAGAATAACATCCGTCCGTGCGTAACGCTTGGTGAAAATTTTGGCGGTGAATTTAGCGGACTGTCGCCAATTTGGCGACTTTTCTAAATGTTACCAATTTGACGAAAATTTCGTAAAAGTGATAAAAATATAGCTAAATTGATAAATATGACGTTAATGGGAGGTAATGTTTTGCAAATTTTAAATTCTGTCATACATTGGGAATACCTTCTAGTAAAAAAAAAAAAAAATGCTCTTCTCTCGTTTGTCTGTAACGATTGGCGATATTTTTGGCGAACTTGGTTAATAATGTAGCAAATTATCTCCAATTTGGCAATATTTCACCTCATATTGACGAAAATTTCATCAAGAGTGTAAAAAAAATCTGATGTGAGCAGCACATGACTTTCCTTATTTAATGCAATGAATTTACTACTTTTACAACAACAAAAAATCTGATGTGGGCAACACATGACTTTCCATATATAATGTAATGAATTTACTACTTTTACAGTAAAAAAAATAGGTTTTTCTTATAGTAGATACTAATATTCTTTCCAAGATATTGAATTTTCGACAATTAGTCGTCATTTTCATTGATTTAGAGTTATTTTTATCCATTTGGCGAGATTTTCGTTAATTTGGCAACATTTCAAAAAGTCGCCAATTTGGAGACATTCCGCCAAATTCGTCGCCAAAATCTCGCCAAGCGTTATGGACGAAGAAATAAGTTATTCTTACAGCAGATAAATGACTCTTGACGTTCAAATACAAAAGTATTACTCAAAGTATCGTTTCTCATGAATGGAACGAGCTAGATTCACGAGAATGATGTCACCCAATTTATCGCATGGTATTACATATGAAAAGTGAACATGTTTCTCAATAGGAAATATTTTTTTTATTTTATATGACTTTTTGATAATTTTTTTGGAAAATGTACAATATCTCGAGAACGGTTCATGTTAGCATTCTAAAATTTATATCAATCGTTTTCTAATGAAAAATTACATAAGAAATGTCTATTTGCGTAACTTTATTAGCGGTTTTGATTTTTTGACGATTTTTTCAAAATTTCATTCGAAAATTTAGGGGGGTTCTGAACATTCGATTGCGTATAAAAACAATAGGCTTCCAGTGTTTATGGATTGTGATTTTAGTACCAAATTTTGTTCGAATCGGCCCATTCATTCGTCAGTTATCGTGTCCACAGGCTCACTGACACACACATACACACACACTGACATCACTTCAAAAATGTTTGATTCGTGATCAGGGACGCTTGAAACGTGCTCTCCTGTCGAAAACTCGAATTCGAATTTTCGCCCCGTCACAATACTTTTCTTATACATTATGTATATAAGGAAAGTAAAAATAGGTTATTCTTATAGTAGGTACTTATATTCTTTCCAAAATATTGAATTTTTGTTAATTAGTTGTCATTTTCATTGATTTAGCATCATTTTTATCCATTTGGCGAGTTTTTCATTAATTTGGCAACATTTGAAAAAGTCGCCAAGTTGGCGACATTCAGCCAAATTCGTCGCCAAAATCTCGCCAAGCGTTATGGATGGAGAAATAAGTTATTCTTATAGCAGATAAATGACTATTGACGTTCAAATACAAATGTATTACTGAAGTACATTTTCTTATGAATGGGACGAGCTAGATCCACGAGAATGATGTCACTCAATTTATCGCATGATATTACATATGAAAAGTGAACATGTTACTCAACAGTTAATATGTATTTTTCAATTTATGGGATTTTTTTATAAATTTATTTGAAAAATATGCAATATCTCGAGAACGGTTCATGCTAGCGTTCTAAAGTTGATGTCAATCGTTTTCAAATGAAAAATTACATATGAAATGTCTATTTGCATAACATTATTAAAGGTTTTGATTTTTTAATGATTTTTTCAAAATTTCACTCAAAAATTTAGGGGGGGTTCTGAACATTCGATTGCATTTAAAAACAATAGACTTCCAGTATTCACGGGTTGGTTGTGATTTTTGTACCAAATTTCATTCGAATCGCTCCATTCGTTCGTGAGATATCGTCTCCACAGACTCACTGACACACACACATACTTTCACACACACACACACACACATAATTACACACACACGCACACACAGACAACACCTCAAAACTGTTTGATTCGTGATCAGGGATGCTTGAAACGTGCTCTCCCGTCGAAAACTCGAATTCGAATTTTCGACCCCATCACAATACTTTCCTTATACATTATGTATATAAGGAAAGTAATAAGTTCAACAAAAATGATATCAAATTAATGAATTACTAAAATACTTTAATATATGGACAATATTACTTTTTAAAGATGCTAAATATTGATAATTATCAATTTAGAGTTTGAAATATTAGTTAATTGGGTACTTCGAAATAGTTTACATACTGTCATCCGGAAAAGCCCCAAATGTACAATTCTACGTTCAAAACACTATGCCATAGATCTTATGCATCATTTTTTCACTGTGAAAGAGTGTAAATTCATTGCTTTATATAAGGAAAGTTATCTGCAGCCCACATCAGATCTTTTACATTAAAAGTATATTAAGAATCGGACATAATTTCAAAATCGGAAATATTGTCTTTTTATGGAATAATTCTATAGGCTTTTAACACTGTCCGCTGAAGTGATGTCAAGGCCCTGCTCCTAAAATTAAAAATACCGGACACATTGAAGGATATAATTTGTAACCTCCTAAACAATCATATGATTTACAATGAGCCAAAGAACATATTTTTTTTAATATAACCGGGATATTCCCGAAGTTTAGCTTACATGCTATGGGTTTGGGTTGATGAGGCACTAAGATCAACTTTGGAAGTGACCGAACTCAAGACCAAGCATTTGTGGATGACATTGCAATTGCAATGAATGCAATTGCTTCCTGTCTCTTCGGAGATTTAGGGTCTAAGGCTTAGCTCCTACCATGAGCAGAAAAATATAGATTAAAATTCAGTGTGAAGAAGCCCAAGTATATTATGTTCCTAGATAGAAAATTCATTACAAGTCTACCTAAAACATCAAGATGGCAAATAAATGCATCTCATATTAAAAGGAGCTAAAATACCTTGGTGTAACTTTTAACCATCATATGTATTGAACTCCACATCTAAATGAAATAAAAGTTAAGGTTGCAGACTTCCACTACAAAATTACGAGATTTTCGGAAACTACATGGGGACTTAAACCTGCAATTATAAAAGAAATTTATCTGAAAGCGACGGGAAAGTTCACTAATTAGCTGAGATCTGGTATTGTTAACATTAAAAGAACAAATGAAAAATTGCAACAAATTCAGAGAATTGCTCTTCTCTCGATAACAAAGTGTTATCGTACAGTTTCTACACCTATAAGTATTGGCGGATTTTCAAGGTCTTAAGGACGGAGATTAGCAAAGTTCCCAGGAGAGGACGAATCCTCCCTTTGAATTTCAAGCGAAAAGGAAGGGAAAAGAATAGAGAGAGGGAGTTTCATAATTTGATAGAGTTTACATCTAGAATGTGCTTGGAGGAAATGTGTGTATATGTGTGTGTGGGTGGGGTGGGGTGGGGGTGATGAACGAAGTCGGGCTCTTCACCAAGCCTTCTGAAAGGAAAGACTAGGGCTGAAGTAGGCACCTAGTGAGGAGAGAAAGATAACATTAATTATCTGCATTAGATATATTTAATCATCTGCATATATTACAATATTTGGGCCAAATGATCACAATCACAACATGTTACCTTTGATTTTAAAAGGCTCGAAAAAATATTTCTATTGATACCAAGTTTGACAGCGTATTCCTCCGGGGGGGGGGGACCTCCCCCCACCCCACCCCGAAGGAGACACCACAAACAAACATAAAAATTTCATCGCGGCTATTTTTCACTACCACGATTGAAAGTGTAAAGTTTCATAATCATTTAGCCATAAATATGTATAAATATGTCAACTTTAGTCTCATGCTGTGATGTTAAGTAAATATAAAATTTCGAATACATTTCAAAAATTGTCCCTCAAATTTCAAAAAATTGTAGCTAGTTCTAAATTTTTCGCTAATAACGACGGATATAAATTTCGTGAAAATCCATTAATAGTTGTGGCAGTTATCGTGTATACATAGGAAATTGACCGCAGTCAGACAATCGAACATCACACTAAAAATAGTTAAAATATGTTCAGGAGGTCCTAAAATATATATTAGCATCAAAATCTCGAAGTCTATTTTTTTAAACAATACTTTATCACTATATTCTATAGTATCAGAAAGTAAAAATTATAAAGTAAACTTCTGTAATCAGAAATCTGCATATAAATCATTTGTTCTATTATAATAAATGCGATTTTACTTACGTTCGTATTTCGAACATTTTGGTGGGACCCGGGGTTTTATCAAGCTGTTAACCCTTATACTAAATTTCAATTTTTATCTCATTGAAAAGAATACGCTCCTCTTTTATTCCCAAATCGAACAATTTAACGTGTGGCACCACTAAGGTAACAAATACTGTCAAACTAAAATTGGTCATCTTCTTATTGAACGGTTCACATTTGCAACAATTTCCAGTTTCTATCTCATTGGAACATTCGTTTTTCATTCAATATATACTTCGAACGTTTCAGCCTGGAGCATTCCCTCCAGTGAATATTTTTGAACAATTTTATGCTTCTCGGTTTTATTAAACGATTGATCCATGTATACCGAATTTCAAGTGTCTATATCACTTAAAAGAAGGTGTTTCTTATATATTCAGCAAATTGAGCATTTTACTGAGCAGTAACCTTTAGAGTGCTGCTCAGTAAAATGTAATATACGAAATTCTATACCAAAATAAATGAAATTATAAAAAAATGTACGAATACTTATTGAGATAAGGGAGAACCCTTGATGCGAACCAACGTATTTGCCTATTTTCAGTATGGTAAAACAGGACCCTGGCTGTATTGTAGACTAAAATTGCTCCTTCTCTTCATATTAAACCACTGGGCTACAACGTGTTTTGAACCACGCGTCAGTGGCGTCTCGTGGTTTTGAAAAGATGTGCAGTGTTACAAGAAAAGAAAAAGAAAATAAACATTTTAAACTTCACTTTGTTTTAATTTTCTATTTTTGGTTTTCAATATTATTATTATACATTTCATTATTTTCAAAAAAACTCCCCCGTAAAATTATATTTTAAAATAATCAATTTTAATTTTAATCAACTATATTTATTTTTCAATGTGCATAATTTTTAAGGCACAATTTGCATTTTTATTAATTTAAATAACTGAATTGTTAAGAAAGAGAATCCCAAAATATCGTTTTCCCAAGGTCTCCAAAATTATCACAGTGGCACTACCCACATGTTAAACTACTTTTATCATCATCAAATACTTTCGTCATCATCTTGATGGTGAAATATACTTTAATCATCATCTTGGGAACAAAAATATATCTCTAAATTGAGTAAAATATCATTAACGGAACACACAATTTTAAAACTCAGCTTAACATATAACGTTTAGCATAAGAAATCAAATATTCTACAATCCCTAGTTGTTGGCTTTGTCCTAATGGTAATATGAAAAAGTCGCCAAATTACGCTTAGTCAATCAAAGCAATGTCGGAAGCTATGTGCCTTATTGGAGCTTTATCACACATTAAAAAGAACTATCTGGTGATACGTTTAGCGAAGAAATTCGCTACCTCATCAAATCAATTAGCTCGTAACATGGGTGATGTCATGATTGCCATGGCAACAGAGCCTGCCAGTGAAGAAGTGACACATTTTTTTCACCAGAATTTCAATTACTGATAGATTCACATTAAAATCCTCAAAAGTTGAAACAGCTTGTTTAATAACTTAAGCTGTTTAGAGTTTTTTACTCATTGAGTCAGCAGTATGGCAGTTTTATTCAGCTTCGTCCTTTATTAGTTGCGTTGCAACGATCTAGAGAGTGAATATAGTACAGGAAAACCGATTGCAATCTAATTTCACGTAAATATTTTTTATATAGAATATCACAATAAAATAATATGGGTACATAATAATGTTCAGCATAAATATTTCTTTTTTTATTTTTAGCAATATCACATTCTGTCAGGCGATAACCTGCTTAGAGCTTAACAAATGACTGTCCAAATAACTGCCATCAGAACATTGACCAATGGCCCTTCCGGCTATAAATAAAGTAAACTGAAAATTTAGACTTTATATGATAGAATTAGCGACGATACGAAGTCCATACCAAAAAATTATTTAATTTTTTGAAATTTTCTATGGTCACTTTTTTACCTGCTGAAATAGTGATTTGTAATCAAATCATCTGATTAAAACTTTATACTCTGATTTATTTACTGTAACAGTAGTAAAATTATATTACTCCCCCACTTTCATATTTATTGAAAATAAACACTATTTCCCATACCTAAAAAAACTCCGAATGAATAAAATGGGTGTGGCCAAATGAACAATTAGTACATGTTGGCCTGACTTTTTACAATTAAATCCTAACGATATATTCTAAATAATGCTTTTTACATAATTGAACATAATTATCATGACTTTAAATTTATTTAATTGACCTCCTGGCGGTCTAGATTTTTTGAACTGTTGAAGAAAATCCAGTTGATTTTCGGAACGTGCGTATGCTTATTTATCCTGACTTGGGCTGCACCTTACGCCATAAAGAAGTTTATTACTTTCCTTATACAGGGTGTTCGTAAACTATTTTGACAAAATAAGAGAGGCGATAGTACCCATCAAGACGAACAATATTTACTATGGAAACCTAGGATCGCATTCCAGTCTCAGTGTCAGAAAAGCGTAAAGTTAAAGTTGAAATTTCAACAATGAAAATAAGGAGAATTAACGTAATCATAAGTTGCACAATTCCATTTATTTACACCAGAGAAATATTCAAAGTAAATTCTCAAAGTGCCGGCCAAGGGTGCCGTTGCACAATTCACACCGGCGAATAAACGACTGGCGCACCCTCTCGAAGACACCTGGTGTCGTGTTTATCCTGACCGCTGCAACAACGATTCTCACGACGTGTTTTTCTACGCAGCCCACAGTGCCAATGATTTTATATACCCTCAGAAGAAGAAGTCCAGTGGATTGAGGCTCGGTGATCGTGGAGGCCAAGCCACAGGTCCACTACGTCCAATCCACCGTCCGGGATATGTGGCATTTAAGAAGTGTCGGATCGACCGGACAAGTGTGTTGCGACTTCATCATGCAACAGCCACGTGGCTCTCTGTGTGGTGAGCGGAATATCTTGTAATAAACAGGGCAGCACTTGTTCCAAGAAAACACGGTACGCTGCGCCGTATTAACGTATTAGGCAAATAAATCTCATATTTGCTGTCCATTACTTTGTTTTAAATTAATTTTCTCATATTTATCCCATTTTAGTTTGATATCCAATAATGCAGCAAATTTGATACATTGGCAGGAGACGTGGTACCGAATCAAAAACGATACATGCAGGAAAACACAATGCAAGGGAAATTCTATTTTAACTAGTCCACAAAAATCAATGAAAACAACTAAGAAGAAAAATATACCACTCACCAAGATTTATTTTTTCACTTGTTGAAAATGCAACTTATGTTCGCATAGAAGAATTGCAAATGTGTCAGAAATGACAACTCCCCCTATCATTTAAGGATTCTTTAAATAAAATTTGCTATTAACTTTTAAAATTACGTCACAAGTTCCTCAAACAGTAGACGTTATATTTGGCGAAAACGAAATAATTAAGATATAAAAAGGCAGTAAAATCCTGTCATGAAGGAAGAAAGGAAATCTTCACTCCTCCAAAATATCCCCAACTTAGACACGTCTACCCGAGCTACGGCATTTAAATGATATAAAGTGGGTGCGCATTCACTTCTGTTTCCAATACAAGATCTCCTCACGCAGAGAGACATGTTTGATACGTCTCTCCTGAACAATATGCCAATATGTACGAGAATCAGGAGCCAGATGGATCATAAATCTGTCACCGATTTTGGATGACGGACTCCGCCTGGTGTTCAGTAGATGACAATATCCCTTCGTTTATTTACTCAGAAAATATAATATACATTTATTTCGAATAATATATAATTAAGACAAATATTACTTGGTCAAAAATTATTTGGGTAGACAGTACCTTTGTTGCGTCTGTTTTTTATATCCAGACCGTCCGATCTACCGAAAGTGAAACGTAACTGTATGGACGATCGGGGCAGTGATACCCAATTTAGATCAGAATCCATTAGGGGTGGCAACCACAGGATCCGTTCCAGCTCACCCCTTACCCATCACCTCATGGATGGTCTTTTGGATCTACAGATTTAACGCGTTCATAGCCAGGGTAGACACGGAGATAAGTTTAGACGGTTGGAGTCGAATCCGCGAGGCTACCATGTGCGATCCCACCGCCTTAACCACTGGATTGTCTAGACCTCACCTTTTCTCTCTTGACGCTTTACCACTGGGTTTTACGTGTTCCTGCCCCGACATGTCAAAATAAAAAGATGACAATCAAATGATACCTTATTCTACGTGCCTTTTTCAGAAATGGATTGAAATTATTGTTTTAAATATATTATTAGGACATTTCTCACATAATACATTTTTTACTTCCCTGCCACCAATCTAGAATGTGTTAAGACATTGGAATGACATCTGTGGTGAGTTTATTCTGAATGACAATTGCAAGATCCTACACCGAATCAGAATACTCTAAATTTGGTTATTCTTTCCCAAACAAAATCAAAAAGGGTTCCTTTGTATGAAAAGTTACGTGTTGAATGCATCGGATTTTGCACCCGATACACTAGGGCTGTACTAATATGAAACTTTTGTAATACTGATATGAAATTTCATCCAACTTATATCATCCAAATTTTGCATGATCATAATTTAATGAACTAGTGATCATAATTTAATTACATATATAATTTAAAAATATTTAAAAGTTTTAAAAATTAAGTTAGTATAATATTATTTAGGGTACTTTTCTTTGTATTGCTGCCATACATTATGGAGTCACAATCGACCGATGCCATATAGTTAATATCATGCGTTAACTTTCATTAATCTTTGTAGACCTTCTTGTTAATTGCATGCTTCGTTACTAGTTAATGCGTGTATTAAAATAAATTATAATTGCTATATATTAGTATTGATGTACAGTAAAATTTGCTAAGTATAAAGTAATAGTTCTATAAAAGTCATAAATTTGTATAATTGGATTTGGATCCAGTTCATAATTTTTTAAATATAGTGGATATAATGTCGGTGTTTTAACATTTTGAACTGCTTAGAAAATGTCTAAAGAAAACATATTACCCACAAAAATAGACGTTATCCATGCAAAACCATTTCAGCTCCACCGAACTGGAGCCACTACAATTTTTTTTATGTGAATAATTTCTACGATTAGGCGGATGTTGCTGTTGAGACCCAGACCACCCGACCTACCAGAAAGGTGTAAGGTAACAGTTTGGACGGCCGGGAAGTGGCACCCAAATGGGAGGCATCCACAGGGACTGTACCCTCCTTCCCCTACCATCAACCTCTCGGAGGGACTTACGGATCCACATGTTTAACGTGATCGTACTCCGCGTGAACACGGCGGCAGTTTGGGCAGTGACGGGAATTGAACCCGGGCCTACCGAGTGCAACTCCCGCGCGCTAACCACTGGGCTACCGGGCCCATGATTGGGCGGATGTGAATAACTTCTACTATGGCAGAAAACAGAGCGTTACGAAAAATAAAAACATTTTGGACGCTTATACCTCCGAACCTAATGGATAAAAATGTAAATTATTTTTCTTGTTTTATCGGAAATAGAGTTCAGATTATGAATATATAAAAATAATTTCAATATTTTAATATTTTAAACTCTGTTTTTTTCGAAAAAACTTAAGCATCTGTATCAGCGCTTGTTTCTATCGTTTTTCTTAATTTCACTCGTAATATCTTCAAAACTATCAAAGATAGATGAATAGTAAGCGACAAACATATTCATTAGGAAATATTATTTCTAAATCTATGTTTAAAAAAAGTTCTTATAGTTTTACAAGTAATCGTCTTATCAAGTTGAAGATTGGAAATATTCAGTTTTCCAAGTTTGTAATTCTTATATTCGGGATTAACTTGAATCTAAAATCTCGTTAGATATATTGTATAATTTTCATTTATATACCGCCAGGCAAGTTAGTAAAATAATTTGATATTTTGAAGTTTGTGGTCAGAGTATACAGATGAATTCGAGATGAAAGCTAGCTAGCTATAAACAGTTAGTGTGCATTTTGTAGCGCTTTGAAATCTTGTCAATGAAACTAATAAATCTGAAAAAAATCGAATAAACTTATTTGACTATACTGCAGTTATATCTTAATAAATGTTATTAGTGCAAAACTGTTTCGAATCCATCGAACTGGAGCCATCGCCATTTTTAAATAGCTTTTATTACTAAGTAAATACATCACTGCACACACAATTAATAATAAACTGGTATACAACGTAAAATGCAGCGGACATTGGGACAAATAAGCATACCCACGTTCCGGAAATCAACTGGATTTCCTTCATCAGTACAAACATCTGGACCTCCAGGAGGACAATTAAACAAATGCCCTGGAGAACAATTAAACAAACATACTTTAATCGTGCAATTAAACTAGCAATACTGTAATCGTGCAATTAATTGCCCAGGAGGACAATTAAACATATTCAAATTCTTGATAATTATGTTTAATTATATGAAAAGTATTATTCACAAAATATCGACAAGATATAATTTTAAAATTCCGGGCCGAACATGTATCAATAGTTCATTTGACCACCCCCATTTTATTCATTCCGAGTTTTCTTTAGGTAGCGAAATAACGTTTATTTTCATTAAATATGAAATTGAGGAGTTTGTGTAGATTCAATTAGATGATTTTATTCCAAATCACTATTTCAGCAAGTAAAAGAGGGATTATGGAAAATTTAAAAAACTGATGTGGGCAGCACTTACTTTCCCTGCAGACTTATATTCACGTTCTCTTTATTTTAATTAAATTGAATTCACTTTTAATTCGATTTTCGTTATCATTTGGTAACTGAATTTATTTTTAAAGGTGAAGTAGAGAAAATATCCCAAATATCTCGAGAACGGTTAGTCCTAGTGTAATGGGGTTGGTCTTATTCTTTTCATAGTTAAAAATTGCGTATAAAATAAGCATTTAATGGATATATTTGAGCATACGTAGTTTTTAATTTTAGATTTTAACGAGTTTTGCGGGGCATTTTGCGGAAAAAGGCAGTTATTTTTTTCCGAATCGTACTAAAATCTAATCAGCACCAGGGTAACCCACATGTGGCTTATCAACCGATTTTTGTGAAATTCGATCCATTAGTTTTTCAGCTAGACTGGATACAAGCAATTTTTGTGGGCCATTTCGAAAAAAAAAAAAAGACGGGTTCTTTTATCCCGAATTGTACCCAAAACTAATCAGCACCAGAGTCGCCCACAAGTGACTTACCTACCAAATTTTATGAAATTCGGTCCATTAGTTTTTTAGTTAGAGCGGATACAAAATCTGCACAGACAGACACAAAGACACACACACAGACGTCACGCTAAAAATAGTTGTTTTGTATTCTAGTGGTCTCGAAACGTGTAGATCCGTCGAAAACTCGAGTTGCGATTTTCGGCATTATTCCAATATTTTGCCTATACATTACCATGTATTGCAGGAAAAGTAAACATTGAAATAACTTTTCGTTTAGGATTTCGTGTAGTCGCTAATCTGTTGTATAAAAACTAAATATTTATTTTATTTTGTTTATAGCCCGAAGGGACATTGGTCAATTTTTTTAAAGGCAGTCATTTAGACAGTCATTTGTTAGACTCTAAATAGATGCAGCATGATTGCTAAAAATATAAAATGAGATATTTATGAGAAACATTAATATGTATCGATAATATTTTATTAATATATTTTTTATAAGAAACGTTTTCGTATGCCTAAATGCAAATATTGTACGATGATTTGATTTTACTATCCAGAACACTGTGCCCATTGAAAGACGCAGCTAAATATAATAATAATTACACTCTGTTTTAAAGAGCACAATTAAACTTGCATTAATAAACAAGCTGTTTCAAGGATACATTGTATCGCGGTTTTTTTTTTTTGTTTACGAGGATACTTGTTTTATAGTTTTTATGAGGATACGCGTTTTTGCATTATGGCCCATGTCAGTGACGGCTATTCAGATGTAGTTAGTGAAGAGGCACTTCACCTATAAAAATTGAAATGAATGCAGTTTATTTCTACCACATACTATTACACACCTTATACATTTCCACCATATACTTACTTTACTATTGCATACACTGCAGAATATGAATACGACATTTTAATTTTGATTGTAGCATAAATCTCTGCATTGCAAGACCTTTTAATGTGAATCTGTCAGCAAATAAAAGTCAAGTGATAAAATCTGTCACCTCCTTACTCGCAAGCAACTTGAAATTTGATGCAAAGATAAATCATGCAACAGTGAAAAGGACGAAAATTACGGTTTGCAAAAATTTATAATTTTAGGGGTATCGCACACAGAAATATTCGATTTGCCTTTAAAATATGAAACTCATTCTTTCAAGTGATATAGAGGTATAAGATTTGACACATGGGTGAGAATTTATACATAAGATCTACTGTAAGAGTCGGATTTTTCTAAAATATAAATTTGAGGGATGTACTACAGACCAACACGTTGAAAATAATACTGTTCGAAAAATACTACTTAGCAGGGAAACATAAACTTAAATTTTGGTAGCAGACTATGTCATATTATGGAAACGGGAAGAAAATTGCCACGTTTCAATGCTTGGTATTTTAGGGTTTGCGTACACCGAAATGTTCAATTGGATGAATAAATAAGATATATACTGTCTTAAATGAGATAGACGTAAGAAATTTGGTGGACGGCAGTACAATACCATGAATGGCACTATACAAATCTAATTGTTCGAAAACCAATATTGTTCGGAGTTTGCTTAATGTGAGATCGTTGATTGTCAACGGGTATTCGACTAGTAAGTTTTAATTTGCTTAACAACGTATAGTGCTAGTCGTCGAAAATAATCATCTCAATTGAAAATTGACCCTTTTAGATTCTTCCCCGTGGTCGAGTTTCAGCCTTTTGTATCCCTAGTAGGGGCTACGGGAGGGTTGTTGTTGATTGTTGAAACCCAGACCGTCCGACCTACCAGAAAGGTGTAAGGTAACTGTTTGGACGGTCGGGAAGTGCCACCTAATTTGGACCGGAACCCAGTGGGGGAGGCATCCACAGGGACCCCTCCTTCCCCTACCACCAACCTCTCGGGAGGACTTTCGGGTGAAAGACCCCACTCCCTGTTGTCCCCTCCTTGAAAAAATGAAAATTCTGACTATGTTAAGTTCGATCCTGTGGTCGATACTATAAGTGTAGAGATATGTATCGTTCTATGTCACCAGGAGGGTTTCTGGAGGATCTGATAAAACTTTTCAAGATCTACTCATTTTCTTTGCCTCTGGATTTTGGCAATCAAATATTAGTTTACAAATATAACTCAGCAATTCAATATTTGCTAATAATGTAAACAGTAATTTATATGGATTGAAGTATATAATAATATGTACCGGAATTTACAGATGCTAATGAGTAATAGACTTTGTAGTGCATAAACTTTGACTCATAATACAAAATAATTGTGATCTCCAAAATTAAATTACTTGAGTTATGAATACTTCAGATACTTTTAATACTGCAATTTAAAAACTAACATTTAATGTTTTTGTGTATTCACTTTTTCCCCCACACAAAATTTCTAATTAGCCCCCACACAACGTTACTAGTCAGCCCCCTAGAATTTTACTTCAGCCACTCTTGGATTTCGTTCCTGGCTACGGCCCTGCAATACGCCGCTTTTCCCATTTTCCCTTTAATGAAACATTCAAACAAGCTCTGAGGCTTAAAGCTTCAACATGCTTTTTTTGCAAAAACCGGAAGAATTTTTTTATTAAGTTCCATGGGAATAAATGCAGCGATAAAGTTCTAACTTAAAACATGCATTGTGCTGCTCAATCCAAAAATTGGAAGATTCTTGTAAATAAATGCAAACTTGAGCGTTTGACTTTGCTGCAGAAAATAACAAAATACTTCGGCTTTATTTTTATAAGAATTTTACGAAATGGAAAAAACATGAAATCCTGCAATATTTTCAATTACTTTCAATTTTATCGGTTACGGTTTTAAGAACGATTTTAAAATGAAAGTATTCATTGATATTCTAATTCTTAGAAAATCTATAAATTTATTTCCTTTTGCTTATTGGGAAGGAGGAGAGGAGATTTTGTCAGATAACTGTTCTTATGCCTGACAAAAACAGGGAAACTAACACTCTAAAACACTAAAGTTGCAATTTTCTTTATGAGTTTTATTCTGTTTAACAATAAATGGTGTTTAGTGTCAAATAGAATTGTCTTAATAGAAAATCCGGTTCCGTTAGGTTTTGCCTCTCTAATGGTCAATACTATGCGAAATACATAGATTGAGTAATCGGGAGGCTTTTGGATGGTCTGGACGGATTTTTCGAAACTCCCCCATTTTCATCGTCCTCCCCTCGGGAGAAATCAAAAATGCGGATCTGTTTGATCCTAATCCATGTTCGATAATATACAAATGCTAAAATTTAGCCTTATCACAGGGGGTAGAGGGTTTCTGGCGAGTTTGGTAAGGCTTCAAAAGCGTCTGGAAGTCTCACTTTTTCGACTCCCAGCAAGAAAATAAAAAAGGTCGAAAATCGAAAAGAAATACTTTTCACCCAATCCCCCGTCCCTCTTCCCCCATCACCACCACCATTTTACTCGCTCCCGGAAGGAAAAATAAAATTTCCTGCTCCGTTTGGTAATTTTACGTGTTTGATACAACAAGTGTGCAAAATTTCAGTCCTCTATGATTACACTTGTCTTCTGGAGAGTTTGGAAAAACACAAACACGTTAGACAATTGTGTAGGTAAGAATTGTGACATACTACATTAAATCAGAATACTCTAAATTTCGTTATTCTTTCTCACCAAAATCGAAAACTGTTTACAGGGAAGGTCATGGGCATATCAGATTTTTCTCACAATACGCCTCTTTTACCTTTCACCTTTAATGCAACATTTAATCAGGCCCTGCAGCAAAAACCTGAACATGTATTATTTTCCTCATATACATATAATGTATAAGGAAAGTATTGTGACAGGATCAAAAATTCGAATTCGAGTTTTCGACGGGAGAGCACGTTTCAAGCATCCCTGAACACGAGTCAGACGTTTTTAAGATGATGTCTGTGTTTGTGTGCGTATGTGTGTGTGTGTGTCAGTAAAAGCATGTGTGTGTGTGTGTGAAAGTATGTGTGTGTGTGTGTGTGTGTGACAGTGAGTCTGTGAAGACAATAACTGACGAACGAAATTTGGTACAAAAATTACAATTCATGAATACTGGAAGCCTATTGTTTTTATACGCAATCGCATCTTCAGAACCCTCCTAAATTTTCGAGTGAAATTTGAAAAAATCCTCAAAAAATCAAAACCTTTAATAAAGTTACAAAAATAGTCATTTCTTACGTAATTTGTCATTTGAAAACGATTAAAATAAATTTTAGAACGCTAGCATGAACCGTTCTCGATATATTGTACATCTTTCAAAAGAGTTATCACAATATCATATAAAATTTAAAAAAAATATTATCTATTGTTGAATTATGTTCACTTTTCATAAGTAATATCATGCGATAAATTGGGTGACATCATTGTCGTAGATCTAGCCAGTTCCATTCATGAAAAGATATACTTTAGATAATACTTTTGTATTTGGATGCCAATAGTCAGTCATCTGCTACAAGAATAACTTATTTCTCCGTCCATAACGCTTGGCGAGATTTTGGCAAAATGTCGCCAACTTAGCGACTTTTTTAAATGTTGCCAAATTAACGAAAATGTCGCCAAATTGATAAAAATGATGCTAAATCAATGAAAATGACGACTAGACGAAGAAGTAATTATTAAAATAATTTAATATATGGACTATATCGCTTATTCAGGATGATATTAATATTGATGATTGTTTAGAGCTGCGCGAAATATAAGTTAATTGAGTATTTTGAAATAGTTTTATAAGTTGTCATCTTGAAAATCACCCAATGTACAATTCAACGATAAAAATACAATGCCGTGGATCTTATACATTATTTTTTTATTGTAAAACTAGTAAATCCATTGCATTATATTAGGAAAGTCATGTGCTGCCCACATCAGATTTGTTTTCATAATGATCGGATTAATATTTTTATGAAGTTCCATGGGAATAAAAGCACGATAATGAAACTCAAAACCTGCATCGCGCTACTCAATTCGGAAATGAGGAGATGTTTGTAAATAAATAAAAACTTGATTTTTGGAATTCGTATCGGCACTAATTCTGTCATATCAAGTCTAAATATTATTATTATTTTATTTATAGCTCGAGGGATCAGTGGTCATTTTTTTATAACGGTAGTCATTACGACTGTCATTTGTTAAATCCTAAATATATATCAGTTACTGCCCCACGTAACATGAGATTGCTAAAATCTAAAACGAAATATTTATGCAGACCGTTAATATGTACCAATAATATTTTATTGATATATTTTATATAAAAATGTTTTCGTTTAATCAGAAATCAAGATAATATAGAAAAATGTGTCATAGATATGAATCACATACTGATAGAGGCAGTGGCTGCAGCCTCAAAACTCTCCAGACCTAACTATCACAGTCTTCCAGGTGATAATAGAGACAAAATTAAGCAGCGAAATCGGTTAAGGAAGACAGCGCACTAAGTACCCCATTTACCAAAAAATCGGTTAAGGAAGGCCGTTTACTGGCAGTGCACTAGGTACCATATTCACGGCACACAATTCTGTAAACTGCATAACGAGATCAAGAATTTGATTAAAACACACACCCAGCAACGCTGGCGAACTCACCTTGAGGGACTCTCACCCACAATCACAGCCTTTTCGAACAGCTGAAAACCTGAGATCCACGAAAACGACAATTCCGCCCATTAATGACCCTAATGGAGTCGCCCAAACTGAGGAGAAAAAAGCTAATGTTATTGCAGATAGCTTGAAACTCCAATTCTCACCTCATATTGATTATAACTTCAACCACACTTATACAGCCACTGAAAACGAATTACAACAGACCAATCACGATGCTCTACACTCTCAAGCACCAAACGACTTAGAGAGAACCTCTCTGGCTGAAATTCTTCATATCGTTGATGGACTGAAAATTAAGAAAACCTCCTGACTTGACTGTATTAGTAATCGCATCATTAAAATTCTCCCCGATCTTTATCTCTGCTGGATTACCATGCTGTTAAATCATATGTTGGACCATCGCTTTTTTCCCCAAAGTTGGAAAACCGCTATTGCTTTCCCTCTTCCACAAATTAATCTAAATTTCTCGCTAGCCGAGAACTACAGACCAGACGACAATAAGCCTGCTTTCAAGCTTTTCTAAAATCTATGAATTGGTGACGTTTGGATAGCTCCTGCCGTTCGAAAACATTTTAATACCAGACCAGCACGGATTTCGAACTGAGCATTCAAGGCATTCCCAACTTATGTGTGTTGTCGAAACTATCCACCAATACTCTACCAACAGACAGTATACTGGCATCGTCTTTTTCGACGTAGTTAAAGCGGTTGATAAAACGTTTGATAACACCTTACAAAGTTACATTAAAAATAGCCTTGAGCACTGGCTCATTACCTGGAGAATCAAAATCAATGCCTTCAAAAGTGCAATGTTTATCTTCAAGTCCAACTACCGAGAACTTAATTTTAACTTAAAAATCTTCATCGAATCCATTCCCTTTTCCCACTCCGTCAAGTACTTGGGCATCACTTTAGACGCCCAGATGACTTACGGAGACCATTTCGACTCTAAAATTAAATCAGCCAATAAAACCTATAAATCCCTCTTACCCCTTTTCGGTAGAAAATCCCACCTTTCCCTTTATGATAAATTATTTATAAACAGATCATCGTACCTGTATTATTGTACACCTGCCCAGCGGCGGCAAAAATCCACATAGAGAAATTGAAAGTTTTCCCTAGAGAAATTGAAGAGATTCCCTAGAGAAATTTCCTTAGAGAAATTGAAAGTTTCCTCCTAGATATGTCCAGAATAAAGTTATTCATGACAATCTCAAAATCTCTGGCATTTCAGAGCAGATTTGGCAATGTACACGAAATGTTTGTAAGAAAAACTCCTGTAGACCCTGTATGAGAGGCGTAGACCAGATCTATAATCAGATCACGCCTTCCTATCTCAGGAAACGCAGGCCTCGACATCTTCTATATGGTTCCCACGGAACTAAATGGAAAAAATGTCGCTATCTCGTTCCTCAAACAGGAGTTTCCTAGTTTTTGCACTCCTTTTTCCTCTCCCTTCTGCGATCGAAGACGATAGATGGCGCAACTTCAATTAAAAAACTTGGCACTTTTTTTCTCGTCTTTCTTGGCCCAACCACAGGCCAATAGGATCGTTAGCTTTTACCCGCGTTACTTGTGTGTGAATCTTATCTACGTTCGCGTTATCATCTCTTTTATTAATTTTTCTAACTTTTTACTTATTTTTATTAATGCAAACATAATTTCTTTTAAAACTTAAACTTACATTCTGTTTATCTTGCCAATTTCTTAATTTCTTAACTTACATGTAAACTTTTACTTATTTTTTCAATTCCTTCCTCAGTCCAATCGTTCTGATTGGCTAATTGTCTTTACGGTTACCACCCTTCCCATCCCTTTGCAACCTACTCATCAAATCAGCCATCCAAGACAGAATCTCCATCTTCTGTAAAAGAAATGCAACCTACACTCAGCACCCTTTAAGAGCGGAGTGCATAGTTTCATCTCATTTCTCGTAACACCTAAAGGACTTTCTAATATACTAGATGTGGGGGTAAGTGTCTTCGGGCGCAGGCACCCCGTAACAAAGGATCTTGGAAATATAATAGCTATTTTTCACTCAAGGACGCTGCATATGACAAAAGGCGCACTCGAATTCAATGAGAAAAACTTAAACAGCGTAATTAAGTTTAAATTAATAAACAAGCTGCTTCAAGGATGCGTTGGGTCGCGTTTTTTTTACGAGAATACTTGTTTCTTAGTTTACGAAGTACATGTTTTTGCTAATGTGACCCGTAGCAGTGGCGGCTATTCAGGTGCAGTTGGTGAAGAGGCACTAGGAAATTAAAATGAATGAAGTTTATTTCTACCATACAGTTTGGAGCACATTTTACTATTGCTTATACTGCAGAATACGAATGCGACATTTTGATTCTGATTGTATCACGAATTTCTACATTTCAAGTCTGTGTAATGTGAAATTTCAGCAAGTGAAATGCTGACAATAAATTTTGTCACCTCTTCAGCCGCACGTCCTATTGCCATGACATACATGATGTCATGCATATTACTGAGGTTGCAGATTTCTCCGCCAAACGCATCACCAAACAGTTTTTTAAATGTGTGATAAATCTCCAATAAGGCATTGACCAAGCGTAATTTGGCGACATTGACAACTATAGTTGTCGTCTTTTCCATAATCTCTATTCTATTCTCTATCTCTATCCTATATCTCTCTCTATTCTATATTTTTATCTAAAATTATATAATCTCTATAGAGATTATAGAATTTTTCTTTAATTGTTTCACCCATTATGATAACCGGCCACACATTAAGCTACCATTAAGCAACCATACCGGCCACACATTAAGCTACCATAAGCCTCAGGGTTGGTCGTGTGGTCTGGGTCTTCGAAGTTCGACCCATTATGATGAACAGTGGGATAAAATAATATGTTCTGTTATGATATTTTGCTCAATTTAGAGATATCATTTTCTTGTTCGAATGATGAAAATAAAAATATATTTCATCATCAAGATGATGACAAAAGTATTTTAACATGTCGGAAGTGCCAGATTCAGAATTTTGTTGACTTTAGGACAACAAAATTTTGGGATTCTCTTCCTTAAACAATTCCGCTACTAACAGAAATGCAAATTGCGCCTCAGAAATTATGTAAATTGAAAAATTAATATCATTGATTAAAAATAAAACTAATTATTTTAAGATATAATTTTACGGGAGTTTCTTTGAAAATAACAGAATTTATTAAAAACATAAAAATAATAATATGGAAATGCAAAGAAAGGAAATAAATAAAAAATGAAGTCAAGAAAAAAAATTATTTTTCTGTTTTCCTATAGCACTTCACATCTTTACAAACCCAGAAGCAGCCACTGGCCCGTTGTTCGAAGCGGTTGAAGTCCGCTGGTTTTATATGAAGAAGAGAAGCAATTTTAGACTTGCAATATAGCCAGGACTGTTTTTTTTTTCATAACCAAAATAGGCAGATGCGGAGAGTGTCAATGATTCAGGGGTCCTTATTTACTTCGTCAGCATTTCGAGTAATTTTTCTATAATTTCGTATATCTCATTTTGCTAAGCAGTCTTCAAAAGGTACTGCTTAGTAAAGTGTTCGTTTTACCGAATAAATGAGAAGCACCTTCTTTTAAATGTGATAGACACTTGAAATTTGGTATACGAAAATAACCTAGAAGAATAAAATTGTTCAAAAATATTCATTTGTCAGAATGTTTCAGGTCGAAACGTTCAAAATGCAAAATGAAGGGGAAATGCACGTTCCGATGAGATAAAGAGCGGAAATTTGGTGCAAAGATGAATTGTTCGATAAGAAGAAGCCCATTTTAGCTTGATAGTATTTGTTACTTCTGGGGTGCTACACACTAAATTGTTAGATTTGCGAATAAATGAGAACCGCCTTCTTTCCAATTAGATAGATATTTGAAATTTGGTACACAGGTCAACTGTTTTATAAATCCCCGGTCCACACAGAAACGTTCGAAATGCAAACTCAAGGAAAAACGCATATTCCGATGAGATCGTGCAACAGTAAGAAGGAGGAAAATTACAGATTGCAAAATTTATTATTTTAGGGGATATCGCACACCTAAATATTCGATTTGCCTTAAAATAAGGAACTGATCTTTTCAAGTGGGATAGAAATATTAAATTCGGCACATGCGTGAGCATTTCCATAAAATCTCCCGGAAAAGCTACAGGTCAAAATATGGACTGTTTGATAAAAGCACTTAACAGGGAAACAGAAACTAACTTGAAGTCTGATAACAGTGTAGGTCATATTACGGAAATAGGAAGAAAATTGCTGTGTTGCAATGTTTGGTATTTTAGGGATAACGCACACCGAAATGTTCAATTGGAAGAATAAATAAGATACTGTGGGACAGACATTTGATATTTGGTGCACGGGTGAACAATTTCACGAAGCCCACTGGACAAATCGAATTATTCTAAAATTCACATTGTTCAGAGTTTGCTTATTGTAAGGATGATGATTTTCAACAGGTATTCAGCTAATAAATTTTATTTTGTTTAATAATGTATGGTATTTAACTCCAAATATAATCGTCTTAATCGAAGATCCGGTTCCGTTAAGCTCTATCTAATGGTTAATACTGTACGAATGCATTTTATGCCTTTTAAGTTATCTTTGACTTTTAGATAGTCTGGAAAAACTTTTGGAATCTCCTCCCCCATTTTATATGCCTTCCCTTAGGGAAATCGAAAATTCCACCCCGTTAGTTCCATGGTCAAATACACGAGCTAAGAAATATTCTAGACCACGGGGGTGGGGGATAGGGGTTTCTGACAAGTTTGGTACGACTTTAACACCATCTCACATTTTCGACCCCAACGGGAAAATTGATAATTTCGAAAATCGAAAAGAACTACCCCCCCCCCCCTCACACACACACACTAGTTTTCTCTTGGAAGGAAAAATCCATGTGGTCATTTTACGTATTTGATATCATTACTGGGCAAAATTTCAAGCCTGTATAGTTATGGAATGTTCTTGACACTTTGGAAAGAGAGAGACGCGTTACAAAATTATTAAATAGGTAAGAACTGAAAGAGTCTACATTGAATCAGAATACTCTAAATTCCGTTACTCTTTCTCCTAAAATCGAAAACTGTTAAAAGAGAAAGTCGTGTGTTAGGCACATCCGATTTTTCTCCCAATACACCTCTTCTACCTTTAACATTTCCTGAAACATTTAAACAAGCCCTGCGGCGAAAACCTGAATATGTATTTTTCTTAACAATCGGAGGAATTTATTTATGAAGAAGTTTCGTGGGAATAAATACGGCGATAAACATCTTACTCAAAACATGCATTGCGCTACTCAATTCGGAAATGGGAAGATGTTTGTAAATAAATAAAAACCTGGCTCAAGGAGCGTTTGCCCTTGCCTCAGAAAATAGCGAAATACTTTGATTTGTTTTTATAAGAACCTTATAAAGAGAAGAAAATATGAAATCCTGCAATATGTTCATATTACTTTCGAATCTATTGGTTTTAAAATGAAAATTCTTTTATCCTTAGGATATCTATAAATCGCTTTCCTTTTTGCTTTCCTTTTCGCATTTCTTTTTGCTTTCCTTTTTGCTTTACTTTTTGCTTTCCTTTTTGTTTTCCTTTTTGCTTTCCATTTCCCTTTCCCTACATACATAGTAAAACGTAAAAGGAAATTATCCATTTTCAACGGAAGAGCTCTTTCTATAAAACCTTGAACTCGAACGGAACGTTTCCAAGGGGACGCCTGTGTGTATGTATATGTATGTCTGTCGCGATATCTCGCGAACGAACAAAGCGTATCCAAAATAATTTTGGTACAACTATTACAATAAGTGAATACTAGAGCCCTATTGATTTTAAACACAATCGGATGTGTGCAAGACATCCATCCCCTCCCTTATTTTTCGAATGAATTTCAGAAAAAAATCATTAAAATATCAGGACTTTTAATGAGGGTAAATAAATAAACATGTCATACGTAATTTTTCATTAGACAACGAATGATATAAACCCTAGAACGCTTACAATGAACCGTTCTCGAGATGTTACGCGATCTTCGGTTGAATTTAGGAAAATTCATTGAAAATTCGGGACCATACTGTTAAATAAAAAATCTGATGTGGGCAAAACATGACTTTCCTTATATAATGCAATGAATTTACTACTTATATTCTTTCCAAGATATTGAATTTTCTTCAATTAGTCGTCATTTTCATTGATTTAGCGTTATTCTTATCAATTTGACGAGATTTTTGTTAATTTGGCAACAATTAAAAATGTCGCCAAGTTGGCGACATTCCCCCAAATTCGTCGCCAAAATCTCACCAAGCGTTATGGACGGAGAGATAAGTTATTCTTACAGCAGATAAATGACTATTGGCGTTCAAATACAAAAGTATTACTCAAAGTATCTTTTTTCTTGAATGGAACGAGCTAGATCCACGATAATGATGTCACCAAATTTATCGCATGGTATTACATATGAAAAATGAACATGTTTCTCAATAGGAAATATATATTTTTTTTATTTTATATAACTTTTTGATAATTTTTTTGAAAAATGTGCAATATCTCGAGAACGGTTCATGTTAGCGTTCTAAAATTTATGTCAATCGTTTTCTAATAAAAAATTACATAAGAAATGTCTATTTGCGTAACTTTATTAGCAATTTTGATTTTTTGACGATTTTTTAAAAATTTCAGAGGGTTCTGAACATTCAATTCGTATAAAAACAATAGGCTTCCAGTGTTTATGAATTGTGATTTTTGTACCAAATTGCGTTTGAATCGGTCCGTTCGTTCGTCAGTTATCGTCTCCACAGACTCACTGACAAACACACACACACAGACATCACTTCAAAAATGTTTGATTCGTGATCAGGGATGCTTGAAACGTGCTCTTTCGTCGAAAACTCGAATTCGAATTTTCGACCCCGTCACAATACTTTCCTTATATATTATGTATATAAGGAAAGTAATAATAATTTCATATGTTATTTTTAACAAGCAAATGAATGACATAAACACTAGCATAAACCATTCTCGGTTAATTTGAAATTCATTTATCAAAATAATTACATAAAATTAAAAAAACGTAGTATCAATAATTCATTTTACATATACATTATTATGCAACAAATATGTTAACATCTTTCTCGCAAATCTATTTCATACCTTTTGTAATACAACGAACTGTTCGAAATAACCTTTTGTAATAGTTTTGTATTTTGACACCCAACAAGACCTTTCGTTATTTATTACACAGAAAATGAATTAAAGGTCAATTGCATTTTGATGAGAAGTTTGAAGATGAGCATAAATAGAACATTCTGCTTGAACTCACAAGTTGCCAAAAGCACTCAATTTCAACTTGAATGATGTTATCTCAATCCCAAATGTCTTGTTCTGTGGCCTGTGAACTCCATTATTTCTATATTAAAGAGGAAAAGTTTTTGCACTATAGCTCTACAGGGATATACATTTTGATATACAATCATACAATACAATACAATACATATGCAATCTTAATTTTCAAACTACCGGGTATCTCAAAAAGATTGAAACGCGATTTAATTCTTTACCTGTTAGAGTTCATTGAGCAATGTAAATTGCAAAAATGTTGAAAGTAAGGTAGGAAATAAGACTACGTTAATGAAATAGTCCTCCCATTCATTTTCAAAAAGTTACACTTTTTAAATTTTTATACGATCCCCTTAGACAAATTTGGTCTATCAGAAAATTTCTATTTTTAATGCAACAAGATCATTAAAAAACCCGCATAACTGTATCTTTAAAATTGAGCGAGTTATATTTAGTTGAAAATTGAACATTGTGAATGGGGACCATATATCAAATTAGAAATGTAAATTTGTGACATATCACAAAATAGTTAAAACTGGATGATAATACATAGGGTACCCAAAGACGTAGTGAGTACCACTGCTTTACATGATCTCTGTCTGTGTAATGCTTTATTTAGATGCATATGTGATAATAAATGTTGACACATATTGACCTATTTTTGATCTAAGCAATTTCCATCGTCAATTTGTTTAGGATCCCTATTTTCACTGATGAAACAGCCTTTCACATGGTACGGAAAAGTGAATAATTCAGTTGATTTTAAAGATACAGATATGCCGGGTTTTTTAATGATCTTGTTGCATTAAAAATAAAAAAAATCTAATTGACCAAATTTGTCTAAGGGGGTCGTATAAAAATTTAAAAAGTGTAACTTTTTGAAAATAAATAGGAGGACTATTTCATTAACGTAGTCTTATTTCCTACCTTACTTTCAACATTTTTGCAATTTACATTGCCCACTTATCTCCAACAGGTAAAGAATTAAAGCACGTTTCAATCTTTTTGGGACACCCTGTATATATACACTACGTGACAGTCATAATGAGACACCAGAAGGAGTGGACAGAAAAATATGCAAATTGCAGACTAGACGCAGCTCACCGAGTTATGTAAATGATGCGAAATGTGCAGCTGCCCCGCGCACTTTGAGTGAGATATAAGGGAAGGAATCTGCAGAATCGGGAATAGTCGCGCCACTCTGTCTGCCAGGGAAATCATTTAGAAATTGTTTTTTCTCAGAGGAAACGTGTAGTAGCAGAGAATGCCAGGCCTCCACCAGCCAAGGCAGTTCAAGCAGACAGACGATTTCACGCGGAGTATGGTGATCGGACTCAGAAGGGCAGGTTGGTACATATGTCAAATCTCATCGGACAGTCACCTACGCGCGTCTACGGTGCACCGACTGTGGCGAAGATGGTTGGAACAAGGGAATGTGACACGTTTGAGGGGTGCCGGTACGGCCAGAGCGACGTCAGCACGCGTGGACCGACGCATCCGCCGGCAAGCGTTGGCGTCCCCGCAGGCCACTTCCGTCGCCCTTTTGCAGCATGTACAGGACACCCTTGATGCTCCCATATCGACCAGGGCCATTATTCGCCGATTGTTTTCTGGCGGCCTGCACTCATGTCGGCCGCTAAGAAGACTGCCATTGAGCCAACAGCACAGACGCCTCCGTTTGCAATGGTGTCGGGATAGAGCCACGTGGACGGCGGCATGGTACAGGATCGTGTTCTCAAACGAGTCACGCTTCTGTTTTAGCAATGACAGTTGCCGTTTACGTGTCTGGCGCCGAAGTGGTGACAGGTCCAATCCGGACGCATGTGTGGAACGCCACACCACACAACAACGCGGCATCATGGTATGGGTTGCCATCGCTTACGATAGCAGGTCACCTCTGGTCCGTATTGAGGGCACTATGACGGTCTAAAGATATATGGATGACGTGCTGCGGCCGGTGATACTAACCTTCCTTCAAGGGGTGCCCAATGCCATTTACCAATAGGATGACGCCCGGCCACACAGGGCACGCATCAGCCACCATGCCCTGCAAGGTACCCAGATGCTTCCCAGGCCACTAATCTCCTCTGATCTCTCACCAATCGAACACGTCTGGGACGTGATTGGACGCCGCTTGCGTGCACTGCCACCGCCGCGTTTAGAAGACGAACTCTGGCAAATGGTTAACAGGGAATGGGCAGCCATCCCCCGGGACACTATCTGCACGCTCATTGACACTGTACCTAAACGTGTTGCTGCCTGTATCTCCGGCCGAGGTGGTCCTACAACCTACTGATCAGACGGTGTTATCGCTCAATGTATAGGTGTATCATGTTGCAATAAACATCACTTATTGTTCGTTGCTATCTCTCTCTGTTTGCGATTTTCATCACTTTTTGTCCACTCCTTCTTTGTCTCATTTTCACTGTCACGTAGTATATATATATATATATATATATATGTGTGTGTGTATATATATATATATATATATATATATATATATATATATATATATATATATATATATACATACATATATATATGTGTGTGTGTGTGGAAAACGATTGCTTTAACAAATTCCTATAAAAAAATTATACAAAAAATTACCAAAAATTTTATTTGGACGAACTCAAACTACAACTCAATTCCTCAATATCATTAACACTTATACACACTAATATCTCTATTATCAGTAAACAAATTATTGCTTACTACAAATTACTTAAACAATTTTAATTTTCCTTAGATACTTATACCTAAATTCCATAAATCACCAATTACTTTTAAAACTGTTACTATAGAATTTAATTCATAATCCAATGCTGCGGACAAACAACTACTATTTATACTAAATCAAATTTATGATCATTTTACTACACAACGAACACATATAATCAAAAATAGTTTAAAACTTATTAATAACTTAAATCAACAACCTTACATACATAATATTAAAACTTTTGATTTCAAAAACCTCTTTAATAACATTGATATTAATGATTTATTTAAAGTCATACTAAATTTATATGAACAATTTACTCAATCAAAAAACATCTCTATTCCAAAATTCAAAACATTGCTAAAATTCATTCTGTTCAACCAGTATCTCTCTCAGGGTAATTGCATATATAAATTACATATGGGAATTCCACAGGAAGGGATCTCATCCAAAATACTGGCCAAACTTTATCTACATTATTACGAAATTCAGTACCCTTTCAACAGTCATATCATGTACAGATTCATTGATGATCTAATTATTATTAAAATTACAAATGATGCCACAATGTTAAACTTTCAGTTTTATCCTCCTAATCTACAACTAATTGAAAATGTATATATGTTACCGCTAAAGTGCAGAAATTAGTTATTCTACAGATTATCTAGGTAATGTGCAGATTAACTAGGGTGATCCATCAAAGCACCGAAATTTTTTTCATTTCTCAAATTACCTAGGTAATCTGCAAATTACCTAGATAATCTGCAAATTACCTAGATAATCTGCACATTACCTACTAAGCACACGTTAACGTGAAAATAAGATCTTTGGAGGAATCTTTTCTTCATATTACTCACCAATTCGGTGCTTGCTTGCATACTAGGAGCTAAATTTGTCTGCTTTAAAAAAAATCACAAATTCACGCACTAACAGGCAGAAACGAATTTGAAAACAGAATTAACTATGCTACGCACTAGCAGCCGACGCAAATTATGAGAAATAAAAACAACCGGCGACGACAAGACGCTGGCAAAACGAAACTAAAAGTGGAAGGGGAGGGGGAAGGAGTAGGAAAAGGAAATGAGAGAAACAAACTTTTGAACTTTAACGATACGGAAGGTAAAATGAGGTAAACTCTTGATTTCGCACGTTAACGGAGCAAATAATTTAATCTGCAGATTACCTAAGTAATGTGCACATTAACGGCTTTCGAGCTTTAGCGGTAACATATATTGTTGTAGTTACGATGTTGTAGTTACGATGAGTATACTTAATATATATATATTAAAACCTCTGTGGATGTAAGGATACTTGAAAAGTAGCATCTAGGTTCTATCCAATTCAATCTATTCGAATTTACATCTTTTCTTCATGAAATTTTTGTCACTTTAATATTTTGGGCCTCCCTCTTTTACCATTTTTTTGACACACGTGCTTAGATTTTATGTATCTCTCTTGTAAACTATTATTTTAATTCCCATGTTTTATTACTTATATCGCCTTTTAGTAAAATTAAAACAAATGTTAATTCTTTGGTATCAATGTCTTCCTTTCGTTAGATATTATATTTAAAATCCTCTTTGACAGGTATAATTTAACCTCTTTATGTTATTGAACTACGGTATGCTATTTATTTCATGTTCTATATATTTGCTTCCTTACGCTATATATTTTTATTATATATATATAATGTATATACATATATATATATATATAAAAAAAAATTGTTGAATTCGTCCTATTGACATTCGCTCTGCAATTACTATCTAAAAGATAAATACTAAAAAATGATGAAATTTTACTGTGATTTACTTAATAAGGGAATCTTATAATTACATTTACAAACCAGTCTCTTAAAAGCGTTATTTACTTTCTTCTGCTAATGAAATATTTAAACAAAACCTTCGCTAAAATGTCGAACATACTTTTAACTACGCGATGTATTTTTTAACTACGCGATGAAGTTATTTTTAATGGAAAAATAGGGAAGCTTCTCGAGGGATTTAAAACGATAGAAATCCAATTGAATGCCCGCATCGAACAAGGCAATTCGGAAATTTAGAGATGTTTGTAAATAAATAAAATATTGGTGCCGATTTTGTTTGACTTTCTAACAGTAGACCAGAATATTTGTATTTAAGCATTTCTCTACATACGTAATAATAATGTATGTGTTGCGATACAAACGCTCAAGGGAAATTTAAGTAATTAAAAATTATATTTAATTAAGCGTCTGTAACTCAACACCTGATACAATAGACACACATTTGCAAATATAAATGAAAATGATTAAATAAAATGCTAATTACTTGATGAATTGGGGCCGTATAGTGGGGAATAGAATTTGGAATATAAAATACAAAAGCATTGTGAAATACCAGTTTAAATTGTATAAGTATTTTGCATATGGGCGCCTAAAAATCACTGATGCATAAAGGATTTAATACATGATAAAATTTACATTGTACATACCTGTGACTGTACCTATAAATCCATTCAAAGTAAAATAAATAATTATAATATAAATTACGTATCAGCAGTTTCTTATCAGAAAAAAAAATAGTTTGTGATACCTGGAAGATCCAGAATGTTCATATAACTAAATTTTGTTCATAGATGGTAAATTATAGTAGAAAGTAAATGAATGACTTTGTAAATTCATCAAAATGCTATTCTGTTTATTCAGCAAGAAAAATATCATTTTACAACACGAATTTTGAACATGTTCTTCTTCATAGCAGTGATAAAATAAAATATAAATTCCAATATGAAGTATTTTATAAGAAATTAGTTTTTTTCTTTCGTGGCATATGTTAGTTCATGTAAAGAATATTTTTTTTAAAATAATGTTAAGAATCACATATAAGTAGATGAACTGACCATGTAACTCACAATAACGAATAAAATCTCCAACGCTTGTATGGTGACACAATATATTCAATTTAGATGATGCTGTTGTGCTTTTTATATTTAATTCTTATGAATTTCTTTTCAAAATGTGCAAGCCCTGAATTTGAGTCTTATATCTGTTCTAAAAATTCATATTTTAGAAACCAGCATCAATATAACTTCAGAATCATTCACTTATGCCCATACAGTTAAACTGCATATTTTTTTTTTTTTTTTGTAGAATTCACAATGAATTTGAATTCAAGAATTGAAGATGTTTAAAATAGGCTTATCTAGATATACTCACAATTTCTTTCACAATAGTTATAAAAACCAACCTCCTCCATTCGTGTTGAAGACCCAGACCGTCCGACTCATCCGAAGACACAGAGCATCCATTTGGACGGCCGGTCCTCCATTCGTGTGTAAAATTCTCACTATTTTTTGCATGTAGAGCACTCCTTTACATGTAATCATTATTTTATTAATAAAATAAACTTAAAGATTCATCATAGGCGGGATAACCCCATTCGGGATTGTCCACCTCACTTTTTTTAGCACAACCGGTTTTCTCTTCGATGGTAGCGTCAACTCAAGGTTATTATATCTATATAGGCGTCAACTGGTCAAAATGCTCCAAGTTCCAAGTATTACAAGGGCAAAGGAGTACCTGTCTCAAAAAATGTTGTGCTTTAACCTCCTGATCGAGAGAAAGATCAAAGGAAGATAAAAACAAAAGGAAAGTAGTTTAAAGGGGTTTATCGAATAAAGAACGTAAGAAATTTGCTAGTGTGGGGAGAATGCCGACGAGTCGGGAATTCAAGCCTCACCGAGTCGCAGAATTTGGAAGAACAGAGAAGCTCAACAAATTTCCAGCGAGGGAAGGGCAGAATTAGGGTAAAATAGGAGGGGAGGAAGCATTCAGAAAAATGCTCACTTGGACAAGAAAGTGCAAAATTCTCCACTAGATGGCGACACCAGAAACAATCTATTCCCAATCAAACATCGGCGGCGGGATGAAAAGGATTGGGAGCCGACCAATGGGAAACACGGAAGCAGGCAGGAAGGAAGAAACGGGGAGATAAGGAATTCATTCCTGGCTTTGAAGAGTAACAATACTCTCATACAGCCAGTAAATTTAATTGATATCATTTTCTGAAACTTTAATTTTTAGTAGGACATTCTTGAAGGCTTTTAGAATTAAGACTCTGTCATAATTTTCCTCTATTTTGAGGAAATAGGATTGGAATTCAATTAGGTTGGGTTTGTCGGTCACAAGGATAGGTCCAGGGTGTGGCGACTCTTTGGGGAGGGGAGGAAAATCGTTAATTTTGAAATTTAAGGTGTTTGCATAAAATCTATTTTGATTTGTAAAATTACGCTGAAAGGTTCGATGGTTTGTTTCTTTTTGCTGGGGTTTGAGGAATTTAGGACAGTTACGATAATTGGCTGAGTGGTCTCCTCTACAATTAGCACCGGTGTATTTAGTGTCGTAAGGTTTTGCGCAGTCTCTCGAGAGGTGAGGATCTACACAAGGGGGCATAATTTAAAGGTTTTAAATCTTCTACAAGGGGGCATAAAGCAGGCTGAACTAGAATGATGCCATTTCTGGCACGAAAAACATTGGCTGGGTCCCTTGCGCCCTTTATATCTCTCAATTTTGATGCTGACTCCAAGCAAATTATCAATTTGGTATATTTTTTCCGCTTCGGGAGTTTTAAGGAGTTGCACATGGAACGGAGGCATAAGAATTTTGTTCGTTTTGGGGCCACGAGCGAGTTGTGTAACACTGATTATATTTAATTTTTGATTCTCAAGTTCAGTTTTTATCATTCCTGGGTCAGTCGGGACTGGGAGCCCCCGTATGACAACTTTCAAGTTTAAATTTGTCCATAAGAAAGGTTATATAGTTTATTTTGTCATCCATCAGTTTTCTCTGGATGTCACGGTATTCTTCAATAGATTTGACATCAATTTTGATAAATTCCTCTCTTAACTCACCTCTCAGGGAGTGAGCAATGGGTTTAAGGGTGGCAACGAAGGGCACCCAATCCTTCCGTGGCATGATGAAGAAGGAGTGGGGTGAGGTTTAGCAGGAGTGCTAGAATCCTTCGAGTTATCTGAGCTAGGGCAGCGGCGTTTATATCAAGGACAGGTTTGGTAATTAAAATAAGAGGGGGGCACTAGTATTATTACTAGCTCTGACAGTTTTGGTAGGCATCTAGAATCTATCCTCGTCCTTTTACTGCTCCTTCTGAATCTAGCGTTTGTCTAGTCAGGGTTGGTAGCAGTGGTATTTATTCTCAGTACTCGGGGGCAGGGCTACCCTATCGGAAACAGAAGGAAACGCACGAGAAGAACTTGGGGGCTGGCCTGTCTACATCTTTTCTTGTACCTTCCAAAGAGCGAGATTCGGTCTTTGCCGGTGATAGTCCTCCACCTCCATTTCTGGAGGCGGGAGAGATACTCGCCAGGACTTCAGCGGTCTCCGTTTTCAAACTATCTATAGTGCTAATGCCATCGTCAACGATCGTGCCCTCCGGGACATCTGCCTCGGAATTTGACTGGAACTTCGCCCGATCAGATGAAATGGGAAGAACAAATCCCTGTCCCTGGTGCGATTGATATGAGGCATCTGGTCCAGGAATAACCTGGCCAGTCGTACCTTGTCTCTGGTCAGATAAGGCAACCGGCTGAACGCTACTCGGCAGGTTAGCAGAGTACCGACAGCATCAGACCCGATCAACATCAACCGTACCGACAGCATCAGACCCGATAGCACCTCTCTGACCTCGAACAGTAGCAGCATTCGCCGCCCATTTGTTCTCCCAAAGATCCTAAAATTGCTTTCTTTCCTCGTCACTCATGAAATCATGCAGGTTCGGCATGTCAGGAGCTTGCCAAAACACGATCTTCTCCGTCGGTGTCCAGAACCGGAATGGCCAAAAATGTGGTTTCCTCACAAAGAGAAAAGCCCGAGCAGATGTGTCGACACCTGGTTGGCTGATAGCTTTCACACCATTGCCACAGACCAAGAATAAAATCTTGCGCTCAGAACATGGGGGGGTTGGTTCTCAAGTAAACGCCAGACTGATATTTTGGTATACTGGAATTTGCATGAATTACCGTTACAATTACAATTTAATGTTATTGGAGTATCTTAATGAATAATTTAGAATAGGATAATTTTGAATAATATAATTTGGAAAAGGATAATTAAAGATAAAAATTTAAATAATTAAAATAAAGAATAAAAAAATCTAATGATTTATAAAAAGTATTAAATTTTGAAGAAGGAATAAAAGTGTTATGATTTGTCACAGTATGTATAAATACATATTGTGACGGGGGCGAAAATTCGAATTCAAGTTTTCGACGGACGAATGTGCGTGCGTGCATGTGTGTGTGTGTGGGGGGGGGGGGTGAGAAAGAGAGAAACCAAATTTTGCTGAGCTGTCAAGACTAGTGCACATGTTTTTTTTTGTTTTTTTTTTTTTGCGGAATTATAATATAGATTCTTCATGTTTAATGCTAGGATTTTTTTTCTGTTTATTACTAAACATAGATACACTGTGTTACAGTCATGAAATTGAAGTTGCAATTCATATTTCTCTAACTCTACAGCAACATAATTAATTTTTCATAGTTATAAAGTTTACAACAAGATTATTAATCACATTCATATATATATATATATATATATATATATATATATATATATATATATATATATATATATATATATATATATAGTATATATATATATATATATATGTGTGTGTGTCTTATTTTTTCTTTATATTGCTGTTACGAAAGGCATATAATATAGGTCCCTATATGGACAAACCAAATAGAGATAATAATGGTACGTTTGTATATGGAACCAATATGGTTGCTGATATATATGCTTGCTGAACCAATATGCTTGTTACTCGAGGACGCGGCCTCCAAACTCTTACCCGAGAAAACAATAATCCCGGATCCCGTGATAGGAAAACACTGCATGCAAATAAAAATTGTCCTTTACTAATCCAGACCTGAGGTCTGCAGACAGCACGGCCCCCGGGTATTTGTACCACCCCGCCTCTCCACAAGTTTGGATATGGAACCACTATAAGTTGATTACCATTGTTAGTTTGAGGAAACTATCCATTGAGACTGCTAAAATTTATTTAGCTCTAATCATTCCAGTTACAATGTAAAATGCCAGTATACATACATTAGAAAAATTACTGAAGGTGCTACTAACTTTTGGTAGTGCTTAGCGTTTTCAAATCCATCCCTAGCTTCTCTAATGTCGTTATGCAAATTTTAGTGGGTATTCATCTTTCTTGAATAATAGAAATAGACAATTTTCTGACCATTCAACCAACATGGAAGATTGCTGACGGAGAACTAACTGATCTATATAATTCCCATGAACGTAATTGTCAAAATAAATAAATTTCTGAACACAAATGATAAAATAAAATTATGTGATGTAGAACATTTAGATTTGATTTCAATTAAAACTTACATTCAAGCAAAGTGAAATAATCAGGTTAATTTAAACGATCGGCATTTTAAAAATATTAATATTGAAAATCTAAATCCAGAACCCTTTTCCCTTCCATTCGAACATTGACACCTTTCTTTCCAAGATTCTGGCTAAGCCTGTGCTTTTAACAGTTGACTTACTTCAAACAGCAAATGCTTGCCGCATTTTACTTAAATTGTAGGCTTTAGAAAGTTATTAACAATGTTTGCGAATATAAACTGTTATCATTTGTGTCAACAACCTTTGCACTTTTGTTGTAAACGGCTTCTTATAAAAAATATTTTTTAATCCATGGCTAATTTCGCGCCTTTTCCCAAGGGCTATGCATACAAATTGTGGGCCCCTACAAACATTTATCAAGGCCAGGGCCTGACTAACACAGAGGCATGGGGGGCAGCTGTTCCGAGTCTTCTTGTGAAACGGGAGACCAAATTAAATAATTTCAACACCAAAAAATTAAAGACTGCTTCCTGAAAAAAAAAGTATGCCACTGGAATAGATTTGCCCCGCGAAAAAATTCATTTCGGAGATATATAGGGATTACCGTACTAGTTTAGCATGTCGGCATCTTGAATATGATAAGAAAGTTGATAATAATTTAAATTCCATTAAAATATGCAATAAGTTCCTTTTGTATACCTTCTTTTAGAATGCAATTATGTTTTTGAAAACATATTTTTATTTATTTTATGTACATCAAGAGATGAAGAGACCCCGCAGCAATGTCTGTTCCAGGCCTCAGTTAGATTAAGGCGGACCCTGATCACGGTCCCCCTCCAAATTTAATTTTCCCTTCCTTGTAGATCCTTTATGCTTTCCACTTCTCAAATTAACGCCCCCCACCTCCCTCGCCCCGTGACGCTTCCCACTCAAATGGTCTCCGTCCTCCCCTCTATGGGTGCACTGTTTCCCCGCTAGTGGCTTTCTGAGGCACGAAACCTACCCAAGCTTACCTACCTACCCTATGTTTCCTGTCGCTCTTTCACGGATTCAGTTTGAGACGGATTTTATGCATCATTTAACTCCATAATGTCAAAAACAAATACCAAGTCTCACTTTGAAAAGCAATTGAAAATAAACTCAGTTATCATACAATGCTGCCACCTATTGGTGAGCAATGTAATCAAAACGTATTATAAAATTTAATTTATTTGCTCTAAAGTTATTTTTTAAAGTAAAAACTTATTATGCGAATATGCAAAATGCCATTATGCAAAATATTTAAACCTTCAATTTAATGCTGAAAAGAATATCTATACAATTTTAGAAATACACACTTTATGCAATTATGTCGACAACTCTATTGAAATAAATTCGAGGGAAATGCAACACGATTCAATCCCCCTCAAAATTAAAGTTGGAAAATACATTGAATAATAAAATCTCTAATAGATCATAACTAATAGATAAGGTATTAACTAATACAGGGGTCGCCAAACTTTTTTGATCATCGACCCCTATATAATTTAAAAAACCAAACTTTTTTGATCATCGACCCCTATATAATTTAAAAAACCTTAATATTTATTAAATAATGAGTAATTATAAATAAGTAGAAATAATAAGTAAAGTAACTACAGATTTATTGCTTCTTAATCAATGAGATGGGTGTGCCTGGTGTATTTTTGCAAGGTTCGCTATATTTGGTTCAAAATTAGTCAATTTTAATCTTAAATCCCCTCGAAGCTCCACATTTAATTTATTTCTGTACTTGGTTAAGATTGAATTTACGTGACTGAAACCGGCTTCAACCATATAGGAACTTGGAAATGCTAGGTTGAGCTATTTCACAAAGTTTTACATATTTTTGCATTATATTTATATTTGTCCAAAATTTGCTTATTGTTAAATTTCTAAGAAGCGTCTTTGCTTCAAGATCCGATAATAATTCAGCAAGTTCATCTTGCAGGTTGATGTCCACGTTTTCAATTTGAGCAGAAAATGGCACAATAATCCAATCAGGGATGTCAATGTTTTCCAAATCAACAAAGCGCAGTTTAAAATCGTCGCTCAATTTTTGAAGATGACCTGTATATATTTCCAAGTCTTCTTCTTTTATTTCTAATTGTCGCAGATTTGTAAAATACTGATAATCCTTACGTAGCAATGAAGATCTAAATGCATTTAATTTTACTTGGAAGCCTAACAGTATTGTTCGAGCTTGAATAATTGTAACATCCTTTCCTTGCAGCTTTGTTTGGACATCATTAAATTTTCCAAACAAGTCTGCTAAATAAAATATATGGTTCTTATTGTTTTGGAGTTCATCACTCAGAACAGGGTTTATTTCGCTGAGAAATTCGGTCGTGGAGTCAAATAACTCAACTAGCCTTTGCAAGCATACACCTCTAGACAACCATCTAACTTCGGTGTGCAGAAGTAATTGGTTAAATAACTCGTCGTTTTCTTGACAAAGTTTGGAAAATAATCTTGATTTAAGAGGTTGAGCTTTAATTTGATTGATACATTTAATACAAAACTGTAAGGCTTCATGCAACTCTGGACTCAGATATTTTGCTACTAAGTTGTTTCTATGCAACACACAATGAATAGTACGTATACCGGGCACTTTTTCTTTGAGAAATGTAGCAAAATCTCGGTAACGCCCTACCATAGCAGGTGCCCCATCTGTGGCTACAGCTATTATATTTTCAAGCGGAATATCATATTTATTTAAATATTCTTGTAAACATCTAAAAATTGTCTCTCCTTTTCCATCAGTTTCAAGATATTTAGCAAATAAAAATTCATCAATGACTTGTCCTTTAATTTTCCTGAAATATCTAACGTACGCCATAAGAATAGCAGAAACGCCAAAAACAGATTCATCAAGTTGAATAGAGAACTTGCAATTTTTTAGCTCTGAAACTACCGTATTTTCTATTTCTTTAGCCATTTCGTCGATACGCCGTTTTACAGAATTTGCACTTAATGGCAAAGACTTTAAAACATTAACGGAGTCTTTTTTCATTACATCCTCAATGACGTCTTTAATTGCAGGAATAATAATTTCTTCAGCGATTGTGTGTGGTTTCCCCCTCTTTGCTATATTAAGCGAAATCTTGTACGAAGCTATTAATCCTCCTTCAGTTTCAACTTCAGTAGATTGCTTCATAAAACTTCTTATAGTTAGCCGACATGTGAATTTTTCTTTAAGTTTTTTGAAAAATTCAAGTTCTTTATTTTTTTTATCTGAGTGAACCCTATCAAGATGATCTTTCATTTTTGACGGTTTCATGTAGTCGTTTCCAAAAGTTTTTTCGCATAGAAGACACATAGGAATCGTTTCATTTACCGGTGAACAAATAAATCCAAATTTCAAATAATCCAATGAATAATACCGACATTTCTTTTTAGACACTGAAGCTGCCATTTTTCAATTAGGGTTCTATAAATAAATTAAAAATAAATTAGTATAATATACAATTGTAATACGTCAAAAAATACGTAACACTGGAATTGCGTTCTCTTCTGTCTTCAAAATAAACTCAAATGAAAATTCTTGAAAGGGGTACTTACCCCACTGTTGTATCATCTCAGAAAGATCCAATATTCCCAATGGACAGATAAACACACACTTTATTACTGTTGATACAACACACACAGAACATAGAACAATAGAACACACATTTTTCACAGCTATTTCCGCTCGCTCGCGCTGAACATAAACATTGAAAATTAGCTAGCCGACGGACAAGCAACGCCATCTGCCGGCATCAAACAGCTTAACAGTGGAGATTCAACATATGAGTATGACTAATAAACCAGAAGTGCAGAGTTCGTGCCACTGCGCGCTGGTACGTCAATACTTGTTTCACCCGAATAAATATTCGTTGATTAATTTATGTTCTATAAAGAAACTGATATTAAGTCAATTATAAAAAAATTCACAAATTTTACGATCATCGCGATTACGTATGTGTGATTTTCGTATTAAGAACTGTTTTTTCTTCGACCCCCAATCGACCCCCTGGCTCAGATCGACCCCCGCTTTTGTTAAATAGACCCCTGGGGGTCTATATAGACCACTTTGGCGACCTCTGAACTAATAGAACACCTATGTATCCACGAAATAATAACTAATAGATCATGGACGTACAACTTTCGCGATATCCTGGCTAGGCCTAAGAATTAATTTCCCAAAGTTAATTGTCAGAAATCCTTTAGAACGAAAATATTTTCAGATGATTGGGAATTTTTCACCCTTTCGACATTTCACAGATCCCATTTACCAAAGTTGCCTTTGCTCTAATCCTGCCTTAACAGCTTAAGTAAAACACTAGATTCGCCTCATCTGTACCCGCCGAAGTTAAAAAACTTTTCGCAAATTCTTTGCAAGCTTTATCGCAAACACAATAATGCTTTTAAGTGAGAAAGAAATCAATTTGTAATAAAAAAAATTTAATTTCCTTAAAAAATATCGAGAGTGTGAAATACCACTGGACATTCTCAAACACCTTCATGTTACATATAAATTTTGTCAACTTTATTGGCAGAAAAATATTACTTTATTAGCTCGGTTACAAAAAGATTACCAATGATGTTACAATACGCTCTCAATAATTATAAGATTGTAATAAAATTGGGAATAAATTTGAGTAAAAAAACAAACATTTAAAAAAAAAATTTTTTAAAACTAAACTTTAATGAAAAGATAGCTATTTAAAAAAAATCTGATGTGGGCAGCACATGACTTTCCTTATACAATGTAATGAATTTACTACTGTTACAGTAAAAAAAAAATCTGATGTGGGCAACACATGACTTTCCTTATATAATGTTATGAATTTACTACTTTTACAGTAAAAAAAATAGGTTTTTCTTATAGTAGATACTGATATTCTTTCCAAGATATTGAATTTTCAACAAATAGTCGTCATTTTCATTGATTTAGCGTCATTTTTATCCATTTGGCGAGATTTTCGTTAATTTGGCCACATTTCAAAAAGTCGCCAAGTTGGCGACATTCCGCCAAATTCGTCGGCAAAATCTCGCCAAGCATTATGCACTAAGAAATAAGTTAATTTTACAGCAGATAAATGACTATTGGCGTTCAAATACAAAAGTATTACTTAAAGTATCTTTTTTCATGAATGGAACGAGCTAGATCCACGAGAATGATGTCAACCAATTTATCGCATGGCATTACATATGAAAAGTGGACATGTTTCACAATAGGAAATATATATTTTTTTATTTTATATGACTTTTTGATAATTTTTTTTAAAAATGTGCAATATCTCGAGAACGGTTCATGTTAGAGTTCTAAAAATTATGTCAATCGTTTTCTAATGAAAAATTACATAAGAAATATCTATTTGCGTAACTTTATTAGTGGTTTTGATTTTTTGACAATTTTTTCAAAATTTCATTCGAAAATTTATGGGGGTTCTGAACATTCGATTGCGTATAAAAACAATAGGCTTCCAGTGTTTACAGATTGTGATTTTTGTACCAAATTTGGTTCGAATGGGTCCATTCGTTCGTCAGTTATCGTCTCCACAGTCTCACTGACACACACACACACACACACACACACACACACACACACGCACGCACACACACACGCACACACACACAAACTTTCACACACACATACACACACAGACAGACATCACTTCAAAAATGTTTGATTCGTGATCAGGGATGCTTGAATCGTGCTCTCCCGTCGAAAACTCGAATTCGAATTTTCGACCCCGTCACAATACTTTCCTTATACATTATGTATATAAGGAAAGTAATATGTAAGTGAACTGTTTTTTTTTCAAATTTGATGCTTTAAACTATTCTAAGAGTAAACAAGACATTTCAAGATGATATATTAAAAAGTAAATGCTTTAATGCGAACTAACTTGCTAAATAACTTGAAATATGAACAAGCTTTTGGTATTCTTATTTTTGCAATAAGTCTGATACAGTAAAGTTTCGAAAACTACAATGAAAATATGGCCTGCTGATTTTTCTCAATTAGATCTTCAATTATAAAATGATAAATGGATCTTTCTGAAATTAACGGGAAATTTAACAACCAAAATTTATTATATTTACTTATATTTATTTATATTTATTTATATTTACCGTGAGTCCGTTTGTAATTTTGACCCTGTTATGAATTTGAGTTAAGCTTGGCGACTCATTCTCGACTCCATGCAATTCAAGTCTCTGCAAAGTTATCTTTGATGTCTTCATCTTTGGGATTATGCTTGATTGCCAGCCCCTCCCCTTTTTTCGATTTCTGTAATTAAATTGTAATTTAATATGCTGTTCTTTTGTTGTTAAAATTTTTGAAACTCTAAAAAAATAGTTTACGGCTTATCCTTGTCTAAACGTAGATTCTTTTGTGAATTGTATTTATGCAAATTTTGTCGCTATATCTGGTCTATATATGAGCGATTCAAATTTTATCTCCGTGTAGCCACTGATGAAGAGCGTACTTATGCTCGAAAGCGCTCTGGTCTTTTTTTAGACTTTTGTACGTCTTATAGGAAGTAAAATAAAGACCTTCTGTTGTGGATGTGTGCTTAATTTTTGCTAACCAAAATTTCTTTTTAAAAAATCTGATGTGGGCAGCACATGACTTTCTTTATATAATGCAATGAATTTACTACTTTTACAGTTAAAAAATGTTATTTTTGCAATAGATATTTATATTCTTTCCAAGATATTGAATTTTCTTCAATTAGTCTTCATTTTCATTGATTTAGCGTCATTTTTATCCATTTATCGAGATTTTAGTTAATTTGGCAACATTTAAAAAAGTCGCCAAGTTGGCGACATTCCGCCATATTCGTCGCAAAACTATCTTCAAGCATTATGGACGGAGAAATAAGTTACTCTGACAGCAGAGAAATGACTATTGGCGTTCAAATACAAAAGTATTACTCAAAGTATCTTTTCTCATGAATGGATCGAGTGAGATCCGCGAGAATAATGTCACAAAATTTATTGCATGATATTACATATGAAAAGTGAACATATTTCTTAAGAGTTAGTATTTTTTTATTTTATTTGAGTTTTTGATAAATTTGTTTGAAAATGTGCAATAACTCGAGAACGGTTAATGCTAGTGTTCTATAGTTTGTGTCAATTGTTTTCCAAGGAAAAATTACATAAGAAATGTCTATTTGCGTAACTTTATTAAAGGTTTTGATTTTTTGATGATTTTTTCAAAATTTCACTCGAAAATTTAGGGGGGTTCTGAACATTCGATTGTGTTTAAAACAATAGGCTTCCAGTATTCACGGATTGTGATATTTGTACCAAATTTCATTCGAATCACTCCATTCGTTCGTGAGATATCGTCCCCACAGATTCACTGACACACCCACACACACTACATTCACACACACACACACTACTTTCACACACACACACACACTACTTTCACACACACACACTACTTTCACACACACACATACACACACATAGACATTACCTCAAAAAGGTTCGATTCGTGATCAGGGATGCTTGAAACATTTTCTCTCGTCGAAAACTCGAATTCGAATTTTCGACCCCGTCACAATACTTTCCTTTGGTTTCCACAATGCAATCCTTCCATTGGTTAGCGCGCTGGAGTTGCACTCGGTAGGCCCGGGTTCGATTCCAGCCACTGCCAAAACTGCCGCCGTGTTCATGCGGAGTACGATCACGTTAAACATGTCGGTCCGAAAGTCCTTCCGAGAGGTTGGTGGTAGGGGAAGGAGGGTACGGTCCCTGTGGTTGCCTCCCCCACTGGGTTCCGGTCTAAATTGGGTGGCACTTCCCGACCGTCCAAACTGTTACCTTACACCTTTCTGGTAGGTCGGACGGTCTGGGTTTCAACAACAACAATACTTTCCTTATACATTATGTATATAAGGAATATAGTATTAAACTTTTATTATTTATTTTATGTTTTGTGTTCCTGTAAAGTTAATGAAGTTGTACAAACCTTTAACAAAGGTCAAGAAACCATTTTACATCAACTTATATTTCATATCAATAAAGATTAGTGTCATCTCCATGGAGCTACATTGAATGTAGGTGAAATATTTGGGGTTTAACTTCAAAAATTCATAACCTATTAACACAGCATTGACATGCTGCTTGGATAACATAAAAATATACAATTCAGAACAATTTAGTGGCAATGTTATTTTGAAAACTGGCAAAATTAATGAGGCCATGGAGGTGACATTATATAAAAGTACTCTCGATTTTTATAAGTACTTTGAATTAATACTGAAAAAAATGATAGCTTACCTATTAAAATGGATAGCTAGCCAACAAAATGGTTAACTGCAGCTTCATCTCACTGTAAAAGTTCTTGACTTTGCTGCCTTCTAGGGTATTTTTGTGGAATTACAGTATTGACCAAAATAGTGGAAACCTTTCTGGAAAAAGTGTATTTTTGAGGTTTGGTGACTCATAACACCACACTTTTTTTGTACCAATACCATAAAATAATATATATCAATGGAAAGATAATTTAATTAAGATTATAATGCAATAACATTTGTTCAATTATCTGTATTCTATCAAAAGTTATAGCCAAATAACCAGAAAAAAGAAGCACAACTTGCTTATAGGTTTATATGAAGAAGCTTTCCTTCATTTAAATGTAGCCAATGAGCATGAGTGTTCAGAGAGTCAATCAAGTGTCATCTTGTTTTGGCAATGAGCCAACAGGTCACAGGATATTTATCATTATATGTGATTGCTGTCACGTCAAGTTGGGTTCTTTTTTTTTTCTCGTGTGTTTGTGTGCTCTTTGATTTAGTGAGTTTTAAAGCGTAATAAAATTAAAGATATGGTGCATAGGGCTAACTGGTCACCCAGAAAGCGATGTAAAATAGTACTATTAAGTGAACAAGGCTACAGTTATGAAGAAATTAAAAGAAATATTGGAGGAAACTTAACCAAAGGTGGCATTTCTAAAGTTTTGAAGAGGTATAAGGAGACTCAGCACTACAGGCCCAGACTGGTAAAGCCAGGAAAAGGTGCACAACAGCAAGTGATGATAGAAGAATTAAGAGACTGTGCCTAGGTGACAGAAGAAAACCATCTCGATGTATGCAAGGTGAAATGGCGCAATGCAATGTGAAGTTGTGTGCAAGGACTGTTCGGCGCAGACTACATGCATTTAGTCTAAATTCTAGAATTTCACGAGAAAAGCCATTTTTATCTCTCAAACAAAGGTTGAAATCATTAAACTGGGCTAAAACCCATATTAACTGGACAACGGAACAATGGGATAGTATAATTTGGAGTGATGAGACCAAAATATCCTTGCATTATATAAAGAAAGTCACATGCTGCCCACATCAGATTTTTTAGTGCTGCAACCGTTCTAAAACAACTTTATTTTTTCTGAATTTCTGTGCATCTATATTCCAAAACAACGCAATTATAATATATTTGAGTTTAAATGATCATCAAACTTTGATTATTTCTACAACAAAGCCTAGTTTTAACTTATGGAGAATGTAAACACATCAAGCTGTAAGATGAGTTCTATAAGAACTGCTGAATTTCTTAAACTCAACATTATTCAGCTCCGGAGTCTGCAATATAGCTGATATGAATGAAGCATTCACTGGTTTTACATAGAGAAGCAAACGATTTTATAGCAGACTTTCTCGATGAAGTTTTAAACATAGAATTAATGTACTTTTACATCCGTGGTTTTAAGTTTTTAAGTAAAATAAACTATTGTAGTATTATCATGAATGAAAGGAATGGAATAAAAGTGTATGAATGACGTATTTACTGCTTTTACATAGAGAGCCAGGCGATTTATATTTCAATGACGTCATTTGAATAAAGTTCATTTTTTTTTATGTTTTAAGTATACAATTACAATAAATTATTGTAGTTCTGTGATAATTTTAAATATATTACCGCTGAATGTATAGTATTTTAGAGATGTTTAAATAAAATTTCAATGCAGTTGGAAAGTGTTTCATAATCAATGCTTTATGCATGATTGATCTTTCTTGTTTAAAGTCTTATTTAATTTAACACACCTCAAATAAATATTTTGCGGGGAAAAATGAAACATTTCTAAATAGAATATACACTTTTTATATTCCTTACTTTTTTAAATCCTATTCAATTAGAAGCACTTCAACCTAACATTTTGATTTGAAAAGACGAAATATTTTTCTAAATGCATAGCCTTCTTTTCCTTCTTATCTTCTTCAACAAATCCTGTTCGCAGGCGTTTGCTAGCTTAGGTCTAATCCTGCCGTAACAGCTTTGATGAAACACCTCTAATCCTTGTTAGCAAAAGTTTAAAAATATTTCCGAAAATTCCTCGTAAGTATAGTTGCACATACATAAAAATGCTTTTACATAAAAAAGTTAATATTAAAAGACGTTTCGTATGAGCTTGTGTATCTCTAAAATGTGGCATTAAAAATGCACCTGAATCTACTTACACGCTGTGAAAAATTCTGATAAATTTTAAAAACAATTTATTTCCATTCATTCATATCCACGTTTGAAATATATACCAATGTTGCTGACATTCACTTGATATCAAGTAAATTGAGATTTGGCGCCTCTGGACATCGTCAAAAATAATCACTGTTTATAATCACGAGTAAAATTTAATTCACCCTATATTTATCTCTTGAAATAAATAAAATTTTGCGAAAGTGTTGTTCTTGAAATGCAAAATTGTGTTATTAAAAAAATACTTTAAAAGGTATCGTATAGGGCTAAAGGAACGCCCCGATGTGAGTGTGTTAAAGATTTGTCGCATAATATTGCAGACAAAATGCCAAATCATTTAACAATACTTAATTTATTACTTTAACCGCAATACATGGTAATGTATAGGGAAAATATTGGAATCGTGTCGAAAATCGCAACTCGAGTAAATTTTGAAACCTCTAGAACACGAAACTGTGAGTGATTCTGGCGAGTGATTCTGTGAGTGATTACTTGTGAGTGATTCTTGTACTGATTAGATTTGGGTATGGTTCGAGATAAAAAAAAACTGCCTTTTCCTTTTGTGACATGTCCTGCAAAAATCGCATGCATCCACTCTTGCCAAAAAACTAACTGACCAAATTCACAAAACTTTGCAGATAAGTCACTTGTGTGTTACTCTGGTGCTGATTAGATTTTGGTACGATTCGGAATAAAAGAACCCTCCTTTTATACGAAATGAGCCGCAAAAATCATCAAAATCTAAAATAAAACACTACGTATGCTGATATGTATTAATTAAATGCTTGTTGTATACGAAAATTTTGACAATGAAAAGAATATGACCAACCCTATTACTCTAGCTAGGATTAACCGTTGTAGCGATAATGAATTTTAGTCTTTTTTTTTAATTCCATGTCCTCGTACTGACTGAAATATTATCGTGAAAATGTGCAAAATACCAAGAACGGTTCGTTACAGCATTCTAAAAATAGAGCCATTCGTTGCCAAATGGAAAATTGCATTTAATTGTTTGTTTATTTAACAAAATACAGACTGTACACAAGTTGATAACAAACAATCTTGTACACAAGTTGATATTCATTTTATTTTATCTAGCAATCATTTAATTAAGCAGACTCTTCCAATAGTTCGATCTTGATAAAAAAAAAAAAAACACTGGGTTGTATTCGTTGATATCAATCATCGTATAGTATATCACATTTCGTTCGAATCACTTGATTCGTTCGAGAAATACTGTCCGCACAAACACAGACGTATTGAAAGTGTGTAAATTTCTCGAACACTCGAATTAAAATTTTTGACTCCATTGCACAATAACTTCCTTTTATTATATTGTATGCGTTGTAGTCAAAGTGAAAATTATATAACGTTTTCAAGTTAGTAGATAGTATAAAAACCAATGATTTCGATGCATTCCTTTGGCATGTGTTAGTGTTAATGTATTTATACATTTGACTGTTCTTCACATGAATAGCCTTGTTCTGTCATTTTACCGTATACGGAAAATACTATTATCATTCCAAGAATTATCATTCGTTCTCGACAGAAGGTAATATAATTAAAATCTTAAATTTTGAATTATTTTCGTTTTAATAAAGCTGAATACAAAAATGTATATCTAATTCTAGTTTTCTTATATAATGTAGCTATCTAAACATAAAAGTTTATGATATACAATGACCCAATGACCTTTTCAAGAAGGTAAAAAGAAACTTATTTTACGAGACATCTTAAAAAGTTTTTTTTTTTTTTTTTGCTCCATACCTCATCTTCATATTAAGAATCTGTCAAGTGCTTAATTAAATAAAACTATTTAGGAAGCAATTATTCCTCCTTTTAATCACAGTTTTTTGTAATTATTTTTTAGAGCTGAATAAAAAATCGAAATAAATTTCATTTGTAAGATATTTAATGTGTGTAGAATATGACATTCTTTATGGATGTCTTACTGAAAATATTTGAGCACTTCTTTTAAGACCTTGATATTATAGGTGAACCCCTGTTTTGCACATTAATCTATCAGCTGTATCCCCCGTTTAGAGATTGATCTTATAATGTACGTATCCTATCTTCAGATAAGTTTTATTACTTAGGTGTTTGGTTTCAAAAATTGTTATACTTAAAAAAATAGCTATAGAAACAGATATACAATATTGCAAATAGTTTTATATAAATGACTTATATAAATGCTATACATTTACTTTCCAAAGTATGGGTTTGTATGTATATTAATTTATGCAGATAAAATTACATTGTGTGTTCACAAAAAACATTAGACAATATTCAAAATGGCTTAAACATATAACAGAATGCATTTTGTAGAGTCCACTTTAGATATTCATAGATAACCATCTCAGTACATAGGAGTAAGCAGGGACAGTTTTGGAAGTCATGATCTCTCCCCCCACACACACACACACACGCACGCACACCACCACCACCATATCAGAAAATTCACAATATCATTAATAAGGTCCATATTGCAAAACGAAATTCAGCATTGTAAACCTCCCCCACCCCCCTTTCAATCATAACTCGATCCTAATTAGCACAAACACTACTTTAGTTATCCATAAAACCCATATCGATAAACGCAATTCAACACTATAAAGTGTTCCTCTAATACAGTCACAATCCCCCCCCCCCCCCCCCCCCCCGTACGAGATTCTAGAAACGCCTGTTTTTCAATAGCTGAAAGGTTAGAGAGCCATTTGGTCAGCCAGAAGATGGTGGTTCGATTTCTCTCCCAGACCTGAGTTCTTTACAATGGTAGGAAAATAAATAGCTTTCATATTTCCAATGAAATCTACGATTTGTGGTGGGAATTTTTAGTGCACTAATAAATAATTACAAAGGACCGTATGCTATCATGTATTAAAACAAGCAGATAAATTAGGAGATCGTGCAGATAAGCTTCACTTCGGACTGGATTGTTGTCTGGACATTCCATTCTCTGCTGAGACCTTGATATATTTGCTAAACATATAAAATGACTAATACTAGATGACTTTAACGGTTCCTACCATGTCAACGTTCCGTTCGTGATATATATGCTTGTGCGATTACATCAAACGTTTGCACTTTCGGTGAAACTGCATCTACCCTTTCAAAATCGCTCTCTTGCTTCTCCAACACGCACATGAAACTAAAGAGCTCTTTCCAGAACTTCAATTGTGTTTTCTGGTAAGAAATAAAAACAAATCCGTATTACGCAAATATAACCGCTTAAGAGGAAATTGTGAACATCGATGACGCTCGATCGCGACGTGCAAAAATATCTTAATTCTGAGTCTCCACTGTAATTTTTTTCATGCGGTCATGTTCTATATTTTGTAACAATTTGTATCCCAAACAGTATGAAATTATGAAAAAAAAATATCCTTTTATAGGCTGTCATTTGATGTTGGCATTTCTAAAAAATTCTTTATTACTTAAAAAATATTAATTGGCAATCAGGTCAGTCAAAATCGATTCAATTGACAGTTGATGCATACTGAGATTCGTTGGATTCATGCATATGTATTATACATATTATCTTAATAGTCTCTGAAATATGGAACTGGTAATTACTGAAAGATGAAACTAGTAGTTACTAAACTATGGTTTGACTGGAACAATTCATTTTACATGCATGACTCTCATATTTCTGCATTGATTATGAAAACAATCTCTGAATAGAAAAATGACGACGTCTAACAAAATATTTATATAACTCTTATGACGACCTTTGCATGCCGAGTTCAGCGGCTATAGCTCAATTTCTTGTGCGTGCATGTATTTTATTGCCAGAGTGTATGTCACAGTAAACATATTTTTTTTAATTTTATGTGCAATTTTTTTTTTTTTTTTTTTTTAAATATTTATTTATTTTTTTTTTATTTATTTTTTTTTTTTTTTTTATAAATGCATTTGAAAAATGTGCAATAACCCGAGAACGGTTCATGCTAACGTTCTGTAGTTTGCGTCAATCATTTTCTAATGAAAGATTACTTAAATGATTATTTACATGACATTGTAAAGATTCTGATTTTTGTTAATTTTCTCAAAATTTTATTAAAATATTTGGGAGTTTTAGAGCATTTAATTGTGTTTAAAATCAATAGGCTTCCAGTATTCACGGATTGAAATTTTGCACCAAATTTCGTTTGAAATGCTCTATTTGTTCGTGAGATATCGCCTCCACAGACTCAAGGATACACACACTCACACACAAACACTACATAAACATCACCTCCAAAATTCGAGTTCAAGGTTAATAAGAGAGAAATAAAAATGAAATGCCAAATGTTATCTTTAAAAGTAATTATCTAATTCGAGTTACATTCGCGGTTAAAATTGTGATGTAATCGCGCATTTTAAAAATAACAAGAAAGATGAATCATACATAAAGCAATGATTATGAAACGCTTTCCAACTGCAATGCAATTTTATTAAACATCTCTAAAATGCGATATCAGCGGTGATATTTTTAAAGTTATCACAATACTACAATACTTTATTTTACTTAAAAACTTAAAATCTTGGAGATAAAAGTACTTTTTAAATCCATGCTTAAAACTTCATCGAACAAGGCAATACTATAAAATCGTCTACTTCTCTATGTAAAATCAATTATTATTTCATTCATATCAACTATATGCCAGACTCCAGAACTAAGTAATTTTGCGTTAAAAAAATTCAGCAATTCTTATACAACTCATCTTACAGCGTAATGTGTTTACATTCTGCATACGTTAAAATTAGACTTCGTTGTAGAAATAATCAAAGTTTGATGATCATTTAAACTCAAAAATATTGTAATTGCTTTGGCGCAGAATATAGATGCACAGAAATTACTCAAAAATAAAGCGGTTTTAGGACGGATACAATAATAAACATAAATTAAAAAGAACTTTAAAAATCACGATTTTTACACTAGGAAAAAAAGATGGATGCTATATTTTATTTTAAAGAGAGTCACATAATCTCTTCATATAATATGGGTGTAATTATTATTTGAATTTTTATTTAAAAAACTACCGAACATATTTTGCTGAAATTTTATATAGCGTATTTTATGGGGTAATTTGAATATTTCCTAAAAAATTAGGTCCCATAGAGTTCAATGTATTTCATTTTTTCAACCCGGGTTCAATCCAAGGCTAATTGGGTGATATTTACATCCCCATTTGTCCCACAAACCGTCTCAACAACATATTAAAATTTCATTGTGATAAAGTCATTTTTACAGCAGTTATCGTGCGAATGGACAGACAGACAGACAGAATGAATGAACAAAGTCATAAACACTTTTCAACTATGTTGTAAAGTGTTAAAAATGATATCTTTAAAATTCAGAAGTTTAGAATTAAGCATTTTAAACCACTGTACATGTCATGACATACAAACGATGACATTCATATCGTGCTCAGAAAATCGTCTGCTGGAATAAATTGATTTTAAAATGGCGAAATGTTCGCGAAATTGTGAAATTCCTTTATTACACGCTAGTAAGAAAAATAAAAAAAAAAGATTTATTCCTTGTGCACAACATTATTTTCAATCGACTTTTATCAGAAACTCACGGCTATTGTCCAAACGAATTGCGTCAAGCAAAATGGGAAAAACAACAACTTAAAACCTTCTCAGATAATATGAAATATAAGCCTAATTAGATAAATCTATTACGAAAATTTTGCAACTGGAAGCGTGTAAATATAGAAACGACTTTTTTTTATGTATAAAACATTCAGCGTTCGGTTTTTTTTTTTTCGGGTGGGTGGTAGATAGAATTGTTTTAAATTCGAGAAAAAACTTCGAAATGCATCAAAAATTTCATATATTACTTTTCTTATATACATAATGTATAAGGAAAGTATTGTGACGGAGTCGAAAATTCGAATTCGAGTTTTCGACGGGAGAGCACGTTTCAAGCAACCCTGATCACGAATCAAGCATTTTTGAAGTGATGTCTGTGTGTGTGTGTGAAAGTATGTGTGTGTGTGTGTGTGTCAGTGAGTCTGTGGAGACGATACCTGACGAACGAATGGGCCGATTCGAACGAAATTTGGTACAAAAATCACAATCCGTAAACACTGGAAGCCTATTGTTTTTATGCGCAATCGAACGTTCAGAACCCCCCTAAATTTTTGAGTGAAATTTTGAAAAATTCGTCAAAAAATCAAAACCGCTAATAAAGTTACGCAAATAGACATTTCTTATGTAATTTTTCATTAGAAAACGATTGACATAAATTTTAGAACGCTAACATGAACCGTTCTCGAGATATTGCACATTTTTCAAAAAAATTATCAAAAAGTCATAAAATAAAAAAAATATTTCCTATTGAGAACCATGTTCACTTTTCATGTATAACACCATGCGATAAATTGGGTGACATCATTCTCGTGGATCTAGCTCGTTCCAGTCATGAAAAAAGGTACTTTGAGTAATACTTTTTTATTTGAACGCCAATAGTTATTTATCTGCTGTAAGAATAACTTATTTCTTCGTCCATAATGCTTGGCGAGATTTTGGCGACGAATTTGGCGAGATGTCGCCAACTTGGCAGCTTTTTTAATTGTTGCCAAATTAACAAAAATTTCGCCAAATGGATAAAAATGACGCTAAATCAATCAAAATTACAACTAATTGAAGAAAATTCAATATCTTGGAAAGAATATCAATTATAAGAATAACATTTTTTTAACTGTAAAAGTAGTAAATTCATTGCATTATATAAGGAAAGTCATGTGTTGCCCACATCAGATTTTTTTTTAACATGGCAGCATAGGACAAAATTTGACATAATCAAGCATGAAAGGGTTTACTTATGGTTCAATGGCAAGGAAACAGCTTTTATGGTTCAATGGCAAGGAGACATAGTTTTAATCACTGTTGTAAAAGTAGCCGTTATATATATATATTTAGTCTTAAAGTCATTAGTCTCCCTCGGAAGGCAAGTTATTTCCCGCCCCCCGTATGCATATTATCAAATGTGGCATCACTCGAAAGATTTCTTCAAGTCCTTTAAAGTGAATGGTAACACGCATCGTAATCATGCACACCTATGATGCCGATCTTTCAAAAAAATCTTGTAAAATTAAAAGAAAATACTATCTAGAAAGATCAATGATGCATAAAGCATTGATTATGAAACACTTTCCAACTGAAATGCACTTTTATTTAAACATCTCTAAAATGCGATGCTTTCAGCGCTGATATATTTTAAATTATCACAGTACTACAATAATTTATTTTACTTGGAAACATCAAACTTCATCGAAAAAAAATTAACTTTATTCAAATGACGTCATCAAAATATAAATCGCCTGGCTCTCTATGTAAAAGCTGTGAATATTTCATTCATACACTTTTATTCCAGACTCCAGAGTTAAATAATTTTGCGTGAAAAAATTCAGCAATTCTTATACACAATCACTTGTTTACATTCTGCATCAATTAAAATTAGGCTTTGTTATAGAAATAATCAAAGATTGATGATCATTTAAATTCAAAAATATTGTAATTGCGTTGGCACAGTATATAGATGCACAGAAAATACTCAAAAATAAAGCGGTTTTAGAACTGATGCACCACTAAATGTAAATTTAAAAGAACTTTAAAAATCCCGATTTTTACTCTAGAAAAAAAGATGGATGTCATATTTTATTTTGAAGCGAGTCACCTGATCTCTACATATTATATAGGTGTAATTATTATTTTAATTTTTATTTAAAAAATTACAGAACTTATTTTGCTGAAATTTTTTTCAGATATTTTATTTGATAATTTGAATATTTCCTAAAACTTTCGAAGCAATTTGTGAATTTTAACTTAGCTTAAAAAATGTTTGAAAAATTATGTCCCGTAGAATTCAATGTATTTCACTTTTTCAACCCGAGTTCAATCCAAAATAAATTGGGTGATATGATTCATTTGCATTCCCATATGTCCTACAGACCGTCTCAACAACATACTAAAATTTCATTTTGATAAAGTCCTTTTTACGGTAGTTATCGTGGAAACGGACAGACAGACAGAGAGAATGAACAAAGTGATAAACACTTTTCAACTATGTTGTAAAGTGTTAGAAAAGAATTATGAAAATCAGATAATTTGATTCCGAAGGAAATATCATTAACATTTAAATGTATAGGTGTGCAGAGTGGAGAGTAGACATATAGAGTTGGAATGGAGATAAAACTCCTATGGATGAAATTCTTGAAAATGCCATAATGCTTTTAGAATTAAATCTAGGTGTCACTATTGTTAGTAAAGTAGTTGCTATTGTTAATTGACACAACAAAAAGGCGTATTATTTAGTATATGTATTTTTGATTATTTTTAAATTAAGGGTTCCCTATTTATGAGTATAATTAACCATTATCTTTTATAGTTGTAGGATAGAGTACAGAATATATGAACATAAAAATAAATGGAAAGGTAAAATAAATTTGAATGCGTAGGAATTTTTCCGTTCTACTTTGCATTGCGCCAGTAATTTATTTTTACAAAATTGACAGCTTAAATAAATATTTTATGCCCTTCGCCATAGAAATGCATATAAAGTAGGACTACTTATCTTATCCCAGCGCCACCTGTCTCTTATTCTTAATATGAAGTTTTAACTCCTTACTTTTACTTCTATGTGTATAACGTATATTAATCAACATATATTTGCAATTCCCATTGTGCAAACATTTTTAAATGTATAATTTGGCAACATAAAGGAAATAATATATACAGTATTGTGGCAATTAATTGAGAAATGCAGTTTTTTTTATAAAATTCAGTTTTATTCAAGTTTTCTATGGATACATTTAAAACTAATAAGTGATATGACCTCCCCGAGACTTTATAACATCACAGACACGTTTCGGCATGGAATGTACTAGACTAGCACATGTAGTTTTAATTTCAACGTCTCTGAACCATATGTCAATAACGGCCGAAATTGGCTTGTTCATCGTCGGACAGTTAAATTTGTGAAGCCGTTTTTTGACAATAGCCCACAAATTTTCTATGGGATTCAAGTCTGGTGAATTCCCGGGCCAATCCAGTACGGTAATATTTTTTTTTTGAGCAGAAATTTTTGATTCGCTTCGAAGTCTGACATGGCGCGCTGTCTTGTTGGAAAACGCAATCTCCGTTCGGCCACAGTTTAGCCATGGTTGGAAGCACTTTTCGGGTCAATATGACTTCGTAACTGGCACTGTTCATCATTCCCTCTACGGGAGCAAGAGATTCTGTCCCCAAAACGCTGAAACAATCCCAAAACATCTTTTTGGGCGGATGCTTGATTAATGCGGTGCTGATTGAGAGGTTCTCCTTGGCTCCTTCTCATGAACATAGATCTAAATCCCTGAACCACAAAATGTGTTTCGTTAGAAAAGAGAACTTTCTCTCAGTCCATGTTTTGTATTTCCGTGCCCATTCCAACCTTTTTTTCTTCATGCGAAGCGTCAGAAGCTGCTTCTTGTACGGTCGACGTGCTCTCCGTCCGCGTTCTAACAGCCTGTATCGCACTGTTGAAGGTGCAATATCAACACCAGCTGCCACCATGGACTTAAACAGGTCAAAACTGGTTAATCGAGGATTTTTAACACTCATTCGATGTAAAGTTTTGTCGTCACGAGTCGAAGTTGAACTTTTTCGGCCGCATCTTCCAGAGCGGTTGGTTCCAGCACTTCCTGTTTCCTGAAACCGCTTCCAGATCCTCCCGACACTTGCTGTACTCACTCCACATATTTCACCTATTCCCTCGAACGTCTTAGAAGTGTGTTCTCTAAGCGCAATCACTTTAGCACGTGTTTCCGCGCTGATATCCATGACGCTAATGAGTCTCTCAACAACTGAAAAACTACCACTGCGGAACACCTGCCACCTGGCGGAGGAATTTGAACACCTGCTACTTACCAGGTGCATACGAACACCTGCTACTTTGATAATAACTGCAATTTGAACTCTGAGCTAATTTGGAGTGCTTCTTCCTAAGCTTACGTGTGATAAAACGAAAAAAATGACATTTCTCAATTAATTGCCACAATACTGTAATATTGAAATGTAAAATACTTATCCATTATTTTCACTATCCGCTTTTATGTTCAATTGATATAATCGTTTAATCCAATTCTATCACAATCAACATCAGAATGCAAAGATACCCTTTTAAAAACTTTCATTTGCAGGTTATTATTTTACAAGTTTTTACTTCCTCTAAGTAAGCAACATGTTTTAAGCCGATAAATTGAATTTTGTGTTAATATCTCTCATTTTAATACCATCTATAAACTATAATTATTCTGTCTACAAACTATAATACCATCTACAAACTATATTTATTATATTCCACCATAAACTATTATTATTGTATACCACCTCCTTTCAAGGAATTATCATTGAAAACAATGCTATGTAAATAATAATCTTTAAATATATATCTTTAAATATTTGAATATAAATCTTTAAATATTTCTCATTCTAAATATTTCTTGCAAATTACAAAAAACGTATATCTAATTATATTTTTACTGTCTCTTTATACTTAGTATAGTGTATAAGGAGAGTATTGTGACAAAGTCGAAAATTTGATCTTAACAGGAGAGCACGTTTCAAGCATCCCTGAACTTAAATCGAACATTTTCGAGGTAATGTTTGTGTGTATATATGTGTTTTAGTGTGCGTGTGCGCGTGTGTGTGTGAGTCTGCAGACGCAATATCTCACGAACAAATGATGCGTTTCATATATAATTTCTTATGATTATTATTATCAGTATTTGCTGAAACTCTTTTGATTTTAAACTCAACCGAATATTCAAAAGATACCCCATCCGCGATTTTCGAATGATTTTTTAAAAATCATAAAAAATCAGATCCTTTGATATGGATTTTTCTTTAATAAACATATCCCACAAGTTTTGGAACGCTAGCTTGGCCTGCTTCCCAAATATTACACAATTTTTGAATGAGTTTTTGAAAAAAATCATTACAAAATCAGGGCTTTCAATATTGTTAAGTAATTAATCATTTTATATGTAATTTTTCATAAAAAAAAATAATTGTACCAACTTTCGAACGCTAGTACGAACCATTTTCGAGATCTTCCCAGTTTCTCAAATTATTTTTACAGACCGTACATAAAATTAAATGAAGTAGTAAGTGTTATCAAATATGTTCACTGTTCATATGCAAAATAATATATAACAAATCTGTCAGACTCATTCTCGTAAATCTATTCCGTTCCATTCAAGAGAAATTAATTTACTTTCTGTGATAGTTTTCAGAGTGACGCCCAAGAATTCGTCAATAGTTATTTATTTCACGGATTATTAATTAAATATCAATTGCATTTTGATGAAGATTTTGGATGTGAGCAAGAATACATTATTTTGTTTGGACTCATGATTTTTACAAAATCTCCAAATTTCAACGTTCCTGGTGTAAATTTAATGCCAAAAACATTGTGATGTGGATCTTTTTTCATCATAATTTCGCTGTGAAGAAAGTCAAGTCATTGAATTATGTTGGGAATGTGAAAAGAGGCTTGATGTCCCAACCGGGAATCGAACCCTAGATCTCCGAACCGACCAGCCGATGCTCCACCGTTGAGCTACTAGGAAGGAATTGCAACCTCTTATCGTCGAAGTGAACTCTGCATTCTCCACCCTCTAATGTCAGGGGCGCGATAGCCCATTGGTTAGCGTGCTGGAGCTGCACTCGGTAGGCCCGGGTTCGATTCCAGCCACTGCCAAAACTGCCGCCGTGTTCACGCGGAGTACGATCACGTTAAACATGTGGGTCCGTAAGTCCTTCCGAGAGGTTGGTGGTAGGAGAAGGAGGGTACGGTCCCTGTGGATGCCTCCCCCACTGGGTTCCGGTCCAAATTGGGTGGCACTTCCCGGCCGTCCAAACAGTTACCTTACACCTTTCTGGTAGGTCGGACGGTCTGGGTCTCAACAACCCTCTAATGTCAGATTGGCCGGAAACTGACAATCTGATTGACAGCTCCTGCTCTCTTTACCTCAGGTTAGCCTACTGTTACACTATTTTTACCCAGGTTAGTATCCTACGTGGTCGTTAGCCTTTCAATTTGAAATCGGGCCTCAATCAAAAAAAAAAAACCTATATGTTAACTGTTCTTATTTTGTCGGTTTTTTCTTTTTCTTTTGACCCTTTTTATTTGTATTTTTTCTAATTTTTCTTTTCTAAATTTCTGTTTTTGTTTTCCATGTGCCTAATTTTTTTTTCCTTTCCATATATTTTCTTTTTATATATTTTCTAAATTTCACTTTTAAAATTTTATTATTTTCTTTAATTTTAATCTATTTTTCATTATCTTTCTATTTATATTCGCAATAACCCTTTTCCCGTTTTTGAAAAATGGACGTACTTGTCAAGTTCAAATATAATGTAAAGCTGTCTCTTTAATCACACTATTTTTCATCAATTGTAATCTTTTTAGACCTAAATTAATGTTCGTTTGGCGGGATATTAGACCTTGGGTGCCTCCTGAGTGCAGGAAGCATACTTTCCCGGCCGTGCAGCTAGGTACTCTAAACCCACTATGTGAGTCGTACGGTCTGGAGTCTTCAGACCTCCGATATCTTTGCACTAGGCTATAGAGTTTGATTTATCTGGGCGCCATTGTAAAGAGCATTGCTGCCCAAACCGGGAGTCGAACCTTGGATTTTCGAACTGGCCAGTAGACGCTCTACCGTGAATTTACTGGGACGAAATTGCAAGGCCTCATCGTCGAAGTGAACTCTGCAAATGTCAAGTGCTGTCCACATAAAAATGGTTTAATTATTTTATACCGATATAGAAATCAAAACCAGTTTAAAACTTCAAATGTCAGTGTAAAAAGACCGGAATACATGCCAATCAAACGCATATCTAGTTGTAGGTATATGTTTGACTGACGGACGACAATTATATCGGATCTTTTGATGTGAATAGCATCTTATGGTTGGAGCTCCTCTGGAGGAAAAACAGAGCTGTACAAAAAATGTAAAATATTTGGACGCTTTATACTACCGAACCTTATAGATAAAAATGTAAATATTTTTTCCTGTTTTGTCGGAAATAGGATCTAGATTATGAATATATAAAAATAATTTCCATATTTTAGTCTTTTGAACTTTTTTTGTAAACAACAAAAGATAGATATAAATAGTAAACAACGAAAATGTGTACCAGAAAATTTAATATTAAAATCTATATTTATTATTGCAAAAACCGTTAAAATTTTCGAATAATCATCTTGTCAAGATATAGAAAATTAAACATTTTCCGTTTTTCGAGTTTATAATATTTGCATTTCAAACGAAAATAGCTAGCTTTGAACAATAAGCAAGAATTTTATATCTCTTTGAAAGCCCCAAAAGTGTATATAATTGAATTTTCAATTGAGGTCTTTTTTTTATCAAAAAAACCCTTTAAAAGCATCTGTGCGAAAAAGCTTTTTTTCATTTTTCATACTTTCACTCGAAATATCTTCGAAACTATAAAATATATATATAAATAGTAAACGACAAGTATATGTATAAGGAAATTTAGTCTCTAAATCTCTATAACACAATTCGTACTTCCTTAAAAGAAAGCAGTAATTTGCATAAGTAATTTTACCTCACGTAATTTGCATAAGTCTGTTTTTTTAAAAGAAATACTAATTGTGTCATTCTAACAAGCAGTGGTTTTATATTTTGTGTTCGAAGTCTGTACTATTTTCTTTTTAAAAGCTCTTATGGTTTTCGAGTAATTGTCTTGTAAATTTGCAAAAGTATGAAAATGTTACGTTTTTCAAGTTTTAATTGCTTATATCTAAAACTGATATTTAAAAAACAATAAACAAGAATTTGTAGCTCCTTGAAAGCACAATAAGTATATATAATCAAATTTTGGATAGAGTTCTGCTTTCTCGATATTACAAAAGTCAAATTTTGTTTTACCAAATTTTAGTCAAGCAAAACCCATTCATCACAACTGATATATATAGAACAATCAAAATTAATTTGAGTCCAAGGTCTAGTGTTATACCTCATGATGGGGCTTAGGGTGCAAATGGTATTTACATTCTATATTATAGTTATAACCCCAGCCACTGCTGTGTTATACCGGTCCAATGATGTTGTGGTAGAACGCGAGCAGTACTGTTCCTTTCAACATTATATGTCACGTGAGGAAACATAGCAAACGTGAGGAAACATGTTGTGCAGCCGCCTGGAGATGTTGCGCATTGATAATTCCAAAAATCTGATGTGGGCAACACATGACTTTCCTTATATAACGTAATGAATTTACCACTTTTACAGTAAAATAAAAAGGTTTTTCTTATAGTAGATACTAATATTCTTTCCAAGATATTGAATTTTCGACAATTAGTCGTCATTTTCATTGATTTAGCATCATTTTTATCCATTTGGCGAGATTTTCATTAATTTGGCAACATTACAAAAAAGTCGCCAAGTTGGCGACATTCCGCCAAATTCGTCGCCAAAATCTCGCCAAGCGTTATGCAATAAGAAAAAAGTTATTCTTACAGCAGATAAATGACTATTGGCGTTCTAATACAAAAGTATTATTCAAAGTATATTTTTTCATGAATGGAACGAGCTAGATCCACGAGAATGATGTCACTCAATTTATCGCATGGTATTACATATGAAAAGTGAACATGTTTCTCAATAGGATTTTTTTTTCTTTATGTGACTTTTTCATAATTTTTTTGAAAAATGTGCAATATCTGGAGAACGGTTCATGTTAGCGTTCTAAAATTTATGCCAATCGTTTTCTAATGCAAAATTACATAAGAAATGTCTATTTGCGTAACTTTATCAGCGGTTTTGATTTTTTAACGATTTTTTCAAAATTTCATTCGAAAATTTAGGGGGGTTCTGAACATTCGATCACGTATAAAAACAATAGGTTTCCAGTGTCTACGGATTGTGATTTTTGTACCAAATTTGGTTCGAATCGGTCCATTCGTTCGTCAGTTATCGTCTCCACAGACTCACTGACACACACGCATACTTTCACACACACACACACACACACACACACACACACACATACACACACACAGACATCACTTCAAAAATGTTTGATTCGTGATCAGGGATGCTTGAAACGTGCTCTCCCGTCGAAAACTCGAATTCGAATTTTCGACCCCGTCACAATACTTTCCTTATACATTATGTATATAAGGAAAGTAAAAAGGCGCATCGACATGTTTAGCGACATGAAGGTTAAACAAGAAAGATCAATCATGCTTAAAGCATTGATTATGAAACACTTTCCAACTTCAATGCAATTTTATTTAAAAAAGTCGAAAATGCAATACATTCCTCGGTAATATTTTAAAACTTATCACGATACTACATTGATTTATTATATTTGAAAACTTAAACCTTCATTGAAAAAAATGAACTTCATTCAAAAGACGGCATTGAAATATAAATTGCGTGGTTTAAATATCTCTAAAATGCAATACATTCCACGGTAATATTTTTAAATCTATCATAATACTACGATAATTTATTATATTTGAAAACTTCATCGAAAACAACTGAAATTAATTCAAATGACGTCATAGAAAAAATAACACGCCTGGATCTCTCTATAAAAGCAGGATTTCATTCATAACTTTCTCCATTTCATTCATCACAATACTATAATAATTTATTTTATTTAAAAATTAAGACCATGGAGCTACAATTCATAAACTTTATGCTTAAAACTTCATCGAAAAATATCGTCCTTCTGTTTATAAAATCAATTAATATTTCATTCATATCAGCCATGCAGACTCCATGGACTGAATTATTTTGTGTTAAAGAAATACAGTAATTCTAATACAACTCATTCTACATATTTTGCTGTTTACATTTTACATAGGTGAAAAATAGGCTTAATTGTAGAAATAATCAAATTTGAATGAGAATTTAAACTCAAATATATTGTCATTGTGTTGTTTTAGTATGTAGATGCACAGAATTTAAGCAGAAATAAAGTAGTTTTAGGATGGATACAACACTCAATATGAATTAAAAAGAACTTTAAAAAATCACGAATTTGAAACAAGATGGATGCCATATCTCATTTTGAAGTGGGTCATGTGATCGTTTAATATCATGGTCACGTGATCGTTTCATATAAGATGTGTAATTATTATTTTAATTTTTATTTAAAAAACTACTGAATATATTTAGCTGAATTTTTTTTTATATATTTTATGGAACAATTTGACTATTACCTAAAATTTTCGAAGCAATTTGTGAATTTTAAATCCGCTTAAAAAATGTTAGAAAAATTAGGTCCCATAGGGCTCAATGTATTTCATTTTTTCAACCCGGGTTCAATCCAAAACTAATTGTGTGATATTATTCATTTATATTCCCATAGGTCCTACAGACCGTCTGAACAACATACTAAAATTTCATTTTGATTAAGTCATTTTTACGGCAGTTATCGTGCTAACGGACAGACAGACAGACAGACAGAATGAACAAAGTCATAAACACTTTTCACCTTTGTTGTAAAGTGTTAAAAAACGCATTGGACTTAGGACCGGTTCTAAAGCTTGATGGGACTTTGGTCCGATCAAGGAGCTCTAGACAGGTGGGAGGGCAGCTAAAATTTAATTTTAAGTATGACTAGGCTATTATGAAGCATAACATATTATTTGCACTTAATGCAAATACATTTCATGCCTGGGGTTAGCCTCAGGAATGAAGGGGGGCGGGAGTAGCAATTACTCAATGTAAGTAATGTATATGGTAAATATTGCTATAACGATGCCTCATCACAGACAAGATGGGACAGTTTGGCGCCATGGTTTGAATGGTACGGAACAAAAAAGGCCGTCCAAATATTTGCTCTAGTCCAATGGATAAGTCGGACAATCTGGGTCTTCAACTACATTTAGCAACGGGCGCGGCAGCTCGGTGGTTTGCGCGCTGGATTTGCACGCTGCCACAACTAGCCAACGGCTCTACCGTGCTGAAAACACCGGTTCTCGTTAGATCACCGAAGTCAAGCAACATCGGGCGCGGTTAGTACTTGGGTGGGTGACCACCTGGGAACACCGCGTGTTGTTGGCACATTTCGGGCGCGGTAGTCCGGTGGTTTGGGTGCTGGATTTGCACGCTGTCACAACTGCCGCCGTGTTCATGCGGAGTACGATCACGTTAAACACGTGAGTCCGTAAGTCCTTCCGAGAGGTTGATGGTAGGGAAAGGAGGGTACGGTCCCTGTGGATGCCTCCCCCACTGGGTTCCGGTCTTAATTGGGTGGCACTTCCCGGCCGTCCAAACAGTTACCTTACACCTTTCTTGTAGGTCGGACGGTCTGGGTCTCAACAACAACGCTGCCACAACTGTCGCCGTGTTCATGCGGAGTACGATCACGTTAAACACGTGGGTCCGTAAGTCCTTCTGAGAGGTTGGTGGTAGAGGAAGGAGGGTATGGCCCCTGTGGATGCCTCCCCCACTGGGTTCCGGTCTAAATTGGGTGGCACTTCCCGACCGTCCAAACGGTTACCTTACATCTTTCTGGTAGGTCGGACGGTTTGGGTCTCAACAACAACAACAACTACATTTAGCAATAACCCGCGGTTCGTTTCCGAACGACATGGCACCCCTTAAACCTGGCCCAACACGATGTGGTGGAGTAAAATTCACATAAATACACTACTAATACTTACCCATAGTGTCCCCCAGTTGAACCTGAAATAGTATAGTGGGATCTGAAAAGATCAAAGTGCCTTGCGTTTACACTAAAATAACCAGTTGACTTTGTGGCCACAAACACATTTATTAAACACATAAATCATCAATAATATTAATAGAAATACAATACACTTAAAAATACCAAGCTTGATCTCAGGGATGTACGGGATTATAAAATAAAATTCTACTTCAAATTCTCGTTAATTAAAATTCAAGTTGTCCAGTGAGGGAAAATTCCTAAAGCTTAAATTTACACTGCCACTTTGATTTATATTAGTATACAAACAATACATTATTTCATAATTGAAAATCAAAGAAAACAATTCCTCCACATAGATGAAATGGGTTGCAATTCCAAATATTGAAAATTCCAGATCATAGTGAAGAAGACTAGGTATGCGCGATCACACAGTTTATGGGAAGACACGGATTTCGGAGATGACGCCAACTCAAGGTTCCATCATGAATTATCACGAAGTTGAGGATCACAGTCTGCTATACCCTCCTCCGCCCAATTTCCGGTGGGTCCAGCCATTCCTGGCAGTCCGGGAACTACACGCAGATCGATGTTGGTTGGGTCGCATCCCAAATAAACTTGTGGTTGTTGTCTCACACAGACCGCACCGATGATGGTTGAAGCACTCATCTGACGATTGTCGGATTGTCGTACACTGCATAGGGGCCCAGGATTGATGCCCCGCAAGCTAAGACTAAGAACTGCGCTTGAGTGTACGTGCTCGCAGAAGAGAACAAAGACGTTGGTCCCGTGCTATATGCATAGGCCGCCGCTAGAGAGGGGCTGCGGACACAGTGCCTAAAAATGCATTAAAATGCATACCGGATCGGTCTTCCAAAAACAAGTGCACGCACTTGGAGACCTTCTCTCATGAAATCAGAATGGATTCTGGTTTTGCATTTTAAAGTTGAGTTCCTTTAGATTTTGAAAAGGGAGGAACAAAATTGAGGAGGAAGTCACCTCGTCCTCTCATTCGATATTTCACTTATGTGATAGGAAAGGACGGTTCTAATTCCGACCAATTTATTGGGATGCGTAGTGACGCTCATTTCTTATGCGTCCCAATAGAAATTGAAGACCGGAAGGATTTCCACAGCCGGGAGGTCCGGCCCTGAAGTGGGCTAACACCTGACGGAAGCTATAAACTTCTAGAGATTTGTAGTTTTACAATTTGACATTTGTTACAAGCTCTCTTTTTACGAAATTTACAACCGTACTGCTGCGATCTCTTCAAACGACAGTCATTTATCGCTAGACATAAAGGAAAAGTATTGAAAAGAAAATAGTCTGGGAAAAAACATTCTCTTGGTTACATCTTCCTCGAATTAGTAAAACCAAGTGACGTGCGGCACAATTTTGTTTTGTTAACAACAGTGAAGAAGCCTTACATAAACTCTATCGATTGGAAGATAATACGATTTGTTTTTAAGTGGCAAATAAAACCAGTCAATGTCCGTGTTAATATGACTCCACAGGACATAATAATTAGGGATTACAATCACGGACGTTTCTTACAATTCACAGACACCTCGTCATTGGAAATTTAATCTTAATATTACTTTATCAATGCTATTGAATATAATATCGAGAAAGTATTGTTTTCACGAAAGTTTTCGATTTCAAGATATTACTGCTCATATACAAATTTTAGGACCTCCTGAACACGTCTTGACTATTTTTGGAAGGATGTCTGTCTGTCTATCTGTGTGTATGTATGTATGCGTGTGGTAGCTGCGATAGCTGCCACAGATATTAATGGATTTTTATGAAACATTATATCCAGCTTTCTTAACATAAAATCTAGTTTTTTTTTTGTTTTTTTTTAAATTCGAGCGAAAACTTTGAAATTTATTCGAAATTCTACATTTCCTTAACATGGTAGCATATGATAAAATTAGACATAATTATGCATAAAAGGAGCTACTTATGATGCAATGATCACGAAACTTAACAGTTTCAAACACTGTAGTGATCAGGAGCCGCGATACAATTTTTGTGTTTGTGACGTCATTAGTCCCCTTGGGGGAGGGGAAGTTACTCACGAGGAGCAAATTGTCAAACTTGGAATCAATCTAATTTTTTTTTAATTTTTTAAAATGTAAGGAAACCTGCTATAGCATTTGGACCAACAATACAGCAAAAATAAATAAATAAATAAACAAATAAATAAATAAGAATAAAATTATTACAAGCTACTTAAAAATAATATATTTGGGGGTATCAGGAAGACGAGTTGAGACACACTTCAGTTGATTTAATTTTCGAATTACTTATCACGTGACACAGTATGACTAAACGCAGTATATGGTAAATATAGGCCTACTTTGTGAAAGGTATATTTCGCTTAAAAATGAAATGATCAAAACCGGCCTCGTAGATTTCGAGAATAGCTGACAATAGATGAATACAATAAATGGTCATAATGCGAATTTGAACGCGTTCTTCAGTTAATCAGTTTGTTCGCACTGATGAAAGAAAATCCAAGTATTTCCGCATTTGTGCAGCGATTTACGTTTTGTTTGCTTTATTATTTTTTTCAACTACTTGGGGGCTCTGCCCCCTCCTCGCACGTTCGTAAACCCCCATAACTCGCTTCGCGAGCTATTTCAAGCCAAACTAAAGTTTAAATAGGTAAACGTTTTATTTCATCGTATTACGCTGTTATTTCTCTATAAATGTACCAAATTTCAATTTCATATTTTTGTATGCTACAGTTTTAGCGGTACAAGCCAGAGAAAAACGATGGACGTGCTGATACGAAAAAGCATTTTTCACTTTAGAACTGTATAAAAAGTCATATATCTGGTAAACTACAAAATTTAAAAAAAGGGGGCTCCGTCATCTATGTAGGTAATTCAACTATGTAGGTACCTGTCTGCAAAAATTCGTGATCTTGCTATAATTAGTCTATCCAGGACAAGAACTCGCAGGTCAAATATGTTGCCTTTGATTTTGACATTAAATATTTCTTAAACTACAATTTATATCCAAAAATGATTTATTTCAGCGTATTTCCCAAATCTTTCGCTGTAAGTGTACCAAATTTTAAACTGTTGAATAGTTTTTGCGGTACGAAGGAGAGAACCTCGAAGAACGAGAAATTTATCAAACAACGGCGGCTGTGTCATCTACTTTTTTTAATAGAGAAATGTAAAATTAATGTACATAAAGAATTTAAATATACTGGTAAAATCGTATACCGTCCACTTTTCTTTTTAGTTTTTAATGAAACTGTTCCACTTTTCACTTGCATGAAGAACTATAATATAATCCAAAGCTAATTTATTCAAAAATATCCGTTAGAAGCAGTAAAAAAACTTAAAACCAAAGAAATTCCTGAATTGGGATTTCAAAACTATCCTTTATCATTCCCTTTCTTTTTTATTTATCGCTCCGCTACACTTGAAATTACAGAAAGCGAATATGCAGTTATTTCAGTTGCGCACACGACAGTAATAAATCTTCTTAACAGACCCCCACATAAAAAGGCATGCAAATGCGTATGGAGTGATGAATGAATGTGTCAAGTATGGAACTAAGTAATCTAGGCCTTAGGCGTCTTTTAACGTAAAAACACTTCACTTCTCAACTTATGCTGTTACGGTTATGATTCAAACTAAATAGATTTACGGAATAGTTAGTCCCATTGACGTGTGACAGATCCGAAATTGCTACTTTGCGATAAGTATCTTGAAGTGTTCAGTTTCGAACACATTCCGTGGAGCACATTCGAGCATATTCCAAGTTTTCGAGTTTTGCAAATGGTACAGCGTTTCTATACTATTACTTTCCTTAAATATACATGACGTATAAGGAAAGTATTGTAACGGGGTCGAAAATTCGAATTCGAGTTTTCGATGGGAGAGCACGTTTCAAGCATCCCTGATCACGAATCAAATATTTCTTTATATTTCACGAATCAAATATTGTCTGTGTGTGTGAAAGTATGTGTGTGCGTGTGTGTCAGTGAGTCTGTGGAGACGATATCTCACGAACGAATGGAGCGATTCGAATGAAATTTGGAACAAAAATCACAATCCGTGAATACTGGAGGTCTATTGTTTTTAAGCGCAATCGAATGTTCAGAATCCCCTAAATTTTCGAGTGAAATTTTGAAAAAATCTTCAAAAAATCGAAACCTTTAGTATAGTTACGCAAATAGACATTTATTATGTAATTTTTCCTTGGAAAACGATTAACGTAAACTTTTGAACGTTAGCATGAACCGTTCTCGAGATATTGCACACTTTTTAAATTAATTTATAAAAAAATCCCATAAATTAAAAAAAACATATTAACTGTTGAGAAACATGTTCAATTTTCATATGTAATACCATGCGATAAATTGGGTGACATCATTCTCGTGGATCTAGCTCGTTCCATTCATGAAGAAAGATACTTTGAGTAATACATTTGTATTTGAACGCCAATAGTCATTTATCTGTTATAAGAATAACTTATTTCTTCATCCATAACGCTTGGCGATATTTTGGTGACGATTTCGAGGGAATGTCGCCAACTTGGCGACTTTTAAATATTGCTAAATTAACGAAAATCTCGCCAAATGGATAAAAATGCCGACTAATTAACGAAAATTCAATATCTTGGAAAGGATATAAGTATCTACTATAAGAATAACTTATTTTTTTGCTGTAAAAGTAGTACATTCATTGCATTATATAAGGAAAGTCATGTGCTGTCCACATCAGATTTTTTTTTACTTTCTCATAATATAATACAGGAGAGAGAGAGAGAAAGTATTGTTTTTACGAAAATTTTCGAATTCGATATCTTAATGACAATATATGTTTTAAGAACACATTTTGACTATTTTCGGAGTGATGTCCGTCCGTATGTCTGATGTCTGTGATCGATTTCTTGTGTACACAATAGCGGTAGCAAATATTAATGGATTTTCACGAAACTTTATATGCATGTTTGTTATCATAAAATCTAGAACTTTGATATTTATTCGAAATTTTATATATATTTTTTAAATGGTATCATAGGACAAAATTTGACATAATCATGCATAAATGGGTTTATTTACAGCTCAATAATCACGAGACTTAATAGTTTCAATCATTGTTGTGAAAAATAGCCACAATACAGTTTGGTTTGTTCGTGACGTCAATAGCCTCCTCGGGAGAAAGTCCCCCCCCCCCCCCAACAGGAGGTACATTGTCGAAAGATTTTGTCGAGCCCTTTAAGGTAAAAGATATCACGCTATAATTATGATCATTTGGACTCATAATATCGATTTTTTAAAAATGTTCTTGTTAAAATTTAAAAAAAAATTACTAAAAATGAATTTTTGTTTAAATAAGTTAAGTTCAGCCACACACCCGTTAATTTTTTGCTTTCCATACAATCATTAGTGTATGCAAAGTATCATGATAGGGTTAAAATTCCCACTTTCGGATTTTGATGGATTTTCACGGTTTGAACAGTCCTAAATACGAACCAGTCATTTATTCAATGATGTTTGTTTGTCTGACTATAGGCGAATCCTTCGGCAGTCTCGAACAAATGGAGCGCATCGAATAACATTGGACACGATTATATCACTAAATAAACATCAGAGACCTCTTGAGTTTCGGGAATTCGAACTGCGGGAACACCCTCAGTATTTTGAAGAAAAAAAAAATTGTAAATCAAAAAGTGACATAAAATAATTATGTTAATAGTTGTTACAGATATTGCCATTTTATATGTATTTCTTTTTTAACACTTTACAACAAAGTTGAAAAGTGTTTATGACTTTGTTCATTCTGTCTGTCTGTCTGTCTGTCTGTCTGTCCGTAAGCACGATAACTGCCGTAAAAATGACTTAATCAAAATGAAATTTTAGTATGTTGTTCAGAGGGTTTGTAGGACCTATGGGAATATAAATGAATAATATCACCCAATTAGTTTTGGATTGAACTCGGGTTAAAAAAATGAAATACATTGAGCCCTATGGGACCTAATTTTTCAAACATTTTTTAAGCGGATTTAAAATTCACAAATTGCTTTGAAATTTTTAAGTAATATTCAAATTGTTCCATAAAATATATAAAAAAAATTCAGCGAAATATATTCAGTAGTTTTTTAAATAAAAAATAAAATAATAATTACACCTCTTATATGAAACGATCACGTGACCATGATATGAAAAGATCACATGACCCACTTCAAAATGATATATGGCATCCATCTTGTTTCAAAATCGTGATTTTTTAAGTTCTTTTTAATTTATATTGAATGTTGTATCCGTCCTAAAACTACTTTATTTTTGCTTAAATTCAGTGCATCTACATACTGAAACAACTCAAATACATTATATTTGAGTTCAAATGATTATTCAAATATGATTATTTCTACAACGAACCCTATTTTTCACCTATGTAAAATGTACACAGCAAAATATGTAGAATGAGTTGTATTAGAAATGATGTATTTCTTTAACACAAAATAATTTAGCCCATGGAGTCTGCATGGCTGATATGAATGAAATATTAATTGATTTTATAAAGAGAAGGACGATTTTTTTCGATGAAGTTTTAAGCATAGAGTTTAATTACTTGTAGCTCCATGGTCTTAAGTCTTAAATAAAATAAATTATTATAGTATTGTGATGAATGAAATGAATGGGAGAAAGTTATGAATGAAATGCTGTTTTTATAGAGAGATCCAGGCGTGTTATCTTTTCTATGACATCATTTGAATGAATTTCAGTTGTTTTTGATGAAGTTTTCAAATATAATAAATTATTGTAGTATTATGATAGTTTTAAAAATATTACCGTGGAATGTATCGCATTTTAGAGATATTTAAACAAGGTAGTTTATATTTCAATGCCGTCATTTGAATGAAGTTCACTTTTTTCAATGAAGGTTTAAGTTTTCAAATATAATAAATTAATGTAGTATTGTGATAAGTTTTAAAATATTACCGAGGAATGTATCGCATTTTCGACTTTTTTAAATAAAATTGCATTGAAGTTGGAAAGTGTTTCATAATCAATGCTTTAAGCATGATTGATCTTTCTTGTTTAATTTAGAAGCGAATCACATCAATTTCAAAATATTCCATGTGCCATTCTTGGGTATTGCAACTTTTTGATATAAAATAAAAAAATCATAGAAAATAAATGTGTTGACTATTCTTAAATAAGTGAAAGCTTGCTAAGTAATTTTTAACCAGAAATGAATGAATGAACACACGCCATTATTTAGGAATCATAACTATCCATTAGAAATCTTACTTCACCATCCGAGCTCGATATCTCCAAACTTAATGTCAAAAAATTTCCAATTTCTTATTACTTTCTCTTCGTACATAATACAATGCATGGGGAAAGTATTGTGATGGGGCGAAAATTCGATTTCGAATTTTCGACAAAAGGGCGCCTTCCTAGGTCCTGAAGTACCTGTTTATCAAATTTCAGGGCTGGAGGAATCTTAGATTTCCCGCTACAGACTGCACACACACAAACACAGACACACACCCACATTTTCCTTTATTATGTAAGATGTGGCGACTCACACCCTACATATATCCCGAGGTGTAGTAAATCCACTAGCAGCAGGAATATGCTTTATTTTCACAGTAAAAGAATACGATCTGAAGTTATGACCTTCTATTCCATTCCAAATAGCTAAATATAGTTCATGTTGCAAAAGTTTGAATAGAACAGAATTTTTTAATATTTTTTTTTTCAAATAAATTCTACTTTGGATAACCCGCATGTGTAAACCGATATGCTGAACAGAACATGCTGTAATGGGACACCATCCTGCGTAAAAGCGATCGAAGCCTGAATTTGAATTGGAAATCTTCAGCAGATTCTGTTTGGATTCCAAATATAGAATACATTCAAATAAATCTCCGCAGAAAAAAAAAAAAAAATAAAATAAAAAAATATTCTACGTCAAACTTCAGTTCATGGAGGAGTTCGGAAAATATTTCACAATCGTTGTCACTCTCAGCTGCTGAGTGAAAGCAAATACAAAAAATGTTTCCCTTTCTTACGAAAAAAATTAGGCTGATTTTTCTATTTGAACGGAAACGTAAAATTTCAAAAAATTCAATTGCTTGATATATTTCGACTCTTTTGTCTTGTAAATAGTTTATTTCGGGAAATTTGACAAATGTCACTGAAATTTTATCGAGTACTAGTATTTAAGCGTGTCAAAAATGGATAAACTAACAGTTTTGATTAAAAATAGTCGTATTAATCGAAAATCCTGTTCTGTTTGAGTTCTGCCTAATATTCGATACTACCTGTGTAAAGAATCAGCCGAGTCACCGGGGGGTTTTCCAACACTTTTCGGAAACCGCCATTAAAACCGAAAATCTGGCTCAGTTAGGTACTATCCCACGGACTATACATTAAGTGCACAAGAATCCTGACTTCAAAGTCACAAGCCGCATTTTGAGGGATGGGAAAGACTTTATGAGAAAAAAAGAACTATTTCCTCCGTTCCCAGGGAGAAAATCGAAAATCCAGTTTCGTTTGGTTCTCGCCCCTTGGTGCAATGCGTGCACAAAGATTCAGCCATTTAAGTCACTCTTTAATGTTTGTAACGTAATCTTTGAGGGCGAAATTATTTTAAGTAACGAATTATGCAAGTAATCGCTGTTCTAATTGCTACTGACATTACATATTATTACGATGGGTCCTTTGAAATCGTGGGTGTGTCTAATGGCTTGAGTGTTTAATGTCTTGTTTCATCTGCTCTTGAACGGAAAATTTGATATCTCACTTCATCTCTTCTTGTCCGGTTTTCATTTTCAACTTGTACAGCTTTGATTTCTTCTTTTACTTCAGCTTGAACAAATTTAATGACTTCTTTTATCTCGGCAGGTTTCATTTTCATTTCTTCTTCAGTATCTGCTTTCACGGTTTTAATCTCCTCTTTATTCGTTTTTTTGACACTTTACAACAAAGTTGAAAAGTGTTTATGACTTTGTTCATTCTATCTGTCTGTCTGTCTGTCTGCCTGTCTGTCTGTCCGTTAGCACGACAACTGCCGTAAAAATGACTTAATCAAAATGAAATTTTAGTATGTTGTTCAGACGGTCTGTAGGACCTATGGGAATATAAATGAACAATATCACCCTATTAGTTTTGGATTGAACCCGGGTTGAAAAAAATGAAATACATTGAACCCTACGGGACCTAATTCTTCAAAGATTTTTTAAGCGGATTTAAAATTCACAAATTGCTTCCAAAATTTTAGGTAATATTCAAATTGTTCCATAAAATATATAAAAAAAATTTCAGCGAAACATATACAGTAGTTTTTTATATAAAAATTTAAATAATAATTACACATCTTATACGAAGCGATCACGTGACCATGATATGAAAAAATAACGTGACCCACTTCAAAATAAAATATGGCATCCATCTTGTCTCAAAATCGTGATTTTTAAAGTTCTTTTTAATTCATATTGAGTGTTGTACCCGTCCTAAAACCACTTTATTTTTGCTTAAATTCTGTGCATCTATATACTGAAACAACGCAATTACAATATATTTGAGTTTAAATGATTATCCAAATTAGATTATTTCTACAACGAAGCCTATTTTTCACTTATGTAAAATATAAACAGCAAAATATGTAGAATGAGTTGTATTAGAATTGCTGTATTTCTTTAACACCAAATCATTTAGATCATGGAGTCTGCATAGCTAATATGAAAGAAATATTCATTGATTTTGCAAAGAGAAGGACGATTTTTTTCGATGATGTTTTAAGCATAGAGTTTAATTACTTATAGCTCCATGGTCTTAATTTTTAAATAAAACAAATTATTATAGTATTGTAATGAATAAAATGAATGGGAAATTATTTATGAATGAAAAGCTGCTTTTATAGAGAGAGCCAGACGTGTTATTTTTCCTATGACGTCAATTAAATGATTTTCAGTTGTTCTCGATGAAGTTCTCAAATATAATAAATTATCGTAGTATTATGATAATTTAAAATTATTACCAAGGAATGTATCGCATTTTAGAGATGTTTACACCAGGCAATTTATATTTCAATGCCGTCATTTGAATGAAGTTCATTTTTTTCGATGAAGGTTTAAGTTTTCAAATATAATAAATTAATGTAGTATTGTGATAATTTTAAAAATATTACCGAGGAATGTATTGCATTTTAGAGATGTTTAAATAAAATTGCATTGAAGTTGGAAAGTGTTTCGTAATCAATGCTTTAAGCAGATTGCTCGTTCTTATTTTTTTTTTTTTTTTGTCTGGTTTTCATAGTTTCTTTCATATCGTCTTCTCCAGCTTTTATCGCTACTTTCATCTCGTATTTTCCGACTTTAATCCTTTCTTCCATCTTTTCTGCTATCGTTTCTTGTCAGGTTTTCATTTTGATTCTGTCATTTCACATGTAATGGCTTCTTGTCCGGTTTGCATTGCTTTCATGTCATCTATTATAGCTTGTTGTCCGCCTTTCAGCAACTCCATCATCGCACTTTACTGTTCTTCTCTTTCATTTTTAACACTTTACAACATAGTTGAAAGTGTTTATGACTTTGTTCATTCTGTCTGTCTGTCCGTTAGCACGATAACTGTCGTAAAAATGGCTTTGTCAAAATTAAATTTTAGTATGTTTTTCAGAACGGTCTGTGGGACCTACGGGAATATAAATGAATAATATCACCCAATTGGTTTTTTATTGATCCCGGATTAAAAAAATGAAATAAATTGAATCCTATGGGACCTAATGTTTCAAACATTTATTAAGCGAATTTAAAATTCACAACTTGCTTCGAAAATTTTAGGAAATATCCAAATTATCTCATAAAATATATAAAAAAAATTCAGTAAAATATGTTAGGTAGCTTTTTAAATAAAAATTAATTAATATAAGGAGAAAAACAAATTCAATTAAATTCTGACTCTCATTATATCCTCCAGAAAGAAAAAAGAGATATATTATATAATAAATATCTTTCCAAGTGTTGAAATATTTTATATATGAGAAAGGTTTCACATTTTAAAAAAAAACTGATGTGGGCAGCACATGACTTTCCTTATATAATGCAATGAATTTACTACTTTTACAGTTAAAAAAATCTGATGTGGGCAACACATGACTTTCCTTATATAATGCAATGAATTTACTATTTTTACAGTTAAAAAAAAATATTATTCTTATAGTAGATACTTATATTCTTTCAAAGATGTTGAATTTTCTTCAATTAGTCGTCATTCTCATTGATTTAGCGTGATTTTTAGCCATTTGGCGAGATTTTTGTTAATTTGGCAACAATTAAAGATGTCGCCAAGTTGGCGACATTCCGCCAAATTCGTGGCCAAAATCTCGCCAAGCGTTATGGACGGAGAAATAAGTTATTCTTACAGCAGATAAATGAGTATTGGCGTTCAAATACAAAAGTATTACTCAAAGTATCTTTTTTCATGAATGGAACGAGCTAGATCCACGAGAATGATGTCACTCAATTTATCGCATGGTATTACATATGAAAAGTGAACATGTTTCTCAATAGAAAATATTTTTTTTATTTTATATAACTTTTTGATAAATTTTTTGAAAAATGTGCAATATCTCGAGAACGGTTCATGTTAGTGTTCTAAAATTTATGTCAATCGTTTTCTAATGAAAAATTACATAAGAAATGTCTATTTACGTAACGTTATAAGCGGTGTTGATTTTTTGACGTTTTTTTCAAAATTTCACTCGAAAATTTAGGGGGATTCTGAGCATTCGATTGCGTATAAAAACAATAGGCTTCCAGTGTTTACGGATTGTGATTTTTGTACCAAATTTCGTTCGAATCGGTTCATTAGTTCGTCATTTATCGTCGCCACAGACTCACTGACACTCACTCACTCCCACACACACACACACACACACACAGACATCACTTTAAAAGTGTTCACAGACATCACTTTAAAACTCGAATTCGAATTTTCGACCCCGTCACAATACTTTATGTATATAATACATTATACTTATGTATATATTATACATTATGTATATAAGGAAAATAATAAATATGGTAGGTAGCAATTTTTCAAATTTTTAAATAAAATAAATTATTAACACTTTACAACAATGTTGAAAAGTGTTTATTATAGTATTGTGATGAATTAAACGATTGGAAAAAAGATTATGAATGAAATGCTGCTTTTATATAGAGGCGATTTATATTTCGATGACGTCATTTGAATAAAGTTTATTTGTTTTCGATGACGTCATTTGAATAAAGTTTATTTGTTTTCAATGACCTGTTCAAATATAATAAATTATTGTAGTGTTATGAGATAATTTTAAAATTATTACTGAGGAATGTATCGCATTTTAGATATGCTTAAACCAGGCAATTTTTATTTCGATGCCGTCACTTGAATAAAATTCATTTTCTTTGATAAAGTTTTTAAATATAAGAAATTAATGTAGTATTGTGATAATTTAAAAATATTACCGAGGAATTAAACGCATTTAGAGATGTTTGTATAAAATTGCATTGAAGTTGGAAAGTGTTTCATAATCAATTCTTTATGCATAATTGATCTTTCTTGTTCTATTTGGGGGAGCCACAACCGCTTGCCAAGTTTCCAGAAATCCTACATCTGACGCCAATTTTTACGACGCTTCCTCCGAAATCGTTGCTGTACTCTACGTTAAAAGAATAATAAGTCCAAATTCCTGGATACCTAGCAATTTTATTTAAAAACACTGAGATTTTATAGTAAACAGGAGCAATATACATCAAATAGCTCTGCTGATGCAATATAACAGCAATTAAATGTTCAACTAATTCATAAAATAGAGGATGCTATTCTCAAAACACTGACGCATCTTACACTTCAATTTAATTTGTATCACGTCAACTACTTCCAACTGAGCGATGACTCCTTTATATATAATCCATAGAAGTTTATAATTAAAAATCGTATGTATAGAAGCCGTATCTCGTAGAATGTTCGATATTTCGAGATAGTTCTAGTATATTCGAAAAATCGCCAAGTTGGCAATAAATTGGCAAATCTTGCATCCATGTCCCGAAAAGTATAGAAATCTTTGTAGGGTTTTTGATGTTGATAGTCCCGAGCCGTGCTCGAACTCGGGATCTCGTGCGCACAGTACCGACATTATAAGGTTAGAGCAAAAGCTAGCTTCGACTTCGAACTTATAATTCGGGTATCCTAGCATCTTTGCTCGATGTCTTTTGGCAGGAGCAGAGTCGTCTGCTGCCACACCCCGCCCACCTGATGAGAAGCCCCGGTCGAATTTCGGCGAGGAGGGGGCCACCCAGAAACCCCCCGCGCGCCCCCATCCAAAACTCAGTCGAGGGGCTGAATAGCCGGGAGGCGTGTCGCATCTTGGGTAGAACTCCTCTACTACTCTATATAGAGGAGCCTTAATCTCGGGCGTGACTTCGGTCGTGGTCAACCAGGAAGAGAGCAGTAGAGCCTCTGGCTCCGTGTGGTGCTGCCATCTCGTGTTGAGAGTTGAGATCGTTGCAGAGAGAAGGTTGCGTGTTTCAAACGTCCAGTCATCATTGTAGAAACTCATGTTGCCAAGCCCGAACCAGAGACCTGGTGCTTACAAGACCGACATTATAAGATTCGAGCAAAAGCTAGCTTCGACTCCGAACTTATAATTCAGGTATTTTAGCATCTTCGATCGATGTCTTTGGCAGGAGCAAAGTCGTCTGCTGCCACACCCTACTTTCACGTAACAGCAATGGCTGCCTGTGAATATGTTTTTTTCCTTGAACAGAGCAAGGCCTTGAATAGAAGCAAAGATCCGCTATGTATTATTAGAATAGAAGCAGAGCACAGTGAAACTTTTTACATATTCGTTACAATATCCAATAATATAAACAATATTCGGCGAAACAAAATTGTTATACATTCATAATCTGAACTAACATCTTTCAAGAAATACTTGAAATTCACAGCCTGTATCGACTAGTGTTCATTCTTCAAGAACCTTGTTCCCTTTAAAACTTTCTTCATAAAATTGGACAAGTTGAAGAACATTATTAACCGAATAATTTCAAACTTTTTTTTCTTCGTTTCAAGGCTCAAGTTTATTCTTTTTTCCTCTTTCAGAACATCATAGACCATTATGCCCATTTCCGTTGAGACGTTTCCTCTTCGTAATTAGAAAACTTTCTTCTAGCTCCAGGCTTTATTTTTTTTCTTTTCTGTAAAGTATAAGAAAATCGAATACTATACTTCAAACTGGGGACTTTAGAGAATCAAATTGAATGCAAGATATCTTTAAATGATTCATATTTTAACATATACGAGAGTATATATTAAAATACTGTCGTAAATGTTTCTAGAATCTAACAAATTTCTTAAAGTAATTTCCCTGATATCTAAGAAATTAGATCTTCTACATATAAACAAATTTAATTTAAAAATTTCAATACTATGGAAGCGTGAAATACTTTAGAGATGCGCTCCCACTGACGATAATAAATTTTTCATCTTATAAATTCAAATTTTCATTTTTAAAAATTTAATGTAATATATTAATGAAATAATTTATTATCATTGGCTTTTGATTAGATTTAAGTCTTGGTATAGTTGTTTATGTATCAATAATTATTTTAATGCCTAATAGCTGTAATTGAATTTCTCAATTCCAGATATCTTGTTTTATTCATATGATTCATAACAGATGACGCCACCTCCTCTTATCAGTAGTTTTTCTTATTGTACTGATTCAAAATTAGTCTGTATATACTACTAGCATGGCAAAGGTATGCCATAATGTTTCATTGATTTTCAATCATTAATATACTTATTATTAATCATTAATTATAAAAATATTAGTATTTTCTTCCATTCTTTTTAATCTTATCTCTTTCGACTATGTGTTTTTTATAATTTTTCGGATCTTTGTATAATGTTTTAACCACATGGTGTTGCTTTATACAACGAAACACGTTTAGAGTGATTTATGTATAGATCCCTGATGAGTTGCTATCCTATTCCATCCTATTGGATGCTCTATCCTATTGCATCTCATTTTATTTACTTGTTTTTTTCCTTTTAATTTACGGGAATCTTGTATTTTCTTGTTGTATTATATGCACGTGCTTAGTTTAGTAAGATAAATTAGCAATACGTTTTTGTTTGTATTATATCTTTAATGTAGATTTCATTGATTTTCATATATTCTAATTTCCTAGTTAAATATTACTTAGCTTTTTATTTATGTTTTTATCCTTAACCAACATTATATTTCTCTAATTTTAGTATTAGAATTCCTACTTCTCAGCTATCTTTGATATCCATTCTTACGTTTTCATAAAGTTTTAATAAACTTTCATGCTTCATTGTTGCAATTCATATATAATTTTTAGAAAATGGCAATAGACTTGGGATGCAACTTATCTATTAACTCCTGTAACTTTTAACTATATATTTAATAAGTAATATGTTTATTGGGAAAGCCGTAAAAGTCTGATACAAAAGTTTCAAAATTGGTTACAAATATTGCTGACAGATGGCGCGATACGCTGTAGTCACAGTACGGAGTCCGAGAAATAGGCTATAAATAATGTACAAGGTCCACATTTTGAATCGATTTTGATGTGACTGCAATGACAGTCTCACCGCTATTTATAGCCTGTTTTTCGGACTCCGTATTGCGACTACAGCGTACAGCGCCATCTGTCAGCAACATTTGTAACTAATTTTGAAAATTTTATATCATATTTTTACGGCTTTCTCAATCACTTCAATATCACTTGTTTCAGTCTTTTATCGATCACCGTTTCCGAGTTGTTTCATTTCAAAGTTAGGGAGTCCTTTGTGAAACACACTGCATATAAATACAGAGAGAGAGACGTATAAATACATAGATATGCATATCGCATTCAGGGGTGACACAACTAAAAAATTTAAATTTGCCAGAAAATAAATAAAACTCTTTTCAGGGGGTGAATACCTTTCCACATGAAGAAATGCTTCACATTAATTAACGCAATAGCACATTAAGTGATATCATAAGAGTAGGGCTATGTCGGTTAATCGAACCAATTAATCGATTAAGCCTTAATCACAAATAAAAGTTTTAGTAGAAACATCAAATTGATTAATTCGACAAAAAATTTTATTAAAATATTTTATTGAGCTATTGACCTTTCGAGTCCAATTAGGTCTATGAAAATGTTGTAGTCCCAAGCTCAACATATGATCAACTACCTTTGACCAACTATAGCAAAAACGAATGCTATGATTGACAACTGCTTTAAAACCAACCAAGCGGGCATTTACTAGCACTGGATTTATAATCACTAAATTTAAATGAAGTTTAGAACCAGAAAATGCAACCTGTTTGTTTACGTCCTGCCTAAAAATAATATAATGCCTTATATTTGTAACATCATAATCCATATAAATAAAATTGAAAATATGTTTGTCTGTTAGTCTGTCTGTCTGTATGTATGTATGTTTGTTTGTCTTATCATCAAGGGAAAACGACTGAACAGAATTTAATGAAATTTTGTGGGTAGCTCTTAAAATAGCCCCACTTAAAATTTGATCCATGTTGTAGAGAAAATAACTTTATTATTAAATTATCATAAAAGAACACCTTTATTACTGTTGACTTATAGAAATGTTTTTACATCCTTTTTTTTTATTTTGAAAAACTTTCTTCTTGGATTTGAGTTGAGCTGAGTTGACACATAAGATAAATCCCCAACATCCTCCCCCCTTTGCAATTTTAACAAAATTATAAAATTAGAAATCTAATCTTTTGGGAATCTTTATAATGTGTCCTGATCTCGAAATTTTAGTTTCAATTATAATTGAAGATGTGGAGAGTCAATGGATTCGTTTGGAATCTGAAAAGATTCTAAAGCAATGTCTGTTGTTGATGACGACACCTGTAATGGATATAGCCGTTGAAATAGTCTTATCCTTTTCCCGCTGGCCATCTTGACCTTTGCTACTCTTGCATGTCCGTCAGGACCAGGATATATTTTCATGATTGAACCAAGAAGCCATTCAATTCGTTCTTTATCTGTTGAAACTAGAACCACATCTCCTACTCTTAAATTTTCTTCTCTGCTTTGGCTTCGATGTACTAGTATGGCTAAGTATTCATTACGGAAACTGATGCGTAAATCTTTTCGTAATTTTTAGAGGTAACTCAATCTTCTATTCAAACTTTTGCTATCGATCACATCAAAATCTGTTACCTCATTGTTCGTAATACTTTGCATGAAACGGGCAGGGGTTAATGGCTCTAGCCCTTCAGCATTTCCTTCAACTTAAGTTAGAGGTCTAGAATTAATTGTAGCTTCACAGGTGAATAGAATTATTTCAAGCTCTTCATATTTGACTATGGCTCTGCTTACTATTCTTAGTAATTCTTTGACCATACTCACTAACCTTTCCCACCAGTCACTCTTCAATAATGTGACAGCCACGGGACAACAGGTCTGCTATATTGACAGTTCCGGGAATGTGATACCAGTCGTTAGAATTAGTGTACTGTCGAATCTCTTTTACCCGGTTGCCGACAAAAGTACTCCAATTTTCTTTATTTTTTATCCAAGTCAATGCTACCGATGAGTCGTTCCAAAAATATGATTCGCAGTTCAAATGATTCCAAAATTTTGATGACTTGCACATATAGTATAGTAGAAATAACAGAAGATATGAGTTCCAATCTCGGAATCGTAATTTCTTTTAATGGAGAGACTCTTGATTTGCTAAGTGCAAGACTTACGGTTATGTTTGTTCCACAGGATGTGAGTAGAAAAATGCAAGTTTCATATACTGATTTACTAGCATCGCAAAAGGTGTGAAGACTTATCTTGCAATCATCAAATGGATCAGTTGAGAGTCTTCTTTGAATTTTACAATCATTTATCAAATGTTTCTGTTCGAATCACTTTTCGAACTCGTTTTTCAGTTCTTGTGGAAGTTCCGTGTCCCATCCACAATGTAGGATCCAAGCTTTCTGAAGAATTAATTTAGGTATCAGTGATGTAGGACAAGTTAGGCCAATAGGATCAAAAATACCCTGTGCTACTAATAATAATGTTCTTTTAGTGATTTCATCCTTAGGTATTGTAAGTGGGTCGACGTGACAAAACATTGTGTCATTTTCTGTATCCCACGTCATTCCCAAGACGGATACAAGCTTTCTGTTCACTTCTGTTTCTGCAAATTTTATTGGAGACGTAGTCCAATCCCTAAGACCAAACTGAGCAGCCATCATCAGTTCTTTAGATTCTGTTATGAATTTGACCAAAATAATTCTGCAGTGTCTAAAAGTTTCTACTTCTTTTCTCTCCTCGTTCTTCCATCTCTGTCTCTTGGAGATAAACTAATCTGTAGAAAAGCCCTGCGGATATCTGGTGTAACACTGATGGCGTTTCTTCTGAACAAAGTCAACAATTTAGGGATCAATTCGACTAAGTCGGTCCTTTTTGGAGGCATGCATTTGAAAAGTTACCTTTCGAATCCTTGGCCGATGCGTCGAAAACTGGTCTAACCTTCGTCGTCAAACTGGAAATTTTAATAATGGCATGGTGAGGCAGATAATGTCCTTGAATGGAGATAATTTCATTGTTTGACACACGTTCCATTTCTCCCGACTGAAGCCATTCTTCAAATACAGACTCATATTCTTTTGTGTATCCTATACGTTCGAGACGTTTGGTAGTGCTTATAAATCTTATCATTGCCAGTTCTCTGTTGTCTTCTAAATCTGGATATCCTTCTTTGACTGATAAACGTACTTCATAGCAACTTTCTTTGTTAACTTGTTGTGTCTTCTGGAAAAATTCAGTCACTTCATTATTTAAAATTTCCTTCGTTTTTGTCTCGGCTGGATCTCTGATTCCAAGTACATCCAGACTCCATAAATCTGCTAATTCTGAGTGACAGAGAAGAGTAATATTACTCAGTGTTGTACGGGATTTAATTTCTGGACCTTGAATTGTCCACCCTAATTCAGTTCTGATTGCAGTTAAATTGTTATTCAAGCGGACGACTGAATCAGTCATTAGCATACCTGAATAATCTGCTCCGATTAATAGACCTATTTTTGGAGAGCCTTCCTTTTCATTACTCAAAACTATATTCTGCTCTTTCAATAAGGGATATAAATTTTGATTTTCTATCCGGGGAACAGAACTACATATTTTAGCTTGATCTAGTACAGACATCTGGTATTGGTATTTTCCATCACAACTCTGTATTGATATGTCATATACATAATGAGCTCTGGATTTAATTTCTAATCCTCCGAATAAACAATGACTCAATGTCTCTTGTCCTGAGGATCTTAGATTTAGTCGTTTTGGGATATCACTACGAATGCACGACCTCTGTGAACCATTGTCAAAGACTGCTCTCACTAATCTAGGTTCACTTTCACTTAGTATTCGGACGAGCACTGTTTGGAATACGGACCATTTCGATGAGTTAATAGGACACTTGATTCACTCTTATTACCCGAAAATGTCTCTGTTGTTTCCTTTGGCTCTTTCTCGGCTTTCTTATTTGGCGACGGACTTAGCAGTTCAGAGCACATAATAACACTGTGGCGTTTATCACAGATAAGACATTTAACCATTGCCTAGCACCTTCCCTTAAACATACTTAACAGGTTCCTTTTTTTCGAAGTAGTTCCCTTTTACTGCCCAGAGAAAGATTTCTAGCTTTGAAACACTCTGTTGAATTATGAGATGTTTTACTACACCATAAATACAATTTTCCTGACACTTTTACTTCGCCGGAGAAAATACAAGTAGCGGTAGCTATCGAAGTCTTATTGCTATGAGAGATACTTGAACGAGCAATTTTCAATTATTCCTCACTTTTAACTTCTAGCTTTAAAAATTGTAAGAGAAACATTAAGTTGCCAGTTTCATCGCCAATTTTAGAATTAAACTTCCTACGAGATCTCTCCCAATCTCTCAAAGATTTTTCAGGAAGGGCCGATTCTACCAATGGGTACAACATAGAAGCATATTTTTCAGATGTAGCACCCAAAGTTTCAAATGCTCGTAATTGAGTTTCTAATTTATCAAAAAGTGTGCTTAATGACTTGGCTCCCTTCTTTGAAACGTGTACCAAGGCTAAATTTAACAAATATCGAACATATATTTCAATAAGTAGTTAGTCTCTGGCAAAACTCGATTTTATTTCTTCTAATATTTTATGATAATCGGATCCTGATGGAGGAAAACTTTTTACAAGTTCCTTGGCGACGTCTTCAGCGGCCGGAACCAAATACTGAAATTTATCATCGTGTTCAATTGCTTCATCTTCATCGATTTTTCTGAACTGACCCCAGAAGCCGAGTCAATTTTTAATATCCCCATCAAAATGTTTCAGTTCTAATTTAGGTAACTTGAAATGTCGCTTATCTTGTCCAAAAACACTTTCTTGACCAATTTTTAAAGGATCGGTTTCTTTCTTTTCTAATGAACCTTCATTCTTGGTTTTCATGAGTATCCACCAGCTTTTATAACTTTCGGCACCATCGATTTCCTTGGCGAAATTTTCATCCTTGAAATCTTCTTCATCTAGCATCAAATCTTTGATCGAATCATCCAATTCAAATAAATGGGCCGCTCTATCCTCAAGTATCTTAAAATCGGGTATCACTTCCTCTTTCAGCACTGGAACGGCCGTTAACTTCAAATCTAATTGCTGTGCCGTCAAAGTAAAAAAACGCCTAGCTTGTGTTCTCTCTTTATTTAGTTTTTCCATCTTTACTTTTCCATCTTTAGTCCCATCTTTAGTTTTTCCATCTTCTTATTTAGTTTTTCCATCTTTAGTTTTTCCATAAGTCTTATCGCGGACGCCAATTTTGTAGAAAAAATAACTTATAAGAAATTATCATGAACGAACACCTTTCACCTTTATTACTGTTGATATATAGAACTGTTTTTACATCCTTTTTTTATTTTGAAAAACTTTCTTCTCTTGGAGTTGAGTTGAGCTGAGTTGACACATAAGATAAATCCTCAACACATGCGTCGAGTTTTTAAGACCAAGGGTTATCGAGATATTAATGAAAAATAAAATCTTTCATAGATGTTCTCCTCTAACTCCCTGGTGCCTCCAAATGAAAAAGGTTGGTTTAAAACGTGAAAGTGAATTAAAACTCTATCTCTAAGTTTGGTTGGAGTGTATTGCGCTAATCGGTCACTTTTAAAAATCACAGATTTGAACATGAATTTAAATGGAAACTCTATCCCCATTGTTTATTTTTTACAGGCTCTTGAACACAATGAAAGGTATTAAGAAATCAAAATGGTTTTTTAATTATCAGCATTTTATGAAGAAGATTCTTTATCATGTTGCTCAGCAACGCAATTAAATCAAATTGATTTGTTAATTTTTATTATCTTTTTTTCAATTTGAATAAAAAATACATAAAGGGATATAAAAATGTATTTTATAAATGAACGGTTTGATTTTTTTTTAATTATATTAATTACGGACTGCGTACATCACTTTCATTTATTTTGGCAAAGAGTTTTCAAATTTATATAATGTGTTTAGCCATTAAACTAATATATATATATATATATATATATTGTGTTTAGCCAATAAACTTACTTAGCCGATTGTTGAAACAGAATAAAAGTAGAATGGGTATATCTTCTAATACAATTTCAGGGTTTTCATTTAGTATATACAAACGGGATCAGGATGTTTTATTCAGTTTTGCAAATTCAAATTTACGAATTTGGCGGGATATCGCTGACATGGCAATTTTTCTTAAACGTTGCTAAATTGACGGAAATGTCAGCAAATCGATAAAACCAACGCTAAATCAATGAAATTAATTTTGTTTTGTTAGAAGAGAGTACTTAAATGATGTTTCAGTAGCATTTGTCTTTCAGTCCAACCATGCTACTTAGTAACACATTTAGCGAATTTTTAAAATGCAGCCAAATTAATAAAAATGTTTGTAAATCCATAAAAATATCTTGAAATTGATAAAATTCGCTAAATAGATAAAACTAATTGTGTTTTGTTAGGGGGATAGTAGTGTTGAAGACCCAGACCGTCCGACTCGTCCAGAGGACTAAGAGCAGCTATTTGGACGGCCGGACGGGGATAGTAGTGTGATGATGTTTCGTCGATTTGTCGCCAAGGGGGACTGTCAGTCCCACAGTCAGTTCAACAGTCCCACTTGACGATAAATTTGGCGTTTTTTTAAGATGTCGCTAATTGACGAAAGTGTCGCCAAATTGATAAAATGACGCTTAATTTATCAAAATGACACCGAATCGATGAAAATTCAATATTTTGCATAATTAAATACGATTTTCTAGATAATCTCTGTAATTTTGTGAGAATAGAAAAATATTTTTTCTAAATTTGTTAAGAACCTGGGCCAGGATGCTTTATTCTTCAGATCTGCCTGTGAAGATAATTTTGTATATTGTGCCCAGAAATTCTTGTATGTTTTTTAGAAGAATTAAATTGTACTAGCCGAATACCCGTTGAAAATCAACGGTATCGCAATAAGCAACCCCTGAATAATGTAAATTTTTTAATAACGCTTTTCACATTTGTTTGACAAATCGAATATTTTGTTGTGCAGAACCCCCTAAAGAAGAAAATATTGGGAAACTAAATTTGCGCATTTCTTCCTTTCGAATTATTTACCCGTACACTACATTAAATTCTATCTCATCCCGAGACACCCCTATATTATTATTTCTCCTTTGGAACTTTTTTCTGTGAAGCACACCCATTAATGAACATTTTTGAAAAACACTCTTTGTCTTGGGTTTTTTATCAGATGATTGGCCCATATACCTAATATCAAGCCTCTGTCACATTTAAAAGGAAGCGTGCCTCATTTATTCCGAAAATCGAACATATTAGTGTGCGGCACCCCTTAAAGTAGCAAATATTGGAAATCTGAAATTTCACGCTTTCTTCCTTTCAAACTATCTACCCGTACACCAAATTTGAAGTCTCTATCCTATCGAGAAGCATTTTTTTCTATCACTTCACTTTTCGAACGTTTTTCTGTGTAGCACCCCGCTAATGAACATTTTTGTCAAACTGTATTCATGTTTGGTGTTTTTGTCAAATAGTTAGCTCATATACTAAATTTCAAGCTTCTATCACATTGTAAAGAAGGCGTTTTTCATTTGTTCGGCAAATCGAAAATTTTAGTGAGCGGCACCCCCTACAATAGCAAAAGTTTGAAAACTGAAATTGCACGCTTTCCTTCTTTCCAACTATTTACCCGTACACCAACTTTGAAGTCTCTATCTCATCGTGAAGTATGCATTTCTAGCATTTCATCTTTCGAATGCTTTTGTGTGGAGTACTCACCCCCTTAACTATACATTTTTGAAAAACTCTATTCTTTTTGTGATTTCTATGAGATGATTCGCCTATATACCAAATATTAAGCCTCTATCACCTTTTGAAAGGGGCGTTTCTCCTTTATTCCGAAAATCGAACATTTTAGTGTGCGACACCTCCTAAAGTAGAAAATTTTGGTAAACTGAAATTATACACTTTCTTCCTTCCACACTATCTAACCTTACACCAAATTTGATATCTCTATCTCATTCCGAATTATGGTTTTTTATCAATTCACTTTTCGAACGTTTTACTCTGGAGCACCCCCTTAAACGAACATTTTTGAAAAACTATATTTGTCTTGGGTGTTTCCATCAAATGATTAGCCCATATACCGAATTTCAAGCCTCTATCAAATTTTAAAGGATCGTTTTCTCATTTATTCTGCAAATCGAATATTTTGGTGTGCGGCCCCCCCTTAAGTAGAAAATATTGGAAATCTGAAATTGCAGGTTTTCTTCCTTTCGAACTATTTACCAATACACCAAATTTGAAGTCTCTATCTCATCGCAAAGCATGATTTCCTATCATTTCACTTTTCGAACGTTTTAGTGTGCGGCACCCCCTTAAGTAGAAAATATTGGAAATCTGAAATTGCACACTTTCTTCCTTTCGAACGATTTACCCATACACCAAATTTGAAGTCTCTACCTCATCGCAGAGTATTCTTTCCTATCATTTCACTTTTCGAACGTTTTAGTGTGCGGCACACCCTTAAGTAGAAAATATTGGAAATCTGAAATTGCACACTTTCTTCCTTTCGAACGATTTACCCATACACCAAATTTGAAGTCTCTACCTCATCGCAAAGCATGATTTCCTATCATTTCACTTTTCGAACGTTTTAGTGTGCGGCACCCCCTTAAGTAGAAAATATTGGAAATCTGAAATTCCACACTTTCTTCGTTTCAAACGATTTACCCATACACCAAACTTGAAGTCTCTATCTCATCGCAAAGCATGCTCTCCTATCATTTCACTTTTCGAACGTTTTGGTGTGCTGCACCCCCCCTTAAGTAGAAAATATTGGAAATCTGAAATTGCACATTTTCTTCCTTTCGAGTGATTTACCCATATACCAAATTTGAAGTCTCTATCTCATCGCAAAGCATGCTTTCCCGTCATTTCACTTTTCGAACGTTTTGGTGTGGGGCACCCCCTCTATAGAACGTTTTCGAAAAATTCGATTTTACCAGGGGGTTTTATCGAACGACCGAGCCGTGTACCAAATTGCAAGTCTCTATCTATTCGGGAAGTGCCTAAAAAAAAACGTGACAGACAGACGGACAGACAGACGGACAGACAGACGGACAGACAGACAGACGGACACTTGGCAATTAGTATATACTAGCCGCATACCCGTTGAAAATCAACGGCCCCACATTAAGCAACCCCTGAATAATGTAATTTTTTTAATAATTCGCGTTTCTTATTTATTCGACAAATCGAACATTTAGTTTTGAGGCACCCCCAAAAGTTCAAGATATCGGAAAACTGAAATTGCACATGTTCTTCCTTTCGAACTATATACCTGTACACCAAATTTGAAGTCTGTATCTTATTTCGAAGCATGTTTTTTTTTATCAATTCACATTTCGAACGTTTTCCTCTGGAGAACCCCCTTAAACGAACATTTTTGAAAAATTATATTCGTTTTGGGTGTTTTCATCAAATGATTAGTCTATATATAAAATTTTGAGCCTCTATCAAATTTTAAAGGGGCCGTTTCTCATTTATTCGGAAAATCGAACATTTTTGTGTGCGGCACCCCCTTAAGTAGGAAGTATTGGAAATCTGAAATTACACACTTTCTTCTTTTCGAACGGTTTACCTATATACCAAATTTGAAGTCCCTATCTTATCGCAAAGCAGGCTTTCCAATCATTTCACTTTTCGAACGTTTTGGTGTGCGGCACCCCCTTAAGTAGGAAATATTGGAAATCTGAAATTACACACTTTCTTCCTTTCGAACGGTTTACCCATACACCAAATTTGAAGTCTCTACCTCATCGCAAAGCATTCTTTCAGATCATTTCACTTTTCGAACGTTTTGGTGTGCTGCACCCCCCCCCCCCTTAAGCAGAAAATATTGGAAGTCTGAAATTGCACACTTTCTTCCTTTCGAACGATTTACCCATACACCAAATTTGAAGTCTCTATCTCATCGCAAAGCATGCTTTCCCGTCATTTCACTTTTCGAACGTTTTGGTGTGGGGCACCCCCTCTATAGAACGTTTTCGAAAAATTCGATTTTTCCAGGGGGTTTTATCGAACGACCGAGCCGTGTACCAAATTGCAAGTCTCTATCTATTCGGGAAGTGCCTAAAAAAGGCGTGACAGACAGACGGACAGAAAGACGGACAGACAGACAGACAGACACTTGGCAATTAGTATATATAATAGATATTTTAATAGAATATTTAGAAGTCATTTAAAATACAACAGGAATGTACACATAATTGTGAATGTTAAGTTTCTTTGCATTATATTTACCATACTAAAAACAGGTATACTGCTAGTAACATATATACGTAATGTAAGCGCCAACCGCAACCGAGAACTATTTTCTTTCATATTCATTTTATTCTTGTAACCTTGCTCTAACAGCACTCAGTGAATCACGTGATGATATATATGTTTGACGCTTGATGCCCGCACTCGATGTTACTATATATTTTTGTTTGTTACGATGGGATGACTACGATGTAATTTAATAAACCTTTACTAATTTTTGCTAGAATGTTATTCATTAAAAGTTCTTCAGCCTGATACATCCCTTACAGTAAGCTTAATTTCATCTTTAATATTTAAATTTTTTTGTTTAATTCGGTTTTGGTTCCTGGCGCCCAAATTTGTAAATAATATAAAAATGTTTTTTTTTTAAACTATCAATATATTTTAAGGCACTTATATTGATTCATAAAAATATGAATGTTTCACTTTTGCAGCGTTTACGTTTCAGAAATTTTTACGAAAATATATACATATACTAAAGCAAAAACACGTTAATTAAAATTAAAAATGACCGATCAAAAACCCTATTGATCGGTCGGTTCATCAGCTCAAATTATTAGTCGATTCCTACCGCTACATAAGGGATATAAAGCTCTGAAGTACATAAATAGATGAAGCTACGTGTAGGATGACATGAAGGACCCTAGCTCACCCTAATAAAACTAACTGCTAACTTTTCTCACATCTCCAACGCTTCAATACATACTCCAATGCTTTTTATTTCCATTACTCTCGTCAATATACAATGGATAACTTTTTTCTACGTAATACTTTTAACGCGAGCTATATATAAATACATGATTATAATGATGAGAATATAATAATAAACCGAAAGTAGTACGTAGTTCAAATTTAATCCTAATGAAAATGTCTGTCATCACCACTGGGTGCACACCAATTATGATAAATTTGACCAATTCCTTTCTACAATCACAGTATTTATTTATTTATTTATTTTATTTTTGTTTGGCCAGTTATAATGCTTAATCAATACACATTACCTTGTTGCCTTTACAATCAATACACAATACCTTAATCAATACACATTACCTTAATCAATTGCCTTAATCACACATTACCTTAATCAATTGCCTTACACAATTGCCTTAATCAATACACATTACCTGTTTGCCTTTTCGGGACTTTACACTTATTCATATATTCCTTGTATTCCTGTTCAGTTTTGCGATTCCTGTTTTTTTTTGTTTTTTTTCCTTGGTCCTGCTGGCTGGTCTCTGTGTTCTTATTCTGTTCAGCTTTGCGGTTCCTGTTTTTTTTTCCTTTTTTATTTTTTTTTATTTTTGCTGGCTGGAATTTCTGTGTTTTCTCTGTTTTCTTAGAGGTCTTTTGGGAGGGGGATCTCTGGGTGGAACTTTTCATGGGGAGTCCTTTGAGGGGAGGATTTCCTATGTTTGTTTACTTTTTCTCTTAACCTTGCTCGCCCGTTCGGGACTAATTAATTGCATTTGTTTACATTTTTACTCCTGTCCAGCTTCGCTGTTCCCGGGATTTTTTTTTTTTTTTTTTTTTAATTTTGTGGTATGCGAGTGTGTGTTTGTGGTTGTTATTCTTCTCGGATTCCTGCTTTGCAGCCGTCCGCTTTTCGGCTTTAAATTCTTGCTCTTGGATTCCTGGTATTCAGCCGTCCGCTTTGGTTTATAAATTCACTGTTTTCAGTTTTTTATTCTCTGTTTATCTATTTCTGTATGTATCTTTTATTGTAGCATTTTTGTATTATATCTTCTCGGATTCCTGTTCTTCAGCCGTCCGCTTTCCGACTTTCAATTTTTCTCTTGGATTCCTGGTTTACAGCCGTCCGTTTTTGGCCTTAAATTTCCTTGCTTTCTGTTATTTTCGTAGTTTATGTTTTTGCATTGTTTGTAGTATCTTTTCTCGGATTCCTGCTCTGCAGCCGTCCGCTTTTCGGCTTAATTTTTTACTTCGGATTCCTGGTTTACAGCCGTCCTTTTTTGGTTTCTAAATTTCCTGTTTTCTGTACTTTTGTTACTTTGCTATATGTTTGGTATTTTTCTGTAGTTCATTTATTGTTATAAACTTTCTGCTCTTGTGATACTTAAGGGAAAATGGGAATTTTTTTTTTTTTTTTTTTTTTTTTTTTTGTTATTTTTGCACTTAAGGATTTCTCGTGTAAATCTCTGTAATTTTTGTTTTTATTCACTTAATAATTTCAACCCTGTTTTTTGTTTAGTAAAATTTGACATCAGTAAATTTTGATAAATATCAAATTTTAAATTTGTTATATTAACTATATCCTAACCCTTATTGTCTTCCAACCGTGACCATTTTCTTATTTTCTGTAATTTCGTTTTTGCTGTATTTTGTGCCAGGGTTTTTTTCCCTTCGAGGTTTTCCCCTCTTTACAATTTTCTTATGTTTGTCTTATTTGTTTGTCTTTCTTGTTATGTATTGTCGCTGCCATTCTCTTCTTTTCTTGATGTAACTACTTGTGATGTGATTCATTTTAATATATGTACTGTAATCTCTTGAATCAAAAAATAAAGTTCCCGGCCACACATCTTGCTACCATAAGCCTTCGGGTTGGTCGTGTGGTCTGGGTTTTCAACACTTCAACATTACCTTGTTGACAAAGAAATATTTACCAAATTATCCGTAGCAACAACTCAAAAGTTAGAAATTTTAAGTAATGTCAATTCCGAAGTGATGGCGCGGTTAATGGAAGAAAGTAACACAAAAGCAGTGACGCAACAAGAGAGTTGTGAGGGGTGCCCCCAGTCCAGACGCCGTTTCAAAATTATTTCACACCAGGTGCCAAATAATAGAATCGCTACGATATTGCATAAAAGTTACAAATCTTAAGTTGTGCCAATTTTAAGGCGGTAGAGGCGATGTATAGATAGGCGTATACATAGACAGATACCTAGATACACACATAGTGACACAAAGTCGTTATAGTAGTCATACACGTGAAGTAAATTAATAATGAAAATAGTTTAACTTAATTTGTAGCGTAAGGAAACACTGCATGGTTATGTATACCTAGGCAAAGCAATGGAATGTGTTGGAAATCTCGAGTTTCCGACGAATCAACACTTTTCGTGTACTCTAGAGCACAAAACCATCATTTTTAGTGTGTATGGGCGGGAGGGACGTGTCTGTCTGTTTATGTGTGTGCCTGTCTGTTTGTGGGCGTGTATGTCAGCGTGGCTGCAATGTATGTATCAAGTTTGGTTCAAAATCTATTAAATGAAATTTCGCAAAATTGGATGTAGTTTCAAATAAGTATCCACGTCATTTTGTGCAATAACTCAATGGATTATGAGAGAAATTGACTAATTATATTAAATTCCATATAAAAAAGTCATGTACTGGGCATATTTTATTTTTGCACTAATATGTACGAGGTTTTCTTCTCACAAAAAGGCGACTTATTCTAAAATTGGATTTCGGCTTCCAGAGAACAAAGCTTTCTAAATGAAAAGAAGAAACAAGTGAAATAAATATAATTTCTCACAAACAATCCATCGAAACAGAACAAGACAACGATATTTTATCTCTTATAGTTACTAGAACCCATATAATGGTCAAAGAACATCTTTATTCTAGATTTTTGATTTGCGAATGCTAGGAAACGGAAAAGAGAGAACACAAGTTATAAAAGTTATTAATGCTGTAAAGGCGATTACCTGACATTTGATGACAAAACTAATTTCCAAGAGGGAGGAATTTCTCCGTCCTCCATAAAGGTTACCTTGCCATAACGCCCTATAACTAACTGTAAGTATATCTGTAATTCCCAATAACTTTCTGTATTTATATGTCTCTCCCCCCCCCCTCTCTCTTTCTCTCATACACATAATTTTGTATTTCAACTTTCATTCTTTTAACTAAAAAATGTACCTTTCTTTGCTTAGGAGTTAAAGCAGGGATAAATTGATTTTATTAATAAAAAAAAATAATTCTCTTCCCTCTATCTTTAAAATGGGTCCGATCCCATGCGACTAAGCAAAAATAAAACAAAATATTCAATTGGAAATCATTCCTTTTGGAGAAAATGCTTCTGGGGATTTACGCGCATACGCGTCAGCCAAAACGAAGCGAAAAAATCACCGTCTGTGTGAAAGCATGCGGCATTGAAAATCTTTTGCTCGCTTTTACAAAAATTATAATTAATGAACGTATATCTTCAGAAATTATTTTTTGTTTAGAGCAGTGTATAACATTTAAAAACGCTGCTGTTAAATTGTAAAAACCGGATTGCCAGTCCATTTTTTATATTGCAATTAAAAAACCCAGGACGTTTTTAAGACACTAAAAACATATATTTTTAATGATTCGGGAAACTCCGTCTGTTAATTGTATGGATTCCGGTCAAAGTTTGTTTAAAAGAGAAATTTTTTATCTTTACGATGTTGTCAAGATAATAGTATTTTCGGTCACTAAGGAATCGATTTGTGTAAAAATTGCTCAAAATCTTACTAAATCGTGCTAAAATATAAAATAATTAAAAACTAATAATTCGAATTTAAAAAAATAACACGAAGGTGCACTTTTGTACGTCAAGAAGTGCCTGCGAGCCAAATTTCATGGCCATATGATGCTTAAATTTCCCGATACAGACTGCACAAACAATCTCAAACAGACATCTTCCTTTATTATGGACATCTTCCTTTATTGTAATATATTCAAAATTTATTTTTATTGTTTGGTCTTCATTAATTTTATTTTGTTACATTTTCTATTTATATGTATTTTTATGTATTTATTTATTTATTTATTTGTAAATTCTTATGTTTTATATAAATTACAATAAGCCACCATTTTCTTACAATCATATCCTTTGGTCTTAATTGTATGTATCTTGATATAACTCCCTCCAGTTACTTCTATATGCGATACTTTGACTGGGACATCCATTTGTAAAACATTAAACCTATTTATAATAATGAAACTCATTTAGTGAGAACAAGAAATCATGCCCGAGTCTCCAGTTTTGCTGACCACTACTCCATTCTGGCTATATATTGCCTTTAAGGGTTTTGTAAATAAGCATGAACTAATAATTTTGTAAAATTTATGTTTTTCCTGATAGTTTCGCCTAAATACTTAACGTACATTAGATGATAAATAAATAAATCCATTGCACGTTTATTTATTTATTAAATAATACATAAATAAACGTGCATTAGATAATAAATAAAAAGTGTATTAGATATAAATAAAATGTTATCAACTATAACGTTCACATTTAATTTCTTTATTAAGTTAAATCCAATATATAAATGTACATTAGATAATAACTAAAACGTTATCAACTATAACTTCCATATTTTAATTTCTTTAGTATGTTGAATCCGATATATAAACTTGCATTAGATAATAGCTAAAGCGTTATCAACTATAACTTTCATATTTAATTTCTTTAGTATGTTGAATCCAATATATAAATGTTCATTAGATAATAACTAAAACATTATCAACCATATTTAATTTCTTTGGTATGTTGAATACAATAAATAAATGTGCATTCGATAATAACTAAAAAATTAGGAACTATAACTTCCATATTTAATTTCTTTTGTATATTGATTCCAATATCCACGTGCATTACATAATAACTAAAACATTATCAACTGTAACTTCAATGTTTAATTTATTTAGTCTGCTGAATCCAATATATTTAAAATTTTATCTTTTTGCACTGGCAACAAACTCAAAGCACTGGCAACAAGTGTACAATTTCCACATTTTTTTGTCATTGTTTTATTTCTAGCAATTGCTACGAAGCCCATAAAAGATGATTGAATGGAATGGACAGAATAAAAAAATTATATGGATAGAACCTTACTGTCTTTCACATTTTATAGCTATTTTCACATTATTGGTATTACTACTATATACGTTAGATATGGCTTGTGACATATTTCATCTTGTCTTTTTTGACAACACAATTTTTCTCTACCAGAAAAAGTAAGTAACAGTAATGAAATGACATTTGCCTTATACATTTTCAAATAATTTATTACGTAAACTAATTTTTTTCAAGGAAAATCAGTTGAGCGTGTTTCAAATATGGGGTGGGGGGGGGAGCAACTTTGAAATCCACAGAACCAGTTTCCATTGCCTTAAAAGCACCCTCAAATATGTGTCCTCGAACGACCACGTCATTCTAGGACACATATATATTAATAGTTATTGAATTAATAATAATATAGCATATATATTAATATATATTATTAATTTATAGTTATTGCATTCCAATAACATCTATGATTTTATTTTTATTATGATTTTTATTTTTATTTATCATTAGGAAATCGGGCATTTTGGTGACAAGAAATCTATTGGGAATCTATTGTTAAGCGTCAACAGTGAAATTAATACTTCGCTTAAATGATTTCTTTATCGGAAGGATGGTTGTAAGAGATTATTTTTAATTTTTTTTATTATAGCGAGAAAATTTCTGTCAAAAGAGCTGCTTAAATTGTCAGTAAAAAAAAAATTCGGAGTTGTTATCTATATCGTACAGCACAAACTGCTTAAGGTAGATCAGTAAGTAAAATAATCTGATGTGGGCAGCACATGACTTTCCTTATATAATGCAATGAATTTACTACTTTTACAGGGAAAAAAAAATAAATTGTTTTTATAGTAGATATTTGTATTCTTTACAAGATAGTGAGTTTTCGTCAATGAGCCATCTTTTTCATTGATTTAGCATCATTTTTATCAATTTGGCGAGTTTTTCGTTAATTTAGCAACATTTAAAATAGTCGCGAAGTTGGCGACATTCCACCAAATTCGTTGCCAAATTCTCGCCAAGCGTTATGGACGGAGAAATAAGTTATTCTTACAGCAGATAGACTATTGGCGTTCAAATACAAAAGTATTACTCAAAGTATCTTTTATCATGAATGTAAGGAGCTAGATCCACGAGGATGATGTCACCCAATTTATCGCATGGTATTACATATGAAAAGTGAATATGTTTCTCAATAGGAAATATTTTTTTTTATTTTATATGATTTTTTGATTTTTTTTAAAAATGTGCAATATCTCGAAAACGATTCATGTTAGCGTTCTAAAATTTATGTCAATTGTTTTCTAATGAAAAATTACATAAGAAATGTCTATTTGCGTAACTTTATTAGGGGTTTTGATTTTTTGACGATTTTTTCAAAATTTCACTTGAAAATTTAGAGAGGTTCTGAACATTCGATTGCTTATAAAAACAATAGACTTCCAGTGTTTACAGATTGCAATTTTTGTACCAAATTTCGTTCGAATCGGTCCATTCGTTCGTCAGTTATCGTCTCCACAGACTCACTGACACACACACACACACACACACACACACACACATACTTTAACACACACACACATACACAGACATCACTTCAAAAATGTTCGATTCGTGATCAGGGATGCTTGAAACATGCTCTCCCGTCGAAAATTCGAATTCGAATTTTCGACCCCGTCACAATACTTTCCTTATACATTATGTATATAAGGAAAGTAATAGACTTTATAAGATAAGGAAAACTTCAGCAACGTATTTAAGCACAAATAACATAATATGAAGCCTGCAGCTGTTTTGAGGATGCGCTGGATCCCCTTCGTCAGTGTAAGAGAATCAACAAATCCGAAGTCCAACAGAGGAACTCCTCTTTTAGACTTCTGTTTGTTGGACATAATGTCTGTCCAAGCAATGCTAGGCGTTTATCTTTCCTTCAATATAAGAAATGGATCTTATAGTATCTTCCTTCATATTCTGATCAAAACGCAACTTCTGATCTGCAGGACTTCCTCCTCTCTGCAATATTATACAGGATAGTAACATTACTTCTTCTGTGGCTTTCTATGAATGTAAATCACTACATTAATCATAGAGACTTGAGATATTTACAATTTTGGTTTTACTCAAACTTCAATCATCCTTTGCTTCATACCTGCAGAGTTAAGTTGCTCCTCCGGCACTACTGTAAATGGCTCCATGTCTGATTGAGGAATTGAATCTCTAATCTTCAACTTTCAGATAGCGCTCTATTCATAAAGCCGAAAGTTATCAAAAATCAGGTGCATCAAATTCGGATATCAGATAATGTACTGAGAAATTAAAATAGTGCATTTTTTTCAGATAGGTGGCACTAATATACTCTCAAAATATATATCAGAAATGTCATCTGCTATTTTTATACGCCAAACCATTTAGTTAGAAAGAAGGAGATAAAGCTCCTGTGGATGAAAACGCTTAAAAATGACATAATGCTTTGAGAAGCCGCTAGTGTTAGTAAAGTAACTGCTATCGTTAGTTAACACAACAGAAAGACGTAGTATTTAGTATATGTATTTTTGGTTGTTTTTAAATTAAGGGTTCCCTAATTATGCGTACAATTAACCAGTGTTTTTTCATAGCTGTAGGATAGAGTATAGAATATATGGACATAAAAATAAATGGAAAGGTAAAATAATTTTGAATAGGTAGGAATATTCTTTATGGTTTCAGTTCTATTTTGTATTTAACTAATAATTTATTTTTACAAAATTGACAGTTTAAATAAATATTTTGACCTTTCGCCATAGAAATGCACATAATGCAGGACTACATATCTAATCCCAGCACCACCTGAATTGTTGCCTCAAACGATATTGACGTTTTTTTTTTATATGAAGTTTTAACTTCTTACTTTTACTTCCATACGTCAAACGATTATTGCAGACCTCTTTTTTATCAATCGAAAAACATGGAATTTTCTCAGAATAAACTATTTGTTTTATTTATTTTACAGCAATATTTCTCTAGCCATCCTATTGAGAGTCTCATTGAAGCGTTTCTGAAAAAATACTCACGCCCTAAAATCCCTAACAAATCAACAATTGCAAGGTTAGTAAAGTGCTCTTGAAAAACGGGATTTGCCGGAGACAAAGCGAAAACAGGCAGGTCTTCCTTTTTGACTCAGAATAGAATGATATAGAGCCTGGAGTGCCAAAACTCTTCAATAAACTCTCCAGAGAAGAACCAAACGTTCCTTATATTCGCTGATAACTAAAACTAAATTTGGTTGTATAAATAAACTTTTCATGAAAAAATCATTCTAAAGCGGGTAAAAGTTATCACTGTAAGCACATTATGAGAGTAAAGGACATATTCTTAGATAATTTTTCTTATTTGTAAAGGCCAAGTCGTACACCAAATATAAACTCGGATGAAAATTTATTAAATTTATTTCTTTTTTATCGCCTTCCAAACAACACGAATAGCGTACCATGCTATAAATTACGTCTGACGTTGTTTTTGGATGCCCGCATCCATTAGCGAGCGCTAACTGTAAATACTAGACATACTAAGACCAATGCATACAGAAATAAATCACGACCGAAGCTGGAATAATTATCCTGCCGCTGCGTGTCGCTGTATACATTTAGCGAATTGATACGCCTACGGTGGTGAAATTCGCAGTGTGATGCGTAGGCATTGTTCTTTGAGCGACATACATAAAAAATATATGCGACGAAAAGCTTCTCCTGTTCTTTTCCACCGAATTCCCCCTCCATTCAAAATTTTGCTTATTTATTTATTTTTTTTTGTACGTAGAATAATATATGTGATTGCGTCACAAGCAAAGCAAAACAAGTGGTCGTCCTTTCGCTCGCCTGTGTTTAGAACTTGACAAAACTTCCTTTTCACCGTTTGAGATCGATCGGTTTCTTAACATCGTGAACTCGTTGATTATCACTGATACCTGTGATAAACAACAGGTGATATTATCGATAGAAAAGAACTGATGCTGAGAATTTATCGATTACATTTTTTGTAGATCTATTTTTTTTCCTTTATCGTTTGGCGAATGAGATGCGAGGAAACAGCTGTTTACAATTTGAATTTTTTCCCCTAGTTGTATTAAGTGCCATTTAAAGTTCTGTTTGGAATTCAGCTATTTTTTCATCAAGTGTTATTTGAGACAAATGACAACAGGGGATGGAAATAACATACTGGAATGGGAGAAAATGTGGAATTTGGCAAAAGACAGTTCGATTAAGGTAAGAGTTTTAAATGGTATCTGTAAATTCCATGCCAGGAATTCTTTTGGTTTTATTTAGCGTATTTTCTTATTTGCATAAAGTATTTCTTTTTTTTTGTAGTAATGTAAGTTATTTTCCACCCTATTAAAAATTAATATTATTTATAGTGGAGCTACTGATTATATAAATTTTACGCAGAGATTTCATCCACCTTGAATTTTTCTAAAATTACATAAATTATTTTATTGTTGGGAATTTATGCGATTTGTTTCACCTTATTACTGTTAAAATATTACTTTTGAAAATTATTTTTGAGAATATGCAAGTGTTGAAAGTAAATAAATGAATATTTATCATTCTTTAAAAATTGTTTTTAATATTGTGACAGTGAAAAAACAGCCGTTACTCGAATCTGGAATAAATTATTTCAATAGAATTTTGCTAGTAAGTGCAAAATTAAGTTTTACATTAATATGCAAAATATTGGGTCAATAAGAGAATTTGGGGTAATACGAAAACTACGATTTTACACCTAGTTTCAAACATGGATAGCAAATAAAAATTAACTTTCAAGTAGGTGTTAAAAATGGTATTCAGATATGATTTTTTTTAATTTTCACTTTGCTTTAAGAATTTTAAAAACTGAATTATTTTATTACCCAAAGTTTTACTACCTTGATAGGTGAAATAAAATAACTCAAATGTTAAACTCTATATTTGCTGACAATTCTAATGTTTTTACCGGAGCAATAGTTGTTTTTACCAGTTGTGCAATTCCTAATTTTGTGAGAATTTTGGCAATTTTCAGTTGAAAAGTGTAAATTTTTAAACAAGAAAGCTCAGAAAAGATAAACCTGGAACAGATTTTACATTCTTTATGTATGGAAAAAGAACGAAGGTTTACTTTTTGTGGCTGGATAGTATCATAGATTATATCAGAAATATATGCATTTCACATAAAAAAAATTCATAAAATATGAAATAAAAAAAAAACTCGATTCTTCTCTTAACGCAACATTTTAAGTTTAATTTGCAATTTATCATGTTTGAAGAAATATTTTTTCACGAAGATAATTTACCGACCACATAAAGCTTTTTCAGATAGCATTAGATTGGCTTAAAATATTAAAGACTGTATGAAACGTATTTTTAATTTTGCTTTTCTAGTTATAGAATAAAGAAGTTTTGTACAGAAAAATTCGTAGGAATAAATCTGCGAAATAATTTATATCTTTATATATAGAACAAATAAATTTTTACATTATCTGCGTTAGGTTATATCAGACATCAGAAATTAAACCATTTTCACATAAAAAAATATTTCGTCCTTAAATATTGAAAAAAATGAAAAAAAAAATCAAATGTTTCTCCTTAATCCAAACTATAAGTAAAATTTACTAAATATAGAAACCACTTTTTAAGAAATTACTTTATCAACAAATTGAAAAATATATAAGTGTTTGAGTAATTATCATTTAAAACAAATATTTCGTGACCGTTAAAAGTATTTAGGATAGAAACAACATAGAAAACTATCTACTAGACTTGAATAATTAACTTTAAAGTACTCAAATACTATAATTCTGCATTAAGTTTGGCAATATTAAAATCAAACTTACTTTTAAACTTATTTTATAAGCTATCCTTATTCAAAATTATTATATTGTCTTTGAAATTATAAAATGACAAAACATACATTCTAAAAATTCCTTTTGAAATATAAAATGACATAATATAAGTTTTCTTGATGCACTTAATACAAATATTTTAAAAATATATTTAGTACACTAATGCTTAATAATGATGCATGAATTTTTAATTCTTTTACATATTACATGTAACATTTGCACATAAATATCAAAACTGCCTGTTTCATCAAAAATGTTTATTCAATACTTTTGTATAGAGTTTTTAGAGTTTCCTTTAATTTTCTGATCATGTAAACTGATTTCATTACCTTCAGAGCACCAACATATTATTGATGAATACATAAACGATTTCGCTTATTTCGCATATTTGACTGTTCATGTATAATATATTGTTTATTGCGCTATCTAGCGCTGGCGAAGGACGATTTTATCACAGGTATCCTCAAAACAGCTGCATACTACGTTGTATAATAATTTATGCCTAATTACTTTGCTTCATTTTTACTTTCCCTACAATACATGGTAATGTATCGGGAAAGTATTGGAATCATGTCAAAAATCGTAATTTTTGACGAATCTACACGTTTCGAGACCTCTAGAATGCGAAAAAACTATTTTTAGCATGACGTCTATGTATGTGTTTGTCTATGTGTATGTCTGTCTGTCTGTGTGTCTGTAAGTATGTGCAATGTATGCATCCACTCTAACTCAAAAACTAATGGACCGAATTTCATAAAATTTGGTAGGTAAGATCCTTGGGTGTGACCCTGGTGTTGATTAGTTTTTGGTACAATTCGGTAAAAAAAGAACCCGTATTTTTTTGCGAAATGGCCCACAAATATCTCATGTATTTACTCTAGCTGAAATACAAATTCACCAAATTTCACAAAATTCAGTAGATAAATCACATGTGGGATACTCTGGTGCTGATTAGATTTTGGTACGATTCGGAAAGGAACAACCTGCCTTTTTTTACAAAATGACCCTCAAAAATCGCCAATATCTAAAAAAAGATTACGTATGTTCAAATTTATCAATTAAATGTTTGTTTTATACGTAAATTTTGACGACGGAAAGAATAAGAAAAACTCTATTACTCTAGGACTGACCGTTCTAGATATATTTGAGATTTTTCGCATTTTTTTATGCAGCCTTCGGGAAAATGTCCAATTACCAAATAAAAGCAGAAATTGAATTAAAAATGCAAATTCAGTGTCATTTTGTGCAATTAAACTCAATTTAACGAGCTCTTAAAGAAATGAACGGAAAATGAATTTGACTCTGCAGGGAAAGTCATGCACTGCCCACATCAGATTTTTTTTTTATATTAATGGAGTTTTTACTTTTGTTTAAAGAAATGTTCAATTAATGCCTTCAAGACTTACCCAATTGAGATTGAAAATTTTTAAATGGGTTTACAAAAGCTTAATATAAAAGCATGAATTATCCGTATTTCAATTCGCCAATACTGCCAAGCTGAATTTATGTTAAAAGAAATCCCGTAATTCAAAGACAATGGGATTAAAATCCATTTAATTCAAAGCGATTGTGAATTATTTAATGCAGTTTCGAAAGCATTTAATTCAAAAATGCCTCGAAATATATTGAAAATGAAAATTAAATGCTTTATTTTTCTTTATTATTATTTATTTCTCTACATTTTAATTACAACTGATTTAAAATAAAGTACACAATGCAAAGTTTTAATTACAACTGATTTATAATGAAGTACACAACTAATTTAAAATAAAGTAAACAATGGTATAAGACGATACCACCATGACGTGTGTTACATTCTAACACAAGATTTTGATACTTGCATAACTTATTCAAGAAAAAAATATTAAATCATTTATACTTTTTTCTGTCTCCCATTAATTTCTATTGTGTTTTCTATGTTTAGAAAAAATTAGGCATTTGTAACTCATTACTAATTAAATGTAAAATTAATAAAACTTGTATTACATGGGACTAGTTTTAAACATGCAATTATTGCACACTATACATATTTTATTCATTTTATAATTAATTAATAATAACTTATAACATTTTAATTGTTTGTTTCTTAAACTTAGAAGCTACAATAAAATTTAATGTGAAACAGTGAAAAACCATAAATAATTTAATAGTTTTCCTGAAAAAGTATGCAAATAGCAAAATGTTTTGTAGAAATATCACAAACGTTATGCTGGAATCGCTCAATAGAATTATGCTGTGAATATGGTTGTTGTTGTTGTTGTTACCCAGACCGTCCGACCTACCAGAAAGGTGTAAGATAACTGTTTGGACAGCCGGGAAGTCCCATCCAATTTAGACCGGAACCCAGTGGGGGAGGCATCCACAGGGACCGTACCCTCCTTCCCCTACCACCAACCTCTCGGAAGGACTTACGGACCCACATGTTTAACGTGATCGTACTCCGCGTGAACACGGCGGCAGTTTTGGCAGTGGCTGGAATCGAACCCGGGTCTACCGAGTGCAACTCCAGCGCACTAACCAATGGGCTACCGCGCCCGTGTGTGAATACGGTTGTATAAGTGTTAGAAATAAGTGAATACTATCCTCGAATACCTTGTATACTAAAATCGCTCAATAGAATTATGCTGTGAATACGGTTATATAAATGTTAAAAATAGTGAATACTATCCTCGAATACCTAGAATACTAAAATCGCTCAATAGAATTATGCTGTGAATATGGTTGTATAAATGTTTGAAATACGTGAATACTATCCTCGAATACCTTGAATGCTGGAATCGCTCAATAGAATGAATTATGCTGTGAATATGGTTGTATAAGTGTTAAAAATAAGTTAATACTATCCTCGAATACCTTGAATACAAAAATTTATGCTGTCAATATGGTTGTTGTTGTTGAGACCCAGACCGTCCGACCTACCAGAAAGGTGTAAGGTAACTGTTTGAACGGCCGGGAAGTGCCACCCAATTTGGACCGGAACCCAGTGGGGAAGGCATCCACAGGGACCGTACCCTCCTTCCCCTACCACCAACCTCTCGGAAGGACTTACGGACACACATGTTTAACGTGATCGTACTCCGCGTGAACACGGCGGCAGTTTTGGCAGTGGCTGGAATCGAACCCGGGCCTACCGAGTGCAACTCCAGCGCGCTAACCAATGGGCTACCGCGCCCGTCAATATGGTTGTGTAAATGTTTGAAATGCGTGAATACTATCCTCGAATACCTTGAATGCTAGAATCGCTTAATAGAATTATGCTGTGAATATGGTTGTATATATATTAGAGATGTGTGAATACTAACCTCGAATACCTTGAATACTAGAATAGTTCAATAGAATTATGCTGTGAATATGATTGTATAAATGCTAAAGATGCCTGAATATTATCCTCGAATACCTTAAATACTAGAATTGCTCAACAGATGAATTATGCTGTGAATATAGTTGTATAAATGTTAAAGATAAGTGAATGCCATCCTCGAATACCTTGAATGCTAAAATCGCTCAATAGAATTATGCTGTGAATATGGTTGCATAAATGTTTGAGATGCGTGAATACTAACCTCGAATACTAGAATAGTTCAATAGAATTATGCTGTGAATATGATTGTATAAATGCTAAAGATGCCTGAATATTATCCTCGAATACCTTAAATACTAGAATCGCTCAACAGATGAATTATGCTGTGAATATAGTTGTATAAATGTTAAAGATAAGTGAATGCCATCCTCGAATACCTTGAATGCTAAAATCGCTCAATAGAATTATGCTGTGAATATGGTTGCATAAATGTTTGAGATGCGTGAATACTAACCTCGAATACTAGAATAGTTCAATAGAATTATGCTGTGAATATGATTGTATAAATGCTAAAGATGCCTGAATATTATCCTCGAATACCTTAAATACTAGAATTGCTCAACAGATGAATTATGCTGTGAATATAGTTGTATAAATGTTAAAGATAAGTGAATGCCATCCTCGAATACCTTGAATGCTAAAATCGCTCAATAGAATTATGCTGTGAATATGGTTGCATAAATGTTTGAGATGCGTGAATACTAACCTCGAATACTAGAATAGTCCAATAGAATTATGCTGTGAATATGATTGTATAAATGCTAAAGATGCCTGAGTATTATCCTCGAATACCTTAAATACTAGAATCGCTCAACAGATGAATTATGCTGTGAATATAGTTGTATAAATGTTAAAGATAAGTGAATGCCATCCTCGAATACCTTGAATGCTAAAACCGCTCAATAGAATTATGCTGTGAATATGGTTGCATAAATGTTTGAGATGCGTGAATACTAACCTCGAATACTAGAATAGTTCAATAGAATTATGCTGTGAATATGATTGTATAAATGCTAAAGATGCCTGAATATTATCCTCGAATACCTTAAATACTAGAATCGCTCAACAGATGAATTATGCTGTGAATATAGTTGTATAAATGTTAAAGATAAGTGAATGCCATCCTCGAATACCTTGAATGCTAAAATCGCTCAATAGAATTATGCTGTGAATATGGTTGCATAAATGTTTGAGATGCGTGAATACTAACCTCGAATACTAGAATAGTTCAATAGAATTATGCTGTGAATATGATTGTATAAATGCTAAAGATGCCTGAATATTATCCTCGAATACCTTAAATACTAGAATTGCTCAACAGATGAATTATACTGTGAATATAGTTGTATAAATGTTAAAGATAAGTGAATGCCATCCTCGAATACCTTGAATGCTAAAATCGCTCAATAGAATTATGCTGTGAATATGGTTGCATAAATGTTTGAGATGCGTGAATACTAACCTCGAATACTAGAATAGTTCAATAGAATTATGCTGTGAATATGATTGTATAAATGCTAAAGATGCCTGAATATTATCCTCGAATACCTTAAATACTAGAATCGCTCAACAGATGAATTATGCTGTGAATATAGTTGTATAAATGTTAAAGATAAGTGAATGCCATCCTCGAATACCTTGAATGCTAAAATCGCTCAATAGAATTATGCTGTGAATATGGTTGCATAAATGTTTGAGATGCGTGAATACTAACCTCGAATACTAGAATAGTCCAATAGAATTATGCTGTGAATATGATTGTATAAATGCTAAAGATGCCTGAATATTATCCTCGAATACCTTAAATACTAGAATTGCTCAACAGATGAATTATGCTGTGAATATAGTTGTATAAATGTTAAAGATAAGTGAATGCCATCCTCGAATACCTTGAATGCTAAAATCGCTCAATAGAATTATGCTGTGAATATGGTTGCATAAATGTTTGAGATGCGTGAATACTAACCTCGAATACTAGAATAGTCCAATAGAATTATGCTGTGAATATGATTGTATAAATGCTAAAGATGCCTGAATATTATCCTTGAATACCTTAAATACTAGAATCGCTCAACAGATGAATTATGCTGTGAATATAGTTGTATAAATGTTAAAGATAAGTGAATGCCATCCTCGAATACCTTGAATGCTAAAATCGCTCAATAGAATTATGCTGTGAATATGGTTGCATAAATGTTTGAGATGCGTGAATACTAACCTCGAATACTAGAATAGTCCAATAGAATTATATTGTGAATATGATTGTATAAATGCTAAAGATGCCTGAATATTATCCTCGAATACCTTAAATACTAGAATCGCTCAACAGATGAATTATGCTGTGAATATAGTTGTATAAATGTTAAAGATAAGTGAATGCCATCCTCGAATACCTTGAATGCTAAAATCGCTCAATAGAATTATGCTGTGAATATGGTTGCATAAATGTTTGAGATGCGTGAATACTAACCTCGAATACTAGAATAGTCCAATAGAATTATGCTGTGAATATGATTGTATAAATGCTAAAGATGCCTGAATATTATCCTCGAATACCTTAAATACTAGAATCGCTCAACAGATGAATTATGCTGTGAATATAGTTGTATAAATGTTAAAGATAAGTGAATGCCATCCTCGAATACCTTGAATGCTAAAATCGCTCAATAGAATTATGCTGTGAATATGGTTGCATAAATGTTTGAGATGCGTGAATACTAACCTCGAATACTAGAATAGTCCAATAGAATTATGCTGTGAATATGATTGTATAAATGCTAAAGATGCCTGAATATTATCCTCGAATACCTTAAATACTAGAATCGCTCAACAGATGAATTATGCTGTGAATATAGTTGTATAAATGTTAAAGATAAGTGAATGCCATCCTCGAATACCTTGAATGCTAAAATCGCTCAATAGAATTATGCTGTGAATATGGTTGCATAAATGTTTGAGATGCGTGAATACTAACCTCGAATACTAGAATAGTCCAATAGGAGAGTGGGAGAGAAACAGTTACAAGTATTTGACTATCGTAATTAAAGAATCCCTAAAATAGTCAAAAACTACTGTAAAATAATTAAAATTAAAACAGAAAAGTTTTATTTATAAATGAATATAGTTTTATTACCCTTTTTATTTTTTTATTTTATTTTACTTTATTAATTCATTCACTCATCATTAAAATTTAAGATTAAAATTTTCATTTTTAAATTAATATAGTTTTGTTACACTTTTTTATTTTATTCTATATTATTAATTAATTTACTAATGTTGTTGTTGTTGTCGTGTCCCTAACATTACATTTAAGGAAGAATGTGATCACTGCTTCATTTATTTACTAATAATTAAGATTATTTAATAAATATAAATATCATTTATAATATTTGAAATATCTATTCTAGGTATTTGAATATTCGAGATCTGGTTAATAAAAAAAATTGGGAACCGTCTACTCGAGAGGTATGCTTCTCCACCTATAGACACCCCCCTCCCCCCTCAAACACACCACCACCACCTCTTGTTCGGTCGTCGCTGCTTTCGGGTGCAGAATTAAAATGTATATGATTGAATAACATGTTACATTAATCATTTTAATTTCCCTGCAATATATGGTAATGTATAGAGAAAATATTGGAATCGTGTCGAAAATCGCAACTTGAGTTTTCGACAGATCTATACGTTTTGGGACCTCTAGAACACGAAAAAACTATTTTTAGAGTGACGCCTGTCTGCGCAATGTGTGTATTCACGCTAACTCAAAAACTAACTGACCAAATTTCATAAAATTTTATAGGTAAGTCAGCTGTGAGTGACCCTGGTGCTGATTAGATTTTGGTATGATTCGGGATAAAAAAAAACACTCGCCTGTTTTGCGAAATGGCCCACAAAACTCTGATGTGTATCCACTCTAGGTAAAATACTAATTGACCAAATTTCACAAAATTTGGTAAATTTGTCATTTGTGGGACAGCCTGGTGCTGATTAGATTTTGGTATAATTCAGAAAAGAAGAATCTGCCTCTTTTTACAAAAATGGCCCGCAAATATCGCCAAAATCTAAAATAAAACACTACATACCCTCAAATGCATCGATTAAATGCTTGTTTTATAGGTAATTTTTGACGAGAAAAAGAACAAGACCAATCCCATTACTGTAGGACATATCATTCTCGAGATATTTTAGTTTCTTCGCATTCTTGTTACACCGCCTTTGATAAAATGTCCAGTTACCAAATAAAAACAAGAAGTGAATAAAAAGTGCAAATCCAGTGTTATTTTTGGCAAATAAACTCAATTCTTTAAAAATTAAAGGGAAAATAAATTTGAGTCTGTAGGGAAAGTCATGTGCTGTTCACATCAGATTTTTTTTTCTTCTGCATCAACCGTGCTGGACTAGATTTGAACCCGAAAGATCGAAAGCGGAAACCCAAAGCCGTATCTGTTGTGAATGCAAAAGCCACGTGCCGCTTACGTCGATCTTTCAGGAAATTCGCGCCCTCTGAAAGGAAGATAATGACGGCAACTGTGTGCTTATCACTGAGCAGAAATTTGATTGCCCTTAATACAGCTACACTTGTCTGTCGGGTGGAGGATAGTATAAAGCGGCCACATCACAGATAAGACATCACGGTATGGTTTGGTTAATGCTGCATTTGCGAATTCGTGATTTTACCGGCATCGAGAAATTTGATCCCGGTTTTAAGATTTTTGTTGTGATTATTTTTCAATCAGGCATTTATCCAAATTAGTTTTGCCGAATCTGAATTTGATGTGAATAACGTCTATGGTCGGAGGTGTCCGGCAGAAATCGGAACGAAAATTGTAAATAATTTGATGCTTCTATCTCGGAGCCTAATAGATAAAAATGTAAACAATTTATAATTGTTTTGCCTAAAATAGAGTACCATTTATAAATATACAAAATTAATTTTAATAGTTTAGTATTTCGAACTTTTTTTTTCAAACAATAAATGAGAAGCCTTTTATGAGCGAGTTTTCGCGTCACTTTGCTTATTTTTATACAAATTTCTTCAAAACCATAAAAGCTAAATATAATGAGTAAGAGCAAAAATATTCAGTAAACATTCTAAATCAGTATATATATATATATGTACACACACACATATATATATATATATACATATATATATATATATCAAAATTTCTATATTTATTGATGGTCGGATGTTTTTAGTTATAACTGATAATTATACCATTAGATATCTATCAGGATAATTCGGAATTATTACCTAATGAGCCATCAATAAGTGATAGTTGTCTTTTAGATTTAAATCTAAGTATTGAACCATCTAATGGGATTATTACTAATTTATATGACAAAAGAGATAACTTTAATTTTAATATTAATAAAATATTGCCATTTAATTCTTGCAACTCTATTCAATTGTTTAGAAATATTATTCTTAATCAACTTTTCAGAATTTTTAGATTATCTGATAAAAAAAATATCATAATATGCACATTAATGACTTTATATAAAAATACTAGTAAATTATATAAATATTCAGTATATTTAGTTAATGGTATGGTGAAAAGGTTTAAATTAGCTGAACATTCTTAACTTCATCCTCCATATTACTATTTTTAGCTTATTATTGTCATTCCCTTATACACTATATGATCAAAAGTATCCGGACACTTTGGATGTTAGAATGTTTCTCGAATTTCTAAACAAATACTTGGCGAAGTGTTTAACTTTGGCGATGTGAAGAACATGCTTGAACGACGCACTCTTTCCAGTAAAGTTTCGGTGACTTGCTCATTTAGGGAAATTGCTCATTTTATGGAGGAAGAGGAAAAACATATTTGATCACCCTGTATCATAAAAAACTAGAAATGATTTGTAACTTTCACAAAGTAATTAACTAACTTTGTTTAATGTGTATAAGCATTTTCGTAAAACAAAAACGTTTATTCATGAAGATATAAACGTTTCTTTAAAAAAAAAAAAATTTGTTACAAGGTTTTTGCTTACAATATCCATAGGTTTCAATCTAATTTCACGAAACTTACAGAACATTTGTCAACGTCCAAGAAAAACATTATACTTCAATTGAAAATTAAAGCATAGAATATACGATAAGATATAAGCATTTGAAGAAACAAAGTTTTTATTGCACAGGCGCGAAACATGCTAATAGTTTTCTTTCATGGCTTTTTAGTGAATAATATAGGGCAACTTCTATAAAAAAAAATTCACTGGAATATCGTGAAAATTCACAAAGATATCGACGATATAGTGATCAGTTTTTCTCTGACTCTCTGAAAGTACCTGGATGACAAGGGGGTTTCCACAAATTGACATTTTACAAATTCATCGGATATCCCTGTTCTGAAAATGAACTAGTCCAATTTTATGCAAATAATTATTAAAAGTCTCCGGACACCCCTGTACGTGGTGGATTCTGCCAGTGACGTCAAATTTCTAGCTCTCAGACAAATATATAAAAAGTCCGACGAGATAGCAAATTTAATTTCAAAGACAGAAAAATAGAATGGGAGGAAAACGAACACTAAATAAGCTTGAACGTGGTGAAGTGATTGGTTTTCACCACTGTGGAAAATTCGTTCGTATAATAATTGGAGCTGCGAAAATTCACTGGACATCATCTCCTGGTTTCACCACTATGTCAAAATCCAAAAGTCGAACTCAGCTAGTGTCGATAACGGATAAAGATTAGTGAACTTTCTAAGACGCCAGACCCTCAATAGGCGAGCCGCGAAGATATGTTCATTTATGTCTCCAAATGCATACGAAGAGATTGATCTAAAGTCTTGTTAAAAACTGTCATCACTCATTCATGCTATACAGCGGTGACTTTAACTTAAACATCGTCGATGTACATTGGTAGCCATTGAATGGCATATCACATGATCATATTTAGCCATCATAAGCGCGCAATTTCATGCTTACTGACGAGTCTTTTAATATTTATATCATCAATTATTTTTTTACATATTGTTGTGCTTATTAAAGTGTGATATTGATAAACCGTGTCTTGAAAAGATAGAAATTAAAATTTTATTTAAAACTACAAAACTACTGCAGCTTCATCCCAGATTCTAAATCATTTCTAATGTATGCAAACGACAGTGAGAGAAATGGTGTCAAGCATCCAATTGAGAAGAAATTAAGTGGTGAGTTCTTGAACTGCTTTCAGATATTTGATACAAGGTTACAACCTTAAAAGCTAAAGAAAAGCTTTTTCTTGCTGGCTATTACTGGGTGAAGCACATCTTTAAACTCTATCGAGTCTCTCAATGACTGATGAACAGAAAATACTTCCTTATATAGATTTCAATTCAGTCGATAGTTTCTGAGAAAAATATTTGTTTTTATTATACTGTAATACTATATGAAACGCAAATAAAGTTAAATAAAACCGATGTGTGTATATAAAATTAAAAGTATGCTTATTTGACTGTTCCGTATGCAAATTCATTGTTTTTGACTGATATTTTTTGTTTTCAAATTTCGTATGTTGTTTGTTCACCACGTCACTGTGTGAAAGCCCCAGGCCGTCCGACTCGTCCAGAGGACTTAGAGTATCTATTTGGACGGCCGGGAAGGGCCACGTCACTGTGTGTAGCTCTTTTCATAAAGTAAACATGTGTACGCATAAAATTAAAATTATGTTTTTTTACTATTCCTTATATAAATCCACAGCTTTCGACACATTTTTTTTTTGCAAATTTCATATGTTTATTCACTGCGTCACTGTGGATACCCCCTTTCATAAAGTGAAGTATGTATAAAATTAAAAGTGTGTTTATTTGGCTGTTCCGTATGCAAATTCACTATTTTTTTATTATTATTTATTTATTTATTTTATATATTTATTTATTTATTTTATTTTATTTATTTATTTATTTATTCCAAATTTCGTATGATTATTCTCTGCATCACTGTGGGTAGCCCCTTTCATGTTTCACGACTGCAGGATTAAAGGTTGGGCTGATATTAATAAGAACATGCTAAGACTAATAGCATTTTTTGTAGACGATTTTTGTTTTTTAAAAAATGTATTTGAAGAAAATTATATCGTGTTGCTTAATCGCGGAACTAAATTAAATGTGCTTTCGATGTGCAACTATTTTTATTCAATTTATCCAATTTCAATAATAAAGAAATTGATATAAATATACATTCAATAAATAAATGGTATTTTGGATATTGTTTTGTCAGTTACTGCAATGGTATATGAGATTACGGTAATATTTTGGTAAAACATTTTTTTTTTACATTCATATGTTTCCGAATGGGTTAAAATAATTGTTGCAATACGATAAAAAATAATAAGGGAATAAATTTTGCTACCATTTCAGCGTCTTCATTTCGGCGTATGCTTATCAAACACCATAGTTTTGTATATCAGTTTACAAACGGAACCAGGATGTTCTATTCTTCAGATTAGACTGCTCAAATATTTTTGTGTAGCGAGAGCAGATATTTCTATGTTTTTATAGGGGAAATAAATTCAGTATTTTAATGGAATTTTTGAAATGCAATATGAATGCGATTCGAATTTTCACTTATATTAAATTACGAACAACTGCGAGTATATCTGCTATTAATAAATAAATTAATTAATAAAGAAATAAAAAATATATTTTCATAAACATTAATTTTTATTATGATGTGTTCTTTCTTTAAATGAATCATTTCCAGAAAGATAGTTTGAAGCATTTTAAATCTGAAAGCTATAATTATATATGCTCTATAACTGCCCATAGTGTGTGTGCCTCTAATGTGATTGGAAATGTTGTCATTCATTTAATCTTTGTAATTTGACATTATTACTTATATTAGGATTTAGAACACATGAATAACACCTTTTAAATAGGATTTAGAGCATATTGAAAAAATGGAATTTTGACAAGTTTTGATTTATACTTACCGTAAAATATATATATATACATAACCGTTCTTACTAGGAATTTTCTTTGATATATATATATATATATATATATATATATATATATATATATATATATATATATATATATAAATATATATATATATATAAAATTGTCAATCCAATGTTAGAATGTAAGTAGTAACTCATAATACATTATCCTAAAATTTTCTACAAAATAAAGAAATAAAAGAAATTCAACCATAAAGAGGAAATTATATATATATATATATATATAACCGTTCTTACTAGGAATTTTCTTTGATATATATATATATATATATATATATATATAACCGTTCTTACTAGGAATTTTCTTTAATATATATATATATATATATATATATATATATATATATATAACCGTTCTTACTAGGAATTTCCTTTGATATATATATATATATATATATATATATATATATATATATATATATATATATATATATATATATATATATATATATATATATATATATATATATATATATATATATATATATAAATATATATATATATATAAAATTGTAAATCCAATGTTAGAATGTAAGTAGTAACTCATAATACATTATCCTAAAATTTTCTACAAAATAAAGAAATAAAAGAAATTCAACCATAAAGAGGAAATTATATATATATATATATATATAACCGTTCTTACTAGGAATTTTCTTTGATATATATATATATATATATATATATATATAACCGTTCTTACTAGGAATTTTCTTTAATATATATATATATATATATATATATATATATATATATAACCGTTCTTACTAGGAATTTCCTTTGATATATATATATATATATATATATATATATATATATATATATATATATATATATATATATATATATATATATATATATATATATATATATATATATATATATATATATATATATATATATATATAAATATATATATATATATAAAATTGTAAATCCAATGTTAGAATGTAAGTAGTAACTCATAATACATTATCCTAAAATTTTCTACAAAATAAAGAAATAAAATAAATTCAACCATAAAGAGGAAATTATATATATATATATATATATATATATATATATATATAACCGTTCTTACTAGGAATTTTCTGTTGGAGAAGAAACAAGTGTGACATTCATCCGCCCCCTCAAATGCGACGAACAATCGGAGAGCAGGCAGATAGCACGATGTCTTTCATAAACATAAAATCGCACTCGCAGGCTGATAGCACGATACCTGAGGCAAAATAAAGAGGTATAAAGAAATCAAGTATAAGCAACACATAACTTTCCCTACAGACTTAAAACATATTTTTTTCTTCTTCTTTTATGTATTAATTTGAATTTGATTACACAAAACCAACTAATGAAATGGGCACTCATTGAAAATGGTATCACTACTGACATTTTAAAGTAATACTATTTTCATCTGATGGCATGGATTATTGAAAAATGTTGCAAAATCGCAAACAATCTAAAACCTGAAATATTAAAAAAACTGTTTATTCGAGAGTAATGAAGTTGGTTTTATTCAATTTGTAATAAAAAAAAATCTGATGTGGGCAGCACATGACTTTCCTTATATAATGCACTGCATTTACTACTTTTACAGTTAAAAAAAATCTGATGTGGGCATCACATGACTTTTCTTATATAATGCAATGAGTTTACTACTTTTACAGTTAAAAAAATGTTATTCTTATAGTAAAAACTTATATTCTTGCCAAGATATTGAATTTTCTTCAATGACTCTTCATTTTCATTGATTTAGCGCCATTTTTATCAATTTGGCGATATTTTTGATAATTTGGCAACATTTCAAGAAGTCGCCGAGTTAGCGACATTCTGCTAAAATCGTCGCCAAAATATCTTCAAGCGTTATGGACGGAGAAATAAGTTATTTTTACAGCAGATAAACGACTATTGGCTTTCAAATACAAAAGTATTACTCAAAATATATTTTTTCATGAATGGAAATAGCTAGATCCACGAGAATGATGTCATCAAATTTATCGCATGGTATTACATATAAAAAGTGAACATGTTTCTCAATAGGAAATATTTTTTTTATTATTTTATATAACTTTTTGATAATTTTTTTTTAAAAATCTGCATGCAATATCTCGAGAACGGTTCATGTTAGGGTTCTAAAATTCATGTCAATCGTTTTCTAATGAAAAATTACATAAAAAATGTCTATTTGCATAACTTTATTAGCGGTTTTGATTTTTTGACTATTTTTTCAAAATCTCACTCGAAAATTTAGGGGGTTCTGAACATTCGATTGCGTATAAAAACAATAGGCTTCTAGTGTTTACGGATTGTGATTTTTGTTCCAAATTTCGTTCGAATCGGTCTATTCGTTCATCAGTTATCATCTCCACAGACTCACTGACACACACACACACACATACTTTCACACACACACACATACTTTCACACACACACACATACTTTCACACACACACACAGACATCACTTAAAAAATGTTTGATTCGTAATCAGGGATGCTTGAAACGTGCTCTCCCGTCGAAAACTCGAATTCGAATTTTCGACCCAGTCACAATACTTTCCTTATACATTATGTATATAAGGAAAGTAAAAATGTTATTCTTATAGTAGATACTTATATTCTTTTCAAGATATTGAATTTCCTTCAAATAGTCGTCACTTTCATTGATTAAGCGACATTTTTCTCCATTTGGCGAGATTTTCGTTAATTTGGCAACATTTTAAAAAGTTGCTAAGTTGGCGGCGACATTCCGCGAAATTCGTCGCCAAAATCTCGCCAAGCGTTACGGACGGAGCAATAAGTTATTCTTACAGCAGATAAATGACTATTGGCGTTCAAATACAAAAGTATTACTCAAAGATTATTTTCTCATGAATGGAACGAGTTAGATCCATGAGAATGATGTCACCCAATGTATGGCATGATATTACAAATGAAAAGTAAACATGTTTCTCAACAGTTAATATATTTTTTTAATTTGTGGGATTTTTTGATAAATTTATTTGAAAAATGGGTTCCATTCGTTCGTGAGATATCGTCTTCACAGGCTCACTCACACACACATACACACACACACAGACATCACTTCAAAAATGTTCGACTCGTGATCAGGAATGCTTGAAAAGTGTTCTCCAGTCGAAAACTCGAATTCGAATTTTCGACCCCGTCACAATAATCCCCCCCCCCGGTATTATTTTATGAGAACTTGTTTCTATTTATGTTGCACAGCATTTAGATATATTTTTATAGGACAAATAGAAAACTTGCCCCTTCTAAAATGTCATTCGCCCCACCCTCTCCCAATCAAAATGTCCTGAAAAAAATGCACTCGTCCTGTGCAATCCTTCCACCAACGTTGAGAAACAGCGTTGAGAAGCCAAATGTATTCTTTATGTCATAGGAAAGCTAATCTAGTCCAAAATCAACCTCAACACTCTTCAAAATTTTGTTTGAGAATTGAAACTCTTAAACGCAAACGAGTTATTCTCGTCCCGTGGCCTCATTTTCATATTGCTCAAGGGGCAAATTGCTTTTTGACGCATCATTTGATATTTGTATATTCCCATCGATGACACACAGTAAGTTTCACCCAAAAGAATCAAGGAATGCATTCACTATTTTCTTTGCGTGATTAACTTTTGTGAAGCAGTACACTATCATGCAGTACACTAAGGAAGTACACTCTCATCTATTGTAGAGAAAGTGGAAGATAAAAAACTACAAGCACCCAGTCCATAAAGTAGTCACTAACTCTAAATCTACGCAAAAGCATTATAACGTATAAACAACCTTGAACACATGCTAGAGTGTCATGTATCACGCTAATAATACTGCAAATTACTTTGTTTGAATCTGTAGTAAAAGCAATAAAGGCCGTTTAGAAATCACGAAGGACAAAATATGAGGAAATGAATTGGCTAGACCCATATAAGCCGAGAAGGCCTCTTGTTAGCAGTTATTGTTCTGATGAAATATTTTTCTCATGTATGCAAACATCCAAGCACGATTATGGATTTTTGCATACATGGGAATGTATGCATGCAACGTTTTTGCACGAGTTAGTCTCTCTAGTTTCCTATAAATACAAAAATACTCTATAAATATTCACTTTTCTGACATAAATAACATCTATCTTTAGAGTATCCGAAAATTTTAAGCACTTTAAACGCTTATATCTCTAAACCTATTTGATAAAAATATAAACAATTTTTACTTGTTTTGTTTATCCTTACCAGTAAATAAAATCAGGCTTTTGCTTCTTGTTTCTTTCATTGAGGAGGTAGCAAGGTGTTTAGATCCTGAATGAGGAAACTGCATTTTGTCTAAAACACCGGTTGATACGGTTGCTAATTTGTTAAATTCTGTGCTTTTAACGAAGATTTTACTTTTTAGGTTAATTTTGTAGCAGTTTCTTTTAAATCGAAGAAGGGGGTTGTATTTTATCTTAAAAAACCGGTTGATACGGTTACTGATTTGTTTAATTCTGTGCTTTTAACGAAAATTTTACTTTTTAATTTATTTTGTAGCAGTTTCCTTTAGATCCTGAAGAAGGAGACTGTATTTTGTCTCAAAAAACCGGTTGATACGGTTACAGTTTAATCCTGTGCTTTTAACGAAGATTTTGCTTTTTAAGTTAATTTTGTAGCAGTTTCCTTTATATGCTGAAGAAAGAGACTGTATTTTATCTTAAAAAACTGGTTGATACGGTTACTGATTTGTTTAATCCTGTGCTTTTAACGAAGATTTTACTTAAGTTATTTTGTAACACTTTCCTTTAGATCCTAATCAAGGAGACTATATTTTGTCTCAAAAAAACCTGTTGAAACGGTTACGGTTTAATCCTGTGCTTTAACGAAGATTTTACTTTTTAATTTAATTTTGTATCAGTTTGAGCGATTTGCTTTAAACATGTCATGTAGTTGGATAAAGTATTTTATGACAGTCTTTCCAAACATAGCAAAATGAACCTACGCAGATACACATTTATTATTCCACACTGAATTGAAAACATTCATGTATCCAATTATTTTCCTCCTTTACAATTGCTTCCTAGAGGTCTTCATTAATACATCCCATATTTTTATCCGTACTCCAATTTATTAAACGTGAAAGAGATTCTGCTCCGGCTTTAGAGCTATCTCATTAACTTCTGCTACAGATAACCCACCATCATTACTGCTTTTATTAACAAGACATCTCTCCCCCTTCGTTTCAAATTAACGGCTCGACATTGTCTGCTAGCATCATACGCTTTGTTACTTCTTGAAATATCCCATCAGTTCCTTAAAATACGAGTATCGGTTTGAGAGTTACTTGGGGAGTACGAGTGCGTGTCACGACAGCACTGTGCGCTTTATAAGATATCGACCAGATTAAGATTTTCCGTCATGAATAGATTTTGTAAATATTCTTGCGATGTATCTATCTTCTGAAATCGAGGGTGTACTCTAGGGATACAAGAATGATTCCAAATTTCTGGATAACTATAGTGCATTTAAATAAAAGTGTCATAACACTTTTAAAAGCACAAGTATTAAATTATTCAAAAGCACTAATAAGCATAAATAGAAACAATGTACAGCGAATAGCTCGATAACTATCTTGCAAAATCACTAAACAATTGTCAGCTACAATAAAACAGCAATCAAATTCTCAGATAATTCAGAAATAGCAAATGCTATTCTCGAAACACTGACGTATCTTACAATTTATTTTAGCTCGTATCACGTCAACTGCTCTCCAACTGAACTGTGACTCATTTTATATACTATCCGTAGAAACTTTCATAGCGGGCTCGTATCTCCCAAAATATTCATAATTTCGAGAATGTTATAATCCATTCGAAAGATCACCAAATTAGCAATAAATTTCCAAAGCTGGAAATCCCACCCAGAAACTCTATATGGCAACCCTACATTCATGTAATAGGAATGACTGTCTTCTAAAGGTGCTTTCTCAGCAAAGGCTTTGAATAGACGCAACTGTCCAATGAATTGCAAATTTGGAATTCCGTCGTATGACGGGTATACCTTCTGGTATATAAGAAATGCTCTTCCCTCGTTTATCTGTAACATTTGCTATACATTTGCCAAACTCGAGTATAATAATCTAGCGGAATATCGTCATCTTGGCGACATTTTGCCCCAGATTGACAAAAATATCGTCCAAGTTAATGAAAATGGCGTCTAATTGATGAATTAATTATTAAAATATTTTGATATATAGAATATATTTCTTATTGAGGATGCTATCAATATTAATAATTATTAATTTAGAGTTGCGTGAAATGTTAGCTAATTGGGTACTTTGAAATAGTAGTAGGTTAAGAATACTGTACCGTGTATCTTTCATCATTTTTTCACTGTGAAAGAAGTAAATTCATTTCATTATATAAGGAAAATCATGTGCTGCCCACGTGAGATTTTTACTTTCCTTATATACAATAATATATAAGGAAAGTATTGTGACGGGGTCGAAAATTCGAATTCGAATTTTCGACGGGATCACCTCAAATCACCTCAAAAATGTTCGTCTGATCACCTCAAAAATGTTCGCCTGATCACCTCAAAAATGTTCGTCAAATCGAGCATTTTTGAGGTGATGTCTGTGTGTGTGTGTATCAGTGAGTCTGTAGAGACGATAATTGACAAACGAATGGACCGATTCGAACGAAATTTGGTACAAAAATTACAATCCGTGACTACTGGAAGCCTATTGTTTTTATGCGCAATCGAATGTTCAGAACACCCCCCCCCCCCCTAAATTTTCGAGTGAAATTTTGAAAAAATCATCAAAAAATCAAAACCTCTAATAAAGTTACGCAAATAGACATTTCTTGTATAATTTCTCATTAGAAAATGATTAACATAAATTTTAGAACGCTGGCATGAACCGTTCTCGAGATATTACACATTTTTCAAAAAAATGATCAAAAAATTATATAAAATAAAAAATATATTTCCTATTGAGAAACATGTTCACTTTTCATATGTAATGTTATGCGATAAATTTGGTGACATCATTCTCGTGAATCTAGCTCGTTTCATTTACGAGAAAAGATACTTTGAGTAATACTTTTGCATTTGAACCGCAATCTGCTATGAAAATAACTTATTTCTCCGTCCATAACGCTTCGCGAGATTTTGGCGACGAGCTTGGCGGAATATCGCCAACTTGGCGACTTTTTAAATGTTGCCAAATTAACGAAAATCTCACCAAATGGATAAAAATGACGCTAAATCAATGAAAATAACGACTAATTGACGAAAACTCAATATCTTGGAAAAATATAAGTATATACTATAAGAATAACCTATTTGTTTTTACTGTAAAAGTAGTAAATACATTGCATTATATAAGGAAAGTCATGTGCTGCCGATATAGGATCGATACAATGGAGGGAAAAAAACAGAGCGACTTCTGTAAATAACAAGCATATTTTACATGTCTAAATACAATTAAACAACAGATCTCATTAAATATGTGATGTTTTCACTCGTATTGTAACTCAGTTGCTTGGATGCTAGTTTTATTAATTAGAGGTCAGCATATTTGAGTACTTCACTAGTCTAGACTTCGTATTGGGGCCCAAACAATTGGACCCCCCTACAGAGTATCAGCCTCACAATTGGAAAAGTGGAAATTGAGATTACCAAACGAATCTTGGTATCTCAGTTGGTATAGTTACGAGATTCAGATGTCGGTGGTTCTAGTGTATCTCTATAGGCATGTAAACAACATTAGGTTATAAATAACAGCTTATAACTTACTATTATATTCATACGCATGTAGAAGTGTATGTAACCATGTAAAAGTGTGTACCATGTTATGTGTTAAACAGTAACTTATATGTATATATTATGTGATATCTTTCACAACACTGGGTCTAATTCAATTTATAATTCAATAATCGTCATTAAAAAGTTTATTTTAAAATTATTTAATTTCCACTTTTTTGTTATTCTAAAGTACTTTATTCCAAATTATTTATTCACATATCTATATAAATAAAAATGAAAATCTGTCTGTCTGTCTGTCTGTCTGTCTGTCTGTCTGTCTGTCTGTCTGTCTGTCTGTTTGTCCCATCATCACGGGAGAACGGCAGAACCGAATTTGATGAAATTTTGTGGGTAGCCCAGAAATAGCCCAACTTGAAATTATATCCGTGTTTTGAGTTTTTACGACCAGTGGTTCTCGAGATATTAGTAAAAAACGAAATTTTCGTTTGTCTCATCATCACGGAAAAACGGCTGAACCGAATTTAATGAAATTTGGTGGATAGCCTTGAAATATCCCCCCATAAATTTTGTCCAAGTTTCGAGTTTCTAAGACCTGGGGTTGTCGAGATATTAATGAAAAACGGAACTTTTTCCTAGGAGTTCTACTCCCTAACTCCGTGGTTTATCCAAACGAAAAGCTTGAAAATCGTTTGAAAGTGAATTAAAATTTAATCTCTGAGTTTGATGGCAGATTGTTTGCGTTAATTAGTCACTTTCTGAAAACATGTATTGTTTGAAACATGATTTAAAGGGGAAATCTATCTCCATGGTTCATGGTTTATTTAAAACAAGCTTTTACGGAACAATGAGAAGTATAGAGAAATCAAAATCGTTATTTAATTTCGCAGTTTATGTTATAAGACATGACATATTTAACATGTTATAAGATTCTATCTTATATCATGTTACTCAGAAACGCAATTAAATTAAATCTGTCTGTTAATTTTAATAATTATTTTTTATATTGACATATGTTTTGATATATATTGGCATATATTGGAATCAATTACGACCTTCTGGTATAAAGAGTGCGTATATTATTGATGTTTTCAATTTACTACATCATCTCTTTTATTTTGGCAAATATTTTTGAGACGCATATTGTAATACGGGTAATTTTCTACTAACACATTGGCATATTTTCTGATCAGCGACAATATAATTAGTACGGGGTTGCATATATTCATTCAATTCCTATTTTTTCTTCTGTAAATTTGCTTACAAAAGGGGGCAGGATGTTTTATTCTTCAGATCTGATCGTGAAGATAATTTTGCATAGTGAGAACATATATTCTTAAACTTCTCTTTAGGAGCAATAAATTTAATATTTTAACAGAATTTGCACATGATTGCGAACTATAAGTTTCTTTAAATTATACACTCCGTACGAATAACGGATTAAATTAAATGTGTTTGTTAATGTTTTTATTATTTTTTTTCGATTTAAATAATAAATAAATGGATAAATGGATATAAAAGTATATCTTATGAATGGACGGTTTGATTTTTCTTTTAATTATATTAATTGCTGACTGCGTACATCAATTTCATTTATTTTGGCAAAGAGTTTTCAAGCTTATATCGTATTTAGCTACTAAACTCATATATTGTGTTTAGCCAATAAATTCATATAGCCGATTGTTGAAACAGAAAAAGAGTAGAGCGGGTATATCTTCTAATACAATTGTAGTGTTTTCATTTAGTATATTGAAACGGGATAAGAATGTTTCATTCAGATCTGCAAATTCAAAGCTACGAATTTGGAGGGATATCGCTAATTTGACAACTTTTCTTAAACTTTGCCAAATTGACTGAAATGTTGCCAAATTGATATAAACGACACACAAACAGCTGCCATAAACCTTCGGGTTGGTCGTGTGGCTTGGGTCTTCTACATATCAATGAAATTTTTTTTTGTTTTGTTAGAAGAGAGCACTGAAATGATGTTTGGTTAGCATTTATCTGTCAGACCAACCATCCTACTTAGTAATACATTTAGGGAATTTTTAAAATGTCACCACATTGATAAAAATGTTTTCAAATCTATAAAAATATCTTGAAATTGATAAAATGGCGCTACATAAATGATATTAATTGTTTTTTGTTAGGGGATAGTATTGTGATGATATTTCGTCAATTTATCGCAAAGTGGAACTGTCAATTCTACATTCCCACTTGGCGATAAATTTGGCGATTTTTTAAAATGTCGCTAATTTGACGAAACTGTCGTCAAATGTTCCATAGAAATATAACTATTTAGACGATATTTTTTCTACCAATTTATTTGAAGCAAATGATATCATGTCGCTTAGCAACGGATTTAAATCCAATGTGTTTATGCGGCAGACGATTTTTATTAAATCCTTTCCGATTTGAATAATGAAGATATGTATATAAAATAAATTTCATTGCCATTTTATTTTGGACTGGATAATATCAATTATACTCTTCAGGTTTAAACATTATTATTATTGATATTTTCCGGAATTACTGATTCAGTGATTATTGATATTTTTAAGTTATTACGCCATTGTTTTATTGCGGCAAAAATTGCTGACACACGCATATTGTACGTTGTACGAGTAATCTTCTAGGAATGCACGGGTATATCTTCTAACCTACGAGAATATAAGTAGTACAGGTATATTGGCATATATATTGGAATCAAGTACAGTCTTCTGGTATGAAGATCAAGGGGATTAATTATATACTCAATTTATTACGTCGTCTGTTGTATTTTACCAAAAAACATTTGTGACTCATATTGCAAAACGGGTAATCTTCTACTAATAATCGGACATTATAAGTAGTACGTGTATATCTTCCCATATAATTTTAGCACTTTAATTTTGACATATATTGGAATAAATGATTGTCTTCAGATTTAAAGATTACGGGTTTATTGGTATTTTCAATTTATACATGTAATCTACTAATACAGGCTATATTTTCTAATATTCGCGTATATAATTAGTACGGGTCCCATACAATTTTAACGCTTTTATTTTGCATATATTGATTCAATTCCATATTTTTTTTTTATATTTGCTTACATAAGGGGTCCAAGATGTTTTATTCTTCAGATATGTCCATGAAGATAATTTTATATAGCGAGAACAGAGATTCTTAAACTTCTTTTTAGGAGCATTATATTAAATATTTTAACAGAATATTTTGATTAAACATGTCATTTAGTATACTATAAGAATTTGCGCATGATTATGAATTTCAAGTTTCTTTATATTATATACTCCGTACGAAGAACGGGCATGCTGCTAGTAAGCAATAAAATTAAAGACACTCATCATAGATTAAAAGCTCATATAATCAAATAAAACCATCCTATAAAACGTAGAAATGTTAAAAGGCCAGAGCGCTTTCGGGTATTAATTGTAATAGGTGGCTATATGAAAAATTACCGTGGAAACAATCTCATATGTAGACCAGATCGGCAGACAAATTTGCATAAATCAGCTACGGAATAATGATAATGTAAACAGGCTATTGAAGATTAATCAATTACAAAATTACAATAGTAAGTGTTATAAACGGGCGATTTAAAATTTAAACAAGTTCTAAATACAAATACGAAGAAAAGACAATGAAAAATGTCCAAATTGTGGCCAAGCATAAATTGCAATATACTGAAACGTCACAGATAACTAACTAACTGTGTAGAGGTTTGATACACATAGAGTTTGATACACATAGAGGGTGGGTGACCACCTGGGAACACCGCGTGCTATTGGCACATTTCGAGCGCGGTAGCTCGGTAGTTTGTGCGCTGGCACAACTGCCGCCGTGTTCATGCGGAGTACGATCACGTTAAACATGTGGGTCCGTAAGTCCTTCCGAGAGGTTGGTGGTAGGGGAAGGAGGGTACGGGTCTCTGTGGATGCCTCCCCCACTGGGTTCCGGTCTAAATTGGTTGGCACTTCCCGGCCGTCCAAACAGTTACCTTACACCTGTCTGGTAGGTCGGACGGTCTGGGTCTCAGCAACACATAGAGTCGAGAACGAGTCGCCAAGCGTAACTTAAAATTTGAACAGGATCAAAATTACAAATGGAATCACGGTAGATATATATAAACAGGGATTCATAAAGAAGAATATTACGAGGGGTATTGCAGCGAATTAAAAGGAAAGTTTTATCAAAAAAGGGCCGAAAGTTATCATTAGCAACACATTGGGCAAAAGCCGTAGAAAGTTTACCATTCTTGACGTCACGAGCATGTTCAGCTAATCGGATACCAACTGTACGTTTAGTACTACCAATGTAAAACTTGTAGACATTATCAGGAGTTAAAAGGGGTTCAACGTACACTCCAGCACGGATTTTAATGATGAGCATGTTTCCACGGTTAATTTTTCATATAGCCACTGATGAAGGGTATAATGACACCCGAAAGCGCTCTGGCCTTTTAATATTTGTACGTCTTATAGGATGGTTTTATTTGATTAACTGACATTTTTATCTAGGATATGTGCCTTTAATTTTATTGCTTATATATTGAAGTAGACGTGATACCACTTTAATTATTAATTATTTATTCACAGTTTAATATTATTACTTTCCTTATATACATAATGTATAAGGAAAGTATTGCGACGGGGTCGAAAATTCGAATTCGAGTTTTCGACGGGAGAGCACGTTTCAAGCATCCCTCATTACGAATCAAACATTTTTGAAGTGATGTTTGTGTGTGTGAAAGTATGTGTGTGTGTGTGTGTGTGGAGACGATATCTCACGAACGAATGGAGCAATTGGAATGAAATTTGGTACAAAAGTCACAATCCGTGAATACTGGAAGCCTATTGTTTTAAAACATAATCGAATGTTCAGAACCCCCGCTAAATTTTAGAGTGAAATTTTGACAAAATCATCAAAAAATTAAAACCTTTAATAAAGTTACGCATATAGACATTTCTTATGTAATTTTTCCTTAGAAAACGATTGACATAAACTTTAGAACGCTAGCATGAACCGTTCTTGAGATATTGCACATTTTTCAAATAAATTTATCAAAAAATCTCATAAATTAAAAATAAAATATTAACTGTTAAGAAACATGTTCACTTTTCATATGTAATATCATGCGATAAATTTGGTGACATCATTCTCGTGGATTTAACTCATTCCATTCACGAGAAAAGATACTTTGAGTAATACTTTTGTACTTGAACGCCAATAGTCATTTATCCGCTGTAAGAATAACTTATTTCTCCATACATAACGCTTGGCGAGATTTTGGTGGCGAATTTAGCGGAATATCGTCAACTTGGGGACATTTTTAAAAGTTTTCAAATTAACGAAAATCTCGCCAAATGGATAAAAATGACGCTAAATCAATGAAAATGACGACTGATTGGAGAAAATTCAATATCTTGGAAAGAATATGAGTATCTACTATAAGAATAACATTTTTTGTTAACTGTAAAAGTAGTAAATTCATTGTATTATATAAGGAAAGTTATGTGCTGCCCACATTAGATTTTTTATTCTAAATTACTTAAATTACTTAAATTACCTGTGTCAAACAAATAACTGAGCATTGTAAATTAGAGTGATATTATTTTAGTTAAGAATGAATTATTTCAGTATTAATAATGTAATTTAATAAGTAACTTAGAATAGAATAATTAAATTTTGTATAAATAATTTGGAATAAAGTAATTTAGAATAATAAAAAAGATGGAAATTAAAAATAATTTAAAATGGAGTTTATAATGATGATTATTAAATTATAAATCGAATTAGAATCAGTGTTGCAAATGATATCATAGCAATATAAACACATAACTTATTGTTTAATACTTTATTTTTGACTCTAAGGTATTTAAATCTTTATAAAGTTTCTTATTGCAGTTTGAAAAAAATTGTGGAGCGGAGATAATTATAATGTGAAACTCCTACGCAAGAAATGTTGGTTTTGAGAAATATGTCGTTGTCCTACACTTAATATGTCACAGCATATCTATAATATCATTAATGAGAAGACTGATGCAGTGCTACATAATTATGAGTACTCTGACATATTGGAAAGATAATTTGAATTCTAAGAATGGAAGAAAGAACGTGGGTAGTTCAAGATTAGCACATCTATTGACGAGGCGTCTGATGGAAAATATATTTAGAGACAAATCTTAGTATATTGTCAACATAATTATGCATTGGTGATGTTGTTACAACCAAGATAAATATATACGTGTAATCGTCAAATGGGTGGTGCTCCACGTGCTTGTGTAGAGAAAATTATCTTCGCCTTGACAAATTTTAAAAATTTCCTCCAAAAATATCTAACTACAACCCCATGCATCTAATACATAAAAATTTATAATATTTGCGAAATAAAAAGTATTAAACCCAAGAAATTTATGGAGCGTGGTAAATGGTGTATATGTTACGGTTAAAGTAAAAAATCCGGTTAGTATTAAATAACCGATTATTATTAATAATAGCCACGTCTTTTGGTAAATGTGATGAATTAATCACACATTAATCACATTTACCGGTAAATATTAATAATTACCAATGAAGTTTAGTCATTGTGATCAATCAAACGTAATTTATTGAAACCCCAACTCTAACTTAATTTTTATGTTATGCGATATGTGTGATGATATTAATGTGTAATATTACACACAGAACAGTTTAGTTAACAATGAAATTTGGTCAATGCAAAAAAGGTTTTATAATGATGATTACTGTTATTTATAAGATATATTCATTATTTATTACAACAAAAAAATTACATTATACACAAGCACCTTAAGGCGACAAAAGATTGCAAACAAATTACATTACAAATACAATAAATGGAAATCTCAAGCTATAGAATAGAGAGAAGTTGTCATAGAATAGAGAGAAGTTGTCATAGAATAGGGAGAAGTTGTAACTCAAAAAATACCCTAACTTAAATTATGCCTACAAATTATAAAGAAGTATTAAAAAGAGAATCATCAATCATGAGGAAAATATAATGCATATTTCTAGTCAGCACACTAAAGATAATCGACAAATATCAACAAATATCTATGGTGTGGATTCGAAAATTGAAAAACAAAAATATCCAAGCATTAAAGCTATACACGTGGATAAGCACTAGGACTAAAAAATTGCTCATTTCGAAGAAATTCTTTTTCAAGTCCAAGTATTTACTCAAAATGAACACAAAATATGCTTGTTTCTGAATTGAGAGATAGATTATATCTATAAACTCTCAATAATTGGACGACAAGCAAAGAGATTGAAAAATTATAATCGCAAAAGATAAAAGTAGAGATCTATTGTTGCCAATGGTGATTGAGTATACTTCGGTATTTATGAAACTTTTAATATATATATATATATGTGTGTGTGTGTGTGTGTGAGTGAAAATGAGACACCAAGAAGGAGTGGACAGAAAGTGAAAAAAATTGGCAAACAGAGAGAGACAGCAACGAACAATAAGTGATGCTTATTGCAACATGAAACACCTATACACTGAGCGATAACACCGTCTCATCAGTAGGTTATAGGATCACCGCGGGCGGCGATACAGGCAGCAACACGTCTAGGTACAGAGTCAATGAGCATACGGATGGTGTCCTGAGGGATGACTGCTCATTCCCTGTCAACCATTTGCCAGAGTTCGTCTTCTAAACGCACTGATGGCAGCGCACGCAAGCACCGTCGAATCACTTCCCAGACGTGTTCGATTGATGAGAGATCAGGGGAGACTGGTGGCCACGGAAGCACCTGCGCACCTTGCAATGCATGTCAACTGATGCGTGCCGTGTGTAGTCAGGCGTTATCCTGCTGGTAAATGGCATTAACCACCGTTTGAGGGAAGGGTAGTGTCACCGGCCGCAGCACGTCATCCGCGTATCGTTTGGGCAGTCATAGTGCCCTCAATACGGACCAGAGGTGAACTGCTATCGTAAGCGATGGCGCCGCAAAGCATGATGCCGCGTTGTCGCGCAGTGTGGCGTTCCCTAGTTGCAGCCGGATTGGACCTGTCGCCACTCCGGCTCCAGACTCGCACACGGCGACTGTTATTGCTAAAACGGAAGCGTGACTCGTCTGAGAATACGACCCTGTGCCATTCCGCCGTCCAGGTGACTCTATCCCGACACCATTGCAAACGGAGGGGTCTGTGCTGTTGGGTCAATGGCAGTCTTCTTAACGGGCGCGATGAGTGCAGGTCGCCGGCAACCAATCGGCGGATATGGTCCTGGTCTATATGGGAACATAAAGGGTGTCCTGTACGTTCTGCAAACGGACAACGGAAGTAGCCTGCGGAGCCGTCAACTCTTGCCGGCGGATGCATCGGTCCTCACGTTCTGATGTCAGTCCCGCCGTCCCGGCACCCCTCAAACGTGCCGCATTCCCTTATTCGAACCATCTTTGCCACAGCAGGAGCACCGTGGACGCGTATAGGTGACTGTCCACTGAGATTTGAAATATAGACCGATCTGCCCTTCTGAATCAGATTAACATACCCCTCGTGAAATCGCTTGTCTACTGGAACTGCCTCGGTTGGCGGCGGCCTAGCATTCTCTGCTACTACACGTTTCCTCTGAGACAAAATAAAATTGCGAAATGCTTTCCCTGGCAGACAGAGCGGCGCGACTATTCCCGATTCTGCAGGTTCCTTCCCTTGTATCTCACTCAATGTGCGCGGGACAGCTGCGCATTTCGCATCATTTACATTACTCGGTGAGCTGTGTCTACCCTGCAATTTGCATATTTTTCTGCCCACTCCTTCTTGGTGTCTCATTTTCACTGTCACATAGTGTATATATTTGAATAATCCTCTGGGAATTCTTTATTCCGTTACACTGCAGAAATTTCCTGTAGCTTCCACCCAATTATACATTCCAGTGTCTTGCAATGAATAGAATATATACGACCGCAATTTCCCTTTTCTATCAATTGGTTTCAAATAATAGACGTAAACAACGTAACCTATCATTTTGCATAGATTTGCGAATATGCTATAATGAATACAAATTACATTCTTTGCCTATATAACATATATACACACCGAGGTCAAAATATTATGGCCATCTAGTTTGTACTTCTGCTTCTGTAACCTATACGATGCAATGTGCTGCAAACTGCACGTAGAGAGACACTGTGAGTTGCTCCCTGAATCATATTATATGTAATTAAATACGGTGTTGGACATACAAGTCTATCAGCTAGCTCTCCGGGCAGCTCAAGTAATTAGTATCCTTTGACGACCACATGCTGTGAAATCGTAGATGACATTACAAGATATCCAAATTTGAATCAAAGTCCTTTATACCTCTAACACAATTCCCTTAAAGCTGTCTTTTGCCTTTTATACATGCTACTACGTGACCAGGCGCAGATCCAAATTGGGGTCAGAAGGTCAGCTGACCTCTTTCCATCAAAATTAATTTTAAAAGCTTTCTCAGAGGGGTAAAATAAATTATAGGTCTGGAATTAAGAGCCTCAGAGTTTGTAAGAGTTTTAAAGGAAATCGTGTTAAATCATCGGGAGGGCGATTGCTTCTTCCAAACTAGTCTATCTCTTAAAAGCTGTGAGTTATACATTTGTTCCTTTTAATGACTCTCAAAATATTCTAACACTAATATTATTACACTAACTGATACATGATATTAAATTTTAATAATTAATCATTATTAATTAATATAATTAATAAGTAAGATTCCGCAAACTTTGCTGCTTCATCAAAAAATAAACTAACAAAAACTAATAATAAATATGAAAAGGTATGGCTTTATCGCTCTTTTCTTGACCCCTAATATATTTTGGATACGCGCCTGCTTCTTCTTCGATCCAAACCGTTCGACCTACCTGAAAATGTAAAGTATCTGTTTGGGCAGCCTTGAAGTGCCGCCCAATTTAGATCGGAACCCAGTGGGGCGGCATCCACATGGACCATACCCTCTTTCCTCTACCACCAACCTCTCGAAGAACTCATATTTAACGTTCCCATACTCCGCGTGAACTAGGAGACAGTTTGAGCAGAGCCGATAATCGAACTCTGGTCATCCGAGTGCAATCTGCGCTCGCCAACCACTCCGCTGTCAGTAAGGGTATTTTACGTGTTCGCAATAGTACTTTCACAAGCATTGCAGAACGGTGACACCTGCTATGCTTGTAACGACATTTATTTCCTTCCATATATGCATTTTGTAAGTATGTAGATCCCTACAATTTATATAATCCCCTACAAAATTATAATGTGCATTTTTTCTATCCTGCTTTGCTGCTGAGATCATTACCGTAACTTTAGAATTCTCCGATAAAGGCACTGCACTTGCTTTTACTCAATTTGGCATGGTCCCTTTGCCGATTGTGTGCACTCATAAACTTTCCATACAAAGTTATTGGGGTGCTTAAAGACTTCCCTAGTAACTCTCTATACATAAGCATGATGACACTTGAATCAAGCTAAAAGAATATTCTCTATTTCTTTATTTTTCCAATGCTTTTACGATATCTTTGCTGCTGTGAGATATTCCTCAGATGCGAATAAAGGTGGAGATCGATGTCATACAAGAGGGCTCTTGAGGAAACTTGACAGAAAACAATCTGCTGCTATGGCATCTGGAAAATAGTTACAATAATCGTTTTTATTCATGCATAATGCAAAGTTTGTTGCATTTGTTATGGGTATAGATAACATTATCTCCCTCATTAATTCGGTTGGTTCAACTTTAACTGCGTAACACACAAATTGTAAAATATGTCTCGGAATTCAAGTTGCATTGTTGTGTTTTCCGAACATCTATGTTTGGAATAAGAATCTGACTAACTTTGGAAACAGAATCACTAACATTTTAAATATTTTTGTAAGGTAAAGTGGCCACTATAAGAAACAATTATTTTTTAGAAATACTAATGAGCTTTAAAAAATTTAAATAATATTCTTAACCAATGCTTTAATTTAAGTGGATTTATGGTTTTGCATGTAGTTCTTTATTGCGTATGTGTCTTATAAGAAGTAAATGGATATAGTCCTATCAAATGGCCACTTCAGAATGGTAAAGATGACAAAAAATAAAATACTTAAATCAATAAAGAATTAAATCACTTAAAAACATAAAAAAATTTCTTTAACACACTTTTTAAAATAATATAGTAAATACCAAACATAAATGTTGTTCATACGTATAAGCAATACAATCTTTCCATTTTTAAATTTCGAAATTAATTGAAAAATAGCACAATACTGTAATTCATCCAATGACTAAATACACAGTCCAGTCACATTATTGTGACCACCAGCTAACATCCGTAGTAACACCCGTGTGCAGCGCGGTCAGCAGTTAGACTGGCTGAGAGAGACTCAGTAAGGTGCTGGAAGGTGTTCATAGGTATGTGGAGCCATGCTGACTGCAGTGCATTTGACAGCTGCTAGGGGGTACTTAGTGGAAAATCCATAGAACGAACAACCCGATAGAGATGGTCCCACAGATACTTAATTGTGTTTAAGTCTGGGAAATTGATAACCAGGGAAGTACACAAAGTGGTTCGGCCAACGGCCCTACCGTGCTGAAAACACTGGTTCTCGTTAAATCACCGAAGTCAAGCAGCATCGGGAGCGGTTAGTACTTGGGTGGGTGACCACCTGGAAACACCGCGTGCTGTTGGCACATTTCGGGCGCAGTAGCCCGGTGGTTTGCGCGCTGGATTTGCACGCTGCCACAACTGCCGCCGTGTTCATGCGGAGTACGATCACGTTAAACATGTGGGTCCGTAAGTCCTTCCGAGAGGTTGGTGGTAGGGGAAGGAGGGTACGGTGCCTGTGGATGCCTCCCCCAACTGGGTTCCGGTCTAAATTGGGTGGCACTTCCCGGCCGTCCAAACAGTTACCTTATACCTTTCTGGTAGGTCGGGCGGTCTGGGTCTCAACAACAACAAAGTGGCTCGGACTCTTCATGCTCCTCCTGTCGTTTGAGATACACACCCTGATTTATTCGGCCAGTGAGTTACTTCAATGTAGCGCTGCAATTAGCACTCACTAACCTTCGGAGCCGACGTTCACCTCTCAAAATGGCGCTTAGTACTCCGCAGTTTCTACGTCACTTATTCGCAATGGTGCTATTTCTTCATTGACGATACACTTTTGACCACAGCAGCACGCGAACAGTTCACAAACTTCGCTGTTTCCGCTATTATTATATATACTAATTGCCAAGTGTCCGTCTGTCTGTCTGTCCGTCTGTCTGTATGTTTGTCCGTCTGTCACGTCTTTTTAGGCACTTCCCGAATAGATAAAGACTTGCAATTTGGAACACGGCTCGGTCGTTCGATGAAACCCCCTGGAAAAATCGAATTTTTCGAAAACGTTCTCTAGAGGGGGTGCTCCACCCCAAAACGTTCGAAAAGTGAAATGAAGGGAAAGCATGCTTTGCGATGAGATAGAGACTTCAAATTTGTTGTATGGGTAAATCGTTCGAAAGGCAGATAGTGTACATTTTCAGATTTTCAATATTTTCTACTTAAGGGGGTGCCGCGCACCAAAATGTTCGATTTACAGAATAAATGAAAAACGGCTGCTTTAAAATTTGATACAGGCTTGACATTTGGTATATGGGCTAATCATTTGAAGAAAACTCCCAAAACGAATATAGTTTTCTAAAATGTTCGTTTATGGGGTGCTCCTCACCAAAACGTTCAAAAAGTGAATTGATAGGAAAGTATGCTTTGCGATAAGATAGAGACTTCAAATTTGCTGTATGGGTGAACCGTTTAAAAGGATGAAAGTGTACAATTTCAGATTTCGAATATTTTCTACTTAAGGGGGTGCTGCACACCAAAATGTTCGATTTACCGAATAAATGAGAAACGGCTACTTTAAAATTTGATAGAGGCTTGAAATTTGATATATGGGCTAATCCTTTAATGAAAACACCCAAAACGAATATAGTTTTCTAAGATGTTCCTTTAGCGGGTGCTCCACACCAAAACGTTCAGAAAGTGAAATTATAGAAAAGTATGCTTTGCGATAAGATAGAGACTTCAAATTCGGTGTATGGGTAAACCGTTTGATAGGAAGAAAGTATACAATTTCAGATCTCGAATATTTTCTACTTAAGGGGGCGCCGCACACCTAATTGTTCGATTTACCGAATAAATGAGAAACGACTGCATTAAAATTTGATAGAGGCTTGATATTTGGTATATGGGCGAATAATGTGATAGTAAACCCAATGAAAATGGATTTTTTCAAAAATTAATATTTAAGGGGGTAGGTACTGTACACAAAAACATTCGAAAGTTGAATTGATAGAAAAAACATACTTTGAAATGAGATAGAGACTTCAAATATGGTGTAGGGGTAAATAGTTGAAAAGGTAGAAAGTGTGCAATTTCAGTTTTCCAATATTTGCTATTGTAGGGAGTGCCGCTCACTAAAATATTCGATTTGTCGAACAAACTGAAAACGCCTCCTTTACAATGTGATAGAGGCTTGAAATTTAGTATATAAGCTCATCATTTGAAAAACAAACCCAAGATGAATTCTATTTTTCAAATATGTGCATTTAAGAGGGAGTAACACCGAAAAACGTTCAAATGATGAAGTGATAGAAAAACATGCTTCGCGATAAGATAGAGACTTCAAATTTGGTGTACGGGGAGATAGATTGAAAGGAAAAAAGTGTGCATTTTCAGATTTCCAATATTTGCTACTTTAGGGTGTGCCGCACACCAATATGTTCGATTTTCCGAAAAATGAGACACTCATCCTTTTAAATGTGATACAGGCTTGATATTTAGTATATGAGCCAATCATCAGACAAAAAACTCAAGATGAACAGAGTTTTTTAGAAATGTTCATTTATGGGTCTGCTCCACAGAAAAACATTCGAAAGGGGAAATGATAAATTAGCATGCTTCGGGGTGAAATAGAGACTTTAATTTGGTGTACGGGTAGATAGTTCTAAAGGGAGAAGTGCGCAATTTAAGTTTTCCAATATTTTCTTCTTTAGGTGCACACCAAAATATTCGAGTTGCCGAATAAATGTGAAACGCGAAATACTCGAAAATTTACATTATTCAGGTTTTGCTTATTGCGAGACCGTTGATTTTCAACTGGTATTCGGCTAGTATATACTAATTGCCAAGTGTCCGTCAGTCTGTCTGTCTGTCTGTCTGTCCGTCTGTCACTCCTTTTTAGGCATTTCCCGAATAGATAGAGACTTGCAATTTGGTACACGGATCGATCGTTCGATAAAAACCCTGGGAAAATCGAATTTTTCGAAAACGCTCTCTAGAGGGGGTACTCCACCCCAAAACGTTCGAAAAGTGAAATGATGGGAAAGCATACTATGCCATAAGATAGGGACTTTAAATTTGGTGTATGAGTAAATCGTTCAAAAGGAAGAAAGTGTGCAATTTCAGAATTCTAATACTTTCTACTTAAGGGGGTGCCGCACACCAAAATGTTCGATTTACCAAATAAATGAGAAACGGCTCCTTTAAAATTTGATAGAGGCTTGAAATTAGTTATATGGACTAATCATTTGATGAAAACACCCAAGACGAATATAGTTTTTCAAAAACGTTCGTTTAAGGGGATACTCTAGAGGAAAACGTTAGAAAGGTGAATTGATAAGAAAACATACTTCGGGATGAGATAGAGATTTGAAATTTGGTGTACGGGTAGATAGTTTAGAAGGAAGAAAGTGTTCAATTTCGGTTTTCCAATATTTTCTACTTTAAGGGGTGTCGCACACAAAAATGTTCGATTTTCGGAATGAAGTAGAAATACCCCTTTTAGATCGTGATAGAGGCTTGATATTTGGTATATGCGCGAATCATTTGATAGAAAACCCAAGCAGAATCAGGTTTTCAAAAATGTATATTTAAGGGGCGGTGAGTTCTCCTCAAAAAAACATTCGAAGGGCAAAATGATAGAAAAAACATGGAGTTAGAGACTTCGAATTTGGTATACGGGTAGATAGTTAGAAAGGAAGAAAGTGTGCAATTTCAGTTTTCCAAAATTTGCTAATGTAGGGGGTGCCGCACACTAAAATATTCAATTTCGCGAACAACTGAAAAACGCCTCCTTTAGAGTGTGATAGAAGCTTGAAATTTAGTATACGGGCTAATCATTTGATAAAAAAAATTAAGATTATTACGGTTTATCAAAAATGATCATTTAAGGGAATGTAACACAGAAAAACGTTCGAAATATGAAGTGATAGAAAAACATGCTCCACAATAGGATGGAGACATCAAATTTGGTGTACTGGTAAATAATTTGAAAGAAAGAAAGTGTGCAAATTTCAAATTTCCAATATTTGCTACTTTAGATAGTGATGAACGCCAATATTTTCGATTTTCGGAATAAGTGAGACACGCTTCGTTTTAAACGTGATAGAGGCTTAATATTTGATATATGGGCAAATTACCTGATAAAAGAGCAGAGTTTTTCAAAAATGTTCATTTATGGGTGTGTTCCAATGAAAAACGTTCGAAAAGGGTGATGATAAAATAGTATACTTCGGGATGAGATAGAGACATTAATATGGTGTAATGGTAGATAGTTCGAAAGGAAGACGTGTGCAATTAAAATTTTCTAATATTTTCTTCTTTAGGGGGTTCTGCACACTAAAATATTCGATTTGCCGAATAAATATAAAACGTGAATTATTAAAAAAATGACGATATTCAGGGTATTCAGGGGGTGCTTATTGCGAAACCGTTGATTTTCAACGGGTATTCGGCTAGTATTTTAAAATAGTTTTAATGTATCTAAAAGGTTTTGTTACATCTTGCATCTTTAACACACGGGTGCATCTCTTTAGCATTAATAATTGCAATTTTACTTCCTGAGTATCTTAAAGGCAATACAATTTTCGTCTCCTTATTTTCTCTCACAAAATCGATATTCAAATTCTTCTCCACATCATAGTGAGTTACGTGGAATGTGAGAAAATGTAAGGAGGTAATGCAACCAACCACACAAACCTCTTAAGACATCAGATAATGTTAATTACAAACCAACGAGAAGCACTAATTAATCTTGATCAGTAGTTGAAGTTAAATGTTTCGTTAATACATAAGATTAATGCGAACCTTAATTCTGCTTTGATAGGATGTTCTTCCTTCATATTTATTAATTGCTTAGAAATCTAAATTATACATATATCAAAAATCAAAAGAATGAAAACCACAATGGAAACTTATACTTGACATCGTTTTACCCGAAATTCGGTGTTGTGGTATTTGTTATAAAGACAGTTTGCCTGTTGTATGTCAATTAAAATTGTTTATCATAATCGCTCCCAGATGATCCAAATATCCCAGATGATTCGTTGTGAGGAATTTTAGTAAAGCGATTTCGCTGTATTTAAGAGCGTAGACGAAATGGTAGTATATATAAACACAAGTTTTCTTTTATCTGTATTATTTTCCTTATATACAGTAATGTATAAGGAAAGTATTGTGACGGGGTCGAAAATTCGAATTCGAGTTTTCGACGGGAGAGCACGTTTCAAGCATCCCTGAACACGAATCGAATGTTTTTGTGGTGATGTCTGTGTGTGGGTGTGTGTGAAAATATGTGTGTGTGAAAGTATGTTTGTGTGTGTGTGTGTCAGTGAGACTGCGGAGACGATAACTGACAAACGGATGGACCGAATCGAACGAAATTTGGTACAAAATTTACAATCCATGAATACTGTAAGTCTATTGTTTTTATACGCAATCGAATGTTCAGAACCCCCTAAATTTCCGAGTGAAATTTTGAAAAAATCATCAAAAAATCAAAACCTCTAATAAAGTTATGCAAATAGACATTTCTTATGTAGTTTTTCATTGGAAAACGATTGACATAAATTTTAGAACGCTAGCATGAACCGTTCTCGAGATATATGATTTTTTGAAAAATGTACAGTAAGATAATAAAAATATATTTTCTATTGATTAATATGTTCACTTATCATACGTAATAACATGCGATAAATTTGGTGACATCATTCTCGTGGACCTAGCTCGTTCCATTCATGAAAAAAGATACTTTGAGTAATACTTTTGTATTTGAACGCCAATAGTCATTTATCTGCTGTTAGAATAACTTATTTCTCCATCCATAATACTTGGTGAGATTTTAGCGACTGATTTGGTGGAATGTCGCCAACTTGGCAACTTTTCAAAATGTTGCTTCATTAACGAAAATCTCGCCAAATGTATAAAAATGACGCTAAATCAATGAAAATGGCGACTATTGACGAAAATTCAATATCTTGGAAAGAATATAAATATCTGCTATAACAATAATCTATTTTATTTTACTGTAAAAGTAGTGAATTCATTGCATTATATAAGGAAAGTTATGTGCTGCCCACAACAGATTTTTTTAATCTGCAATTTTATTTCTATTCTGTTTCAGTTCTTCGAAGACTTAACGTTTGCTATTTTGTCAGTAATAATTGTAGGCTTAATATATAACTCACTAAACAGAATGCATCGGTTAACATTTTATCTAATAAACAGGTATCTTTTAATCAATATCTTCCATTTAATAAATTTAAAATGATAGCAGCTAGCTGCAGGTTGTTATCTATATTTTAGGGAAAGATTGAGAGGACATTGAAATTCGAATGACATTGCCCTTGCCTATCTTTATATCCTTCAGAAATGTTTCTTAAAACTTCATCAGAACACGTAAAGCCTTAGCAATAAATGCAATTTATTTTTATTTATTTATTTATTTTTTTTTTTTTGTAAAAAGCCCTTAAAATTACTTTTTACTATTTTTGAAATATAAGACCAAAACGGTATTTAATCAGGAGAACACATGAAAACGTTATTAACAGGAAATTTGTGAAGAAGTCTTCATATGGTGGCAAATGGCGTATATACTTCAATTTTATCGGAACTATTATGAATTTTAAATCTAACGCCCAACCCCCCTCAGGAAGTCATCATCTAAGCTATCTCCAAAACGAAAAGAAAAAAACACATCAGTCATTATCTATACTCTATCTATAGCTAATCCTGAAAAATAGATGTTTCAAGTAAAAATTTTGAACTGGACGTGTAAAAGAAAACGAAAGTGAAAATTCTTAGTTAATCACCCTACCTCTTCCACAAATTATTGCTGAATCCACATCAGTTATCATCTACACTTTATGCATTGCCAATTTCGAAATCTAAAAGTTTCAAATGAAATGAACAATTTTGAACCGGAAATGGAAATCCTTATTGAACTCACAAACCCCCTTCCGGAATTCGATTGTAAATCCAAAACCAGTTTTCATCCGAGCTCTAATTATAGCAGATATCGAGAAATATATGTTTCAATGAAAAACTTTAAAAAAAAATAGTTCCTATGTCAAAATTTTTGCTACAAACTAATGTTATTTAAAAAAAATCTTATGTGGGCAGCACATGACTTTCCTTATATAATGCCATGAATTTACTACTTTGACAGTAAAAAGAAAATAGATTATTGTTATAGTAGATATTTATATTCTTTCCAAGATATCGAATTTTCGTCAATGAGTCGACATTTTCATTGATTTAGCATCATTTATATCCATTTGGCGAATTTTTCGCTAATTTAGCAACATTTAAAAAAGTCGCCAAGTTGGCAACATTCCACCAGATTCGTCGCCAAAATCTCGCCAATCGTTATGGACGGAGAAATAAGTTATTTTTACAGCATATGAATGACTATTAGCGTTCAAATACAAAAGTATTTCTCAAAGTATCTTTCTTCATGAATGGAATGAGCTAGATCCACGAGAATGATCTCACCCAATTTATCGCATGGTATTACATATGAAAAGTGAACATGTTTCTCAATAGGAAATATTTTTTTGTTATTTTATAAGATTCTTTTTTCATTTTTTAACAAATGTCCAATATCTCGAGAACGGTTCATGTTAACGCTCCAAAATTTATATCAATCGTTTTCTAATGAAAAATTACATAAGAAATGGTTATTTGCGTAACTTTATTAGAGGTTTTGATTTTTTGACGATTTTTTCAAAATTTCACTCGAAAATTTAGGGGGGTTCTGAACATTCGATTGCGTATAAAAACAATAGGCTTCCAGTGTTTACGGATTGTAATTTTGTACCAAATTTCATTCGAATCGATCCATTTGTTCGTCTGTTATCATCTCCACAGACTCACTGACACACACACTTTCACACACACACACACACACTTTCACACACACACACACACACACACTTTCACACACACACTTTCACACACACACACACACACACACACACACACACATACACACACACACACACACACATACACACACACACATCACCTCAATGTTGGATTCGTGATCAGGGATACTTGAAACGTGCTCTCCCGTCAAAAACATGAATTCGAATTTTCGACCCCGTCACAATACTTTCCTTATACATTATTGTTTATAAGGAAAGTAATAGGTAGTTTAAATGCGTAATAAAATATCGAGATGCAATTTAAATTCAGTAAAATTTCGTTCAGTTACTAACGTGCATCAAATCAATATATAAATTCCACGCATGTCGTGGCAATTAGCGAGGAATATAAGATCAGAAATAAAGTAATAAGCCACATAAACCTCTTAAACTGTCAGATAAGGTTAAGAAAGGGGGTTGTATTAATTAATGCTGCACCGTCGTTGAGATTTCTGCTTTAAGGAATGCAATCTGCATGCGGAACTTGCTTCATTAATTAATAATTAACATTTACTTCAGTTCACGCAATCTAAGATAAGATTTCAAAATGAATATGGGCTAATTGAAAAAAATCTGATGTAGGCTGCACATACACTCTCGCTCATTTTCTGTTTATTTATTTAATAATTTATTAAATTGAGTTTAATTGCACAAAAGAACACGCATAATTATTTGGAATTATACTGAATTTGCCCATTTAATTCAATTTTCTTTTTCATTTGATAACTGGACATATTTTCAAAGACAAAATAAAATACAAAATGCAAAATAAAATACTATAATATCAAGTCCTATTGTAATGGCGTCGATATTATTATTTTCATCGTCAAAAATTACGTCTAAGCTAAGCAGTTAAATCATATATTTGAGCAAACGTAGTCTTTTATTTTAGATTATGACGATTTTTGAAAGTCACTTAACAAGAAAAGGCAGGTTATTTTTTCCACCGAATCGTACCAAAATCTAATCAGCACCATGGTAACCCATAAGTGATTTATCTACCGAACTTTGGGAAATTTTGTTAATTAGCACGTTAACTAGAGTGGATACATACAAATTTTGCGTTCCATTTCGCAAAAAAAGGCTGGTTCTTTTATCTCAAATTGTACCAAAATCTATTTAGCACCAGGGGCACCCATCTACTACAAATGACTTACTTACAAAATTGTATGAAATTTGGTAAATTTCTTTTTGAGTTAGAGTGGATAAACACATCGTACATGCAGAAGTCACGCTAAAAACAGTTTTTTTGTGTGTGTGTTCTAGAGGTCCCAAAACGATTGGATCTGTTGGAAAGTCGAGTTGTGATTTTCGACATAATTCCAATAATTTCCCTTTACATTACCATGTATTGTAGCGAAGGTAATAAAGTAAATAAAAAGAAAAATAAACAGTAAAATGAAATCCCATTTTCAGAATTGTAAACTACCTGCAATTTCGAATCACTAGCTATAAAATATTTTTTTCTCATAAATGTTATACAGCTTTTGTGATCTACCATACTTTTCAGTTGCTTAGCGTTAAAACGTAATTTTGATGTGAATAATACTACGAACGTAAGTAAGAACGTGTAAAATATCCTTCTTCACTAGAGTATCTTTCACCTCTTCCCCCGTCGCTTTTCTAGTTATTACCATTTACGCTTGTCAAGTTTCCAAAAATCCCACTTTTGACACTTATTTGTTACAACATATACTCAGAAATCGTGGGTGTGCGCTCAGGATATAAGAATGAGTCCAAATTCCTGGATAACTAACACGTTTATACACAAGCACAACGTAAACAGGAACAATATACAATAAAACGGCACTTAAATAATTTTTCACACTAATTTCACAAAACAACCGCTACTATTCCCAAAACATTGTCGTAAGTCACAGTTCAATGTATCTCGTATCTCGTCGACTGCTCTCCAACTGAGTAATGACTCCTTTTATAGACTCTTTATAAATACGTCTGTAAATCTCTCATATCTCGTAGAATATTCGTTATTTTGATGTGTTTCTCAAACCTTCTATAAGTCGCCAAATTGACGATAAAGCGCCAAATCATCCAACCCTTCTATTGAACGTCAGCATATGGTAATCTTAAACTCACGTCATAGAAAAAGTTGATTGTACGGATGTTTTCACCGTCTGGGTTAGAAAAGAGGCTCCAGTGAGGAAGGACATTTTACACGTACCTAACAATAACACCTATCGTTGGGGTACCTCTGGTTGAAATCGGAGAGTTACGAAAAATGTAAACAATTTTCGTATTTTCTCTCTTGAACCTAATAGATAAAGATATAAACAATATTTACTTATTTTGTCGGAAATAGAGTGTCCATTTATGTATATAATATAAATAATTTCAATATTTTAATATTTCAAACATTTTTTTTTAAACTAATAAGCTTTCGTCCGAGTAGATTTTTACTCCTTTTCTTACTCTCACTCGAAATATTTTCTAAACTATCAAATAGGTATAAACAGTAAACAACAAAAACGTCCAGTAAGAAGTTCTAGACTAATAATTTGTTTTTACAAAGCTCTTATTGCTTTCGAGAAAGCTGAAGAAAATTGGAAATTTTCCGATTTTCAAAGTTGTAATGTTTGTACCTCTAAAACTAAAAGTGACTAAAACTATGAACTATTATAAAGAAGTGATTTATAGCCCTTTAAAAGCTCTGCAAAGGTATATCATTGGATTTTGGGATCGATTGGTTAGATTTCGAATTATGGTAGTTATAATTTTAATATTTTATTATTTTCACCTGTTAAGTTTTCTAATACGAAGGACAGCTGTAACATTTAAAATGCCACAAGCTCAATATGTTTCTCCCTAAGTGAAATATAATTACACAGGCACGAAATATTTTGTTTCAAGGAAATTAGGAAGTGAGGTGAACTTGAGGATTTTAAATATGTTTGATGATTGATGAGGTTTGAAGAGAAGCATGGAATTCAAGTATATTTATGTGCCACCAGGCAAGTTTATAGAATCACCGAAATCTTAAAACTCGTCAAAGATAATGTATTAGTTTAGTTTATATGCCGCCAAGTAAGTTATTAAAATAATTCGACTATTTTGACATGAAGTCTGTAGTCGGGATATCTAGCTGAAATCGAAGCGAAAACTAAAAGCGTATAATTATTACTATAAATATTTAGTACTATGATTAGTTTGCGAGTAATTTTTGGCCCTTTGAAAGCCTTACAAAGATATATAATTGAATTGATACTTACTCTTCATAATGTAGTAGCTATAATTTCGGTATATTAATATTTTGAACTATTTTGAAAATATTGCTTTAATTTCGAGATTTTAGTACTGTTCTGAAAATGTATAAAAAAGACAAATTACCCACAAAGAAAGCCATTATTAACGCAAAAACCTTTTCGGCTCCATCGGAATGGAACCACTGTCGATATTTTTAACACTTTACAACAAAGTTGGAAAGTGTTTATGATTTTGTTCATTCTGTCTGTCTGTCTGTCAGTCTGTCTGTTAGCACGACTACAGTAAAAATGACTTTATCAAAATGAAATTTGAGTATGTTGTTCAGACGGTCTATGGGACCTATGGGAATATAAATGAATAATATCACCCAATTAGTTTTGGATTGAACCCGGGTTGAAAAATTGAAATACATTGAACCCCATGGGACCTAATTTTTTAAACATTTATTAAGCGGATTTAAAATTCACAAATTGCTTCGAAAGTTTTAGGAAATATTCAAATTATCCCATAAAATATATAAAAAAAAAATTCAGCAAAATATATTCAGTAGTTTTTTAAATAAAAATCAAAATAATAATTATACCCTTTATAGGAAGAGATCACATGACCATTATATGAAGAGATTACGTGACTCACTTCAAAATAAAATATGGTATCCATCTTGTGTCAAAATCGCGATTTTTTAAGTTCTTTTTAATTCATATTTAGTGTTGTATCCGTCCTAAAACCGCTTTATTTTTGCTTAAATTATGTGCATCTACATACTGAAACAACGCAATTACAATATATTTGAGTTTAAATGATCATCCAAATTTGATTATTTCTACAACGAAGCCTACTTTTCACTTATGGAAAATGTAAACAGCAAAATATGTAGAATGAGTTGTATAAGAATTGCTTCATTTCTTTAACGCACAATTATTTAGCTCATGGAGTCTGCAATATAGCTGATATGAATGAAATATTCATTGGTTTCATTGGATAGGGAAGAACATTCATTGGATAGAGAAGCAAACGATTCCTATATCAGACTTTCTCTATGAAGTTTTAAGCATAGAGTTAATGTACTTTTACCTCCGTGGTCTTAAGTTTTTAAATGAAATAAATTATTACAGTATTGTGATGAATGAAATGAATGGAAAAATGTTCATGAATGAAATGCTGTTTTTATAGAGAGAGCCAGGCGTGTTATATTTCGATGACATCATTTGAATGAATTTCAGTTGTTTTCGATGAAATTTTCAAATATAATAAATTATTGTAGTATTATGATAATTTTAAAAATATTACCGAGGAATGTATCGCATTTTATAGATGTTTAAATCAGGCAATTTATATTTCAATGCCGTCATTTGAATGAAGTTCATTTTTTTCGATGAAGTTTTAAGCTTTTAAATATAATAAATTAATGTAGTATTGTGCTAATTTTTAAAATATTACCGAGGAATGTATCGCATTTTAGAGATGTTTAAATAAAATTGCATTAAAAAAGTGTAAAATTGCATTGGAAAGTGTTTCATAATTAAGGCTTTATGCATGATTGATCTTGCATCTTACACGTCTTAATTGCAAATGGCAAAAATGGGTCGAATTTCACCTGTAAACATTCATAACTTTTAAACTAATTTGAAAGTTTAAAAAAATCTTGCCTAGATATTTCGTGGTTGTCGCCCACAAACGAACAGACATACAAACAGACATTCTCATTTATTCTTATAGATAATATACATAATCATGTTGCGTGTATTCTTCTGTATTTTTTCTGACTATTACAGTTTCTGTATAATTTTGGAACATAGTAAAGAAAACAAGAAAGATCAATCATGTATAAAACATTGATTATGAAACACTTTCCAACTTCAATGCAATTTTATTTAAACATCTCTAAAATACGATACATTCCTCGGTAATAGTTTTAAAATTGCCACAATACTATATTAATTTATTATACTTGAAAACATAAAACTTCATCGAAGAAAATGAACTTCATTCAAATGCCGGCATTGAAATATAAATTGCCTGGTTTAAACATCTCTAAAATGCGATACATTCATCGGTAATATTTTTAAAATTATCATAATACTACAAAATTTTATTATTTTCGAAAACTTCACCGAAAACAAATGAAATTCATTCAAATGACGTCATCGAAATATAACATGCCTGGCTCTTTCTATAAAAGCATCATTTCTTTCATAAAAATTTGTCCATTCATTTCATTCATCACAATACTATAATAATTTATTTTATTAAAAAATTTAAAACCATGGATATACATGTAATTTAACTCTATGCTTAAAACTTCATCGAAAAATCGTTTTCTTCTCTACGGAAATTCAATGAATGTTTCATTCATATCAGCTATATTGCAGACGCTATGAGTTAAATAATTTTGCGTTAAAGAAATTAAGCAATTCTTATACAACTCATTCTACATCTTTTGGTATTTATATTTTCCTTTAAGTGAAAAGTAGGCTTCGTTGTAGAAATAATTAAAGTTGGATAATCTTTTAAACTCAACTATATTGTAATTGCTCTGTTTCAATATGTAGATGCACAGAATTTAAGCAAAAATAAAGCGGTTTTAGGACGGATGCAACAACAAATTTGAATTAAAAAGAACTTTAAAAATCACGATTTTGACACAAGATGGATGCAATATTTTATTTTGAAGTGGGTCACGTGATCTCTTCATATAACGGCCAAGTGATCTCTCCATATAAAGAATGTAATTATTATTTTAATTTTTATTTACAAAACTACTGAATATATTTTGCTAAAAATTTTTTTATATATTTTATGGAATAATTTGAATATTTCCTAAAATTTTCGAAGCAATTTGTGAATTTTAAATCCGGTTAAAAAATGTTTGAAAAATTAGGTCCCATAGGGTTCAATGTATTTCATTTTTTCAACCCGGGTTCAATCCAAAACCAATTGGGTGATATTCTTCATTTATATTCCCATAGGTCCCACAGACCGTCTGAACAGACAGATGAACAACATACTAAAATTTCATTTTGATAAAGTCATTTTTACGGCAGTTATCGTGCTAACGGACAGACAGACAAACAGACAGAATGAACAAAGTCATAAACACTTTTCAACTTTGTTGTAAAGTGTTAATAAAACGAGACACCATGCCTATAATGTAACAGTTCTAGAGTAGCATCTAAGTAAGTAATGTAAGGTTAACTTTTTATCTATCTAACTATTATCAGCTTTTAATCAACAGTTGCTTTAATTTATGCTTCAAAAACACATGATAATTTATATATTACCTTTTTTTTCAAAATAATCTCCGTAAATGAATACAGTTACTCGTTTTCGACATTTAAACAAGTATCCAAATATAACTTCAAACTTGTATACGCACTTCAATTAGTGCGTGCAATTTAAGACGATATATGTGAAACTTGCTATCTTTCTCAAACATATGTTCTGCTACCAATATCCCCTGATTAATATTGGTAGATGATAATGATTTTCACTTCCATCTGAACAATCACATCCCTAATTAAGCTAGCTCTATTTTCAATAACATCTTGTGGAAGGAAAAGTTTCTGTTATTTATTGATGAATTCTTAAGAAACTTATCAATAAGTAACAGAATATAATAGATTGTTACTGCAACTAGAGCTTGCAAGTTTCCATAAAAATTTATTAAATACTTTACCGAGGAAACTGGCGGTGTCCGGTTTTTAAATAAAGACGCGCTACCCTAATAATACAAATATACAGATAACACCACTTAATTTCGAAACCGCCAGTTTTAAACCAAAATCGTGCCCGCGCTCCGTGTTTACTTTCCTTATATACATAATGTATAAGGAAAGTATTGTGACGAGGTCGAAAATTCGAAATCAAGTTTTCGACGGCAGAGCACGTTTCAAGCATCCCTGATCACGAATCCAACATTTTTGAGGTGAGATCTGTGTGTCGGTGTGTGTATGTGTGTAAAAGTGTGTGTGTGTGTGTGTGTAAAAGTGTGTGTGTGTGTGTGTGTGTGTGTGTGTGTGTGTGTGTGTATGTCTGTGTGTCAGTGAGTCTGTGGAGACGATATCTCACGAACGAATGGAGTGATTCGAATGAAATTTGGTACAAAAATTACAATCCATGAATACTGAAAGCCTATTGTTTTTAAACACAATCGAATCTTCAGAACTCCCCTAAATTTTCAAGTGAAATTTAGAAAAAATCATCAAAAAATCAAAACCTTTAATAAAGTTGCGCAAATAGACATTTCTTATGTAATTTTTCCTTAGATAACGATTGACACAAACTGTAGAGCGCTAGCATTAACCATTCTCGAGATATTGCACGTTTTTCAAATAAATTTCTCAAAACATCAAGTAAAATAAAAAAAAAATATTAACCGTTAAGAAACATTTTCCCTTTTCATATGTAATGTCATGCGATAAATTTGGTGACATTATTCACGTAGATATAACTCGTTCCATTCACGAGAAAATATACTTTGAGTAATACTTTAACGCCAATAGTCATTTAACTGCTGTAAGAATAACTTATTTCTCCTTCCATGACGCTTGGCGAGATTTTAACGACGAATTTGGCAGAATGTCGCCAACTTGGCGACTTTTTTAAATGTTGTCAAATTAACGAAAATCTTGCCAAATGGATAAAAATAACGCTAAATCAATTAAAATGACGATTAATTGGAGAAAATTCAATATCTTGGAAAGAATATAAGTACCTACTATAAGAATAGCATTTTAACTGTAAAAATAGTAAATTCACTGCATTATATACGGAAAGTCATGTGCTGCCCACATCAGATTTTTTCATCTGTAACCATACTAAATATACAACGCAGCATTAATACGCCCTAAATAAGCTTCATTAATATGCCCTAAGCTGCATTCTTTGATAAGCCTTAAATAAGCGTTCAGCAATTCGTCACGCATGTGCATCAGCGTCTGGTTCATCAATGGCCATGTTAAATATTTTACATTCGCTCAGTTAGAAAACCAGCATTCAAAAGTTACACTTTTAAATTGCTTAAAATAAACACAAGTAAATGAAAACATTTGAAGTCGCTACAAAGACAAAACGTCCCTTTACCCTAGAAGTAAAATTTAGAGCATTATATGCTATTTCGGTAAGTTTTCATCTCATTGTCAAGTTTACAGATTGAAATAATTATATATTCCAAAACATGAAAATTTATCTTTTAACCTCTTGCTTACGGGTGGGATAGCGTCAACCCACCGGTAAGCAAAAGGTTAAATTCACGAAATTAGAAAATCGTAAAAATTAAAAAATGTATATCAATCTACGTCTAGACCAAACAAACTACTGCAATGGCGTTCGCAAACCACCTGGAAAGGAAAAGTTCTTGCATTCCACCAGAATCTTCTAAATAAGTAGATTTGACGAAATGACGGAAAATGGCTTGTTTTCGGCTATAATACTATCTTTTCGGCTTAATTACTATTTACAGGTTTTCCTTTATACATGGTTATATTACACCAGAGTCTTTTTTATTTATTTATATTTTATTTTTATTTATTATTTATTTTTATTTTTTGTTTTTCTCAGGTTACAAAGAAAAAGTGTACTGCTGTCGCTAGATTTTTTTTATTTTATTCTTCAATAATTATAATTAAAATATGCACTCATAATTATTTCTATTAACCTATTATATTTATTGCACTACACCAAATGGTCTTATTTAAGAAGCTAATTGCAACAATAAATTTATGAGAAAGCTCTTTTACACACGTACTTCGTACAGTCATGAAATTTTTCGGGAAAATCCAGAAGGGATATCTGCGGAAATGGACGCTTAAATCCTTAGTGAACTGTTAAACCCCCTCCGAGATTGGATGCTATCCATATCAGCCATCATCTAAATTATATCTATAGCCAATTCTGAGAAATAGACGTTGCAAGGAAAATTCATTTTTTTAATCAGAAGTAACATCTCTAGAACCGGTAATAAAAATCCTTAGTGGATCCCTACAACCAACAACATTTAACGCTGAATCCATATTAGTCATCACCTAAAGCAAATCTTGCGAAATAGATGTTTCAAAGGAAATGTTTGAATCCAAAGTGAAAAAAAAAAAACGCAAGTGGAAATTTGTAGTGAAACCCCCTTAACCCGCCGAAATTTGATATTGAATCCATTTCAGTAATTATCTAAGCTCTATATATAACCAATATTGAAAAATAAATAATTCAATAATAATATTTTAACTGAAAGTGGACATTTTAATGAGTCATCCTACTTCCTCCAAAATTTGATGCCGAATACATATATCAGTTATTATCTAAGCTCTATTTATAGCCACTCTCGAAAAATAAATGTTTCTCGTAAAATGAAAATTTTAGATTCGAAAATAGGAAAGGAACCGTAGCTGGAAATCCTTATTTAACCCTCCTACCTCCTCCGATATTGGATACTCAATTAATAACTCCAACAGATCCTAAGAAATGAATGCTTCAAAATAAAATTGGAAAAACAATGACAACAATACGGAAGAAATTCTGCAACTTTTACACATAATTCTTTTTTACTCGTAATTATTTTTTTTATTTCTGTAAATTGTTCTTGTTTTTAATTTCTGTATTTACCCATAATTATTTTATTTTTAAATTAACCTATTATATTAACTGTGTTCTGTACCAAATGGTCTTATTTAAGAAGCTAATTGGAAAAAATAAAACCTATATATTACTAGACAGTTGCTTAAATCTGTGCTACAAAAACATCTGACAACTTACGCAACTTCTTCCTTTCTATAATATCACTAGATATCCTGTCTATAATATCACTATCATATCCTTTCATAAACTATCATATCACTATCATATCCTTCATAAATATCCTTTCTATAATATCACTATCTAATAGTATCCGGAAGTTTCTACGAAACTTTTAAGAGCTTTTTGCTTTTTTACACAAAAAATGTTTAGAATATTTATTGTTGGTGGCAAAATTTTACAATACCATTGTTTTTCTTAAAAAAAATTTTTTTTTTGTGCATCTATTTCTCAGGAACTGCTATAGATATTTCCTAGATAACCATTGATGTGAATTCAACGTAAATTTCGAAAGTGGTTAAGGGATGCATGTGTTACCGCTAAAGTGCAGAAATCAGTTATTCTACAGATTATCTAGGTAATGTGCAGATTAACTAGGGTGATCCTTAAAATTGCCGAAAATTGTTTCATTTCTCAAATTACCTAGGTAATCTGCAAATTACCTAGATAATCAGCACATTACCTACTAGACACTCGCTAAAGTGACAATAAGATCTTTGCTGGAACAACAGCAACGTTTCTAAAGAATCAAGTTAATACAATCAAACAGTCAACAAATTAGTTGACAGAATGAATCATCAATCAATTAAAAAACTATAATACAAAGAATCAAACGGTTTAAAATATTATTACAATTAAGGAAATGAATTTGCAAAACATATGATAAAATTATGCTTACTTATTAGTGCAATCTAAAGATTGGTGACACTTTGAATTACATAGCAATTGGTTTTTGCGACAAGCACACCCATTTGTGGTACATTTAGATTTGCAGTCACATTTTCTGAATCCCTGCCCAGTCCCAAGGGATTGTTTTATTGCTGTTTGACATAAAGATATTTCTACAGCAGGGACATCTTCTTTCGTTAAAAATCTCTCTTTGCAAACACTGAATTCAGATTTTGCATACAATTGTTTTAAAATACTCGTTTTAGTACCAAGTTTATAAAAGCCATCCTCTGTTTTACTAAGAACCACAGCTAAAATCGAGCTAGGTTAATGTGCCGTTAATGTGCACATAAGCCGTTAATGTGCACATTAAACCATACTAAAAGTGGGGGAAGAGGGGTAAGGAGTAGGGAAAAGAAATGAGAGAAACAAACTTTTGAACTTTAACGCACGGAAGCCGTTAATGTACACATTACCTAGATAAAATGCGGGAAAACTCTTGATTCCGCACGTTAACGGGGCAAATCAGTTAATCTGCAGATTAGCTAGGTGATGTGTAGATTGGCTAGGTAATGTGTATATTAGCTAGGTAATGTACACATTAACGTTTTTCGAGCTTTAGCGGTAACACATGTACTAAGGATTTTCACTTGCGGTTCCTTGAAATATCTATTTCTGAGGATTAGCTATAGATAGAACACGATGACTGATATGGATTCTGTCAGGTGAAGTCCCACCCATAAACTGACTTTTGGTGACACTGCATAAATAAATACACTAGAAGGTCTAAACACATCACCAAACATTAGAATTCTAATAAAATCATATTTTATTTACGATTTGTACAAGGATCTAAAACAAGATCCATTTTTTATGAAGTGATCGTATAAATACATTATGAATTACAGCCAAATCGCGAGACTTTCAAGTTCTCAATTAGAATATCATGATGCAGTAAATCGCAGTATTAATAACCGATAATTAATATTCCAGCTAATAGAAAACAGTCAAATTAATTATCAGAGTACTATCGGTTGTTTCCTCATTTTGCAGGAGCGTTATTTCACAAAACCAACAATATGGACTACACTCATTTAAAGGGAGATCCTTTCGACCTTTTCAGTTGCAATATTTCACTTGAATCCCCAAGATTCCTTAATATAAGGTTGGGCAGGCAGTCCGGCAACCAATGAGAAAGTTGCCAACTTGACAACATGGGAATTAAGTTTCGTCATTCGTGATGTCACGGTTCAAAGTAAACTTTGAAAAGAGATCCCAATACCCGAAAGTTTTCGCATTATTACAGTTAAAAATTGTTCGTTAATTTTAAAGTGTCAATATCCAGGCGTAAACAATTTGCGCAAAGATGTAAATTGTGCTGTGCACATATAATCCAATAACGTACAAGGAAATTAAGTGACGTCAGTGGAGTAGGATGACCGTCGCAGTTAACAAAGTCGGTCCCGCTCGAGAGTCCAAGAATAAATCGGGCGTTCTTAATTCCCATGTCGTCATATGCATAGATCCAAGTAAAAATAATGAAGTCAGTCATGACCGGGATAAGCACCCCCTGCTGAATCCTTTTCGTAAAAATATCGCACTTTCCTGGATAGAGGGGATGTCACTGCCTTTACCTGTGATTGGCCGTAAGCCACTTGACGTCGCTCATTCGCTGTTTTCCTCTGATGCGTTAGCAGCACTCCTAGTGAGCATCACCTGAATTAGAATTTTCTGGTGGAATTTCCTTTCTTCTGTGCTTTCGTTCAACGTCTTAAATCTTGAGAGTTCTACCCATTAAACGGTCACAGTTAATCCGTGCATTTTCATCCGTGTATCTAGTCCTTTCTCGATTCGACCCAGAACTGTCGCCTGCGTGTATATGTAATTTTAACTCCTATTATTGTTTTGTATGATATGTTAATTCCTCTAATGTTTGAATTGACTTGACACTTTATTCTTCGCCAAACAGATTCAGCATCAAATTCCAAATGGTTGGAGGATCCATTGAGGCTTTCACAGTCCGGTTCAAAAATATCCACTTTACTTTTAACATCTGCTTCTCAAATTCTGCTATAGATACAGCTTAGCTTAACTGATATGGATTCAGGAACAAGTTCCTTAGGGAGTTGAAGACTTCATTAAAGATCACAACTTTCGGTGTTACATTTTTTCACTTTCGGATCAAATATAGTCCTTGCAACATCTATTACTTTCCTTATATACATAATGTATAAGGAAAGTATTGTGACGCGGTCGAAAATTCGAATTCGAGTTTTCGACGGGAGAGCACGTTTCAAGCATCCCTGATCACGAATCGAACATTTTTGAGGTGATGTCTGTCTGTGTTATTATGTGTGTGTGTGTGTGTGCAGTTAGTCTGTGGAGACGATATCTCACGAACGAATGAAGCGATTCGAACAAAATTTGGTACAATTCGGGAATACTGGAAGCCTCTTGTTTATAAACACCATCGAATGTTCAGAACCCTCCTAAATTTTCGAATTAAATATTTAAAAAATCATCAAAAAATCAACACCTTTAATATAGTTGCGCAAATAGACATTTCTTATGTAATGTTTCCTTAGAAAACGATTGACATAAACTTTAGAACGCTAGCATGAACCGTTCTCGAGATATTGCACATTTTTCAAATAAATTTATCAAAAAAATCCCATAAATTAAAAAAAAATATTAGCTTTTAAGAAACATGTTCACATTTCATATGTAATACAATGCGATAAATTTGGTGCCATCATTCTCATGGTTCTAGTTCATTCCATTCATGAGAAAACATACTTTGAGTAATAATTTTTCTTTGCATGCCAATAGTTATTTATCTGCTATAAGATTAACTTATTTCTCCATCCATAACACTTGGCGAAATTTTGGCGACAAATGGCGGAATGTTGCCAACTTGGCGACATTTTAAAGTATTGCCAACTTAGCAAAAAATCTAGCCAAGATAAAAAATGACGCTAAATGAATGAAAATGACGACTCATTTACGAAAATTCAATATCTTGGAAAGAAAACAAGTATCTACTATAAGGATAACCTATTACTTTCCTTATATACATAATGTATAAGGAAAGTATTGTGACGGGGTCGAAAATTCGAATTCGAGTTTTCGACGGGAGAGCACGTTTCAAGCATCCCTGATCACGAATCAAACACTTTTGAAGTGATGTCTGTGTATGTCTGTGTGTGTGTGTGTGTGTGTGTGTGTCAGTGAGTCTGTGGAGACAATAACTGACGAACGCATGGACCGATTCGAACGAAATTTGGTACAAAAATCACAATCCATAAACACTGGAAGCCATCTGTTTTTATACGCAATCCAATGTACAGAACCCACCTAACTTTTCTAGTGAAATTTTGAAAAAATCGTCAAAAAATCAAAACCACTAATAAAGTTAAGCAAATAGACATTTCTTGTGTAATTTTCCATTAGAAAACGATTGACATAAATTTTAGAACGCTAACATGAACCATTCTCGAGATATTACACATTTTTCCAAAAAAATTATCAAAAAGTCATATAAAATAAAAAAAATATATTTCCTATTGGGAAACATGTTCACTTATCATATGTACCTCTCCCGGCCACACATTAAACTGCCGTAAGCCCTAGGGTTGGCTGCGTGGTCTAGGCCTTCGACTTATCATATGTAATACCATGCAATAAATTGGGTGACATCATTCTCGTGGATCTAGCTCGCTCCATTCACGGAAAAAAAGTACTTTGAGTAATACTTTTTTATTTGAACGCCAATAGTCATTTATCTGCTGTAAGAATAATTTATTTCTTCGTCCATAGCGCTTGACGAGATTTTGGCGACGAATTTGGTGGAATGTCGCCAACTTGACGACTTTTTTAAATGTTGCTAAATTGACGAAAAACTCGCCAAATGGTAAAAATGACGCTAAATCAATGACGACTCATTGATGATGAGGACAAGGAAAATGACGACTCATTGACTAAAATGAAATATCTTGGAAAGAATATAAATAACTACTATAAAAATAATCTATTTTTTTACTGTATAAGTAGTAAATTCATTGCATTATATAAAGAAAGTCCTGTGCTGCCCACATTAGGTATTTTTTTTATTGTAAAAGTAGTAAATTCATTGCATTATATAAGGAAAGTCATGTGTTGCCCATATTAGATTTTTATTTTTTAGAATCCGCTATAGATAGAGCTTAGACGCTTAAAGAATGGCTGCTAAGGATTCAGAATTAAATTCTGGCAGGGGATAAAAGTCCCAATAAAGATATCCTCTTCCGGTTCTAGAAATGTCACTTCCAGCCGAAAATTTGAATGACTGCACGAAATAAATGATCGTTTACACAGCCAGATATAAAGTTTCGTGAAAGTCCATTAATATCTGTGATAGATATTGTGTGCACAAGAAATTGACCTCAAACAGACGGACGATCATCACTCTAAAAATAGTGGAAACGTGTTCAGGAGGTCCTAAATCATATATCGGCATCAAAATCTCGAAATCGAAAATTTTCCTGAGAGCAATGCATTCTCCATACCATATTCTATAGTACGAGAAAGTGCATATACGTCAAACGGTTATTTAAATCCATACTACAAAAACACCCTGAAATTTACGCAGCTTCTTCTTTTCCATAATATCACTAGAGATTAATGTAGCTAATAGTTTCCGAAAATTTTAACGAATCGTTCCAAACTTTAGTGCGCAATTTATTCTTATGCAACATTTCAATTAACGGACGCAATTTAAGTCAAAATATGTGGGACTCCCCATCTTTCTGGAACATCTGTTGTGGCGTTGTCCTGATTAATACCGGTGGATAATAATGATTTTTATTTCCCTCTCAGCGTCCGAAGACTTATATTAATAATGAAGCTCCGTTTATAATCAACCCGTGTGCGTTTTATGCTTTCCAGAAATATCTTGGTAAATAAAGGGGAAAAGTTTTAATTTACCTTTATATTTGCATGTTTTAAATTAGAAAGATGGTTGTTTTGCTAGAAATGTCAACTTCTAGCGGGAATTCGTGTTTTTAGAGCTTTTTACTTTCTTATATTAAAATTAACTGGACTGTAACTCAACTCTACTTTCTTTTACCAGAATTCATTTTTATCACTTTACAACATAGTTGAAAGTGTGTGCATAGTTGAAAGTTTGTGACTTTGTGCATTCTGTCTGTCTGTCTGTCCGTTCGCACGATAACTGCCGCAAAAATGATTTTATCAAAATGAAATTTTAGTATGTTGTTCAGACGGTCTGTGGGACCTTTGGGAATATAAATGAACAATATCACCTAATTAGTTTTGGATTGAACCCGGGTTGAAAAAATGAAATACATTGAACCCTATGGGACCTAATTTTCCAAACGTTTTTTAAACGAATTTAAAATTCACAAATTGCTTCGAAAGTTTTAAAAAATATTCATAGTATCCCATAAAATATATAAAAAAAATTTCAGCAAGATATATTCAGTAGTTTTTTAAATGAAAATTAAAATAATAATTACACCCTTTATATGAAGACACGTAACCATTATATGAAGAGATCAAGTAACCCACTTCAAAATAAAATATGGCATCCATCTTGTGTCAAAATCGTAATTCAAAATCGTAATCAAAGTTTTTAAGTAGAATAAATCATTGTAGTACTGTGATGAATGAAATAAAAATGCATAAATGAATTATTTACTGCTTTCACAGAGAACCAGGTGATTTATATTTCGATGACATCATTTGAATCAAGTTCGTTTTTTTCGATGAAGTTTTAAATTTTCAAATATTATTAATTATTGCAGTATTGTGATAATTTTTTTAAACTATTACCGCTGAATGTATCGCATTTTAGAGATGTTTAAATAAAATTAGAGTTGGAAAGTGTTTCATAATCAATGCTTTATGCATGATTGATCTTTCTTGTTTTTTTTTTAATTTTACAAGAAATATTTAGAAAAATCGGTAACGTGGGCTCAAATGATTACAACTACAGCGTGTTACCCTTCACTTTAAAAGGCTTGAAAAAATCTTTCAATTGATTTTATACTTGAGAATCTACCCCTCCTGGGGGGTAACAATTACAATTTTAGCTACAATTTTTGCGAACTTCTAAGGAAACTCATAATTTATTTTCTTGTATGTAACCGGCATCAAATTGGCGTGTCTTTCTAATTTTTTTAAACGTAACTCACAGACTGATTTTGTGATATGAACTTGACCTTTGCAGCTTCGTGTAGCCTGAGCTAAATTTGATGTCGGCTACGTGGAAAGACTGGAACTGTCAGTTCCCGTAGAAGTTCACAGCAATTGTGCGTTAGCAAGTTCCTTGCTTCCATTGCAGATAACAGCTAGTCCATACAGAAGACCATCATAATGAGCGCGAAACCGGTCCATGGATGTTGTTATTAACAATTTTAATATCTTTAGAATTCAATTGAATGTATATCGAATGATTTCATTTGATTTCTTGTGTACAACTACAAGAAATCTATGCATTCAATAATATTAAGTAGAAATAATTATTTTTTTAACAGTATTTATTCACATTGAAAATTGACCAAATATGCCCAGATTGGTTTATATTAGGATCTATAAAATGACGTCATTCTTTTCAAATATTGTTATGTGTGGGCAAATATTTTACTCAACGAAAGAAGATATAGAAGAAGGATTATGTGCATCTTACATAATAAAGAAAAATGTGTGTGTGTGTGTGTGTAGTTTGCGTGTGTATAGTTTGTATATGTTGTTTGAGTAGTTTGTAGTGAGAAAGAAAAGCGTCGAACAATGACGAAATTTGGTACATGCCTTGGCGAAATTTTTTTCAATTCTAATTAGTTTTTAGTTTTTATGTTTTAGCAAGATTTTGTGCCATTTTCAAGTTATTTTTTTTCTGTTCATTTTAGATCGAAGTCGCGTAATGTCTCGAGAACAACGTCTTAACAGTCTCGAAATTATATCATTGACTTTTAAATAAAAAGTTCTGTATAAAATATATATTTCTATGGCAATTTAAATTTTTTTTAATATTATTTTCTATGGCATTTTCATTTTAAATGATTTTTTAATTATGACAAGTATTTTTTTATGATAATTTTCGAATTTTGAAAAAACAATATTCGATAAACGGATTGTCTTTCCCTGGTTGAAGCCCTCTGAAATCAATAAACCTGCAACGCTTATTGATTGAAATAATCGTACCAAATCTCGTTTGTTTCACGCAATTTGTTCGAGCAATATCGTTTCCATAGACAGACATCTTTGTAAAAATATTTTATTTGTAATCAGGGATGCTCAGAACATGGAAATGGGTCAAAATCCTACAGTCAAATTTTTGACCCCTTACCATAGTGTACCTTCAAATATACTACTATGTATTGTTCGGAAATTTAGAACTCTCTACATTCTTCTTAAAATCGCGGCTAATTTCCCGCTCACCAACAACTCTGAAAACTATTTTGCTAGAGAAATGATGACAGTTAACAAATACTTCATTTCTGGACGTGCTGTTCTCGCAATCATAACATGTTTGCTAAAGCAATTACTAAAGCCGGCTTAGAGATTCAACCAACCCTGATTAAGATGGGCGCAACTAAAGTTGTAATTAATTCAATATGCGGGTGTGCGTCGCTCTCATATAACTTTCAAATAAACTGCGACAGAAAAAAGTTATACGCACGTTTGCGCCAAATTAATTCTTAAGGCAACACAGTTAAAATAGTCATATGTGTCCAACACACAACTTACCTATTAGCTAACAAATTTTATTTTATGGAAAAAGCGAAATGGGTGTAATTTTTAATGTGTTTTCTCAGATTCATGATAACTCTTCTGTGCGAATTCGTTTCTGATCATTATTATAAAATATCGACTCATTTCAAAAGAGCACCAATTCTTTAGTTTTAACAGTATAGAATAAGAAAAGTGCAATTTCTCGGTCATGCTGCGCGTCAGTCTTGTAAATGTTGTTATTCGTTCTCATAAAACGAGAGAAGTGAAAATTACATATAAAAAGACTACTTATTTTGTATTGCATGACAGAAATTTGTTTTCCATATTAAAAAAAATGTTAAAACATTTAAGGATATTCCTTTGGTCCAATCTCGTTGAGAATGAATAAGTTTCATATATTTACCAACTGATTGACAAACATTGTGCTTAGACTCACAGATTGATAGGAAAACTTTCGTTTCACAGACGCTTTCTTGTTTTACTGAAGTAAGAGTCTTTCTCTTTTTCTCATTATGTATTTCTTTCTCCTTCTCTTATCTTTTTATTTCCGCTTCTGTTTCTCTTTATTTCTCTTTCTATTTCTTTATTTCAGTGTTCTTTCTCTATCTCTATTTCACTGTTCTTTCTGTATCTCTATCACTTTCTCTTTGTTTTTTATCTCTTTCTTTCTATATTTTTTCTTTCTTTGGGTTTTCTCTTTTCTCTATTTTTCTTCCTTTCTCTGTTTCTCTTTCCTTATCTATATTCCTTTCTTTTTCTTTTTCTTTATTTTAGTTTTACTCTATTTTAGAATTTTTCTCACTTTCTTTCTGTTTCTCTCTCTTCGTCCTTTTTCTCTTTCTCACTGTTTTTCTCTCTATTTTACTATTTCTTTCCCTTCTTTCTCTCTCTCTCTCTCTTCCTTTCTCTTTATCCCTTTCTATCGAATTTTCTGTCTTTCTCTTTCTTTCACTTTTCCTTTTGTTTCTTTCTTTCTGTTGATTTTTCATTCTTTCTCCCCTTCTTTCTATCTCTCTCTCTTCCTTTCTCTTTCAATTTCTTTTTTTTATTTTATTTTCCGTTCTTTGTCTCTTTCTTTCTTTTAGTCTTTTATTCTTTATCTTCTTTCTATTTCTCTCTCTCTCTCTCTCTCTCTCTCTCTCTCTCTTCCTTTCTCTTTACATCTTTCTTTCAATTTTTCTTCTTGCTGTTCCTTTTTCGTTCTTTGTTTCTTCCTTTCTTTTGGCCTTTCATTCTTTCTCTCCTTCTTTCTATCTCTCTCTCTCTTCATTTATCTTTATCTTTTTCTTTCAATTTCGCTTTTTTCTATTTTCCTTTTTCGTTCTTTGTCTCTTTCTTTTTTCTTTCAGCCTTTCTCTTTCTTTCAGTTTTTCCTTTTCCTTCCTTTATCTCTTTCTTTCTTTTGAATTTTCATTCTTTCTCTCCTTCTTTCCATCTCTCTCTTTCTTTTTCATTTATTTCAATTTTTCTCTATTTCCTTTTCGTTTTTGTCTCTTTCTTTTTTTTAGTCTTCCATTCTTTCTCTCCTTTCTATCTATCTCTAGTTCGCTACCTTTCTATTTATATCTTTCTTTCAATTTTTCCTTTTTCTGTTCCTTTTTCGTTCTTTGTCTTATTATATCTTTCTTTCTTTGTCTTATTTATATCTTTCTTTCTTTGTCTTATTTATATCTTTCTTTGAATTTTTCCTTTTCTGTTCCTTTTTCGTTCGTTGTCTCTTTCTTTCTTTTGACTTTTCATTCTTTCTCTCCTTTCTATCTATCTCTCTTCCTTTCTCTTCATCTCTTTCTTCCAATTTCGCTATTTTCTGATTTCCTCTTTCGTTCTTTGTCTCTTTCTTTCTTTCCTTCTGCCTTTCTCTTTCTTTCAGTTTTTCCTTTTCCTTTCTTTATCTCTTTCTTTCTTTTGACTTTCATTCTTTTTCCTTCTTTCTATCTCTCTCTTTCTTTTTATTTCTTTCAATTTTCTTTTTTCTATTTTCCTTTTCCATATTTTGTCACTTTCTTCCTTTTGGTCTTTTATTCTTTCTCTCCTTTCTATTGCTCTTTCATTCTTCCTCTCCTTTCTATTGCTCTCCCTCCTCTCTCTCTTCCTTTCTCTTTATATCTGTCTTTCAATTTTTCTTTTTTCTGTTCCTTTTTCGTTCTTTGTTTCTTTCTTTCTTTTGGCCTTTCATTCTTTATCTCCTTCTTTCTATCTATCTCTCTTCCTTTCTCTTTATCTTTTTCTTTCAATTTCGCTTTTTTCTGTTTTCCTTTTTCGTTCTCTGTCTCTTTTTTCTTTCCTTCTGTCTTTCTCTTTCTTTCAGTTTTCTCCTTTACCTTTCTTTATCTTTCTTTCTTTTGGTTTTTCATTCTTTCTCTCCTTTCAACTCTCTCTTTCTTTTTAATTTCTTTCAATTTTATTTTTTTCTATTTTTCTTTTTCGTTTTTTGTCTCTTTTCTTTCTTTCTTTTGGTCTTTCATTCTTTCTCTCCTTTCTATCTATCTATCTTTCAGTACCTTCCAATTACATCTTTCTTTCAATTTTTCCTTTTTCTGTTCCTTTTTCGTTCTTTGTCTCTTTCTTTCTTTTGGCCTTTCATTCTTTCTCTCCTTCATTATATCTATATCTCTTCCTTTCTCTTTATCTCTTTCTTTCAATTTCTCTTTCTTTTTCCTTTCTCGTTATTTGTTTCTTTTTTTCTTTCCTTCCTTCTTTCTTCTTTTTCTCTCACTATTACTTTCTTTTCCTGTTTATTTCTTTATATCTTAATTTCTCTTTTTTTACTATCCTTTTCTATTGCTTTCGTTAATTCTTTTTATCTCTCCTTCTCTATATTAATTTACCTTTATTTATTTGTTTTTTTTTTCTAGTTATTTTTTCTGTCTCTCATCCTGAAGAAGTAGGTTCCGAACTAGTTATTTTTTTTATTCTATTAGTAACGTAGATTTATACCCATAGAAATAAAAATACACGCTTATAAGAATTGTATTACTAATATTTTCAAATTTTACTAAAAAAGCTATTTAATTTTTTTTCCTAAAGTATATTTTTTGTCAGCTTCAACCGTGGCTTGGACTGGAAACATAAACAAAGCAGTGTACTGAAGATCTTCACAACCTCTTAACCTCCAAAAATAGGAGCATTTAGCCATCAAACTTACTCTTTGCTTTCTTAAACTCTTAAGGTCCCAGAGCATGCAGGGCAAAATATTTCTTTTATTTTCGCCTTTAATTGCGAATCAAACGTGGGAGCTGTTCGAAAATCCCTTTCTTCAAGTTGTTAAAGCGAAAGAAGCTATTACAGTTGTTCGTTTTACGAGGCAGGATAGTTTTATAGACCTATTCAGAAATTTTCGTTTATCGGTAGAGTTGCACTTTTATCTACTCTTCGATCCAAGTAATTATCACCATAGTCGTTAAATATCTTGCAGGAGGAGTTAATTTGGGTTATTTTGTGCTTTAACTTTCTTATAAAAACGTTAAAAAATAAATATTCTATAATTTTGTTTTGAGAAAAATTATGTTTTGGCACATCATTTTATTACTTTCCTTACATCTTTACATAGTTATCTAACGTGCTTTTGAATATTTACACATTTTTCTGAATATTTACACATTTTTCTGAATATTTACACATTTATACTATAGACCTTGAGACAGAACCTAACGGGAAAGGGCCTTTCGATTCCCACTTCATAGGTACTGGAAGAAATGGGGTTTTCAAAAATCATTCCAGGCCCTCAAGACGTTTCCCCTTTTAACATTTACGCAATTATAGTATCGTATGTGGAACAGAACTTAAGAGTCGAATTTCGATTCCTTCCCCAGGGTGCGGAATAAATTGAGTTTCTCTAAAGGTCATTCCAGATCCTCAAGAAATCTCCCCGTTGAATATTTGCTCACTTATAGTATCATCTATGGAACGAAATCTAACGGAGTCGGATTTTCAATTTTATCCATAAGGGTGCGAAAAAATTTGGAGTTCTCAAAACGTCATTCCAAGCCTCCAAGTAGCCTTCCAGTTTAATATTTGCATACTTATAGTATCGTCTATGGAACATAACCTAACGGAGTCAGATATTCATTTCCATTCTCAGAGATAAGGAAAAAATTGAGTTTTTTAAAAGTAATTCAATGCTCTCCAACATGCCTCCCGGTTGAATATGTGCACATTTATAGTATAGTCTACCGAACAGGACCTAACGGAGTCAAAGAATTGTCGATTCCCTCCCCCAAGAGTGCAGCAAAAAAAATGGAGTTTTTCAAAAATACCATTCCTTGACCTACAAGAAATCACCCCGTTGAATATTTGAACACTTATAGTATCGTCTATGGAACTAAATCTAACAGAGTCGGATTTTCAATTCTATCCACAAGGGTGCGAAAAAACTTGGGGTTTTCAAAAAGTCATTCCAAGCCTCCAAGTAGCCTCCCAGTTTAATATTTGCATACTTATAGTATCGTCTATGGAACAGAACCTAACGGAGTCGGATATTCATTTCCATTCTCAGAGATAAGGAAAAAATTGGATTTTTGAAAAGTAATTCCATGCTCCCCAACATGCCTCCCGGGTGAATATGTGCACAATTATAGTATCGTCTATGGAACAGAACTTAACGGAGTTGAAGACTTGTCGATTCCCTCCCCCAAGAGTGCGACAAAAAATATTTTCAAAAAACCCATTCCTTGACCTACAAGAAATCCCCTTTGAAAATTTGCACACTTATAGTATCGTATATGGTACGGAAATGTATCGTCTATGGTACAATTTTTGATTCCTTCCTAAAGGGTGAGGAAATAATTTGGTTTTTCAAAAAACAATTCTAGCCCCCCCCCACCCCCCCACCCACCCCCACCCCCCCCCCCACCCCCCACCCCACCCCACACTCCCCCGAGTTGTGCCCGTCGTTGAGTATTTGAGCACTTATAGTATCGTCCATGGAACAGAATCTAAAGAAGTCGGATTTTTGATTCCCTACCCACAGGGGTGAAAAAATTGGGTTTTAGAAAAAAGCCATTCTAATCTACCAAGAAACCTGCCCGTTGAATATTTGCACGCCTATAATATCGTATCTGAAAAAGAACCTAAAACACTAAAATAGAGCTTTTTGAAAATATATTTCAAGTTCTCCAGAACATCTCCTTCTCCCCTCCCCCACTCCGTTGACCCTTGCCGTCTTTCTAAATACCTTGCCGTTGACCAGCAAGTCTAAATGTTTGCACACTTATGACATTGTCTACGTTACGGAGTCTACCTAACGGAGTTTCCCCCTGTAGGGCATAATAATGGGAATGAACGAAAAATCTTGTCTAGACCGCTGACCTAGCACCCTGAAAGGCTGAAACTTTGCATACCCATAGTGTCGACCGTGAAACAAAACCTAACTACGCCAATTTTCGGTTAAGGTGATGTCTTTCGACATTAAGTAAGTACATACATTCGTTAAACAAAATGGTATGCTTCAGAGAAAGTTAATACTTAATTATTTACCAGTGAATTTCCCTTTCTTTGACAGGCTTAAATACTACTACATAATATAATGCATCTACAGAACTCATTATAACGAAGTCGGAAACTCGAAATTGAGCTTTCAGCGGATTTACACTTTTTGGCATCGCTGAAGTTATCACAAACATTCATATGCATGGGTGTGCGTGAGCTGTAAGAATGGAATTTAGCTCGATTGTTGGAAACATTTGAAGAATACTAGAGCCATATTGAATTCGATCGAATTCGAACACAATTCCTATATTCTTCGAATTATGTTTTAATTCATTGAAAAAATCATATCAATCAAACATATTAAATTTATAATTGTTTTATATGTGTCGTTTTATTGGGAAACAGTAGGCAGAGAAGAAAGTAGCACATAACTTTCCCTATATAATGCAATTAAATTACTTCTTTCACAGTAAAACATGATGTATAAGATCTGCGGCACAATTGTTTTTACTGTTGAATTGTACATTTGGAGCTTTCTAGGATGACAACATTTCGCACCCAATTAACTTATATTTCACGCAACTGTAAACTGACAATTATCAGTATTGATAGCATCCGCAATTAACGATATAGTACCATATATTGAAATATTTTAATAATTAATTTATCAACTTTTGGTGTCCTTTTCGTTAATTTAGCGTCATTTTCGCAATTTTAACAATATTTTTATCAATCTTGGGCGAAATATCGCTAAGTTGGCGATATTTTACTACATTATTGCCAAGTTCGCCAAATTTATAGCCAAGCATTACACAAATGATGAGAAGAGCATTTCTCATATATGTAAATGACTATTAACGTCAAAATAGTAAACGATTGCACAAATTATCGCCTCTTGTGAATGCAATGACCGAGATTGGTGTTAACCAATTTATCACATAATATTACATACGAAAAGTGAACATATTTAACAGCAGTATTTTTTTAATTTTAAATTATTTTTTTTCATAAATTTATTTTAAAAGTGCAATATCTCGAGAACGGTTCGTGCTAGAGTTCTAAAAAATTTTTATCAATCTTTTCAGAGGAAAATGTACATAAAAAATTATTATTTACGTGACATTATTGAACGCTCAGGTTGATCTTTTGATAATTTTTTCAAAATTTCATTCGAAAATTTGGAGGTTGGTTCGAGTTCAAGGATGCTTGAAACGTGCTCTTCCGTCAAAACTCGAATTCGAATTTTCGATCCCATCACAATGCTTTCCCTATGCATTATACATTTTTTATTCCAAAATATTATCAAAATTTATTCGATATCATTATATTAATGTTAAACGGCGCCAAAGTCACTATGTCATTTAAAAAAGGAGAATTCCACAAATATATGACGATATTTTTGCCCGAACTTCATTGTTCGCATCAGTTTCCTCGGAAGAATATTTTTGATTCTGCTTCGAAAACATTTGACTCGATTTATTTTGCAGACATACTGCTGTATATATGATGTTTGTAATTTATGTAATATAATTGAAATATGAACGTTCCATTAAAATAATTGTTCGACTTGGAAGTTATATTTTCCAAATAATTTACTGCATTCAATTCCAGATTAAATACACCGTTAAAAGCTAAAAGGTTAACATCGCATACACAATAAAGACATTTGAATATTAAATTCGCGTCAGGAAAACATCTTGTAGAAGTCGTTAAATATAACCTCCTACGGCAACCCTTCCGACTTTGTAATAAGCTGATATTTCGTCGTTGATGTTAACAATGTGCCGACGTCTTTTTTAGTCACGAATTATTTAGTCCCCGTGAATTTTTCTTGGCACATAGATAAGACTTTCTTCAAATATAGTACAAATAGAGAAAATGTTTATTTATTTATTTATATATTTATTTTTACTTTCCTTATATACATAATGTATAAGGAAAATATTGTGACGGGGTCGAAAACTCGAATTCGAGTTTTCGGCGGGAGAGCACGTTTCAAGCATCCCTGATCACGAATCAAACATTTTTGAGATGATGTCTGTGTGTGTGTGTGTGGAAGTATGTGTGTGTGTGTGGAGACGATATCTCACGAACGAATGGAGCGATTCGAATGAAATTTGGTACAAAAATTACAATCCGTAAATACTGGAGGCCTATTGTTTTTAAACGCAATCGAATGTTCAGAACCCCCCTAAATTTTCGAGTAAAATTTTAACAAAATCATCAAAAAATCAAACCTTTAATAAAGTTACGCAAATAGACATTTCTTACGTAATTTTTCCTTAGAAAACGATTGACATAAACTTTAGAACGCTATCATGAACCGTTCTCGAGATATTGCTCATTTTTCAAATAAATTTACCAAAAAATTCCATAAATTAAAATAATTATATTAACTCTTGAGAAACATGTTCACTTTTCATACGTAACATCATGTGATGAATTTGGTGACATAATTCTCGTGGTTCTAGTTCGTAACTTTCATGAGAAATGATACTTTGAGTAATACTTTTGTATTTCAACGCCAATAGTCATTTATCTGCTATCAGAATAACTTATTTCTCCGTCCATAACACTTGGCGAGATGTTGGCGACGAATTTTGGTAGAATGTCGCCAACTTGGCGACTTTTTTAAGTATTGCCAAATTAATGAAAATCTCGCCAAATGGATAAAAATGACACTAAATCAATGAAAATGACGACTAATTGACAAAAATTCAATATCTTGGAAAGAATATAAGTATCTACTATAAGAATAACCTATTTTTTTACTGTAAAAGTAGTAAATTCATTACATTATATAAGGAAAGTCATGTGCTGCCCACATCAGATTTTTTACTAAGAGGTTGAATAACCTCTTGGTTCTTATATTTGCATTTATTCTTATAACAAATTACTTACCCGGGTCCTAAATGAGCATCCGTGTCTTAAATAATACAGATAAAGATAACAGCACTCAATTCTCAAATAGCCTATTTTTAACTAAAATCATTCTCGTGCTTTGTTTTTTCCTAACGCAACCATGACATATATACCATATCAATTATATAATTATATACATTATATAATGTTTATATTGTATATATACAATATATACATTATAGGGCATACATCCTATATAAGCGATAGTATGGAATGCATAAAGTAAGTGATCCTCTTCCATCCGTTTCAGCCTTTCATCTCTTGCAGCCTTTTTGTTCGTAAAATTCCTGAACAGACGCAGATTCCCTCTCACGATTAGCATTATGAATTCCTATACGACTCCTAACACTACATAATTACTGTAGCACCCTTTAACAAAATGCAATTGCTTTTCGAACCCCTAGACTTCCTCTCCCAAACAAAACAAAAATTCATTATAATCCCCTAAAAACGTACCTATCTCACAGACAGTGAAACTAGCAATAGTTTGAATTGAAAATATTAAATTAATAACGTCTTTAAAACTATAAGGATTTTCAGTAATTAAATTTGTATTTTAGATATATTGAATTTTGGCGACATTTAGTCCAAACTAAACAAATTGGCGATATTGTGCCTATTTCTTTTTGTGGGGGGGGGGGGAGGGGGGGGGTGTCAAGTTTATAGTATTACAATTTCCCAGAAAGGGCCACAGCCAACTCTGTGAGAAACTATGCATAACATCTTTAGTAAATCAAATTATCTTATAAATCCGTAAAAGAAAATATATTTTGAAACCATCGTCGTTTTATAATTAATAGTGATTAATTACATACATGCAATTGAAGCAGTTTAACATAAATGCAGTTAAAGTGATTAAACATAATACAATTCAACATCTTTAACTACATATGATACAACTGCATATCGGTACAAAATTTAATATTAGTAAATGCTTCTTTTTAATTAAAAAGCCAGGCATTTTAAGTTTAAATTGCGCTTGTATCTTCCATTTGTTATGTTATTTGAACAGCAACGAAAATTGAAATGCTTTAATTCTATTTTACTTTTGTTCAATGCACTTTTTGTTCAATGGAAAATCAGAATTAAGAGTTTTCGACGGATCTATGCGTTTTGGTCCTTGTAGAATACGAATTAACTATTTTTATCTTGACGTTTGTGTGTGTGTGTGCGATCGCGCACTAGCGCGTGTGTATTTATGCAATATATATGTCTTCTAATTCAAAAAATATTCGATAGGTTTTTGTAATATTTCATAATTACGTCTCGTATGGGTTACCCTGGTGCTGATTAGATTTTATTACTTTGAAAAGTGAAACCGGCTTTTACTCTAAGTTAAAGCGTTTTCAAAATATTTAAATTTTTTTATTTTATTTTTGTGATGTAACGACTCTTTGAAATACGTACGCTATATCGGCAAATTAAAAATATATATTTATTTTTGAAACTGCAAATTTTTATAATTCAAAATAAATATCTATTTAACGTATTTATTTTGAGCTAAATTTAAAAAAATGCATATAAAAAATAAAGTAAGAAAATTTAATTTAAATCTGTACGAAAAGTGATGTGCTGCCCATATCAGACATGTAACATTTTAAAATTTGTTTAATCTATTTTCTTGTTAATAGGTACTTTGCTCATGGAATTCTTTAAATACAAGCTATACTACTTTATTCTCGAATAATGAAGAGCTTTACATAAATGCAGTGATAGAACACATGAATGCTCAATAAATATATTCTACCGCTTCTTGTTACCTTCATTATCCTTTCCAGATTTTTGTCACTCAAATAAATGCAGTGATAGAACACATGCATGCTCAGTAAATATATTCTACCGCTTCTTGTTACCTTCATTATCCTGTCCAGTTTTTCGTCACTCAAATAATTGTAGTGATAGAACACATACATGCTCAATAAATATATTCTACCGCTTCTTGTTGCCTTCATTGCCCTTTTTAGATTTTTGTCACTCAAATAAATGCAGTGATATAACACATGCATGCTCAGTAAATATATTCTACCGCTTTTTGTTACCTTCATTATCCTTTCCAGATTTTTGTCACTCAAATAAATGCAGTGATATAACACATGCATGCTCAGTAAATATATTCTACCGCTTCTTGTTACCTTCATTATCCTTTCCAGATTTTTGTCACTCAAATAAATGCAGTGATAGAACACATGCATGCTCAGTAAATATATTCTACCGCTTCTTGTTACCTTCATTATCCTTTCCAGATTTTTGTAACTCAAATAAATGCAGTGATAGAACATATGCATGCTCAGTAAATATATTCTACCACTTCTTGTTGCCTTCATTGCCCTTTCTAGATTTTTGTCACTCAAATAAATGCAGTGATATAACACATGCATGCTCAGTAAATATATTCTACCGCTTCTTGTTACCTTCATTATCCTTTCCAGATTTTTGTCACTCAAATAAATGCAGTGATAGAACACATGCATGCTCAGTAAATATATTCTACCACTTCTTGTTACCTTCATTATCCTGTCTAGTTTTTGGTCACTTAATTGTAGTGATAGAACACATACATGCTCAGTAAATATATTCTACCGCTTCTTGTTACCTTCATTATCCTGTCCAGTTTTTCGTCACTCAAATAATTGTAGTGATAGAACACATACATGCTCAATAAATATATTCTACCGCTTCTTGTTGCTTTCATTGCCCTTTCTAGATTTTTGTCACTCAAATAAATGCAGTGATAGAACACATGCATGCTCAGTAAATATATTCTACCGCTTCTTGTTACCTTCATTATCCTTTCCAGATTTTTGTCACTCAAATAAATGCAGTGATAGAACATATGCATGCTCAGTAAATATATTCTACCACTTCTTGTTGCCTTCATTGCCCTTTCTAGATTTGTGTCACTCAAATAAATGCAGTGATATAACACATGCATGCTCAGTAAATATATTCTACCGCTTCTTGTTACCTTCATTATCCTTTCCAGATTTTTGTTACTCAAATAAATGCAGTGATAGAACATATGCATGCTCAGCAAATATATTCTACCACTTCTTGTTACCTTCATTATCCTGTCTAGTTTTTCGTCACTCAAATAAATGTAGTGATAGAACACATACATGCTCAGTAAATATATTCTACCGCTTCTTGTTGCCTTCATTGCCCTTTCTAGATTTTTGTCACTCAAATAAATGCAGTGATATAACAAATGCATGCTCAGTAAATATATTCTACCGCTTCTTGTTACCTCCATTATCCTCTCTAGTTTTTTGTCACTCATTATCTAATGCAAACACACTTCTTGGAGGATCTAAAATATTTGTTTACCATTTCGTTAATACACTAAATTCTTTATTTGGAAACTTCGTATCAATTCGTTCTCTGATCCTTCCCTTCCCTCCCCCTCTTCTTTCGACTTTAATCGTCCTCTCTTTAATTCTTCCCCCTCAAACCGCATTGTCCTCCGTAAACCCCTTAATCCTTCCTCTTTCTCCCATCTAAATTTTTAAACCGACGGCTCCAAACTTGATGATAATTTTGGCTTTTCTGCTTGTTTATTTAATCATGATAAATTAGAAGACGTTTTTAAATTCAAACTTGACAATGGGAACAGAGTTTTTCAGGCAGAAATCACGGCCATTAACTTTGCCATTGACTGGGCAACTGATAACTTCTCCAAAATAAATATTTTGTCGGATAGCCTTTCATCAATCCTGGTCTTTAAATCAATTAAAAACAAATCTAACTACATTAACTCTATCAAAAACTCTGCTTCTCGCTCTAAACACCTTTTTAATCTTATTTGGGTCAAGGCCCATGCTGACATTCTGGAAAATGAAGTCGCGGACTTCCACGCTAAAGAAGCATCCTCCTCCGGTTTTCCTTTTTCAGTTCCTCTTCCCTATTCTCGTTTAACAAATTTTTGCAAAAATCTCTTACTTCAAAACTGGCAAAAGTATCTTAATGAATATATCTCCCCTAGGACTCATGACCCAGCCAGAATTCTAAATTATCTCCCCAAAGTTAACGTAAATACCCAAATTCATAATAAATACTTAATCTATTTTTTAACTGGTCATGGTCCTTTTCTTGATTATTTATACTATTTTAAACATAAAAAATCCTCGAACTGCTTATGCAACTCTTTTGGCGACGTAGATCACTTTGTTTTCTCATGCCCCTTAACTAAGAAATTTCATTTTTCTAAACCTGCTCCTGGAAATCAAGCGGCTTGGTTTTCCAGTGTCAGCCGCAACAGTCAATCCATTTTTTATCTTAAGAACTGTGTCCTCATTGCAAGAAACATTTCCAATAAAGTAAATTGACAAGTTCGTCGGGCTTTACTGCTTTTAACTTTCCTGATCAATGAAGATTCCTCTGCTGTTCCCCTTTTCCTGCTTTTGTTTGTACAAACTTGTATATATTAAATTGTAAATACACTCATCATATTGCCAACTGATAACACTATTGTTAAATTGAAAACACTTTCATCTTTTATTATCAACCTCCCATGTCAATTTGTATTTACTTCATCATCTATATCATGTTGTGCAATGTCTCATTATTATTATCCTTGATGTTTTTCTGAATGTTTCGTGTCCATATTTGTGTCTGTTTACAGTACCTGTCTTCGTTATGTCCGTATTTCTTGTCTGTAAAACTGTCTGTCTTACGAATTTATTCTTAAATTTTAAAAAACTGGATTTTTAATAAACCTCCAGAGCGGTCGCTGTCCTTGGAAGTCGGTACCTGCAAGCTTCCTTTCCCGGTCGTCCAACCAGCTACTCAAATCCTTGGATGAGTCGGACGGCCTGGGTCTTCCACATTCCACTCACATCCCCTTTAACAAAATGTGTTTCATCCTTGTTAAATCACAGCAGTATTGATTAAAAATGACGCGAAAACAACGATCCTTTCACTTTCAGGTATTATAAAGTAACTTCATCGATTTCGGATAAACTTTAAAAAGAAAACTTCATGAAAACATGTTTCGTAGTTATTATGCTATCTTTTAACTCGAAAATTAATGGAGATACGTCACATGAATAGATAAATTTAAGACTTTCTGGCAATACTTCTGTCGAATTTCGTCAATATCTCTGTATATTAAAAAAATCTGAAGTATACCACAAGCCGTTCCCTACAGTTGTTCGTTCGTTACTAATTCCCCCGTGGTAAAGAAGCGCCTACGCACCTCGTCCACAAGATCCCCAGGGTATCCCATGGCGAAGGGGAGGAAATTTGCAGCTTCACTTTTATAGAGGCTCTCCGAAGGGCGGAAGTCTGACTTGGCCTCGACATGACAACATCCATGTCCGCTGGCGGGATTCGAACTCGCAACCCGGCAATCCAGCGATTAGACGGAAAGGCATGCCCCTGACCCGTCGACCACCGGATCGGCCCTGCAGTTGTAAAGAACCTTGCTTCCCCAACCTTGGATCGAACCCTGTATCTTTAAACTGGCCAGCCGACACTCTACCGTTGAGTTACTGGGACGAAATTCCAAGCTCTTATTGTCAAAGTGGACTTTGCGTTCTCCACTCTCTAATGTCAGATTGGCGTGCAACGGACAATCTGACGGATCACCTGCTGCTCCACTTTAGCTCAGGTTAGCCTCCTGGTGGTATTTTTACCCTCTAGGTTAGCTTTCCTGCCTGGTCGTTATCCTCTCGATTTGAAGTCGGAGTTCCATATCCCAGAAACCACTGAATCCATGCTAGTCTTACTAGGGTCGCTTTTAGACAGCCGACATCTTTACACTAACCTAGAGAGTTGATTTGTTCCTGCGCCTTGTAAAGAACCTTGAATCTTTGATCTGACCAGCTGACTCTCTACAGTTGAGCTACTGGGACGAAATTGCAAGCTCAAAGTGGACTCTGCACAGTCTTAAATTCATTTTTCGTTATTTATGTACAGTCGGCCTCCCAAAAAAAAATTTCGAACACCAGTCTTTATTCCAGTTCATAAATTCAAACCAAAAGTATCATTACACTCGTAATTATGTCTTCTATAGATAAATGAGCAACTAATTTACATGATATGTCATCTTCATATTGAACTTTGTTCCAACTCGATTTATTCAAAGAACAACACCCACTTTTGAAAACAGAATCTGATTCTCCATGTCGAAGCACAAAGAATGCATGTAAATTGTATATATTTTACTCAAACCGTTAGGGAGTTCTTGAAATTTAGAGCTCCTAATGTTAAGTGGGTGCTGCAGTTTTTCTTTTATATTTTCCGAGAGAGTTAGAGCGACAAACTACTTCATATTTTATATTATGATACTAAATAACCAAAATAAAATGTATGCCATTTTTCATCTTCAAACAATCTTTTAATTATTAATTATAATTGTCATAATTGAAGAAACTATATAAATAGAAAAGTGGGTAAAGTTTGACGACAATCGATTCAGCACTGTCGAAAACCTTGGTGTGCAAAATTTTAGTTCATTCCTTTCAGTACTTTTTGAAATAAAGACCTACATTCAAAACTGCATCATTTTGAAGCTTTTGGGGGATCATCCATCGATTGCTGATGGAAAATACTTAAAAGAAAAATTTTCAAAATTGCAATGTATAGCAAAGTTAAGACACTTAGAATACAGTGTGTCCCAAAAACATTGACCTCGGCTTTTATTTCTTAAATATTGATCTTAGACATATATAATAAATTACAAAGTTGCGTAAATAAAGGTACAGAATTTTATGAAATCGATAAACATTTTCAGAGGATAAAATTTGAAGAAATACAAAATTTAAACTTTTAAACGGCCCCCGTACAAAAACATTTCCAATGAGTAAAATGTGCCCCATATACTAATAAGGTGATGTACAAAATTTCAGCATTTTATCATAAAAAGTCCTAAAGTTATGTTTAAACAAATTTGGTGAGGGATTAATCACAAATTAAAATGTAAATGTTTACAGCAAGAGTGCAAATGACGCAACGCAGAAATGCATCATCGGCAAATAATATCTGCCTCTTATCTTTAATGGATCTTTTGCGTGGATGGAAAACATTTTGAACAAGCTTTGTAATCTTTGTGCAAAGTTATTATTTCTACACAATGTAGATACTTTTGTACCAATAAATAGCAAAATTATTTATTTATGTAATCATTTTTTCTTTCGTAATTTGTGTATGACCCTGAAAAGCGATGTGACGACATTATTTTTCCCCTCTGAGAACCCATGTCGATGCATCGAAGAGTGGTTTAAGTCAGCATTTTTGTCTTTTTATATCTCTGTGACTTTTTATTATAAAATGCTGAAATTTTGTACATCACCTTAGTAGTGTATGGCGCATATTTTACTCATTGGAAATGTTTTTGTACAGCGGCCGTATAAAAATTTAAATTTTGTATTTCTTAAAATTTAATTCCCTTGAAAATTTTAATCGATTTCATAAAATTCTGTACCTTTTCTTACGCAACTTTGTAATTTATGATATATGTCTAAGATCAATATTTAAGGTATAAAGGCCGAGGTCAATGTTTTTGGGACACCCTGTATATGCAACAAGTTAGCAAACATGGTTATTGAATTTGTGTTAGGGAAAAATCCATAATTTAAAGTGCAATGACAAATTTGAAAGTGGATTCAATTTAGACGCATGCGTGCTATGTCCATTTTTCTTTACATAACTTTGCGTTTAATATTATAGAAACATTTTATATAAAATAATTTTAATTTCGAAATCGACAACAATTAATGATGAAATTATAAATTAAACCAAATGCATATGCTTTTCCAATGTGGGGAATGCTGTTGACGAATGTATAGGGAAAAGTCTAAATTTACATACTTGTGAATTTGTGGGGTTAATTGCACTATCTCATTGAAAATAGAATCAAATAAATAAAAAAATTTTAATTACCTTCAACTTGTTAATTGTATTTAGAAGCCATGACAACGACTGTAAAGAACATTTTTTATGCAAATTTTATGTTCTGTAGCTTTGTTTGAAGGTAAGCCCTTCTGTAAAATGTTAGTGAGAGTTAGCTTTGAAGAACCGCTTATGCAGCGTGGGGATTATTTCGGCAGGTTACCGACCTTGTCCACAGCTGCATAGATTCTACTATGTCGCAACGCACTTAAGAAGTTATTAACAGGAACGATCACTTTACGTCTTATTGAATTGTAATCTTTTATGTATATATATTTATACTAGAAGGTATGCCCGTCATATGACGGAATTAAAATTTTGCAAAGCGTTATCTTCTATACTTAGGGTCATTTTTATCAATTTGGTGATATTTTTATCAATTTGACGACATTTTCGTCAATCTGGCAATATTTAAAACTGTCGCCAAGTTTGCGGCATCTCTCCAAATTATTCGCCAAGCATTATGTACAGGGGTAGAAATGCGTTATTCTTATGGTCATTTACTATGTTCTTTCCAAGATATTGAGTTTTCATAAATTAGTTGTCATTCCCATTGATTTATTGTCATTTTTATCAATTTGGCGACATTTCGTCAATTTGGCAACGTTTCAAAAACTCGCTAAATTGGCGATATGCCGCCAAAATTTGTCACCAGAATTTTGCCAATAGTTACGCCGAAGAAATAGATTATTCTTATAGTAGATTCTTATATTATTTCCAAGATATTGAATTTTCATCAATTTGTCGTCATTTTTAGCACTTTACAACATAGTTGAAAAGTGTTTATAACTTTGTTCATTCTGTCTGTCTGTCTGTCTGTCTCGCTGTCCGTTAGCACGATAACTGCCGTAATAATGACTTTATCAAAATGACATTTTAGTATATTGTTCAGACGGTCTGTGGAACCTATGGGAATATAAATGAATAATATCACCCATTTAGTTTTGGATTGAACCCGGGTTGAAAAAATGAAATACATTGAACCGGGGTTGAAAAAATGAAATACATGGAATCCGGGTTGAAAAAATGAAAATACATTGAACCGGGGTTGAAAAAATGAAATGCATGGAATCCGGGTTGAAAAAATGAAATACATTGAACCCTATGGGACCTAATTTTTCAAGCATTTTTTAAATGAATTTAAAATTCACAAATTGCTACGAAAATTTTAGGAAGTATTCAAATTATCCCATAAAATGTATAAAAAAATGTCAACAAAATATATTCAGTAGTTTTTAAATAAAAATTAAAATAATAATTACACTTTTTATATGAAGAGATCACGTGATCCACTTCAAAATAAAATATGGCATCCATCTTGTGTTAAAATCGTGATTTTTAAAGTTCTTTTTAATTCGTATTTAGTGTTGCATCCGTCCTAAAACCGCTTTATTTTTGCTTAAATTCTGTGCATCTACATACTGAAACAACGCAATTCCAATTTATTTGAGTTTAAATGATTATCCAACTTTGATTATTTCTACAACGTAGCCTAATTTTCACTTATGGAAAATGTAAACACCAAAAGATGTAGAATGGGTTGTATAAGAATTGCTGAATTTCTTTAACGTAAAATTATTCAGCTCATGGAGTCTGTAATATAGCTGATATGAATGAAACATTTATTGATTTTACACAAGAAACCAACCGATGTTTTCGGTGAAATTTTAAGCATAGAGTTAAATTACTTGTACCTCCATGGTTTTAAGTTTTAAATAAAATATTATAGTATTATGATGAATGAAAGGATTGGAAAAATGTTTATGAATGAAATACTGCTTTTATATAGAGGCAATTTATATTTCGATGAAGTTATTTGAATAAAGTTCATTTGTTTCCGATGAAGTGCTCAAATATAACAAGAAAGATCAATCATGCTCAAAGCATTGATTATGAAACACTTTCCAACAGCAATGCAATTTTATTTAAACATGTCTAAAATGCAATACATTCCTCAGTAATATTTTAAAATTTCTCACAATACTACATTGATTTATTATATTTGAAAACTTAAACCTTCATTGAAAAAAATGAACTTTATTCAAATGACGGCTTTGAAATATAAATTGCCTGGCTTAAACATCTCTAAAATGTGACATATTACTCGATAATAATTTTAGAATTATCATAATACCACGATAATTTATTATATTTAAAAACTTCATCGAAAACAACTGAAATTCATTCAAATGACGTCATAGAAAAAATAACACGCCTGACTCTCTAAAAAAGCAGCATTTCATTCATAAATAATTTCCCATTCATGTCATTCATCACAATACTATAATAATTTATTTTATTTAAAAATTAAGACCATGGAGCTACAAGTAATTTAACTCTATGCTTAAAACTTCATCGCAAAAAATCGTCCTTCTCTCGGTAAAGTCAATGAATATTTCTTTCATATCAGCTCTGCAGACTCCATGAGCTAAATTCTTTTGCGTTAAAAAAATACAGCAATTTCTATACAACTCATCCTACATATTTTGCTGTTTACATTTTACATAAGTGAAAAATAGGCTTCGTTGTAGAAATAATCTAATTTGGATGGGCATTTAAACTCATATATATTGTAATTGCGTTGATTTAGTATGTAGATGCACAGAATTTAAACCAAAATAAAGTGGTTTTAGGACGGATACAACACTCAATATGAAATAAAAAGAACTTTAAAAATCACGATTTTGAGACAAGATGGATGCCATATATCATTTTGAAGTGGATCACGTGATACTTTCATATCATGGTCATGTGATCTTTTCATATAAGAGGTGTTATTATTATTTTAATTTTTATTTAAAAAACTACTGAATATATTTCACTGATTTTTTTTTTATATATTTTATGGAACAATTTGAATATTACCTAAAAATTTCGAAGCAAATTTTAAATCCGCTTAAAAAATGTTTGAAAAATTAGGTCCCATAGGGCTCAATGTATCTCATTTTTTCAACCCGGATTCAATCCAAAACAAATTGGTGATATTATTCATTTATATTCCCATATGTCCTGCTGACCGTCTGAACAACATACTAAAATTTCATTTTGATTAAGTCATTTTTACGGCAGTTATCGTGCTAACGGACAGACAGACAGACAGACAGAATGAACAAAGTCATAAACACTTTTCAACTTTGTTGTAAAGTGTTAATAAATTAATGTAATATTGTGATAATTTTAAAATTATTACCGAGGAATGTATCGCATTTTAGCGATGTTTATGTAAAATTGCATTGAATTTGGAAAGTGTTTCATAATCAATGCTTTATGCATGAATCTTTCTTGTTATGGTTTTAGCTTCATTTCTATCAATTTAGCGACATTTTTATCAATTTGGCGACATTTTTATTAATTTGGCGGCATTTATATCAATTTTTGTCTAGTCAGACCCGCAGGCATTCAGCCCTAAAAGTAATAAACTAAAAACAGGCAAGAATAATATTTCCTACTTTTGTTGGAAGAAACTTCTTAACTATTTTGAATATTAAACCAAGGCTTAACTGTACCCCGCTTTCCGTTGATACGCGGGACGCGGGATGCAGTTAAACCTTGGTTAAGCATGTTAACGAAATGAGCGTGACACTCTGAGTTGCGTGGTATCTCAAATAAAAATATATAAAATGATAAGAAATAATATAACATCAGGGTGTCACTTGCAGTATGTGAAGTCATACGCTGCGTAAAGCTCCATGATTACATCATAATTTCGCTGTGAAAGAAGTACAGTCGTTGCGTTATGTAGGGAACAGGCTACTCATATCATGGTCTGACTTCCAGTATCTGATGTCATACCCTACGCAAAGCTCCATGATTACATCATAATTTTGCTATGAAAGAAGTATAGTCATTTCAGTATGTAGGGAATGGGCTGCTCATATCATGGACTCACTTTCAGTATCTGATGTAATACGCTACGCGAAGCTCCATGATTACATCATAATTTCGCTGTGAAAGAAGCATAGTCACTGCATTACGTAAGAAACCACATCATGGCCTCACTTTCAGTATATGATACCATACACTACGTAAAGTGGAGCTTTTTATCATATTATTGATTTTCATATTATTGATCATATTATTGATATTATCATTCATATTATTTATCATATTATTGATATTATCATTCATATTATTTATCATATTATTGATATTATCATATTATTGAGTTGGTTATATCATAAAAATTGAAATATTTATCCGTGATTGAAACACGTTTAGCAACATTTTGTAGCAGTGTTACCTAGAGATAGATAAATAAACCATAGCCACCTTTATCTAAAATGCCCGTTCATTTCCCTCTTTTCTATTGTCAAAAAGTGGTATACCTACAAAAGATGTTAAGTTTCGCCATCTAGCGGTAACAGCTAGAACAAGATGAAGATTTAAAAGAGCGCAGGCGAGATGAATTTGATATCTTGATAGATAAATAGATACATTTCTAGATAGAAATTCCAGCTTCACTCAGGTTTATTGTAAAATTAAATCTGATTTGAATTTGCATGCAATAAGATGTAAACAAACATAAAAAAATTCTTTACAGGTATCAATATGAAATTTTTAATGAAAATTTTAAATTTATAGTGCTATATACAAAGTATACCTAACCACTGCCAATATTTGCCATGTCTGATTGTGTAAACTTACAGTGATGGTTCTTTTATAATCAATTGCTCATAATAGAGTTTAATAGTATCATTTGTGCCGAAATTGTACAAGTATACAAACTTTTTTTGAAAAGTCAGCAACTTCTTAATTATTAAGAACAAGATAGATTTAAAATGTTCACACTTCAACCTAGGTATGTTGACAATTTAATTTGTGCCGAAATTATGCATGTATATAAACTTTTTATGAACAGTCTTTGCTTTAATCTATTTCTCCGTACGATTGACTTAAGAGGGAAATTAAAAAAATCTGATGTGGGCAGCACATGACTTTCCCTGCAGACTTATATCCACGCTCTCTTTATTATTTTAATTAAATTTAATTCACTTTTAATTCAATTTTCGTTCTCATTTGGTAACTGGACTTATTTTCAAAGGTGACGTAGAGAAAATACGTAAAAACTAAAATATCTCGAGAACGGCTAGTCCTAGTGTAAGGGGGGTTGGTCTTATTCTTTTTTCCGTTAAAAATTACGTATGAAACTAGCATTCAATGGATATATTTTAGCATACGTAGTTTCTTATTTTAGATTTTGACGATTTTTGCGGGCATTTTGCAAGAAGAGGCAGGTTATTTTTTTCCAAATCTTACCAAAATCTAATCAGCACCAGAGTAACCCACAAGCGACTTATCACCCGAATTTTGTGAAATTTGGTCCCTTAGTTTTTCAGCTAGAGTAAATACAGGCAACTTTTGCGGGCTATTTCGCAAAAAAATGCGGGTTCTTTTATTTCGAATCGTACTAAAGACTAATCAGCACCAGGGTCATACCCAAGTGACTTAGTGACTTACCTAGCAAATTTTATGAAATTCGGTCCATTAGTTTCTGAGTTAGAGTGGATATATACATTGCACAGACACACAGACAGACACACACACACAGACGTCACGCTAAAAGTGGTTTTTTCGTATTCTAGAGATCTTGAAACGCGTAGATACGTCGAAAACTCGGGTTGCGATTTTCGGCATGATTCGAATACTTTCCCTATACATTGCCATGTATTGCAGGGAAAATAAAAGATTGATACAGTCTTTCATGCTATTTGATGTACAAAAGGGCACTACACAATAAACCATAGTAAAAGTTAGATATTGCAATTTAAAAATACAAGAAAATCAAAGTTAAAAAATTTGAAAACAAGATCAATATTAAATAAATATAACGAATCCTCCAAGGTAAAACGCGTAGTCAAATGGAAAAACAACAATTTTATTTTAGATGTTAACTAGCACCTCCTAGCGGTCATTTTGAGCTGGGATTGTTACCTATTTTCGAGGAGTAAAGAACAGGCATTTTAGATAAAAGTAGCTATGGATAAACAGACAGATAAATCAAGGTGTATATATTATTAATAAATAAAGCTATTCTAGTCAGTTGTGTCAGATTAAATAGTATTAAGCATCTTTATATATTATTAAGTATTTTAAGTTTTGTTTTTTAGTTAATACGTTTAAAACAAATTGCTCCAACCACGTAAAAATAAATGAAAATAAATGTGTTAATGCCATTTGATGTTTTGATGCATTACACATTTGTGTGCTAGAAAAATAAAAGCCATTATTAAAGAAACATTATAGAATTTCTGATTAAATCAGTATAAATAGGAATCTATATAAATAAAATTTTAAATATTTCTGTATATATATGTATTTCTCTCTCTCTCTCTCTCTGTGTGTGTGTGTGTGCGTGCGTGTGTGTGTGTTTTTGTGTTTGTCTCATCATTACGGGGGAACAACCGCACCGAATACGATGAAATTTTTTAGATATACTCGGAATAGCTCCACTTAAATATCATACCACTGATATATCACCTAATGCAATTTCAGAGCTTTCATTTTGGCATATATTGATTCAATTTCATATTTTTTGTAAATTTGTTTACCTTCTAATAAAACATAATTACTCTACTATCCTCTAACAAAACGCTATTAATATACGACACCCTATACGAATTCCCTGACAGGACTTACTAGTCCCACCGACAGAAATAGTCACTATAATTTAATTCAAGTAATTCCGATAAAGCGACAGGAATTGATATAAAAATGTAAACAAAGTTTTCCTAGATATCGAATTTTCAACAATTTGGTAACATTTTCCTAATATCGCCAAGTTGCCGATATTTTGCTATATCTTTCGTTAGTGTCGCCACATTTTTCGCAAACTGGGATAGACAGAGTGAAAGGTTTTTTTCAGTTTTCTTATATAGTACTTTTCACTACAGTGAAAATTTCATGTCATTTTTAAAGCCTTTTCCCGGTTCACCATACCAGTTCAACCTACCCTACAAATCAGTATACTCGGTAGAAAAAATAATAAAATCTCTTGGAACTAAATTTGAGAAAAATTGTGGAACTTACGTCCCCCTACATAGTCTCAAGATGTCTAAATACTTATGCTTGCTCAAATTGTCTTCCGATCATCTGCCTCTTTATTAACACTTCACAACAAAGTTGAAAAGTGTTTATGACATTTTTCATTCTGTCTGTCTGTCCGCTAGCACAATAACTGCCGTAAAAATGACTTAATCAAAATGAAACTTTAGTATGTTGTTCAAACGGTCTGTAGGACCTATGAGAATATAAATGAATAATATCACCCAATTAGTTTTGGATTGAACCCAGGTTGAAAAATTGAAATACATTGAACGCTATGGGACCTAATTTTTTAAACATTTTTAAGCGGATTTAAAATTCACAAATTGCTTCAAAAATTTTAGGTAATATTCAAATTATTTCGTAAAATATATAAAAAAAATTTCAGCAAAATATATTCAGTAGTTTTTTAAATAAAAATAAAAATAATAATTACACCTCTTATATGAAGCGATCACGTGACCATGATATGAAAAGATCACGTGACCCACTTCAAAATAAAATATGGCATCCATCTCGTCTCAAAATCGTGATTTTTAAAATTCTTTTTAATTCATATTGAGTGTTGTATTCGTCCTAAAACCGCTTTATTTTTGCTTAAATTCTGTGCATCTACATACTGAAACAACGCAATGACAATATATTTGAGTTTAAATGATCATCCAAATTTGATTATTACTACAACAAAGTCTATTTTTCACTTATGTAAAATGCAAACAGCAAAATATGTAGGATGAGTTGTATAGGAATTGCTGTATTTCTTTAAAGCAAAAGTATTCAGCTCATGGAGTCTGCATAGCTGATATGAATGAAATATTCATTGATCTTACAGAGAGAAGGGCGATTTTTTTCGATGAAGTTTTAAGCATAGAATATAATTACTTATAGCTCCATGGTCTTAAGTTTTTAAATAAAATAAATTATTTCAGTTCTGTGATGAATGAAATGAATGGGAAAATGTTATGAATGAAATGCTGCTTTTATAGAGAGAGCCAGGCGTGTTATTTTTTCTATGACGTCATTTGTATGAATGTCAGTTGTTTTCGATGAAGTTTACAAATATAATAAATTATTGTAGTATTATGATGATTCTAAAAATATTACCGAGGAATGTATCGCATTTTAGGGATGTTTAAACCAGGCAATTTATATTTCAATGCCGTCATTTGAATGAAGTTCATTTTTTTCGATGAATGTTAAGTTTTCAAATATAATGCATTAATGTAATATTGTGATAAGTTTTAAAATATTACTTAGGAATGTATTGCATTTTAGAGATGTTTAAATAAAATTGCATTGAAGTTGGAGAGTGTTTCATAATCAATGCTTTAAGCATGATTGATCTTTCTTGTTTTATTTTATTTTATTTATTCATATTTGGTATGTAAAAAAAAATACATAAATTTGACCGCATTCTCCTTAAAACGCTGTGACGTATCCACAGGGGTGAGCATGCCACAATCTCATCTGCATTACTACTATGTAGAAAATTACAAGTTATTCCAAGATGGTAAGTTGAGGCGGACAAGTATACAGGGATGCCTAGGAAACTTCTTCACCCCACTAAATTTGTAAAGAAAGGCTACATTAAAACTTACATAACGATAAAAGAGAAAGATAATGCAATTTAAGCCTGTAGGAAGTACTACAAAACATAAGATTTTTTAAACCTCAACTGATTTAATTTATCATCGAATAGCAAATATCTGTTAAATGAAGCGTAACAATATGCGCATTCCATAACAATAAATCTAATACTCATCGTTGTCTTAATTATCAGTTCCAATATTTTCTATCTTCTATTTTTATTTTGTTTTTTATGTTTTGTTATATAACGGCAACATATAGCTGATTATCCAAAACCTTTTTTACATGCACTTCATTAATACGCTATTATCCCCTTTAGCAAAATGTGTTTCTTCCTTGTCAAATCGCCGCCATATTGATTAAAAATGGCTCGAAAACAGGTATTCTTCCTTTTCTGAGATTCGAAGTGATGCCATTGATTTCGCATAAACTTTAGCCGAAAGTTTCGGCCATGAAAACTTGTTCTTTACACTGTTACCCCGTTATCACGTTTAAGCCCACAGTGGCTTAAGATGCATAATTTAGGCTGACAAATAAATTTAAGGTTTATGCCAATACTTTGTTAGATTTCCGTAATATTTTATGCATAGTGTTTCTTTATTACCTTCCCTCCATGCATGGGGGATTTATAGGGGAAAGTATTGTTGTTGTTGAGACCCAGATCGTCTGACCTACCAGAAAGGTGTACGGTAACTATTTGGATGGCCGGAAAGAGCCACTCAATTTAGACAGGAACCCAGTGGGGAGGCATCCACAGGGACCATACCCTCCCTCCCCTACCACCACCCTATCGGAAGGATATACGGACCATATGTTTAACGTTATCGTACTCCGCCCCAGGGGAAAGTATTGTTGTTGAGACCCATACCGTCCGTCCGACCTACCAAAAAGGTGTAAGGCAACTGTTTGGACGACCGTAGGGGAAAGCATTGTGACAAAGTCGAAAATTCGAATTCGACTTTTTTTAGTGAGCATAAGTATGTTAGTATTATATGTATGCTAGTATGCGTATATATATGTATGTCAGTATGTATATGTATTCTTGTGTGTGTATGTATGTTAGTGTGCGTATATATTTGTTTTCCAATTTTACGAATTTAAAAGATTTCGCCCAATTCCTTTTATTATTATATGATTATTACATTATCATTATGAGTATTGTGCTAAAAATTGACTTAAATTGTATAAAAATTCGCTGAGATGAGAATATATTTTCTTTAATTTTATTTCGGGGATTTTGGTTCATCTTTTCCGTATTTCAGCCGTTTGACATCTTTTTTTTTCTTTCTTTTCTTTGCGCTTGACGCTAAAGGTGATGGGTCAAAATAATCTACGAAACGATACTTATATGCATGCTAATATCATTTTAAAAAGTGTGATGTGGACAGCACATGACTTTACCTACAGACTCAAATTTATTTTCACTTTCCCAATCCATTAAATTGAGTTTTAATTGCACAATATAGCATGGATAATTATTTTAAACTGCACTGAATTCGCAATTTTATAACCAAACGCAATATATAAGTTAATTGACAAAACACATTATATGAGTTTGAAAACTCTTTGCCAAAAATAAAACAGATGGTGTAAGAATTTGAAAATATTAACAATTCCCATAATCTTTGAACTCAAAGTCCGTGGTTAATATAATTCAATCAAAACTACAATACAGTTCATTTATAAGAGATATTTTTATAATTTCTTTATTATTTAAATTGGACTAAAAAATTAATTAAACTCGTCTGCGGTATAAATACATTTGATTTAATTGCGTTGCTGAGCAACACGATATAAAAAGAATCTCCCTCATAAAATGCTCATAATTAAATAACTAACCATTTTAATGTCGTCATATTTTTCATTAAGAGTCTATGGAAAATAAATCATAGGCATAGAGTTTGCATTTACCTTCGTGTTTTAAACCAGCGATTCCCAACCTTTTTTGTTTGAAGTAAGAGTGAAGTTAGGGCGAGAGAGGCGAGATAACAGCCTGTGGGAAATGAACGATAGAGACAGAGCTTCCATTTAGCGTCAGGTTTTAAACCAGCGATTTATAATCTATTTGGTTTTGAGAAAATATGAAGTTAGAGGAAATAAAACTCCTATGGAAGGGTTGTTTTACATTATTATGTCGACAACTCCTAGTTCTGGAAGCTCGAAATGCGAGCTAAAGTTTTTAAGTGGGGCTATTTCACGGCTACCCACAAAATTTTGTAAAATTCAGTGCAGCCGTTCTCACGTAATGATGAGACAAACATACAGACAGATTTTCAATTTTATTTATATAGATTAACATGGAAACTTTGCAATTCAAACACGAGTTTAATAACAAAGAGTTTATAGACGGTTTTAATAACTAAGAGTGTATAGACGATTTTAATAACTGAGAGTTTATAGTTTTGAGCGTATTTTAATTAAATGATTTTAGTAACTTTTAATTAAATAAGTATAAAGTTAAAATGAAACACTGTGTATCATAGCATTCTCATGTGGTGAAAAGAGTTAAATGTCAATGTAAAACATAAGTGATTGTCTCTCGTACATTTTATTCACCCCGTCATTTTACAGGCTTCACTGCAAGAATAAAAATGTATCATAAAATTTCATACCGAATATTTGACTCCCCCACAGAATATTATTTTTAGAAAACTAATACTCTGGTAATTCTCGGAAATAAATTGCTGTCCCTTGCTGTACCGCCCCGTATCCTTTTCTAAATATAAATCCCTCTTCTCTTCCGCTTAATGCCTTCTCTCCATAACAAGAGAAAAATATCGATTTTTCTGGACGCAAAATAGTTTTATCGATTTTAGATAATTTTACATAACTGGCAAAAAAACTCGTGCAGAAAATGTGCGTCTTAATGGGCTCTTCTAAAAGTGATTTTTCTCCAGCCAGACATCTTTGTTTCTAATGACAACTGCTGAAGAGTAATTGATATTTAAGTCCCCGTTCGTGTAATTGCCGTTATTTATGTGGATGTGGTGTTTCGTGTCCATTTGGTGAAGTGCGTTTCAAAATGATGTTATGGGAGTTGTTGAACGCTACTGAACTTATTTTTGTCTGCCATCGAAATTGTAGTTATCTTCTTTATTTAAAATTTTTTAAATACTGTGTTTAATATAATTTTACTTTGCTCTAAATATATTCTAAAATTGAAGAAAAAGTTTCATCAGTTAAAGTTTCATCTCATCAGTTTTTTCCCCCTGTCATTGGAGTAAAAATATTCCCATACTACTGATTTTACTAAGAAGTTTTATTTGTAACATCTATTTCACAGGACCTGCTATTCATAAAGATTAAATGATAACTGAAATAGATTCACAGCATCAAATTCCGGAGGAGGTTGAGAGAGTTCATTAAGGATTTCCAATTCCAGTTCAAAAATTTTCATATAAATTGAAATATATATTTCGCAAGATTGGTTGTAGATAGGGCTTAGGTGATAACTGATATGAATATAGCATCAAATTCTGGTGGAAGTAGAGTGGTTTACTAAAGATTTCCACGTTTGGTTCTTTTGTTCTTCCGGTTCAAAAATGTTTCTTGAAACATCTATTTCTCAAGTTCTGCTATAGCTAGAACTTAGATGATGACGGATATAAATTCAGTATTAAATTCTGGGAGAGGTAGGGCGGATCACTAAAATTTGTCCACTTCCGGGTTTATTTTTCATTTCCGGTTCAAAAAAAATTTCTTAAAGCATTTCTTTCTCAAGATTGGCTACAGGCAGAGCGAAGATTAGTGATTCTTAAATGTTTTTCTGTCATGTTATAGAACTAGTTTAAGTACGTTGTCCATTTAAATTTCATAATCCAACGTCTGTGCATGAAATATCCAAGTAAGGTTTCCGTTCCTGCGCATTCTAGAAAGGCGTACCCCGCGGATTAGGAATCCTTACCTTAGTTTATGACTGATATGGATTCAGAATCGAATTTAAGAGAGGGTCGGGGTTCACTAAGTCACTAAGTATAGCCATTTTCTGTTGTGAGGATATAAAATTCCGGTTTTTCCGAAAATCCATATGACTGTACGAAATAAGTATGCACAGAGAATAAAAATGCTTAATAGTTCCTTTGGAAATAAACTGTGCACACAGTCTGCCACCATATAAAAGCTCCTTCATGTATTTCCTGTTATTACTATAAATTGTAAAAGAAAAATACTTAAGAAGAATTAATTAAAAGCTACTAAAATGAAACTTACTCCAAGTCGCCATGTCCAAATTCGTAGTTGGCAAGTGTATATTATACTTGACCTAACAAACCTTGATTTCCAGTGGTCTGTAGCTCAGATTCCAAGAAATCTAAAATCTTGATTAATTTTTCTTTGCAATGCCGTCCCAAAGCTAAGAAAGACAAATATAAAAAATTATACTTGGTACACCCGAGAATAAAGAATTTGAAAATGGTACTTTTACATACATTTTTTAAAAACTTGAAGATAAGTTTGGGTTAGAATTACAAAAAATTTAGAAACCATGAATAAATGGTGATAAAGTACGATTTACAATGCTTGCTATATCATAAATACATAATCACTGATATATATTTCTACAAAAGATATTAAATTCTCACAAAAAAGGGCTACTTTATTGTTAAAAAGAACTCCCTGTTAAGTAGAAGAAATGAAATCTGGTTTCCAGAAAAAGTTCCGAAATATCAAAGTGGCGTGCGCCAAATCTCCCACAAGACAGAATCTGTACTTTCAGGTCTAGAGTACCCAGTTGTAAGATCCTAAACTTAATTTGAAGAAGGATCTTTCAACAGGTTAGTCTTGATCTGAAAGTACAGCTTCGATCTAGCAGGAAAGCATTTTGAGATTTTAGAACTTTTGTGGAAAAACGTTTTTAATTCTTGCACTTGATAGTTAAGAGATACCAAATTGCAATATATATACATACATATATATATATATATATAAATATCTTGAGCTCGACACCCTTTCAGAAGCTAAGCTACGGCAAAGTATTGGTACCGGGAGTGTTGCCTAGGCGTAATAGCATGATATAACAGGGAGCGAGGGGGTCACAATCCCCCTCGGCTATTTATGCTTTCCCATTGGCTTAATTCCCTTTTTCTTTTAAATTTGTATATATATATATATATATATATATATATATATATATATATATATATATATATATATATATATATATATATATATATATATATATATACTAAATATCTGTTATTTATTGTATTTTTTAAACATATTCTAAATACTTTTATTTTTCTCATTTTAGGTAAGGTCCATTTGATTTATTTAAAGTTTCTTTCAAATGGGGTAAGTAATCTAACACTAATTCAAATTAACGCAAAAGGATCCAGACTTCTGTGCAATATGATAACAAATTCTTATCTCATACGCTGAAATCCCTAGTCTACACGGTACCAGCTCATTCAACGCCAAAAATGATGCGCGCGTTCATTTTTTTTTTTTTACCAATTTGTTATAACGGAGTTTTCGCTTTGTAGCCATTTTTACATCAGTCTCCAGCTTTTTGATTCAACGAAATTTGATATTTGAGAGTCTATTGATGCATAAATCCATTTATGCAGATAATAAAACCGAATATATACCAGAAAGTATTATTTATTTTAAAATAATAACAATGTGTAAAGCACACTCAATGCCTGCGCCTGCTTTGTTTCCTCTAAGTGCCGGGTGGCAATTTCAAGAGAGACGAATGTCATTCTGTCTACCCACTTCAAAAGAAATTCCTTTGGAAATGGAACCAAAAGAAAAGGGAAAGCTACTGTAATTCTTTAACAGATCTGCCTAGGCTACAAGGAAGGAGATGTTTTTCCTAATAGCATCTACATTTTATGTAGTGCTTATTGTTTGAGCCATCTGAAGAATCATTTTAAAAGTAAATAGGAAATATGATTTAGAAAAACGCCAAATTATAGGGGTTTCGGTATTTTTCCCGAGTTAAAACTCGACATATGAAATTGATATTTTTCAAAATATGAGACATCATATGAGATTATCTCTACAGACATTTATCTCAAATATCCAGACGTTTTAATTTAGCAGATTTTACTTTACATTATTTTATATTCATTTATTATTTGTTTCAAATTTTTTTTTATATAAAGTAGAAGTGGCATAACTATCTATAGCAAATAAATTTACGAGTCTGTATATTAAGGTCGATTAAAAAAAAAATTCTTATTTGAACCGAATCCATCGTGAATGTAATACACATATACGCATTTTTAATACGTTTGGAATAATACTTTCCTTATATACATAATGTATAAGGAAAGTATTGTGACGGGGTCGAAAATTCGAATTCGAGTTTTCGACGGGAGAGCACGTTTCAAGCATCCCTGATCACGAATCAAACATTTTTGAAGTGATGTCTGTGTGTGTGTGTGAAAGTGTGTGTGTGTGAAAGTGTGTGTGTGTGTGTCAGTGAGTCTGTGGAGACGATATCTCACGAACGACTGCAGTGATTCGAATGAAATTTGGTACAAAAATCACAATCCGTGAATACTGGAAGCCTATTGTTTTTAAACGCAATCGAATGTTCAGAAACCCTCTAAATTTTCGAGTGAAATTTTGAAAAAAATCATCAAAAAATCAAAACTTTTAATAAACTTACGCAAATAGACATTTCTTATGTAATTTTTCTTTAGAAAACGATTGACATAAATTTTAGAACGCTAGCATGAATCGTTCTCGAGATATTGCACATTTTTCAAATAAACGTATCAAAAAATCCCTTAAATTGAAAAAAATATATTAACTGTTGAGAAACATGTTCACTTTTCATATGTAATATAATACGATAAATTGGGTGACATCATTATCGTGGATTTAGCTCGTTCCAGTCATGAGAAAAGATACTTTGAGTAATACTTTTGTATTTGAACGCCAATAGTCATTTACCTGCTATAGGAATAACTTATTTCTCTGTCCATAACGCTTGGCGAGATTTTGGCGACGAATTTGGTGGAATGTCGCAAACTTTGCGACTTTTTTAAATGTTGCTAAATTAACGATAAACTCGCCAAATGGATAAAAATGACGCTAAATCAATGAAAATGACGACTCATTGACGAAAATTCAATATCTTGGAAAAAATATAAATATCTACTATAAAAATAATCTATTTCTTTTTACTGTAAAAGTAGTAAATTCATTGCATTATATAAGGAAAGGCATGTGCTGCCCACATCAGATTTTTTTATTTGCAACCTTGTTAAAATATATAGCATGAAACTTTTGTTACAAGTTTAGTCGCCATTTTTTCTGTCTCCTAAAATCATTTTATCACTCTTCGTTACTGGTGTAAAGTGACAGTTTGAACCGCCGGGACAGTTCTTTCTTTCACGAAGCATTACCTTGTACAATAATGGAGATATACCCATTTGGTTATTTATACAGACTTTCAAATTTGTTTATTTAAAATGTGCAGAAGTTACATTCTACTTTTAATCGCCACATTTTTTTTTGTACATATTTGTTGATTCAAGGTATAAAGAATCAAATTATACTTTTTGATCCATCAAATTCTGAACTAGGTGAACATAAGCTAAACCTTTCATAATCCAAAAAAGTTCTTCTCGCTTATCCCTAACCTCGCAAGGAAAAATAATTTTCTAGCATAAATAATTAGGAATCAATCGGAAACAATTGATTACTATCCATGAAGGACGCTTCTCTTATATTTTTCCTATATATTTTTAATTAGAACAATAAATTTTGATGTAAGAAAAAATAATATCTCTTTATTTTTCATGTTAAAGCTTTTTATTCGATGTTTTATCTTCATATTAGATAACTTTGAATAACCAACAAATATAAAGTAACCAACAAAATATAAAGAACGCAACATAAATTGTTCCGAAAATAAAATAGTAAATGGAAACGATCATTTTAGAAATGCTTCCATTCCCTTATTCAGTTTGGCCAAGACAAGAACTGAACAGATCCTATTAAATTTAATAAGATCCTAAGGAAAGAAAAGTTAATTTTAACAAAAAATATTTTAAGGAGCATTCATTTAGTGGCAAGTGGTGTATGTACTTCATTTTCGACAAATCTGTTAAGAATTTTTATTCTCTTTTGCACATTCATTTCGTACAGTCATGCGAATTTTCTGAAAAATCGAAAGTGACATTTACAGAACCGGAAGTGAAAATCCTTAGTGAATCCTCACTCCACTGAAATTTGATGCTGAATCCATATCTGTCATCATATAAGCTCGATCTCTAACTAGCTAATCTAACAAAATTGATGTTGCAGGGAAAATACACATTTTTTAATGGAAACTGACATCTCTAGAACCGGAAGTGAAAATCCTCAGCACGGCTCTAACTCCCACTAGAATTTAATGCTGAATCCCCATCAATCATTATCTAAGCTTTATCTATAGTCGATTCTGAAAAAAAAAATAGATATTTCAAGGAAATATTTTAATCACAAGTAGAAAATAATCAAAAGTTGAATCCCTGAAGGAATCTCTCAACCTTTCCAGAAACCTGTTGCTGATCCATATTAGTCATCATCTAAGCTGTATTTATAGCCAATTCTGAAAATTAAATGTTTCAAGGAATATGAAAAATTTTGAACCTGAAGGTTAAAGCCTTAGTGAACCCCCTACTCCCTCTAAAATTTGATGCTGAATCCATATTAGTCATTATTTAAGTTCTATCTATAACCAACTCTGAGAAATAGATGTTTCAATAAAACAATTTTGAACCGAAAAAGAAATAATCAAAAGTAGAAATGTTTACTGAATCCCTGACCCCTTTGAAATTTGATACTGAATGCATATCAGTTGTCATCTAAACTCTCTTTATAGCCGATCTTGAAAAATAGATGTAAAGAAAATGTAGGAATGTGGCATGTCAAGAACCGGAAGTGGAAATGCTAAGTGAGTCATGCTTGAACCTACCCCTTCCAAAATGTAATGCGGAATCCATATCAGCCCTATCTCTTGCCAATCCTAAAAATTAGATGTTTCAAAGAACATTTTTGAAATGGAATTGGAAAAAAAACCGGTAGTGGAAATTTTTAATGGGCCATTCTACCTCCTCCAGAATTTAATGCTGAATTTAGCATCAAATTAAGGAGGAGATAAAGATTTACTGAGGATTTTAACTTAAAAAAATTCTTGAAACATCTGTGTTTCAAGATTGACTATAGATAAAGCTTAGATGATTACTGATATGAATTTACCATCAAATTTAGGAGGAGATAATGTGGTTTACTGAGGATTTACTGTAAAAAAAATTTTAACCATCTATTTCTCAATATTGACTATATATATAGAACACAGATGATGACTGATATGAATTCAGCATCGAAATCAAGAGGAAATAAGGAGGGTTTACCAAGAATTTCTGAAAAGTATTTCTTTCGGCTCTGGAGTAGTAGCCGCCTGAATTTTTTCGAAAATTTGTGTGACTGTACAAAATAAGTATGCAAAAGAGAATAGAAATGATTAATAGATCCGTCAAAAATAAAGTACAGACATCGTTTGCCACCATATGATGGCTTTTTCGTAAAATTTCTTCTTTTAGGTAACATTAGAAAGTGAAACTACGTTTTTATACCTTAAATAATGTGCTGAATATTTTGCACCACTTGTTTAAATCGAATGCTAAAAAGGGCCGCATATTTCTTATATGTCATCCCCATCCCTTTCACCTGTCTTTTTCCACCAGATGTCTGAGAGAAAAATTGTTTCCAGGTTTCTGATAATTTGCTATATAGGGGTTAACAAACCGTTGTTTTCCCTTTGATGTTCCTGTTTACTTCACGTCTCTGCGTTATTATGATGATTGAACACCGTGGAAAACATTTTTCTTTCATCTTTGAGACGTGAAATGTTTTTCCTGATTTCAGGGTATTTTGACATTTGTATAAAATGCACTAGTACAAGACAGATTTTAGTAAAACTTATATCAAACTGCCAGGGTTTTTTCAAGAAAAAATGTTTGTACTACTCCCAATATTATTTATTATATATTACATATATATAGTACATATTATATTACATATTATCATATTATATATTGTTTATTATATATTATCTATGGAATATATTATATTCGGTATGACCATAGACCTGGAAAACCTGGAATTATCAGAGAATTTTTTATGCTTCTGGAAATATCAGGGAAAACTCAGGGAATTCCGTTGAAAGTCGGGGAAAACTGCGGATATCTGCAATTTTTTTTTTCATTTTCCGACTTTATTGCTTTAGCAATTTTTTATTTTTTTCTTTTAGCTGAATGAACAATGCTTGTTCATTCCATGATGTCACAATTTTCATTTTGCATTACAAGACCCATCACTCATCTCCTGTAAATATACTTCTGAACAAGTGGCTGGAGGGAGAGTTTTCATTAACAGTCGACGTGACCTCAATAAGCAACTTTCGAGGGGGAACGTTTCAGGGAATTATCAGGAAAATATCAGGGAATTTCAAAATTAATTTCTTGTGAACACACTGTATATTACATATATATACTATATATTATATATTATATATCTCACAATATTATCTATTATATATATTTATTTAAAGTGGTATTGAGTTCCCACTTACCTGCAGGCCGCGGAAAGATAACATATAAGCAATAAAACTAAATAGGCGTGGAAGACCAACACACCTGAACCCAATCGTTTCTGGGATAAATGTACAGTTTTATTTACTGGTTTAAATACTTACTATAGTTTATACAAACATCATATAAACACTTGAAATTATTCGAGACAATGGGCATTTTAGCTTTTGTAGATTCTGAGTTACCCAGAAATACTTACTAAATCAAATCAGCACTAATTAAATTTATTTTATTAAGATCGTCTAGCGGGGTAAGAAAGGGGACATTTTCGAAGAATTAATGGGGAGAGGTAAAAATAGAAGGCTGTTCATTTTGGATACATTTGGCACTCTGTACTCTGTGACCAACCAGTCTTGCATTGGGAAACCCACTAAAAAATCTGATGTGGGCAACACATGACTTTCGTTATATAATGCAATGAATTTTATACTTTTACAGTTAAAAAAAATGTTATTCTTATAGTAGATACTTATATTCTTTCCAAGATATTGAATTTTCTTCAATTAGTCGTTATTTTCCTTGATTTAGTGTCATTTTTATCAATTTGGCGAGATTTTTGTTAATTTGGCAACAATTTAAAATGTCGCCAAGCGTTACGGACGGAGAAATAAGTTATTCTTACCGCAGATATATGACTATTGGCGTTCAAATACAAAAGTATTACTCAAAATATATTTTATTTTTTCATGAATGGAACGAGCTAGATCCACGAGAATGATGTCACCCAATTTATCGCATGGTATTACATATGAAAAGTGAACATGTTTCTCAATAGGAAATAATTTTTTTTTTATTTTATATCACTTTTTGTTAATTTTTTTAAAAAACGTGCAGAATCTCGAGAACGGTTCATGTTAGCGTTCTAAAATTTATGTCAATCGTTTTCTAATGAAAAATTACATAAGAAATGTCTATTTTCGTAACATTATTAGCGGTTTTGATTTTTTGACGATTTTTTCAAAATTTCACTTGAAAATTTAGGGGGGTTCTGAACATTCGATTGCGTATAAAAACAATAGGCTTCCAGTGTTTACGGATTGTGATTTTTGTACGAAATTTCGTTCGAATCGGTCCATTCGTTCGTCAGTTATCGTCTCCACAGACTCACTGACACACACACACACACACACACACACACATATTTTCACACACACACACACACACACACAGACATCACTTTAAAAATGTTTGATTCGTGATCTAGGATGCTTGAAACGTGTTCTCCCGTCGAAAACTCGAATTCGAATTTTCGACCCCGTCACAATACTTTTCTTATACATTATGTATATAAGGAAAATAATTAGCGATTTCGCATCATTTTTACATTGGTGATATTTTTCTTTCTTTTGGACAAATGAACACATTTTTAGACACAAGATAACATATAAGCATCACATCATACACATCAAGCCAGCAGGTGAAGTTCGATGATTGAGGTTTCGTGCAGAACATAGCACCAGGCGCGAAGCGCCTTTAATCCCCAATCTCAACTTATGGTTCTTATTACTTTCCTTATATACATAATGTATAAGGAAAGTATTGTGACGGGGTCGAAAATTCGAATTCGAGTTTTCGACGGGAGAGCACGTTTCAAGCATCCCTGATCACGAATCAAACATTTTTGAAGTGATGTCTGTGTGTGTGTATGTGTGTGTGTGTGTGTGTGTGTGTGTGTGTGTGTGTGTGTGTGTGAAAGTATGTGTGTGTGTGTGTGTGTGTGTGTCAGTGAGTCTGTGGAGACGATAACTGACGAACGAATGGACCGATTCGAACCAAATTTGGTACAAAAATCACAATCCGTAAACACTGGAAGCCTATTGTTTTTATACGTAATCGAATGTTCAGAACCCCCCTAAATTTTCGAATGAAATTTTGAAAAAATCGTCAAAAAATCAAAACCGCTAATAAAGTTACGCAAATAGACATTTCTTATGTAATTTTTCATTAGAAAACGATTGGCTTAAATTTTAGAACGCTAACATGAACCGTTCTCGAGATATTGTACATTTTTCAAAAAAATTATGAAAAAGTCACATAAAAAAAAAATTCCTATTGAGAAACATGTTCACTTTTCATATGTAATACCATGCGATAAATTGAGTGACATCATTCTCGTGGATCTAGCTCGTTCCATTCATGAAAAAATATACTTTGAATAATACTTTTGTATTTGAACGCCAATAGTCATTTATCTGCTGTAAGAATAACTTTTTTCTTAGTGCATAACGCTTGGCGAGATTTTGGCGACGAATTTGGCAGAATGTCGCCAATTTGGCGACTTTTTAAAATGTTGCCAAATTAATGAAAACCTCGCCAAATGGATAAAAATGATGCTAAATCAATGAAAATGACGACTCATTGTCGAAAATTCAATATCTTGGAAAGAATATTAGTATCTACTATAAGAAAAACCTATTTTTTTACTGTAAAAGTAGTAAATTCATTACATTATATAAGGAAAGTCATGTGTTGCCCACATCAGATTTTCTTCATGCTGTGACATTATTTCATTGACCCATGATATGGAGGCTCGAAGTTATTATTTACTATTACTTTCTTTATATACATAATGTATAAGGAAAGTATTGTGGCGGGGTCGAAAATTCGAAATCGAGTTTTCGACGGAAGAGCGCGTTTCAAGCATCCCTGATTACGAATCAAACATTTTTGAAGTGATGTCTGTGTGTGTGTGTGTGTGTGTGTGTGTGTGTGTGTGTGTGTGTGTGTGTGTGTGTGTGTCAGTGGGTCTGTGGAGACGATAACCGACGAACGAATGGACCGATTCGAACGAAATTTGGTACAAAAATCACAATCCGTAAACACTGGAAGCCTATTGTTTTTATACGCAATCGAATGTTCAGAACCCCCTAAATTTTCAAATGAAATTTTGAAAAAATCGTCAAAAAATCAAAACCAGTAATAAAGTTACGTAAATAGACATTTCTTATGTAATTTTTCATTAGAAAACGATTGGCATAAATTTTAAAACGCTAACATGAACCGTTCGCGAGATATTGCACATTTTTCAAAAAAATTATTAAAAAGTCATATAAAATGAAAAAAAAATATTTCCTATTGAGAAACATGTTCACTTTTCATATGTAATACCATGCGATACATTGGGTGACATCATTCTCGTGGATCTAGCCGTTCCATTCATGAAAAAGATACTTTGAGGAATACTTTTGTATTTGAAAGCCAATAGTAATTTATCTGCTGTAAGAACAACTTATTTCTTCGTCCATAACGCTTGGCGAGATTTTGGCGACGAATATGGCGGAATATCGCCAACTTGGAGACTTTTTGAAATGTTGCTAAATTAACGAAAATCTCGCCAAATGGATAAAAATGACGCTAAATCAATGAAAATGACGATTAATTGTCGAAAATTCAATATCTTGGAAAGAATATTAGTATCAACTATAAGAAAAACCTATTTTTTTACTGTAAAAGTAGCAAATTCATTACATTATATAAGGAAAGTCATGTGTTGCCCACATCAGACTTTTTTTATTTCAGACTTGGCTCCTAATGAGGCAGTTTGTTGCACATTTGCGTTTAGTCAGTTTGGGGGGTTGATGCAGATCGGAGGGTTACCTAGCAGTTTGGAAGTTTAAGGATTAAAAATTTGTTAAAAGTTACACAAAAATATTGATGGCGATTTTTAATTAATATTAGATGCTGGTGAAAGGGCTTACCTAAAACCGGTTACTCAAGGTTAAGTACTGCACGGAGTCTCTTGCGATGATCATAGTCAGGTAGACTGAATAGAAGTTCATTTGAAACTGCCGACAGATTATTGTAGAATTTGAAGAAAATTCTGATTGTCCATTTTGTGGGGAGGTTAATATCATACCTTGGCCCCTAGCCTCTGGTTGGTCATTTTACTAGGGTGCCCATTCGTTTACCCCAAGCATTGGTGATTGATTGGTTTCTGTTGGTTCCATCTCAGTTCCTTGGGCGAGGTGAGAAACTGAGGTGAAGCCAACAGAAGCCCGGGGGAGTAGTTTTGAGGACAGCCACTTGTGCTAGCAATGAATTTGGTTATAAAAGTTCTTTGTTTGCAAGATTTTGTAATTCTACTTTTCCAGACGAGCTGTCGCCACAGATTGTGACCCCCTGTCAGTACCCCCTATGAAATATCTGAGTTCTAAATTTAATGTCACAATTTATCTCATACAATGCACTATATTTATCTAAATGAATGAATTCGGGATTTATAAATGGCAAAAATTTTGTCGTTCTATTGTTTGCATTAAAAAGTTTTCTTCGGAACATTTATTACTCAGGATAGATATTATTTTATGACTGATATGGATTTAACATCAAATTCCGGAGAGGAAAAAGGGTTCACTAAGAATTTTTTCCCAGTTCTTTTTCCACTTTCAGTTCAAAAATAGTCATTTTATTTGAAACATCTGTTTCTCAAGACAAGCTGTAGATATAGCTTAGATGATGACAGATATGAATTAAGCATCAAATTATTGAGGGAGGTTTAACCCCCTCAATAATTTTATAATAATATAATTTTCACTAAGTATATCCAAATCCGTTTTTTTTTCACTTCCGGTTCAAAACATTTCTTTCAAACATAAACATTCAATGTCTATTTCTTAAGATTGGCTATATAGCTTAGATGATAACTGATATAGATTTAGCATTTTATTCCAAGGGAGTTACTAAAGATCATTAAGGATTTTCGCTTGCGTTTTTTTTATTTTTTCGAAGTTTCGAATGACTGCATAGAATAAGTATATAAAAGAAAATAAAAATGCTTTATATTTCGGTCAAAAATGAAGTGTTGCCATAATATGAAAGCTCTTTTATAATTTTTTTTTAGGTAACACCAGAAAGGAAAAATATGTTCTTATACCATAAATAATATGTATGCTAAATATTTTGGGCTACTTCTTCAAATTGTATACCGCAAGGAACCGCATATTTCTTGAATGGCATTCCTACTCCGTTCACCTGTCTTATTCCACCGGATGTCTTAAAATTGAAAATAAAACTGCTTCCAAGAAAAAAAATCTGATGTGGGCAGCACATGACTTTTCCTGCAGACTTATATACACATTCTCATATTTTAATTAAATTTATTCACTATTAATTCAATTTTCGTTCTCATTTGGTAACTGGACTCATTTTCAAAGGTGGCGAAGAGAAAAAAACAAAAACAAAAATATCTCGAGAACGGCTAGTCCTAGATTAATGGGATTGGTCTTATTCTTTTCTTCGTTAAAAATTACGTATAAAACAAGCATTTAATGGATATATTTCAGCATACGTAGTTTTTTATTTTATATTTTGTCGATTTTGTGGGGCCATTTTGCAAAAAAAGACAGGTTATTTTTTTCCGAATCTTACCAAAATCTAATCAGCACCAGGGTGTCCCACAAGTGACTTACCTACCAAATTTTATTTAATTCTGTCCTTTAGTTTTTCAACTAGAGTGGATACAAGCTTTTGCGGGTCATTTCGCAAAAAAAGGCGGTTTCTTTTATCCCGAATCATACCCAAAACTAATCAGCACCAGATCCGCCCACAAGTGATATAGCTACTAAATTTTATAAAATTCGGTCAATTAGTTTTTTAGTTAGAGTGGATACAAAATCTGCACAGACAGACAGACAGACACACAGACACACACACAGACGTCACGCTAAAAATAGTTTTTTCGTATTCTAGAGGTCTCGAAACGTGTAGATCCGTCGAAAACTCGAGTTGCGATTTTCGGCATGATTCCAATACTTTCCCTATACATTACCATGTATTGCAGGAAAAGTAAAAATCTGATGTGGGCAGCACATGACTTTCCCTGCAGACTTATATTAACGTTCTCTTTATTTTACCTAAATTTATTTCACTTTTAATTCAATTTTCGTTCTCATGCGGTAACCGGGCTTATTTTCAAAGGTGGCGTAGGGAAAATACGAAAAACTAAAATATCTCGAGAACGGCTAGTCCTAGTGTAATGGGGTTGGTCTTATTCTTTTCGTCGTTAAAAATTACGTATTAAATCAGCCTTTAATGGATACATTTGAGTATACACAGTTCTTTAGTTTAGATTTGGACGATTTTTGCGGGCCATTTTGCAAAAAAAGGCAGGTCATTTTTTTCCGAATCGTACCAAAATCTAATCAGCACCAAGGTAACCCAGAAGTGACTCATCTACCGAATTTTGTGAAATTCGGTCCATCAGTTTTTCAGTTAAAGTGGATACAAGCTTTTGCGGGCCATTTCGCAAAAAAAGGCGTGTTCTTTTATTCCGAATCGTACCCAAAACTAATCAGCACCAGACTCGCTCACAAGTAACTTACCTACCAAATTTTGTGAAATTCGGTCTATTAGTTTTTTAGTTAGAGTGGATACAAAATCTGCACAGACAGACAGACAGACACACAGACACACAGACAGACACACAGACACACACACGCAGACGTCACGCTAAAAATAGTTTTTTCGTATTCTAGAGGTCTCGAAACGTGTAGATCCGTCGAAAACTCGAGTTGCGATTTTCGGCATGATTCCAATACTTTCCCTATACATTACCATGTATTGCAGGGAAAGTAAAAATTGGAAAATGTGTTACACGTTAACTCCTTAGCTATCTCAATCAAGTGTTTAATATATTTGTCATCTCAGAGGTTCGATCTACAGTCGATCAAACAATCCAAATTTCAAACGTGGGAAATGAACATAAATACATTTTTACTGCACAAATTCATAAAAGTCCTTCATTTTACGCATTTTTGTTTACTTAACATACATTCATTTAACTAAGCACCCAAATTTCCCAGAAACTCACCATAATGCAGACTACAACGGCTATGCAATAATGAAAAGTCACCTAGATATCAGTACTGATAAAAAAAATATTTAAATAGTTACTAAGGAACTTGGCTTAAATAAACGGCTGAATAATGACCAAGAATACATTAAAATGTCACATATTAAATGACATATTTTATAAAACAAAATTCCATACATTGCATCTCGCGTCATTTGGATGATTGTGCTATGATCGTAGAATGAATCGCAAAGAATACAAATAAAAATTTAATTAAAGAGCATTAAAAAGCAATATATATCAGGAAATATTTCGAGAAATATTAGTTCTGAATGAAAATATGAAGCATGATATAACACTGTTATATGCAGTCATAGTGTTGTAATGGATATAAAAAATTTTAACACACGGAAATGTTCTAATTTTTTAAAATTAAAAACTCACCAGGATTTTCCAGCTAAAATATTTGCAAATATTCATTTAAAAGAACACATTAATTAGATTTTATCGAAAATTTAGAATTCACTTCGCACATTAGCTTTTGATTTTCAGTTCCGTGACTTGCGCGTGGAATTTTCAATTACACGTAACAGTTCATGAAGGCATATAATATCAAATAAATTTTTTACTAAACTATTAAAAGATCATAATATTTTTTTTTACTTTCCCTGCAATACATGGTAATATATAGGGAAAGTATTGGAATCGTGTCGAAAATGGCATCTGGAGTTTTCGACGGATCTACACGTTTTGGAACATCTAGATCACGAAAAAACTATTTTTAGCATAACGTCTATGTGTATGTGGGTCTGTGTGTTTGTATTTTTGTGAATCTGTGTATGTGTCTGTCTGTGCAATTCATGTATCCACTCTAACTCAAAAACTAAATAACCAAATTTCCTAAAATTTTATATGCAAGTCACTTATGACCCTGGTGCTGATTAGATTTTTGTACGATTCAAGATATAAAAGAACCTGCCCTTTTTGCAAAATGGCCCGCAAAAATCGCATGTATCCACTCTAGCTAAAATACTAAGTGACCAAATTTCACAAAATTTGATAGATAAGTCCCTTGTGGGTTACCTTGGTGCTAATTTGATTTTGGTACGCTGCAGAAAAAAAAAACCTGCCTTTTTTTTACGAAATGGCCCACTAAAATCGTCAATATCTAAAATAAAAGACTACTTATGCTCAAATGTATCAATTAAATGCTTGATTTACACGTAAATTTTGACGATAAAAAGAATAAAGGCAACCCCATTACTCTGGCACTAACCATTCTTGAGATATTTTAGTTTTTTGCGTTTTTGGTAAGCCACCTTTGAAAATATGTAACAAACGAAAATTGAATTACAAATTCAGTGTTGTTTTGTGCAATTAAATTCAGTTTAATGAAATATTAAAGAAAGAAAAAGAAGATGAATTTAAGTTTGTCCGAAAAGTCATGTGTTGCCCACATCAAATTTTGTTATCATTGTTATTATTATTATTATTATTATTATTATTCAGTGGCCTGACAGCCCAGGATGGTCCCTTGCCTTCCGCAGAATAGAACTCCAGGCTCCCCTATCCCTGGCCAAAGACCTCCAGTTCAAAACTTTTAAAATTTTAATGTCCTTTTCCACACAGTTAAGCCATCTGAGTTTAGGTCTTCCTCTTTTACGGGTGCCGATTATTATTATTATTAGTAGTAGTAGTAGTATTATACAGGCGTTCAACTCACCCTAAGAGTGTAGAGCAGTTACAACGGATGGCTGAAGAAGAATAATATCAATCATCAGAAAAGATGTTTTAGTAAATTTTTAACAAAAAACAAGCAGGTTTACATAGCAGCTTATATGCTTTGCATTTCAGAATAGGCCTACTATTTGTGACCCAAGCCGCCTTTGCGACATCAGTATATCGGCCTGTAACTATATTTAGGAAGTTTTGGTTGAAACCCAGGAAATATCAATAAGTAAGCACTGACGAAAGAGATTCAAATTAGCATCGAAACAGCTATATATTATATTTTTTATTTTATTTATGCTTGAATACGTGGCTCAAGTTTTCTTTGTCCTTTTTCCAAAATCATTTTTACTTATTTATAAACCAGATTACTCGAATTTTTATTGATACGAAAAGCTTCAAAGGAATACAAATCGAAAACTGAAGAACACTTTTCAGTAATGAAGGCAGAAGAAAAATCAAACCGTATGACTACAGTCGTTCAAGAATGATGATTAGCCATTGAAGAGGTTTATTGATTACTTGATTTTTGACACAATTATAATACTCTCTTTTATAACTGCACTTTTACGCACGTTCAGTTTGACCAATACACGATAGTCCCCATTGACAAGGAATTTAATAAATACTTCAATTATAGAACTATTACTTAGACAGCCGAATGTAACAATTTAGATTCAGTTACATTTTTCGCTTGAAAAAAAGAGATGAATACAAGTTTTCAGAGGACAAAAAGCGGAAATAAAAAAACTCTTAATAAGTGAAATGCGTTCGCATGTTGTGACAATGTAAATAACTACTCATTTTCTATTTAACCGTTTTCTATTTGGACGAAATTCTGTTATACCGGAAATTATGTTCTGATTATTTTGCACAAAACAATTTGATAATATTGAAAGTTATAGAAAACCGCATATTTCTTAGGTAGCATTTATATGTCATTCAAACGAATATCTGATGAAAAAATCCGTTTCCATGGTTTTCGGATAATTGATTACTAGGTTTAACAAACATTTCCTCTTCAGTTTTCATGTTTATTCCCACTTTCTACGTTGTCAAGATGATCGAACGTGGAGGAAAAACACTATTTTATTCCATTCACGGACGCAAAATGTTTTTACTGGTTTTAAGTTACTTTGGCATTTGTAAAACCACAGGAAGACAGATGTTTGTAAAAATTGCATCCAACTGCAGTAGTGTCACGAGGTTTTCTGAGGCCCTAAGCGACACAAAACGCCCTCACAAAACGCTTTTACAAGCTTTCACAAAACGCCCTCATCGGAACGATAAATACATTAACACTTCACACATCCGAAAATCGTTAATCCGAAAATTCGATTAACCGACAATTTATTTATGTTGTTTTCATACGTTAAAGAAAAGGGATTTATTAATAGACTAATTTATACGTTAGTCTTTTCACTTTAGGTTCTGCAATAGAATTTTGGGGCTCCCGGGTCAGCAATATTTAGGAGGCTTTTATATGACACAAAATATTCCTGGGTCCAAAATTACCTTGTCCCAATGGATAATCCGGTTCCGGTTATATAACACATCGCGCCATGAGAATTATAGTATCATGATCTCAATATGCTCATCTACAATTCGATAAACAGTGTTTTAGCCAAAAAAAAAATAATAAATTAAAAAAAAATAAAAAATAAATAAAGAAAGAAAGAGAAAAAAAAACTATAAATTGATACACAAATTCGTAATAATAAAATGTAGAATTATATAAAATAGCAAGAAAACGTTGGATTAGATAGAATGTATAATGCACTAATGAGTCTAAAAAATTTCAAGGTATAAGTCCAATAAAAATTAATGTACAACATTTTGAGACCCTTTACAACCATAAGTCCCCAAGCGGTCTCGTGGGCTGCTTAGCCCTCGAGACGCCCCTGTCCAACTGTCTCGTTTTGCTTCGATAAAAGTTTATTTTATGTGTTTTAAAAGAAATTAGTATCATTTCTAGAATTCCTGTGCAAATTTAAATTACCTTTCATTATAAATTGGAGATTAAGTTTATTTTATGTGTTTTAAAAGAAATTAGTATCATTTCTAGAATTCCTGTGCAAATTTAAATTACCTTTCATTATAAATTGGAGATTATATTTGAAAAAAATAAATTATAACTTAACAGTATTATTCTGCAGCAAAATATTCAGATACGAAATCAAAATCGCCCTTCGCAAATTAATAACTAAATATCCGGAGTTTAAAAAAAATGGATTTTTATAAAATTTCGTTTGGAATTTTATTTTAATTCTTTAAAAAAAGATTAAAAGTTAGCAACAGATCAATCAAACCTACCAATTAGATTTATCTAGCTGATTTGTATTAATATATATTATTTTAAACTCCTTTACATTCACAGCATAGTACAATCTATCCTATTCCCTCATAGCCTGTACTATTGGCTCGCAACCTGTAGTTCTCGACTCATTATCAAGTGGTCTGCAGATACGTTATTATTTTGATACGTTTCCCCTCCTTTTATGAAAAATCTCAGGGTACGGAAGACTTAAACATATCGGAAATTTTTCATGTAGTATAATCAAAACACTCAAAACTATCTTTTTTTAAATTATCAAGCACTTTCCTTTGAGCCAGAATTTCGGTTTTAGTCTCATTCAATCCGTCGCAGCGTCCAGGTCAATAGAACAATCGAAAATTCAAATCAGAGGTGGCGGTGAAAAAGAATAATCCTAAAAACTCAAAACCACTTTGCTCAGTTATAGAGAACTTCCACTTGCTATACCTTGGTCTATTATACCTTGGTCTCTACAGATCTGTACAGCTTCCAGATCAACGGAAAAGTCATAAATTTCAAACTTCAACTGAGAGGTAACAACAAATAATTAAGAAACTAAAAATCATTTTGCTTAATTATCGAGCAAATTCCACCCTAGCTAGAATCTTGTTTTTGTGTGTGCGATATGTCCCAGAATCATGTTTTACGATATGTCCCAGAATCATGTTTTGCCATATGTCCCAGCTTCCAGATCAACGGAAAATCTAATACTTTGAAAATTCGAATTAGAAGTTGTAGAGTAATGACCCTTCTCCGAACTCCCTTGTAAAGGACTTATTGACTTTTGTTGTGTGATTAAATAGATATGCCAAATAAAAGTAGCATAACTCTAAACTTTGGTAGTAATGGATACGAAAGAGCCTTACGGGTGAGAACAATAACAAACTGCTGTTGGGAGTCAAATTAAATACATTTATTATCTACTCACTCAAAATACAGCAGCTGACTGCTTAACTAAATATAGACAGATACCAAACTGCACATGCACATTAATTAACACAACAGATGCAATATTGCGCATGCCCATTAATTAACACAACAGATCATTAATGAACTTTGATGAGCCTAGTGATATACTATTTTTAAGTAATCAGTGAAGAAACTATCAATCGTCGATGCTTACCTGGCTTCTTCCTAAGACATCTAAACCTTGTCTTGGCCAACCATTCATACTAGATTCTTATGATCATAGTGGTATCAATCTTAGTGCCTGCTTTGCGGACTTACACTTTTCTCTCTCATTTAAGCCCCTATTACATGACAGTAATTTGGGATAACAAATCGTTCGCAAAACAGCTTTGGGACATTTATGACGTCACTCCACGCAGCACAGAATGAAAGTGGCGTCACTCCAAGCAACAAATGGGGAAGCTAAGCTTCCCCATTAACGTCACTCCAAGCAACAAGCCGTCACTCCAAGCAACTGACGTCACTCCAAACAACAAATGGGGAAGTTAAGATGTTAAGATTCCCCATTTGTTGCTTGGAGTGACGTCACAAATGTCCCATAGCTGTTTTGCGAATGGTTTGTTGTCCCAAATTACTGTCGTGTAATAGGGGCTTTACACATCGACTCGCCTCATAGTGAATTCCCACTTCCAATCGACTTCAACAGAAGCAGACTCCTACGGGGACTGAAAGCAGCCTCTGTATTACCCAACTTCTTCTTTCCCTAATGATCCAAAACTTTTCCTGTCGCCATTGCAGAACCGCAGATGTTACTTAGCACGGAAATTGGTCTACATAACCGAACCAGTCAAAATCTGTTTATATAAAGTCATGGTAAATTATGACGAAACGGAGGGAAGTAATAACCGCAGGCTATAGACCCCACAAGGTAACAAAGCAAAGAAATAATAAAAATATTCAACCATTTTGCTCAGGCGGTTTCTGTGCACATGTGGAATACTAGACATTTTTTCTCTAAAAGTATACAGAGTGTCCCAAAAAGATTGAAACGCGCTTTAATTCCTTACGTGTTGGAGATAAGTAGGTAATGTAAATTGCAAAAATATTGAAAGTAAGGTAGGAAATAAGACTACGTTAATGAAATAGTCCTCCCATTAATTTTCAAAAAGTTACACTTTTTAAATTTTTATACGACTCCCTTAGACAAATTTGGCCAATTAGACATTTTTTATTTTTAATGCAACAAGATTATTAAAAAAATCCGCATATCTGTATCTTTAAAATCAACTGAATTATGATAAAAGAAAAAATCTGACTTATGCCACTTTTCCATACCATGTGAAAGACTGTTTCATCAATGAAATAGGGATCATAAGCAAATTGACGATGGAAATTGTTTAGATCAAAAATACGTTAATATGTGACAAAATTTTTTATCACAAATGCATCTAAATAAAGCGTTACACAGACAGAGATCATATAAAACAGTGGTACTCACTACGTAATTGTATGTCCTATGTATTGTCATCCAGTTTTATCTTTTTTTATGATATGTCACAAATTTACATTTCTAATTTGATATATGGTCCCCATTCACAATGTTCAATTTTACAATCTCCAACAGGTAAAAAATTAAAGCGCGTTTCAATCTTTTTGGGACACCCCTGTATAGGCCGAATCGGAAATAGAACCAGAATCTCCAGGATTACTTAACAATGTGAAACAATCTTCACCACTCTGGCCACGTATGGAATTACCTTCAATTACCTTACAAACTGAAAACCTATGACACGCATAAAGTATAAAATATTAATCCCCCTTTCTTAGGAAACGAAGATATTGATTAATGAACGACCTTAATTGAAAGAAAGTTTGACTCAAAATCTTCGAACATTCATTTTATCTCGCTACGCTCCATTAGAAAGAAATTTTCACTTTCGATAGACGCGATAAAAAACGAACCATTAGAATGTGGAGACGTAATCACATAAGGTACTGAACATTTTTACAAAAGAATCAACTATGTAATAAATGAGTCAGTCCTCTTATAATGCAGTCGATAAACTTGCATTTAATGCATGCCCGTTAGTCTTTACGGATGCAATTAGTAAAGAGTTCCGTTAGTTTGCTTCCCCAAACATCCATTTGAGTATTTTTGTTGGTTGACAGTTTTATAAAGCTGCTCTGGGCATTTTAAGGATAAGTGCGCCATTTGCTTCTCTTAACTTTTTAATATTTTAATTTGTAAATTTCCGTTTCAATTTGCTTCATCTTATGAATATTAAATAGTTTGTTACTGTTCCGTTTGTTTAATGCTATAGTTAGTTGATTGGAAGCTCAAAAAAGATTCTAATTTCTGTTCATTTGTATTCATTAATGTTCTATTCAATCTATCAAACGCACTGAGTTTATATTTGATAGAGCTAATTTTCTGAGCTAATATTTTTACCTTTTGTTTAATGAGATTATCCAAACGCCCTCTGTTTGATAAAATAAAATTATTTTATAATATGTGCAATCAGTATAGATTGAAATTTAAAATAAAACAAATTTTATTCTATTTTCTACCAGTTATACACAACAGATATATAAACTGTTAAATTTCAGATTCCCTTGATATGCACAAAATTCAAGCTATAAAAGAATAGAATAAGAATAGAATAGAATAAGAATAGAATAAGAAGGGAGAATAGGAATATTTTATAGAAAGAAAATAAGAATGTTTTATTAATTGATGTTCCGTTTAATCTATCAAACACTAAGTTTACTAAAAGACTAATATTTTTACCCTTTGATTAACGAAATAACCTTAGCACACTCTATTTGATGAAATAAGATTATTTTATAATATGTGCAATCAACGTAGATTAAAATAAAACACATATTATTCTATTGTCCGCCTGTTATACAAAGAGGTATATAAAATGTTAAATTTAAGATATATAATTCTTGACATGCACATAATTCGTGTTATAAAATTCAAACTATAAAATTGAAAACACGTCCTCTTTTATGTTCTTTGTTTGAAATAATTTCATTTTGAGCATCCCTGAATAAAAATCAACCTATGTTTCTATGATACCTGCATTTATATCAGTCTGTGCGCAGGATAGATTGAACCGATTTGAATCAAATTTAGTACTATTATTTCTATCGGCAAACTCAAAATGATTAATTTTCTTCGAGATCGGGTTAGGAAAAGACCCTTAAGGTTTCGAACCATTTTCGCTTCGAAAATCGAAACAATATATATAAAAAATTGATTAAATATTGCAAAATAGGCATTTTATATGTCATTTTTACTTTCCCTGCAATACATGGTAATGTATAGGGAAAGTATTGGAATCATGTCGAAAATCGCAACTCGAGTTTTCGACGGATCTACACGTTTCCAGACCTATAGAATACGAAAAAACCATTTTTAGCGTGACGTCTGTGTGTGTGTCTGTGTGTCTGTGTGTCTGTCTGTGTGTCTGTCTGTCTGTGCAGATTTTGTATCCACTCTAACTAAAAAACTAATACACTGAATTTCACAAAATTTTGTAGGTAAGTCACTTGTGGGCGGATCTGGTGCTGATTAGTTTTGGGTAAGATTCGGGATAAAAGAACCCGCGTTTTGTTATGAAATGGACCGCAAAAGCTTGTATCCACTCTAGCTGAAAAACTAGTGGACCGAATTTCACAAAATTCGGTAGATGAGTCACGTATAGGTCACCCTGGTGCTGTTAGATTTTGGTACGATTCAGAAAAAAATGACCTGCCTTTTTTTGCAGAGAATGGCCCGCAAAAATTGTTAAGATCTAAACTAAAAAGCTACGTATACTCAAATATATCCATTAAATGCTTGTTTAATACGTAATTTTTAACGAAGACAAGAATAAGACCAACCCCATTACACTAGGACTGGCCGTTCTCGAGATATATTAGTTTTTTTCGTATTTTATCCGCGCCACCTTTGAAAATAAAACCAGTTATCAAATGAGAACGAAAATTGAATTAAAAGTGAATTAAATTTAATTGAAATAAAGAAAACGTGGATATAAGTCTGCAGCGAAAGTCATGTGCTGCCCACATCAGATTTTTACTTTCCCTGCAATACATGGTAATGTATAGGAAAAGTATTGGAATCATACCGAAAGTCACAACTCGAGTTTTCAACGGATCTACACGTTTCAAGACCTCTAGAATACGAAAAATCCATATTTAGTGTGACGTCTGTGTGTGTGTCTGTGTGTGTGTCTGTCTGTCTGTCTGTCTGTCTGTCTGTGTGCCTGTGTGTCTGTCTGTCTGTGCAGATTATGTATCCACTCTAACTAAAAAACTAATGGACCGAATTTCACAAAATTTGGTAGGTAAGTCACTTGTGGGCGAGCCTGGTGCTGATTAGTTTTGGGTACGATTCGGGATAAAAGACCCCGCCTTGTTTTGCGAAATGGCCCACTAAATATTGTATCCACTCTAGCTGAAAAACTAATGGATCGAATTTTAAAAAAATTGGTAGATAAATGACTTGTGGGTCACCCTGATGCTGATTAGATTTTGGTATTATTCAGAAAAAAATAATCTGCCTTTTTTTGCAAAATGGCCCGCAAAAATTGCCAAAATCTATAATAAAAAACTACGTATAATCAAATATATCCATTAAAAGCTCGTTTATACGTAATTTTTAACGAAGAAAATAATAGGACCAACCCCATTGCACTAGGACTAGCCGTTCTCGAGATATTTTAGTTTTTCGTATTTTCTCTACACCACCTTTGAAAATAAGTCCTGTTACCGAATAAGAAAGAAAATTGAATTGAAAGTGAAATAAATTTAATAAAAGTAAAGAGAACGTGGATATAAGTCTGCAGGGAAAGTCATGTGCTGCCCACATCAGATTTTTACTTTCCCCGCAATACATGGTAATGTATAAGGAAAGTATTGGATTCAAGTCGAAAAACGCAAGTCGAGTTTTCGACGGATCTATACGTTTCGAGACCTCCAGAATACGAAAAAACCATTTTTAGCGTGACGTCTGTGTGTGTGTCTGTGTGTCCGTGTGTCTGTGTGTCTGGGTGTCTGTCTGTCTGTGTGTCTGTCTGTGCAGATTTTGTATCCACTCTAACTAAAAAACTAATTGACCGAATTTCCTAAAATTTGGTAGGTAAGTCACTTGTAGGAGAGTCTGGTGCTGATTAGTTTTGGATACGATTCGGGATAAAAGACCCCGCCTTGATTTGCGAAATGGCCCACAAAATATTGTATCCACTTTAGCTGAAAAACTAATGGATCGAATTTTTAAAAAATTGGTAGATAAATCACTTGTGGGTCACCCTGATGCTGATTAGATTTTGGTAGTATTCAGAAAAAAATAATCTGCCCTTTTTTTGCAAAATGGCCTGCAAAAATTGCCAAAATCTATAATAAAAAACTACGTGTAATCAAATATATCCATTAAATGCTTGTTTAATACGTAATTTTTAACGAAAAAAATAATAAGATCAACCCCATTACACTAGGTCTAGCCGCTCTAGAAATATTTTAGTTTTTTCGTATTTTCTCTACGCCACCTTTGTAAATAAGTCCGGTTATCAAATGAGAACGAAAATTGAATTAAAACTGAATTAAATTGAATTAAAATAAAGAGAAGGTGGATATAAGTCTGCCGGGAAGATTCGAACACACTGGTCGTCATGTGGTTGAACCCTGGGAGCTGAACGACATACCTGTCAAGTGCCTGCTTATTTTCGCATCGGCTACTGGTCTTTTTTCTTAGAGATCTTTCTCTTTTGTGGAAGTACAATAGGCCTCTGGTCGATGAGCTGGGCTCTTCTGGAGCTACCCACCTTCATATCATTCATCCAAGTCTGCAGGGAAAGTCATGTGCTGCCCACATCAGATTTTTACTTTCCCTGCAATACATGGTAATGAATAGGGGAAGTATTGGAATCATGACGAAAATCACAACACGAGTTTTCGACGGATATACACGTATCGAGATATCTAGAATACGAAAAAAAATTTTAGCATGACATCTGTGTGTGTGTCTGTGTGTCTGTCTCTCAGTCTGTGTGTCTGTCTATCTGTGTGTCTGTGTGTCTGTCTCTCAGTCTGTCTGTCTGTCCGTGCAGATTTCATATCTACTCTAACTAAAAACCTAATTGACCGAAATTCATAAAATTTGGTAATTTAGTCACTTATAGGCGAATCTGGTGCTGATTAATTTTGTGTACGATTCGGGAAAAAAAAAACACGACTTTTTTTGCGAAATGGCCCGCAAAAGTTTGTATTCACTCTAGCTGAAAATCTGATGGACCGAATTTCACAAAATTTGGTAGGAAAGTCGTTTGTGGGTCACCCTGGTGCTGATTAGATTTTAGTATGATTCGGAAAAAATAACCTGCCTTTTTTTGGAAAATGCCCCTCAAAAATCGACAGAATCTAAAATAAAAATCTACGTATGCTGAGATATATTCATTAAATGCTTGTTTGATACGTAATTTTTAACGAGATGAAAAGAATAAGATCAACCCCATTACACTAGGACTAGCCGTTCTCGAGATATTTTCGTTTTTTCGGTTTTTCTCAACGCCACCTTTGAAAATGAGTCCAGTTACCAAATGAGAACGAAAATTGAATTAATAGTGAATTAAATTTAATTAAAATAAAGAGAATGTGGATATAAGTCTGCAGGGAAAGTCATGTGCTGCCCACATCAGATTTTTACTTTCCCTGCAATACATGGTAATGTATAGGGAAAGTATTGGAATCATACCGAAAATCGCAACTCGAGTTTTCGACTGATCTACACGTTTCGAGACCTCTAGAATACGAAAAAACTATTTTTAGCGTGACGTCTGTGTGTGTGTGGCTGTCTGTCTGGGTGTCTGTCTGTATGCCTGTCTGTCTGTGCAGATTTTGTATCCACTCTAACTAAAAAAGTAATTGACCGAATTTCATAAAATTTGGTATGTAAGTCAGTTGTGAGCGAATCTGATGCTGATTAGTTTTGGGTGCGATTCGGGATAAAAGAACTCGCTTTTTTTTGCGAAATGGCCCGCAAAAGCTTGTATCCACTCTAGCTGAACATCTAATGGACCGAATTTCACAAAATTTGGTAGATAAGTCGCTTATGGATCACCCTGGTGCTAACTAGATTTTGATACAATTCGGAAAAAAATAACCTGCCCTTTTTGCAAAATGGTCCGTAAAAATCGACAGAATGTAAAACAAAAAAACTACGTATGCTGAACTATATCCATTAAATACTTGTTTTATACGTAATTTTTAACTAAGAAAAGAATAAGACCAACCCCATTACACTGCGACAAGCCGTTCTCGAGATATTTCGTTTTTTTGTTTTTTCGTTTTTTCTCTACTCCACCTTTGAAAATGAGTCCAGTTACCAAATGAAAACAAAAATTCAATTAAAAGTGAATTAAATTTAATTAAAATAAAGAGAATGTGTATATAAGTCTGCAGGGAAAGTCATGTGCTGCCCACATCAGATTTTTTATTTTATAGCGAATATTATTCATCTAGCAAATAGTGTTTTATAACGCATTCATTTGCTGTCTTCGAGATATTGCACGATTTTAATCTAAAAAATCTGATATGGTCAGCACATGACTTTCCCCGCAGACTTATATTAACGTTATCTTTATTTTAATTAAATTTATTTCACTTTTAATTCAATTTTCGTTCTCATTCGATAACCGGACTTATTTTTAAAGGTGGCGTAGAGAAAATACGAAAACTAAAATATCTCGAGAACGGCTAGTCCTAGTGTAATGGGGTTGGTCTTATTATTTTCGTCGTTAAAAATTACGTATTAAACGAGCATTTAATGGATATATTTGAGTATACCTAGTTCTTTAGTTTAGATTTTAACGATTTTTGCAGGCCATTTTGCAAAAAAAGGCAGGTTATTTTTTCCGAATCGTACCAAAATCTAATCAGCACTAGAGTAATCCACAAGTGACTCATCTACCAAATTTTGTGAAATTCGGTCCAGTAGTTTTTCAGTTAGAGTGGATACAAGCTTTGGCGGGCCATTTCGCAGAAAAAGGCGGGTTCTTTTATTCCAAATCGTAGCCAAAACTAATCAGCACCAGACTCGCTCACAAGTGACTTACCTACCAAATTTTGTGAAATTCGGTCCATTAGTTTCTTAGTTAGAGTGGATACAAAATTTGCACTGACAGACACACAGACAGACAGACACACAGACACGCACACAGACGTCACGCTAAAATGGTTTTTTCGTATTCTAGAGGGCTTGAAACGTGTAGATCCGTCGAAAACTCGAGTTGCGATTTTCGACATGATTCCAATACTTTCCCTATACATTACCATGTATTGCAGGGAAAGTAAAAAAGTCATAAATAATTTATATTCAGACAATCCTTTTCGGATAAGTCGGGTTCTGATTACCAATATGGACACGTGTTTATACGAATTTTCAAATCTACACAAATTTATTCCTTCTGAAAATACGGTACGTTATGGGTAGAGATGCAAAAGCTTAAAAAATTCGGTTTAATCCTAAAAATAAATCTACCTTTTTCTTTTGTAGGGAATTTGTAAATAAACTACATTTTTAACATTTTTAAAGTTCTCCAAAAGTAGAATTTTTTGCATTGTTACCCCAAAAACGTCTGCTCAGTTTTTAATTGCAGGGGTCGCGCTGCCGATTGCAATTCTAGCATTTTACAAAGAAAAAATCTGATGTGGGCAGCACTTGACTTTTCTTATATAATGCAATTAATTTACTTCTCTCACAGTAAAAAAATAATGTATAAGATCAACAACAGAGTGTTTTTAAAGTTGAATTGTAGATTTAAAACTTTTCTAGATGACAAACTGTAAAACTATTTCGAAGAACCCAATTGACTTATATTTTACGCAACTCTAAATTGATATTTATCAATATTGATAGCATTCTTAATAAGCAATATATGCCATATATTAAAATATGTTAATTCATTTTATTAAAATATTAATTAAAATAATATTAAATTGTAACACCATTGTTAGAGACCCTCAAAATTCGCGACTCGCGAAATACGCGAAAAATTAAAAAATTCAAATAATGATGGGAAACATGCTTTTAAGTCAAATGAAACATATTTACGTGGGTTTTGACTCGCGAACTACTCGCGAATTTTTGCAAATCTGCCCACATAAACGAATTTTTACTTCTACTGGAGAATTTTATGAGTATCTGCCGAAAAAAATCGTAAATTTAAGCCATTTTATCCGTTTATTGCTTTTTTCGCGAGAAAAAAATTCAAACGCTGTCAAGAGGTAGCGCAACGATCGCGAAATAGGAAATAACTGCCAAGCAGTAGTTGTCACAGTTCATTTTATCAACTCAAGTTGGAATAGAACTTGAGTTGATAAAATATAATCCATTAACCACATCACAGAAAGTGAGTGTAGATGAAAGAATAAAACATTTCCCCCCAGACGGAATGAAGAAGTCTGGGATCTTGATGTTGTGCAGTTTCTGCAATAAACAAGTTGCATGGAAAACTGCCGAAACTGGGTTGTTCTTCATTCCTGTCCATACACGATGGAATTCTTGGTTGGAAGCAGTTGAGTGGCTGGCAGACAACTGGGACATCCTTTTTGAGTTTCTTGGCTCCAATGTTGGTAAGGAGTCCTTCAGAGGTGCATCCTTACACATCCACAATCTTAGAGATGATGAGATGCAGGAGATTCATGTCCAGGCTCTCTTCGTAAAGTCAATAGCACCACTACTAAAGCCACTGTTGGAGAGGTTGGAAACAAATTCCAAACCACAATTGCCGCAGAGGTTTACCCAAAGCTGAGTAATTTGAAGAAGCGTCTACAAGTGCTTTCGAATGGATCCTTCAACAACAGAGTGGAGGAGAAGTTGAATATCCTGGAAAGCAATCTGAGGAGCATGACAAAGGAGGAAATAAAGAAAACAGCGAGTAACATGTACACGAAGCTAGAATCGCTTATGAGGGGGGGATCCTGCTCGCACGTTTCTGGAGCTTGTGGCTGATCTTTTCTATAGACAGAACGTGATCTCACAGGCAGCAACAGGAGAAAAGCTGAAGACGCTATTCACCAAAATACCGACATTGAAGGACATTTCTAGCGACGAAGCTTACAAGGAACTGAAAGAAACTCTGAAGAACAATCCAGATATCTTGGTGGAAGACGCTCTTCAGGCAATGCGTGAGGACCATCAATATTTCGTTGAGGGTGCACTAAGAGCACTATGGGTTCCAGTTTCAAACGTAAACTGTGAAAAGTTCTTCTCCAAATTTTCCTGTTTTTTAACTGACCGCAGGACAAATCTCAGCTTGACGAACTCTGGAACTGCTGACAGCATACAATTATGAAAGTCAAAAGTGAAATTTTGTATATCTTAGGGAGCTAAATTTAATTACATTTGGCTATTAATTATAATTATTAAATCGTTAATATTGTAGCTATATATGATTTTCTTGTGTATTGTTTTGTGTTTAAAGTGTCGATATATAAAAAAATGTGCTTCAGTTTTTAACTCGGACGGAGCCCAAGAATATTTCTTTTCTCTCAAGAAATTTTCCTATTTACTCAAGAATTTTTGTCTATGTTACTCAAGAAATTATGGGTATTTCATTCAAGAGTTTTGAGGGTCTCTAACCATTGTGCACAAATATTAATGAATTTTCATGAATCTGTATATTTGGCTTCATTATCAAAAACTGCAAACCTAGACAGAATTTTTTGAAATTCGACCGAAAATTTCGAAATTTATTCTAAATGTTACATTTTCTAACCATGGTAGCATAGGGCAGATTTGATATTATTATACATAAAAGAGCTAATTATTTATGGTTCAGTGATAATGAAACTTAATCGTTTCAATTGCTGTAGTGAAAAATAAACGCTGCAATTTTTGCGTTCGTGATGTCATTATCCCTCTCGTGGGAGGGGAGGGGTGATTCTACCCTAGGGTGTACATTGTCAAAATTAGTATCAATCGAAAGATTTTTTTTCAGGCCTTTTAATATGAAGAGCAACATATTATAATTGTGATGAGTTGGACCAACAATACAGATTTTTCCAATTGTTTCTTATAAAATTTGAAAAAAAAATCCAAGCTACTTAATGGATTCTGGCATGAGAAAGTCAAATACAATCACACTGCAGTTAAGTAACTATTTGGTTTGGAGATATAAGCGACCAAAGTGCCATTGCTTCCATTTTTTGTACCACTTCGATTTCATCCGGATAACCTCTACCACAGATGTATGTTATTCGCATCAAAACTTCAGGATCAATACTGGATAAATTAGGAAAAGTGTTAAGAGCCCTAACGCTTTCCTCCAGATCTGCTTCCCATGTCCAACCACGAGTGCTCCAACATTTGGCACACGTATTTGTGCCGTCTCTTTCGTTTTCAATACCTTACCTCTTCCTCCGTTTACTAACTTTACTGACAACACGACAAATATTGGGACGTTCTATCCTCCAATTCAGAATGCATTCGATTCAGCGTTGGGCCCTAGGTTCCTTCCTCCAGTGCCACTAATCTCGGATTTCTCGATTCAATTCAGTCAAAGATACTCAGTTGAATTATTCATAATCAATTTGAATCAACGACGATGATTAATTTCAAATTTTCACCATCTAATCTTTTGATTCCTATCAAGCCATTGCCTTCCACATGACTTCAATTTACTGTATTAAAATCAATCAGCAAATTGCCACCGATCAGTCATCTTATGTTGGCTTCAACTTAGACGACTCAAACTAACTCATTGCTTCCAATTTAATCAATTAACACCGGTAGGTCCTCTCCAGTTGGCTTCATCATAAGCGACTCCAATTAATTTATTGCTTTCAATTAATGAGATGCCACCGATCAGTCATCTTATGTTGGCTTCAACTTAGACGACTCAAACTAACTCATTGCTTCCAATTTAATCAATTAATACCGGTAGGTCCTCTCCAGTCGGCTTCATCATAAGCGACTCCAATTAATTTATTGTTTCCAATTAATCAATTGCCACAGACTAGTCATCTTCAGATAATGTGAACTTAAGCGACTTCAATTAACGTATTGCTCCAATACAATCAATTACCGCCGATCGGCCATCTCTAGTTGATTTCAACTTCAAGAACTGCAAATAGCTTATTGCTTCCATTACAATAATTTCCAGCCGATCAATCATCTCAAGGGAATTTCATTGGCTCAATCAAAGTCAATCTATTCAAATGAACTGAATTGAAATCCATTGACATCAACGAATCTAACCGACTTGGATTATTTCTATTGTTATTTTGACCAAGTCGAATCCAGTCAACTTTGAATATGCACGATTCAGGTACCCCAAACTGTTAACTGTTGCTTCTTTTTATAACAGTGATATTGAGTTTAGAAAAAAAAACTAGTAATGAATTATTTTTAATTTCTGTTTTATTTTACTCATAAGTCACTAATGAGATTTTGCAACAAATGATATATTTGAATCTTCAGTGACTTGATTGGCTTTTATAGATTCTGTCCTGCGGTAAACATTATAAGCATGCAAATTTCCAGCTTTCAAGCTAACATCTGGTGTATCTGGAATGTCTGGAAAGATTTTCTGCTCCTCCCGTTTGCCCGCCCATGGAGGGAAAATCTAAAATCCGGTTCCGTGAGATTGTGTCACTTGATCGATACTATACGGTTGTGGCGTGGCCGTATGTTCACCCACGTAACATCTTTTTTTTAAGCGAGTGTATTGTCAAAACGTTATTTAGTTTTCCTGAATTCGCTGTAAGTTCGGGTGTAGTATTTATCAAAGGTTTGCCTCCTATATCCTGCGCAACGTCGAGCACATGTTCTAGTTTCTAATACATAAACGAAAGCTACTTAAATAATACAGATATATGTAACAGCATTCAATTTCCAAATCACCTAAAAAATAAGGTCCTTTTAACCCGACATAATTATTGCTCTCTAAAAGAATTTTCATCCAATTTCAGTCAAATTCTAACACAATACTCATAACGATAATATAATAATAATAAAAAGAAAAGGATGATATCTATTCAATTCGCATATTTAGAAAATCCAAAATTATAAATGCAGTTTATGCAATCAGCAATTTTTTCCTCCAGACTAAATGTCTGCCAAACTGCTCGATCGTCTGCGAAAAAAATAAAGAGGAAAGCGTGGCTCGAATCATCCATTGTTAGAAAGTCAAATTTCCGTTGAACGAGCCGAACTTTGCGGAAGATCTTTTGCGATGATTGGACACGATTACTTAAAAAATTACAAAAATTGAAATTACTTATGAAATCGAAAATAAAACTTTTTATTGGAATGCTGAAATACTGCAGAACCTTCGGCCAAATTATAGAATTGTGCTAATTTTCGTCCATTTCCCTTACAAACCGAGCGCGCGCACACACACACACACACACACTCACAGAGAAAGACATACAAACATTTTCCTTTATTATGTAAGATGTTTTGTTAGAGAGTCGCAAGGTAATTAAAAATATTGATCGGTAGGTGTGGTTGACCCTCATATACCCAAAAAATTTTTAAATACAAAAGCTGCAGACGGGCAGATGAGAAGGAATCTTATACCTAACTTTATGCGCACCATTATGGACAGGTTTCACAGCTAAATACTTAATGTGCACGATAAAAAAAAATTGTAAAGTTTAAAATTGTCTCCATGATATTTAAGTTTTACATGAAATATGCGTTTTTTCATAATAGAAGTAAAAGTCTACAGTCTTATTTTTTATCACAAACACATATATGTTACCTATAATAGAATTTCCCCATTAGTAGCATATACTTAAGAACGCACAACTCCCCTCCTTCTCCGTACATTACTCTACAAACAAAAAACAAACTCTCAGATGTTTACGTTAAATATAATGTAAACAGTCGACTAAACTTTACACCTAAAGAGATAAGCTTGAGATTTTAAGAGAAAAACGTTCTTATCATGTAGAAGAGTGATATTTACAGTCCTCAAATAGACGTGCGAAATCTTGGTCAAATAACTTGGTAGATTTTGACAAAAGGCTTTAAGAAGAGGCTTGACGTGCTAACAGGTTAAGAAATAAAGTCAAAAAATGGGCATTGTAATAATTAGGAAAGTAAATAAATCCTCACAGCAATCAACAGTTGGTTTAAGTTTCGATTGCAACATCCATTAAATTTTCTCCCAAAAAAATTGATTTAATGAAATAGGTCAGGTTGAAAAAATGATACTGGTTAATTGCAAATAATTATTTTTTCATTTTTAGATCGATACATTTCCTCCCACGATCTGCTCGTTAAGGCAATCTCCCGTTTAAGGCAAATTAAGTTTTTGTGCACGGAAACTGAATGGTTTTTTGTTTTTTTCAGTTTCGTACTCTGTAAGTAATTAAAATTCTATTTTTTTTTAATCAAATTTTCGCTTCGATAACCTTTATTCCAAGTTCCGTATCTCTCGTTAAAAAATATTTTCACTTCAACTTCCACTTTCTAGAAACGGAATTCGCAGTTTAAATCCTAGGAAACATATGCAATTCTGCATTTTTTTTCGCAAGTAATTAAAAAGTATTATTACTTTCCTTATATACATAATGTATAAGGAAAGTATTGTGACGGGGTCGAAAATTCGAAATCGAGTTTTCGACGGGAGAGCACGTTTCAAGCATCCCTGATCACGAATCAAACATTTTTGAAGTGATGTCTGTGTGTGTGTGTGTGTGTGTGTGTGTGTGTGTGTGTGTGAAAGTGTGTGTGTGAAAGTGTGTGTGTGTGTGTGTGTGTCAGTGAGTCTGTGGAAACGATAACTGACGAACGAATGGACCGGTTCGAACCAAATTTGGTACAAAAATCACAATCCGTAAACACTGGAAGCCTATTGTTTTTCTACGTAATCGAATGTTCAGAACCCCCCTAAATTTTCGAATAAAATCTTGAAAAAATCGTCAAAAAATCAAAACCACTAATAAAGTAACGCAAATAGACATTTCTTATGCAATTTTTCATTAGAAAACGATTGACATACATTTTAGAACGCTAACATGAACCGTTCTCGAGATATTGCACATTTTTCAAAAAAATTATTAAAAAGTCATTTAAAATGAAAAAAAAATATTTCCTATTCAGAAACATGTTCACTTTTCATATGTAATACCATGCGATAAATTGGGTGACATCATTCTCGTGGATCTAGCTCGTTCCATTCATGAAAAAAGATACTTTAAGTAATACTTTTGTATTTGAACGCCAATAGTCATTTATCTCCTGTAAGAACAACTTATTTCTTCGTCCATAACGCTTGGCGAGATTTTGGCGACGAATTTGGCGGAATGTCGCCAACTTGGCGACTTTTTGAAATGTTGCCAAATTAACGAAAATCTCGCCAAATGGATAAAAATGACTCTAAATCAATGAAAATGACGACTAATTGCCGAAAATTCAATATCTTGGAAAGAATATTAGTATCTACTATAAGAAAAACCTATTTTTTTACTGTAAAAGTAGTAAATTCTTTTCATTATATAAGGAAAGTCATGTGTTGCCCACATCAGATTTTTTTTTTATGTTAAGCATCTTAGAGAACGAATTAGAGTAAATCTCGAAATAAATATGACTTAGATGAAACATAAGTATATAACGGAAACGACATATTGTTGCAAATATCAAACAGAAAACCATTGTTGTTACTTGAAGGTCTGGGATTCTTGACCTTGGCAACAAATTCGGTGCTCTTGGTTCCAAATTCGTCGAAATATCTCCAACTTTGCAATTTTTGACGAGTTCTAGAACCTTCTCAAATATTGTAGTTTCGTGCTTTTTCCTGAACTTCCACAGAGGGTATATAATCTAATCATCGTTCAGTTGGGTTGTTGGCATGGGACGAGTTAAAGTATATGCCAAACTCAATACAAAACCCTATATATAATTTTCTTATGATTATATATTCTTTTTAAACTGTATAATAAAACAGATCTGGTAGAAATGTGTAAAATTTTAGATCTGCGACATCTGTGCATAGATATTTGCGCTATACACCAGCATAGATATCTGCGCTATACATCAGCATAGACTTTAGCATCGATTTCGCGAACAAGACGCTTTTCCCCGTGGAGTAACTGTAAACTGTTTAATCGCCATTGTTTCATCGTTGATAACTTCGTCGTTTATGGTCCAATTCGGACAAAGTAAACTGCATTCTCATAATCTATAAAAAGTGTTTAATTTTCTAAAAACTTTTAAAATATCAAAGAATTAAAAAAAAATATTGAAACTTTTCTCTAATTACCTTATGCTATTACATACGCGGTGAAATGAATTTTAATAGCATAAATCGGACTGTTTAATATTTGTACACTGCCCTGCAAAAGTTAGGGACAGAACAGTAAATCAAGCACAAATTCATAAAGTTCTGAACCTATCAACGCTAAATTTCACAAAAAAGTAATTTGGCAAATTATGTCAGAGGTAGTAATACAAAAATTGAAATTTCGGAACAGAATTTTTCGTAAATTTCAGGATATGATTTTTTTTTAATTTCAAGGCATTTTCAGGACAATTAACTAATTGATATATTTCAGTGGTTTATGGAGAAAAAATGTGAGTCTATTTTTGGACTCTTGATAAAATCCCATATCTCAATCACACAATGTCTAAAATCGACACTTTATAAAGCTCCAAATTTCAAAAATTGGATCCAAAACAAAATTCTGAAGAAAAAATAAATCCATAAAAAGGCAATTTCTTAAAATACAATCTCAATTTGAATTTCATCAAATATCTAATACAAATCAATCTAAAAATAAAGACATTAAATTCTTTAAATAGGGTATAAAAAATACGGCTAGTAAATTTGTTAGTTATCTTCCAAGACACTTTTTTTTTTTTCAAAATTATTTCCATTTTCAGAAGATTAGATTTCTTCTTTTTTCAGAAAAATTTCTTTTTTCACTACAAAACATTCCTGATCTGCTACCTGAATTTGCCTATTTACTCAAAAATTAACAGAAATTGCAAAAACTGAGTTCCCAGAGTTAAATCCTGAAGTAGCAAAGTTCATTCAATTCTCATATAAATGAATAAAATAACACATTCATATAAATATAGATACCTTTTCTGTGTAACTAGAAATTTACCTGTTGTCAGTAAACCCAGATTTTTGTGTGATTTAACCCATATTTTTACTTTGTCATATTATGTAATATAGTACATAGAAAAAGTATTGTTTTCACGAAAATTTTCGAATTCGAGATTTTGATGCCACTATATGTTTTACGACTTACTATAAACACGTTTTGACTATTTTTGATGTGACATCCGACCATCTGTTAACGGATTTTTAGGAAACCTTATATCCGGCTTTGCTATTAAAAAATCTAGAACTAGAGAGAATATTTTAACATTGGAATGAAAACTTCGAAATTTATTCGAAATTTTATATTTTAACATGGCAGCATAAGACAAAATTGGACATAATCCAGCGTTAAAGGGTTTATTTATGGCTCAATGATCACAAGGCTTAATAGTTCCATTCATTGTATTGAAAAACAGCCGTGATACAATTTTTTTCGTTCGTGACGTCATCAACCTCCTTGGGAAAATTTACCCCCCGTGGGGGTGCATTGTCAAGTATGGTAGTAATCAAAAGATTTTTTTTTGGCCTCTTAAAATGAAAGGTAACACGCTATTATAATTGAAATCTTTGGACCCACAATACCGATTTTTCAAAAAAATTCTTGTAAAATTTGAAAAAAAAGAGAAAAAGCTACTAAATATGGATTCTGGTATGAGACAATCGAGTTCAGCCACACTCTAGTTAATTACTTTCCTTATATACATAATGTATAAGGTAAGTATTGTGACGGGGTCGAAAATTCGAATTCGAGTTTTCGACGGGAGAGCACGTTTCAAGCATCCCTGATCACGAATCAAACATTTTTTTGAGGTGATGTGTGTGTATGTGTGTGTGTGTGTGAAAGTATTGTGTGTGTGTGTGTGTGTGTGTGTGTGTGTGTGTGTGTGTGTGTGTGTGTGTGTGTGTGTGTGTGTGTGTCAGTGAGTCTGTGGAGACGATAACTGACGAACGAATGGACCGATTCGAACGAAATTTGGTACAAAAATTACAATCCGTAAACAATGGAAGTCTATTGCTTTTATACGCAATCGAATACTCAGAACCCGCCTAAATTTTCGAGTGAAATTTTGAAAAAATCGTCGAAAAATCAAAACCGCTAATAAAGTTACGCAAATAGACATTTCGTATGTAAATTTTCATTAGAAAACTATTGACATAAATTTTAGAACGCTAACATGAACCGTTCTTGAGATATTGCACATTTTTTAAAAAAAATTATCGAAAAGTCATATAAAATAGAAAAAAATATTTCCTATTGAGAAACATGTTCACTTTTCATATGTAATACCATGTGATAAATTCGGTGACATTATTCTCGAGGATATAGCTCGTTCCATTCATGAAAAAAGATACTTTGAGTAATACTTTGGTATTTGAACGCCAATAGTCATTTATCTGCTGTAAAAATAACTTATTTCTTCGTCCATAACACTTGGCGAGATTTTGGCGACGGATTTAGTGGAATGTCGCCAACTTGGCGACTTTTTTAAATGTTGCTAAATTAGCGAAAAACTCGCCAAATGGATAAAAATGACGCTAAATCAATGAGGACTCACGAAAATTCAATATCTTGGAAAGAATAAAAATAACTACTATAAAAATAATCTATTTTTTTTACTGTAAAAGTAGTACATTCATTGCATTATATAAGGAAAGTCATGTGCTGCCCAAATCAGATTTTTTTAATATCTGGGACGGAATGACCCCGCACAAAATAGAGCGAACGTTGATAGACTGTGAGTCTTTAAGTGCTTTTATTTCGTGGGGCTAAATTTTTGTTTGCCCAAAAATAACATTGTTCTTGGTGAGGAGGATCTCAAAATTCTGAGGGCTCCCGAAATATAAGTCCCCCCCCCCCACATAAAAAAATAAAACCATTTTTAATTTATGTTCCTCCCTCCTCCAAATAAAAACATTCTTTACTTTCCTTATACACATAATGTATAAGTAAAGTATTGTGACGGCGTCGAAAATTCGAATTCGAGTTTTCGATGGGAGAGCACGTTTCAAGCATCCCTGATCACGAATCAAACATTTTTGAGGTGATGTCTGTGTGTGTATGTGTGTGTGTGTGTGTGTGTGTGTGTGTGTGTGTGTGTGTGTGTGTGTTAGTGAGTCTGTGAAGACGATATCTCACGAAATAATGTAATAAATTAAAACTCCCATAAATTAAAAATTATATATTAACTGTTGGGAAACATGTTCACTTTTCATATGTAATATCAAGCGATAAATTGGGTGACATCATTCTCGTGAATCTAGCTCGGTCCATTCATAAGAAAAGATACTTTGAGTAATACATTTGTATTTGAAGGCCAATAGTCATTTATCTGCTATAATAATCACTTATTTCTCCTTCCATAACGCTTGGCAAGATTTTGGCGACGAATTAGCGGAATGTCGCGACTTTTTAAATGGTGCCAAATTAACGAAAATCTCGTCAAATGGATAAAAATGACGCTAAATCGATGAAAATAACGACTAATTAACGAAAATTCAATATCTTGGAAAGAATATAAGTATCTACTATAAGAATAACCTTTTGTTTTTGCTGTAAAAGTAGTAAATTCATTGCATTATATAAGGAAAGTCATGTGCTGCCCCCATCAGATTTTTTATTGGTGGGGACAATCCCAAAATCCTGAGGGCTCCCAAACTATAAGCTCTCCCAAATGAAAACATTTTTAATATAAGTTCCTCCCCCCCCCCCCCAAAAAAAAATAAAACCATTTGTGGGAAAGATCCCAAAATTCTTACATCTCCCAGAATATAAGTCCCTGCTCCAAATAAAGACATTTTTTAATTTAAGTCCCCCACCTTTCCAAATAAAAGCATTTTTTTTTTATTTAAGTCCCTCCCATCTGCAAATAAAAACTTTTTTTTTCGTGGGAGGATCCCAGAATTTTGAGGTTCCCCAAAATTTATGCCCCCACCCAAATAAAAACACTTTCTGTAATGCTTTTGAAAAGCCCGAATAAAAAATTTTGAGGGTCCTTTTACATATTTAAATTTTCCTTAAGGGACTAAAATTACTAGTTGCGCCGCTGCGCTCAGATATGCTTTGTTCAATGTAGTATAAACTGCGTTTCTGCGTATTCGACTAAGCTTTGAGAGATAAGGTCGAGATTAGGAGAAGAAACGTTCTTAGTGCGCATAATAATATTTACACTCTTCAAACAAGCTTGCGATGTCTTGGTCAAACAACGCAGAGCTTTGGACAAAGACCTCTGGAGCGTTAACATTGGGTTAAGGTTTATAAAAAAGGAAAGACCTATATTGTTACGCCGTATCCTTTGTAATCGTGGGTGGCCGCTCAAAATGCAAGAATGAGTCCAAATTTCTGAATAACTAACACGTTTATTCACAAGCACAGCGTAAACAGGAACAATATACAATCAAACAGAATTTAAATGCTCCACTAATTTCACTAAACAGCCGCTACTATTCTCAAAACATTGACGTAAATCACAGTTCAGTGTAGCGGTATCTCATCAACTGCTCTCCAACGGAGTGGTGACTCCTTTTATAGACTCTCTATAGAAACTTCTGCAAATTTCTCATATCGCCTAGAATATTGGTTATTTCAAGGTGTTTCTCGAATCTTAGAAAAGTCACCAAATGTCGTCAAATTGGCGATAAATCGCTAAATCTGACAACTCTGCCACGAGTGTTTGGCCTAATAGAAATGCTTGCCTGTAAAGGTGTTTTCCACTTCTGGTTTACAAAATAGCCCTAAGTGAAGGCATTTTACATTTTCGTAACACTATATTGTAATAAATAGCCAAATCTAGCAACCCTTCTAGCAGCCCCTACCTAACCAAATCTAGCAACATCGGCATGTGACAACCCTAGAATTACATAATAATAAAGGATGCCTATACGGGAGTTTTCTCCATCTGGTCTTCTAAAGGGACGATAGTGAGAGGGGAAAAAGAGACTCCACAGTATTTCACAAGTTCGTAACAATTTACAAAAGCGTTGTAGATTGAGGAAATAATGCTATCAAAGTCTATTATATTTTTATTAATTTACACAAGGAATCTAGGACATCCTTTAAGCACCCCAATAACTTTGCAAGGATATAAGCCCACGAATGTACACCTTAAGTCTATCTGTAGTTACGTAACGATGCTCGATCGAATAAAAGTGATTCCATCGCCCCTAAAGAAGAACTAAAAAAGTTAGAATGACGAACTTAGCAAAAAAGCAAAATAGACGACATATATGCAAGGCAATAAATATCTGTCAAAAAGTCATATAATCGGAGACTGAAACACCTGCCATGCTTGTCAAAGTACTCGGTCATATTCTTTCTTGAATTTAAATGTGCAATGTTGCTGACGCAGGGCATTTTGAACAGGCTGTGCATTCGATCAGGGCCCAACTTCGCCTAACTGGGACCCGGGGCAGACATTCCTTTGGGAACCCCCTCCACATATATGAAATGAACAAAATTGTTTTCTTCAAAAACATAATTGTATTCTAAAGAGAGGTATAAAAAATGAAGCGCTTACATATTTTAATAGAATTTAAATTACTGGTAATTTTCTCATCATAAGCAAAAAGCCAACATACTCGTATCCCCAAAATGAATTTTTTCGCTGAGCAAACCTATTACAATGGCATTTTTTTTTTCAGAAAGCAATCGTTAATTTTTCAATGTTGCAATTGCTTCATTTGGAGCCCTTCTAATGAGGGACCTGGGAGCAGCGGCCCCGCATGTCCTGAATTATATTCCTGTGCATGCGAGTGTTGTTAATTCCTGGATATGACAGTCATTCGCCAATAACCCTATTGTGCAAAAAAATCTGATGTGGGCAACACATGACTTTCCTTATATAATGTAATGAATTTACTACTTTTACAATAAAAAAAATAGGTTTTTCTTATAGTAGATACTGATATTCTTTACAAGATATTGAATTTTCAATAAATAGTCGCCATTTTCATTGATTTAGCGTCATTTTTATCCATTTGGCGAGATTTTCGTTAATTTGGCAACATTTCAAAAAGTCGCCAAGTTGGCGACATTCTGCCAAATTTGTCGCCAAAATCTCGCCAAGCGTTATGCATTAAAAAATAAGTTATACTTACAGCACATAAATGACTATTGGCGTTCAAATACAAATGTATTACTCAAAGTATCTTTTTTCATGAATGGAACGAGCTAGATCCACGATAATGATGTCACCCAATTTATTGCATGGTATTACATATGAAAAGTGAACATGTTTCTCAATAGGAAATATTTTTTTTTTTATTTTATATGACTTTTTGATAATTTTTTTGAAAAATGTACAATATCTTGAGAACGGTTCTTGTTAGCGTTCTAAAATTCATGCCAATCGTTTTCTAATGAAAACATACATCAGAAATGTCTATTTGCGTAACTTTATTAGTGGTTTTGACTTTTTGACGATTTTTTCGAAATTTCATTCGAAAATTTAGGGGGTTCTGAACATTCGATTGCGTATAAAAACAATAGGCTTCCAGTGTTTACGGATTGTGATTTTTGTACCAAATTTGGTTCGAATCGGTTCATTCGTTCGTCAATTATCGTCTCCACAGACTCACTGACACACACACACACACACATACACACACATACTTTCACACGCATACACACACACATACTTTCACACACACACACACACACACACACACACACACACAGACATCACTTCAAAAATGTTTGATTCGTGATCAGGGATGCTTGAAACGTACTCTCCCGTCGAAAACTCGAATTCGAATTTTCGACACCGTCACAATACTTTCCTTATACATTATGTATATAAGGAAAGTAATAAATACGCTCTGTAAAAGTTTCATAGTTGATTCCTGCTAATTAGACGATGCTCTAGAACGGAAGTCGGCAAAGTTTTGAGACGGAAGAGCCAAACCTGACCCTCACAACAATTAAAAAATCATTCGAGAGCCATAAATAAATTTTTCAAATAAGAAAAATTTAAAGTAATATTGCAACAAGTACTAACAAGAAAGATCAATCATGCATAAGCATTGATTATGAAACACTTTCCAACTGAAATGTAATTTCATTTAAAAATTTCTAAAATGTGATTCATTCAGTGGTAATATCTTTTACATTATCACAGTACTACAGTAATTTATTATACTTAAATATTTAAAACTGTATCGAAATATAAATCACCTGATTCTTTATGCAAAATCAATGAATATTTCATTCATATAACTTGTATTCCAGACTCCAGAGCTAAATAATTTTGTGTGAAAAAAATTCAGCAATTCTTATGTAATTCATCTTACAATCGCTTGAGATATTTGCATTCTGCATATGTTAAAATTAGGCTTCCTTGAAGAAATAATAAAAGTTTAGGGATCATTTAAAATCACAACTATTGTAATTGCATAGGCACGGAATTTAGATACACAGATAATACACAGATAATATATATGTGTATGTGTATGTACTCAAAGTATTGGAATCGTGCCGAAGATCGGAACTCGAATTTTCAAAGTATCTACACGTTTTGGGACTTCTAGAACACGAAAAAACTACTTTTAGGAAGACGTCTGTGTGTGTAAGGGTGTATCTGTGTATGTTTCTGTGTGTCTGTGTGGATATTACATCCACTCTAATTGAAAAACTAATGGACCGAATTTCATACAATTTGGTAGGTATGTTTTTTGTGGGAAATCCTGATGTTCATTAGATTATAGTACGATTCGTAATAAAAGAATCTGCCTTCTTTGCGAAATGGCCGCAGAAATTGCCTTTATCCACTCTAGCTAAAAACTAATGAACCAAATTTAACAAAATTTGGAGTATAATATTTCAATAACCTACAAGTGATTTATATACCAAATTTAACAAAATTTTGTATATAAATCCTTTGTAGGTTATTCTACTACGATTCGGGAAAAAGGAACGGGCTATTTTTGCGAAATGGGCAGCAAAAATCGTTATATATAAAAATAAAAGACTACGTGTGCTCAATTATATCAATTAAATTCCTATTTTATATGTGATTTTTGACAACAAAAAGAATAAGACTAACCCCATTACTCTAGGACTAGCCGTTCTTGAGATATTCTAGTTTTTTCGCGTTTTCGCTACGCCACCTTTGACAATAAGTCCAGTTATCAAATGAGAACCAAATTTAAGTTTAACGTGTAAATTCAATGTCATTTAAAATACTTATGTTGTGCAGATAAACTCAAATTATCATTGAATAAATAAAGAGAACGAATATGAGTCTGCAGGGAAAGACATGTGCTGTCCACATCAGAATTTTTAACAATATTACAATAATGATTTATAGAAGTGAACGGGGATTATTTTCAGGCCTTTTCAAAAAAAATGTATGATCTATATTTAAAGATCCATCAAATTTTTGTCGAATAAAATGTTCAACAAATTTAAGCTGTGTACCAAATTTTAACTCTCTAGGACGTAGGAAAGTGCATTTAAAATGCCATCAATTAAATTTATCATGAAGAGTTATATAAAATTTAAAAAAAAATGAAAAATAGTTATCTACCAAATTTATTTTAAAATATGAAGCCACTCCCATATGCAAAACGTTTAAACAAATGAGGAGATATTTATTATATAATATCTCTCTCTTTTCTTTCTGGAAGATATCCCAAAGTCAGAATTTAATTGAATTTGTTTTTTTCCCTATATTAAATAATTTTTTTAATTAAAAAACTACTTAACATATTTTACTGAATTTTTTTTTATATATTCTATGGGATAATGTGAATATTTCCTAAAAATTTCGAAGCAATTCGTGAATTTTAAATTTACTTAAAAAATGTTTGAAAAATTAGGTCCCATAGGGTTCAATGTATTTCATTTTTTCAACCCGGGTTCAATAAAAAACTAATTGGGTGATATTATTTATTTATATTCCCATAGGTCCTACAGACCGTCTGAACAACATACTAAAATTTCATTTTGATAAACTCATTTTTACGGCAGTTATCGTGCTAACGGACAGACAGACAGACAGACAGAATGAACAAAGTCATAAACACTTTTCAACTTTGTTGTAAAGTGTTAATTATATCTAATTAAATACTAATTATATCTTTATTAAATGAAGAAAAAAAAAGTCATTCAAAATTGCTCTCATTGGTTTTAATCAGTGTGAGCAATGAGCCTACATTTCCTTAGAATGTTTTTGAATGTCCTGTTTGTAACTAGTAATTTTTAACACTTTACAACATAGTTGAAAAGTGTTTATGACTTTGTTCATTCTGTCTGTCTGCCTGTCTGTCTGTCCGTTAGCACGATAACTGTCGTAAAAATGATTTTATCAAAATGAAATTTTAGTATGTTTTTCAGACGGTCTGTGGGACCTATGGGAATATAAATGAAGAATATCACCCAATTAGTTTTGGATTGAACCCGGGTTGAGAAAATGAAATATATTGAACCCTATGGGATCTAATTTTTCAAACATTTTTTAAGCAAATTTAAAATTCACAAATTGTTTGAAAATTTTTAGGAAATATTCAAATTATCCCATAAAATATATAACAAAAAATTCAGTAAAATATGTTAGGTAGTTTTTTAAATAAAAATTATTTAATATAGGGAGAAAAACAAATTAAATTAAATTCTAACTCTTGCTATATCCTCCATAAAGAAAAAAGAGATATATTATATAATAAATATATTTCCAAAATTTTATTTATAAGGGAGGTTTCACATTTTAAAATAAATATGGTAGATAACACGTTTTCAAATTTTTAAATAAAATTATTATAGTATTGTAATAAATGAAACGATTGGAAAAGTGTTTATGAATGAAATGCTGCTTTTATATAGAGACGATTTATATTACGATGACGTCATTTGAATAAAGTTCATTTGTTTCCGATGAAGTTTTCAAATATAATAAATTATTATAGTATTATGATAATTTTAAAAATATTACCGAGGAATGTATCGCATTTTAGAGATGTTTAAACCAAGCAATTTATATTTCAATGCTGTCATTTAAATTAAGTTCAATTTCTTCGATGAAATTTTCAAATATAATAAATTAATGTAGTATTGTGATAATTTTAAAAATATTACCGAAGAATGTATCGCATTTTAGAGATGTTTATATAAAATTTCATTAAAGTTGGAAAGTGTTTCAAAATCAATGCTTTATGTATGATTGATCTATCTTGTTAATTTAAGACAACATTTAAAGTAGGCATTTGTAATTTGGCTCTTCAATTTACATTTAATGAAATTCATGTTAAAAAATGATTGCTCACATAAATACGTAGACCCGAAGATACCGAGAACACTAAAGGCAAATTTTTTCAACTCATGACATGAGTTCGGAGGACTATTTCAAGTATTGAAAATCATTTAATCTTCCTTCTGTATGTCTTTTGTAGCAGTCTGCTTGTGCTGTGAAATCAAACTGCATTTTTCTTTTTCCAGTTTTTCTATTTCAGTACTAAAACGTAGATATTTAGAGCTCCATATGTCTTTGCTTGTCAATTTCAACAAGTGCATTTCAAAATTACCCGTGTATTTCAAAATTAGCGTGTCAATATCAAACGGAGAAAAATTTTAATTCCTTTACATTGGCATTAAGAGGATTTGTAATAAAAGCTAGAGTGGCTTTATCATTTCTGAATTTCTAAAACCTCTGAAGAAAAGATTCTCTCGTGTTTAAAACATCTGTCTTGAAATAGTCTTTGTCAATGAGGGCATTGTTTTCCATACGATATTGAGACAAGTTTGGGAAATGAACTAAAGTTTCCATCTCTAAATCTTCAGCGAACAGAATCAATTTCTGTTCAAGCAAAATAATTTTTTTACCACTAAAAAAACAGTATTTCCCTTGTCTTGTAATTTACGATTGAGCTTATTCAGTTGTTATGTGTCCGTTATAAAGTAAAATTTTTGCAACCACTGATCTGTTAATTCTGAACATTGAGCACCCTTGTTGTCGAGGAATAGTTTGATTTCATTTATGCAAGATGCAAAACGCTTTAACGCGTCACCTCTGGAAAGCCATTGAACCCTGTATAGTATACACTGCAGAAGATCTGAATACTCGCTTTCTATTTCACTTAGCAATCCTTTGAATTGTCGATGGTTAAGTCCCCTTGCTGTAATAAAGTTGGTAATCTTAATTACCAATTCCATTATTTTATCGATATTTCTGGAAATGTTTGTTCACAAAATGCTTCCTGATGGAGTGCATTATACAAAGTAACTACTTCATGATTACATTTTCCTTTTAAAATTGATACATGTACTTAACCAATGTGGCTCGCCAGTCGCAGTTCGCCGACCCCTGCTCTAGAACTCTGTAAAGAAATTTTGTCACCTATTTCGCTTTATTGCTAAGTTCGAATTTCTATTTTTTTTATTCTACGCTAGGGGAGCTAAAATCACTTTTATCCGATCAGGAATGTTCAATTTACTATAGACAGACCTATAGTATAGTCATGAACATTTCCTTACAAAGTTACTTGGGCGGCATCTCCTGTATTCCCATACAACAAAACGTATATACAGATACCTCACTTAAAAATGGTCGACTTTACTACAGCCTTTATTCGGGTATACATCCGGAGGAGGTCGGTGGGATTCCCAGATATATGCCTGAAAGAAAAACTAAGTATCAATATCTTTTTGTGCAATTAAAGTTAATTTTATAGATAATGAAAAGAAAAATGATTTTGAGTTTGTGGGGTGCTCAAATTGTGGGGTGATCATGTGCTACCCAAATCATATTTTATTTTCTACATAAAACAACTAAGTGAGCCTGAAGTCTGACTGGTGTGAATTACGCAGCCAAAACAACTGAAGGTAGAAACTTGAAACTTTACATGCACGAGAGACTTGGCTTATTAATAATGAGAAAATTCTAAAATCTTGAAATTTTGTTCGATAAATCGAGGAATATTTTGTTCTAACATTCTTTCAGCAAAAACTCGCAAATGGCTAGACACACAAAATTATTTTTATATCATCCTGTTCATAAAAATAAAAATCACAAATTTTCTCAATTAACTACGTTGGTGTACAATAAGTCATTTGTGAAATATTTCAATTTCTAGTTGCAGCAGATATTTTTTTTTACATTTTATCAATGGATGAATTTATAATTTTTTATTCCATTGTGGTAACGATGCCAACCGAATTACGTTTCAAATATCGAAATTAGTTGTTGGCTGTTCTTTAAATCAAAGAATTGACTTCGTATTAAAACTTCGTATTAAGAAAACGCCAATATCGTTTGAGACAATCGCGGTGGGATAAGACAGTGGCGCTGGGATAAGACAAGTAGTTCTGCATTTTATGTATTTCTATGGCGAAAGGCCGCAAATATTTATTTAAACTGTCAATTTCGTAAAAATAAATTATTAGCGCAATTGTAAAGTATAACTGAGACAATAAAGAATATTCCTACGTATTCAAATTTATTTTACCTTTGAATTCATTTTTGTCTCCTTATATTCTGTACTCTATCCTAAAACTATGAAAAAATACTGGTTAATTATACTCATAATTAGGGAACACTTAATTTAAAAATAAGCAAAAATACATATACTAAATACTGCGCCTTTCTGTTGTTCCAACTAATAATAGCAGCTACTTTACTAACACTAGCGACACCTAGATATAATTCTCAAAACATTATGGTATTTTCAAGCGTTTCATACGTAGGAGATTTATCTCCTTTCTAACTCTGTGATAACATAATTATAATAAAATATGCGCCATCTTTATGAAATTTGAAACGGTTTTTTTGATATTCAGAACTTTTATTAAGTGTGTAGGTGTCATATTTTGTAACCAGAAAACATCTCTTCGGCGCAAAACTGGGATGGAAAATAGCTAATACATTCATATTCAACAATATTAATTGAGCAAAGTAAGGCACGGCCAATCATTCAAAATTACACAAAATTTGTAGTTTTACTTAAATTTTCATTTGGCGACTGTACATATTTTTAAAGGTGGCGTTGGCTTATATTTAGAAGATTTTTGAGGGTCATTTCGCAAAAAGAAAGGCAGGTTCTATTTTCTAAATGGTACCAAAATCTAATCAGCACCAGGGTAACCAACAAGAAACTTACCTGCCAAATGTTGTGAAATTCCGCTGAATAGCCTTTGAGTTACAGTGATACATTCATTACACAGACAGATACACACACACACAGACGTCACGCTAAAAATAGTTTTTTCGTGTTCCATAGATCCCGAAACGTGTAGATCCGTCGAAAACTCCAGTTCCGATTTTCGACACAATACTAATATTTTCCCTATACATTACCATGTATTGTAGGGAAAGTGAAAACGATGTAGCGTTTTTCAGATTTAATACCCAATTCATTATTTTTAAATATTTCGTATAAATACTTTAAAAGTTTTTTTTTTCCCAAGTTTGCTGGAGTTTGGTGACAACTTTTTATTTGGATATGCAAGACTACGCTGTGAAAACATTCTGTATTATTACAGAATTTTTACAGCGCGTAAATTTTACAGTTGTAAATTTTATGTCACCTGTGACGTAAGAGATTTTTTCTACAACAGATATGCATTATCAGATCGCTTGTGAAATCCTGCTAATTGTAGAGACTTTCTATGCTCGCTTAATTTCATTTACTACAGGTTTTCTGTATTGCTTCAGAATTATGCTTCTATTAAAGAATATATCACTTAAAAGGAAAATTCAATCACTTCAAGGTGTAGTAGCATTACAACACTCACAACAACTTGTATGATACGTAAATGTGCATCACAGGGTGTTTGCATAACTTTTCCCCATACCTTGCAATGTCAATGTTCACTGTAATTTTAACAATGTCTCACTACTTTTTGTCTCACTACTTTTTGTCTCACTACTCAATGTCTCACTACTTTTTGTCTAAAATATCTACTTTACAACTGTTAAACATGTCTGCCTCTGAATATTTTTTACTCTAAATATTATTACCAAACAAAAAAACACTTCTTTTAAATGGATTTACAACATGAGTATTGTTGTGAACGCGTAACATTCCCTCTCTTCTGGAGTCTTTCGTCTCTTTCGAAGACCAGACGGAGAAAACACCCGTGCATGCATCATTTCCCATGACATAAGACTAGGGTTGTCAGGATACCGAAGGTCGAAGAAGGGATGCCAGATTGGGTGATTTATCAGCAAGTTGACGACATTTGGCGACTTCCCGAAATAATCAATATTCTACGAGATATTAGAAATTTCCATAAGTTTCTATGAAAAATATATAAAAGGAATCATTGCTCAGTCGGAGAGCAGTTGACGAGATACGAGCTACATTGAACTGTTCCTTACGTCAACGTTTTGAGAATAATCGCAGTTGTTTCGTGAAATTACTTTTGTCAATGTTTTGAGAATAATATCAATTATTTTGTGAAATGAGTGCAGCATTTAAGTGCTGTTTGACTGTATATTATTCTTGTTTACGTTTTGCTTCTGAATAAACGTGTTAGTTATCCAGAAATTTGGACTCACCCTTGTACCCTGCACACCCACGATTCTAGAGGATATGACGTAACAGTATATAATTACAAACATGCTTTACAAATACACTTTGAAATGATATGCATAGCGAGAAGAATTTAAGAAGTTTTAACGGACATAAACAACAAGTAAGTAATTTTGGAGACGAAAAAGAAAACATTTATTCCCATGGTGCTCATACGTATGGAGCCTAGTTTTTAAGAAAAGAGCTTTTTTGTGAGGAATAAAATCCCTCATCAAAAAAATTACTGTTGTCTAAGTGATATCGAGGGAATACAAACTTTATAATAACTTTTAAAAACATCTCAAGGGTCCGATATTTCTATGGAAACTAATAAATTCTGATCTGGGGAGGCAGAATAATGACAAATATCTGTTCATGCTGGCAACTATACCGACCTTGCTCGTGATTAAAAATGAGCAAATTCTTGTAGTATTCTAAATGATATGGTCTAAACAATTTTATTAAAATATCTAATTTAATACCTCTAAAAAAAGATAACTCCTATTCTCGCCATAAAAAATATTTGCACTGAAAAGAATAAAACATCTTAGTTGCATTTGTAAACCAATTTACAAAATAACAAGAAAGACCAATCATGCTTAAAGCATTGATTATGAAACACTTTCCAACTTCAATGCAATTTTATTTAAACAAGTCTAAAATGCAATACATTCCTCGGTAATATTTTGAAACTTATCACAATACTGCATTAATTTATTATATTTGAAAATTTAAACCTTCATCGAAAAAAATGAACATTCAAATGACGGCATTGAAATATAAATTGCCTGGTTTAAACATCTCTAAAATGTTATACATTCCTCGGTAATAGTTTTAGAATTATCATAATACTACGATAATTTATTATATTTGAAAACTTCATCGAAAACAACTGAAATTAATTCAAATGACGTCATAGAAAAAATAACACGCCTGGATCTCTCTATAAAAGCAGGATTTCATTCATAACTTTCTCCCATTCATTTCATTCATCACAATACTATAATAATTTATTTTATTTAAACATTTTGTTTAAGACCATGGAGCTACAAAAAATTAAACTCTATGCTTGAAACTTCATCGAAAAAAATCGTCCTTCTCTTTATGAAATCAATTAATATTTCATTCATATCAGCCATGCAGACTCCATGGACTAAATTATTTTGTGTTAAAAAAATACAGGAATTCTAATACAACTCATTCTATATATTTTTCTGTTTACATTTTACATAGGTGAAAAATAGGCTCAGTTGTAGAAATAATCAAATTTAGATGAGCATTTAAACTCAAATATATTGTCATTGCGTTGTTTCAGTATGTAGATGCACAGAATTTAAGAAAAATAAAGTAGTTTTAGGACGGATACAACACTCAATATGAATTAAAAAGAACTTAAAAAAATCACGATTTTGAAACAAGATGGATGCCATATATCATTTTGAAATGGGCCATGTAATCGTTTCATATCATGGTCACGTGATCGTTTCATATAAGAGGTGTAATCATTATTTTAATTTTTATTTAAAAAACTACTGAATATATTTCGCTGAATTTTTTTTTATATATTTTATGGAACAATTTAAATATTTCTTAAAATTTTCGAAGCAATTTGTGAATTTTAAATCCGCTTAAAAAATGTTTGAAAAATTAGGTCCCATAGGGCTCAATGTATTTCATTTTTTCGACCCGGGTTCAATCCAAAACTAATTTGGTGATATTATTCATTTATATTCCCATAGGTTCTACAGACCGTCTGAACAACATACTAAAATTTCATTTTGATTAAGTCATTTTTACGGCAGTTATCGTGCTAACGGACAGACAGACAGACAGAATGAATGAACAAAGTCATAAACACTTTTCAACTTTGTTGTAAAGTGTTAAAAATTGAAAGTTTGATCAACATGCGCCCAAATGAAAACGCAAAAATAATAGTTAAAGTTATACTCGCGCCATTTTACTTTCCCGTCAATACATGGTAATGTATAGGGAAAGGATTAGAAACATGTCGAAAATCGCAGCTCGAGTTTTCAACGGATCTACACGTTTTGAGACCTCTGGAACACGAAAAAACTATTTTTAGCTTGATATGTGTGTGTGTGTAATGTATGTATTCACTCTGACTCAAAAACTAATGGACCAACTTTTATAATAATTGGTAGGTAAATAGGTAACATTTGGTATTGTTAATTTAGTGCTGGTTAGAGTTTGTTACGATTCCGGAAAAAAAGAACCTGCCTTTTTTCGCAAAATGGCATACATAAAGTTAAAGACTACAAATGTTCAAATGTATAAATTAAATTCTTGATTTATAAGTAATTTTTGACGATTAAAAGAGTAAGAACAACCCGATTACTCTAGGACTAGCCGTTCTCGAGATATTTGTTTTTTCACATTTCTGCTAAGCCGCCTTTGAAAATACGTCCAGTCACCAAATGAAAACGAAAATAGAATTTAAAAGTGCAAATTCAGTGTCATTTGAAATAATTATGCATGTTGTTTTGTGCAATCGAAATAAATTTAATGAAATTTTTGAAGAACTAAAGAGAAAATGAATTTTCGTCAGTAGGGAAAGCCATGTGCTCCCCACATCAATTTTTTTTAATTAGCACATTAAATTTTGATGTGAGAAAAAATAAGATATATTTCATCTTCGTGTCAAAATTTTTACTCAATGTTTTATCGTTCTATTAAATAACTTGAACTTGCTTATTTACATGTCTTCAATAGTTTCAAAGACAAACCGTGATCAAATAAATAGTCACTAAACTCTTCCAAATGAATTCTGTGAATCAATTCAACTAGTGAACGGTTCCTGGATTCATGAAATGTGGTGATTGCAATCATATTGTAAAGCCTCGGTAAATTGATGCAAGTCAACAATGTTGACAATTTGTTTTGTCTTAAATATGTATTTTTGAGATCTTTTATTTTTCTCTTTCAATTTGACTAATTTAAGTATGGGCAGCATTTTTGTAGAACTTTTCTTCGATAGAAAGGCTATATATACAGGGTGAGTCAGAACTCTTGGGCCAAACTTTAAGGGGTGATAAATCACATCTAAACAAGCAATTTTTGTCATACAAAGCAGGGTCGTAACTCAAGAGGTGAACCGCTAGACGTCGCTGACGTTGAACGCAGTGAAGACTGCGTCAGAACTAGCCAGGGTTTAAGCTGTTCCACAGCGTTTCTCCATAAATGTTTGGGCTGGAATCGTCCATGATCATTTGATTGGCCCATATCTTCGACCATGCCGACTGGACGGCAGAACATACCTCCTATTTCTATAGGAGGTATTGCCACAGTTACTGCAACATGTTCCCGCCAACATTAAAGCATGTATGTGGTGCCAACACGACGAAGCACCACCCCATTTCAGCGTGGATGTGCGGCATACCTTAGATGCTACATTGCCAGGGCAATGGATTGGTCGGGGTGGTCTCATAGCTTGGCCAGCACGATCGCCTGATCTCTCCTGTCTCGACTTTTTCTTATGGGGCCATATGAAAAGTCTTATCTACGATAGCCCCATCGACTCCGATGACGACCTTGTTTCTTGGATTGCTGTTGGCGTTGTCCAAGATATGTCGGGTGTTCTTGCTAACGTGCGCCGCTCGCTACGTCGCAGGTGTGAAGCCTGCATTACTGCTGGTGGTCGCACTTTTAAGCAGTTTTTGTAATTTTGTCCGTATATTCTGCAATTTCTGTCAGTAAAACGTACTTCGTGCATACTCTGTCATTTTTGTGTCCTCTTTTCACGAGAGAGTCATCATTTCCTCATTTCATGAGCTACCACCCAGCGGTTCACCTCCTGAGTTACGACCCTGCTTTGTATGACAAAAATTGCTTATTTAGATGTGATTTATCACCCCTTAAAGTTTGGCCCAAGAGTTCTGGCTCACCCTGTATATATATTACAAATACATTGCACATAATTTAAATTACTATTGCATGATTTCCGACCTTATTCAAAGCATTTTTTGCAATTAGAATTATGTGTCTACAACCAACAGTTCAAAAATACTTTCGCTGTTCATTTTTACTTTTTCACGCGTAAAATATTAAGAAAGTATTGTTCTCACGAAAATTTTCGATTTCGAGATTTTGATGCCAATTTTTAAGACCTTCCGAACACGATTTGGCTATTTTTGGAGCGATGTCCGTGTATCTGTATATCTGTGGTCGATTTCTTGTGTACACGATAGCGGCCACAAATATTAACGGATTTTCACGAAACTGTACAACAAAATCAATTATCAAAAAATCTAGAACTAGATAGTATTTTTTTAAAATTCGAGCGAAAACTTCGAAATTTATTTGAAATTTTATTTTTTTTTTAACATGGCAGCATAGGACAAAATTTGACATAATTATGCATAAAAGGGTTTACTTATGACTCCGTGATTACGAAGCTTTATTGTTTCAATCATTGTTGTCAAAAATAGACGCGATACAATATTTTGTTCGTGACATCAAAAACCTCCTCGGGGGAAATTTCTCCCCCGCCGTGGGGTACATTATCCAAAGGTTTTGTCATGCCCTTTAAGGAGAAAGGTAACACGCTATAATTGTGTCAATTTGGACCCATAATATCGATTTTTCAAAATTTTTCTTGTTAACATTTAAAAAAAGTTACTGAAAATGGATTCTGGTATAAATAAGTCAAGTTGAGCAACAATTTTCCATACAATGCATAGTATATGTAAAGTATCATGATAGGGTTAAAATTCCCACTTTTGGATTTTGATAAAATTCCTCTTGGGAGACAAGTTATTCGTGTCCCCGGGGAGAGGGGGTGCATTGTCAAGCATAGTATCAATGGAAAGATTTTTTTTTTCAATCACTTTAAAGTGAAGGGTAACACGCTATAACGGTAATCATTTGAACCCATGATACGGATTTTTCAAAAATGTACTTGTAAAAGTTGAAAAAAAAAAGCTACTAAAAATGCCTTCTAGTATGAGAAAGTCGAGTTGAACCACTCTCCGGTTAATTTTAAACATCCTGTATACACTTATTACTGTTAATAAACAATATAAGAACTTCTTTTTAACGCTTTGAAAATATCATCTAACGTAATTTTATCATTCACACAACTTTTAAATACCAACAAAATAGTAGTAGTAAGATAAGGGGAAAATGTTATCAGTACTTTAACTGTCTTATCGGATGTCAGATTCTTAAAGGAACCCGTTATCATTGTATTACGTTTCTGAAAAAAAAAATAATGCTGTTATCATTTTGTGGTCAATATACACTACATGCTTTTATTGTAGCAAAAAATTAGATCTGTCTAAGTGATAAATAAACCTTTTATCTACAACAAAGGTGTTGGTTTTATGTATTTCTGAAAATCTCTTTCACCTTTTATTATTCCATGTGATAGCTAAGTTAATATACTTTTAACAGAATCTACAGAGTCTCTAAGAAATCCCTTGAGCAACCCCAATAATTTTGTATGGAAAACTGCGAGTGTACACATTAGGTCTAACTGTAGTAAAATGGCCATGCCCGATCGAATAAAAGTGATTACAGGGCCCTTAGCGGAGGTATATACAAATAGTTAAACATGTTAGACTTACGATCATGTTAGTAGCTGTACAAACATGTTAGACTTGCGATCTAAGCAATACAAGAAGCGAGATGCAGTTGTAGAACTAAGGCTAACGAGCAAAAATAGACAGCAGGAACAAGCAAAACGAGTATATGGAAAGCAATAAATAAATGTATAATAGTCATATCAACAGGGTTTTGTAACACGGTGACACCAGCAATGCTTGTCAAATTATGGAGTAATATTCTTTTTCGAATCCAAATGCACATTGTTCTTTTCTTCGCCCCAGATCGTCCGACCTACCCGAAAGAGTCAGTCTGGATCAAAGAATCTCTAACCGTAAAGAAGGGAAGCTTCCGTAGACCCAATGTAAACACCCGTATCGCGATTGCTAACGTCCTGTCTTTCAGGAAAAGCAACGTTACAGGATGAGAATCCGAGATGAAGGAAGGATTCTTTATTGTTTCTTCTGTTTTTTTTTTTTTTTTTTTACTTTGATAATCGTATGGCAAGTGATGCAATTTAAATGGAAAACATATTTTCATTTAAAGACATTTTAAAGCAAAATAAAAAAAAAATTTAATGCGTTTTTATATCTCCAGTTACATTCAAAATAAGAATATAAATTTGTATGCTTTTCCCTTGCATAATTTTTTTCTTTATCATTAAAAGATATTACGGTTAAATAAAATTATATTTTATTTCGTATCTAATTATACTTAAAATAAGAATTTTATTTTGCATGCATGATCTTACAAAAAACTTTTACACTCAAATTCAAGTGCACTCTTATATGTAATATTAATGAAATAGAAATTATAAATGCACTTACCTTTGACATGATCATGTAAAACAAATAAAGAGTAAGAAATTCCACAATTTTTTTTCGCACTAAATATTATTTTCGCTCTACAGATATATTTTATTCTAAGATTTTATTTCACAAATATATTTTATACTCTTCATAGAAGATAATTTTTGTAAATTTTAATAATACAACTGCAATTTATAAGTTGCAGATGAAATGTTTTTAAGAAAGAAACTCTTCTATATTTTACATATTTCTTTCAGATAAACTCTTTTAGCAGAAGTGTAACTCAAACTACAGAAATTAAGGAGAAAAAAAACTCCTGTAATAATTATAAAATCAATAATGGTTCCTACCAGGAAAAAAAAAATGTCCTATAAAAATAAATTAGACAAAGAAAATAATGAAACATGAGTAAAGCTAAGCAAAATTTAATCAAACAATTTTTATTTACACATATTCATTATATAAACACATTTACATAAAAAGAAATTCACAGTTTAAATAATCTAAAAGTATTTTATTTCTAATGTTAACTGCTTCAACACATCCAGCAAATCAGCCTGAACAGACAGAAAATTAAAAATAATTCTATCTCAAACAAGCTAATCAACTGGCTTATGTCAAGCTAATCAATTAGCTTAAGATTAGTAAAATCAAAAGTTCTAAGTATACAAATGAGTAAATATAATCATGATAAGGATCCTAAACGACAAGATCCTTTATTTCTAAAGGTGTTTATTGCGATTTCATATGCATATTAAATAAAACAATAGATTAAATACTTTTAGGATCGAAATAATATACGTGCCTTTTGTGTTTGCAAGAGACTCAGCAAATCGGTCATTTTAAGACAATCCCAATCGGAAAATCAAATGTACATAGCCCAGAATTATAATACACGATTAAATACATGTCAACCATGTAAATGAAGTGACAAAAATATTAAATTAACAACTTAAAATTGTAATAAAGTCGGCCCACGTGATAATACAACACACAAACACAATGACTTGCGAAAGAAATAACCCATTTCCTTCCCCTCCTTGACAAAGAATCTCTTTCCTTCACCCAAGATGCATTACGCGAAATCACACCAGCGCCCATCAAGAAGGGATTTTACTCGAAGAGAATACCCCTGTACGGTTATTTCTCCTTTTAACATCTCGTTGGCAGTAGGCAGATGGCGATAGTTAAGTGTTAAGCCAATCTTCCCCCGTTTAGTTTGGATGGCCGAGAAGTACCACCCAATTTAGATCGGAACCCAGTGGGGGCAGCATCCACAGGGACCGTACCTTCATTCCCCTACCATCAACCTCTATGAAGGACTTGCGGACTTACATAACATGCTCGTACTCCGCGTGAACACGGGGGGCAGTTTGAGGTGAATATTAACTGCAAACCGCATGTCTCTCCGACCCATAGATATTTTTTATAGCATTTTACTTTTGCTCCGAACTTTTGAATCACCCTGTATATATATATATATATATATATATATAAATATAAATAGTATATAAAGAATTTTTGAATTGAAAAAAGAAGGAAGGCTTAGCGAGAAGCTTACTTAATGGCGGTAAGGGGTTGTGACCTTACACCCCAGTTGTCAACAAGCTTGTCATAAATGCCGCGGCATTGCACTCCGCGGCATTTATGACAAGCTTGTTGACAACTAGGGTGTAAGGTCACAACCCCTTACCGCCATTAAGTAAGCTTCTCGCTAAGCCTTCCTTCTTTTTTCAATTCAAAATTCTTTATATACTATTTATATTTATATCGTGTATAGTGTATGTAGCTGCTTTGCGCATATATATAACACTTCAATATCTTTCTTAACTTCCATTTTCCATCTTATATATATATATATATATATATATATATATATATATATATTATATATATATATATATATATATATATATATATATATATATATATATATATATATATATATATATATATACAGGGTGTCCAGTGCTATCGGTGCCCAATGGCTATTTCCTCAACCGTTACTTACAGAGATATATACTTCCAATTGCAAAAATGTTTTAAATTTTAAAATCTATTATCTTAGAAAACAGTTTAAATCAATAAATACATTTCTGAAAGAAATACAAAATATAAATTTTTATACGATCCCCCGGTCCTACGAATTATATTTAGGAAAATCATCCTCATATAATTTCATGTGCAAAATAAAAAATATCTTCCTTTTACGACCAAAATTCACCGAGTTATGAAGCATTAAACTTTGACTTAAATCTCTTTTCCACGCATAAAAATGTCCCGTTTCAGGCAACCAACCAATCAGGGACCTTATTGACCATTTCTCCAGGCAACCAACCAATCAAGGACCATATTGATCATTTCTCCAGGCAACCAACCAGCAGGGACCGTATTGGCCATTTCTCAACACAAAATGTGCTCCAACTGTAAACAGCTATAGGTCGTTCAATTTTGGTCGTAAAAGGATGATTTTTTTTATTTTGCATAAAATTGTATGAGGATATTTTTTTTTATTTTACATAAAATTGTATGAGGATGATTTTCTTAAATATAATTGGTAGGACCGGGAGACTGTATAAAAAAATTTATATTTTGTATTTCTTTCAGAAATGCATTTATTGATTTAAACTGTTCCTAAGATAATAGATTTTAAAATTTAAAACATTTTTGCAATTGGAAGTGTATCTCTGTGACTAACGGTTGAGGAAATAGCCATTGGGCACCGATAGCACTGGACACCCTGTATATATTAGAAAGATAGAATAATAACCAATTCGAAGTAACTAAGAAATATTAATACAATAAAATCACCAAAACAGTTAAACCACCGCTAACATGCCGAAAAATGAAATGAACAGCAATGGCTAATAAGGTTAATTAGACTAGATACTTCATCAGGTCTGAGTATCTAACCCTTATTAACCCAAACAAATGCTTGTTTCAGGTATGGCAATAGTAAGTTACTATAAATACCATAAATTCAAACTACAAGCATTAATAGAGGAAAAATTGAAACATTATTAAGAAATAAAGTATTACCATGATGCATGAGGCAGGAACCCTGTATACACGTGCAGTGAATTTCAATTTTTATTTAAAAATTACCCAATATATTTTTTTCACACATTTTATGTGTTAATTTGAATATTTCCTAAAATTTTCGAAGCAATTTGTGAATTTTAACTCCGCTTGAAAAATGTTTGAAAAATGATGTCAATGTTTTTCATTTTTCCAATCCGGGTTAAATCCGAAACTAATTAGGTGATATTATTAATTTTTATTCACAGACCGTCTCAATAACATAAATTTATTTTCGATAATATCATTTTAAGGCAGTTATCGTGCGAACGGATAGACAGACAGAGTTGTTGTTGTTGAGAACCAGACCGTCCGACCTACCAGAAAGGTGTAGACAGACAGAGTAACCAAAGTCATAAACACTTTTCAACTATGTTGGAAAGTGTTAAAAAAGCAACGGCCCTAAAACTACGCCCTTCACAAAACCAGAAGTATTACAAAAGACATAAGACAAGAGAGTTTCCGTAAGACACACAACGCTGCCTCTCAACAATAAAGCCAATCAATTAGATTTAAAGACAAGCCAATAATTTTCAGTTTATATAACAAAAGACCTATATCATCACTATCAAAAGCTTTTGAGAAATTCCTTTAAACCAGATTTAGTTGATTTCAATCTTCAGCAAAATCTGTCTATCTATATATAGTGTTTAAAATAATCAGCAAACATTATGCATTTAGAAAATTGTAAAACGTTTGGTAAATCATTTACAGATAGAGAGAAAAAGCAATAAACACAGGTTTGATATCCATTGTATTCAATTAGCATAAAATAATAAGAATTTAAACTTCGGATGGAGCTGATTTAAAATCGTATTGTCTAAACTAGAGATGAGCGAATACTATCCACGAATACTCGAATATTAGAATGTATTCAAGATGTCGAATATTGGAAAGTATTCAAGATCTCGAATATTCGAAAGTATTCAAGATCTCGAATATTCGAAAGTATTCAAGATCTCGAATATTCGAAAGTATTCAAGATCACGAATATAACGTCACTAGAAGAAATTCGAACGCCTAGATTATTGCACCAAGATAACTGTAGGTTCCGGAATAAAAAGTTGGAATACTTCAGAAGAAAAGATTTCAAAGTATCTCGATGAAAATTTGCTTCAACCAAACGAAAACACTTTTAACTACTGGAAAAAGAACAGTTTTGTATCCTCGATTGGAAAAATTACTTTTGAAGTATTTACTCATGGCGCCATCAACAGATTTTTATAAATGACACTTCAGCACCTCTGGATTAATTTGTGATAAAAAAGCAGACTAGATCCCGAACGTTTTCGAATACTTATTTTCTTAAATAAAAATCTGCGGTAGATGAGAAACATTTACAAATATTCTATTATCGTAGTTAGAAGTACCTAAAATAAAAAACTCAAAAAAAAATTAATATAAAATGTTTTATTTTTAAAGTAATGTGGTTTTATTACATTTCATATATATAATTTTTTTTTACTTTATTAATTTATCTACTAATAATTAATAATATTTTATAAATGTAAGTATTATCAATTTGAAATAACTCTTCGGGGTATTCGAATATTTGAATGTTTCAAATATTCAAGACTTGGTTAATATTCGAATTCGAGAAAAGTGTCATTTGTCCATCTCGAGTATAAACGTATTCAGAACTAATCAAGATTGATATCACGTCTGCATTCAATAAATAATATCAAGGACAAAGCGTTTTAAAAAACGAAAGGTCTTTTATTTAACACATCCTAAAAGACGTACAGAAGGTTCGTCTTTTAGGATGAACACAGTACATTCTAAAAAACGTACAGATTTTAATAATGTTCTGTACGTCTTTTAGGATGTGTTAAATAAAAGACCTTTCGTTTTTCAAAACTCTTTGTCCTTGATATTATGTATTCAAAACTATTATTCTCCAGCAGGAAAATATTTATAATTCAAAGCGTTGAAATAATAATTTTCTGGATTATTCTTTTAAATTATTCACTTTTAATATTCGGCATATTCGAGAAATCTAAAATTCTGCGTTCACCTTTCCGAACACATTTGAACGAGTGCAAATTGAAACCGGTAATATCAGTGGCATTTTTTTTTCTCTGTATGGGGTGGCAAAATTTCCTCAAGATCTACAGGAAGAATTCCAATACTATCTTCCTCTCATTGAGCAGAGACTATTTCCGTCCACAGCTCGCATGATATTGGCAGCTATAAGCCCATTGGTCCGTGGGTAAAGCAATCTCGTTCGCAGATCGATAAATCTGGAATTCCGATCGCGAAAGAATGTTCGGCCTATTGAGAAAAATGGCAAAGTGATCGTAGAACGGTTCATTAGAGAAGAATTCGTTTTGTTTGGAAGTATTTAGTTGGAATGAAATTGGCGTATTTTGAGTAAGAATTCCAAGACACTTGAATTAACCTTAAATTCAGAAATATATTTTTTAAATCGAATAAAAAAGTAATTACTCTTAAATAGGAAGCGTTTCGTAAAGCAAGGGCGAATCCCTCAACCCCCTACAAAGATGCACACACACACATTATTTTTTTAAGTATTTTTAAACTCTGACTTTATTTTAAAATATTATTAGATGGACCATTTGTCGTTTGACGGAAACTTTATTACATATTAGAATAAATTATCTGACGTTGCTCGAGTTCTAAATAAGCACCACCCCTTAATATAGATACAGATGACACTACTCAATTTCCAATCCGCCTGTTTTAACTAAAATCATTCCCACACCCCATGTTTTTTCCATGCCCAATCATGCCAGTTGTACAACGCAGGCATAATGTGCTCTAAATAAGCTCTTTTGAGCCCTAAATAAGAGCTGGATTGCCGATGGTAGGAAATACTTAAGTTACGAAAAATAATTAAGTTCCTTTATCCCAGAATAAAATTCAAAAGATTATTATTACACAAACTATAAAAATCTATCTCAGCCAATTTTCATCCAATTAGAGTCAAATTTTAGCACAATGCTCATAATGATAACATAATATAAATTTAAAGAAATAGAACGAAATATTTTAAATTTGCAAAGTTAGAAAAATATCCTCTTAGTTTGCAGACACCTGTATTTTCGTCCAGACAAAATGTCTACCATTTAATCAAAACATCTGCTTTCGAATATCATCTACAAAGCGACAAAGAACGAATGGATTTGATTCTCTAAAGCCATTTTTTTAGAAAAAAAAATTATTTAAAAGTTTGTAACTTTTAAACTAATTCCAATTTTTTTTTAATCCCGCCGAGGTGCATTGCTCAGATACGTGAAGCACCTCTGTAGAAAATTTGTCTGCTTTCTGACGCTATAGGCTACATACACCGATAGAAACACAGTCAAGTATCTTCTTTAATGTAACATTACTGCTACTTATTAATTAAGCTGTAAAGGTAATTTACCGTGAACGAGTAGTTGACTAGTAGTTGATGAGTGGTTGAACAAATAGTTGAACGAGTAGTTGACGAGTAGTTGCGTAAGAGAAACATTCAAAATAACTTTAGCTATGATTTTTCTCAAGCTATGCTATTTTCTTTAGCTATGCTATTATTCGACGGATAAAGCGCTGCTCCAGGCGCACTAGTGACAGCATCTATAAATCAACAAACACAGATATTAAGTCAAGAGTTTCATCACGACGCAACTCCTCCCAAGTCACTGAGTATTCTAGTATCACCTGCATAGATTTAGGAATAGACCATCCCCCGTGTTGCTCTTATGGAAACATAGAAACATGGAAATATCCATTACATTACCAGCTGCCTACTAACCAAACTTCCATCTTCTCAAGAAACCAGCGCAAGATCATTGGCACGCGCGTAGTACTCCGGCATTGCCAGAAACAAAACAACTCTGGGAAAAGTAAGAAAAATCATTAAATAGTTGAATACTAACATTGATTGCCTGCCTCTCGCCATCAACTCTGCCACCATACCATGGTCGAATCTCGAGTCCTCCCACAAAGGTCAACCATTTGTAAAATGCCGCGAGGAAATGTTAAGGGCAACGTAAGCAGCCCAACGTAAAGAAAGAAAATAAGAAGAAATACTCAGCTAAAAAAACTGAAAGCCATGAGTGGGCTGGTGCCCCAACTCATGCATATTTTAATCCGTAATGCAGTGGCGGCTCGTCACTTCAAGAATGGGAGAAGCAGATTTCGGGGGCTGGATTCGCCTCTTTCTCGACAACGAACATCATCAAAACTCATCACGTTGCTGGCACAAGTGTTGTCAAATATTATCTAAAAGTAGCCAAATGTGTCTGAAAAACTCGCCAAATTATAATAATAGTAACCCATTCAGCCGATAACTTTAAATGAAGCAGCTCTCCTCCTGCATTACCTGCGTCACCTTGGGCCCCGCCCCAGCAGTAATGATCAAAAGCCTCTTGATTTTTTTAGATATCCAGTTATAAAAATATCTGATTTATGTTATTGTTTTCCGAAATAAGTTAATCTGTAGTGAAAGTCTTGTGTTGGACACATCAGATTTTTTATGCATAAATTCCTCCTAAACAACTATTTTCAAATTCAGCAAAAATGTTGACAAATCATTAACAAGTCAAAAGCCAACAACTGCTTCCCGCATTTAGCGCCCATTTATGTTAAAGCACCTACAGACCTTACTTGTCTTTGCACAACCTCCAGAGAATGTAGTGAACAGTAGCAAATTCCGATAAGGTAAGGACTAGAAAGAACTTTTTCCAATGACCCAGTCTTGCTAAGCTTTTAAATGTTTAGATAAATGAAGATACACTAGTCTGTATAATTTATTAGTGGTATAAGGTAAAGCTTTAAGTATTTGCAAAAGACACCAGATAATAAATTCGCGTACGTTTCGGCTAAACCTTTTAGAAGCCATTTTCACTCGTGTTGGTATGGAAACAACATTATCACGGAAATGAAAACTGGGCAGAATAAAAACTTTTCAGAAACAGAAAAGAAACACGAAGTACGTATTTTCCTGATTTGAAATCTACTCATCTGTGTTATAAAAAAACTGGCATACTGTGTTTCTTGCATTAACTGAGACAAAATATATTCATATATTAAATATATTTAAAACTGCATTTAAAAATAATATGATGTGTCCGAAACGTGATTTTCTCCACAGATTAAGAAAGTTTGATATCTTTGATAACAAATTTAAAAATATTTTGAAATTTTGACAAATTTGAAATAACCATGCCAAATCTGATGAAAATCAATGCAATTTTTTTTTCTGTTAGATATAGCGCTAGCTGTGGAAAACAAAATATGTCTTATATCTCAGATAAGTCACGTGATAACTCAAACAATACTTTCCATTTATTTCTCGTTAACAGTATGAAACGCCCACACATTCGATAACAGTAAACATATTTATTTGTGTATATATTTTTCTCAATTTTTGATCAAAAAATGTAAGAATGGCATATCTATAAATTTATGTCTTGGCTTATAAACAAAACATTAGATATAAAATGGCAAATTATGTAATATTTTATAGACTATTTCTCGATTGCAAAAATGTTCAATTTTTTTTTTATTTTCAAATGAAATGTTCTATATTAAGGGCTTTTCCCTTGCCCAAACTCCCCCAAGATTAGTACACCTTTCATGTTTACTGATTTAAATAATCGTACCAATCATACCATTTGATTCCATCGATTTGTTCCAGAAATCTCATGACCACAGACTTCCAGACAGACGGACACGCCGACATCAGTGGGGAAATCATTGATTCGTATCCAGGAATTTTCAAAACGTGTAAATCCATCGAAATCCAGTAGTTGAATTATGGACTCTATCCAATACTTTCCTTTTACATATACTACAATGTATTGTAGGGAAAGAAAAAATTGCAAATATCAACCGTTACGTTTGAATCCGGCGCGTGATCTCAACAAGAACTTTTGCATATTACCATAAGAAGAAATCTGATGTGGGCAACACATGACTTTCCATATCTAATGCAATGAATTTACTACTTTTACAGTAAAAAAAAAAGGTTTTTCTTCTAGTAGATACTTATATTCTTTCCAAAATACTGAATTTTCGTCAATGAGTTGTAATTTTTATTGATTTAGCGTCATTTTTATCCATTTGGCGAGATTTTCGTTAATTTGGCAACATTTTAAAAAGTCGCCAAGTTGGCGACATTCCGCCAAATTCGTCGCCAAAATCTCGCCAAGCGTTATGGACGGAGAAGTAAGTTATTCTTATAGCATATAAATGATTATTGGCGTTCAAATGCAAAACTATTACTCAAAGTACCTTTTCTCATGAATGCAACGAGCTAGATCCACGAGAATGAGGTCACCCAATATATCGCATGATATTACATATGAAAAATGAACATGTTTCTCAACAGCTAATAGATTTTATTTAATTTACGGGATTTTTTAATAAATGTATTTTAAAAATGTGTAATATCTCGAAAACGGTTCTCGCTAGCGATCTAAAGTTTCTGTCAATCGTTTTCTAAGGAAAAATTACATAAGAAATGTCTATTTGCGTAACTTTATTAAAGGTATTGATTTTTTGATGATTTTTTCAAAATTTCACTCGAAAATTTAGGGAGGCTCTGAACATTCGATTACGCATAAAAACAATAGGCTTCCAGTATTCATGGATTGTGATTTTTGTACCAAATTTCATTCGAATCGCTCCATTCGTTCGTGAGATATCGTCTCCACAGACTCACTGACACACGCACATATACTTTCACACACACACACACACACACAGACATCCCCTCAAACATGTTTGATTCGTGATCAGGGATGCTTGAAACGTGCCCTCCCGTCGAAAACTCGAATTCGAATTTTCGACACCGTCACAATACTTTCCTTATACATTATGTATATAAGGAAAGTAAAAACTAACTGGAGAGTGGCTCAACTCGACTTTTTTAACACTTTACAACATAGTTGAAAGTGTTTATGACTTTGTTCATTCTGTCTGTCTGCCTGTCTGTCTGTCCGTTAGCACAATAACTGCCGTAAAAATGACTTTATCAAAATGAAATTTTAGTATGTTTTTCAGACGGTCTGTGGGACAATTAGTTTTGGATTGAATCCGGGTTGAAAAAATGAAATACATTGAACCCTATGAGACCTAAATTTTCAAACATTTTTAAGCAAATTTAAAATTCACAAATGGCTTCGAAAATTTTAGGAAATATTCAAATTATCCCATAAAATGTATAAAAAAAATTTAGTAAAATATGTTAGGTAGTTTTTTAAATAAAAATTATTTAATATAAGGAGAAAAACAAATTCAATTAAATGCTGACTCTCGTTATATCCTCCAGAAAGTAATAAGAGATATATTATATAATAAATATCTTTCAAAGAGTTTAATTATTTTATACATGAGAAAGATTTCACATTTTAAAATAAATATGGTAGATAACAATTTTTCAAACTTTTAAATAAAATAAATTATTATACTATTGTGATGAATTAAACGATTGGAAAAATGATTATGAATGAAATGCTGCTTTTATATAGACGCGATTTATATTTCGATGACGTCATTTGAATAAAATTCATTTGTTTTCGATGAAGTTTTCAAATATAATAAATTATTGTAGTGTTATGATAATTTTAAAAATATTACCGAGGAATGTATCGCATTTTATAGATGTTTAAACCAGGCAATTTATATTTCAATGCCGTTATTTGAATGAAGTTCTTTTTCTTCGATGAAGTTTTCAAATATAATAAATTAATGTAGTATTGTGATAATTTTAAAAATATTACCGAGGAATGTATCGCATTTGAGAGATGTCTGTATAAAATTGCATTGAAGTTGGAAAGTGTTTCATAATCAATGCTTTATGCATGATTGATCTTTCGTGTCTATTTTAACGTGGTTCTTATGTCCATAGTTTTTCTCTGAAAAAGTGTTTTGAATCCTTTGTTGGACGTCCACTTTCCGCTTTGCTATTTTAGCGTTCATTGCTTGTTACCACTTTTTCCACACACCTTGGTAGTTTACCTATTTTTTCTTTTCTAGCCGTTGGGCACCCTCCCTACCCCCTTTCCCTGTTTCAGTCACTGATTTAACTCTCACGCATGAAATTTGCGCTTTTAGTGTGCCTTGACGAAGAAGACTATTTCTTGACTTCGAAACTGGTTACTGTACTTTTATGTTATATGCTACTTTTAAAACAGCTATTTTAATTTATTACTGTTTAGTTACTTTCTCAAGCAAATATTCATGTGGGATCGAAATGTTTGTCAGACATATATTGACTTACAAAATGATACAGAAAGTGACATTAAATGTTGTATTGTTATTAAGAAGCTGTAAAAAAATTAGGAAATTAAAGAACAGTAAACAATAATAATTAAGATTTTGATATATCAATTTAGTAAATATAAATTTTCGAACTAGTTGCAATTTCGTATCAATATCAGTATCAAAAACTGATGTAAGTCGGAATTCCGGTTTTTGTATTCCCAGATTCCAGCATTGGACGTCTCAGTATGACCATGAGCAGTCCGATTTGATTTGAATGAAGTTTCTAGCAATAAAGCCTTAACCAATATAAAATTGGTCGTTGGGACTCATTTCGAAACGGGACTCATCACTGAAGACAATTCGTCCCCAATCAGAACAATTCCACGTTGATCGGGTCCGACACCATTGCAATCGCTGTTGACGATGAATACTGGTCAGTTGTAGGCGGCGTAATAGATGCCGCGAGTATAGATTCCGCTGCCATAGTCTTCTATTAATGGTCCGGGTGGTCACTTCCGTGTTTGTCATACGTTGGATGGGTCGTAGAATGTCGGCAACGTACCATTGTGCTGTGATGGTGCCACGGAGTAATATCAAAGGGGATCCGGCTATCAAAAGAAATGCCACCCCCAGACCATAGCTTCCTGTTGTCGGGTCGTGGGGCGTGTAACAGTAAGAGCAGGATCCTGTCGATATCCGGGCTGTCTCCAGACACGTCTGCGCTGGTCGTTGGGACTCATTTCGAAACGGGACTCACCACTGTGGTGTGATGATATGTGGTGTTTGATATTCCTGTGTGTGTACCTGTGTCTGTCTGTCTGTGTACCTGTCTGTCCGTTCACACGATAACTGCCGTAAAAATGACTTTATCAAAATGAAATTTTAGTATGTTGTTCAAACAGTCTGTGAGATCTATGGGAATATAAATGAATAACAACACCCAAATAGTTTTGGACTGAACCCGGGTTGAAAAAATGAAATGCATTGAACCTATGGGACCTAAATTTTTCAAACATTTATTAAGCGAATTTAAAATTCACCAATTGCTTATACAGTTTTAGGACATATTCAAATTATCCCATAAAAATATGAAACAAATTTTAACAAAATATATTCAGTAGTTATTTAAATAAAAATTAAAATAATAATTATACCCATATTATATGAAAAGATCACGTGACCCACTTAAAAAAGATATGGTATTCATCTTATGTTAAAATCGTGATTTTTAAAGTTCTTTTTAATTTATATTTAATGTTGTAACTGTCCTAAAATCGCTTTATTTTTGCTTAAATTCTGTGTATCTACATTCTGAAACAACGCAATTACAATATATTTGAGTTTAAATAATCATCAAGCTTTGATTATTTCTACAACGAAGCCTAATTTTCACTTGTGGAGAATGTGAACAAATAAAGATGTAGCATGCGTTGAATAAGAATTGCTGAATTTCTTTAAAATTATTTAGCTCTGGAATCTGCAATATAGCTGGTATGAATTAAACATTCATTGATTTTATATAGAGAAGCAGACGATTTTTTCGATGAAGTTTTAAGCATAGAGTTAAATTACTTGTACCTCCATGGTTTTAAGTTTTTAAATAAAATAAATTATTGTAGTATTGTGATGAATGAAAGGAATGGAATAAAAGTGTATGAATGAAATATCTACAGATTTCACATAGAGAGTCAGACGATTTATATTTCAATGACGTCATTTGAATAAAGTTAATTTTTTATGACGTTTTAAGTTTCTAAATATAATAAATTAATGTAGTATTGTGATAATTTTAAAAATATTACCGCTGAATGTATCGCATTTTAAAGATGTTTAAATAAAATTGCATTGCAATTGGAAAGTGTTTCATAATAAATGCTTTATGCATGATTGATCTTTCTTGTTAATGTTATCTTCAAACATACGATTATATTGCGAAAAATATATTTTATTACTATTTTGATATATAGTTACATTTTTACTTTCCCTATATATGTACATAGTATAATGTATGTGACGGTGCCGAAATCTGAATTCTAGTTATCGACGGGAGAGCACGTTTCAAGCATCCCTGAACACGAATTAGATGTTTTTGAGGTGATGTTTCTGTGTGTGTTAGTGAGTCTATGGAGACGATATCTCACTAACGAATGCAGCGATTCGAACAAAATTTAGTACAAAAATTGCAATCCGTGAATACTGGAAACCTATTGATTTTAAGCACAATAGAATGTTCAGAATCCTCCTACATTTTCGAGTGAAATTTTGAAAAAATCATCAAAAAATCAAAACTTTTAATAAAGTTACGTAAATAGTCATGTCTTATGCATTTTGTCATTAGAAAATGATTGACACAAACTTTAGAACGCTAGCATGAACCGTTCTCGAGATATTCTATATTTTAAGATTAAATTTATCAAAAAATCACGTAAAATAAAAAAATATTAACTATTTATATATATGTTCACTTTTCATATGTAATATCATGGGATAAATTAGTGGCATTATTCTCGTGGAACTGGATCGTTCCATTCATGAGAAAATATAGTTTGTGTAATACTCTTTATTTGGACGCCAATAGTCATTTAACTGTTATAAGAATAACATATTTCTCCGTCTATAACACTTGACGAGATATTGGCGACGAATTTGACGGAATACCGCCAACTTAGAAAATTTTTTAAATGTTGCCAAATTAACAAAAATGTCGCCAAATTGATAAAAATACCGCTAAATCAATGAAAATGACGGCTAATTGATGACAGTTTAATATTTTGGAAAATACATAAGAGCAGATTTAAAAAATAACCCATTTCCCCTTAACATTTTGGGAGAAATTTAACGAGACCTCGCCAACTTCGCGACTATTATAAATGTTGCCAAAGTGATAAAAATTTCGCTAAATTGATGAAAATGACGCCAAATGGAAAGTAATGTCTCTCAAATTCTGCTTTACGTCATATGACGGGCATACTTTCTAGTACATAATAAATGCTCTTCTCTCCGTTTGTCTGTAACACTTGGTGCTGCATTTGGCGAACTTGGTGAAAAATTTAAAAAAGTATCGCCAACATGGCGATATCTCGCCCCAAATTGACAAAAATTTCGTCGAAATTTCAATATTGACGCTAAATTAATGAAAATGAAGCCTAATTGAGGAATTAATTATTAAAATGCTTTAATATATGGACAATATCGCTTATTGAGGATGTATGAATATTGATAATTTTTTATTTAGATTTGCGCGAAACATAAGTTAATTGAGTACTTTGAAATAGTTTACTTTGAAATGTTGTCATTCGGAAAATCGCCAAATGTACAATTCCACGATGAAACACAGTACCGTGGATCTTATACATTACTTTTTTACTGTAAAAGGAGTAAATTCATTGCATTATATACGGAAAGTCATTTGATGCCCATATCAGATTTTATACTTTCCGACATAGTTGTAACGTGTCTATAACTTTATCCATTCCGTCTGTCTGCCCGTCCGCACGATAACTTCCATAAAAATGGCTTTATCAAAATAAAATTTTAAGACGGACATATGGGAATGAAAATAAATAATATCACACAATTAGTTTCGGATTTAACGCGAGTTAAAAACATGAAATGCATTGAACTCCACGGAACATAATTTTTCAAACATTTTTTTAAACGGAATAAAAATTCACAAATTACTTAGAAAATTTTAGGAAATATTCTAATTATCACCTAAAATACGTAAAGAAATTTCAACAAAATGAACTAAGTAGTTTTTTAAATAAAAATTGAAATAATAATTACACTCATATTATATGTAGAGATCACGTGACTCATTTTAAAACAAGAAAGATCAATCATGCTTAAAGCATTGATTATGAAACACTTTCCAACTTCAATGCAATTTTATTTAAACATGTCTAAAATGCAATACATTCCTCGGTAATATTTTAAAACTTATCACAATACTACATTAATTTATTATATTTGAAACCTTAAACCTTCATCGAAAAAAATTAACTTCATTCAAATGACGGCATTAAAATATAAATTGCCTGGTTTAAACATCTCTAAAATGTGATACATTCCTCGGTAATAATTTTAGAATTATTATAATACTACGATAATTTATTATATTTGAAAACTTTATCGAAAACAACTGAAATTCATTCAAATGACGTCATAAAAAAATAACACGCCTGGCTCTCTCTATAAAAGCAACATTTCATTCATAAATAATTCCCCCATTCATGTCATTCATCACAATTCTATAATAATTTATATTATTTAAAAATTAAGACCATGGAGCTACAAGTAAGTAAAATTCTATGCGTAAAACTTCATCGAAAATTATCGTCCTTCTCTTTCTAAAATCAATGAATATTTAATTCATATCAGCCATGCAGACTCCATGGACTAAATGATTTTGTGTTAAAGAATTACAGCGATTCTAATACAACTCATTCTACATATTTTGCTGTTTACATTTTACATAGGTGAAAAATAGGCTTAATAGTAGAAATAATCAAATTTGTATGAGCATTTAAACTGAAATATATTGTCATTGCGTTGTTAAAGTATGTAGATGCACAGAATTTAGGCAAAAATAAAGTAGTTTTAGGATGGATACAACACTCAATATGAATTAAAAAGAACTTTAAAAATCACGATTTTGAGACAAGATGGATGCCATATATCATTTTGAAGTGGGTCATGTGATCGTTTCATATCATGGACACGTGATCGCTTTATATAAGAGGTGTTATTATTATTTTAATTTTTATTTAAAAAACTACTGAATATATTTCGCTGAATTTTTTTTTATATATTTTATGGAACAATTTGAATATTGCCTAAAATTTTCGAAGCAATTTGTGAATTTTAAATCCGCTTAAAAAATGCTTGAAAAATTAGGTCCCATAGGGCTCAATGTATTCCATTTTTTCAACCCGGGTTCAATCCAAAACTAATTGGGTGATATTATTCATTTATATTCCCATAGGTCCTATAGACCGTCTGAACAACATACTAAAATTTCATTTTGATTAAGTCATTTTTACGGCAGTTATCGTGCTAACGGACAGACAGACAGACAGACAGACAGACAGAATGAACAAAGTCATAAACACTTTTCAACTTTGTTGTAAAGTGTTAATAAAATATGGCATCCATTTTATTTCCCCTGTGTAAAATTCGTGATGTTTAAAGCCCGTTTAAATCTCTTTTTACTAGGGACTGTTTGCAGCTCCATTTATTCTCCTATCAGTCATTTTTAGAACTAAAATTTTTGGGGCGTTTCCCCATTTTCTGAAAGGCTACACGGATTTGGCGTTCTTATGATCCCTGTTTTTAACACTTTACAACAAAGTTGAAAAGTGTTTATGACTTTGTTCATTCTGTCTGTCTGTCTGTCTGTTCGTTAGCACGATAACTGCCGTAAAAATGACTTAATCAAAATGAAATTTTGGTATGTTATTCAGACGGTCTGTGGGACCTATGGGAATATAAATGAATAATATCACCCAATTAGTTTTGGATTGAACCCGGGTTGAAAATATGAAATACATTGAACCCTATAGGACGTAATTTTTCAAACATTTTTTAAGCGGATTTAAATCCACAAATTGCTTCTAAAATTTTAGGAAATATTTAAATTATCCCATAAAATATATAAAAAAAAATTCAGCAAAATATATTCAGTAGTTTTTTAAATAAAAATTAAAATAATAATTACACCTCTTATATGAAACGATCACATGACCATTATATGAAGTGATCACGTGACCCACTTCAAAATGAAATATGGCATCCATCTTGTCTCAAAATCGTGATTTTTAAAGTTCTTTTTAATTCATATTGAATGTTGTATCCCTCCTAAAACCTCTTTATTTTTGCTTAAATTCTGTGCATCTACATACTGAAACAACGCAATTACAATATATTTGATATATTTGAATTTAAATGATCATCCAAATTTGATTATTTCTACAACGAAGCCTACTTTTCACTTATGGAAAATGTAAACAGCAAAATATGTAGAATGAGTTGTTTAAGAATTGCTGCATTTCTTTAACGCAAATTATTTAGCCCATGGAGTCTGCATAGCTGATATGAATGAAATATTCATTGATTTTACAGAGAGAAGGACGATTTTTTATGAAGTTTTAAGCATAGAGTTGAATTACTTGTAACTTCATGGTCTTAAGTTTTTAAATAAAATAAATTATTATAGTATTGTGATGAATGAAATGAATGGGAAAATATTATGAATGAAATGCTGCCTTTCTAGAGAGAGTCAGGCTTGTTATATTTCGATTGAATCATATGAATAAATTTCAGTTGCTTTTGATGAAGTTTTCAAATATAATAAATTATTGTAGTATTATGATAATGTTAAAAACATTATCGAGGAGCCAGACGATTTATATTTAATTGACGTCATTTGAATGAAGTTCATTTCTTTCGATGAACTTTTAAGTTTTCAAATATAATAAATTAATGTAGTATTATGATAATTTTTAAAATATTACCGAGGAATGTAGCGCATTTTAGAGATGTTTAAATGAAATTGCCTTGAAGTTGAAAAGTGTTTCATAATCAATGCTTTATGCATGATTGATCTTTCTTGTTTATACCAGAATCCATTTTTAAGTCGTTTTTATTTCCCCAAAATTTTGAAGGAAAAATAAAAAAAACTGTATTGTTGTTCCAAATGATCATAATTATAGTATGTTACCTTTTAGTTTAAAGGACTGAAAAAGATCCTTCGATTGATACCAAGTTTGACAGCGCATCCCTTCAAGGAGTAACTCCCCCCCTCCCCCCCCCCCCCCCCCCCGAGGGGAGCTAATGCCGTCATGAACACAAAAATTGTATTGCGAATAATTTTCACTATAATTATAGAAACTGTTAAGTTTCGTGATCATTGAGCCAAGAATAATCCCTTTTAGGCATAATTATGTCAAATTTTGTCCCACGCTGCCATGTTAAGTAAATATAAAATTTCGAATAAATTTCAACGTTTTCGCTCGAAGTTGGAAAGTGTTTCATAATCAATGCTTTATGCATGATTGATCTTTCTTGGTTGTTACACATGAGCCATATGGATAATCTTTTGAAATTCAGTTTCTATATAGTTATCAATAAGTGAATGAGAGTTCTTAGTTGATATACAGAGATCATAAGGATCATCTTTTAAAATTCAGATTCTAGTTGTAGAGATACAGTGATGAATCAGTGAATGAGAGTTCTTAGTTGTTGCACATAGACCAACCATATCCCCGCTCGTCCAAATAGCTGCTCTATATCCTAGGATGAATCGGACGGTCTGGGTCTTCAACATAGACCATATGGATCATCTTTTAAAATTCAGTTTCTAGTTGTAGAGATACAGTGATGAATCAGTGAAAGTTCTTAGTTGTTACACATAGTGATGAATCAGTGAATGAGAGTTCTTAGTTATTACGGGGGCGCGGTAGCCCATTGGTTAGCGCGCTGGAGTTGCACTCGGTAGGCCCGGGTTCGATTCCAGCCACTGCCAAAACTGCCGCCGTGTTCACGCGGAGTACGATCACGTTAAACATGTGGGTCCGTAAGTCCTTCCGAGAGGTTGGTGGTAGGGGAAGGAGAGTACGGTCCCTGTGGATGCCTCCCCCACTGGGTTCCGGTCTAAATTGGGTGGCACTTCCCGGCCGTCCAAACAGTTACCTTACACCTTTCTGGTAGGTCGGACGGTCTGGGTAACAACAACAACAACATAGACCATAAGGATCATCTTTTAAAATTCAGTTTCTAGTTACAGAGATACAGTAATAAATCAGTGAGTGAGAGGACTTTACATTTTATATCCACTGATTATTAGGAATTAAAATTAAAAATATTTTTTTCCAATAATTCTGCTTAATCGTAATTAAATCCTGATTGGTTATATCTTTTAAATAATGTCCTATGACAGGCAGTGTCACCGACAGAATTTTCGGTACCCCTATGCAGCAAATACGAGAGTCCTCTTACTACCCCTTCTTTTACAAGTTATTGATTTTTTTTCCTAAACTATTTATGCGGCTTTTGCCCCTATTCCTCCCGGAGTCCCTATGCCTTACCATGTCGGTGGCCCTGGTGATAGTTTGACAAAAAACGTGCGTTACTACCGCGAATAAGTAACACCGACTTATTCTGTTTCATTGCAACACGCTTGGTAAATAATAACCCTTTGCAGTGGCGTCGTCAGCTGAGCGACTGGGGAATCATAACCTCCAGGAATTCATTGAACTGATTGAATTTCGAAGAAATGATATATGAGAAATGGAAAACAAAATATTTGGTTACCCGCGCCCCCCAGAATTTTAACTTTCCTATACATAGTATTGAGAAAGTATGGTTTCCACGAAAGTTTTCGATTTCGATATTTTGATGGCGGATGGCGTGATGCCCGTCTGTCTATCTGCGGTCGATTTTTTGTGTATACGATAGCGGCCATAAATATTAAAGGATTTTCACGAAACTTTATATCCGGCTTTGTTACCTGAAAATCTAGAACGAAATAGAACTTTTTTAAATTCAAGCCAAAACTTTGAAATTTATTTGAAAATTTATATATTTTTAACATGGCAGCATAGGACAAAATTTGACATAATCGTGCAGAAGAGGGTTTATTTATAGGTCAATGATCATAAGCCTTAATAGTTTCAATCATTGTTGTGAAAATTGCCGCGGTACAATATGTTGTTCATAACGTCAATAACCCCCTCAGGAGGGGGGGGGCAAGTTACCCGCCCCTCCCCAAGGGGTAATTTGTCGAGTATGATATCAATCGAAATATTTTTTCAAGTCCTATAAAGTGAAGGGTAACACGCTATAATTGTAATCGTTTGGACTCATGATACCGATTTTTAAAAAAATTTCCTGTAAAATTTGAAAAAAAAAATCTGTTGTGGGCAGCACGTGACTTTTCCCGCAGACTCATATTCATGTTCTCTTTATTTCTTCAATAATTCATTAAATTGAGTTTAATTGCACAAAATAACACACAAAACTATTTTAAATTACTGCGAATTTTCGCTTTTAATTCAGTTTTCGTTCTCATTTGATAACTGGACTTATTAGGTGGCGTAGCGAAAATACGAAAAAACTAAAATATCTCAACGGCTAGTCCTATAGTAATGGGGTTGATCTTATTCTTTTGGTCGTCAAAAATTACAAATAAAATAAGCATTCAATTGATATATTTGAGCATACGTAGTCTTTCATTTTTAGATTTAACGATTTTTGCGGGCCATTTCGCAAAAAAGGCAGGTTTTTTTTATCCGAATCGTACCAAAACCTAATCAGCACCAAGTTGACCTACAAGTGATTTATCTACCAAATTTTGTGAAATTGAGTCTATTAGGTTTTCAGCTAAAGTGGATACAGGCAATTTTTGCGGACCGTTCCACAAAAAAAGCAGGTTCTTTCATCCCGAATCGTACCAAAATCTAATCAACACCAGGGTCACCCACAAGGGACTTACCAACCGAATTTTATGAAATTCGGTCAATTAGTTTTTCAGTTAGAGTGAATACAAAATCTGCACAGCGGAGTGGATAGAGTGGATACAAACAGACACACACATACATACACAGACGTAAGGCTAAAAATAGGTCCCAAAACGTGTAAATCCATCGAAAACTCGAGTCGCGATTTTCGGCACGGTTCCAATACTTTCCCTATACATTACCGTGTATTGCAGAGAAAGTGAAAAGGCTACTAAAAATTAATTCTATTCACGCTGCTGATCATTTGCATCTATTAAATTATCACTGATTTAAATCTTAAACAACAGTGATGCCCTAACAGTATTAGGATGGTACTTCATAACTGCCTTCCTGATAACATCACAGCGTATTGCATTGAGAGCTATAAAAATTTAATTCCGGTTCCAAACGATCTCTCTGGGAATGCTTGCGGATATAGCGAACAGAGCAAAGAACTTCAAGACGCCACATAAAAACGCTTCGTGTAACGTTTTAGTAGGGAGTATATTTTACAATAAAATCTACGTTTTGAAGTCAAAGTTGTAAATATTTTTCTCTCAAACTGTCGACTGTTTTCCAGAAATTTTGCCAGTTATATCATGTTTATTTGATTTTCATTTCCGCGCGACTCATATATAAATCTTTGATAGTTATTGCGTACAGCATAATTTCACGTTGTTATTACCCTAGATACAAAGTATAATGTATGAAGAAAGTATTGTGACGGAGTCGAAAATTCGACTGCGAGTTTTCAACGAAAAACCACTTATTAAGCTCTGAACTCGAAGCGAATTTTTATTGAGTGTATAATTTTTATCTGTACGTATATGTTGTGTGTATGTGTGGACACAATATCTCACAAACGAATAAAGCGTTTCGAAAAAAGTTAGCACGATTCTTGCAATCAGTGAATACTAGAACCTTACTGATTTAAACGCAATCGAATGTTCTAAAAACTCACTGTCTCTATCCATTTTCAAATGAATTATTAGGAAAATCGTTCAAATATCAGAACTTTCACTAATGGTGAATAATAGATAGTCATTTCAGACAATTTTTCATTAGAAAACGAATGATATAATTTTTAGAACATGAGTCGTTCTCAAGATATTGTTTATTAACTTTTGAAAAATCATTTAAAAATTGAGACATTCCACAATGTTAAAAATAAACATTTCATGCGTAATTTCTCATTAGAAATTCATTGAAACAAGAAGAAAGAATGTAGTTGTTTTCAAGAGCACCGTGAACTTAAATTTTTTTAAAAACTAATGAGGGCTGATATGGATTTAGAATCAAATTATCAAGGGGTAAGTTGAGTCACTAAAGATTTTAGCTCCGTTTCTGGACATACCACTTTCAGTTTTTATGAGAACTTGTATGACTATACGAAAAAAGTGTCCTTGTTGTTGAGACCCAGACCGTCCGATCAACCAGAAAGGTGTAAGGTAACCGTTTGGACGGCCGGGAAGTGCCACCCAATTTAGACCGGAACTCAGTGGGGGAGGCATCCACAGGGACCGTACCCTCCTTCCTCTACCACCAACCTCTCAGAAGGACTTGCGGACCCACATGTTTAAGGTGATCGTACTCCGCATGAACACGGCGGCAGTTATGGCAGCGTGCAAATCCAGCGCGCAAACCACCGGGCAACCGCGCCCGAAATGTGCCAACAGTACGCTGTGTTCCCAGGTGGTCACCCACCCACGTACTAACGGCGCCCGATGCTGCTTGACTTCCGTGATCTAACGAGAACCGGTGTTTTCAGCACGGTAGGGCCGTTGGCTGTACGAAAAATGTGTGAAAAAGAGTATCAAAATGCTTATTAGTTTAGATGAAAATTAAATGTACACGCCACTGGCCACCATATGAAGGCCCCCTCAATAAATTTCTTGTTTTAAACTAAAATTAAGTTTAATGCTCTACAAGTGGCTCCCGATCTAAAAAGTGTAATAGCAGCTGTACGGTTTGCCCATCGTCCATGTTGGGAAAAAAAGACTGTATAATAATTCAAGTAATTTCTTACATCGCCAAACTTCGTTGACATAACCCAGAGGTTGATTTTCTAAATAACAGATAAACGAAAACAGTATTATGATGCAACCTTATAGTGTCATGGGCATGGAGTTAGAAAGAAGATAAAACTTTTATGTATGAAACGCTTGAAAATGCTATAATTCTTTGAAAATTATATCTAGGTGTCGCTAGTGTTAGTAAAGTAGCTGCTATTGTTAATTGACACAACAGAAATGCGTAGTATTTAGTATATGTATGTTTTATTATTTTTAAATTAAGGGCTCCCCCTAATCATGAGTACAATTAACCAGTATTCTTTCAAAGCTGTAGTATACAGGGTGAGTCGGAATTGTTTTTACAAAAGCAGAGGGGTGATAGTACCCCACCAGACGAGCAATAATTACCATGGAACATACGGTCGCATTGCACTCTGAGAGGCAGAAAAGAGGCACGTCGAACCGCGTCGAGCATGACGTTGTCAGCCCCTCGGACGTCACTGTGTACCTGCCTACGTAATATCTCCTACGCCAGACACGAACGCAGTTACCGGATGCAATTGTCCAGGGAGCAGAATCAGCATAACTGGCTGATTTCGGCCAAAACACTCCACCACTCATCAATTGCTGAGAGTGGTAGAGTACATTTCTTCTGGTTTTAATAATAAGACACCCACAGCTGCGATTTTTCCTGACATCCAAAAAGCCTTTGATAAAGTGTGGCACTGTGGATTAGCTTACAAATTGATCACTCTAAAAGTCCCTGACTCACTTGTCAAACTTTTAATTTCATACCTAAATAACAGACACTTTCAAGTCAGAGTAAAAAATAACTTGCTAGATTTGCACGCTACCACAAATGCCGCCGTGTTCATGCGGAGTACGATCACGTTAAACATGTGGGTCCGTAAGTCCTTCCGAGAGGTTGGTGGTAGGGGAAGGAGGGTACGGTCCCTGTGGATGCCTCCCCCACTGGGTTCCGGTCTAAATTGGGTGGCACTTCCCGGCCGTCCAAACAGTTACCTTACACCTTTCTGGTAGGTCGGACGGTCTGGGTCTCAACAACAACAACACTCAAGCTCATTAAAAGTAGTGTACCCCAAGGATCCATCCTGGGCCCGACACTCTTTAACATATATCTAAATGACATTCCCAGGACCCCAGACACGGAGCTGGCACTCTATGCAGACGACAGCGCGATACTTGCAAAACACCCTTACGTCTCAGTAATGCACAGACAGCTACAACAACACTTAGACATACTCCAAACATGGCTGGAAAAATGGCGAATAAAATTAAATCCCAATAAATGTCATTGGATTTATTTCTCAAGAAAACGTAAACCTCCGACTCTTCTGTACATAAACAACCATGCCCTAAAAGCGGAAAAATCTACTAAATACCTAGGTGTAACGATAGACTCCCACCTAACTTGGAAACTGCACTTAACGAACATAATCAAAAAAGCGTATATAACCATAGGAGCCTTATACCCAATGATAGGAAACGGAAATCTAAGTTATCAAAATAAACTCCTAATTTATAAATCGGTCATCCGCCCGAGAATGCTGTATGCAGCACCCGTATGGGGATATGCCTGTAAAACTACCATAGACTTATTAGAGACAAGACAAAACAAAACCCTAAGGATTATAAGGAAAGCCCCTAGATACTTAAGAAACTCGGTAATTAGGAAAGACTTCAAAATAAAAACTGTTAGAACCCAAATCACAAAGCTAGCGCTTAAATTCTACAAAAATCTGCCATCTGTCCCAAATGAACTATTATTTAATCTGCATGACTATGATCATCGCAAGGCTAAATCTCGTAAGAGACCCCGCTCGGTACTTAACTTTGATATTCGGTAGTAGGAACGTCCCACCTTAATCAGTTGATATTAAAGAAAACTCGCGATCTTTGGTTTTCTACAAAATGCTTAAAATCCTAAACTGCTAAAATACTAGGTTACCCTCAGATCTGCATCAACCCCCCAAACTGCTTAAACTCTAAATGTGCAGCAAACTGCCACACTAGGAGCTAGGACAAATAATAAAAACAGTAAATCAAAAACCTCGAACCTCCAACTATGGACCAATGAAATAATGTCACAGTATGAAGATAAGAACCACACCTAGAGATTGGAGATTAAAGGCGCTTCGCGCCTGGTGCTCTGTTCTGGACGAAACTCTATTCGCTGCAAGTTATTCCCACTGGACTTTTTCTTCTGGGGCCACATGGAGTCTTTAGTGTACGAGACGCCTGTGGACTTGGTGGAAGATCTCGTCGCGCGCATCGTTGTTGCCGCAGACCACATTAAGGGGCTTCATCAGTCGCTCGCTTCAATCTTCACCTTCCATGTTAATGTATGGCCGTTTTAGTGCTATTGTTAGATAGCATAGCTCCTCCAAAAATCAACCTATTTCAATATTGTTTTCAGGATCTCAAAGCTATAGAAATTGAAGTTTGCTTCCAGATTTTACTTTTTGTTTAAATGATTGTTAAGTATTTTTAACAATTTATTGAAGTTGAGAGTCACTAAGAAAAGTCAAAACTAAAAGTTTAACCGTCTTTTATCAATTTGCATTTCATAATACTCGAATTTGAAAAACGCAGTGCACATGAATAGAATTCTAGCTTTCGATAGATGCCTAAATTTTTGTGCTATCATAAATAAATTTCCAGAAACTTTTAATTGAAGCAAATATTGATCTGAAAAAAATTGTATTTTGCTTTCCCCCTCTTTCTTATTTCCTTCAGGGGTTGACAGGACTCCTGTGAGGATACGTTGTTTATGGTGTACAGGCACGTTTGGGGTGGTCATGAAAGGAAGAAGGGTAAAGGGTGTGAAAATTGTTCTCATGTTACGTGGAAAGGCATTTCGAGTTGGGAGTGGAAAGCGGTTTAGATACTGGACCTTTTTATTTCAGCATGCTTACTCGATATAGAACGTCTCTTTCTTCATTCTCCAATTAGCTAGTCTTACCAATCACTATTTAATAATATTTTGCTGCAATGAGTGCTGATATTGGTATCTATCTTATTAAAGTTGCAGACTCCAATTTATTGGAAATATAAAAATCACGCTATTTGCGGAAGATACGCGCCAATATATAAATTGGTTTTGCGATTTGGAGGGGGTGGGGGGGAGATTATTACGTCGATTGCATCAATGTATACTGCTTGCATGCAATTTTCACTGTTATTTATATGAATAAAAATTATATATTTTGTTATTTTATATAATTACCCTGCTTTAACTTCCGTGTAACACAGGGTGCATTTTCTAGTCTATATAAATAAAATTGAAAATCTGTCTGTCTGTCTGTATGTTTGTCTCCATCGCCACGGAAGAACGGCTGAACCGAATTTAATGAAATTTTGTGAGTAGCCATGAAATATCCCCACTTAAAATTGAGTCCATGTTTCGAGTTTCGAAGACCAGAGGTTGTCTAGATATTAATTAAAAACAAACAATTAAACCTGCAATAGAAATAGCATTATGCAGACGATATTTTTTCCGCCAATTTATTTAAAGAAAATTATATCATGTCTCTTAGCAACGGATTTAAATCCAATGTGTTTAGGCGACAGACTATTTTTATTAAATCCTTTTGGATTTAAATAATAAAGATATATGCATATAAAATAAATTTCACCGATATTGCATTTTTGACCAGATTATATCAATTACGATCTTCAGGTTTAAACATTATTATTATCGATATTTTCGGGGATTATTGATATTTTCAATTTATTGCGTCATTGTTTTATTTTGACAAAAATTGTTAAAACTCATATATTGTACGTAGTACCTGTAATCTTTTACAAATTCACGGGTATATCTTCTAATCTACGAGAATATAAGTAGTACAGGTACATTGGCATATGTTTTGCATATATTGGAAAGCATTGCGGCCTTTAGGTTTAAAGATAGCGGGATTATTGATATTTTCAATTTATTACGTCATCGGTTTTATTTTGGAAAAGATATTATAAACTCGTATGTTGTAGTACGTTGTTGTTGTTGAGACCCAGACCGTCCGACCTACCAGAAAGGTGTAAGGTAATTGTTTGGACAGCCGGGAAGTGTTACCCAATTTAGACCGGAACCCAGTGAGGGAGGTATGTTGTAGTACGTGCAAATTTTCTACTAATACACGGGTATATCTTCTCATAATCGCGAATATAAGTAGTACGGGTCCCATACAATTTTAGCACTTTTGTTTTGCATATATTGGTTCAATTTCATATTGGTACCAGTATGTTTTATTCTTCAGATCTGCCCGTGAAGATAATTTTGTATAGCGAGAACAGATATTCTTAAATTTATTCTAGGAGCATTAAATTAAATATTTTAATAAAATATTGTGATTAACAATGTTATTTACTATAGGAATTTGCACATGGTAGTGAATTGTAAGTTTCTTTACATTATATACTCCGTACGAAGAACGAGTATACTGCTCGTCTTATATAATTACGAATGTTCTTCCTCCTTTATGTATGAAATGGTATCACGTCGGACTCGTCAATCCATTTTCAATTTGCTACAGATACGCAGGTACATTTCGGAGGATTTTCTTGAAACATTCAATGTTCCGTTGACTGAAGTAATGAATGGTCGGTATAATAACCAAAATTTTACAAACTTTCACATTTAATACATGAGTAAAATTACATAGCTTATTGTTGTGCTAAACAAATAATTCCTATGTGAAAGTATTCATCATGTTAAATCTTTAATACATTGCCTTTATTACTTTCCTTATATACATAATGTATAAGGAAAGTATTGTGACGGGGTCGAAAATTCGAATTCGAGTTTTCGACGGGAGAGCACGTTTCAAGCATATCTGATCACGAGTCAAACATTTTTGAGGTGACGTCTGTGTGTGTGTGTGTGTGTGTGTGTGTGCGTGTGTGTGTGTGTCAGTGAAACTGTGGAAACAATATCTCACGAACGAATGGAGCGATTCGAATGAAATTTGGTACAAAAATCACAATCCGTGAATACTGGAAGCCTATTGTTTTTAAATGCATTCGAATGTTCAGAACTCCCCTAAATTTTCGAGTGAAATTTTGAAAACATCATCAAAAAATCAAAACCTTTAATAAAGTTACGCAAATAAACATTTCTTATGTAATTTTTCCTTAGAAAACGATTGACATAAGTTTTAGAACGCTGGCATGGACCGTTCTCGAGATATTGCACATTTTTCAATTAAATTTATAAAAAAATCCCATAAATTAAAAAAAATATATTAACTGTTGAGAAACATGTTCACTTTTCATATGTAATATCATGCGATAAATTGAGTGACATCATTCTCGTGGATCTAGCTCGTTCCATTCATGAGAAAAGATACTTTGAGTAATACGTTTGTATTTGAACGCCAATAGTCATTTATCGGCTGTAAGAATAACTTATTTCTCTCTCCATAACGCTTGGCGAGATTTTGGCGACGAATTTGGCGGAATGTCGCCAACTTGGCGACTTTTTTAAATGGTGCCAAATGGATAAAAATGACGCTAAATCGATGAAAATGACGACTAATAAACGAAAATTCAATATCTTGGAAGGAATATAAATATTTACTATAAGAATAACCTATTTTTTTTCTGTAAAAGTAGTACATTCATTGCAGTATATAAGAAAAGTCATGTGCTGTGCACATCAGATTTTTTTAGAAACGTCACAGCGTTACGTCCCTTCAAATTGTTATGTCTGAACCCGTAGCTGTCAAGTGTATATTATACGTGACGCGACCAAACCCGAATTTAGGAATCTGTATCTCAACCCCCCCCCCCCCCCCGGAAAAAAAAAACGCTATAGACATGATCTTACTTTTATTATATGGCATCGAAGCAAAGAGAAAAAAATTATAATTGGTGCTATAGCACCTTAAAATAAAGAACTTAAACCTTTTTTTCGATTTTCGTTTCTTTTTCCCGATTTCCCCCTCCCCCCTCCCCTCTTTCCAAATTCATGTTTATACTTATGTATCTGTATATAATTAAATATTGTTGAAATTTCAAAATCGAACATTGTTGTAAACCCCCATTTATTTGATAGTATGTTTGTCTAAACTCACTGACAACAATACCGGCTATTTATTTAAAAAGAAGTTTTTGACTACTATTACTAATTAACAGATTTTCTATTATAATTTTATTTGATATGCAACTCGTAACACTATTTATATAATTTATTTCTTTACTAAGCAATACCAGTATTTTGATATATTCTATGTCGATTTTACTATTATTAGCAAAATTAAAATATTCCTTATATTTCTCCTGTCGTATGTATCATACCAAAAATTGAATATTTAATTAAGAATCGAAAAAATTTCAAACGGTGTGTGTACAGACCTAAACTCCCCTTGGGTGCGGCAATGATGGTTTTACATCAATGATAATTGTTGAATTCTCAGCTCGATATACATGACCCTAATCCCCAATATCTTCCTCGTTCTACATGACCAATTTACCAAATTATAAAATTTGCAAACGGAGAATATTATGGGGGAATTTATTACATCATTTGTACTTCCATGTACAATTAAAATTCCTTTTGTTCAAAGTCTGTTACATTTTGAATCCTAGGACTGGTGTTGGGCTTATTCATGTTAGTTTTTTACATGAAATGGTCTAAAATGTTTTAGCAAAACAAGATTTTTTAAGCAAAATGTTAAAAAAGTAACATAGTTTAAACGCTAATTTCAGCTTGGTATTATTGTTCACATATATATAATACTTATAGATAAAACATTGAAACATAAGAATATAAAATAGGGTTTTCTTTAAAAGTAAAACTAAATTCCCAATCCCGTGAAATATTGGGATTAAAAAATTTAATCTCGAGATTGTAAAAACATCCGAGATTGCAATCCCTAAATGCATGAAAGCATAAATGTAAATGGTTATTGTTATTATTATTATTTATCATTATTCTGTTACATGTTCAAAAGGGATTACAAACTATAAATTTAAGATATTTGTAATAAAAAATAATTGTTTCCTCTGCTGTTTTTAAAACAAATATTTTACTACCTTGAGCAATAATCAAGCATGGTTGTTTTTATTCAATATTACCCCCATATTTCTGACTGCATGTTTCGTTATCCTTTAAATAGCCTTGGGTGTTGATCTCATTATCGGAGGTAACGGGTGAAGATCCACGCTCAAAGTGATATAGTACTCTGCGGACACATACAATGGTAAGGGGAAGATCTCCGGGGTGGGAATTCGACCCTCCTGGAAGCTGTCGGTCCTGTTGTGGGGGAAAGCAAAGTAGTAGGTCTGATCTCGGACGGAAAGGAATCTGGATATTTTTTGTGTGATGAGGAGCCTTAACACAACACCCAGAATCTTCGAGAGGGTGCGTCAGTCATTCCTTCGCCGGTGTGAACGGTGCAACGACACGCGTGGTCGCCACTTTGAGCACTTGCTGTGAGTTTGTCGCTGCACAATAAATTTGTTTGTGCAACGTTTGGTATCGTTCATTCGCTTTCCCAACACTGGTGTACGTACAGGTTCGTATTCTAATTTTACTCTTTTCGGCCTTTCTAAGTACAATGCGACCCTATGTTTCATGGTAATTATTGCTCGTCTGGTGGGGTACTATCACCACTCTGCTTTTGTAAAAGCAATTCCGACTCACCCTGTAGAGTACAAAACATAGGGAAATAAAAATAAATTGAAAAGTAAAATAATTTTGAATATATAGGAATACTCTCTATTATTTCAGTTCTACTTGCACTAATAATTTTTTTTTTTTACAAAATTGACATTTTAAATAAATATTTTAGACTTTTCGCCATAGAAATACGGCCAATGCATGACTATTTATCTTATACCAGTGCCACCTAAATTATTATCTCAAACGATATTGGCGAATTCTTATACTCCTTAATTTTACCTCCATGATCATGGGTTATCGGTTTGAAAGTAATACATATTTAATCCGGAATGACCCTTTGGGGAATATAGAAGATGAGGCGAAAGAACTAAGAATTTTAGTGTCTCTCGTAAAAATACGTATTCTGTGTCACATTCAGGAGTAGGGCATATATTTCACAAAATAATCGCAGTTCGCGATCAGAGCTGTAAACCTTTTTTCCGGTCTACGATTTCCGAGAACTTTTGTCCAAATTGTAGGTTTATTTTCTTTGGATTTTCAACCAGTAGAAATAGATCTTGAAAGTTATCGGACTCCTACCGAGTTCAGAGTTTTATTTTCTCTTTGGATGGCAAGGAGATTTGGAGGGAAATAAATGTCAAAGTATGTATTTTGTTGCCAAACTCTGTCACAGATATTTAGGCTTCTGACACATCAGTTGCCCTGTAAAATATTTATGAGAATTTGATGTGAATTGTAGCTCCACCGTGCATTAGAAAGATGAATGATTTTGAATTAGAATCCGGAGAAGAAAATTATTTTTTAACATAAAACACTTTCATATCGTTAAGTTTATGGTTTGTAAAATTTCGTATCCAAAATGAATTAAAATAATTTTGATTTTTTTGTAATAATACTAAAACCATGGAGGTAAAAGCAAGGAGTTATAACTTCATGTTAAGAAAATACCAATATCGTTTGAGACAATCATTCAGGTGGCGCTGGGATAAGATAAGTAGCCCTGCATTGTATGCTTTTCTATGATGAAAGTTTTAAAATATTTATTTTTGCCAATTTTATAAAAATAAATTATTAGCGCAAAGCAAAGTAGAAATGAAATAAGAAAGAATATTCCTACGTATTCAAAGCTATTTTACCTTTCAATTTAATGTTATCTCCCTATATTCTGTATTCTATCCTACAACTATGAAAAAATGCTGGTTAATTATTCTCATAATAAAGGAACCTTTAATTTAAAAATAATCAAAAATACATATACTAAATACTACGCCTTTCTGTTGTGTCAACTAGCAATAACAGCTACTTTGCTAACACCAGCAATAACTAGTTCTCAAAGCATTATGGCATTTTCAAACTTTTCATCTATAGGAGTTTTATCTCCTTTCTAACTCCATGACTAAAACTATTTGAGACTAACAGTAATTCAAAAGCATATGTTAAATCAACGGTGAAACTCTAATCTCGTTTTCTGAATCTATAATGCACAGTTATATGGTGATTCATGGGAGATTCATGGGCTAGAGTCGATGGATGGTTGCTTATTTTGACTAGGCTAATTTTAGTCATGAGCATGGGGCTGTTGTAACCCCGTGGGTGCTTTTTGTTATGATAAAATACATTCGTATGCAGCTTTAAAGAAAAGTGTATATAAAAACAATTATTGTAAATAATTGTTTTATATACTCTTCTTCGATAGGTTATCCACTGAATTTTATTGTCGCATATGTATTGCTGTAGTAATAACCCATTATAATTAATTACATTTATTAAGTTGTCATATAGCACTATATACCTTGCTAGCCGCAATAACCTGCCAACGTGTCTCGTCCGGGTATTAAACTGAAAGTAAATTGATTAATGTACATATATTCAAATATTTAACTTTGAACAATGAAGAGACATTTTTTGCTCTGATTTAATTTTTATTATAATTACTATTTATACTGTAAACATTCTTATTATTAAATTCTACATTAATATTTAACATTGTACTTATCATTGATTATTATATTAATTAACAAAGTTTACCGCAAGCAATTAATCAGTGTGACACAGGGTAATTTTCGAGTGACTTAGAATCAGATTTCAACTACTTTTCCTTATAACTGAAATTAAATAGATTTACTTTGCTCTTGTCCAGCTGCAAGCAAGAATATGTCTCCAGTATGTCCTATGTCTCCAAAATTTAAAATAAAATTGTCTATAGTAGTGTCGTTAGTAGCATACTTGTGCCTAATTAAAGAGAAACGATTTCAATACTTCTATCCCAGACGACTGCTATTTTCAGATCAAATTAAATGGGCCAGGATAGCCCAGTGGTTAAGGAAAGAGGATCGCACGCGGTAGTTACGTGTTTGATCCTCGACACCGCCCAAAATTATTTCCATGACTTTGCGGAATACGGGCACAATAAATATGCAGGTCCGAAACACCATCCGAGAGGGGATGAGTGAGTTAGGAGTTTCCAAACAGATACCGTACTCTGGAGAGGTAGGACGATCTGAGTAGAAAGAAAGAAAGAAAACTCAAATTAAGTAAACTGGTGTTGAAAATAAAAATCCGGAAGTTATTTTACAAAAACAAATAATAATAATAATCACTTCACAGAATCTAAAAAAAAAAAAATAGGCATATATAAGCAGATAACCATGATAAAAATAAACATATTCTTATATTAAGGGTACTAAGAATTTCATTGAATCATAAAGAATTCAATTTAAAAAAATTAATTTCAGCATATACTCGTGTTTTGTACTTTCTATGTAGAGATCGACGTTATCTCACTTCATAAGTCTATATGGTATGCATAACAAGAAATTTATGATTGAGCCTTTATATGGTGGCAAATGATATAAACACTTCATTTTATTAAATATTGTTTTCTTTACATACTTAATTCGTACAGTCATACAAATTTTCGGAAAGACCGGATTCGACATCTCCAAAACCGGATGTGGGAGGAAATCCGTAATAAACCACTCTACCTCCTCCAGAATTTTATGCTAAATTCATTTTAGTATCATCTAAGCCCTATATATAGCCAATCTTAAATAAATGTTTGAAGCAAAATGAAAATTTTTGAACCGTTGATGTGGGAAAAAACCGGAAGTGAAAATCTTTAGTGAATCCTCTTCTCATCATGATTCAATGCTGAATCTGTATCAGTCAATATCTAATCTCTATATATCCTGAGAAAAAGATGTTTCAATGAAAACGTTTTAGTAAAAGCAATAATACGGCAAGATATATGCCACCAAAATGTTGTATTTTCTATAGAAAATACAACTTTTCAGACAGCAACAGAAGGACAACAACAGAAATTTTATCATGGTATGGTAATGGTTAAGATAAAATTTCTGACTTCTGCCTTAAAAGGGCGTTGCATAAAGGAAAGAAAGGATACAACCATTAATCCATTATCGGTAGTGGATCATTGTTTCGAGGTCATTGCCGCTCGTTAGCACGGATTAAGCAATGAGATGATAATTAGTGATCACAAAATCATTTCAAGCAAAAATTTTAGAATTTTCCTGACAGAAATACTTACTTCGAACCCAATGCCAATGTATTGTATTATTTCAGTGTTCGCCTATTATTAACAAAATGTTAAGCGTTCAAAATGACTTCAGCCCTATAAGAGAACGTTGCCTAAATGGACAAAAGGGCTCAAATGTTCATCCATCACAACCCGTTGACCATGGTACTGCCATCACTGCCACTGGTTAGCACGATGCAGACTACAAAATATCAGTGAGCAAGAGTAAATGAATAGGTTAGCCAATCCAACTAAAGGGCCCCTCAAGTAATTTTCCAAAAAAATAAAAAAAGATTTCAAACATATATCCGTCTTATGTACAAACAAGCCAATTTATAACCGAGAACAACCTCAACAATATTAGGATAATAATTCGTGGTGTATCGCATGGGGAAACATAAAAATTTAATTACGAATCAGAACAGTCCCTTTAGGGCTGTACATGCTGGGAAGAAAGAAAGGCAAATTTAAATACCCCTTATAAAAGCATGCCCCGCCCCGTAAGGCTCCACATTCGGCAGGATATATGCTGTTTCAAAATGGAATCAAAGTTTGCGATCAGAATTACAACATGTTTTTAATAGGAACATCTTAGGTCGCGGGATATGAAGTGAATCCTGAAAGAAATGTGACTGGAATGAAACAGAAGTATGTATAGGGAAGTGATATCACATTGCTATGAATACCTAGCAGAAAACCCGTGTTATAATTTGAAGGTCTGGGTCATTTGACCTTGGAGACACATTTGGTGGCCTTGGTTACCAATTTAAAACTTGGTATCTTTTGCCGAGTTCTAGAAACCTTGAGTTTTGTAAATTAGCTAAGAACTTTACGAGTTACGTGCTTTTTATAGAATTTCCCACGGAAGACATATATCTCGTCATCGTTCCATTGGATTATTGATGTGATACGTGTAAAAGTATCTGTCGAACTCAATATAGAATACAATATACAACTTTTCTTATTATTATATAAACCCTTTAAGCTGTATAAAACAATTTCAGTTGAAAAGTGTAAAAAAAAAATAATCAATTTTAGATCTGCGACATCTGTGCATGGATATCTGCGCTATAGGTCAGTATGCACTTACGGCATTGCATCCACCGCGCTCTTGGAATGACGGAAAAAGTTACATACCAATGTTTCATCGTTGATAAATTCGTTTTTGTGGTTCAATTCGAGCGCAATAAACTGTATTCCATTAAATTTTCGAAATTACAATTTCTCTCCCCCTTTCCCATCTACATAATTTCCATTCCTCTGGAAATTCTTTATTTACTTGCTTTAAATTTTCCGACCCGTAAAAATAGATCTGCAAAAGTTATCGTAAAAATTCCTTGTTTGAAATTTTATTTCCTTGGATTTCGAGAAAGATTTAGGACAGACTGAATGTCAAAGTGCGCGTTCTGTCATTAAATTCTTTCAAAGCTCTTCAGTATGACAGTTCAGTGACCGGGTAAAAGTTCTGTGATATAAATTTTAAAATAAAAAGAAATATTTCTGGAGAAAAATATGCAGGTTTGAAAAGCATTTAAAATAAAAATATATATCTTCAAATGTATACACTCTCTATGCCTCTCTCATCATGCTTTTAACACATTTGTAAGAATTGCATTTCCGGACATTTTTTGAAATCCCGGGATTTCAAGATTAAAAATCATTTTATTAACACTTTACAACAAAGTTGAAAAGTGTTTATGACTTTATTAACACTTTACAACGTTTATGACTGTTTTCATTCTGTCTGTCTGTCTGTCCGTTAGCACGATAACTGCCGTAAAAATGACTTCCTCAAAATGAAATTTTAGTATGCTGTTCATTCGGTCTGTAGGACCTATGGCAATATAAATGAATAATATCACCCAATTAGTTTTGGATTGAACCCGGGTTGAAAAGATGAAATACATTGAGCCCTATGGGACCTAATTTTCAAACATTTTTTAAGCGGATTTAAAATTCACAAATTGCATCAAAAATTTTAGGTAATATTCAAATTGTTCCATAAAATATATAAAAAAATTCAGCGAAATATATTTAGTAGTTTTTTAAATAAAAATTAAAATAATAATAATAACACCTCTAAAATGAAGCGATCACGTGACCATGGTATGAAAAGATCACGTGACCCGCTTCAAAATGATATATGGCATCCATCTTGTCTATAACCAGGCAAAATCGTGATATTTAAAGTTCTTTTTAATTCATATTGAGTGTTGTATCCGGCCTAAAAACACTTTATTTTTGCTTAAATTCTGTGCATCTACATACTGAAACAACGCAATTACAATATATTTGAGTTTAAATGCTCATCCAAATTTGATTACTTCTACAACGAAGCCTATTTTTCACCTATGTAAAATGTAAACAGCAAAATATGTAGAATGAGTTGTATTAGAATTGCTGTATTTCTTTAACACAAAATCATTTAGTTCATGGAGTCTGCATAGCTGATATGAATGAAATATTCATAGATTTTACAAAGAGAAGGACGATTTTTTTCGATGAAGTTTTACGCATGGAGTTTAATTACTTGTAGCTCCATGGCCTTATTTTTTAAATAAAATAAATTATTATAGTATTATGATGAATGACATGAATGGGAAATTATTTATGCATTAAATGCTGCTTTTATAAAGAGAGCCAGGCGTGTTATTTTTTCTATGACGTCATTTGAATGAATTTCAGTTGTTTTCGATGAAGTTTTCAAATATAATAAATTATCGTAGTATTATGATAATTCTAAAATTATTATCGAGGAACGTATCATATTTTAGAGATGTTTAAACCAGGCAATTTATATTTCAATGCCGTCATTTGAATGAAGTTCATTTTTTTCGATGAAGGTTTATGTTTTCAAATATAATAAATTAATGTAGTATTGTGATAAGTTTTAAAATATTACCTAGGAATGTATTGCATTTTAGACATGCTTAAATAAAATTGCATTGAAGTTGGAAAGTGTCTCATAATCAATGCTTTAAGCATGATTGATCTTTCTTGTTTCATTTAATGTAAGACAAATTTTATATTCTTAAGTTCCGTATTTATCTTTCTATAAAAATTACATATATGTGAACGATAATAGTAGCACGTAAAGATCTCCTTATAACAAGCTTTCGGTATAAGAATCTTCGAATAAAATGAGCATTTTTACGAGTATAAAAAAGGGGAATATCATTTGGTTCTTTCGCGTTTACAATGCGCGCTGACAATACACATCAAAACATTCAACAATAGTGAACAGTCTGACCTTAAATTAGGCATTACAACATATGAAAATTAACAAAAGTCGGCTCAACTCCACTTTCTCATAATAGAATTCATTTTTTTTTTCAAATTTTACAAGAAAAAATTTGAAAAATCTGTATTGTGGGTCTAAATGATTATAACTATAACGCATTACCCCTCACTTTAAAGGGCTTGAAAAAGTATTTCAATTGATACCATACTTGACAATGTACCCCTCCGGGGATAACTTGCCCCCAATGGGGGTGCTAATGACGTCACGAACAAAGAAAATTGCATCGGGGCTATTTTTCATAATAATTGAAGCTTTTAAGTCTCGTGATCGTTAAACCATAAATAAACTCCTTTATGCACGATTATGTGAAATGTTGTTCTATGCTGCCATGTTGAAAAAATATAAAATCTCGAAGTTTACGCTGGAATAAAAAAAAAATTATATCTAGTTCTAGATTGTTTGTTAATAAAGCCGGATATAAAGTTTTGTGAAAATCCATTAATATTTGTGGCTGCTGTGTACGCAAGAAATCGACCACAGACGTCACTCCAAAAATAGTCAAAACGTGTTCAGGAGATCTTAAAAAATATGCTGGCATCAAAATCACGAAATAAAATATTTTCATGAAACAATACTTTCTCAATACTACGCATGAGAAAGTAATTATATTTAATTTACAATAAATGCACATGTGTACTTTCACATGTATTCTGGAAAATATAACGGACGGAGAATGGACAAATTGGACACATTCGGACACTCAAAAAAAGTTCATTAAAAAAATCGGAAATTTCCAAAAAAAACTTGAAATTTATTTTTACAAATTTGTGCTGTAATAATTTTTATCTTAGTGGATAAATTAAAGTTTCACATATATCCTTAACTGTTATTAAAGCAAATAAATTAAACATGCCACCTCGATTTCTAGCTTTAAGAATGATTTCTGTTGACGGGTTCCTTAACTGCAACTTTGACGCAAAGTATGGAAAAATACGAAGACTATAATTTTTCGAGGTGGGTGGGGGTGAGGGGGAATTTTGAGACGTAGGAAATTACTTTCATTAAACTAAAATTATGGATGTAATTTACATATTCATATATATATATATATATATATATCTTCATTTGCATACTTTTTTTGTTTCTAAAACGTCTATATTGAGTGTAATTTGAACCCTGTATTTAATTTTATAACAAATGGACAAATTCTAAATTATTTATTGGTCAGCTATGTCCTTATTACAGTTATTTCTTATAAGTAAAGGGTATTTTTCACCAATTCAATTAAAAGAAATTGATCGCTTCGATTTTTCGATCAAAGAGAATTAATTATAAACCAGCATATATCTAGCTCGGGCTATAAAGATTGCCATCAGAGCCTTTCATCTTGGCTTTCATTAAGAAGCTCTGTCTTGACGTCATGGGGGATTTGGTGACGTCACAGCCTTCCGATTTTAGTACGAACACGCCGGGGAATGACGTTCTTAAGATGCTCAAAGAAACAATTCCTTATTAGATCCCCCATAAGCACTTTTCTTATTCATTATCCATCTTTTCCAGTTACTATCTTGCATTCAATCGAATGAATTGACTTTCTAGAGATTATAATGTATAGTAGGGGAGGTTTGATACATTTACAAAATTCCCCAACATATGATACCATATATTTTATAGAAATGTGATTTTGTACAATAGAGTCATGTGCTTTATATTGTTACGAACTTATAATATTCCCGTTTATTTTCTTTTGAGAACCAGGCGAAGAAAACACACATACAGGCTTTTCTATAATGTGCATCTAGGGTTACATGATGCTGAAGTCAGGAGGGAGTTTCCAGATTTGGCTATTTATCGCCAATTTAGCGACATTTAGCGATTATCCGAAGCTTCAAGAGCCACCTCAAAATAACCAATATTCTACATGATATGAGATATTTCCAGAAGTTTCCATAAAGAGTCTATAAAAAGGTGTCAGCACTCAATCGGAGAGCAGTTGACGAGATACGAGCTACATTGAACTGTGACTTTCGTCAATGTTTTGAAAATAGTAGCCGCTGTTTTGTGAAATTACTTTCCTCAACATTTTGAGAATAATATCAGTTATTTTGTGAAATTGGTAGAGCATTTAAGTGCTGTTTGACTCTACATGGTTCCTGTTTACGTTATGCTTGCGAATAAACGTGTTAACTATCCAAAAATTTGGACTCATTCCTGTATCCTGAACGCACACCCGCGATTTTAGAAGATACGTAGCAACAAAATCTAGAAGACAAAACGCTGTTAAATTCATGAAATGGTTTACAACGTAAATTGCAACGAAAATAAAGATAAATGGGTATATGTACGCTTCGAAAATTATTTGGGATTTCATTCCTCAGGGCAACAAGCCTAGACCTGAACGCCTAAAATAAATATTATATCGGTCAAACTGAAACTGGCTAAACGACAAGACCCAATATAGTAGCGCCACCTAATGTTACAGAGGAGAAGAAAAACTTAAAATTTATAAATAATAAAACAATGAAATATGAACATGGCAAGCAAACAAGAAAAATAAAATGCAGAGAATATATACTCAAGCGAACTCAAAGGAACAAAAAATTAGAAGTGGTCATGCCTTACCTCGAAAAAATATAGAGTCATTAGCCAATCATTAACCAATGGCTCCATATTTGTCGGAGGTATGTCATGACAAGGTATGGATTCTCTGAGGTATGGATTCGTAAAAAGGGCAAGTTCTTTTATTCCGAATAGTACCAAAATCTAATCAGCAGCAGGGTAAAGTGATTCACTTACCTATAAAATTTTATTAAATTTGGTCCATTAGTTTTTGAGTTAGAGTGAATAAATACATTGCACAGACAGATACACATGCACACAGACGTCAAGCTAAAAATAGTTTTTTTGTATTCTAGATGTCCCCAAGGTGTAGAAAACCCGTCGAAAACTCGAGTTGCGATTTTCGATACGATTCCAACACTTTTTCTATACATTACCATGTATTGCAGGGAAAGTAAAAATCTGATGTGAGCAGCACATGATTTTTTCTACAGATTCAAATTCATTTTCTCTTTATTTCATTAATAATTCATTAAATTGAGTTTAATAATAATAATAATAAAATAACACTCATAATTATTTGAAATTACACTGAATTTACACTTTTAATTCAAATTTTGTTTTCATTTAGTAATTGGACGTATTTTCAAAACCTGCGTAGCAAAAATGTAAAAAAATTTAAATATCTCAAGAACGACTAGTCTAATGGAGTTAGTCTCATTCTTTTCATCGTCAGAAAATAGATGCAAAATAAACATTTAATTGATTTCGAGCATATTTCGAGCATACTTAGTTTATTATTTTAAATTTTGACGATTTTTGCGAGCTATTTTGCAAAAAAAAAAGAAAAAAAAGGCAGGTTCTTTTTTGTTTAAATCGTACCAAAATCTAATCAACACCAGGTTTATCCACAAGTGACTTATCTACAATATTTTGTGAAATTTGGTCAATTAGTTTTTACTTTCCTTATATGCATAATGTATAAGGAAAGTATTGTGACGGTGTCGAAAATTCGAATTCGAATTTTGGACGGGAGAGCACGATTCAAACATCCCTGATCACGAATCAAACATTTTTGAAGTGGTGTCTGTCTGTGTGTGTGTGTGTGTGTGTGTGTGTGTGTGTGTGTGTGTGTGTGTGTGTGTGTGTGTGTGTGTGTGTGTGAGAGAGAGAGAGAGAGAGAGTGTGTGTGTGAGTGTGTCAGTGAGCCTATGGAGACGATAACTAGCGAACGAATGGACCGATTCGAACGACATTTGGTACAAAAATCACAATCCGTAAACACTGGAAGCCTATTGTTTTTATACGCAATCGAATGTCCAGAACCCCCCTAAATTTTCGGGTGAAATTTTGTAAAAATCGTCAAAAAATCAAAATCGATAATACAGTTACGCAAATACACATTTCTTATGTAATTTTTCATTAGAAAACGATTGACATAAATTTCAGAACGCTAACATGAACAGTTCTTGAAATATTGCACATTTTTCAAAAATATTATTAAAAAGTCATATAGAATAAAAAAAAATATATTTCCTATTGAGAAACATGTTCACTTTTCATATGTAATACCATGCGATAAATTGGGTGACATCATTCTCGTGGATCTAGCTCGTTCCATTCATGAAAAAGATACTTTGAGTAATACTTTTGTATTTCCACGCCAATAGTCAGTTATCTGCTGTAAGAATAACTTATTTCTTCGTCCATAACGCTTGGAGAGATTTTGGCGACGAATTTGGCGGAAAGTCGCCAACTTGGCGACTTTTTTAAATGTTGCCAAATTAACGAAAATCTCGCGAAATGGATAAAAATAACGCTAAATCAATGAAAATGACGACTAATTATCGAACATTCAATATCTTGGAAAGAATATAAGTATCTACCATAAGAAAAACCTATTATTTTACTGTAAAAGTAGTAAATTCATTACATTATATAAGGAAAGTCATGTGTTGCCCACATCAGATTTTTTAGTTAGAGTGGATACATGCTATTTTTGCTGGCCTTTTCACAAAAGCAGACAGGTTCTTTTATCCCGAATCGTACCAAAATCTAATCAGCACTAGGGAAACCCACAAGTAATGTATATAATTTTGTGAAATTTTACTCATTTAAATTTCTTGCAGTTTTATAAGTAAGTCACTTATGCGTGACCTTGGTGCAGATTAGATTTTAGTACGATTCGGGATAAAAGAACCAGCCGTTTTTTGCGAAATGGCCCGCAAAAATCTCATCTATCCACTCTAGCTAAAACATTAATTGGCCAAATGTAACAAAATTTGGTAGAGAAGTGACGTGTGGGATACCCTGGTGCTGATTAGAGTTTGGTACGATTCGGGAGAGAAAAACCCGCCCTTTTATACGAAATGGATCGCAAAAATCGTCGAAATCTAAAATGAAAGATTACGTATGTTCAAATGTATCAATTAAATGCTTATTTTACATGTAATTTTTTACTAGGAAAAGAATAAGGCCAGCACCATTACTCTGGGACTTACCGTTCTCGCATTTTTGTTGCGCCGCCCTTGAAAAATGTCCGATTACAAAATAAAAACAAAAATTAAATTGAAAGTGCAAATTCAGTGTCATTTTATGCAATTAAACTCAATTTAAGGAATTATTAAAAAATAAAGAGAAAATGAATTTGAGTCTGTAGGGAAAGTCATGTGCTGCCCACGTCAGATTGTTTAGAGTTTTATCGATGATAGAAGCATTTGTACTCCCACTTTCAGTTAAGTTAAATTTCACGAAGTCAATTTCTGAAGTTAAAGAAGTTGAATCAGAGCATGAGTAAATGGCACGGCAAACATATATGTAAAATGCAGCCAATTACTGCTGGGAAGAATGCTTTTGAAAGAATATGTGGAGGCGCAGAACAGGGAAGGAGTTCTGACAAATGGATGTACGAAAAGAAGAATTCTTTCTAGAAACTAGAACATTTAAGAAGGGGAATTGATTATTAATTTCGAGTTCATGCAATTGAATATGAGGATCAATAGAATTAACAAGATTAAGAACAGACAAGAAAATTAACTCCCCTCTACACAGCGTAAAGAAGAAAATTAGCTCCCCTCTCTCTACACATTACTCTACACAGCGTGACAAGATAAAGTCATGATCCAGGCCAATAACTGTGTATTTTTGTCGATATATAAGAAACACCAATGGCTTTACACGATAATACAACTTTAAAAGAGCTAACTCTTTCTTTCAGAGGTACGGAAGGCTACTTCGCTTCCTGTTAAAGATAGGGGAATAAGTTAATCTCAAAGGTGTAGATCGTTGCAAAATAAGTACTAAGCATGTTTGCCCTCGCTCTGAAAGATGTAGAAAACCCCTGAAACTAATACAATCTAACCCCCCCCCAATCAAACATTTAGATAGGGGTATCAAACTAAATCTTGTAAAGTGCCAATTTATCTTTCAAAGTATATCAGCTGGTCAAGATTCATTTAAATGCTAATTTTACATAAAAAAAATATTTTATTTAAATTTAAAGTATACATCAAAATTTAAATGGCATTAAATCATAACGTTTAAAAAACAGCTCATTATTTCCCAGATTCAGGTACTTGACACGTTTCCACCCTTATTATGTCACCGATGTCTGGCGTCAAAGCAGTTGTACTGAATTTGAGAATTGACAGAAGATGCTCATATGTAAGTCTTGAACGATAAAGAGATTTGAAAACAGTTGTTCACACGAATATGAACTTCCGCAAATACTTAAAATACGAGCAACATAGTTCTTCACGGTTGGTCTAGTTGCTATGACTTTGAAAATATTTTATATAAAAAGTTAAAATATCAACTTCATTGAATTTTTCTTTTAAAACAGTATCACATTGAAAATCGATTAATTCCATTGGCATGCCAGTTTATGCCCTCGAATGTAATTATTATGGATTGTTAAATAGAGAAAATTTGTACATATTGAGCTCTCAAAAATTTGCAAAAACGCCTTTCAAATTCATCAATAGGACCAAGCAAAAGATCAGACAATGTTGTTAATTTGTCTGAATTGTACGTGCCACATGCGCGTGTGCTAGGAAAGTGGTCAAGTTTTTGCTCTCGCAACTGAGACACAACTTTTATTTCATTATGAAAGCCTGTACGCGTGAGTACATTTGCGTGGCGATTATTTTTAACACTTTACAACAAAGTTGAAAAGTGTTTATGACTTTGTTCATTCTGTCTGTCTGTCTGTCTGTCTGTCCGTTAGCAGGATAACTGCCGTAAAAATGACTTAATCAAAATGAAATTTTACTTTGTTGTTCAGACGGTCTGTAAGACCTATGGGAATATGAAAAAATAATATCACTCAATTAGTTTTGGATTGAACCCGGGTTGAAAAAATGAAATACATTGAGCCCTATGGGACCTAATTTTTCAAACATTTTTTAAGCGGATTTAAAATTCCCAAATTGCTTCGAAAATTTTAGGTAATATTCAAATTGTCCCATAAAATATATAAAAAAAAATTCAGCGAAATACCTTCAGTAGTTTTTTAAATAAAAATTAAAATAATAATAACACCTCTTATATGAAGCGATCACGGGACCATGATATGAAAAAATCACGTGACCCACTTCAAAATGATATATGGCATCCATCTTGTCTCAAAATCGTGATTTTTAAAGCCCTTTTTAATTCATATTGAGTGTTGTATTCGTCGTAAAACCTCTTTATTTTCGCTTAAATTCTGTGCATCTACATACTGAAACAACGCAATTACAATGTATTTGAGTTTAAATGCTCATCCAAATTTGATTTTTTCTACAACGAAGCCTATTTTTCACCTATGTAAAATGTAGACAGCAAAATATGTAGAATGAGTTGTATTAGAATTGCTGTATTTCTTTAACACAAAATCATTTAGTTCATGGAGTCTGTGTAGCTGATATGAATGAAATATTCATTGATTTTACAAATAGAAGGACGATATTTTTCGATGAAGTTTTACGCATAGAGTTTAATTACTTGTAGCTCCATGGTCTTAATTTTTAAATAAAATAAATTATTATAGTATTGTGATGAATGACATGAATGGGAAATTATTTATGAATGAAATGCTGCTTTTATAGAGATAGCCAGGCGTGTTATTTTTTCTATGACGTCATTTGAATGAATTTCAGTTGTTTTCGATGAAGTTTTCAAATATAAAACATTATCGTAGTATTATGATAATTCTAAAATTATTACCGAGGAATGTATCACATTTTAGAGATGTTTAAACCAGGCAATTTATATTTCAATGCCGTCATTTGAATAAAGTTCATTTTTTTCGATGAAGGTTTAAATTTTCAAATATAATAAATTATTGTAGTATTGTGATACGTTTTAAAATATTACTGAGGAATATATTGCATTTTAGCCATGTTTAAATACATTTGCATTGAAGTTGGAAAGTGTTCCATAATCAATGCTTTAAGCATGATTGATCTTTCTTGTTATTCCTTGAAGTTAAACGTCCACGTTATTGTGATGTTCAAGTTATTGTAACTAGCGTAATAATTGCCCCGCTCGTACGTCGGTGCTCACAAGACATTTGAAAAATATATTGGGGCGGTGTTAGTGCGCTACGGAGATATGACGAAGAAAAATTTAGAAAAAACAATCGCAAGACGAGATTCTTGGGTCAAGCTATCAAAGCAGGCATACAGCATTATAGGCTTACCCAATTTAAAAATAATACTTACTTGTGGCAGAAATAATTAAGTTGTCAGTATGCATCTGTAATCTGTACCTGTGTGTTTAATGTATAGAAAAACTATTCGTGAAATTCGAGTATTACTAATTGAGGTCACTGGCCGCATCTAAATGCCCCGTACCTTTAACATGCCTGATTTAGACAATGATTTTGCCATTCAGACAGAATGAAATTGACTTTTTATTAGACAAATTACAAAATGTTCACCTTCAGCAACGAGGCGTGCTTGCACATGTTGTTGTTGATTGTTGAGACCCAGACCGTCCGACCTACCAGAAAGGTGTAAGGTAACTGTATGGACGGCCGGGAAGTGCCACCCAATTTAGACCGGAACCCAGTGGGGGAGGCATCCACTGGGACCGTACCCTCCTTCCCCTACCACCAACCTCTCGGAAGGACTTACGGACCCACATGTTTAACGTGATCGTACTCCGCATGAACACGGCGGCATTTGTGGCAGCGTGCAAATCTAGCGCGCAAACCACGGGGATACCGCACCCGAGATGGCCAACAGCACGCGGTGTTCCGAGGTGGTCACCCACCAAGTACTAACCGCGCCCGATGCTGCTTGACTTCGGTGATCTAACGAGAACCGGTGTTTTCAGCACGGTACGGCCGTTGGCCCGTGCTTGCACATGTGTAATAAGAAATCCCCGCGTGTTTTACAGTGCCTCGACGTTTACAATGTTACGTACAGATTATGAAAATTGTCTCTTTTAAAGTCGTTGGTCAGATATTTATTTTGAAACTTTCGCTGTGAGACAAAAATGCTTAGTACTAATTTTGCAATATTCTACAACTTCGTAATAGACTTTCTCCCCTATGTCCGGCAAACATTCCTCTGGGGGCCTCTTCGACATGAACAAAACCCTTTTTCAATTCAAAATGAACAAAAACCTTTTTTCATTTCAAGAACATAATTGCATTCAAGAAAAGGGTATACAAAATGAATTTCTTACATGTTTTGATGGAATTTAATTATTGGCAACTTTCTTATCATATCTAAGACGTCGACATGATTTAGATTTTACATTAGTGGATAATATCCCTCTCTAGTTACCTATAATGATCCCTATATATCCCTAAAATGAATCTTTTCACTGGGCAAACATATTCCGCTGGCATAATTTTTTTCAGGAAACAGACGTTTATTTTTCGATGCTGCAATTATTGTTAAATTTGGGGCTCCCTCTAACGTGAGGGCCCGGCGGCAGATGTCCCGAATGCCCCTGCGTTAGTCAGGCCATGCCCTATGTTCAACAGGAAGCGAAATATCCTGCTGTATCCCCCTAAAATTGTCTCAGAATGTAACGCCATAGGGATTTTCTATGCACCATGCATAAAAAAATATACGATTACCCTAATACTTCTTAAATTATTAGTCTAGTTTTTCTGTATAAAGCAAGAAAAAATTAATTTAAGTCTGTAGATAAAGCCACATACATCGGTATTTTATCTCGTGTTTTCGCCAGGTCTGATACTATTATTTGTATCTTTAATACCCTTGTTAGACCAATATTGGAATATTGTGCAATGATCTGGGACCATGTTTACGGTCTGCGTTCTCAACGAATAGAAATTGTGCAAAATAAACTTTTACGTATTATGGATTACAGATTGTCTGGCTATTGTCCTTATGATATGCATATGAGTGAACTCAGACGGAAATATAGTTTAATGTCTCTTAAAAAAAAGAAGATAGTGGTCCTGCCTTTTGTTTTATTATAAAGTTTTAAATAACACTATTGATCGCCCGATCTTACTTTCTTGCCTGGAATTTCATATACCTGTTAATAATACAAGGAAAAAACTTTGTTTCACAATACTACTGTTAAACACAACTACCTTAAATGCTATTCTATCTATAAATTTGATGATCTATATAATACCTATTGTACTGATATTGATATATTTAATTTGACTCCTGCCTGTTTTAAAAAAGCCTGTTTGAATGCGCTTGACAAGTATACGACTTAGTATTCTAGTATCTTATATTCTGTTATTTTTATTTTTGTGTGGCTACTGTAACTGGATTTCGTCTGTAGTTGCCACGTAAATTGAATAAAATAAAATAAAATAAAAATTTTATTCCTTCAGAGAAATTAATGGTGTGATAAGAAATCCCAACCTAGCCTGGATATTTGGATGAAAGTGAAATCCGGCGTCTGATTTTTTGAGATTTTACTGTAATACGTAATTCTAAAGCATTTCTTTCTGCCCTGCCTTCACATAAACGTCAGAGTTTAAGAGGGGAAACCCTAAATTTGCGTGGTAGGTGAAAATGGGCACGCCCTGAATAACAATCTCTCGCTGCGAGAGTACCATAAATAATTGCAAAGGAACTCAGAAGTCCCTCTCTTTAAGATAACTGAAGTTCATTAACAGGGAGATTTATGTACATGTAGGACGAAAGTATGGCGCTGAATGTTAAATTCGAGTTTAATAGCTCGGAAACAGAGATTCTTCATTACAGGGAATTTATTTCTGAGTTTCAGTGTATCAAGTCTTGATAATTTTACGAATCGTATTACCAACTTCTAACTCATTCGCATGGAACAATTTCTCTTGTCACTTTCCTTACAATATAGTGTTACGAACATGTAACACACCTTCAAGGGGAAAACGCCTTTACAGGCAACAATTCCTATTACATCAATACAGGGTTGCCATTTTTAACACTTGTGGCAGAGTTGCCAGATTTGACGATTTATCGTGAATTTGGTGACTTTTCAGAGGTTCGAGAACCTTATCGAAATAACGAATATTCATTGAAATACAAGCCACTTCTGGAAGTTTCCAAGAAGGGTATGTGAAAAGAAACATCGCTCAGTTGGAGGGCAGTTGATGTGATACGAACTACTTTGAGTTGTAAAATACGTCAATGTTTTGAAAATAGTATCTACTATTTTGTTAAATTAGTGGAGCATTTAATTGCTGGTTTACTGCACTTATCCATTGTATATTGATCTTAGGAGATAGTTATCGAACTATTTACTGTGTATTATTCCTGTTTACGCTGTGCTTGTAAATAAACGTGTTACTTATCCAGAAATTTGGATTCATTCTAGTATCTTGGAAGTACACCCCCACGATTCCCAAAGGATACGTGACAACAATATGCATGGTATGATATGGGTAATGCATTGAATTGGATCAAAAATTGGAACTCGATTTTTCGCTGAATTTACAGGTTTGAAAACTGTAGAAAACGAATCCACTAGTTTTATAAGGAACGTCTGTGTGTATCTATGCACTGTATAGATCCACTCTAACTTAAAGCTATAGGACGAAATTTCATAAAGTTTGGTAATTAAGCCAATTATGAATTATCCTGGTGCTGATTGCATTTTATGCAATTGGGAAAAATAATATAGGGATAATACTTTTTCTTTAAGAAATGGCAAAATCCATAAAATCGGAAATTTAAAAAAAAATGTGTATATATTAATAAAATACTGAATTTATTCTTAACCTTTTATACCTAAATGCATAAAATCACCCACTCCCCCTTCCACACTTTAGAAACAATGTTTTTATATAATATTTCAGTTGTTTTAATTTTTACAAGTTGACCCCACTTTAAAATGTGCTAAGTCTCCAAATGGAACAGAAAATGTTTTCATAACTGCAAATTAGATGAAATTTCAAAAATTATCCATTGTATGTGTTATTTTGTGCTATTAAACTGTATTTAGTACGTCACGGAATATGTGAAGAAAAAAGAACGTGAGGCTGTTGAGAAAGTCACCCGTATGAAATTTTTATATCATACTAACGCCCAGAGTGCTCAAATATGGACAGTAAAAATATTTAGTCCATTTATTTCCTGTTTTACTGTATATTATTTCTGTTTACACTGTGCTTGTGAATAAACCTGTTAGTTATCCATAAATGTAGACTCATTCTTATAGCCTGGGCGCACACCCACGATTCCAGAGGATAAGGCACAACAATATATAAATATTTGCATTTTTTAAATACGGAAAAATTCCTTTGAAAATGACGTAACAAAACTTTGTTGCAATTTTCGCGCTAAATATAGCTCTAAAGCGTCTTTTAACCATTTACGGGTCTTCGCGGTTTTGCACCTTGTCAATTTATGGGAAATATATTCATTTTATTCCTATTTAGCATTATTACATGGAGGAATTGCTGATTTGTAAATGATAAATAACAAAAATATCTTACAGACTTTGTGGGATTTTTCTGTGTATTACCCCTTGCTGAAAATGAATCCCTCGAATATAAAGAAAAACCTACAACAGCGTAAAAACCTGGTTGATTTGGTGACCATCACGAGCACGAATATCTTGCATATACAGGGTGTCCCAAAAACATTGACCTCGGCTTTTATTCCCTAAATCTTAGACATATATAAGGAATTACAAAGTTGCGCAAAAAAAAGGTACAGAATTTTATGAAATCGATTAAAATTTTCAAGGGAATTAATTTTTAAGAAATACAAAATTTAAATTTTTATACGGCTCCCCGTACAAAAGCATTTCCAATGAGTAAAATATGCCCCATACACTAATAAGGTGATGTTAAAAAATTTCAGCATTATATCATAAAAAATCCCAGAGATATGAAAAGACAAGAATGCTGACTTAAACCGCTTTTCGATGCATCGACATGGGTTCTCAGAGGGGACAAATCATGTCGGCAGATCGCGTTTCAGGAGTCATACACAAATTACGAAAGAAAACAATGATTACATAAATAAATAATAATTTTGCTATTTATTGGTACAAAAGTATCTACACTGTGTAGAAATAATAACCTTACACAAAGATTACAAAGCTTGTTCAAAATGTTTTCCATCCATGCCAAACATCCATTAAAGAAAAGAGGTAGATATTATTTCCCTATGATGCATTTCTGCGTTGCGTCATTTGCACTTTTGCTGCAAACATTTGCATTTTTTTTAATAATTTCCTCACCAATTTTATTTAAACATATCTCTGGGACTTTTTATGATAAAATGCTGAAATTTTGTACATCACCCTATTAGTGAATGGGGCACATTTTACTCTTTGGAAATGCTTTTGTACGGGAGCCGTATAAAAATTTAAATTTTGTATTTCTTCAAATTTAATCCCCTGAAAATTTTTATCGATTTCATAAAATTATGTACCTTTTTCTACGCAACTTTGTAATTTATTATATATGTCTAAGATCAATATCTAAGGAATAAAAGCCGAGGTCAATGTTTTCGAGACACCCTGTGTAGTTGCACAAATATTTTTGTAAAATAATTTCGAACAAAATTTTCTGTGTATTCACTTAACTAACGAAGTTGTTTTCAAAATTAAAACCAGCGAGTATAAACTTGGCAGTTGTAGTCTCATGCAGCCTGGGCTCAATCTAAGGCTAAAACATTATGCCATTTGATTCATGGAGCATAATGCAATTTGTTTCCTAAAATTTTATACATTTTGATTCATAGACAATGATGCAATTTTTTTCCTGAAACATTATGCATTTTGGCCCATAGAACATGGTGTAATTTGCTTCGTATAATATGATGCAAATTTTTTCCTGAAATATTATGCATTTTGGCCCATAGAATATGGTGTAATTTGTTTCCTAGAACATTATGAATGTTGACTCATTGAGCATGGTGAAATTTGTTTCCTGAAACTTTATACATTTTGATTCATTGAGTATGATGCAATTTTTTTCCCGAAGCATTATGCATTTTGGCCCATGGAACATGGTGTAATTGAAACATGGATGCCTAGAACATGATGTAATTTTTTCCCCTGAAACATTATGCATTTTGGCCCAAGAACATTGTGTAATTTATTTCTTAGTACATTATGCACGTTGATTCATTGAGCCTGATGCAATTTGTTTCCTGAAACATTATGCATTTTGATTAATTCATGGAGCATGATACAATTCGTTTCCTAAAACATTATGCATTTTGATTTATTGAACATGATGCTATTTGTTTCCTTTAAACATTAGAAGTATTCATTTGAAACATATTGTTATTTGTGAGTGTACACACAGCATTTTGTTTCCTGCAGTAAAACGCTTCTATTTGTTACATTATTTTAATATATTGCATTTTATTAACTTAATATCATCATGGACAACAAATAAAAGTGAAAATGTTTTGTCTTTAAACAGAATAAAATCCCAACTTTGCGTATTAAATAAAATTTGGCGCATCTTGAATAGCTGTGTTTCTGTATGAAAGAATCATAAATAATTGGCTGAGGCACTGTGAAAACTCAGGCTGTAAGATAGCTGAAGGTTCTTAACGAGATTTATGTAGTACATGTAGGGTGAAAGTATAGCGCTGAATGTTAAGTGCAAATTTAATAGCAAATGCAGCAAATCTTCATTAGAAGGGAATTATTCTCAGCTCGTAAGTGTGCCAACCTAGACAAATTGGGAAAGACATTTGAAGAATTATTTTGTTTCATTTCAAATTATTTAGATAATGGCGCATGCTAAGAGAAAATGCACGATAACCGTTTTTGTCAGAATTTTTTACCTTACCTTGTGTGCTAAAAAATTTCGTTTAGGTTTCTTTATTGCAAGGGAAATATTTGAATGCTTTTCTTTTTGTTCTCCAAAAAATTCTTCGCACAAACTGTTGTTTAAAATTATCTGTAAGTAAAAATACTTCGTTAGTAGCAGCATATTAATAATTGAATGAAAGTATCAACCGGTTTCAAATGCAAAAACGAGCCTTCTTCTTCGGAATAAATATGAGTCGTTACACAATAGTTACTACTCATATTTTTCAAAACAAAGGTTGGGGAAATTTTATCAATAGAATAATCCAGAAAGATATCCGATACCAATCCCAAAACAAAATTAATAATTAAACGAAAAAAAGATTGAATATGAGAGAAAAAGTTAATTTAACTAAATAACTTATGATTTTTTTAATCGTTTGCTGTTTGTTTCTGTCTACTTCATACCTCCTTAGGGTTTTTTTTTCGTTTAATTTATTTTTTTTTTCGGATTAGCTACACCTATCTCTCTGGTTTACATGAGCTTTACTCTATCAAAAAAGATTCCCTTAACTTTGCTGTAGTGGCTGATATTTCTTATTCATCCTGAAAAAGAAGGCTTGTTCTTGCTTTTGAAACAAGTTCACGTTTTAATCGAAATATTTTTAGTTTCCAAGCCTACTGCAGAACCCAGCTGTGGCCGAATGATTCGGGTTCTGGCCTTAAGCTCCATAGGTGATGGGTTCGCATCCCGCCTCCGAATATGGCTTTCTAAGTTTGCGTACATTCTCGTAGTATTCTAGAATCCACTTAATCCAAGCATGAATTAACACAATAAGACCTAGAATGCTTACCAAAGTACTCGTCAATATTCTTCTTCGAATATAACTGTGCATTGTTGCTGGTGGAGGGCATTTTTAAAACTTTTGTTCATTAGATTCATGTGTATATAAGTGGTTATTTTAACATTTTTGGATAAGACAACAATTCGTCAATAACAATAGTACGCAAAATAACTGCCGTCTGTAGCAGTTGTACTATCGATTCCTACTAAATAGACAATACTCTACAACTTTGTAATTGCCTTTTTACGTCTATCTCGTTTCGTTGCCAAATTCGTCATCCTAACTTTTTGAATTCTCCTGTAGGAGGGCATTTCAATCATTTTTATTCGATCAGGTATGGTCATTTTGCGTTCACACTCATGGATATTTCCTTATAAAACTATTGGGGTGCTTAAACACTTACCTAGAAACATTGTTAGATTGGCCACCAGTAGGGCTCGGCAGATTCTGGCAGATTTTATTGTCCATCCAAATGTGCAAAATCTTGACATGCATACTTAATGACAACGACTTCAAATTCAACTCTATACGAAATTGCAAAACTGAAAATAAACTCTCACCTAAACTATCGACAAATGTGCCCGTAAGTTTTCCACTTTTTCTTGCCACGAAACAAAAGATGAAGGACATGTATCGCACTTATGAAAGAAAAGGACAAGGCACACCCTTCATAATGATCGCCTTTCTATTCACGTACGAGGAATAATTAGCTCTTTGAAAAATTCTCTTACCTTATGTTGTTGCAGTTCATTAATAAGGAGGCGCTTATTCACGTTGGAAAGAGAATTTTCTCAAAATACTTCAAGGTTTATGCGCAGGTATTACTTCGATAGACATCAAAGCCTTTCTTTGTTCGTGAATCTTCATTCAGGAGGAAAGTTAGTCGTGTTTTACAGATGGTGTTGCCATTTTCTAGATCATTAATGTGCTGTTTACTTGAGTAAATCTTGATAATGTAAAACTCTATCAAGTGGGATTTATTAGTTGTTTGCTGTGCGATGGGGATTTTTGGAAAAATAATTTAAGGCAATATTATTACTTTTGATGTGAATAACATCTACGGTTAAGATCCCTGCGAAAGAAATCGGAGCGTTACGAAAAATGTAAACACTTTGAATGTTTATATTTCTAACTCTGATGATAAAAATCTGATGTGAGCAGCCCTGCAGCACATGACTTTCCCTGCAGACTCAAATTCATATTTTCTTTATTTCTTTAATGATTCCTTAGATTGAATTTAATTGAACAAAATAACACTAAATTTGCATTTTTAATTCAATTTTTATTTTTATCTGGTATTTTACATTTTTCCGAAATCGGCGTAACAAAAATGCAAGAAATCTCAAATATCTTGAGAACGGTTAGTCCTAAAGTATAATGGAGTGTGTTATATTCTTTTCCTCGTCAAAAATTGCGCATAAAATAAGAATTTAATTAATACATTTGATCATACATATTTTTTTTATTTATTTTTTTTTTAGATTTTGGCGATTTTTGCCGGTCTTTCCGTAAAAAAAGGCAGGTTGTTTTCCAAATCATACCGAAATTTAATCATCTCCAGAATATCCCACAAGCAACTTATCTACCAAATTTTGTGAAATTTGGTCAATTAGTATTTTAGCTAAAGTGGATACATTAAACTTTTGCTGGCCATTTCGTAAAAAAAGGCGAGTTCTTCTTTTCCGAATCGTACCAAAATCAAACCAGCGCCAGAGTATCCTACAAGTAACTTATTTACCAAATTTTGTGAAATTTGGTCAAGTAATATTTTAGCTAGAGCGGATACATGAAATTTTTATGGGCCATTTCGCAAAAAAGGCGGGTTCTGTTTTTACGACTCGTACCAAAATCTAATCAGCGCCAGGGTTACACCCAAGTGACTTACCTACCAAATTTTATGAAATTCGGTCCATTAGTTTTTGAGTTAGAGTGGATACATACATTGCACAGACACACAGATAGACAGACAGACACACAGACAGACAGACAGATAGACAGACAGACACACACACACACAGGCGTCACGCTAAAAATGGTTTTTTGGTATTCTAAAGGTCTCGAAACGTGTAGATCCGTCGAAAACTCGAGTTGTGATTTTCGGCATGATTCCAATACTTTCCCTATACATTACCATGTATTGCAGGGAAAGTAAAATGTAAACAATTGTCCCTTGTTTTGTCGGAAGTAGTGTACCCATTATAAGTATGCAAGAATAATTTCAATATTTTAATATTTTGAACTGTTTTTTTTTCGAAAAAGCTAAAAGAATTTTGTTTTAAAAGAGTTTTGTCTTCACCTTGCTTACTTTCACTCAAAATATCTTCTAGACTATGAAGAAGAGATATAAACCGTAAGCGACAAGTATGTTTAGTAAGAAGTCTAGTTTTTAGGTTAATAATTATTTTCATAAAGCTGTATAGTTTTAAAGGAATCGCCTTGTCAAATTAAAGAAAATTTAACATTTTCCATTCTTAACACTTTCCAACATAGTTGAAAAGTGTTTATGACTCTGGTCATTATAATATACATATACAATGTAATATAAAATATACAAAAAATATTTGATCAAAATATGGTCGGTAGTCTTTTTAAATAAAAATTAAAATAATAATTACACCTATATTATATGAAAAGATCACGTGACCCACTTCAAAATAAAATGTGGCATCCATCTTTTTTCCCAGTGTCCAAATCGTGATTTTTAAAGTTCTGTTAAATTTATATTTACTGTTGCATCCGTCCTAAATCCACTTTATTTTGCATATTTTCTGTGCATCTATATTCTGCGCAACGCAATTACAATATTTTTGAGTTTAAATGATCATCAAACTTTGATTATTTCTACCACGAAGCCTATTTTTCACTTATGTAAAATGTAAACAAATCAAGCACTAAAATGAGCTGTATAACAATTGCTGAATTTTTTAATTATAATTATTTAGAAATTATAATTATTCGCAAAATTATTTAGATCTGGAGTGTGGAATATAGATGATATGAATGAAATATTCATTGAATTATAATTATTCGCAAAATTATTTAGATCTGGAGTGTGGAATATAGATGATATGAATGAAATATTCATTGATTTTACATAGAGAAGCAGGCTATTTTATACCATTGACTTTTTCGGTGAGTTTTACGCATGGAGTTAGAAAGTACTTTTACCCCCATGGTTTTAAGTTTTTAGGTAAAATAAAAGTATTGCAGTACTGTGACATTTAATAAAATATCACCGCTGAATGTATCGCATTTTAAAGATGTTTAAATAAAATTGCATTTCAATTGAAAAGTTTTTCATAATCAATGCTTTATGCATGATTGATCTTCCTTGTTAAGGTGTGTCATGCATGCTTATGTCTCAAAAATTAAAAATAATAACTCTAAACAGTAAATTCTAATTTGTAACCCTTTAAAAGCCCTACTAGGATATATAATTGGATTTCAGGTCGAGTTCTTGGTTTTCAAACTATAGTAATTATAATTTTAATTTTTTAATATTTTGGCCTATTCCATTGGAAGTTCTAGGTAGAGAAATCTAGCATTTATATGTCACGAATGTTGCAGCTCAGTGCGTTTCCTACTTTATGAAATATCGTTCCACAAGTACGAGATATTTTGCTTTGTTTAAAAAAAAAATCTGATGTGGGCAACACATGACTTTCCTTATATGATGTAATGAATTTACTACTTTTACAGTAAAAAAATAGGATTTTCTTATAGTAGATACTAATATTCTTTCCAAGATATTGAATTTTCGACAATTAGTCGTCATTTTCATTGATTTAGCATCATTTTTATCCATTTGGCGAGATTTTCATTAATTTGGCAGCATTTCAAAAAAGTCGCCAAGTTGGCGACATTCCGCCAAATTCGTCGCCAAAATCTCGCCAAGCGTTATGCACTAAGAAAAAAGTTATTCTTACAACAGATAAATGACTATTGGCGTTCAAATACAAAAGTATTATTCAAAGTATATTTTTTCATGAATGGAACGAGCTAGATTCACGAGAATGATGTCACTCTATTTATCGCATGGTATTACATATGAAAAGTGAACATGTTTCTCAATAGGAATTTTTTTTTATGCGACTTTTTCATAATTTTTTTGAAAAATGTACAATATCTCGAGAACAGTTCATATTATCGTTCTAAAATTTATGCCAATCGTTTTCTAATGAAAAATTACATAAGAAATGTCTATTTGCGTAACTTTATTAGCGGTTTTGATTTTTTTGACGATTTTTTCAAAATTTCATTCGAAAATTTAGGGGGGTTCTGAACATTCGATTACGTAGAAAAACAATAGACTTCCAGCGTTTACGGATTGTGATTTTTGTACCAAATTTGGTTCGAATCGGTCCATTCGTTCGTCAGTTATCGTCTCCACAGACTCACTGACACACACACACACACACACACACACATACTTTCACACACAGACATCACTTCAAAAATGTTTGATTCGTGATCAGGGATACTTGAAACGTGCTCTCCCGTCGAAAACTCGAATTCGAATTTTCGACCCCGTCACAATACTTTCCTTATACATTATGTATATAAGGAAAGTAAAAATGGGAAGTGAATGAGATTCTAAAGATGTATAATAATGGATGATGAAGAAAAAAATCTGATGTGGGCAACACATGACTTTCCTTATATAATGAAATGAATTTACTACTTTTACAGTAAAATAAATAGGTTTTTCTTCTAGTAGATACTAATATCCTTTCCAAGATATTGACTTTTCGACAATTAGTCGTCATTTTCATTGATTATCGTCATTTTTATCCATTTGGCGAGATTTTCGTTAATTTGGCAACATTTCAAAAAGTCGCCAAGTTGGCGACATTCCGCCAATTTTGTCGCCAAAATCTCGCCAAGCGTTATGGACAAAGAAATAAGTTATATATATATATATATATATAACTTATTAGATATTGAATTTTCGACATATATTATATAACTATTATTATATATTTATATATTATATAACTTATTAGATATTGAATTTTCCACAATTAGTCGTCATTTTCATTGATTTAGCGTCATTTTTATCCATTTGGCGAGATTTTCGTTAATTTGGCAACATTTCAAAAAGTTGCCAAGTTGGCGACATTCCGCCAATTTCGTCGCCAAAATCTCGCCAAGCGTTATGAACGAAGAAATAAGTTATTCTTACAGCAGATAAATTGGCGTTCAAATGCAAATGTATTACTCAAAGTATCTTTTTTCATGAATGGAACGAGCTAGATCCACGAGAATGATGTCACCCAATTTATCGCATGATATTATATATGAAAAGTGAACATGTTTCTCAATAGGAAATATTTTTTTTTCTATTTTATTTGACTTTTTGATAATTTTTTTGAAAAATGTGCAATATCTCGAGAACGGTTCATGTTAGAGTTCTAAAATTTATGTCAATCGTTTTCTAATGAAAAATTACATAAGGAATGTCTATTTACGTAACTTTATTATTGGTTTTGATTTTTTGACGATTTTTTCAAAATTTCATTCGAAAATTTAGGGGGGTTCTGAACATTCGATCACGTATAAAAACAATAGGCTTCCAGTGTTTACGGATTGTGATTTTTGTACCAAATTTGGTTCGAATCGGTCCATTCGTTCGTCAGTTATCGTCTCCACAGACTCACTGACACACACACACACACACACATACTTTCACACACACATACACACACACACACACACACACATACACAGACACAGACATCACTTCAAAAATGTTTGATTCGTGATCAGGGATGCTTGAAACGTGCCCTCCCGTCGAAAACTCGAATTCGAATTTTCGACCCCGTCACAATACTTTCCTTATACATTATGTATATAAGGAAAGTAAAAATGTTATTCTTATAGTAGATACTTATATTCTTTTCAAGATATTGAATTTCCTTCAAATAGTCGTCACTTTCATTGATTAAGCGACATTTTTCTCCATTTGGCGAGATTTTCGTTAATTTGGCAACGTTTTAAAAAGTTGCTAAGTTGGCGGCGACATTCCGCGAAATTCGTCGCCAAAATCTCGCCAAGCGTTACGGACGGAGCAATAAGTTATTCTTACAGCAGATAAATGACTATTGGCGTTCAAATACAAAAGTATTACTCAAAGATTATTTTCTCATGAATGGAACGAGTTAGATCCATGAGAATGATGTCACCCAATGTATGGCATGATATTACAAATGAAAAGTAAACATGTTTCTCAACAGTTAATATATTTTTTTAATTTGTGGGATTTTTTGATAAATTTATTTGAAAAATGGGTTCCATTCGTTCGTGAGATATCGTCTTCACAGGCTCACTCACACACACACACACACACACACAGACATCACTTCAAAAATGTTTGATTCGTGATCAGGAATGCTTGAAACGTGCTCTCCCGTCGAAAACTCGAATTCGAATTTTCGACCCCGTCACAATACTTTCCTTATACATTATGTATATAAGGAAAGTAATTATTTGATATTTTGACGTGAAATCCATGCCGTCGGGGTATCCAACTGAAATCGGGGTGAAAATTAAAGGCCATAAATAATTTGCGAGGAATTTGTGGCCCTTTGAATGGTCTACAAAGATATATAACTACTGTGAAAATGTGGTTCTAATATCGATATTTTAATAATTTGAACCGTTTTGAAAATATCTAAAGAAGTCATACCACCCACGAAAAAGGTAATTTACATAAAACTATTACAGCAGCAGGGAGCCAAAAGCATATTTTAGGCGTAATACGCGATCGTATGTATTTGGGCATAGCTGTTGATTTACCCTGCACCCGCGTAGCGGGCCGAAGACGTATTGGCGTAGCCTCATATGAGCTTGCGCAACAAGCAAAGGTGTGTTCATGCACTTACTTTACGGTTACTTAGGTTAATATTACATGCGCGTAATATTTAAAAACAGCACACAGCGCGTATTTGACAGACTGGATTTGTACGAAATTTTTCTTTCGTCAGTTGAGTTATTAATGAGACATTGTAATGTCGGAAAAATTAAGTTTCTGAATCGCTAAATTTACGTCTTCGTGCTAAAATTCTAACGCGTGTACGATTTGTCGTTTTCAGTTTAGTAATTTCGGAGAACAGGGGATTGCATGGATTTGTGAATTGACTGACGAAATATTACAAAATGTTTTTCCATATGAGACTTCGAAAACACATAGATTTTCCATTAGACCGAAAAGGGATTTAACCGCGAAAACATTGCTTCCTTTTAGAGAGAGAAGTAAAACAGAAGGAATAAAATTTTCTAAATCACTTTAATTTAAATTAGAATAATAAAACACTTTATTCCTATCTATTACCATTTATAATTTACTAAATTTCAGAAATATGTCGGAAACTTTAACGATTTCTTAAAATTGCTTTAACATCCAAACCAAATGTTCATTATAATAATTTTCAAAATACGTATTACCTATTCAAGCACTAGAAAATATTCCCAGCACTTCGTTAATTACCTAATATTAGCAAGCACATTTTAATGACGTGAACATTATGTTAAATATACAACCACGGGGATTTCTTTAATGCCGAGAAATGCCTCCTTTAAACCTATATAAGTTTCTGTTGTAGGCAGATATTAAGCCGCCTTATGTTCTAAATAAAGCATTGGAACATTGCACAGTCTGTGAAGGCGTAAAAAGCCTTACACTTAATTTGCTAGAATTTGCAGAGTCTAATGATATTTAATGTGTATGACTTCCCTCATGTGTATTTAAAATATAATTAGATTTTGAATTATAAAGTTTTCTTTTCTTGCATTCAAGCTCATTAGGATAATTAAGTAAAGTGAAAAGTTTTTGAGATAAATAAATTCTTGATTCTAACATTACGCGAAATCGCCTTAAGGATCTTTTGGAAAATGAATTTTACTTTCCCTGCAATACATGGTAATGTATAGGGAAGTATTGGAATCGTGTCGAAAATCGCAACTCGAGTTTTCGGTGAATCTACACGTTTTGAGACCTCTGGTACAAGAAAAACCTATTTTTAGAGCGATGTATGTGCGTGTTTCTGTCTGTTCAATGTATGTATCCACTCTAACTCAAAAACTAATTGACCAAATGTCATAAAATTTTAAGCCACTCAGGTGCTGATTAGATTTTAGTACAATTCGGGACAAAAGAGCCTGCTTTTTATTTTTTTTTTCGAAATGGCCCACAATAATTGTATGTATCCACTATAGCTAAAAAAAAACTAATTGTCTAAATTTCATAAAATTTGATAAATAAGTCACTTGTAGGTTACCCTGGTGCTGATTACATTTTGCTACGATTCGGGATGAAAGAACCTGCTGTTTTTAAAAAAAGTGGCCAGAAAACATTGTTAAAGTCTAAAATAAAAAATTATCTATGCTCAAATGTATTATTTAAATCCCTATTTTATACGTAATAAGTGACCACTCATTCCTTTTTTGAACTTCGGTTTTGTTGATTCTCTTGTACTGACAATGAGGATACAACATATCCTCGAAACAGTTGTATGTTTCATTATCATTTAATTTATGCTTATATATGGCGTTCAAGTTCTCCTTAAGCTAAGTATAAGTATTTTTTGCATTTATGTAGAATAAATATTTGTTTTCGTTAAACATTCAGAATACTACTATATAGGAATACAAAACCAACCAATGGAAGGTTTTTCCAGTAACAAATATGGATAATTTTCCCTACAGACTTCAACTATATTTTTCTTCATTTTTTTTCTATAGTGCATTAAATGGAGTTTTGTTACACAAACTAACGCATGGAACGGATATTGTTTGAAATTACATCGATGTGATGTTTTAATTAAATTTTCATTTCCGTCTGGCCACCAGGTACATTTTAAAATGACGACGCGGCAAAAATTATAATTTACCTAAATATCTCTAAAACGTTTTATTCTGAATTTATTTTATTCATTTCATCCAAAAAAATTACGTATGTAACAAGAATTTAATCAGTACATTTAAAAGTCGTCGCAAAATCTGATGAGTCCCAGGATAGCGCATAAGTAACTAAAACAACCAAAATTTGATGAAATTTCGTCGGATAGCTTTAAGCTAGAGAGAATACATACATTGCATCAAACATCGTGTCAAAAATAGTTTTTCGTATTCTAGAGTATAAAAATAAGTGTAAAACTGTCAAAATCTCGGAGTTCCAATGTTTTTCCCCATACATTACTTCATATGGTAGTGAAAATTAAAATCCCTAAAACCGATGTATCGATGTATCGATGAACCTGTACATCGATACTGGTTCTTGTTGTGGGAACATGATTCACGTCAATTTATTCCATCACATTTAAGCACAAATCTCTTCTCAGCATGTATACTTTGCAGCGGAGCCGACTTCGTGGGTTCGACGCACTTTTTAAGTTTTCGGGGTTTTTTAACACTTTACAACAAAGTTGAAAAATGTTTATGACTTTGTTCATTCTGTCTGTCTGTCTGTCTGTCCTTTAGCACGATAACTGCCATAAAAATGACTTTATCAAATTGAAATTTTAGTATGTTGTTCAGACGGTCAGTGGGACCTATGGGAATATAAATTAATAATGTCACCCAATTAGTTTTGGATTGAACCCGGGTTCAAAAACTGAAATACATTGAACGCTATGCGACCTAATTTTTCAAACATTTTTTAAGCGGATTTAAAATTCACAAATTGCTTTGAAAGTTTAAGGCAATATTCAAATTATTCCATAAAATATATAAAAAAAATTTCAGCAAAATATATTTAGTAATTTTTTAAATAAAAATTAAAATAATAATTACACCTCTTATATGAAGCGATCACGTGACCATTATACGAAGAGATCACGTAACCCACTTTAAAATAAAATATGGCATCCACCTTGTGCCAAAATCGTGATTTTTAAAGTTCTTTTTAATTTATATTTAGTGTTGTATCCGCCCTAAAACCACTTTATTTTTGCTTAAATTCTGTACATCTACATACTGAAACAACGCAATTACAATATATTTAAGTTTAAATGATCATCCAACTTTGATTATTTCTACAACGAAGCCTAATTTTCACTTATAGAGAATGTAAATGCCATTAGATGCAGAATGAGTTGTATAAGAATTGCTGCATTACTTTAAAGCAAAATTATTTAGCTCATGGAGTCTGCGATATAGCTGAAATGAATGAAACATTCATTGATTTTACACAAAGACCCAACCGAATTTTTCGATGAAGTTTTAAGCATAGAGTTTAATTACTTGTACCTCCATGGTCTGATGACTGAAAGGAATGGAAAAATGAAGAAATGTTGCTTTTACAGAGAGAGCTAGACGTGTTATATTTCGATGACGTCATTTGAATAAATTTCATTTGTTTTCAATGAAGTTTTCAAATATATTAAATTATTGTAGTATTATGATAATTTTAAAAATATTACCGAGGAATGTATCGCATTTTAGATATGTTTAAACCAGACAATTTGTATTTCAATGTCGTCATTTGAATAAAGTTCATTTTTTTTTTTCGATTAAGTTTTAAATTTTCAAATATAATAAATTAATGTAGTATTGTGATAATTTAAAAAATATTACCGAGAAATATATCGCATTTTAGAGATGTTTAAATAAAATTCCCTTGAAGTTGGAAAGTGTTTCATAATCAATGCTTTATGCATGCTTGATCTTTCTTGTTTAATGATCTTGTTGCATTGAAATAAAAATTTTCTGATTGACCAAATTTGTCTAGGGGGGTCGTATAATAATTTAAAAAGTGTAACTTTTTGAAAATTAATTGGAGGACTATTTTATTAACGTAGTCTTATTTCCTACCTTACATTCAACATTTTTGCAATTTACATTGCCCACTTATCTCCAACAGGTAAAGAATTAAAGCGTGTTTCAACATTTTTGGGACACCCTTTATATACTATATTTTAATATAGTATATACAGGGTACAAATAAGACTGTGTTAATGAAATAGTCCTCCCATTAATTTTCAAAAAGTTACACTTTTTAAATTATTATACGATCCCCTTAGACTTTTTAATGCAACAAGATCATTAAAAAACAAAAAAGATCAATCATGCTTAAAGCATTGATTATGAAACACTTTCCAACTTCAATGCAATTTTATTTAAACATGTCTAAAATGCAATACATTCCTCCGTAATATTTTAAAACTTCTCACAATACTACATTGATTTATTATATTTGAAAACTTAAACATTCATCGAAAAAAATGAACTTCATTCAAATGACGGCATTGAAATATAAATTGCCTGGTTTAAACATCTCTAAAATGTGATATATTACTCGGTAACAATTTTAGAATTATCTTAATACCACGATAATTTATTATATTTAAAAACTTCATCGAAAACAACTGAAATTCATTCAAATGACGTCATAGAAAAAATAACACGCCTGGCTCTCTCTAAAAAAGCAGCATTTCATTCATAAATAATTTCCCATTCATGTCATTCATCACAATACTATAATAATTTATTTTATTTAAAAATTAAGACCATGGAGCTATAAGTAATTTAACTCTATGCTTAAAACTTCATCGCAAAAAATCGTCCTTCTCTCGGTAAAGTCAATGAATATTTCTTTCATATCAGCTATGCAGACTCCATGAGCTAAATTCTTTTGCATTAAAAAAATGCAGCAATTCCTATACAACTCATCCTACATATTTTGCTGTTTACATTTCACATAAGTGAAAAATAGGCTTCGTTAGAGAAATAATCAAAGTTGGATGCGCATTTAAACTCAAATATATTGTCATTTCGTTGTTTCAGTATGTAGATGCACAGAATTTAAGCGAAAATAAAGAGGTTTTACGACGAATACAACACTCAATATGAATTAAAAAGAACTTTAAAAATGACGATTTTGAGACAAGATGGATGCCGTATTATATTTTGAAGTTGGTCACGTGATCGCTTCATATAAGAGGTGTAATTATTATTTTAATTTTTATTTAAAAAACTACTGAATATATTTTGCTGAATTTTTTTTTATATATTTTATGGAATAATTTGAATATTACCTAAAATTTTCGAAGCAATTTGTGAATTTTAAATCCGCTTAAAAAATGTTTGAAAAATTAGGTCCCATAGGGTTCAATGCATTTCATTTTTTCAACCCGGGTTCAATCCAAAACTAAATGGGTGATATTATTTATTTATATTCCCATAGATCCTACAGACCATCTGAACAACATACTAAAATTTCATTTTGATTAAGTCATTTTTACGGCAGTTATCGTGCTAACGGACAGACAGACAGACATAAACACTTTTCAAAGTCATAAACACTTTTCAACTTTGTTGTAAAGTGTTAAAAACCACATATCTGTATCTTTAAAATCAACTGAATTATGGTAAAGGGAAAAATCTGACTTATGCCAGTTTTACGTACCATGTGAAAGGCTGTTTCATCAGTGAGAATAAGGATCGTAAACAAATTGATGATAGAAATTGTTTAGATTAAAAATAGGTTAATATGTGTCAAAATTTTTTATTATAAATGCATCTAAATAAATCATTACACAGACAGAGATCATATAAAGCAGTGATACTCACTATGTGGTTGGGCCACATAATTAAAATATGCATACATTGATCTTTTTTGTAATATGGCACAAATTTACATTTCTAATTTGATATATAGTCCCCCATTCACAATATTCAATTAAATATAACTCGCTCAATTTTAAAGAGCATTCATTACAGCATTTCATTACACAGACAGAGATATCATATAAAGCAGTGGTACTCACTACGTGGTTGGGCCACATAATTAAAATATGCATACATTGATCTTTTTTGTGATGTGTCACAAAATTTACATTTCTAAATTGATATATAGTCCCCCATTCACAATGTTCAAATTTCAATTAAATATAACTTGCTCAATTTTAAGGATACAGATATGCGGTTTTTTCAATGATCTTATTGCATTAAAAATAAAAATTTTCTGATTCACCAAATTTGTTTAAGGATGTCGTATAAAATTTTAAAAAGTGTAACTTTTTTTTAAATTAAATTGAGGACCATTTCATTAACGTAGTCTTATTTCTTAACTTACTTTCAACATTTTTGCAATTTACATTGCCCACTTATCTCCAACAGGTAAAGAATTAAAGCTCGTTTCAACCTTTTTGGGACATCCTGTATATGAAGTGTGTATAGAAATTTACTCCTCAGACTGTTTAATGTATTCTAAATACAATATTTTAACTCAGAATTGATTTAAAGATATTTTGCAGACACTTTTAACGTTGGTAAAAATGCCTAAAAATAAATTTTACATTTTTTTGTTACTTTTATAAAGATAATTAAGTGGGAAATTCACTGTATCTGTACATTGTATATAATAATGTTGCTCCTACAAAATCAAAATAAATTAATTAATAATAATTAATTAATAATAACTATCTAGAGAAATTAAGTACTTTTACGTACCTAACTATAATTTGCTTCATTTTAGCATTCCAGGTGCCTTATTGTGCCAATTACTCGGGTCATTCGATTTAAAATTTACGAAACCCCCAATAATTTTTCAAGTCGCCGCCTATGATACTTTGAGAAAAACAGAATTTAAAATATCCTGAAATCTGAATGAACTAGAAACTTGGGACTTTTGCGCATAGAATTCCTTTTCCCCACATAGGGGAAATGAGACAAGCAGGGGAAGGGAAAATCTGAAGTATTATTTCATGTCTATATTTCATAATCTTTATTTTGATTAAAATACATTAATTCAACACTGAAGCAAAATTGCTGGTAATAACTCAAGTTTCAAGCTAAACTATTTTCAGTTGCTCAATGCTGTGTCAAATTTAGCAAGACCAATGTGTGAAACTTAATCCCGCGTTTAGTAATTTGCGACTAAAATCGATCAGGCTGCAGCCCAAATGGCCTCGCTTGGCTTAGATCTCACTTTATATACTTGCCCCCTTGGATTTCGTCATCCTCTTTATCGGATTACTGCGGTTTGTGGAGTCCTGCAGTTTCGGTTTCTGAAGCGCATTTCATTTGGATATCAAGATACCGCAGAATGTGATAGCTTATATTTAATCTGAAACCCGTCAAAATAGAATTAGTAGGGGAGTGAAAGTTATGTATAAACACTTTTGGTCTCTTTCTAGTGTTGTAAATCATAAATTTTCAGTCTGCGATCCCCAAAATATTTTCTGAAAATTAAATTATTTTAATTTTTACATGAACGGAAGCTGAACCTTTATTCTATTATAATTCACATGTAATAAACAGGATTCATCACTTAATACAGAACTGTAATGTAGACAACAGCTGACTTTCCCTATAGACCGCGATGAATTTTGATAAATTTCGAAAGTATAATTCTTTTTCACTCATTTTTACACTATGTGCATCACGAGCCTTAAAACCATACGTATTAACGTTAGAAAACGTTTTAGGTTATTATGATACACGACAACAAGCGTGATTTTTACTTTGCCATAGGAATAGCATCTTACATAATAAAAGAAGATGTCTGTCTATGTGTGTACGTATCTGCGTCGTCTGTGACGAAAAACCGAAGCTACTGACAGTCGTGAAATTCGGTACAGAGGTAACTGAACAACCGGGAAGACACATCTCGTCAAGATTTTTTGAAATTCGAATTAGTTTAAAAATTATGAACCTAGAAGTCGAAATTCTGCCAACATTTCGAAATTTTCAAATAAATTTATTCCAACAGACGATTTTCCGAGCATAGGAGACATGGCAATCGACAAACCAAAAGCTTATCGCGCTACATGAACGATAATTTAAAATGTAAAATTCTATTTCTCTGAATTTCAGACATATCGTTTTTATATTTTAACTATACGATTATTTCATCCATAAAAATTTCCTTTAAATCGGACGTAAACTGTTAAAGATAGCACTTAAAATGTTAATTTTACTTCTATCAATAAAGAAACATTTTTTTCTGCTTTGGAAAAGGTGTGATCGAATAATGAGGTACTTTGCAGCTTGTTTCTTTAGACTTATGTTTTTAAATGTTTTTTAAACTTAATTTTCAATGCGTATACTAGCTTTTTTTTATATAAAACTGTGGGTCGAATTCATTGGTGTACCTTATCAATCTATTCTTCTTCGTGAAAAACGCAAATTTGATGCAAAACGAAAAGTCGTCAATTTTTAAGGAGAGAGCATATTCAGCTGGAGGTTATGACCAGAATTTTGGGATATGCAACTTTTTGTCCTCTTCTTAAATATTTCCTTTCAACTCAACGCCCATATCAGGTATCGTTGTAAAAATAGTTTATCCGTATTTAGGAGTGTTCAAAACAATTTTATCCAGTATAATTCAAGATCATACTGACAGAATCCCACATAGTTGGAGTTCCTAAACTTATAATCGCGCTCCCGTTTCAGATGTTGCAGATAACATCATCCAAGAACCGGTTTCGTTCAAATTATGAGGTCGTTAGTATAGAAAAAACCGATACCTGCAATAGCAGCAAGGAAAACTGATATGTGCCACAATTCCCCTATAGAGTGTGCCACAATTCCCCTATCGGTGTACAAGAACTTGACCGTTGCAACTATAAGCTCAAACTTTGTTGATGAAATTGAAACCGGTTGCTCATGGTGACTTTTTTTTTCATTTTCATAGAAGTTCACAAAATTATACATAGCAAGTTTACTTTTCCATGTACAGGGTGTCCCAAAAAGATTGAAGCGCGCTTTAATTCTCTACCTGTTGGAGATAAGTGGGCAATGTAAATTGCAAAAATGTTGAAAGTAAGGTAGGGAATAAGACTTACGTTAATGAAATAGTCCTCTCATTCATTTTCAAAAAGTTACACTTTTTACATTTTTATACGACCCCTAAGACAAATTTAGTCAATCAGAAAATTTTTATTTTTAATGCAATAAGATCATTAAAAAAACCCCATATCTGTATCTTTAAAATTGAGCGAGTTATATTTAATTGAAAATTGAACATTGTGAATAGGGACTATATATCAAATTAGAAATGTAAATTTGTGACATACCACAAAAAAATCAATGCATACATATTGTAATTATGTGTCCCAACCGCGTAGTGAGTGCCACTGCTTTATATGATCTCTGTCTGTCTAATGCTTTATTTAGATGCATTTGTGATAATAAATTTCGACACATGTTAACGTATTTTGTATCTAAACAATTTCCATCGTCAATTTGTTTATGTTCATATTTTCACTGATGAAACAGCCTTTCATATGGTACGGAAAAGTGGCATAAGTCAGATTTTTTCTTTATCATAATTCAGTTGATTTTAAAGATACAGATATGCGGTTTTTTTTAATGATCTTGTTGCATCAAAAATAAAAAATATCTGATTGACCCAATTTGTCTAAGATGGCCGTATAAAAATTTAAATCGTGTAACTTTTTGAAAATGAATGGGAGGACTGTTTCATTAACGTAGTCTTATTTCCTACCTTACTTTCAACATTTTTGCAATTTACATTGCCCACTTATTTCCAACAGGTAAAGAATTAAAGTGCTTTTCAATCTTTTTGGGACACCCTGTATAGCAAGTTTTCTTTCTGCTATTGCAGGCACTGGTTTCTCGAAGCTAAAGAGTGCTCAGTAAACGCAAAACCGATCCATAGATGTTGTTATCTGTAAAGGGAACTCCATCCTATAATCCAAAATTTGGATTTATCGCCAAATCACAACACTTCCCTTTTTACTTTCCTTATATACATAATGTATAAGGAAAGTATTGTGACGGGGTTGAAAATTCGAATTCGAGTTTTCGATGGGAGAGCACGTTTCAAGCATCCCTGATCACGAATCAAACATTTTTGAAGTGATGTCTGTGTATGTGTGTGTGCGGGTGTGTCAGTGATTCTGTGGAGACGATAACTGACGAAAGAATGGACCGATTCGAACGAAATTTGGTACAAAGATCACAATCCGTAAACACTGGAAGCCTGTTGCTTTTAAACGTAATCGAATGTTCAGAACCCCCTAAATTTTCGAGTGAAATTTTGAAAAAAATCGTCAAAAAATCAAAACCGCTAATAAAGTTAGGCAAATAGACATTTCTTATGTAATTTTTCATTATAAAACGATTAACATAAATTTTAGAACGCTAACATGAACCGTTCTCGAGATATTGCACATTTTTAAAAAAAATTCTCAAAAAGTCATATAACATAAAAGAAATATATTTCCTATTGAGAAACATGTCACTTTTCATATGTAATTCCATGCGATAAATCTGGTGACATAATTCTCGTGGATTTAGCTCGTTCCATTGATGAGAAAAGATACTTCGAGTAATACTTTTGTATTTGAACGCCAATAGTCATTTATCTGCTATAAGAATAACTTATTTCTCCGTCAGTAAAACTTGGCGAGATTTTGGCGACGAATTTGGCAGAATGTTGTCAACTTGGCGACTTTTTTTAAATGTTGTCAAACTAACGAAAATCTCGCCAAATGGATTAAAATGACACTAAACAATGAAAATGACGACCCATTGTCGAAAATTCAATATCTTGGAAAGAATATAAGTATCTACTATAAGAAAAACTTATTTTTTTTACTGTAAAAGTAGTAAATTCATTGCATTATTATCTCATCATCAGATTTTTGCATATACATACTACGAATTACAGGAAAAATATTAAAATTATATTTTCACACTTTAAAATAAAATTCGCAAATAAATACCATTTTTATCTGCAAATTCCCCCTCGTTTAAGCAAAAATCAATTTTATCACAGCTACCACCGAAAAGAAATATATATATATATATATATATATATATATATATATATATATATATATATATATATAATAACCCCAAAACACGCCTAGCCGTCACTGAGTAAAAAAAAATTCGATTCATTAACTATCGTAAGCTCTCAGAGTTATCCCATCCTTAATCCCCCACTTTATAAACATTTCCAAAGGATTACCACCGATTTCTGCAGCTCAATGTACAAAATAAATTCTCTCCGAAGAAGACTTAGCTTCATTTAATTTCGGAAACAAGTGGGTGTCTCTCCTCTTTGCTTTTGGCACAAAATCCCGGAAAGCAGGAGAATTAGAATTTGTTTATTAAAGTGGCTCCGTCTTTCCGGTTTTTAGTTCATGTGTAAAGTTTTAAAAATCTGATGTGGGCAACGCATGACTTTCCTTATATAATGCAATGAATTGACTACTTTTACAGTAAAAAAATAGGTTTTTCTTATTAGTAGATACTTATAATCTTTCCGAGATATTGAATTTTCGACGATTAGTCGTCATTTTCATTGATTTAGCGACATTTTTATCCATTTGGCGAGATTTTCGTTAATTTGGCAACATTTAAAAAAGTCGCCAAGTTGGCGACATTCCGCCAAATTCGTCGCCAAAATAGCGTTATGGATGGAGAAATAAATTATTCTTATAGCAGATAAATGACTATTGGCTTTCAAATACAAAAGTATTACTCTAAGTATCTTTTTTCATGAATGGAACGAGCTAGATCCACGAGAATGATGTCACCAAATTTATCGCATGAAATTATATATGAAAAGTGAACATATTTTTCAACAGTTAATATATATTTTTCAATTTGTGGGATTTTTTGATAAATTTATTTGAAAAATGTGCAATATCTTGAGAACGGTTCATGCTAGCGTTCTAAAGCTTATGTCAATCGTTTGCTAAAGAAATATTACATAAGAAATGTCTACTTGCGTAACTTTATTAAAGGTTTTGATTTTTAGATGATTTTTTTCAAAATTTCACTCGAAAATTTTGGGGGGGGGGGGGGGGGTTCTGAACATTCGATTGCATTTAAAAACAATAGGCTTCCAGTATTAACGGATTGTGATTTTTGTACCAAATTTCATTCGAATTGCTCCATTCGTTCGTGAGATGTCGTCTCCAAAGATTCACTGACACACGCACGCACACACACACACACACGCACACACACATACTTTCCTACACACACAGACATAGCCTCAAAAATGTTTGATTCGTGATCAGGGTTGCTTGAAACGTGCTCTCCCGTCGAAAACTCGACTTCGAATTTTCGACCCCGTCACAATACTTTCCTTATACATTATGTATATAAGGAAAGTAAAAATAGCTCAAAGTAATGAAATGAAGTGAATTATATTAAAGTATTGAATTTGAAATTAATGTAAAGTAAACAGCTTAAAATATTGAAAAAGATTGCTAAATCCTCGTTAAAAACGTAGCATAGAACAAATTAGCAATGGAATCAATATATTTCGGAGGCAAAAATTTGCTCCTTCTTCAGTATATAAAGAGAGTGCAACCACATCAACAAAGGTAAGCAGACGTCTGTCAATCGACAGACGTCTGCTTACTTTTCTGTTTAAAAATTGTGTGCAATATATTGTTACGAACATGTAAAATGGCTTCATTGGACATTCATTTGAGAACCAGAAGGTAAAATCACCTTTACAGGCAGCCATTCCTATCACGTCAATGTAGGCTTTTCATATATGAACACCTCGGAACAGGGTTGCTGGATTACCGACTTTTCGAATGTACTCGGACCTTCTCGAAATAACGAATATCCTGAGAGATATGAGTTCCTTCTTGGGGGTTTTACGGAGAGTATATAAAAGGAATCATCGCTCAGTGGGAGAGCAGTTGACGTGATACGAGCTATATTAAATTGTAAGATACGTCAATGATCTGAGAATAGTATCTGCTATTTTGTGAAGCATTTAATTGCTGTTTAACTGTTCAGTTTGTTGTTTAACTAACAGTTGTTTAGTGATCTTCTGGGGTAGTTATCGAGTTATTTGCTATATATTGTTCTAGTTTATGCTGAGCTTGTAAATAAACATGCTACTTATCCAGAAATGTGCGCAGAAGATGACAAAAATGCCATTTTGAGAAAAATCAGTTAAAGTTCTAAACTTTCAATAAATACTGCATGCTTTACTTCACCATTTTGGCTCTAAAATCCGTACTAATCTGAATTTTTACTTTCCTTATATGCATAATGTATAAGGAAAGTATTGTGACGGGGTCGAAAATTCGAATTCGAGTTTTCGACGAGAGAGCACGTTTCAAGCATTCCTGATCACGAATCAAGCATTTTTGAGGTGATGTCTGTGTGTGTGTGCGTGTGTGTGTCAGTGAGTCTGTGGAGACGATATCTCACGAACAAATAGAGCGGATCGAATGAAATTTAGTACAAAAATCACAATCCGTGTATACTGGAAGCCTATTATTTTTAAACGTAATCAAATCTTCAGAACCCTCCTAAATTTTTGAGTGAAATTTTGAAAATATCATTAAAATTCAAAACCTTTAATAAAGTTTCGCAAAAAGACATTTCTTGTTGTTGATGTTGTTGAAACCCAGACCGTCCGACCTACCAGAAAGGTGTAAGGTAACTGTTTGGACGGCCGGGAAAAAGACATTTCTTGTGTAATTTTTCCTTAGAAAACTATTGACATAAACTTTAGAATGCTAGCATGAACCATTCTTGAGATATTGCACATTTTTTAAATAAATTTATCAAAAAATCCCATAAATTAAAAAAAATATTAATTGTTGAGAAACATGTTCGCTTTTCATATGTAATATCATGCCATAAATTGGGGGACATCATTATCGTGGATCTAGCTCGTTCCAGTCATGAGAAAAGATACTTTGAGTAATACTTTTGTATTTGAACGCCAATAGTCATTTACCTGCTATAGGAATAACTTATTTCTCTGTCCATAAAGTTTGGCGAAATTTTGGCGACGAATTTGGCGGAATGTCGCCAACTTAACGACTTTTTTAAATGTTGTCAAATTAACGAAAATTTCACCAAATGGATAAAAATGACACTAAATCAATGAAAATTATGACTAATTGACGAAAATTCAATATCTTGGAAAGAATATAAATATGTACTATAAGAAAAACCTATTTTTTTATTGTAAAAGTAGTAAATTCATTGCATTATATAAGGAATGTCATGTGTTGCTCACATAAGATTTTTTATAATGTTTTCATTAAATAATTCAGAATGCTTAATTTTTAATAATACAAACACAAAGGTCGTTCTTTTTTAACTTTAGAGGTAATCTCCCCCCTTAAATGAATCTTGTATTACTCTGCTGCTGGTTAAACGTTGGTATGATTTCAAAAAATAGAACTGGTCCTTTTCCTTGACATGGTCATAAAAACCAACAAAATCTGGAATAAAAAACTATATATGTTTAAATGTATTAAGTTAAATGCCTTTTTAATACGTAACTTTTATTAGACAATGAGTAAGGCCAACCCCATTACTCTAGGATAAACCGTTTTCTAGATATTTCAGTTTTTTAGATTTTGAGCGATTTGGTGCTATTTTGAAATGATTAAAATTACCAAATAAAAACAAAACTACTTTTAATCAAATGAGTATCAGTTTTAATTATTACTAGCCGCCTTTGGCGACCAGTCTGTTCGCTACCCCTGAAAATTCTGACCGTGGCAAATTCCGACCGTGGCAAACTCGTTGGCGCGACCTACCAGAAAGGTGTAAGGTAACTGTTTGGACGGCTAGGAAGTGCCACCCAATTTAGACCGGAACCAATGGGGGAGGCATCCACAGGGACCGTACCCTCCTTCCCCTACCATCAACCTCTCGGAAGGACTTACGGTTCCACATGTTTAACGTGATCGTACTCCGCGTGAACACGGCAGCAGTTTTGGCAGTGGCGGGAATCGAACCCGAGTCTACCGAGTGAAATTCCCGCACGCTAACCACTGGGCTACCACGCCCTCCCCGACAATCTCCATAACTTTCTTTTCATTCACCCTATTTAGACCGGAACCCAGTGGGGGAGGCATCCACAGGGACCGTACCCTCCTTCCCCTACCACCAACCTCTCGGAAGGACTTACGAACCCATATGTTTAACTTGATCGTACTCCGCGTCAGTGGCGGAAATCGAACCCGGGCCTACAGAGTGCAATTCCCGCGCGCTAATTTAAATTTTATAATGACCATATGCTAAGCTCTTAATTCCATCATCCTCGTTCCATCGTTCCATCATTTAAAATATCCATAAAATTAAAATATCCATTTAAAATATCTATAAATTAAAATATCCATATAAAATATCCTTACCAGAAAGGTGTAAGGTAACTGTTTGGATGGCCAGGAAGTGCCACCCAATTTGGACAGGAACCCAGTAGGGGAGGCATCCACAGGGACCGTACCTTCCTTCCCCTACCACCAACCTCTCGGAAGGACTTATCGACCCATACGTTTAACGTGATCGTACTCCGCGTCAGTGGCAGGAATCGAACCCAGGTCTACCGAGTGCAATTCTCGCGCGCTAACTTCCCGCGCGCTAATTTAAATTTTATAATGACCCTATGCTAAGCTCTTAATTCCACCATCCTCGTTCCATCGTTCCATCATTTAAAATATCCATAAAAGTAAAATATCCATTTAAAATATCTATAAATTAAAATATCCATTTGAAATCAAAAAATCATCCATATCGTTTCACCAATCCATAAATATAATAATTTCAAATACATCACCACAATTCAAACCACCATGATTCAATCATTTAAATTATTTAAAATATCCATTTAAAAATATCCATTTAAAATATCCATTTAAAATATCATATAAATATAATAATTTCGCCCGATGTATGCAACACTTTTGCTCTGCTCTTAATTCACTTAAAACTGAAAGCGCGATCTCCATGGAGACCATTGGAGACGGGGAAGAAACTATTGCGGATGGGGGGCGGATGCCGTTGAAGAACTGAGCGGATTGCCTAGAAATTTAAAATCATGACGTCTTTAAAATTGCGATCCTGAGGGCAATTTTCATTATTTCTAGACCAGATTAGACTTGTAAGAATGCCAGATCTTTAACCTTTCTTAAAACGTAAATTATTAGTCGAAATTATGAGTACTTTTCACTATGCCAGAATTTAAAAGCCAAAAATCGGTTTTTTGAGCCAAAAGTGACTTTTGTTTTAAAATCTTTAAAAACTATTAGAAATCGTAATTGAAATTTAAAATTGATATATTTTTACTCCCAATTGTCTGCTCTTTCCGATGGTGTGATTTGTTTTTTTCTACGACGTCTGGATCGTGGAGAAAAAAGGGCAGAAAAGGCAAAAAACGGTCGAAATCGCATAAAACATTAAATAACTAAAAAAATAATTCAAATTTTAAAAATCGGTTTTCGCGTGTCCCCTTCCCACTCCACCCTCCCGGGTCTCCGATTGCCAAATTTCGTATCTCTCCGACGCGCGAAAACTGAACGTATAGTGTATAAGACAGACACACAGACATTGCCTTTTATTAACACTTTACAACAAAGTTGAAAAGTGTTTATGACTTTGTTCATTCTGTCTGTCTGTCTATCTGTCTGTTAGCACGATAACTGCCGTAAATATGACTTTATCAAAATTAAATTTTAGTATGTTGTTCAGACGGTCTGTAGGAGATATGGGAATATAAATAAATAATATCACCCAATTAGTTTTTTACTGAACCCGGGTTGAAAAAATGAAATACATTGAACCCGGGTTGAAAAAATGAAATACATTGAACCCCATGGGACCTAATTTAAACATTTTTTAAGTAAATTTAAAATTCACGAATTGCTTCGAAATTTTTTGGAAATATTCACATTATCCCATAGAATATATAAAAAAAATTCAGTAAAATATGTTAAGTAGTTTTTTAATTAAAAATTATTTAATATAGGGAGAAAAACAAATTCAATTAAATTCTGACTTTTGGGATATCCTCCAGAAAGGAAAAAGAGATATATTATATAATAAATATCTTTCCAAGAGTTTAATTATTTTGTATATAAATCATATTTTAAAATAAATTTAGTAGATAACAATTTTTCAATTTTTTTTTAAATTTTATATAACTCTTCATGATATACTTATTTGATGGCATTTTTAATGCACTTTCCTACGTCCTAGAGAGTTAAAATTTGATACACAGCTTAAATTTGTTGAACATTGTATTCTAAAAAAATTTGATGAATCTTTAAATATAGATCCTACATTTTTTTCGAAATGGCCTGCAAATAATCCCCGTTCACTTCTATAAATCATTGTAATATTGTTAAAAATTCTGATGTGGGCAACACATGTCTTTCCCTGCAGACTCATATTCACATTCTCTTTATTTCTTCAATAATAATTTGAGTTTATCTGCACAAAATAACAGCCATAAGTATTTTAAATGACATTGAATTTGCAAGTTAAACTTAAATTTGGTTCTCATTTGATAGCTGGACTTATTGTCAAAGGTGGCGTAGCGAAAACACTAAAAAACTAGAATATCTCAAGAACGGCTAGTCCTAGAGTAATGGGGTTAGTCTTATTCTTTTTGTTGTCAAAAATCACGTATAAAATAGGAATTTAATTGATATAATTGAGCACACGTAGTCTTTTATTTTTATATATAACGATTTTTGCGGGCCATTTCGCAAAAATAGACCGTTCCTTTTTCCCGAATCGTACTAGAATAACCTACAAATGATTTATATACAAAACTTTGTTAACTTTGGTATATAAATCACTTGTAGGTTATTTAAATATTGTTAAATTTGTTAAATTTGTTCCATTAGTTTTGTTAAATTTGCTCCATTAGTTTTTAGCTAGAGTGGATAAAGGCAATTTCTGCGGCCATTTCGCAAAGAAGGCAGATTCTTTTATTACGAATCGTACTATAATCTAATGAACATCAGGATTTCCCACAAAGAACATACCTACCAAATTGTATGAAATTCGGTCCATTAGTTTTTCAATTAGAGTGGATGTAATATCCACACAGACACACTGAAACATACACAGATACACCCTTACACACACAGACGTCTTCCTAAAAATAGTTTTTTCGTGTTCTAGAATTCCCAAAACGTGTAGATCCTTTGAAAATTCGAGTTCCGATCTTCGGCACAATTCCAATACTTTGAGTACATACACATACACACATACATTATCTGTGTATTATCTGTGTAACTAAATTCCGTGCCTATGCAATTACAATAGTTGTGATTTTAAATGATCCCTGAACTTTTATTATTTCTTCAACGAAGCCTAATTTTAACATATGCAGAATGCAAATATCTCAACCGATTGTAAAATGAATTACATAAGAATTGCTGAATTTTTTTCACACAAAATTATTTAGCTCTGGAGTCTGGAATAGAAGTTATATGAATGAAATATTCATTGATTTTGCATAAAGAATCAGATGATTTATATTTTGATACAGTTTTTAATATTTAAGTATAATAAATTACTGTAGTACTGGGATAATGTAAAAGATATCACCACTGAATGTATCACATTTTAGAAATTTTTAAATGAAATTACATTTCAGTTGGAAAGCGTTTCATAATCAATGCTTATGCATGATTGATCTTTCTTGTTATTTAAGGTTTTGTGCGAAAACACACAAATTATTATATTATGGATAAAAGAAAGAAATACTGAACTTAAGTCGGTAAGGAAAGTCATATACTGCCCACATTGAATTTTTGTTTCTTCTCATTTTTCAAAAATAAAAGCGTGAAATTTCTTTCAACACAGCCGGTAACACAATTCTTGAAATCTCAGGACGGCTACGTCTGTAATCGTACAGACTCATAAACCAATGCACCTCGAGTTTTGGATTGAGTTTTCCTAATCCCTTACCATCGTCAACTCAGTTTATTTCGTCGAGAAATGTCTCCCGCTTATAGTATACTTAAACGAAAATCGATTCAGCAGCCATTTTGTCAAGTCTTATTGAGTTCTTTTAGGCTCGAGTTCCACTTTACGATTTCCTCAGGGATTGCAAAGCCTTGTGATCCGCAAATCCTGGACGGGCTATAATATACTGGAGTTAAATTTCATCCCACAAACTGGTTGATTTGATATTCATACTGCGAACAGAAATAGGTGATATTTTTCGAATCTTTACATAATTTAGAGTTTTTTCTACTGACTATTTTGCTTTGCTATTTATTTCTGATAGGAATTAGATTTCAATAAATTTATTTGACATTTTAAACATATTTTTGTATAAAGGGTTCCTGGAAAAGTTTCTCGGCACTCTAATAACTTTGTATGGAAAAGTTTATGAGTGGACACGTTAGGTCTATCTATATAGTGACCATCCCTTGCGGGGAATTTAAAAAATTAGTATAATGAACACACCAACAAAGCGAGATAGAATAAAAAAGACTTCAAAGTTGTAGAGCATTGTATAATGAGTAAGAATAGACAAAACTGTTAAAGAAAACATTTATTTCGCACAATATGGTTATTGTCAAATGGCTGCTAAAAGAGATTCATGAATGCTAAAGGAAATTTAGGAATGCTAAAGAAGGTTCAGGAATGTTAAAGGAGATTCAAGAATGCTAAAGGAGATTCATGAATGCTAAAGGCGATTCATGAATGCTAAAGGAGATTCATGAATGCTAAAGGAGATTCAGGAATGCTAACGGAGATTCAGGAATGCTAAAGGAGATTCAGGAGTGTTAAAGGAGATTCAGGAATGCTAAAGGGGATTCAGGAATGCTAACGGAGATTCAGGAATGCTAAAGGAGATACAGGAATGTTAAAGGAGATTCAAGAATGCTAAAGGAGATTCATGAATGCTAAAGGAGATTCATGAATGCTAAAGGAGATTCAGGAATGCTAAAGGAGATTCAGGAATGCTAAAGGAGATTCAGGAATGCTAAAGGAGATTCAGGAATGCTAAAGAAAATTCATGAATGCTAAAAATTATTCAGGAATGCTAAAGGAAATTTAGGAATGCTAAAGGAGATTCAGGAATCTTAAAGGAGATTCAAGAATGCTAAAGGAGATTCATGAATGCTAAAGGCGATTCATGAATGCTAAAGGAGATTCATGAATGCTAAAGGAGATTCAGGAATGCTAAAGGAGCTTCAGGAATGCTAAAGGAGATTCAAGAATGCTAAAGGAGATTCATGAATGCTAAAGGAGATTCATGAATACTAAAGGATATTCAGGAATGCTAAAGGAGATTCAGGAATGCTAAAGGAGATTCAGGAATGCTAAAGAAGATTCATGAATGCTAAAAATGATTCAGGAATGCTAAAGAAGATTCAAGAATGCTAAAGGAGGTTCATGAATGTTAAAAGAGTTTCGGGAATGCTAACGGAGATTCAGGAATGCTAACGGAGATTCAGGAATGCTAAAATAAACAGCACTTACATGCACAGGAATCTAATGCACAGCCAATTTAAAATGTCCTCCTCCGTCAACAACAATGCATGTTTGAATTCGAGAAAGAATATCGTCTCGTAATTTGACCAAACATTGCAGATGTCACCATGTTACAGCATCTAACAGCGGATGAAGTATGCCAAGTGAAGTATTTATCGCCATCCGTGCACGCGTTTTATGTGTGAAAGCCCCAGGCCGTCCGACTCGTCCAGAGGACTTAGAACGCGTTTTATGTGTGTGTTACTGATTCCTATTAAGTAGACAATGCTCTACAACTTTCTTTGCAATTGATATTTTTCTTCTATCTTGCTTTGTTAACAAAGTTTCTGCTCTTATCTCCTTCAATTCTAGGCTACAGTAAAACTGTTACAAAATACATTTATTTGACCCTATATGGTTATCTGCGAATAGTGATCCTACTCAGAAATGCTAAAATAAACGACACTTACATGCACTGGAATCTAATGTGCAGCCTTCTCAAAATACCTTCCATCAGCAATGATGCAAATTTGAATTTAAAAAAATATCTGATGTGTGCAGCACGTGACTTTGCCTACAGACTCAAACTCGTCTTCTCTTTATTTGTTTTATAATTCATTAAATTGAGTTTAATTGCACAAAATAACATGGCTAATTATTTAAAATTGCACTGAATTTTCACTTTTATATCAATTTTCGTTTTCATTTGGCGACAGGACATATTTTCAAAGATGGCGTTGCATAAATGCTAAGAAACTTAAATATCTCGAGGACGGTTAGTCATAGAGTAATGCGATTTATCTTATTATTTTTTATTTATCTTCTTCTTTTCAAAAATTGCGTATAAAACAAACATTTAACTGATACATTTGAGCATACGTAGTCTTTTATTTTAGATTTTTCCGCTTTTTGCGGGCCATTTCGCAAAAAAAAAGGCAAGTTCTTTTTTTTTTCGAATCGCACCAAAATCTAATAAACACCAGGGTCATCCACAAGTGGCATATCTACTAAATTTTGTGAAATTTGGGCAATTAGTTTTTCAGTTTCAGTGGATACATACGATTTTTGCGGGCCATTTCGCATAAAAAGGCAGGTTCTTTTATCCCGAATCGTGCTAAAATCTAATCAGCACCAAGGTAACCCACAAGTGAATTACTTATAAAATTTTGTTCATTAGTTTTTGAGCTGAAGTGGATTAAACATTGCACTCACACACACACGCACAGACGTTACGCAAAAAATAGTTTTTTCGTGTTCTAGAAGTCCCTAAACGTGTAGATCCTTCAAAAACTCGTGTTGCGATTTTCAACATAATTCCAATACCTTTCCTATGCATTACCATGTATTGCAGGGAATGTAAAAGAACATAACCGCGTTCTTCGACAAGCATCGCAGGTAACATCATGTTACTATCCCTTACGCGATGACTTTGTAACAGGTATTTATTGCCCTCCATATATACCCAATTCGTGCTTTCCTGATGTCAATTTCCACTTATTATACAATGTTCTACAACTTTGTAATTCATATTGTTACGAATATGTAAAATAGCTTCACTGGAAGCTCCTTTGAAAATATGTAGGAGAAAGCGTCTTTACAGACAGCCATTCCAATTACGCAAAATTAGGGATGCCATAATCGGAAAATTCGGGGCGAATTTCCCAGATTTGTCGACTTTTCGCCAATTTGCCCTAAGAACATTTTTTTTCACAGTGGCGTAAGATTTACGTCACACTATGACTTTAGGACGTCTCAGGACGTCGCAGTACGTCTCGGCAATGTCATATTGTGGTCACAGCGAAGTCATTTTTGTCATTTTCATGGTCGTTTGTGACGTCGCATATTAACTTGTTGTGACGTCATATTGTAATTGCCATTGTAATGTCGTCACATTGTTACGTGTTAATTAAATTGTGGAAACGTTACACAATATAGTCACTATGAAGTTACAAAGTTACTAATACGTAACGTCGCATAGAAGTCACAAATATGACGTCACATTGTGACCCAGGTGTCGCGTGACTACAACGTCACTGTCACACATGTGACGATCTTTGCTGTGAGGGTGGCGACTTTTCAAATGTTCGAGAGCCCTCTCGAAATAACAAATATTCTACAAGATACGAGCCCCTTCTGGAAGTTTCTACTGAGAGTGCATAAAAGATGACATCGCTCAGTTGGAGAAGTTGACGTGATATGAGCTACATTGAATTGTGAAGTACATAAGGGTTTTGAAAACAATATTCGCTGTTTTGTGAAATGAGTGCAGCAATTAATTGCTGTTTTACTGTACCTGACAGTTATTTATGATCTTCTGATATAGTGATCGTGCTATTTACTGTATAATGTTTGGGATATGTTGGGACGGCAATTGCAGCCTTCTCAAAATACCACTGAATTAGGTGGTCAGTTGCAAAATTTGTGGCAGGATATTCCGCATAAAAAGATAAACAACTTTACTAGCTTTGTGCCTCACCGAATATCGGCTTGTATAGCTGCCAGGAGATGATTTACCACTTACTAAAATGTCACCATCTTGTTGCCACCACTTCTTAATAAAACGCTTTTTTTTCCAAAATCTAATCATTTTCATATATCCTCAAACGATACATATATGCCGAGTTTCATGGCTGTAACTCAATTTCTTATGGGTGCATATATTTTTTTGCAACAGAGTGGTGTATTTAGTAATCCAAAAGTCTAACTTTTTGAATACCAGTTTTCTAACTTTGTGAATTTAAAAGATAATAGATTTAGAACGTATCAAAATAGTTTATTTTGGGCGTATCAAAGGCATATCTGCATTATTTAAGTACCTGGCGTTTATTTGGTATCCAGGCAACACGTCGTAGTAGTAGGCTTTAAATTAAATGTGAAGTTAAACGTGTAGGCAACGTATAACTTCAACGACGTCCAGGGCCCTCGCTAAGGGGGGGGGGGGACAGGGGGGGAGTCTCCCCCCCGAATGTTGAGAAATCTCTGTACAGTTGGCAAAATCAAGATCCAAGTTGGCAGACTTGGTACATTTTAGATAAAATGATGGATGATATTATATCATGATATACACTCCAGAGATCCATATAAATGGAATATGGATAAAATAAAAGGTTTTACTGTGTTTTACTTATTTTACATAGACACGTATTTGTCTTTGCTTCAGGTAAGACCACCTTTCCACAGCATTTTCCAAGTTGATTTCGTTTCCCAAGTCTGCTTCGCACTTCAAAAGCATGAAGCTGTTAAGCCTCATGTTTGTAATTGTTGTTCTCAAGGAACCTTTCACAATATTTAGCTAACTGAAGGCTCTTTCATTTATGCTGACTCCATAACCGGCTGTTATAGTCAATTGGCACATTTTGAAAGCCAGCTTTAATGCATTTTTGAATTGAACCATAACGCTCTCTCAATGTTTCCATTGATAGTATATGTATGTCCCTCCTTGAATATGTTAACGAAGACTTCTAACTCACTTTGTAGAGCATGCATATCAGACCTAGTAGCTGGAGGGAATATCATGACAACCTCTTCAATTGCTTCGATTGTCAGATTATCCTTGTTCAAGGGAAAGTTGAAAATTGAATGTAGTGGAGAAATAGTTGTCTTCATGGCAATCACGTTGTCTTTAAGGCCTCTACATAGTGTATCAAGGACAGCCTTGAACTCTTTTCTATAGAATTGTTTTAGGTCTATGTTTACTTCATTTTGAGCATACTCTTCAATCTTTCTCGGCCTCATTCGTCTTCTATGGTGCAGTTGAAAGTCATGTTCAGGATCAACTTTAATGTTTCCAACAAATGTTTCCTCACTTGTGATCAAGTTGTCCATTTCTGTGATGTTAATATTAATCTCCTCCAAAATTATTACTGTGTTTTCGACAACTGTAATACAATCAATCAAATTCAGATCAGGGCTTTTCAAAGTTTCTGTCAAATTCTTCATTTTATACATAATGTTTTTCATAAAAAACAAGATAACAATGAAATCAAATGATTTCATGTTTTTGCATAACCCATGCGCTTTTGCTTTTGTAGCACAGTCTGATTCCTGTTGTGTGGAAATGATGTGTTTACAGCTTTTATAGTCTCTGCTCTGGCTGTCCACCTAGTACTAGACACATTTCTCAAAAGAAGGGCATTCTTCACTTCTTTGATCTTATTCCTCAGCTGTCGGAAACGGTTAGTAGTACTTGAATTGAAGAAAACATACAATGCTTCAAGTGTGTCGTATAAGTCTCTAATAATAATGCTGATACTGCAGCTGTGTTCTACGTCTGTGTTCATCCTCTGATCTTGGCATGGAATGTATGGTATATGATGCCCTATGATTTCTGAGAGTTTCCTTTGTGTTCCATTAAACTGTCCTGACATTGAACTTGCAAAATCATATGACTGAAAAGCCAATGAGGATGTGTCAATTTTTTCTTTCTTAAAGTCTCATAAATTTGTTTTGCCATTCCAATACCTGTTTTTGCAGCACATTCAGAAACGTCTCGCAAGCGTTCTCTTGGTTTGCAGTTTTCATCGACAGTACGGACAACAATCGAAAACATATCCTTTTGTGAACTGTCAGGTGTGGTATCAGCCATCACTGAGAAAAAATCACAGCTCTTAATCTCCTTAACAATTTTTTTTTTCTATTTCTTCAGCAACGAGCTCATTTTGTGACTCAGAACTCATGTAACTCACGTGGTACCGCCATAATTCTCTTTCATCAAACCACGTTTTCAAGATGTGGTTATATCTTGAGATCAGCGAAATTATTTGTACAAAATTACCATCATTTGGTCCTGATCCTTGAAATGCTATCCCTTGACGTCCTAGGGTCCTGCATGTGTCGAGCAAGATTCTCACTACTTCTTTGTTTTGAAACTGTACTCTTTCATTTTATATCAGAGCTAATCTCTTAGTTTGATCAAGAAGCACGCTCCTTTATTAAAAAGTTACAATAGTTGTGGAGTGCTGATCTGTGTGCAATAGATGAAAAGTGAGTTTGTAACTTTCCCAGCTTTTGCTTCTCATTTCCCCCCCAATTTCTTACTCCAATCTTCGACCATGCATCTTCACTCTTCTCTTGACCTACTACATGAGGAAATAGAAAGTACACAAAGCAGTATGCACAATCTTTAATTGTACTGTATTCTAAGTACTGAAATTCTTTATACCAATGGGGATTGAATCTGTCTTTACCATCACTTGGAAAGGATGCCAAAATTGGTTGATGAGGCCCTAATTTGATCAAATAGTTTTTCTGATTATCTGTCAAATCTGAGGATCAAATTTGGGGTACGGTAATTTTTTTTCTCTTTTGGCAATTTTATGATATAGTATTATGCAAAAAAAAACCTTTAAGATATTTGAGTATTGAGAGACATTATGGATACATTAATCATACCGATATATCGATGAATGAAATATCGATATAAAATGCGTTACCGGTGCAAAAAAAAAAAAAACTCCCTAGACTTTACTTAAGTTGGTAAAAATCATTACTTGACTTGGCAATTTTATCGGCTCTCCCCCCCCCCCCCCCCCCCAATGATAAGTCTTAGCGAGGACCCTGACGACGTCAAGTTTTCTTCAATACGAGACATCGTGGTCATATCAGATGTTCCTCCTAAACCGGTTCAGGTCCCCGAATTCAGTACATTGAATGAAGCAATTTGGCTCGCGAAGCTTTCAGTAATGCAGGAGGCGAGGATTTGTATTTTATTTGCAAGTTTTGCGATCTATAATGAACTATTTGTTATTAACAAACTCCATATATATTCATATTAACACATTCCGTGTCGTTTTCTTGGGGAAGCAACCTGACAGTGATGTTTCAATGTCGCCAATAATGTGTTAAAATTATCAGTAGCATTCCCTCAAATAAATGAACAAATAGTTTAAAACAACGAATGAAGTTTTACTCACTCTTCGAATTTCATGATTATGTGAAACTGTGTCAACTGCAATGTTGAAAAAAGCTCATATATTCAACACAAAAATCTGATGTGGACAGCACATGACTTTTCTTATATAATGCAATAAATTTACTACTTTTACAGTAAAAACAAAAATAGGTTATTCTTATAGTAGATACTTATATTCTTTCCGAGATATCGAATTTTCAACATTTAGTCATTTTTATTGATTTAGCGTCATTTTTATCCATTTGGCGAGATTTTTGTTACTTTGGCAATATTTAAAAATGTCGTCAAGTTGGCGACATTCCGCCAAATTCGTCACCAAAATCTCGCCAAGCATTATGGACGGAGAAATAAGTCATTCTTATAGCAGATAAATGACTATTGGAGTTCAAATACAAAAGTATTACTTAAAGTATCTATCTTTTCTCATGAATGGAACGAGCTAGATCCACGAGAATGATGTCACCAAATTTATCGCATGGTATTACATATGAGAAGTGAACATGTTTTTCAACAGTTAATATTTTTTTTTAATTTATGTGATTTTTTGATATTTTTTTTGAAAAATGTGCAATATCTCGAGAACGATTCATGGTAGCGTTCTAAAGTTTATGTCAATCGTTTTCTAAGGACAAATTACATAAGAAATGTCTATTTGCGTAACTTTATTAAAGTTTTTATTTTTTGATGATTTTTTCAAAATTTCACTTGAAAGTTTAGGGAGTTCTGGACATTCGATTGTGTTTAAAAACAATATACTTCCAGTATTCATAGATTGTAATTTTTGTATCAAATTTTATTCGAATTGCTCCGTTCGTACGTGAGATATCGTCTCCACAAACTCACTGACACACACACACAGATATCACCTCAAAAATGTTCGATTCGTGATCAGGGATGCTTGAAACGTGCTCTCCCGTCGAAAACTCGAATTCGAATTTTCGACCCCGTCACAATACTTTCCTTATACATTATCCATATAAGGAAAGTAAAAATATGATGTGGGCAGCACATGCTTTCCTTATATATTATGTATAGTATAAGGAAAGTAATACATAGTGCAATAGGATTTGCAGATTCTAGTACATATAACCCCTGTTATAACGATCTCGGTTATAGCACTCTCTGTTATACCGCGTATTCGAATATAACGCGGGTGTAAACATGTCTTCTATTCGTTTTTTCCGTCGCCTCGCCAAGCCACGCCTCGTGTCTCTGTTTTCTAAGTGGATAAACGAGAAGTGATTCAGAGTTCGAATCTAACGATATTCCTACAACAGAGAAAGATATGAAGAGTATTTGATACTGTTCTGTGGTGGTTTGAAAGACAGAAAAATACCACTCGAATATGTCCTCACATGAGACATTTTTATTTCAATATTTATGGTGCCTATAACGGCTAACAAAGCTCGAGTCTGGCTGGCGCCGGTGTTTACAACAACGTGAACTTTTAGGTCAAATACAATAAATTTGGGTGTCCCAGGCCAAAGGGGCTGAGAGGGGCCTTGATAAATGTCAAGTGATGCCATTGGGTTCAGAAGAACCAATGGACGCCAAGGGGAAGAAGGGCGGAGCTACCCCCCCCCCCCCCGTCGAAGGAATCACAAGTCACTCGGATACAAAATGTTGCAGAAGTAAGTCTGACACGAAATGTGTGGTTGCAAGAAGTTTCATACGAAGTGTTGTTGAAAAGAGTTTGACAAAAGGAGCGAAGCGAACATGACCTAGCAGAGATGACTTAGGAGTTGCATTTACAGTACGAGTATTTACACTGCCATAACTTAAGAGCAAGAAAAGTGAAAATCAGTCGAATCACGAATATTACACAGCATGACCTAGCAGTTGCAGATATAAAGTATCAGTCGAAGTGAGATATACGAGGAGGAGCCACACACCATAGAGTTATGGCCGTACTTCAGCACTAAGACCGATGCAAGCGAGATGATGAGCCCAAGACTAAACTGGAAGGTATGTGCTCTGAATGTTACCGGTCCTAGACACCATCGTAAAACTAATAATTATTGTCGCATATCTCTCCTCGCTAAAATAATCAAATAAAATTTGATAATGGTTGAAAATTGGTATTGATGAAATTTAGTGTTATTGATAAATTGATGTTGTTAATAAATTATATTGTTTAAGTTTTAAATAGTCTAATCTTTTAATATTAATTAATAATTCTTTTCAGGACTTACACAAAAGGTAAAAATAATTGGAGGGTTTATTGCGGCACAACAAAGAGCGATGTACGTAAAAATGTTAATTCCACGTTATGAGATCAACGGCCATGTTTTTAATGATTAATAAACAAATAATATTAAAATAATCTTAAACTTAACTTTACTATTCCACGTACCACAGTTATTATGATGCAAAGGAAAAAGGAACCTACTAAACCATATATTTCTATTTAAGTTTTGAAATAAATATAACAATATGATTATATACTGAGATGCAGAAAAATCCGCATAGTTGAGAACAAAGTGAAGTCGTTTTTATTTAGTCCCTTTCTTTCAGAAATGAGTGCACAAATTTTCTTACATTAGTTGTTAACAATGTTACAAATATCCCAAAATACCTAAGACTGAAATCTAACGAAATCATAAACCAATATATCTTGAGCGCTGTATTGAGTTTTCGTAATCCCATAAGCAACTCTCTTTGCCTCAATATGTTGCATTAAGAAAGCACTTCTATAGTACGCTTGAACAAAAATCGATTCAGAAACTGTACTGCAATGTCTGATTCGGTCACCATTTGCTCAAATTCCACTTTATAACTTCCTTTGTTTTATATTCCCAAAACAAAGTTTTGTGTTCTTTAAATCCTAGACTAACTATAAAGTATTGCAGTTGAATGCCATTCTGAATCGGATTGATTCCGGCATCTCCGCTAAGCCATCATAGAAAATTGAGATGGTACTTTTCGAGGCTTCACACATTATCGATGATTCCCAGCTAAAGCTTTGTTTATGTTCCACTTTTTATTCTTAAAGGTATTATATTTGAATTTAACTCTATTGAAAAGAATAAAGCTGTCTACAATTTAAAAAAATCTGAAGTGGGCAACACATGACTTTCCTTATATAATGCAATGAATTTACTACTTTTACAGTTAAAAAAAAATGTTATTCTTATAGTAGATACTAATATTCTTTCCAAGATATTGAATTTTCGACAATTAGTCGTCATTTTCATTGATTTTATCCATTTGGCGAGATTTTCGTTAATTTGGCAAAATTTCAAGAAGTCGCCAAGTTGGCGACATTCCGCCAAATTCGTCGCCAAAATCTCGCCAAGCGTTATGGACGGAGAAATAAGTTATTCTTACAGCAGATAAATGACTATTGGCGTTCAAATACAAAAGTATTACTCAAAGTATCTTTTCTCATGAATGGAAAGAGCTAGATCCACGAGAATAATGTCACCAAATTTATCGCATGGTATTACATATGAAAAGTGAACATGTTTATCAATAGGAAATATATTTTTTATATTTTATATAACTTTTTGATAATTTTTTTGAAAAATGTGCAATATTTCGAGAACAGCTCATGTTAGCGTTCTAAAATTTATGTCAATCGTTTTCTAATGAAAAATTACATAAGAAATGTCTATTTGCGTAACTTTATTAGAGGTTTTGATTTTTTGACGATTTTTTCAAAATTTCACTCGAAAATTTAGGGGGTTCTGAACATTCGATTGCGTATAAAAACAATAGGCTTCCAATGTTTACGGATTGTGATTTTGTACCAAATTTCGTTCGAATCGGTCCATTCGTTCGTCAGTTACCGTCTCCACAGACTCACTGACACACATACACACACACATACACACATACTTTCACACACACACACACACACAGACATCACTTCAAAAATGTTTGATTCGTGATCAAGGATACTTGAAACGTGCTCTCCCGTCGAAAACTCGAATTTGAGTTTTCGACCCCGTCACAATGCTTTCCTTATAGATTATGTATATAAGGAAAGTAAAAATATGATGTGGGCAGCACATGACTTTCCTTATACTAAAATGCAATGAATTTACTTCTTTCACAGCAAAAAAAAAAAAAAAAATTATGTATGAGATCCACGGCACAATGTTTTTAACGTTGAATTGTACATTTGACGCTTTTCTGGATAACAACATATCAAACGATTTCAAAGTACCAAATTAACTTATATTTCACGCAAATCTAAATTAACAATTATCAATATTGATAGCATCCTCAATAAGCAATAGAATTCATATATTAAAATATTTAAATAATTATATCATCAATTTCGAATCATTTTCGTTAATTTTGCGTAATTTTAGCAGTTTTTACGATATTTTTGTCAATCTGGGGCAAAATATCGCGAAAATAGTGATATGTCGCCAGATTATTCGCCGAGTTCGCCAAATGCATCGCCAAGTCTAATAGACAAAGGGAGAGAAGTGCATTTTTTATATACTAAAATGTATGCTCATCATATGACGTCATTCAAAATTTGCAAAATTTACCACACATTTAGCGACATTTTTATCCATTTGGTGACATTTTCGTCAATTTTGCAACATATAAAAAATTGCCAAGTTGGTTATATTCGTCACCAAAATTTCGCAAAGCGTTATGGACGGAGAATAAGGTATACTTATAGTTAATTTTTATATTCTATCCAAGATATTGAATTTTCATCAATTAGTCGTCATTTTTATCAATTTAGCGACATTTTGTCAATTTGGCAACATTGAAAAAGTCACCAAGTTAGCGATATTCCGCCAATATAGTCACCAAAATTTCGCCAAGCGTTACGTACGGAGAAATAAACTATTCTTATAGTAAATAAATGACTATTGGCGTCCAAATACAGAACTATTACCCACAGTATATGCTCTCGTGAATGGAATGAACTAGATCCACGTGAATGATGTTGACAAATTTATCGCATAATATTGCATATGAAAAGTGAACATATTTCACAATAATTAATACTTTTTTTATAATTTTATGTGATTTTTTTTTAATATATGTGGAAAATGTGCAATTTTCTGATGATTTTTTCATTCGAAAATTTTGGGATTTTCCTAACATTCACTTGCGTTTAAAACAGAAGGCTTCCAGTATTCACTGATCGTAATTTTTGTACCAAATTTCGTTCGAATAGCTCTATTCGTTCGTGAGATATCGTCTCCGCAGACTCACTGACACACACACACATATGCACAGACATCATCTCAAAAGCGTTCTATTCGTATTCAGGGATACTTGAAACATGCTCTCCCGTCGAAAACTTGAATTCGAATTTTCGACCCCGTCACAATACTTTCCTTATACTTTACACTATGTATATAAGGAAATTAATGAATCAATCAACATAAAATGATCTACAATACACGCATTATCGATCTAAGATACTCCGATAAATCAGTCTCTTTTCAATTGATTTATAACCATCTGTCTCTTAAGGATAATCAGAGAATGAAGAAATAAAACGAATAAAAAGTCATTCTAACAATTTTTATAAAAAAAGAAATGGTGTAGTGAAAAGTCAAATTGAAACTTAAGTGAAACCTCTCATTTCTAATAATTAATTATATATTTTAAAATATAAGATTCAGTAAAGTTTATACGCCATATTAGTAATAAACTTTATAGTTGAAAGCAATGTTAGCTGAATACATTTTATTGTTCCTGCAATATATGGTAATGTATAGGGAAAGTATTGGAATCATACCGAAAATCACAACTCGAGTTTTCAACAGATCTACACGTTTCGAGACCTCTAGAATACGAAAAAACTATTTTAGCGTGACTTCTGTGTAAGTGTCTGTGTGTGTGTGTGTCTGTCTGTGTGTCTCTGTGTGTGTCTGTATGTGTGTCTGTGTGTGTGTCTGCCTGTGTGTCTGTGTGTGTGTCTGTCTGTCTGTGCAATGTATGTATCCATTCTAACTAAAAAACTACTAGACCGAATTTCATAAAATTTGATAGGTAAGTCACTTGGATGAGACCCTGGTGCTGATTAGTTTTTGGTAGGATTCGTAAAAACAGAACCCGCCTTTTTTTGCGGAATGGCCCGTAAAAATTCCATGTATCCACTCTAGCTAAAATACTAATTGATTAAATTTCACAAAATTTGATAGATAAGTTGCTTATGTAGAATAATCTAGTGTCGATTAGATTTTTGTACGATTCGGTAAAGAAAAACCCGCCTTTTTTTACGAAATGGCCCCCAAAAATTTCATGCATCCACCCTAGCTAAAATACTAATTGACCGAATTTCACAAAATTTTGTAGATAAGTTACTTGTGGGATACTCTGGTGCTGATTAGATTTTGGTACTATTTGGAAAAGAACAACCTGCCTTTTTTTACAAAATGGCCCGCAAAAATCGCAAAATTAAAAAAAAAAAAAGACTACGTATGCTCAAATGTATCAATTAAATTCTTGTTTAGTACGCAATGTTTGACGAGGAAAAGAATATAACACACTCCATTAAGATTTAGGACTAATCGTTCTCAAGATATTCGAGATTTCTTGCATTCTTGTTACGCCGATTTCGGAAAAATGTCCAATTACCAAATAAAAACAAAAATTGAATTAAAAATACAAATTTAGTGTTATTTGGTGCAATTAAACTCAATCTAACGAATTATTAAAGAAATAAAGAAAATATGAATTTGAGTCTGCAGAGAAAGTCATGTGCTGCCCACATCAGACTTTCTATTTTGCTAACAAATGAAATAACGAAATTAATTGCACTACTAGTTGTCAAACCATTTCCTTAAATTCCAAAACAGATGTAATAAACTAATAATCATAAAAAATAATAATCATATCATAAAATAATAATCATAAAATAATAAACATAACAAAATAATAATAATAAAATAATAATCATAATAGAATCATGAACCAATACACATCAAGTGCTGAATGGAGTTTTTGTAATCTCTTACTATCTGATATCTTCAATTTGTTGCATTGAGAACAATTTCCAACTTGCAGTTATACAAAAATCGATTCAGCATCCAAATCTTATAGAATTTTCTATAGGCCAACAACGTTCCACTTTATGAGTTCCTCGGGGATTGATGTCTTATAATAATTCGCAAATCCTTAATTTGCAACAAAATATTGAATGTCATTTCGCAGTCGGGTTGATTTGATATAATATATGATTTGGCTGTGTGTGTTCTTGGATTTTATGAACACCAACGTTGTGGATGGAAGGAAAGTTTTTACTTCACATTTTATGGGGCCATTTTTGAGTAGCTTGTAAGATTTTTTCTAAATTTTGCAAGAAAAATTATGAAAAATCTGTATCGTTGGTCTAAATAATCACAATGTATGCTAACCTTCATTTTAGAAAGCTTGAAAAAATCTTTCGATTGATGCCAAATTTGACAATGTACGTTCGAGGGGGAATAATGGTATTACGATTACGAAAATTGTATCCAGACTATTTTTCACTATAATAATTGAAACTATTAAGTTTTGTGGATAATTGAGCCATAAGTAACCCCTGTTATGCATAACTATATCAAACTTTGTTCTATGCTGCCATGCTAAAAAAATCTGACGTGGGCAACACATGACTTTCCTTATATAATATAATGAATTTACTACTTTACAGTAAAATATAGGTTTTTCTTATAGTAGATACTAATATTATTTCCAAGATATTGAATTTTCGACAATCAGTCGTCATTTTCATTGATTTAGCGTCATTTTTATCCATTTGGCGAGATTTTCGTTAATTTGGCAGCATTTCAAAAAGTCGCCAGGTTGGCGACATTCCGCCAAATACGTCGCCAAAATCTCGCCAAGCGTTATGGACGAAGAAATAAGTTGTTCTTACAGCAGATAAATGACTATTGGCGTTCAAATAGAAAAGTATTACTCAAAGTATCTTTTTTCATGAATGGAACGAGCTAGATTCACGAGAATGATGTCACCCAATTTATCACATGGTATTACATATGAAAAGTGAACATGTTTCTCAATAGGAAATTTTTTTTTTCATTTTATATGACTTTTTGATTTTTTTTTTGAAAAATGTGCAATATCTCAAAAACGGTTCATATTAGCGTTCTAAAATTTATGTCAATTGTTTTCTAATGAAAAATTACATAAGAAATATCTATTTGCGTAACTTTATTAGTGGTTTTAATTTTTTGACGATTTTTTCAAAATTTTATTCGAAAATTTAGGGGGGTTCTGAACATTCGATTACGTATAAAAACAATAGGCTTCCAGTGTTTACGGATTGTGATTTTTGTACCAAATTTGGTTCGAATCGGTCCATTCGTTCGTCAGTTATCGTCTCCACAGACTCACTGACACACACACACACACACACACACACACACAGACATCACTTCAAAAATGTTTGATTCGCGATCAGGGATGCTTGAAACGTGCTCTCCCGTCGAAAACTCGAATTCGAATTTTTGACCCCGTCACAATACTTTCCTTATACATTATGTATATAAGGAAAATAAAAATATAGAAAATAGTTTTCCCTTGAATTTCAAAAAATTCTATCTAGTTCTAGATTTTTCCGTTAACAAAGCCGGATAAAAAGTTTCATGGAAATTGTAAAGATCTTTGCTGCCCCAACCGGGAATCGAACCCTGGAACTCCGAACTGGCCAGCCGACACTTTACCGTTGAGCTACTGGAACGAAATTGCAAGCTCTTATCGTCGAAGTGAATTCTGCATTCTCTACTCTCTAATATCAGATTGGCTATCAACTGAGAATCTTTCTAACCACCTCCTGCTATTTTTAGCTCCGGTTAGCCTCCTGATGCTATTTTTATCCTCCAGGCTGGCTTCCAGCGTGTTCTTTATCCTCCTAATTTGAAATCGGCTCTCCATATCTCAGAGACCACTGAATCCGTTGTTGTTGTTGAGACCCAGACCGTCCGACCTACCAGAAAGGTGTAAGGTAACCGTTTGGACGGCCGGGAAGTGCCACCCAATTTAGACCGGAACCCAGTGGGGGAGGAATCCACAGGGACCATACCCTCCTTCCCCTACTACCAACCTCTCGGAAGGACTTACGGACCCACATGTTTAACGTGATCGTACTCCGCATGAACACGGCGGCAGTTGTTGTTGTTGAGACCCAGACCGTCCGACCTACCAGAAAGGTGTAAGGTAACTGTTTGGACAGCCGGGAAGTGCCACCCAATTTAGACCGGAACCCAGTGGGGGAGGCATCCACAGGGACCGTACCCTCCTTCCCCTACCACCAACCTCTCAGAAGGATTTACGGACCCACATGTTTAACGTGATCGTACTCCGCGTGAACACGGCGGCAGTTTTTGGCAGTGGCTGGAATCGAACCCGGGCCTACCGAGTGCAACTCCAGCGCGCTAACCAATGGGCCAGTTGTGCAAATCCAGTGCGCAAACCACCGGGCTACCGCACCCGAAATATGCCAACAACACGCAGTGTTCCCAGTTGGTCACCCACCCAAGTACTAACCGCGCACGATTCTGCTTGACTTCGATGATCTAACGAGAACCGGTGTTTTCAGCACGGTAGGGCCGTTGGCTACCACTGAATCCGTGCTACTCATACTAGGGTCACTTTAAGACCGCAGACATATTTTCACTAACCTACAGGGTTCATTTGTTTGGGCGCCATTGTAAAGAACCTGGCTGCCCCAACCGGGAATCGAACCCTGGATCTCCGAACTGGCCAGCCGACGCCCTACCATTGAGATACTGGGACGAAATTGTAAAATCTTATTGTCGAATTGGATGCTGCAAAATCCATTAATATTTGTGGCAGCTATAGTGTACACAAGAAATCGATCACAGGCAGACGACAGATAGACAAACGGGCATCACTCTAAAAATAGTCAACACGTGTTCAGTAGGTCCTAAAATATATATTTGCATCAAAACCTCGAAATCGAAATTCTTGGTGGAAACAATACTTTCTCTATATTCTGTGGTATGAGATAGTAAAATTATAAATAAATAATAATATGCTCATCGCTTTTGACGTTCTGTTGATATCTTTAAAATAATAAAGAAATATTCCGTTTAAAATGTATACAGTTAATGAAATCACATCATCGCCTTAAAATCCCCCGCACAAAAACTATGCTGCCACAATATCTGAATGTGCTGCAATCCTATGCATATCTTAAATATGATATAACCACAAATAATTTTCTTCATGCATCCTAATAAATTTAAAGGAACAATTTCCTATTCTTTGTCAAAAAAAATTATAGCTTTCGAATACGCCTAAAATAACTTTTACTGGTGAAACGTGCGACTGCAATTTATGAACCAAAATTCAAGATACATATACAAAAGACTCTTTTATGATACTGCACTGCTTGTTTAAGCCCAGTACTTTAAAACAGATTGTGGATATTGCCAGTGCATGAGGTGATTGTCACGATTCATTTCGTTTTAACAATGCCTCGTTTTATTTATTACTTTCCTTATATGATGTATAAGGAAAGTATTGTGACGGGGTAGAAAATTCGAATTCGAGTTTTCGACGGGAGAGCACGTTTCAAGCATCCCTGATCACTAGTCAAACATTTTGAAGTGATGTCTGTGTGTGTGTGTGTGAAAGTATGTGTGTGTGTGAAAGTATGTGTGTGTGTCAGTGAGTCTGTGGAGACGATAACTGACGACCGAATGGACCGATTCGAACGAAATTTGGTACAAAAATCACAATCCCTAAACACTGGAAGCCTATTGTTTTCATACGCAATCGAATGTTCAGAACCCCCTAAATTTTCGTGTGAAATTTTGAAAAAATCGTCAAAAAATCAAAACCACTAATAAAGTTACGCAAGTAGACATTTCTTATGTAATTACTTTCCTTATATACATAATGTATAAGGAAAGTATTGTGACGGGGTCGAAAATTCGAATTCGAGTTTTCGACGGGAGAACACGTTTCAAGCATCCCTGATCACTAGTCAAACATTTTGAAGTGATATCTGTGTGTGTGTGTGTGAAAGTATGTGTGTGTGTGAAAGTATGTGTGTGTGTCAGTGAGTCTGTGGAGACGATAACTGACGACCGAATGGACCGATTCGAACGAAATTTGGTACAAAAATCACAATCCCTAAACACTGGAAGCCTATTGTTTTCATACGCAATCGAATGTTCAGAACCCCCTAAATTTTCGTGTGAAATTTTGAAAAAATCGTCAAAAAATCAAAACCACTAATAAAGTTACGCAAGTAGACATTTCTTATGTAATTACTTTCCTTATATACATAATGTATAAGGAAAGTATTGTGACGGGGTCGAAAATTCGAATTCGAGTTTTCGACGGGAGAACACGTTTCAAGCATCCCTGATCACTAGTCAAACATTTTGAAGTGATGTCTGTGTGTGTGTGTGTGAAAGTATGTGTGTGTGTCAGTGAGTCTGTGGAGACGATAACTGACGACCGAATGGACCGATTCGAACGAAATTTGGTACAAAAATCACAATCCCTAAACACTGGAAGCCTATTGTTTTCATACGCAATCGAATGTTCAGAACCCCCTAAATTTTCGTGTGAAATTTTGAAAAAATCGTCAAAAAATCAAAACCACTAATAAAGTTACGCAAGTAGACATTTCTTATGTAATTACTTTCCTTATATACATAATGTATAAGGAAAGTATTGTGACGGGGTCGAAAATTCGAATTCGAGTTTTCGACGGGAGAGCACGTTTCAAGCATCCCTGATCACTAGTCAAACATTTTGAAGTGATGTCTGTGTGTGTGTGTGTGAAAGTATGTGTGTGTGTGAAAGTATGTGTGTGTGTCAGTGAGTCTGTGGAGACGATAACTGACGACCGAATGGACCGATTCGAACGAAATTTGGTACAAAAATCACAATCCCTAAACACTGGAAGCCTATTGTTTTCATACGCAATCGAATGTTCAGAACCCCCTAAATTTTCGTGTGAAATTTTGAAAAAATCGTCAAAAAATCAAAACCACTAATAAAGTTACGCAAGTAGACATTTCTTATGTAATTACTTTCCTTATATACATAATGTATAAGGAAAGTATTGTGACGGGGTCGAAAATTCGAATTCGAGTTTTCGACGGGAGAACACGTTTCAAGCATCCCTGATCACTAGTCAAACATTTTGAAGTGATGTCTGTGTGTGTGTGTGTGAAAGTATGTGTGTGTGTGAAAGTATGTGTGTGTGTCAGTGAGTCTGTGGAGACGATAACTGACGACCGAATGGACCGATTCGAACGAAATTTGGTACAAAAATCACAATCCCTAAACACTGGAAGCCTATTGTTTTCATACGCAATCGAATGTTCAGAACCCCCTAAATTTTCGTGTGAAATTTTGAAAAAATCGTCAAAAAATCAAAACCACTAATAAAGTTACGCAAGTAGACATTTCTTATGTAATTACTTTCCTTATATACATAATGTATAAGGAAAGTATTGTGACGGGGTCGAAAATTCGAATTCGAGTTTTCGACGGGAGAACACGTTTCAAGCATCCCTGATCACTAGTCAAACATTTTGAAGTGATGTCTGTGTGTGTGTGTGTCAAAGTATGTGTGTGTGTGAAAGTATGTGTGTGTGTCAGTGAGTCTGTGGAGACGATAACTGACGACCGAATGGACCGATTCGAACGAAATTTGGTACAAAAATCACAATCCCTAAACACTGGAAGCCTATTGTTTTCATACGCAATCGAATGTTCAGAACCCCCTAAATTTTCGTGTGAAATTTTGAAAAAATCGTCAAAAAATCAAAACCACTAATAAAGTTACGCAAGTAGACATTTCTTATGTAATTACTTTCCTTATATACATAATGTATAAGGAAAGTATTGTGACGGGGTCGAAAATTCGAATTCGAGTTTTCGACGGGAGAACACGTTTCAAGCATCCCTGATCACTAGTCAAACATTTTGAAGTGATGTCTGTGTGTGTGTGTGTGAAAGTATGTGTGTGTGTCAGTGAGTCTGTGGAGACGATAACTGACGACCGAATGGACCGATTCGAACGAAATTTGGTACAAAAATCACAATCCCTAAACACTGGAAGCCTATTGTTTTCATACGCAATCGAATGTTCAGAACCCCCTAAATTTTCGTGTGAAATTTTGAAAAAATCGTCAAAAAGTCAAAACCACTAATAAAGTTACGCAAGTAGACATTTCTTATGTAATTACTTTCCTTATATACATAATGTATAAGGAAAGTATTGTGACGGGGTCGAAAATTCGAATTCGAGTTTTCGACGGGAGAACACGTTTCAAGCATCCCTGATCACTAGTCAAACATTTTGAAGTGATGTCTGTGTGTGTGTGTGTGAAAGTATGTGTGTGTGTGAAAGTATGTGTGTGTGTCAGTGAGTCTGTGGAGACGATAACTGACGACCGAATGGACCGATTCGAACGAAATTTGGTACAAAAATCACAATCCCTAAACACTGGAAGCCTATTGTTTTCATACGCAATCGAATGTTCAGAACCCCCTAAATTTTCGTGTGAAATTTTGAAAAAATCGTCAAAAAATCAAAACCACTAATAAAGTTACGCAAGTAGGCATTTCTTATGTAATTACTTTCCTTATATACATAATGTATAAGGAAAGTATTGTGACGGGGTCGAAAATTCGAATTCGAGTTTTCGACGGGAGAACACGTTTCAAGCATCCCTGATCACTAGTCAAACATTTTGAAGTGATGTCTGTGTGTGTGTGTGTGAAAGTATGTGTGTGTGTGAAAGTATGTGTGTGTGTCAGTGAGTCTGTGGAGACGATAACTGACGACCGAATGGACCGATTCGAACGAAATTTGGTACAAAAATCACAATCCCTAAACACTGGAAGCCTATTGTTTTCATACGCAATCGAATGTTCAGAACCCCCTAAATTTTCGTGTGAAATTTTGAAAAAATCGTCAAAAAATCAAAACCACTAATAAAGTTACGCAAGTAGACATTTCTTATGTAATTACTTTCCTTATATACATAATGTATAAGGAAAGTATTGTGACGGGGTCGAAAATTCGAATTCGAGTTTTCGACGGGAGAGCACGTTTCAAGCATCCCTGATCACTAGTCAAACATTTTGAAGTGATGTCTGTGTGTGTGTGTGTGAAAGTATGTGTGTGTGTGAAAGTATGTGTGTGTGTCAGTGAGTCTGTGGAGACGATAACTGACGACCGAATGGACCGATTCGAACGAAATTTGGTACAAAAATCACAATCCCTAAACACTGGAAGCCTATTGTTTTCATACGCAATCGAATGTTCAGAACCCCCTAAATTTTCGTGTGAAATTTTGAAAAAATCGTCAAAAAATCAAAACCACTAATAAAGTTACGCAAGTAGACATTTCTTATGTAATTACTTTCCTTATATACATAATGTATAAGGAAAGTATTGTGACGGGGTCGAAAATTCGAATTCGAGTTTTCGACGGGAGAACACGTTTCAAGCATCCCTGATCACTAGTCAAACATTTTGAAGTGATGTCTGTGTGTGTGTGTGTGAAAGTATGTGTGTGTGTGAAAGTATGTGTGTGTGTCAGTGAGTCTGTGGAGACGATAACTGACGACCGAATGGACCGATTCGAACGAAATTTGGTACAAAAATCACAATCCCTAAACACTGGAAGCCTATTGTTTTCATACGCAATCGAATGTTCAGAACCCCCTAAATTTTCGTGTGAAATTTTGAAAAAATCGTCAAAAAATCAAAACCACTAATAAAGTTACGCAAGTAGACATTTCTTATGTAATTACTTTCCTTATATACATAATGTATAAGGAAAGTATTGTGACGGGGTCGAAAATTCGAATTCGAGTTTTCGACGGGAGAACACGTTTCAAGCATCCCTGATCACTAGTCAAACATTTTGAAGTGATGTCTGTGTGTGTGTGTGTGAAAGTATGTGTGTGTGTGAAAGTATGTGTGTGTGTCAGTGAGTCTGTGGAGACGATAACTGACGACCGAATGGACCGATTCGAACGAAATTTGGTACAAAAATCACAATCCCTAAACACTGGAAGCCTATTGTTTTCATACACAATCGAATGTTCAGAACCCCCTAAATTTTCGTGTGAAATTTTGAAAAAATCGTCAAAAAATCAAAACCACTAATAAAGTTACGCAAGTAGACATTTCTTATGTAATTACTTTCCTTATATACATAATGTATAAGGAAAGTATTGTGACGGGGTCGAAAATTCGAATTCGAGTTTTCGACGGGAGAACACGTTTCAAGCATCCCTGATCACTAGTCAAACATTTTGAAGTGATGTCTGTGTGTGTGTGTGTGAAAGTATGTGTGTGTGTGAAAGTATGTGTGTGTGTCAGTGAGTCTGTGGAGACGATAACTGACGACCGAATGGACCGATTCGAACGAAATTTGGTACAAAAATCACAATCCCTAAACACTGGAAGCCTATTGTTTTCATACGCAATCGAATGTTCAGAACCCCCTAAATTTTCGTGTGAAATTTTGAAAAAATCGTCAAAAAATCAAAACCACTAATAAAGTTACGCATGTAGACATTTCTTATGTAATTACTTTCTTTATATACATAATGTATAAGGAAAGTATTGTGACGGGGTCGAAAATTCGAATTCGAGTTTTCGACGGGAGAACACGTTTCAAGCATCCCTGATCACTAGTCAAACATTTTGAAGTGATGTCTGTGTGTGTGTGTGTGAAAGTATGTGTGTGTGTGAAAGTATGTGTGTGTGTCAGTGAGTCTGTGGAGACGATAACTGACGACCGAATGGACCGATTCGAACGAAATTTGGTACAAAAATCACAATCCCTAAACACTGGAAGCCTATTGTTTTCATACGCAATCGAATGTTCAGAACCCCCTAAATTTTCGTGTGAAATTTTGAAAAAATCGTCAAAAAGTCAAAACCACTAATAAAGTTACGCAAGTAGACATTTCTTATGTAATTACTTTCCTTATATACATAATGTATAAGGAAAGTATTGTGACGGGGTCGAAAATTCGAATTCGAGTTTTCGACGGGAGAACACGTTTCAAGCATCCCTGATCACTAGTCAAACATTTTGAAGTGATGTCTGTGTGTGTGTGTGTGAAAGTATGTGTGTGTGTGAAAGTATGTGTGTGTGTCAGTGAGTCTGTGGAGACGATAACTGACGACCGAATGGACCGATTCGAACGAAATTTGGTACAAAAATCACAATCCCTAAACACTGGAAGCCTATTGTTTTCATACGCAATCGAATGTTCAGAACCCCCTAAATTTTCGTGTGAAATTTTGAAAAAATCGTCAAAAAATCAAAACCACTAATAAAGTTACGCAAGTAGACATTTCTTATGTAATTACTTTCCTTATATACATAATGTATAAGGAAAGTATTGTGACGGGGTCGAAAATTCGAATTCGAGTTTTCGACGGGAGAACACGTTTCAAGCATCCCTGATCACTAGTCAAACATTTTGAAGTGATGTCTGTGTGTGTGTGTGTGAAAGTATGTGTGTGTGTGAAAGTATGTGTGTGTGTCAGTGAGTCTGTGGAGACGATAACTGACGACCGAATGGACCGATTCGAACGAAATTTGGTACAAAAATCACAATCCCTAAACACTGGAAGCCTATTGTTTTCATACGCAATCGAATGTTCAGAACCCCCTAAATTTTCGTGTGAAATTTTGAAAAAATCGTCAAAAAATCAAAACCACTAATAAAGTTACGCAAGTAGACATTTCTTATGTAATTACTTTCCTTATATACATAATGTATAAGGAAAGTATTGTGACGGGGTCGAAAATTCGAATTCGAGTTTTCGACGGGAGAACACGTTTCAAGCATCCCTGATCACTAGTCAAACATTTTGAAGTGATGTCTGTGTGTGTGTGTGTGAAAGTATGTGTGTGTGTCAGTGAGTCTGTGGAGACGATAACTGACGACCGAATGGACCGATTCGAACGAAATTTGGTACAAAAATCACAATCCCTAAACACTGGAAGCCTATTGTTTTCATACGCAATCGAATGTTCAGAACCCCCTAAATTTTCGTGTGAAATTTTGAAAAAATCGTCAAAAAATCAAAACCACTAATAAAGTTACGCAAGTAGACATTTCTTATGTAATTACTTTCCTTATATACATAATGTATAAGGAAAGTATTGTGACGGGGTCGAAAATTCGAATTCGAGTTTTCGACGGGAGAACACGTTTCAAGCATCCCTGATCACTAGTCAAACATTTTGAAGTGATGTCTGTGTGTGTGTGTGTGAAAGTATGTGTGTGTGTCAGTGAGTCTGTGGAGACGATAACTGACGACCGAATGGACCGATTCGAACGAAATTTGGTACAAAAATCACAATCCCTAAACACTGGAAGCCTATTGTTTTCATACGCAATCGAATGTTCAGAACCCCCTAAATTTTCGTGTGAAATTTTGAAAAAATCGTCAAAAAACCAAAACCAGTAATAAAGTTACGCAAGTAGACATTTCTTATGTAATTACTTTCCTTATATACATAATGTATAAGGAAAGTATTGTGACGGGGTCGAAAATTCGAATTCGAGTTTTCGACGGGAGAACACGTTTCAAGCATCCCTGATCACTAGTCAAACATTTTGAAGTGATGTCTGTGTGTGTGTGTGTGAAAGTATGTGTGTGTGTGAAAGTATGTGTGTGTGTCAGTGAGTCTGTGGAGACGATAACTGACGACCGAATGGACCGATTCGAACGAAATTTGGTACAAAAATCACAATCCCTAAACACTGGAAGCCTATTGTTTTCATACGCAATCGAATGTTCAGAACCCCCTAAATTTTCGTGTGAAATTTTGAAAAAATCGTCAAAAAATCAAAACCACTAATAGAGTTACGCAAGTAGACATTTCTTATGTAATTACTTTCCTTATATACATAATGTATAAGGAAAGTATTGTGACGGGGTCGAAAATTCGAATTCGAGTTTTCGACGGGAGAACACGTTTCAAGCATCCCTGATCACTAGTCAAACATTTTGAAGTGATGTCTGTGTGTGTGTGTGTGAAAGTATGTGTGTGTGTGAAAGTATGTGTGTGTGTCAGTGAGTCTGTGGAGACGATAACTGACGACCGAATGGACCGATTCGAACGAAATTTGGTACAAAAATCACAATCCCTAAACACTGGAAGCCTATTGTTTTCATACGCAATCGAATGTTCAGAACCCCCTAAATTTTCGTGTGAAATTTTGAAAAAATCGTCAAAAAATCAAAACCACTAATAAAGTTACGCAAGTAGACATTTCTTATGTAATTACTTTCCTTATATACATAATGTATAAGGAAAGTATTGTGACGGGGTCGAAAATTCGAATTCGAGTTTTCGACGGGAGAACACGTTTCAAGCATCCCTGATCACTAGTCAAACATTTTGAAGTGATGTCTGTGTGTGTGTGTGTGAAAGTATGTGTGTGTGTGAAAGTATGTGTGTGTGTCAGTGAGTCTGTGGAGACGATAACTGACGACCGAATGGACCGATTCGAACGAAATTTGGTACAAAAATCACAATCCCTAAACACTGGAAGCCTATTGTTTTCATACGCAATCGAATGTTCAGAACCCCCTAAATTTTCGTGTGAAATTTTGAAAAAATCGTCAAAAAACCAAAACCAGTAATAAAGTTACGCAAGTAGACATTTCTTATGTAATTACTTTCCTTATATACATAATGTATAAGGAAAGTATTGTGACGGGGTCGAAAATTCGAATTCGAGTTTTCGACGGGAGAACACGTTTCAAGCATCCCTGATCACTAGTCAAACATTTTGAAGTGATGTCTGTGTGTGTGTGTGTGAAAGTATGTGTGTGTGTGAAAGTATGTGTGTGTGTCAGTGAGTCTGTGGAGACGATAACTGACGACCGAATGGACCGATTCGAACGAAATTTGGTACAAAAATCACAATCCCTAAACACTGGAAGCCTATTGTTTTCATACGCAATCGAATGTTCAGAACCCCCTAAATTTTCGTGTGAAATTTTGAAAAAATCGTCAAAAAATCAAAACCACTAATAAAGTTACGCAAGTAGACATTTCTTATGTAATTACTTTCCTTATATACATAATGTATAAGGAAAGTATTGTGACGGGGTCGAAAATTCGAATTCGAGTTTTCGACGGGAGAACACGTTTCAAGCATCCCTGATCACTAGTCAAACATTTTGAAGTGATGTCTGTGTGTGTGTGTGTGAAAGTATGTGTGTGTGTGAAAGTATGTGTGTGTGTCAGTGAGTCTGTGGAGACGATAACTGACGACCGAATGGACCGATTCGAACGAAATTTGGTACAAAAATCACAATCCCTAAACACTGGAAGCCTATTGTTTTCATACGCAATCGAATGTTCAGAACCCCCTAAATTTTCGTGTGAAATTTTGAAAAAATCGTCAAAAAATCAAAACCACTAATAAAGTTACGCAAGTAGACATTTCTTATGTAATTACTTTCCTTATATACATAATGTATAAGGAAAGTATTGTGACGGGGTCGAAAATTCGAATTCGAGTTTTCGACGGGAGAACACGTTTCAAGCATCCCTGATCACTAGTCAAACATTTTGAAGTGATGTCTGTGTGTGTGTGTGTGAAAGTATGTGTGTGTGTGAAAGTATGTGTGTGTGTCAGTGAGTCTGTGGAGACGATAACTGACGACCGAATGGACCGATTCGAACGAAATTTGGTACAAAAATCACAATCCCTAAACACTGGAAGCCTATTGTTTTCATACGCAATCGAATGTTCAGAACCCCCTAAATTTTCGTGTGAAATTTTGAAAAAATCGTCAAAAAATCAAAACCACTAATAAAGTTACGCAAGTAGACATTTCTTATGTAATTACTTTCCTTATATACATAATGTATAAGGAAAGTATTGTGACGGGGTCGAAAATTCGAATTCGAGTTTTCGACGGGAGAACACGTTTCAAGCATCCCTGATCACTAGTCAAACATTTTGAAGTGATGTCTGTGTGTGTGTGTGTGAAAGTATGTGTGTGTGTGAAAGTATGTGTGTGTGTCAGTGAGTCTGTGGAGACGATAACTGACGACCGAATGGACCGATTCGAACGAAATTTGGTACAAAAATCACAATCCCTAAACACTGGAAGCCTATTGTTTTCATACGCAATCGAATGTTCAGAACCCCCTAAATTTTCGTGTGAAATTTTGAAAAAATCGTCAAAAAATCAAAACCACTAATAAAGTTACGCAAGTAGACATTTCTTATGTAATTACTTTCCTTATATACATAATGTATAAGGAAAGTATTGTGACGGGGTCGAAAATTCGAATTCGAGTTTTCGACGGGAGAACACGTTTCAAGCATCCCTGATCACTAGTCAAACATTTTGAAGTGATGTCTGTGTGTGTGTGTGTGAAAGTATGTGTGTGTGTCAGTGAGTCTGTGGAGACGATAACTGACGACCGAATGGACCGATTCGAACGAAATTTGGTACAAAAATCACAATCCCTAAACACTGGAAGCCTATTGTTTTCATACGCAATCGAATGTTCAGAACCCCCTAAATTTTCGTGTGAAATTTTGAAAAAATCGTCAAAAAATCAAAACCACTAATAAAGTTACGCAAGTAGACATTTCTTATGTAATTACTTTCCTTATATACATAATGTATAAGGAAAGTATTGTGACGGGGTCGAAAATTCGAATTCGAGTTTTCGACGGGAGAACACGTTTCAAGCATCCCTGATCACTAGTCAAACATTTTGAAGTGATGTCTGTGTGTGTGTGTGTGAAAGTATGTGTGTGTGTCAGTGAGTCTGTGGAGACGATAACTGACGACCGAATGGACCGATTCGAACGAAATTTGGTACAAAAATCACAATCCCTAAACACTGGAAGCCTATTGTTTTCATACGCAATCGAATGTTCAGAACCCCCTAAATTTTCGTGTGAAATTTTGAAAAAATCGTCAAAAAACCAAAACCAGTAATAAAGTTACGCAAGTAGACATTTCTTATGTAATTACTTTCCTTATATACATAATGTATAAGGAAAGTATTGTGACGGGGTCGAAAATTCGAATTCGAGTTTTCGACGGGAGAACACGTTTCAAGCATCCCTGATCACTAGTCAAACATTTTGAAGTGATGTCTGTGTGTGTGTGTGTGAAAGTATGTGTGTGTGTGAAAGTATGTGTGTGTGTCAGTGAGTCTGTGGAGACGATAACTGACGACCGAATGGACCGATTCGAACGAAATTTGGTACAAAAATCACAATCCCTAAACACTGGAAGCCTATTGTTTTCATACGCAATCGAATGTTCAGAACCCCCTAAATTTTCGTGTGAAATTTTGAAAAAATCGTCAAAAAATCAAAACCACTAATAGAGTTACGCAAGTAGACATTTCTTATGTAATTACTTTCCTTATATACATAATGTATAAGGAAAGTATTGTGACGGGGTCGAAAATTCGAATTCGAGTTTTCGACGGGAGAACACGTTTCAAGCATCCCTGATCACTAGTCAAACATTTTGAAGTGATGTCTGTGTGTGTGTGTGTGAAAGTATGTGTGTGTGTGAAAGTATGTGTGTGTGTCAGTGAGTCTGTGGAGACGATAACTGACGACCGAATGGACCGATTCGAACGAAATTTGGTACAAAAATCACAATCCCTAAACACTGGAAGCCTATTGTTTTCATACGCAATCGAATGTTCAGAACCCCCTAAATTTTCGTGTGAAATTTTGAAAAAATCGTCAAAAAATCAAAACCACTAATAAAGTTACGCAAGTAGACATTTCTTATGTAATTACTTTCCTTATATACATAATGTATAAGGAAAGTATTGTGACGGGGTCGAAAATTCGAATTCGAGTTTTCGACGGGAGAACACGTTTCAAGCATCCCTGATCACTAGTCAAACATTTTGAAGTGATGTCTGTGTGTGTGTGTGTGAAAGTATGTGTGTGTGTGAAAGTATGTGTGTGTGTCAGTGAGTCTGTGGAGACGATAACTGACGACCGAATGGACCGATTCGAACGAAATTTGGTACAAAAATCACAATCCCTAAACACTGGAAGCCTATTGTTTTCATACGCAATCGAATGTTCAGAACCCCCTAAATTTTCGTGTGAAATTTTGAAAAAATCGTCAAAAAACCAAAACCAGTAATAAAGTTACGCAAGTAGACATTTCTTATGTAATTACTTTCCTTATATACATAATGTATAAGGAAAGTATTGTGACGGGGTCGAAAATTCGAATTCGAGTTTTCGACGGGAGAACACGTTTCAAGCATCCCTGATCACTAGTCAAACATTTTGAAGTGATGTCTGTGTGTGTGTGTGTGAAAGTATGTGTGTGTGTGAAAGTATGTGTGTGTGTCAGTGAGTCTGTGGAGACGATAACTGACGACCGAATGGACCGATTCGAACGAAATTTGGTACAAAAATCACAATCCCTAAACACTGGAAGCCTATTGTTTTCATACGCAATCGAATGTTCAGAACCCCCTAAATTTTCGTGTGAAATTTTGAAAAAATCGTCAAAAAATCAAAACCACTAATAAAGTTACGCAAGTAGACATTTCTTATGTAATTACTTTCCTTATATACATAATGTATAAGGAAAGTATTGTGACGGGGTCGAAAATTCGAATTCGAGTTTTCGACGGGAGAACACGTTTCAAGCATCCCTGATCACTAGTCAAACATTTTGAAGTGATGTCTGTGTGTGTGTGTGTGAAAGTATGTGTGTGTGTGAAAGTATGTGTGTGTGTCAGTGAGTCTGTGGAGACGATAACTGACGACCGAATGGACCGATTCGAACGAAATTTGGTACAAAAATCACAATCCCTAAACACTGGAAGCCTATTGTTTTCATACGCAATCGAATGTTCAGAACCCCCTAAATTTTCGTGTGAAATTTTGAAAAAATCGTCAAAAAATCAAAACCACTAATAAAGTTACGCAAGTAGACATTTCTTATGTAATTACTTTCCTTATATACATAATGTATAAGGAAAGTATTGTGACGGGGTCGAAAATTCGAATTCGAGTTTTCGACGGGAGAACACGTTTCAAGCATCCCTGATCACTAGTCAAACATTTTGAAGTGATGTCTGTGTGTGTGTGTGTGAAAGTATGTGTGTGTGTGAAAGTATGTGTGTGTGTCAGTGAGTCTGTGGAGACGATAACTGACGACCGAATGGACCGATTCGAACGAAATTTGGTACAAAAATCACAATCCCTAAACACTGGAAGCCTATTGTTTTCATACGCAATCGAATGTTCAGAACCCCCTAAATTTTCGTGTGAAATTTTGAAAAAATCGTCAAAAAATCAAAACCACTAATAAAGTTACGCAAGTAGACATTTCTTATGTAATTACTTTCCTTATATACATAATGTATAAGGAAAGTATTGTGACGGGGTCGAAAATTCGAATTCGAGTTTTCGACGGGAGAACACGTTTCAAGCATCCCTGATCACTAGTCAAACATTTTGAAGTGATGTCTGTGTGTGTGTGTGTGAAAGTATGTGTGTGTGTGAAAGTATGTGTGTGTGTCAGTGAGTCTGTGGAGACGATAACTGACGACCGAATGGACCGATTCGAACGAAATTTGGTACAAAAATCACAATCCCTAAACACTGGAAGCCTATTGTTTTCATACGCAATCGAATGTTCAGAACCCCCTAAATTTTCGTGTGAAATTTTGAAAAAATCGTCAAAAAATCAAAACCACTAATAAAGTTACGCAAGTAGACATTTCTTATGTAATTACTTTCCTTATATACATAATGTGTAAGGAAAGTATTGTGACGGGGTCGAAAATTCGAATTCGAGTTTTCGACGGGAGAGCACGTTTCAAGCATCCCTGATCACGAATCAAACATTTTTGAAGTGATGTCTGTGTGTGTGTGTGTGTGTGTGTGTGTGTGTGTGTGTGTGTGTGTGTGTGTGTGTGTGTGTGTGTGTGTGTGTCAGTGAGTCTGTGGAGACGATAACTGACGAACGAATAGACCGATTCGAACCAAATTTGGTACAAAAATCACAATCCGTAAACACTGGAAGCCTATTGTTTTTATACGCAATCGAATGTTCAGAACCCCCCTAAATTTTCGAATGAAATTTTGAAAAAATCGTCAAAAAATTGAAACCACTAATAAAGTTACGCAAATAGACATTTCTTATGTAATTTTTCATTAGAAAACGATTGACATGAATTTTAGAACGCTAACGTGAACCGTTCTCGAGATATTGTACATTTTTTAAAAAAATTATCAAAAAGTCATATAAAATAAAAAGAAAAATATTTCCTATTGAGAAACATGTTTACTTTTCATATGTAATACCATGCGATAAATTGAGTGACATCCTTCTCGTGGATCTAGCTCGTTCCATTCTTGAAAAAAGATACTTTGAATAATACTTTTGTATTTGAACGCCAATAGTCATTTATCTGCTTTAAGAAAAACTTATTTCTTAGTGCATAACGCTTGGCGAGATTTTGGCGACGAATTTGGCGGAATGTCGCCAACTTGGCGACTTTTTGAAATGTTGCCAAATTAACGAAAATCTCGCCAAATGGATAAAAATGACGCTAAATCAATGAAAATGACGACTAATTGTCGAAAATTCAATATCTTGGAAAGAATATTAGTATCTACTACAAGAAAATCCTATTTTTGTACTGTAAAAGTAGTAAATTCATTACATTATATAAGGAAAGTCATGTGTTGCCCACATCAGATTTTTTTTCATTAGAAAACGATTGACATAAATTTTAAAAGACTGACGTGAACCGTTCCCGAGATATTGCACATTTTTCAAAAAAAATATCAAAAAGTCATATGAAATAAAAAAAATATATTTCCTATTGAGAAACATGTTCACTTTTCATATGTAATACCATGCGATAAATTTGGTGACATCATTCTCGTTTAACTAGCCCGTTCCATTCATGAAAAAAGATACTTTTAGTAATACTTTTGTATTTGAACGCCAAGAATCATTTATCTGCTATAAGAATAATATGATCTTTCTTGTGATTTCTTAATACTTTCCGTTGTTGAGTAAGCCTGTAAAAAATAAACCATGGTGATAGAGTTTCCATTTACATTCATATTTCAAACCTGCGATTTTCAAAAGTGACTAATGCGTTCAATAAACTTCCACAAAACTTTAATTGGGATTTAATTTACTTTTATGTTTTAAACCAACGATGTCCAACCTTTATCCTTGGGAATCATAGAGTTAGAGAGTAGAACTCCTAGAAAAAAGTTTCGTTTTCCATTAATATCTCGACAACCCCCTGGGCTTAGAAACTCGAAACTTGGACAAAATTTATGGAGGAATATTTCAAAGCTACCCACAAAATTTCATTAAATTCGATGTTGCTGTTCTCCCGTGATGATGAGACAAACGAAAGTTTCGTTTCTCACTAGTTTCTCGAGAACGCCTGGTTGTTGTTGTTGAGACCCAGACCGTCCGACCTACCAGAAAGGTGTAAGGTAACTGTTTGGACGACCGGGAAGTGCCACCCAATTTAGACCTGAACCCAGTAGGGGAGGCATCCACAGGGACCTACCCTCTTTCCCCTACCACCAACCTCTCGTCGGAAGGACTTACGGATCCACATATTTAACGTGATCGTACTCCGGATGAACACGGCGGCAGAGAACGTCTGCTTGTAGAAACTCAAACTTAGACTAAATTTTAAGTGAGGCTATTTCAAGACTACCCATCAAATTTCATCAAATTCGGTTGAGCTATCCTCCCGTGATGTTGGATCATACATATATATATACATACATACATACATACATACATACTTTTCTTCTTTATATATATAGATTTCGCACACTCCCGTTGCTGAGTACAGCAAGCTGTTATATACATGGAAGCTTTGAAAATGGCTCCTTTTGACGGGTTCTACTAATATTAATTTATGATAACCTAATTTAATCTTCCCAACATCGAATAATTGCTTCAAACTTTAAATATGACACGAAGAAACGATTATAGTAAATATGTGGTAATAATAAATGCTGCGTCTTGTGGATGTCCTTAATAAAACCCACCGAAATTTTATCTACTATTAGCAAAACATGTGGAGTGTCTTTTATTTTCCAGATGCATTCATTCTTTGATACGCAGGTTTTCGCCCCACCTCATATTCCCCATGCTTATTTTTCATTCGCATATTTATATACTTTTGAACTAAATTTAATAAAAATATATAGCCTGTCTATCTCAAACCTGATTATCTCAAACACTTATATATTTCGAAATTCATTTATTTTCCTACATTTTCAGCCTATGTAATTTCCATCTTTATATCGAATAATTTTCTCCCAAAACCTCTCTATCTAGAATTACGGACCGAAGTATATCAATTACAAATTCGAAGCTCAGCTACCACATTTCAGCAACGCTGTTTAGAAACATCCCTTGCATAGCAACAGTACACGTGTGTGGTAGAACAGGAACATGTATAGATAGCGAATTTCTCAGAAATCCACAAAGGAATTGCGACTCCCGTTGGCCCTTGCAATAGGACTGGGTAACTCTCCTATATACAGAGTGGTCCCAAAAGGTCTTAGACAAACTTTAAGGGTACGCCAGACATACAAAATAAAGCTCGTTTTGCATAGAAATATATGGCAGCAAACGCCCACCGTGGGGTGCTACAGATGCAGGAAGAAACAAAAAGAAAGGAATGCAGATAATACGACCTAGGTTTTTTAGACATAATTGCAAGTATCAATGAATATTGTTTATTGTAATATTAAAAAAATCTGATGTGGGCAACACATGACTTTCCTTATATAATGTAATGAATTTACTACTTTTACAGTAAAAAAAAATAGGTTTTCCTTATAGTAGATACTAATATTCTTTCCAAGATATTGAATTTTCGACAATTAGTCGTCATTTTCACTGATATAGCGTCATTTTTATCCATTTGGCGAGATTTTCGTTAATTTGGCCACATTTCAGAAAGTCGCCAAGTTGGCGACATTCCGCCAAATTCATCGCCAAAATCTCGCCAATCGTTATAGACGAAGAAATAAGGTATTCTTACAGCAGATAAATGACTATTGGCGTTCAAATACAAAAGTATTACTTAAAGTATCTTTTTTCATGCATGGAACGAGTTAGATCCACGAGAATGATGTCACCCAAATTATCGCATGGTATTACATATGAAAAGTGAACATGTTTCTCAATAGGATATATATATTTTTTAATTTTATATGACTTTTTGATAATTTTTTTGAAAAATGTACAATATCTCGAAAACGGTTCATGTTAGCGTTCTAAAATTTATGTCAATCGTTTTCTAATGAAAAATTACATAAGAAATGTCTATTTGCGTAACTTTATTAGCGGTTTTGATTTTTTGACGATTTTTTCAAAATTTCATTAGAAAATTCAGAAGGGTTCTGAACATTCGATTGCGTATAAAAACAATAGGCTTCCAGTATTTATAGATTGTGATTTTTGTACCAAATTTGGTTCGAATCGGTTCATTCGTTCATCAGTTATCGTCTCCGCAGACTCACTGACACACACACACACACACACATACTTTCACACACACACACACGCACACACGCACAGACATCACTTCAAAAATGCTTGATTCGTGATCAGGGATGCTTGAAACGTGCTCTCCTGTCGAAAACTCGAATTCGAATTTTCGACCCCTTCACAATACTTTCCTTATACATTATGTATATAAGGAAAGTAATAGGTGTACAAAGTGTTTACCATCTGCAGCTATGCATGTCATGCAACGTCGACACATAGATTATCGAACACTTTCAAAAATGCCGAAACGCTCACTGACACGTGCTGCTGCCTCAACGACTCTAACAACGAGATCATCGTCGGATGCTACAGGCTCTTGTAAACAAGGCTTTTGAGGTAACCCCACGTGAATAAATCAATAAGGATCAAGTCAGGAGATTGTGGTGGCCAATTGACGGCTCGTTCCCGACCAATCCATCTTGCACGAAAGGTCCTATTGATATAGTTCCGCCCGTCCTGGCTGAAACATGCATAACAGCGGATGGCCAGAACATTGAACACATACTTTAATACTATAATAAACAATTCTAATTAATACTTGTAATTCTTATATCTAATAAACCTGTATATTCATTTCTTTCTTTTCGTTTCTTCCTGCATCGGTAGCACCACACGGTTACGGCCAAATATTCCTATGCAACACGAGCTTGTTTTTGTATGTCTGACCTACCCTTAAATTTTGTTTAAGACCTTTTGAACCACCCTGAGCAGGAGCCTTGGGACTGGTGACTTCTGTCAATGGAGATTGGAAGGGAATTAATGATAAGCAACCAGTATTACCCTTATTTTTGTAGAAATTGTTTCACTTTGCTTGTGAAATGTGAGTAGACCGAAAGCATGGAAAGTTATTTCGTTGTATTTAGTACTGCAGTTACGTTCGTGATTGCTACGTTAAGATACGTAAATGGTGGGAGTGAGAAGAAAGTTGAATGTTCTTGAAGGGAAAATGTAAATCTTAACATCGCAAAATTTTGGACGGAAATCCCCTGAAGGATGAGAGTAAAGTTGTGACGAAATTTGGTATTCCGTCGAGTACTCACTCTGCCAACGATGATAAAGAGCAGAGTTTCAATAGAGAGAAACTTTGTTCTTTTTTTAAAGTAGACGAAAGTGCAAAAAAATGGTTTTTGCAATGTGACTAAAGTGCTCCCGTCAGCGGAATGATGTTATAGAGGTATATATAAACTGAGGATTTTGCGAGATAACTTGGTCGTAATGGCGAATTTAAAGCTAGCAACGAGTGGCTCGAAAGCTTCAAAAGTAGACACGACATCGTCTTTAGGAAACTGGGTGAAAGTGCGTCTGCACTTCAAGACATTTGCGAAGTGTGGGGGTTAAGGCCTTCAAGCCAATGAGCCTTCAACGCCGATGAAATTGTGCAATTTTTTTTTTGTTGTTGTTTTTGTTTGTTTGTTTACCCAACAGAACAGCGCATTCAGGGGAGAAAAGCGCCGAGATGATAAACCAGTACAGATTACCCTTAACAACTAGTCAAAATGTTAAATTTAATATTTCCAGCACTGATGATCTATCGTTCTGCAAATTCCGTGTGTTTCTTAAAAATGAAATCGTTTCCTTTAACATAAAAAGCTGACAAGAGAGTCTGCTTGACAAGGGAAATCTTCAGTAACTGGTTGTAAGGAATCGGCACATCTGTGGGTTTGAAATAAAAAGAAAATTCTGCTTTTCATCGATAAGAACAGGAACAGAAAAAGCCACGCAGGAAACGTCAATCGACTTATACAGCAACCTCGGAGATCAGTTTAAAGTTGGCGGAATAGTTGGACCGTTCGTAAGACCTGTTTCATGTAAGGGCCCCCGACCACAATATGAATTAAGAAATTTATAGATATTTGCGAAGATTGGATACAAGATATACAGGGTTCCTAGGAAAATCATGAAGTATAGGAATAACTTCGTAAGGAAAGGTCTATGAGGGTCCACGTGAGGACCATCTACAGTAAAATGACCATAATCGGTCGAAAAAGAGATTTAGCAGCGCATTTATCGGAGAATTTAAAAATTAAGATAACGAACTCAGCAACAAAGTGAGATTGACAAAAAAGCCACTTTCAAAATGGCATTTTTTAATGTGTAGGAATTGACACTAAAGCTGTTACAGAATGCATATATTTGACAGAATAGGGTTGTTGGAGAATGGCTGCCATATTCAGAAATGCTTAAATAAGCAATAGTTACATGCACAGGAATCTAATGTGCATCCTGTTCAAAATAACCTTCGTCAGCAATGATGCACATGTGAATTCGAGAAAGAATATTACCGCATGCCTTAACAAACATTGCAAATATCACCATGTTACAGTCCCTGATGATACGACTTTTTGACAAGTATTTATTGCCTTCTGTATATGCAATTTGATCTTTCATGGTCTCGTTTTCTAACCGTAAGACAATACTTTTTAACTTTATATATTAATCTTACTTTAAAATAAGGTCTTTATTGGTCGTATGTACTGTCATGGTTATTTTTGTAAAAAGGGTGCCATAAGAAGTACAAAAAGCTGGGCCCCGAGCAAGATATGCTTTTAGTGTCGTAGCAACCTTATTTGGAGTCTGGTGCGAATTAATTTTTACTGTGCTTCTTTTCCTATTACGTCGTATGGATGGGAGAGCCATCGCTCGCACTGCCCTTGCTACGGCACTGTATGAACTTGCTGATCAGAACTTGTAATACACTGGTTGAAAATACAAAACAGTAGAACCGTTATAGAAGTTCTGGTAGTTTAATTGTCCAACTATATGCATTAAAATATTTTGGTGCTTACATCACGGTTGGTTTTATTTGGGTCACTGGTAATTTCTACAAAAGGGATGCGTTGATTTATACCTCTGGATATGTAAAATGTATGTTTTATTCTAAAGCTAAAACTTCAGCTGGGAAATTTTGATAGATTTGCATATTGTGGCCATCCCAAAGTGCAAATTAACCTCTTGGTGTTTAATGTAGAATGTCCAGTAGCTTCTGCTAACTATAGTTTGATTTACCACGTTTTAGTCAGCTTTGCTAATATAATGACTAATTTAAAGTATTTTTGTCTGTAATGAATAACTGAAGGTCATATTTTTATTTTCAGAAAGAAGATGCTGTTGTGAAGTTTGGTCCTATGTGCCTTAAAATCCCTATAGTTCGAGTGAGTTCATTTTTATTGTTTAGATTTCGCAAATCTATGTTAATTATGTAATGCATCTTAGTGCACACAAATAAATCATTTGTAACAAATATTTTATAATTTGTTTTTAATACACTTTTGGATATATATGTAACAATTTTACAGAAAGCGCTCTAGAGGTTAAATAAGATCCTAAGTAAAGGGCCCTTTGGACAATGTCCTGATTCTCAAACATTTTCAAAATTAATTTCTTTGTCTCGAACATTGTGTATGCAAGTTATTACTGCATTTGTGTCCAAAAGCTTTACTCATTATTTTTATATAAAAAAAGACTCCACGACCAAAAATGTTTGACTCGAAAATAACTCCTCTGGTGGTAAAAATATGAAGAAATCATATTGTTTTCTTTGAAAAAGTTGAGTTGCGTTTTAATTATATAACAGAAGAAATGATACAATATGAATTTGCATCATTGTTTCATAAGCTGATCAAGAAAATGCATCTCTAATCAGAATAAAAGAAAACAATTCTAGTCTAAAAACCTTGGTACTCCCCCAATTAACTGCAATTCCACTGTCTTTTAAATAGGCATGGATTTTTCAATTAGTTAGAGCATAAAAACTTAGGAACAAACATATTGAGTAAAGAAGACATATAGAACATATTAAGTAGCATATAGATATTTGATGGCATTTTTAATGCACTTTCCTACGTCCTAGAGAGTTAAAATTTGGTACACAGCTTAAATTTGCTGAACATTTTATTCGACAAAAATTTGGTGAATCTTTAAATATAGATCATACATTTTTTTCGAAATGGTCTGCAAATAATCCCCGTTCACGTCTATAAATCATTGTTGTAATATTGTTAAAAATTCTGATGTGGACAGCACATGTCTTTCTCTGCAGACTCATATTCACGTTCTCTTTATTTCTTCAATAATAATTTGAGTTTATCTGCACAAAATAACATCCATAAGTATTTTAAATGACATTGAATTTGCACGTTAAACTTAAATTTGGTTGATGGACTTATTGTCAAAAGTGGCGTAGCGAAAACGCAAAAAAAAACTAAAATATTTCAAGAACGGCTAGTCCTAGAGTAATGGGGTTAATCTTATTCTTTTTGTTGTCAAAAATCACGTATATAATAGGAATTTAATTGATATAATTGAGCAGACGTAGTCTTTTATTTTTATATTTAACGAGTTTTGTGGGCCATTTCGCAAAAATAGCCCGTTCCTTTTCCCGAATCGTACTAGAATAACCTACATATGATTTATATACCAAATTTTGTTAAATTTCGTATATAAATCACTTGTAGGTTATTGAAATATTATACACCAAATTTTGTTAAATTTGTTCCATTAGTTTTTAGCTGGAGTGGATAAAGGCAATTTCTGCCGGCCATTTCGCAAAGGAGGCAGATTCTTTTATTACGAATCGTACTATAATCTAATGAACATCAGGATTTCCCACAAAAAACATACCTACCAAATTTTATGAAATTCGGTCCATTAGTTTTTCAATTAGAGTGGATGTAATATCCTCACAGACACACAGAAACATACACAGATACACCCTTACACACACAGACGTCTTCCTAAAAATAGTTTTTTCGTGTTCTAGAAGTCCCAAAGCGTGTAGATCCTTTGAAAATTCGAGTTCTGATCTTCGGCACGATTCCAATACTTTGAGTACATACACACATACACACGCACATATATTATCTGTGTATATGTGTATTATCTGTGTATCTAAATCCCGTGCCTATGCAATTACAATAGTTGTGATTTTAAATGACCCCTAAACTTTTATTATTTCTTCAACGAAGCCTAATTTTAACTTATGCAGAATGCAAATATCTCAAGCGATTGTAAGGTGAGTTACATAAGAATTGCTGAATTTTTTTCACACAAAATTATTTAGTTCTAGAGTCTGGAATACAAGTTATATGAATGAAATATTCATTGATTTTGCATAGAGAATCAGATGATTTATATTTCGATACAGTTTTAAATATTTAAGTATGATAAATTACTGTAGTACTGTGATAATGTAAAAGATATCATCACTGAATGTATCACATTTTAGAAATTTTTAAATGAAATTGCAATTCAGTTGGAAAGTGTTTCATAATCAATGCTTATGCATGATTGATCTTTCTTGTTTATATAGATATTGCATAAAATAGACATATTGAACATATTGAGTAAAGTAGACATATTGAATATATTGAGTAAAGTAGACATATTGAACATATTGAATAAAGTAGACAATAGATCCCTGATGTCTACATTTCTGGATGTTTTACAAATATTTTTTCGAACCTATAATTCGATTCTCATCATATTCATGTATTTTCTCACAGTGAAATCTGATTTAATTGGTTTTTTGAAAACATTATAGCTACTTTGTATAAAATAGCATTCTTTCAAAAAATGTATGCTTCGAATCTGTTCGACGGAGTTTGCGATATCAATAAATATAACGATAAACAGAATGTATTTTTGACTATACAATGAATCTCTTAATAATTAATTGATCGGAAAGCTTTACTTTTTCTAACTAATATTATGTCATTCTTTATTAACATGGGCACTTCCTTATTATAAGGGAAACGATACAGTATATCCAGTAAGTATAAAATTCATATACGATCTATACATATGTATCTTATCCTACATATTACAATGAATTAACACAGTTCAATGGCCAAGCAAACAAGATCCATAAAACAATATTTTCATTAAATCAGTATATCGTAAATTAAAATTTGACGCTATGTTTACAACAGCAGCATTCAACACTATTGTAAAATCAATAAGTAAAATACACTTTGCAAAGGATCAGGAAAACTTGTGCAACGTATATTAGTACCAATAACACAATAATACAACAATCAGCTGATTCGAGAATAGGCTTGATCCCCTTCATCAGTGCAAGAGAACCAACAAACCTGAAGTCCAAAAGAGAAAAGGGTGCAAATAGAAGAAACAGGGGGGGTTATATACCCAAAACCTGGATTAAGAGCGCCCTCGAGAGAGACAATCAGAAAGCAGAATGAAGAACAGTCCGGCCAATCAGAAACGAGAAGTAACGCACAAGATTGGCGTCCACCCAAACACAACTGGAATATCCCGACATAAGGAGTGAGTCCAAACAAGAATAAATGAGACCCAACAAGACGAAAATTAGGTTCATACGACACATAAGAGCCCCAAAGGTTAAGAAACGAAGAAAGTGGGAAAAATAAATTTACAGGGCACTCCGCCTGACCGCAGTAAAAGATGGCGTACTGGACAAGTCATTAACTAAATTACTAGAAATTTTCTGGATATGGAAGGCTTAAAAAGAAGTCAAGATCATAGATCGACGCGCATTTTTGTATGATCCTTACTGAAGAAAACTCAAAACGGTGGTCAAATAGATCGCAATATTGAGAAATTGTAGACGAGGGTCACACTGAAATTTTTGAGATACGGCTAAGTGGTACAAGTTAAACTTTCCAACTCTTAAGAATGTTCAAAATACTCCCTCCAACATCAATGCACTTTTGTAGACGAATTTTCCAAAGATTAAATGCTTCAAGCCATGCATTTCTTGGATTCGATGAAAAATATGCTTTTATAGCCTCATCAATCTCATCTTCAGAATAAAACCGACTCCCACGTAATTTTTTTTTTAGATTAAAAAATAGCCAAAAGTCATCACACATAGCAAGATCAGGAGAATAGGGTGGATGTTCTATCACTTTGGTGTATTTTGTACAAGAAATTCGACTATCATTCTTGCTGAATGAGACGATGCATTGTCATGGTGAAGCATTAGTCCCCTAACATTCACTTGCTGAAGAATTTCTAGAAGACACTTAGTGGTGTACTGGTTAGCTATAACTGTCTTCTGTCCCTCTAGCTTTATGGCTTTGACCAGACCTGTACTTCTGAAGAACACGACATACGTTACTTTTTTCATTGCTCGTTGTCTTTTCACCATTGTTGGTTTGGCGTAATCTTAGAAGACCCATGCTTTACTTTCTTTACATGTTGAAACGTCAAAAAACGGAGTGTACGTTTCATCACCAGTTATGATTTTAGAAATAATGCGGTGTCCACCATTATTAAGTAATTTTAGGGTTTCTTTACTGATTCTGAGACGCTCCGCTTTTTGATGTTCTGCTAAATTATGGGAGAACCCAATGACAAACTAATTTATTCATATGCTGTTCTTCATGAATAATTTTATGTATAGCTGCGGATCCAATGTTAAGTTCCCTCTGTATCATTTGGTAGGTACAGCAATTTTCATCGATTAACAGTTTCCGAATGACCGACACATTTTCTGGGACTACAGCTGACAAAGGTCTTCCTGTGTGTTTTTCATCCAGGAGAGAATTTCGACCTCTTCTAAACTTTGCAAACCATCTGAATATAGTGGCACGAGATGGAGTATCATTTCCATATGCTAATTGTAGACGTTGAAGACATTCTTCTTGTTGTAATTGTTTTAGTTAAATTGTAATTTATGATAGCTAAATTGTAATTGTTGCCACAAATTATCATCTGCGGACATAAGAGTTCAAATTAAAATATCCGACCAATAATTTTTTTCTAGTGCATATCGTCTGCCGCTGTCTCAATATCAGTGTGACCCTCGTCTTAAATTCCTGTTTTGTGACGTAGGTTTCATGTTCTTTAATACGAAATTTTAATGCACATTTAGTTTGTCCAATATAAAAAATCTGATGTGGGCAGCACATGACTTTCCCTGCAGACTCATATTCACGTTCTCTTTATTTCTTCAATAATTCATTATATTGAGTTTAATTTCACAAAATAACACCCATATTTATTTAAAATGACACTGAAATGGCACTTTTAATTCAATTTTCGTTCTCAGTTGGTAACTGGACTTTTTTTCAATGGTGGCGTAGAGAAAATGCGAAAAAACTAAACTGTCTCGAAAACAGTGTAATGGGAGTGGTCTTATTATTTTCGTCATCAAAAATTACGTATAAAACAAGCATTTAGTTGATATATTTGAGCATACATAGTTTTTTATTAACACTTTACAGCATAGTTGAAAAGTGTTTATGACTTTGTTCATTCTGTCTCTATCTGTCTGTCTGTCTGTTCGTTAGCACGATAACTGCCGTAAAAATGACTTTATCAAAATGAAATTTTAGTATGTTATTCAGACGATCTGTGGGACCTATGGGAATATAAATGAATACTATCACCCAATTACTTTTGGCTTGAACCCAGGTTGAAAAAATGAAATACATTGAACCCTATGAGATCTAAATTTTCAAACATTTTTTAAGCGAATTCACAAATTGCTTCGAAAGTTTTAGGAAATATTCAAATTATCCCATAAGTTTTAAACATAGAGTTAAATTACTTGTACCTCTGTGGTTTTAAGTTTTTAAATAAAATAAATTATTATAGTATTGTGACGAATGGAAAAAAGTTTATGAATGAAATGTTGCTTTTATATTTTATATAGAGGCGACTTATATTTCGATGACGTCATTTGAATAAAGTTCATTTGTTTTCGATGAAATTTTCAAATATAATAAATTATTGTAGTATTATGATAATTTTAAAAATATTACCGAGGAATGTATCGCATTTTAGAGATGTTTAAACCAGGCAATTTGTATTTCAATGTCGTCATTTGAATGAAGTTCATTTTTTTCGATGAAGTTTTAAGTTTTCAAATATAATAAATTAATGTAGTATTATGATAATTTTAAAAATATTACCGAGGAATGTATCACATTTTAGAGATGTTCGTATAAAATTCCATTGAAGTTGGAAAGTGTTTCATAATCAATGCTTTATGCATGATTGATATTTCTTGTTTTAGATTTTGATGATTTTTGCGGGCCATTTCGCAAACAAAGTCAGGTTATTTTTTTTCGAATCGTACCAAAATCTAATCAGCATCAGGGTGAGCTACAATTGACTTATCTACCAAATTTTGTAAAATTTGATCAATTAGTTTTTGAGCTACAGTGGATACAAGCACTTTTTGCAGGTCATTTCACAAAAAAAAAAGACGGGTTGATTTATCCCGAATCGTACCAAAAACTTATCAGCACCAGTGTAACACACAAGTCACTTACCAAATTTTATGAAATTCGGTTCATTAGCTTTTGAGTTAGAGTGGATACATACATTGCACAGACAGACAGACAGACACACACACACACAGAGAGACACACATACACAGACATCACGCTAAAAATAGTGTTTTCGTGTTCTAGAGGTCCTAAAACGTGTAGATCCGTCGAAAACTCGAGTTGTGATTTTCGGCCTGATTCCAATACTTTCTCTATACATTACCATGCATTGCAGGGAAAGTAAAAGGACCGCACTGGAATGAAATCAATTCCTTAAATTAAAATTCAAAGTTCCACACATATTTTTTCACATTTTAATTTTAAAAATCTGATATGAGCAGCGCATGACTTTCCCTGCCCAAGGTAAAATGAATTTCAGTCTGCATGCAAACTGAATTTTATTTTATCTTACTTTCTTTCTTAGTCTCCAATTCCAAGTTTCCGTCGTGGTTCGGCTGTTGCTTTGTTTCGTCTTCTTACTGGACATGATTGCCTCAATGGCTATTTATTTAGAATTGGACTTGGGAATTTGCTTAATTATAACGTGTGTAATTCTGGACGACCTATGAATAGAGAACATTAAGACGCGGGACGGCACAGCCCTTCGTAGCTTTAGTTGTAACTTGTATTGTTCACTTCATGACTTTAGTTGTATTGTTCAAAGATATTGGGAAGTTAGAAGGCTGATAATGGCTTAATTGTCAAATGCCTGGTAATGTGTTAATAAATGAAAATCTGTCTCCCTTATAAATCATTAAATTGCGTTTAATAGCACAAATTAACACGAATAATTATTTGAAATGATACTGGATTTACAGTTATATCTCAATTTTCTTTTACTTTCAGTAAAATACAACACATGGTAATGTAAAGTATTGGAATCATGTCGAAAATCGTAACGCGTATTGTCGAAAATCGTAATTTTTGGACGGATCTACAAGTTTTAGAACGCTAAAATACTCATTTTAACGCGACGTCAGTGTGTTTACCTGTCCGTTAAATGCATGTATCCACTCTAACTTAAAAACTGATGGACCAAATTTCATAAAATTTTATAGATAAGTGGGTAACACTGGTGCTGATTAGATTTGGGAGCGATTCGAGATACAGGAACCTGCCTTTTTTTTCTGCGAAATGGTCCAAAAACGTCGTCAAAACCTAAAATAAAAGATTATGTATGCTGAAATGTATCAAACAAATGCTTATTTTATACGTAACTAGCAGCAATTACCCGGCGTTGCTCGGGATTTACCATGCAAAACTGTGATAAAAATTACACCGGAACATATAGCGCCGTGAATCTTATACATTGTTTTTTCACTGAGAAAAATGTAAATTCATTGCATTATGTAAGAAAAAAAGTCATTGCATTATATAAGTCATAGCTGCATAAGAAAGAATCTTCCTCATAAAATTCTGATAATTAAATAACCATTTTTAACACTTTACAACATAGTTGAAAAGCGTTTATGACTTTGTTCATTCTGTCTGTCTGACCGTTAGCACGTTAACTGCCATAAAAATGACTTTATCAAAACAAAGTTTTAGTATATTGTTCAGACGGTCTGTGTTACCTATGAAAATATAAATGAATAATATCACCCAATTAGTTTTGGATTGAACCCGGGTTAAAATAATGAAATACATTGAACCCTATGGGACCTAATTCTTCAAACATTTCTAAGCGAATTTAAAATTCACAAATTGCTTCGAAAGTTTTAGGAAATATTCAAATTATCCCATGAAATATATAAAAAAATGTTCCGCAAAATATATTCAGTAGATATTTTAAATAACAATTAAAATTATTTTATTACGCAGCCTTTGAAAATATGTCCAAGTTATCAAATAAAAAAGGAAATTTGAATCAAAAGTACAAATTCAGTGTAATTGTAAATAATTATGTGTTATTTTAAGTAATTAAACTCAATTCAATGAATTATTAAATAAATAAATAGAAATTGTATTTGAGTCTGTAAGGATAGTTATATGCTGTCCACATCAAATTTTTTCATTTTTGCGACTGGACATTTTTCCAAAGGTGACGTAGCAAATATACGAAAAAACTGCACTCTCGAGAACGGTTATTCTTGGAGTTATGGGGTTGGTCTTATTTCTTTTGTTATCAAAAATTATGTATAAAACGAGCATGTAATTGATACATTTGAACACACGTAATATTTTATTTCAGATTTTAGCAATTTTTGCGGGCCATTTCACAAAATAAACAGATTTCATCCTTCCGAATCATACCAAAAACACCAGATTATTCCATAAGTAATTTATCTATCAAATTGTTTTCAATTTGGTCAATTAATTTTTCAGCTATAGAGTGGATATATACCTTTTACAGCCTCTCTACAGTCAAGTTAGCTTTGCAAGTACAGTGGCATCGCCAAGGAGGAGGAATTAGAGGCCATAACACCCCACACACACACGGAACCAATGCTAACTAGAAAGATTAGTCTTTCTACAGTGTCGAGCCGCATTATTATGACCTCGTCCAACTTTTGAAGTAAACAGCATATTGCCAATGAAAGAAAGCACGTGTCGTAATCTGGCTTGGTGGGTATATAAGGCATGGTATAGGCATTATTTCCGAAGTAAGGCGTGGTATAGACATTCTTTCCGCAGTATTTCCGAAACAACACTATTTGTGAACGATTCGCGTGCTGCTGTGGTTAAAGTGTATCGTCAATGGAGAAATGGCGCCATTTCAAGTAGCCGACATAGAAACTGCGAAACACCACGCGCTATTGATGTGAAAGGTAAAGGTCGGCTCCGAAAGTTCATGAAGATCGATCGTCGAGTTACTGTAAAGCAACTCACTGGCCGAATGAATGAGGTAAGTGTGTCTCAAACGACAGTTCAGAGGACCCTGCTGCGTTTGGGCCTCCAAGTCAGACGAATGGTCTCTGCATCTATGCTAACGAATGTACATTGGCAGAAAAGGCTTGCATTTGCACGGAGATATCGGAATTGAACCTCCGCTGATTGGCAAAAGATTGTCTTCTCCGATAAGGCACGTTTTCTGCTTCATCGAACGGATAGACGTTGGCGTGAAAGGTCGGAGAACAAACACTTATCAACCACTGCTGGAATAACACAAGGCGGTAGAGACAGTGTTATGGTCTGGGGAATGTTTTCGTTGTATTCTCTGGATCCACTCATATCTGTGGAAGGCACTATGAACTGAATTCATTATGGATCCATCCTTGCAGACCACGTACACCCATACATGCTGATTGTCTTCCCTGGCACGGATGATATCTATCAGCATGACAATGCGACATGTCACACAGTGAACTGTCCAAGAGTGTTTGGAGGAGCACGATGAAGACTTCAAAGTACTTCCCTGGACTCTAATTCTCCTGATCATCTGTGTGACCGCCTCGATCGGGTTGTTCTCTCTATGGATTCTCCACCGCGCACCCTCCAGTCGCTGTCAGGTGCACTGCAGTCAACATGGCTTCACATATATGTGAACACTTTCCAGTACCTTACTGAGTCACTACCAGCCCGTCTAGCTGCTGTCCGCATCGCACACGACGTATACTCTGGATATACTTAGCGGTCACAGTGATGTTATTCGACTGTATAGTTAGCCTTGCACAGAACACCCATTGAAGTTCGGAGAAGTGATATTTCAAGAAATGGGGAACAAAATATTCGGTTATCAGCACCCCCACCCCTCTCAAAATAAAAAAATCTGGCTACGCAACTGCGCAGATACAGTATAATCAAGTTTGCTTTCGTAAAGTTTGTCCAGTTTGTAAAGTCGTCCTTTGTTCAGCTTGGGTCTGCCCTGTGCTAAAAATAGACATTGTCGCTGACCGCAACTTGACTTTACGATCTGTTGCAATTTCAATTTGCGGCACTTACACTTGAATCCTTTTCTTGTTGCCATCACAGGTTTGTCTTTCAACATAAAGAGTTACTGTACTTCGTGTAGCATAAGCGACTGTACAAGAAAAAAATGTGTTGTGGTTTGTGATTGAAATTTTTCGGTTGAATTAAGTAAAATTATTCATATCTTTCACATATTATATTAAAAATCAATTTTATTAAGTTTATTGTGGACTTTTTTTCATGTTATTCATATATGTTTTTAACTCTAGGTACTTTTAGTTTTTGGTAAAGACGATGCACAAAGTGATGCACTTAAATGGGCAGCTGAAAAACTTTCCTGCGAATGCACAATTGTATATTCACCTGAATCTGCTACAGATTCTTTCCAAAACATCCATCCTCATCTTGTATTTATTGACTCAAGACAATCAAAATTTTTTGATGCTGCAGCATTATGCAAGTAAGTATATTACTCTTAAAAAGTTTTACAATTACTTATATATTAATTGTCAACAAAATTTATATTAAAAATTATCGACGTTTCACATATAAAACTTATTTCTCAACCATTTAAAAAGATTCACATTATTGTGAAGTTTTGTTTTATCATATTTTAAGACATTCAAACTTCTACATTGAATCCAAAACAGAAGATATATATCTTGCATTTTTTATTCAAATAATAAAAGTTTTCCATCAAGCAAATGGATGTTTTGTGTCTTATCCTTGGGCTTGCCCCACTGACGACAGTTGTATGGGCACTTTTGGACTATATATACCTCTCATGATCGATATTATTAATTATTATGCAACACAATAACAAAACATAATTACTGTACCATCCCAAGAGCAAAACTCTAAAAATGTATGATCTCGCCCAACAAAATGTTTCTGTCCCCAAAAAAATAAGACATAATATATTTTGACATGAAAATATTAAATTAATAATTCCTACAAAGCCGCAAGGATCATCAAAGAATTTGAAATTAATTTTCCGGTATATCGAATCTTAATTTAATGGCATTTTTCAAAAGTTCCTGAATTAACAAAATTTTGCCTGATTTGTCACCAAGTGGGACACACAGACAGAGAGTGTTCCCGGCCACACAGAAAGCTACCATTTGCCTTTGGGTTGGTCGTGTGGTCTGGGCTTTCTACACAGACAGAGAGAAATACTTTTCTAATTTAACATTACATCATTTTATACTTATTAATTTTTTCAAACTATGTTAAAGCTTTTAAAACTGTACTAAAAACACTTTTAACAATCAGTCATTTTAAAGTTTAATATTTGTATTATCTGATTTCTTACTTTCAATTAATTCAAAAATTAATTATCTATTTTATAGATCCATTCATGGCATTCAAGGGAGTCAGTATAGCTGCCTGGTTGCAATTGTTAAAAAAAGGTAAGTTTATGAAGGGTATATCTTAACTCCAATTGAAAGAAATCATATTTTCTACTAATATGATCATGATCAGGGCCACTCTTAGAAGGACAGATACTATTAAAGTGTGAGGGAGAGACAAAAGAGCTGGCACCTCCATATTCTCTCTCTCAAGGAGGAGAATTCAAGTATGGAGGTGTAAGGGCCATAACAATTTTTATAAAGGGTCTATAATTTGTATGGGCAACCCTGTTGGGAAATATGGGGAAATTATACAATATTCAGCTTTTTCGACAAAAACCAAAAGTATCTGGTTGATTAAATCATTAAAATACAAAATATAGACAATTCCTATTTTGAAATATACAACAATGTGCTAAATAATCTATTTTTTCAGTATATATTTTATGCAGTTATGCTAATTTTTTTTTCAATTACTTATTATCATTTTTTTTTTAGTACTATTGACAAGGAAGATGGGGCAATTATTACTCTTCTACAATCAGGTTTCTCCAGGGTCTGTATCTTTTAAAAAGTTCTACTAATGAATATTCTATTTTTAATACAATCCAATAGCGATAAAAATTTATTCATATGTTACTAGCAATAAGTGTATAAACTTCTATATTCATCCTTATAGACTAAAAAGGTATTGAAATAGTTTTTATGACATTTGAAAGGAATACGTGCATACATAGCAAAAGAGGAATTTGGCTCACAATGGCTGTGCCCTTGTGTTGCCTCAGATGAATGGTATAATTAATGAAAATTGCCTGCCATAAACACATTTGATTTAATTATAAAGCAACATGATATAATTTGTTTTAAATAAATGTGGAAAATATACTGCTTGATTAATGCTATTTCTATGTAAAATTTAATTGTATATTTTTTTATTAATATTTCGACAATCCGTCATCCAAAAAATATACTAAATTTTAAGTGGGCTATTCCAAGGCTACCCATAAAATTTCATGAAATACGGTGTAGTTGTTCTCCCATGATGATAAGACAAATACATACATACATACATTTTTCCAGATAGATTTTTTTTCAATTTTATTTATATAAATAGTATTCAAGGCCATAATTGTAGATAGATGGTCATTAAAAATGTTTAACTTTTACCCAATTTTCAAAAGTTTACTTGATTGCAGCTAACACTGATTGAAAGACATAATTATCAGAATCTAATTTAAAACTAAAATTATGAATTAACTTTTCTTCCTCAAAAATTCAAACAGCAAAACCAACCTTGTTATTAAATTTTGAACCATCTGTATAAATATTAATTCTATTTTCATTGTTGCATTCATTTAAAGCAAATGAGGGATAGCAAATTTAAAGGACAATTGTAATCAAAAGGACTGAAACTATAGAAGTTATCAGAACTAAAACAGTCAATACATTCCCTCCAAAATATAATTTTCTTACTCATCATACTAATAGTGATATCTATAAGAGTGATGCTAAGCATTGAAAATAACCAGTAACATTAAAAGAAGTTTTGTAACATGTAAAATTTTCAATGAAAATATCCTTTATAATGAAACAAGTTTATCCAATTGAACTTTAGTTAATGTGGAAATAAATAATTTTTTCGATAATTACATGATATCAGATTTTTAGGATAATCTTGTTGACCCTTTTAGTTATTACCAGAAGATTTGTCGATATCTATTCCAAATTTGTAATATACTTCTCATTTCAACAGTGGGTGTGTGAACTAACTCCACATTAAATTATTGGTGAGAATAACCAAATATTTTAAATGTTTAGTTACTTTCAAAAATTTATTTTTAAACTTAAAAATGGGGTTTCTTTTAAACTGTCTAAATCTTTCAAACACAATAGATCCACATTTTTCAATCAAAATTTTGAATTTCAAATCATTAAGAGTATTAAATATATTCTTAATTATTGAATTAGTAGAATGGGATAGTTGCACATATAGAAAAAGAGAATTCTGGTTCATAATGGCATGTTACCTTGTGCAGCCTCTGGCATTATGTACATGTTGTTGTTGAGACCCAGACCGTCCAACCTACCAGAAAAGTGTAAGGTAACTGTTTAGACGGCCAGGAAGTGCCACCCAATTTAGACCGGAACCCAGTGTGGGAGGCATCCACAGGGACCGTACCCTCCTTCCCCTACCACCAACCTCTCGGAAGGACTTACGGACCCACATGTTTAACGTGATCGTATTCTGCGTGAACACGGCGGCAGTTTTGGCAGTGGCTGGAATCGAACCCGGGCCTACCGAGTGCAATTCCAGCATGCTAACCACTGGGCTACCGCGCCCGGCATTATGTACATGTGTCCTATTTCCACACTAAAAATAATTAAAATAAATAATTTTTTCGATAATTACATGATATCAGATTTTTAGGATAATCTTGTTGACCCTTTTAGTTATTACCACAAGATTTGTCGATATCTATTCCAAATTTGTAATATACTTCTCATTTCAACAGTGGGTGTGTGAACTAACTCCACATTAAATTATTGGTGAGAATAACCAAATATTTTAAATGTTTAGTTACTTTCAAAAATTTATTTTTAAACTTAAAAATGGGGTTTCTTTTAAACTGTCTAAATCTTTCAAACACAATAGATCCACATTTTTCAATCAAAATTTTGAATTTCAAATCATTAAGAGTATTAAATATATTCTTAATTATTGAATTAGTAGAATGGGATAGTTGCACATATAGAAAAAGAGAATTCTGGTTCATAATGGCATGTTACCTTGTGCAGCCTCTGGCATTATGTACATGTTGTTGTTGAGACCCAGACCGTCCAACCTACCAGAAAAGTGTAAGGTAACTGTTTAGACGGCCAGGAAGTGCCACCCAATTTAGACCGGAACCCAGTGTAGGAGGCATCCACAGGGACCGTACCCTCCTTCCCCTACCACCAACCTCTCGGAAGGACTTACGGACCCACATGTTTAACGTGATCGTATTCTGCGTGAACACGGCGGCAGTTTTGGCAGTGGCTGGAATCGAACCCGGGCCTACCGAGTGCAATTCCAGCATGCTAACCACTGGGCTATCGCGCCCGGCATTATGTACATGTGTCCTATTTCCACACTAAAAATTAATTGATTGAACATTCTAAAAAAATTTAAATAATTTTCTAAATGTAGACTTTTTTTTTCTATTTTCAGGTATTTATACCCTACAAATGACTACAAATTCACATCTCTTCCTACCTAGAATAATGTTTCCAAAACTTAAAATATCTCATTTGCCAGAAGAGTTAAACCTCTAAATGTGGTATACTTTTCATTGGCTCATCTGCAGAGTTGCATTTCTTCTTTGAAATTTTAATCTTGTGTTAAACTTCTGTGAAATACTCATTTTTCTACTTTTTTCATTTTTTAATCTTAAATGTTTTTGCACACTTTAAATGCTTGGCACACTTTTCATTCTACCTAGAATAATGTTTCCAAAACTTAAAATATCTCATTTGCCAGAAGAGTTAAACCTCTAAATGTGGTATACTTTTCATTGGCTCATCTAGAGTTGCATTTCTTCTTTGAAATTTTAATCTAGTGTTAAACTTCTGTAAAATACTCATTTTTCTACTTTTTTTTATTTTTTAATCTTTAAATGTTTTTGCACACTTTAAATGTTTGGCACTTTTCATCACACATTTCAGCCAATTCTTCAAAAAATCTCATCAATCTTCCATGGGTTAAAGCCCACGACAACAACCTAGGCAATGAAGTTGCAGACCATCATGCTAAATTAGCCACCATCTCTGGTACCCCTCTCCAAATCCTATTTTCCTATTCTCTTCTCAAAAAATATTGTAAAAACCTTCTTCTTAAAAATTGGCAGACTTATCTGAATGAATCATTTCTGACAGACTTATCTGAATGAATCATGACCCAGCAAGAATCTCAAAATTCCTCCCCATTGTTGATACAAACCTTCTAATTTCCAACAAATTTTTAACATACTTTCTTACGGGCCATGGCCCCTTCTTGGACTACCTCCACTTTTTCAAGCATAAATCTTCCTCAAACTGTGTCTGCAACAGCTATGGTGATGCCGACCATTTTATTTTTTCCTGCCCAGTTACCAAACCCTTCCACCTTTCCCGTCCCTCTGATGCTAACTCTGCGGCCTGGTTCGCCAATGTTTGCACAAATAAATCCTTGATTCTTAGAATTAAAAATTGTATTCTCGCCGCTCGGGAAATCTCTAACAAAGTCTCTTGATCGACCTGTGAGTTCTCCGGTTCTCCTTGGTCTGTGTTTCTCATACTGTTCCCCTCTCTGTATATAATTGTATATTACTGTATATTTCTGCTCACTTTTTGTACATAATTACATTTCTACAGTTTTAACCCGTCCACCTTCTCCCTTGGTGTCTACGGTGTACATACATTTGTATATTCCTACTGAACTATCTTTCCTCTCCCTGGGAGTTCACGTGGTATTTACCCTGCGTTTTGTGTTTCGTGTAATGTGTTATGTTTTTTGTTATGTCTTCTCTGTTTGCGTACTTCTTTATATTTTGTGTTAGGGTTTTTTCCCTTCGGGGTTTTCCCCTCTTTACAATTTTCTGTCTTATGTCTCTCTTGTATTGTATTGTTTTTATGTTTTGTTTTGTCGTTGCCAATCTTTTGCTTGTCTTGATGTAACTTCTTGTGTTGTAATTCAATTTTAACCTGTATTGTAATTTCTTGGATCTAAAATAAAGTTCCCGGCCACACACTTAGCCTTCGGGCCTGTCGTGTGGTCTGGGTTTTCAACACTTAAACACTTTTCATTGGCTCATCTCTGGAGTTGCATTTCTTCTTTGAAGTTTTAATCTAGTGTTAAACTTCTGTGAAATACTCATTTTTTAATCTTTAAATGTTTTTGTTAATCTGTTAGTAATTATAATTTAAAAAATAAAAAAATAAATGTTTCTATTTACTTTCAATGATTTAAATTCTGAAAATATGTTCTTTCTTTTTTATTTAAAAGTTTTATGATGTTTTTATTTTTAAATTTATTTCAATTTTTATGTTTTGAAATGTATTGCTTACATTTAAAAATATAATTATTTAATAAACTGATTAATTATATTTTTAAATGTGCTTATTCAATCTTGAGTTGCTTAAAGAATTTTAAATTTTCATTTTTAGATAATTTAACATTTAAAATGTTACAGAATTAAAAAAAATTAAATATTCTGAAATTTATATTTAGAAAAGCATTTATTTACATTTATATATCATCAAAATTGGCTATGAACTGTACCTATTATAAGCACTATGTGTTGAATTAAACATTTAGTTCACAATTTTAATGAAAATGCAGCAAGAAGTATGCTGAGCACAATTAATGAAATTGCATCACTATTTAATGAAAACATGCTATGGAGGCTAAATCATTCCTCTTGTTTGCTACCAGTTAAAAACTGCTGCTGTAGCATTTCAATGGAGAGGGGGAGGGGAACAATAGTGTGCACCTCCTGTCTAGAAAAGAGGAGTAAAAGACACTACAGCCATAGTACCAAAGCTGCTCACTAAAAATAGCTTTCCAGTAGTACAAGTGCTATACTGCTATAGTTAGAAGGTTAAATAATCCAGTTGGTCATGTATGCACATATAAAAAATGATTAAGTTATCGTTTCAGGTTCTTTTCAGTCTAAAATATACTAATACCTTAATATGTCTGGTCCAATTTGAGATTTCAACATTTGTAAATTTAGTCTATTTTAAAATTTTACAAAATATTTTGTCATATATGTACTTTTTTTTTATATATATAAACTTATTTGTAGAAAAAAAATGAACTATGATGCCTCTGTTAATATAAATAAGCAAACAAATTTCAACTTTTGATATTTAGCTATAAAATCTAGGCTTACATGGATATAAGTAATAAAGTAGCACAGATGAGACAATGTTCTTGTGTTATTGATTAACATCTTGAGTTCAAATTTGAACAATCGTTCATTTATTCATGAATTGATAGTATAACTTCATACAAAACTGCATTGTCTGTAAGTGCAAAAGTTTAATTTTTTTTTTCTGTAGCAGTTTAATTTTTATCTTAAATTGTACTACTGAACTTTAAAATCAAAATATAATTTCAAAAAGATGTGTGTGTAAAATATTTATATATGGTATATTTTTATTTTAGTGGTTTGTTGAGAGTCATAGCTTAGGTGCATGTCTAAATGAGCTCATACAACTTCATCATAATGACATCTCCTATCTTTTAAAACTCCGTTCTTCTCAAGCACTTTTCACTGCTTTGGACACATGCAGAGATGGAATAATAGTTACTGGTTTAGACCATAATATACAGGTGATAATTCTATTGACCTTGTTTACTTCTATGATTCACTATTATTTTGTCAAACTTTGTTTCTTTATGTATGAAATAGCTACAAATTATAGAGCCTGTTGTATTATACAGGGTGATTCAAAATTACCTAGCCAAACATTAAAGTGTGGTAGATTGCACCAAGATAATCTGTTTTGTTGAAGAATGTATGTTCACAACTGTTACTCATTGGCACTAGAGGACGCTGTCTGGAACATTTAAAATTCATTTGTTTTTTCTAAACTGTGGCATTCGCAATGCAAATTTTGCATGTGATGGAACAGTACATGAATTTTGATATTGAAGACATGCATCTAACATATGGAACTGCAAATGAAAATAGAAAAGCTGCTCAAAAGTTATCAGCTCATGTTCTTGTGTCCAAATTTTTCTCAACCTCGCATAGAATGTCTTCTTCTATTTCTGAAGTGCTTGAACATCTCGGCCAACTCACATCATGCCTCCTGACATGGAATGTTTTAGTTTCTCGAAGTTGCCAGTGCAAACTCTCAAATGTTTGATAATTTTGCAATTTTCTGGTGGGGTACAACTTTTTTCTCAGTACAACTTTTTTCTCAGTACAACTTTTGTGCAGCTGTTCCATTTCTAGTTTCAGCTCCATATGTTAGATGCATGTCATCCATCTTAGAATTCAGGTAATGTTCCATCACATGTGAAATCAGCATTGTGAATGCTGCAGTTTAGAAAAAAAGAACAATTTACAAACAGTGTCATGCCTTCTAGTAACAATGTGCAACAGTTGTGGACATATATTCTGTGACAAAAAATATTACTTTGGTTTACTCTACCACCCTTTAAAGTTTGGCCAAGGAAGTTCGAATCACCATGTATAATATTTTGCAAAAATTAAACATATAGGGGTTTAGCTTACTTGTTTATTTTTTCATTGTATTACATGCCTTAAATTGCCAATTAGGCTTAATATAGAAAAATAAGAATTATTGCAACTGCAATATTTTTAATTTCAAGTAATATTAGAAAATTGTAAAATTTTTATTAAAATGATTCATTCATATTTGTTAAAAATGCAGATTTTAATACATTGTTATAAGTTTTGTTTGATCACAGAATTAAATTAGGTGCAAATCTGTAAGTGTATTATTACTAGATGTGTAAGTGCTCATGCAGTGTAAAAAAAAAATGATGTGAAATGAAAACTTTTCAACCAAGTTACTCCATAAGTAAATACTTGTTCCATCAATCTAGTAAAGTGACATATTTTTCGACTCAAAGTCATTTTGCTTCTTACTCTTTCCTTACACATCATACCCTTGAGGCTTTTAAAATTATTTTGGTATAAAGTAAATATAATAAAACTTCTTATAAATATATTAATTCACTCAAACTGGTCTTTAAAAATACCTGTGAATAAAAATGTTTGTTCATACACAGCGTACAACAAAAATCAAGAGTAGCAATCAGTTTCAGAGGCAGCAAACTGCCTTCTTCAGAATAGCGAGACAGAACATGCATACCAGCAAAAGTAGCTGCTGTTTCTCATTCGAAAAAAAGGGAGGAGTCATTTTGCCTCAGAAATAAATAATGTTAATACTCTTACATTTATGTAAAGCTGTTAATACCCTTACATTTTTGTTATATGCTGTTTATTGACAAGGATTTTTATCTACATGCTAAATTTCGTTTTAACCTAAATTTGTTCTAAAGGATATACTGTGGCTAATTGTCATACACTGTTAAAACATAGTTTATTTTGTTTAATAAACTTTAAGAAATCATACACCCAAAAAATCCATATTTTTAAAATAGGAATGAATATATAGTCTCAGAGTTCCATTTTCTACATACTATTTAAAATATATATATAGTTTTTATATGAAATATGATTCTTTATCAGTGGCATTTTGGAAGGAATATGTGTGCATATTCATGCGGTCTGAACATTGAGGTGAAATATTTTGTTGGTAAAAATGGGGATCTAACTGTTATTTGGCAATGAAACACTAATTTATAACAAAGAGAACACTGTGTTGTTGTTGAGACCCAGACCGTCCGACCTACCAGAAAAGAGAACACTGTGTACTGTATGTGACTTTTCTTATCTATATATACTAATTGCCAAGTGTATATTTGTCTGTCTGTGCTAAAGGATATCTAGGCCTGAAGTATCTTGAACTGTGACCATTAAACTAGAGAGATTATCTTAGACACTTAGCTAGGTACCAAGGTACCAATAATAAACAGGTGACATGTTCCAGGTTTGGCAGTTTTTTTATTTTATTATGCATTGAATTTCAGAATGAATTTTAGTCCATAATAAAATAAAAACTTTTATTGTCAAATTATTTTATTTCAATTTTTTCAATTTGAGCATTTTGTCCATTGGAATACTATGCTTACAACCCGCATTGGTAAGTGAGTTGGTTTCATTAGCAAACAAACAAACATACTTGAGACAGAATCCACTAGAAGATTATTAATTTAGAAGTTTTGGATAGTAGAGTAATGCTATCACAGCTTGTTTTATCTTTAATACTTGGCCAGCCATTTAGGTGTTCAGCAAGTACGTTAAAGGCTTATTTTGAACTGTCAAACAATAAAGATGTTTTGTGTTAATGGCATAGATTGAAGAGAATGCTGATTTGGAGAGGTAAGGGAACCAAAAGTGCAAGTGAGATACTTACTCTGCAACTCTATATGCATAGATATTTTCTTTTTTTTTTCCCCTTCTAGATCGTACCTCAAACTAGATTTGAGATATGTTGGTTAAAATTGACTTTCAAATTGTTGCAGGTCACAACAAATTACTATGCAAGTAAATACAGTCAATGTTTGCACCATCTCTGCAGTATAAATGTTGGCCTGATTGTGAATAATCACATTAAATAACAGATAATAATAATTATATTTTAGTAATCAATTTTTAGAGACATTATAAGATTTAAAGTTGTGCATTAAATGGGCATTATAGGCTTATTGTAAGATTACTATTTAATGATGGGTTTTAGCACTTTGTTTAATTATTATAAGACATTAAAATTCTGTATGTTGATGTTCTTAATAAACATTTTGTCATTTAAGTATAGTGTTTCTTTCTTTGTTGCAGTATGCCAATAAAGCTTCTGAAAAATTGCTTGGGTATGAAGCAAAAGATTTGGCAGGGCAGAATGCGCAAACACTTTGCAGGGCAGAATCTGTCAAAGCTGATATTATTGAAAGCATTAACATGCAGGTAAAGAAGGGGAAAGTGAGTTGTTATTTACATTATTTAAATTTTGTTGGTAAATGTTATTGTTTGCTTTTATAATTTTCACTGACCATCAAGCTTTAAAGAGCTTAAGGCTTTCTATTGATAATTATGTGCAGTGGTGTTTTCCAAACTGTCAAGGAACCCTTGGGACTCCTGGAGACCCACTCCTCTAGGGACTTCCTTTGAAAATACAAGGTAGGATTAAACAAGAAAGATCAATCATGCTTAAAGCATTGATTATGAAACACTTTCCAACTTCAATGCAATTTTATTTAAAAAAGTCGAAAATGCAATACATTCCTCGGTAATATTTTAAAACTTATCACGATACTACATTGATTTATTATATTTGAAAACTTAAACCTTCATTGAAAAAAATGAACTTCATTCAAAAGACGGCATTGAAATATAAATTGCGTGGTTTAAATATCTCTAAAATGCAATACATTCCACAGTAATATTTTTAAATCTATCATAATACTACGATAATTTATTATATTTGAAAACTTCATCGAAAACAACTGAAATTAATTCAAATGACGTCACAGAAAAAATAACACGCCTGGATCTCTCTATAAAAGCAGGATTTCATTCATAACTTTCTCCATTTCATTCATCACAATACTATAATAATTTATTTTATTTAAAAATTAAGACCATGGAGCTACAATTCATAAACTTTATGCTTAAAACTTCATCGAAAAATATCGTCCTTCTGTTTATAAAATCAATTAATATTTCATTCATATCAGCCATGCAGACTCCATGGACTGAATTATTTTGTGTTAAAGAAATACAGTAAATCTAATACAACTCATTCTACATATTTTGCTGTTTACATTTTATAGGTGAAAAATAGGCTTAATTGTAGAAATAATCAAATTTGAATGAGAATTTAAACTCAAATATATTGTCATTGTGTTGTTTTAGTATGTAGATGCACAGAATTTAAGCAGAAATAAAGTAGTTTTAGGATGGATACAACACTCAATATGAATTAAAAAGAACTTTATAAAATCACGAATTTGAAACAAAATGGATGCCATATCTCATTTTGAAGTGGGTCATGTGATCGTTTCATATCATGGTCACGTGATCGTTTCATATAAGATGTGTAATTATTATTTTAATTTTTATTTAAAAAACTACTGAATATATTTAGCTGAATTTTTTTTTATATATTTTATGGAACAATTTGACTATTACCTAAAATTTTCGAAGCAATTTGTGAATTTTAAATCCGCTTAAAAAATGTTAGAAAAATTAGGTCCCATAGGGCTCAATGTATTTCATTTTTTCAACCCGGGTTCAGTCCAAAACTAATTATGTGATATTATTCATTTATATTCCCATAGGTCCTACAGACCGTCTGAACAACATACTAAAATTTCATTTTGATTAAGTCATTTTTACGGCAGTTGTCGTGCTAACGGACAGACAGACAGACAGACAGACAGACAGAATGAACAAAGTCATAAACACTTTTCAACTTTGTTGTAAAGTGTTAAAAATTCAGAGACTGGCTTACTTGACAGATATGATTTATTGATATCATGTGTTACTCACAACCACCTGCAAAGTACTCTGCCTCTACAGCTATGCACTTCTGTCAGCATGAGTACAGTTGCTAAAAACATTCCTAGAAGCTGTTGGACGAGATGATCTTCAGTGCGGCCGTATCAGCTTCCTCAACCTCAAATGCACTCTTGAAACAATGTCCTTTGAGTTCATTTTTGAAATAGGGGAACATGTAAAAATCGCATGGGGCGAGATCGGGTGAGTAAGGAGGGTCGAATACCCAGCCCTCGACTCACCCTGATGCATGAGCAGCAGTTTGAGTGTTGACAAGTAGGGAGGGTGTGGAAGGGTTGATGTTCCATGTTTGGCCAGTGCGGACTGCACCATGAAAGACTGATCAGCGGGGGCATTGTCATGTTGCATCACCCAATCCTTGCTTTTCCAGAGTTCTAGGCATTTCCGGCGGATAGCATCATGGAGACGAGCCAGGATCTGTGTGTACCTCTCCTTGTTCACTGTTTCCCCTTCCGGTATGAACTCGTAATGCACCAAGCCCTTCTGGTCAAAAAACACTTCCAGCATTACCTTCCCCTTTTAACAGTTCAAATGGAACTTTTTCACTTTGGCGACGATAGTGACTTCCACTATGAGGACTGCCATTTCATTTGTGGGTCGTAAAAGAAACAAAACATCTCATCACCGGTGATAATTTTTGAAAGAAATGTCTGATCTTTGTCAGCAATGTCAATCAGTTCTCCACAGATCCGCATGCACTCATCACAATCTTTGGTTAGCGTTTTTGGTACAATGTGTTGACACACACGATGCATGTCCAGTTTGTCCATCAGGATAGCTTGGCAGCTCCCGTACGAAATTCCTGCTTTTAATGGTTTGACTTTGGTTGGCATGCACAATTTCTGCCAACTTTCGAGTGTTGTCCTCTGTAATTGATGTTGATGGTCGCCCAGTCACCTGATTGTCTTCTATGGATTCACTTTTGTCCGTGAATCGGGAGTGCCATGACAAACACCTTCACACAACGCATTGCTCTCTCACCATACACCTGCTGCAACATATACAATGTTTCTGTCAGCGATTTCCCCAAACATTGGCAGAATTTGATATTTTCACGTTGTTCTTCAAATGCCATTTCCATTTTTGATGAACGCGAACGACTACAGTTCACTGACATGCATTGTCTGGAAAAACACTGCACTGCAGACCTGCTTCTTCCTCTTCACATCTCGCGTCACATATACCTCTACACCACGGTAAAATAGTTCCCCTCTCCTCCAATCAGGGTTGGAGATATCAGCACAGTCTCCGAACTTTTTGATCCTACATGGTATTATGAATCATAGAATAGTTTGTTTGTCTCACTTGAAATTAGTGTTATTGATATGTCAGTTTATTGCAGATATTTTTAGCAGTTTTTCTTATTAAATTTCCTGGTATTAAACTGGTATTTAATTTATAGTGGTGCTCCCTCTTTCTCTGGGGTATAATTTTCATGAATTTTGTTTTGTCTTTGAATAAGGAAGTCTTAAAGAACTGTCTCTGTTTAAGTTTTGTGGTACAGTACATTTACTGCACATTAAAAAAAAAACAAGGAATAGTTACAAGTATTAGAGAAAAGTCTTTAAAATCTCATTTTTCTAGTTACACTTACACTACCCAGGCTGTCCAACTCACCTGAGGGTTTAGAGTAGAATGGCAAAGAGAAACCTTTTTCTCATTGCTTATCTTTCACACTGTAAAAGACAAAATAGTGCAACAAAACAATGCAGAAGCTGAAATGCAACTTCAGTTGTCTTCTATAAAGCCATGTATTAAAAAACTTGTACAAATTGCAAAGCAATGGCTCATTTCTCACTGCAATATATCTTATTTTAGAGTAGTAGGGTAGAAAAAGGCTAGTTGTCTCAGCTTTTACATTTTGATTTTTCACATTTTTCTTATAGACAGAAGAGACCAAATAAATGTGTGATAATTTGCCATGGCTGTGGGTCAGTTGTCACAACTCTTTGCGTAAGTTGTTCTTATGGGGGGTTTTCCATGTTATCATTTTTTTTTTAAAGTTTAATTTGTTTCATGTTCAAATCTTAAAACTTATTGTAAAAGGCATTAAAACAAGATTTGTTCCATTATAAGTATTTTAATAAAATGCGAGAAACAAATATATATATATATAAGAAAGTAATTTTTCTTACATTTCTATCTTTTTTTTACGCTTTTCTTTTCTTCTCATAGCTTTATCTTTCTATAGTTTTCATTTCCCAGAAGAGTCTGAAAAAATAATTGTTTCACATTTTCTACTATTTTGGTTAATTTTCTTTCAGGCAGCCACACCTCTAGACAACACCACACTCGCTCAGCCACACTCGCTCAACACCTCTAGAAATGAACCCAAATGTTCAAGAGTCAGTTTAATATATGACAATTATCCCCTCATAAAATGAAACAGTATGCCCCTTCTTGCCATTTTTGACTAAACAGTTTTTATCTAATTTTGCTGTGATTCAATATTCAAAATCAATATAAAAATTTATATATAAAGACATAAATGTCGACATACTATAATAAGTATTATATCAATGTGTACTTTAAAAAGTACAGAATAAACATTGTAAGATTCAAAATGTTTACTTATGGTATCAAAAATTCATGTTTTTATGTCAATGTCGAAAACAAAATGACAGCATCACTTCAGCCAGATTCAACAAACAGCAATGTTGGTGTCCTTCAATCACAGAAAGCACAACTGTGTATGCCCTCTAGTGGCTAAAAAATTAGCGTTGTGATAGCTAGCCCATCAGACAACTGGCCCTGCTCTGCCCTACATAAAACACTTATGCTTATTCCTAAGCAGCTTGAGAACCAACCATTCATGTAAAATATTGGACGTCTACCTAAAATATATTTAGGGTCATTTTTGAGATACCCTTGATAAAATTTTACATTTCAAAACTAGAATTGACAGAATTCTAAATGAAGGAATTAGACCCTTCATAAAATTCCAAATTTTAAAGTAGACCCTTCTCATTCTGATTTGAGAATCAGAATTGTAAAAAATGTCAAATAAAAGTGTAATACTTTCTACAAATGCACTCTTTACACAAGCTTGATCAGCCATTTAATATAAGTAATATGCAAATTATAAACACTAAAAATCTCCAATTAGTTAACATTTACTGCTGTAATCAAAAGTAATTTTGTGAGTATTCTAAAAATATTGTGACATGTTCATTTGAATTCTATCCAAAATTTTGTTTAACACAAAATTTGAACTTTTCCACATAAATGAGACCACATAAATGAGACCCCTGACCATTCAAATGGTTGCTCTTAGTCCTCGGACGAGTCGGATGGCCTGGGTTTTCGACGTTTGACATAAATTAGACCAGGCAGAAATAATCTGTGCCGACACATGCATATGAAGTTTTGCTCAATAGAATTTTAAACACCTCTTAATCTCCAGACATGTGCAGAGCTGTTGAATGTTGAGGTATAGGCGTACACTTGATGCCAGAGGTCTGGAATCTGTTGCTCGTGAGCACCACAGTGCTCTTGCACCTTAATTTAGTACTTCTAAGAAAGCCTTGAAATTTAGCTAATAAAAATCTGATGTGGGCAGCACATGACTTTCCCTGCAGACTTATATTAACGTTCTCTTTATGTTAATTAAATTTATTTCACTTTTAATTAAATTTTTGTTCTCATTCGGTAACCGGACTTATTTTCAAAGGCGGCGTAGAGAAAATACGGAAAGCTAAAATTTCTCGAGAACGGCTAGTCCTAGTGTAATGGGGTTGGTCTTATTATTTTCGTCGTTAAAAATTACGTATTAAACAAGCATTTAATGGATATATTTGAGTATACCTAGTTCTTTAGTTTAGATTTTGACGATTTTTGGGGGACATTTTGCAAAAAGAGGCAGGTTATTTTTTTCGAATCGTACCAAAATCTAATCAGCACCAGGGTAAACCACAAGTGACTCCTCTACCGAATTTTATGAAATTCGGTCCAGTAGTTTTTCAGTTAAAGGGGATACAAGCTTTTGCGGGCCATTTCGCAAAAAAAGGCGGGTTATTTTATTCCAAATCGTACCCAAAACTAATCAGCACCAGACTCGCCCACAAGTGACTTACCTACCAAATTTTGTGAAATTTGGTCGATTAGTTTTTTAGTTAGAGCGGATACAAATTCTGCACAGACAGACAGACACACACACAGACGTCACGCTGAAAATGGTTTTTTCGTATTCTAGAGGTGTCGAAACGTGTAGATCCATCGAAAACTCGAGTTGCGATTTTCGGCATGATTCCAATACTTTCCCTATACATTACCATGTATTGCAGGGAAAGTAAAAACTTAATTATGTTATTCTACATTTTGATTATAAGAACTGCCAATTCTTAATCTCATTTATATCTCTGAAAAAGTAGAGCTGCACCTAGAACAATATTTCATGCTTAAAATAAACATGCGGCAGATAAACTCCTGCTCTTTTGATATGGATATTTAACTTACAATTAAACAATTTAGACACATCTAAAATATATTGCCCCCTTAGATTAGAATTAAATTAATTCAATATTGGCTAAAGAATAATTTTACTATTTTCTTATGCTATTGTACAGAGAAAGCTCCTGACAACTTTTTTAACCCGAGATTTAAACAAAAAAATGCATTTAAAGACAGCCTGAATACATTTCAAACATGTTTTTAAATATTTCCATCAGTATATGTGTATGTATGTATGTGTGAAGTGTGTGCACAAGTGCTCAAGAATTAATGCACATATCACTATAAAATTTTATATATAGATATATTCTGTAAAAAATTGTAAATATTGCACTTAAACAACCCTTCACCTACTTCGCAAGTGCACATGTAGCTTTTTAGAAGCTTATTATGCAATAAGTAAAATACACTTTATGCAAAGAATAAGGAAAACTAGAGCAGCATACAGCTGTTTCAATGATGCGTTAGATCCCCTTCGTCAGTGCGATAGAACCAACAAACCTGAAGTCCAAAAGAGGAATTCCTCTTTGTCCGACTTAATGTCTAGCCAAGCAACTCTATATTTATTGGGTTACTCAGACGATTATCTTTTCTTCAATATAAGAAGTCCAAAAGAGGAATGGGCACTGAAAGAAGAAGCAGGGGTATTATACACCCAAGGTCTGGATTAAGAGAGAAAGCAGCATAAAGAACAGTCTAACCAATCTGATCCAGCAATCCCATTTCTGAGTGGCTCTCTCTTAATTCAGTCTTGGGTATATAATACCCCTGCTTCTTACAACAGCATCCATTCCTGTTTTGGACTTTGGGTTTGTATGTTCTCTTGCACTGATGAAGCGGAGGCAACATATCCTTGAAGCAGCTGTATACTGCTTATTATATTATTTGTGCTTAATTACATTGCTCTGGTTTTCCTTAGCTTATTATGCATTTGACCTGCTGCATGAGCACAGGAAACATCAAGTGCTATGCCCTAATATAATTTTGTTTTATGTCTTATGTACACCTTCCTAAATAAGCATGAGGGTAAAAAATTATTTACCATTTAAAAAGAGCACTGATATCCCTTAAAAAACTTTTTAAAAGTAAAAATTAAAAGCCAAGCTTAAAAAAAGTCAATAAAGCATTACCATTAAAAAAGTAGAAAGTTGTGTCTAAAAAATGTTGTGATATTAATTTGCCAAGCTTTTACTTTCTTAACTCTGGTACACTCAGCACTTGGTGGCCACCTTTTAAATATATATATATATAATAATAATATATAATTCTCCTTCATAACCATCTTTAATTGTCAATTTCTACATTCAATAAAAGAAAATAAATAAATAGTAAGACATACTTAGCAGAAATGTCTGGGGAAGAAAATGGATACAATTAAATTGCATACAATATTTTTATAGTACAAATATAGTAAATTTATTTAAAACATGCAAAGGTGGCCTTCCAAGCACCACCAAGTGTACCAGAAATAAAAAAGTAAAAATTTGGCAATTTGATATCACAACATTTGTTAGACACAACTTTCTATTTTTTTTAGTAATGATGCTTTTTCTCCTTTTTTTTTTTTTTTTTCAAATTTTGTATTTTTTTTTTTTTTTTTTACCTTTTCTAAAGTTTTTTTAAATGATTAGATATAGCTCAATTAATTGCCTGAATGATTTAGTTAAATTATTCTATATTATAAAATATAGTATATACAGGATGTCCCAGAAAGGTTGAAACACGCTTTAATTCTTTACCTGTTGGAGATAAGTGGGCAATGTAAATTGCAAAAATGTTGAACATAAGGTAGGAAATAAGACTACGTTAATGAAATAGTCCACCCATTAATTTTCAAAAAGTTACATTTTTTTTTTATACGACCCCCTTAGGCAAATTTGGTCAATTAGAAAATTTTTATTTTTAATGCAACAAGATCATTAAAAAAAACCACATATCTGTATCTTTAAAATTGAGTGAGTTATATTTAATTAGAAATTGAACATTGTAAATGGGGACCATATATTAAATTAAATTAGAATAAATTAAATGTAAATTTGTGACATATCACAAAAAAGATAAAACTGGATGATAATACATAGGAGACATTTTTGCGAATTCCGCATAGGCTCACAGTGCAATCACGGATTCTTAAGTACTTTTCACATTGAGGCATTCCATTTTTTATTTGAAACAATTAAAATAAATAAGTAAACAAATGCAAGTATGTATCTGATTTTGAAGTTTAACATAATTTTTCAAAACGAAAAATAGAACTCACAGATGATTTTTTCTTTCCTTTAACTCTTAATTTGGCAGTTTCAAATGTTTATAGTAAAATAATTTACGAAAACTAAAGAATGAAATGCAGACGATATATTTTTTAATTTACGTATTTATTCCCAGTATTATTAAACTAAAGAATGAAGTGCAGACGATTTATTTTTTAATTTACGTATTTATTCCCAGTATTATTTCTATTCAATACAACTAAACATTTTTAATATTATACCAAAATAAAGAAGATTAGAAATCATTCAGTGAATCATCAGCATATTTAGTTCTGAATTAACAAATTAAGAACACATAACTGGTTGTGCATTATGGTATTTTTAACAAATAACGAGCTTTTTGAATTAACAATGATTTATGCTCTATGTAATAAAAATACTGCTAAAACTGCTCGGGATTTTGGACTGTGATACCCAAACTTGCGTGAAATTTCAGATGCATTTGTTTATCGGATGATGAGGAAATTAAGAACTACCGGTTCATTTCATCCAAGACCTGGCCCTGGAAGAAATCGTTTGTACATGGAGGACCAAGAAGCTGATATCATCGCATATTTTTCTTTCAACCCATGAACAAGTATTCGAAAAGCAAGCGAAACATTGGGACTACCTAGGATGTCAATTGCTAGAACACTTGGAAAATACCATTGGTATCCATTTTGTATTCATGGACTTCAAGCACCAATTTTGACCGGCGTGTAGCATTCTGCAACTGGTTGCTAATCCAACAAGACATCAATTCAAACTTTGTTAAGAACATTCTGTGGACTGATGAATGTTTGTTTACGGAAGATGGAGCAATCCATACTCACAACGATCATTATTGGGATAATACAAAACCATTTTTTGTCCATGAAATACATCACCAGAGAAAGTTTTCTGTGTGTGCATGGTGCGGAATTTGGAATAGAAAACTGATTGGTCCTGTGTTTTATGAAAGTATTCTAACAACTGAAAAATACATGCAACTTATTTTAAAACTGTACTGTAATGAATTTTATGGAGACAACAACATTATCACTTCTAAAAAATATGTATTATCAACAAGATGGCACGTTTGCACACCAGGCTATAATTGTGACAAACTGGCTCAACAAAACTTTTATACACAGTGAATTGGTTTGAAAGGAGCCACGGAATGCCTCCCCCTCCCCCCCCCCCCCAGATACCCTGATTTAACCCTTCTCGATTTTTACTTATGGGATCGTCTTTGAACACTAGTTTATAATACTCGCCCACTAAACGCAATTGACCTTAAACAAAAGATAATTGATACTCGCAACAATATTAGTGGTGAAAAACTCCAAAATATTTACAGAAGCATTATTAGACAAGTTCAGTTATGTATTGGAGTTGAAGGAAAACATTTTGGGAATGCTTTGGGAATTGCATTTTGCGAATTATATTTCTAGTATTTGTAACGAAATTTGTCCCTTTATATCAGTGGCCTTCTATCAATATATGCATATTTTAATTATGTGCCCCAACTGCATAATGAGTACCACTGCTTTATATGATCTCTGTCTGTGTAATGCTTTATTTAGATGCATTTGTGATAAAAAATTTTGGCACATATTAACGTATTTTTGATCTAAACAATTTTCATCGTCAATTTGTTTATGATCCCTATTTTTACTGATAAAACTGCCTTTCACATGGTATGAAAAAGTGGCATAAATCACATTTTTTCCTTTATCATAATTCAGTTGATTTTAAAGATACAGATATGCTGGTTTTTTTAATGATATTGTTGCATTAAAAATAAAAATTTTCTGATTGACCCAATTTGTCTAAGGGGGGGGGGGGGGGGGAGTCGTATAAAAATTTAAAAAGTGTAACTTTTTGAAAATTAATAAGAGGACTATTTCATTAACATAGTCTTATTTCTTACCTTACTTTCAATATTTTTGCAATTTACATTGCCCACTTATCTCTACCAGGTAAAGAATTAAAGCGTGTTTCAATCATTTTGGGACACCCTGTATATCAATTCTCATTTAAACTCATAAATGAAACAAATTATGAAAAACAAAACCTCTTTCTAAGATATATTTTTTTTATTACATAAGCTATATATGTACCAAGTGAAAATGTTACTTCTTATTCCCTGAATGATTTTAATAATCTTATGGTACTGACTAACAGTATTTAATAGTGTAGTTATGCTCTCTGAAGGAATTTAATATAGTACTTTCAAATAGTTAAAGGCTGTGGACCGTTACCTTGTACCGATACTTTAGTATAGACCTTGTACCACTGCAGACCAACCTTGTACCACTTTAGTACAGATTAGCTACCTTGTACAGATACCAAATTTTAATTACAGATGCTTTCCATGTAAAATATAAATCTAGTCCTTTAATTGCTGCATGTACATTTATAATATGCTTATTGTCATCAGTGCCACAGCAACTCTCTTTGGCACCCAGTATAAAGTAATTCTGACTATGTCTGTTTTCCTATATGCCATATCGACGGAGATACCATGATGCATGTAGATATGGTGTATGGTGTGAGAATACTGCTTGCTCTGCCCTTGCTGCAATGCTGTATATCATATTTAACTTCATAATGCTCAAATCATGTTATAATTTTAACAATTTTTCTGACAAATATCTCTTTATTGTTGTTGTACACTCCAAAAGTTTCATGAATTTCCTTAATTTTAATGAATAAAAAAGTGTACTGTTAATTACTATGAAATTTCTCAGTTGAAGTCATTTTGTTCAAATAATTCTATTTTTTATCTTCATAAACTATAATTCATTAAAAAAAAATGTCTATTACAGGAATGGGAAGGAACTCTGTTTCACAAAAGAAAATCTGGAGAAAATTTACCACTGTGGAGTAGAATAATGCCTGTAGAAACATATTCTGGGTATACATTTTATATTAATTACTTGATGTATCCTTAAACTGACTGAATACAAACTTGCACATAAAATCCTCCTTGAAAGCATACCTCTTAATATGATCATATGTAACCCTTATCTTGAAAATATATTTCTACTCACAAACTTACAAAACATAACTACTTAGTTGCAGCCATTACCAAATTAATATATGAAATTGTATTTTCTATGCAGGCTGTCAGGGGAAGTCATAGATTAGGCAAATAACTGAATAAGTATTAAAGTTATATATATATATATATATATATATATATATATATATATATATATATATATATATATATATATATATATATATATATATATATATATATATATATATATATATATATATAAGAAAAAAAGGTTTGAAAATCCAATGAAAGAAAAGTGAGAAGCTGTAACACGAAAATTCAAATATCTAACAGGCTTACGAAATAAAAGTATAAATCAACAAATCAAGGCAAATAACTGAATAAGTATTAAAGTTATATATATATATATATATATATATATATATGTAAGAAAAAAAGGTTTGAAAATCCAATGAAAGAAAAGTGAGAAGCTGTAACACGAAAATTCAAATATCTAACAGGCTTACGAAATAAAAGTATAAATCAACAAATCAAGAAAATGGAAAAAAATAAAAAATAAATAAATATCGAATCAACAAGTCAATGAAAAGTATCAAAATGCAAAGGTATGGAATCGAAAAAAGAATAGCAAACGAAATCAAGCACAAACGCTATACACATGGACAAGGCTCTAAGCCTAAATCATGAATGTTCACTTCCACAAAAATCATATTCATGCCCAACTTTTTTGTAGAAGCAAACACAAAAATGTATGTTTCTGAAGAAATAGACAAATTATATCTATAAACTATTTCTACTTGGACGACATACATAAATGAGGAAAATAAAAGAAAAAATGGATACCAAAAAACGGACTGAAAAAACACACTAACCTAGTAAGCACAGGAACACAGAAAGAAATGACAAGTGTTGTCATTCACAAAGGAATAAGATATACTGTTACCATTCCTAAGAAATAAATAACAGTAAAACGAAAAGGCATGTACAAGAGATAATATACCATCAAGAGGGCCAATAAAAGAAAGGCTAATGTCTAAGTGGATATATAAATAAAATATTAAAGCAAGAGAAGGGAAATGCCAGGCTAAAATTTAAAGCAATATTAAATAAATTAAAAAAATTCAAGAAAATCCAGCTATTCTAAATTTTTTAACTATACCATTTACAAAATAAGAAGGACATTTATATAAATTGTTGGTAATTTTTAGATTAATATTCCACCGCCGTCTTTAGCAGAAGTCAGAGAAGGAATTAAGAGGCTCAAAAATTGCAAGGCTCCAGGCCCAGATTTGATTCCTTCTGAACTTATTAAAAGTGCAGCAAGTCAAAACATTGAGGAAATCCATCACCTCATTGAATCAGTCTGGAACCAAGAAGTCTTGCCCGAAGATTGGAAATTGATTATCATTTGTCCTATCCACAAAAAGGGAGACGTTTTGCAATGTGCCAACTACAGGGGAATCAGTCTTCTTTGCGTTTTTTATAAATTGTTTTCTAATATACTCTTTAGTAGACTAGTAACTTATGCGGAAGACATTGTGGGAGACTACCAATGTGGTTTCCGCAGAGATAGATCTACTATTGAACAGATTTTTAACATTAGGCAAGTGTTGGAAAAAGCTAATGAATATGGCATAGCAACTTACCATCTCTTCGTTGATTTCAAGACTGCCTATGATTCAGTAAACAGAAAACTATTAATTGAAGCTATGAGGGAATTTCTAATACCCGATAAACTTATAAATTTGGCTAATATTACTCTTACCGAAACAAAGCTTAGGGTAAGAATTCAGAATAATCTCTCCGAGCCTATTACTGTTTCAAATGGGCTCAGACAAGGCGATGCACTGGCCTGCTTGCTTTTCAATATTGCACTCCAAAAAATTGTGAAAGACTCTAACATCAATACCCGTGGAACAATCTTTAACAAGTCAGTCCAGATTTTTGCGTTTGCTGACGACATTGACATTGTAGCACGCACTCCCGAGTTACTTAAGGAAGCCTTCACATCCTTAGAGGCCGCAGCCAGTAAAATGCATCTAACTATTAATCAAAATAAAACTAAGCATATGCCCTGTGGTAATTATGACTGTCCTTATTTCGAAATTGGGGTTTACAAGTTTGAAACTGTAAGCAACTTCAGATATTTAGGATCTGAAGTTAATACTCTCAATGACATTATGCCCGAAATTCGTGGTAGAGTTACAGCTGCTAACCGATGTTTTTTCGGCCTTAAAAGGTACTTAAAGTCTGACTTCATCAGCAGAAAAACGAAGATTATAATATACAAAAGTTTAATCAGACCCATTCTTACCTACTCTGCTGAGACTTGGGCAATGACAGAAAAAGTTAAAGACATCATTTCTGTTTTTGAGAGAAAAATCTTGAGAGGTATTTTTGGTGGCTTAAATTGTAACAACATCTGGAGAAGAAGAACTAACTCAGAGCTTTATAAGTCTTTTAAAGAACCAGATATAGTCAATTACATCACGATTCAGAGAATTAAATGGGTGGGTCACCTGTGCAGGATGGCCGAAAGCCGTACAACAAAAAAGATCTTCTCTGCCAGACCATTCGGCACCCGTAAAAGAGGAAGACCTAAACTCAGATGGCTCGACTGTGTGGAAAAGGACTTTAAAATTTTAAAAGTTTTGAACTGGAGGTCTTTGGCCAGGGATAGGGGAGCCTGGAGTTCTATACTGCGGAAGGCAAGGGCCCATCCTGGGCTGTCAGGCCATTGAAGAAGAAGAAGAATTTTTAGATTATCAATATGTAAAGCATGAAATTTTTTATCAGATAATCTATATATTCTAAAAAGCTGATTAAGAATAATATTTCTAAACAATAGAAACGAGTTGCAGGAATTAAATGGTAGGATTTTATTATTTTTAAAATTAAAAGAGTCTTTTTTATCATAAATTAGTAACAATTCTATTAGAAGGTTCAACAAAAAGATTTAAATCCAAAAAATTAATATTTGTACTAATAGTAGCTTCATTTGGAATTAATTCCAAATTATCAGGATAGAAATCTATATTAATGACACAATTTTCAGTATGTACTAAGCGAATCAGTTCATCAACATATCTGTATAATGTATAATCTATTGAAGTAAAGGACTGTTCAAAATGATAAAGATATAAATTAGCTAACATACTGCTACTGCAGCCACCCTGTGGAACTCCTGAGACTTGTAGGTATAATTTATTTCCTTGAAAAATATAATTATTGAAAATAACAAAGTGAAGAAGTTTAGGAAAATTAACAAAACTAGCATGAGATGCAAGATTAGTAATATAATCATTGTGTAGAGTCAAAATTACATCATACAGGTCAGAGATCTTGATATTATTGAAAAGATCTTTAAAACCAAAAATTTGAAATCCTATTAGATTTTTAAGGGATGTTAATATATTCTTTAATTCTTTATTATTAAGAATAAGGTTTATATATATATATATATATATAAGGATATAAACAAGAAGAAAAAATAAGCGAGAACAGGAGTGACCATATGATTTGCATAGAATGGCTGGGGTGGATTGCGACACCCCTTTCCCGCTTAAAGCAGCTTTTACGACCCGGGCAACGCTCACGGCACCAATGTAACTCAATGGTCAATCTTCCACATGTGCAAAGACAGAAGCACCCGAACGGACAAAAGAGCAAAGATGGAACCAAGCATGGAAGAGATACACCTTACTATCCAGCATGAAAACACAACATTTTATAAGGGAAAGTCGCACATGCGCGAAAAGACTTCAAGATGATAGGATCGCAGATATGAAAATATATATGATTAAGAATTCTCATTTAGAATCAAACAATGTACAATTTCTTTCTTTGAAAAAGGAATAGTAATAATGTTGTAAAAAATATCTAGGGTAATTTCTTTTTAATGCATCATTTATTATTTTATTACATTCATGAATGCAGTCTTTTTTAAAAGTACTGTAGTTTCTGTTTCTTCTGAAGTACCCGATAATAATATTTCTGAATATATTTTTAGTGAGGTTTGAATTCCAATCAATAATATTATTAATTTTGATATTGTATGAATTTCTCTTGTCGTGTATGGTTGTATAAATTCCATACTGTTGGTGCTTTCTTATTGACAAATCCAGGAAGTCTGTCGATCCATCCTCATTGATCGGGTTTTCAATTAAGTCCAATTCCCTTGGGTAGAATGCAAAATCTATGTCAGGGGTGTTTGCATAACCCCCTAATATCACATCGTCAACATAACGGAAATAAGGTATTTCCGATAATAGATGGGTTCCTCTTTCATATTTGGATAGATAAATATCCGCCAATATTGATGAGCATGCACCACCCATGGGTATGCCTTTGACCTGTTTGTAGAAATGCATGCCGTCATATAGTATGTTTTCATTTAAAACCAACTCAATCAAATCCAAATATCTTCTGAGAGTTATATATGGTTTTAAATTATACACTTCATGTAATTCTTTCAAGATCATTTGTAGGTTTGTTAAATCGATGTTATTAAACAGATCCCTGAAATCGTAGCTTCTGAAGTTTAAATCTTTATGGCAAAATTTCAGTCGGTCTATCAATTCTTGTCCGTTTTTTAACATTATGGAGTTTTGCTTCTTAATATCAGTCATAACATATTGGAGTAATTTCAGAAGTTTTTTATTTGCATGTTCTAGGTATGATCCGCATCCCACTGTTACAGTACGGAACTTGACTGGCTTTTTGTGTAACTTGGGAATGAGGATCAAGTATGGAAATTTTACTGATTTAATATCCATACCAATTCTTTTATACAGTGCTTTTATTCTATTAGTGATGATTGATTCGTTACTAGGAATTAATGTATACATGGCACAATCCTTATAGCATTGTGTTAAAGTATCGACATAGAATTTTTTACACGTGAATGCAAAATTAGGGGGAGCTACGTCTTTTCCTGTTAGAGATAGGGAAAAACAGTTAATTTCAAAGCTGTAAAGCATCTTTGTCCCCCTGCAAAAAGCATAAAGGAGCCTTAAAAATAAATGCTTACAATTAAATATTCTTCCCCAAAAAAATTGAACAAAATTAGACAATGCAGCAGAATAAACTTATACACAAAATACTATATACAAAATTTTCACCTTTAATGATTTATGCTTGCACACTTGTAATAAGATATCTCTATGTGTTTTCCAATGTTTACATTATTACATGTAGATTAATAAAATGGTCTCTTTTAAAATTATTGTTTAGAGAATTATTTTCCATCTTTTATAGAGGGTGGCTAAAATGCATAGTATTAATTTTACAATGCCTTACAACTTTGTAATGGACATTTTCCCCTCTTTAACAGTAAGCAAAATAGTCCCTGTACTGTGTTATGCCGAGATTTTTGGTTCAAAATTTAATTAATAGTTCAAAATTATGTAATAGCTTAAAATTCGTTATTTTTCCCCTTTCCCTTCAAAATTCAAAATTTATTTGTTGTTTTTGAATATTTCGGCGATTTATTCCCCCTCTTAACGTATTTTGTTATCCTTTTTCTTTGTTTTATTATTTAAAATTATGCACAATGCATCTTAAAAACGTTAAAATATCATATCCTTTGTTAATCTTTTGGCTTCCCGCCCTCTGGTTTTAACTTCACTTCATTCATGAGAGTGAGAAAAAAAGATGCATTTTTAGGAAAAGTTTAGCCTTCACACGGCTTATCTGTTGGACACCTGCAAAAGGGGTGCCATCGCATCCGGTGGGGCTGCTGCGCGGCGGATTGCCGCTTGGCGGAGGTTATCTGTTTAATGGTTCTTGGCATAACAGCGTTTTTATTTCCGCAGTATATGCGTGAGCGCTCGGCGCGAAGCGCAGGTTTTCACTCGCCAAATTTGGCAGCTTCTGGGAGGCAAGCATGTTGCCGAGGCATTCGATTCCTGACTGGCATTTTTGGAGGAGGTGGGTTTTCTGTTGCTGTTAAGATCCGTGGAATGGGGCCCCATGCAAGGGTGCCCATATTCCGCGGTCACTGGAAATGCATGAGCCAGTATCACAAATTTGGCTCATCATGTTTGATCTACTGTCACCGGATGTTCCAGTTCCACCAGATGTTAAATACAAAAATTAAAGAAATTGGCTACCACTAAAAACCAAAGATTGGAGATGGGGATGACCGAGCGTTTATCAAACAGCGTTTTCGTTCATAACAGACCTACTCCAGATTAACTTTGTTATCAAAGTGTAACTTCATTCCTAAGAGGCTTTCTCTAAATCAACGTTACCACCAGTCCAATACAAATCCACAGTATGGTGTTCTGGTGCTTTCATTTGCCTGTGCTCTACAAGTGTTTTGCTTCCAATGAACTGGCCCGCTCAGGTGCTCCGCGGGATGTGCATGTTTAATTTATCAGCCAACCCGAGGTGTTTTGTTTTCAATGAGCCGGCCTCCGTGAGTGTTTCACATCAGAGCAGTGGTCCTCATAAATATTAACCATCTCCTATTATTGACCATACGTGTCATCTTTTTGTATCCACAATCACATCAACTTTAAATGATATGCAAGATAATTTACAAAAAAAAAATCAATCTTGATAAATGTGTTTCTTGGAAAGTGTTTAAAATAATAATTTAAATTCGAATTGGTACGAGTGTTACGCCATTGTTTTCTTTTGTACTGAAATGATGTTGGGTTTGTGATGATTGGGGATTTTGATATAGTATTCTTTTAAGTTTCTTGTATTCTTTTGACATTTTTGGTGGTGGACAGCCAGGTTCAGGCAGACCAAACTCTGGTCTTCAAACCAGAGTGGATACTGATCCTGGGTTTTTCTTAAAATTGAATTCTGAATTTAATTGAATGGATTACAACACAATTTACCTTAATTTTTACCACTTAAGTGAAACTTTAATGAATAGGATGATATTTTTTTAATTGTTGTTAATAAAAGTTAATTTTTAATTTAACAAATGAGTTGTGTTTTATTAAGATGTTGTTGGCTGTGCTATTTATTTATTTAAAGGTAAGTGGAATTTTTAGAAGTTATATGATGTTGAAATGTTTTAAAAGGTGTTGCATAGTTTAGCACAGACCAAGCTGTAAGTAATAAACTAAGTAAATAAAGAAACAAATAATAATTATAAAAGTAAACTTTATTGTTAAAATCTATATGATCAGGCAAATGTAAATAAAATAATAATTAATAATTAAACATATAAATAACTAATAAATAGTAAATAATAAGTTTAATAGTAAAGGGAAGGGCAATCCCTTCCCAACAACTGCTAAAGAAAGGGATCGTCCTCCTTACACAGCTGCATTAAAAGTAGAGTGTCCTATACACCTCCATAAAAAAATATATAATAATTCGAATACTTCAAGTTATTTTCTTGTTTTCCTGAATCATGATTTTCCTTGACTCCCTGTATATATTAAACATTGTAAATTATCATTTCTTCCTTCTTTGTTATCTAGAAATGAAAATAAATTAATAGTTAAAATCATATTATCAAGTTAATATGCAAGACTAGTGCCTAAATTTTTAGCCTGGCTCTTAGTTGCAAATTGAATTTGTCCAGTCTTGCTTTTAATGTTTTGAGTTTATAGTCTATTGATGAAAATGAATATTAAACTTAATCCCCATATTTCTTGCATAAATCTTTCTTCTTTCATTTTGATTTGTACATAATGAAAAGGTTCATTATATAGAGAAATCAGGGTTTGAAATTATTAGCAGAAAATCAGACATCAGTGGCTTCTAACCATTTTTCATCAGTTATCAAAATGTTCTACTTGGGTGCAATTTAAAATTATATATTTTGTTTACGTTATTCGACTCACAAAATAAATCACCTTTTATTAGCATCCCCATCTTTGACCTTTTGCACAGGTGCATATAATCCATAGCATGTGTTGGTTAGATTGATAGAAAAAAGAATAAATGGGTCATCAGTTGGAATTTGCATTATAAATGAAAAAAAAAAGTTTTTCATCAAAAATGGAGTACTGAGCCTTAAAACTCTGTTGTTAAAATGAAATTTATAGGTACAAAATACGACTAACACCACTAATTTCGAACCCTGAAAGTGAATGCGATCATTCTACTCGTGATAACCCTGTGGAGTATTAAAAATGAATCTGCAGAATAAATATTTCTATAGTAAGAAAATCAAATAACGTCACATTTCTCAATGCTATGCCAGATTTAGTGTATTGAGTTTTTTTTGTAGCTATATATTGAAAAGTTGTAACTTTTTAACTGTGATCTAAGCCAGCCATCAGATCTTGTTACACAGCTAGCACCATAACTGTAAAATACAACTAGTTAATAGAAATAGCTATTTGAATATTGATTTTGTTTAGAAAACAAATTATGCTTAGAAATAGCCTTTATTCTTATTAAGGGTATTTTATGTTATCCAATAAAGTCCGATTATTAGAACTGATGTGGACCAAGAAAAGCTCAAATAAGATCAAATTTTGTTAACATGGAAAAGCTTCATATACTGCACTGTACAATTCATCACTGACATTTGTGACAATGTCTCTAGGATATCCTCATCCCTACTATTAAAGAAATATGTACCATAAGAAAAAGAATATGTGCAATAAATACATATATAGTTATGTGTTTATTTGTTTAGTTCATACTCAGTGTGCACTTATCATGTTATTTGATGTATCGCAGTGCCATCTTAATCACATTTAGGCCTTCTGTATGTGACATTCTTGAACCTTCATGTGGGATACACATCATCTTCTTCTTCACCCTCTTGTATTTCCTCACTCACTAAATTTATAATTATGTTAGTGGTCATCTCCTATTCATCATACTCATTCATCCAATGCTTAATAACTTTTGCTGTAAGTGATTTTGAACCTGCAAAATTGTTTACTAATTCTATTAGTGAAAGTTTATCTTCATCGCCTTCATCCTCAGTTTTACAGAAAAATTCATTTCAGGATTTCACAAGAGTTGATGTTTTAATTTCATCAGAAAAAGTGATGAATCAATGAAAAAAGCTTGCTTGGACAATTTGGACTTTGCTATATATTGACATCTTTGATATTAAATATGTGCCAGTCTCTAATATATAATATTTAAAAGCTCATATGTTTATGTGTATTTTTACAGGCATTTCTTCTGTTTAATCTATTCTCATATTTGTTCTCTCTTAGGTATGCTGAGCATTTAATTCATGTGAATGAAAGTCACTTTTCTGAAAGATCATTTGCTACTGATGGTGCAGGTAATTCAAAGAAATAGACTCATTTCAAATTATTATTCTTATATGTCAGTTTTTCTCTATATATTAAAAAAAAAAGTAATTCCTATAGATCATAGGTTAGTACAGATTAGTTATATTTCCCAAAGTTATTAAAGATAGAAAATTTAAAATTCTTTTAGCATTTTAAAATTCACTAAGTGGTTCTGTATAGTCCTCATTTTTTTTTTAATCGACCAAAGTCTGATTATTTATTTATTAGGCTGTATGCTGAATTTACTGCAATATGTGTTTATTTCTTAATTAAGACCTAAATATATGTATGTATATATTTTTTTCTTTTTGTTCAATTTCCTTATGCTGTTTTACTTCTGTTAAATGCTATTTGTGAAACAAATATGTAAAATATGCACCAGTAGCTTATTTCTTGGAATTATATTTCTACAAAACTGTTGCTGTGCCTTGATCTGAAATAAAACTTTCTTTACCCTAATATAAAAACATTTGATTTAATAAGTTTGGCAGATAATGATATATTGTTTTCTCTGATTATGATAGCTTAAATGGTACTTTCAATCTGGTTTGAAAATAATTCCTATATTTTTGCAATACTTCCATAAGTAAATCTGAGATATTTATTTGTCAATAAAATTAGCTCCATGAGTTATTCGAATGAAAGAAAGAACACGCACTTTTTCAAAATATTCCAATATTGAATTTTAAATTCTTAATTTAGAATATTTTAGGGTCATTTAAAAAATATGTATTTGTATTTAAACTTTTATAAGATGTATATTGATTTTTTTATAAACACACTTATTAGTTCTAGGATAATCATCCTTAAGAGGGTACTTTTCACCCCCATCTGCCCATTTTATTTTCCCTATGTTAACCTATGGAAAATAGTCCCTAACCTATAATTTATTTAGTTTTTAGAAAACTGTCCTGCTGTTATTTGCCAAGCATAGATGCTGAGAATTGGAAAGCTTGTGCTTTTTTATAAAATCAAAAAAATAATTTAAGGTATTTCAAATATTTTTGCAAAATGAACACATTATTTTTTTATAATATAAAAAATACTTCTAACTATTTTACTGAATGCATAAACCTTTCTCATTTTAGCATCTACTGTTGGCAAAAACCAGAAAGAAAAGATTTTAAAAATTAAATGAGGTAGTGGTTAGGGATTATTTTCCTTAGGTTAACATAGGAAAATTGAAATGGGCAGCTGGAGGGAGATTATTCTCTTAAGCAACTGGAATAAAACCTTAACTTGAATGAAAATGACTGAGATGAAAAACTATTGACTGGAACTGTGATTCATAACAGTAAATGTTGAGTAGTTTATAGTTGAAATAACTACTTAGACCAAAGTTTTCGAACTATTATAATCACTGGAAGAAAAAATTCCTATGTTTACAAAGTTATAATACTGAGCATGTTGTTTGCTTCCAGTACAGTTAAAGATTACTAACTGCTCATATACATGAAACCAGTCATCTCATGTATGTAGAACCAGTTTATACTATAAACTTCATTTAGGAATTTTAATTTCTTTGGAATTTTAATTGCTCAGTTTACATTTAAAATATGCAACAAGGAAAATTATTCAAAATTATTATTTTTTTAATGTGTAGTATGCGATGTATGTTTAGGGCTCAGTGGAAACTTTTAATCACATTTTTATTCAAGCATTAATGATAGAAATCCTCCTTTACATTAATCCAATTTGTCTAGTACATGATTTTATTTATTTTTATTGCATGTTGTTATATTTTGGTTTACAATTTATATTTAGGTTCATTTTTAAGTTTTTCTGCCTTTATTTTATTTTATCTGACAGACATGCTACCTTTAGTCAGGACATCAAGGAAAGGTTCTATTGATGTTCGATCACTTAGTGGAGAAAGTATGTACTGGATTACATTCAGTTATATCAGCTTGCTCAATTCACCGCTATGCAGATATTTTTATCATTTTGAGAATTAGTTGCAAACTATTTATTTTTCTATTTCTGCACCTTCTATTCAGCCTTGAATAATTTATAGTTAACAATTTATATATACTTAAATATTTGTTTCAGCATTTTTTATACAGTGGAACCTCTTAACTCAACATCTGTAATGAAAAGTAAAATATGTTAAGTTATATAAGTGTTGAGTTACTGAAGTTTGCTAAACAAGGTTATATATTGAATTACATGCACTTCTCTATAGGTAACATGAAGTTTTCATCTACATTGGTGTTTTCTAAAGAGTAAAGGTCCTGTACACAATATAAGAAGTTGAATCAATCAATTGAACCATCTATTTATTGTCTAACTTGCATCATGTAAAATTAAAATTCAACAGTACAACTTCTTAAGCAAACATTTGCAACCACAAGATTGTACAATTTCTGGATTGTAATTAACCAATCAGAGTGAATACTGCATATGATGTTACAATTTCTTATATTTCTTCACTGACCTCATGCTTTGCTTGTGCATAGTTTCATATCCTCCATCATCATTGACTTAGAAATCTTACAGAACAGCTAACTTGTTATCGAACTTCAAGCACATTCGATTCTGGGGAATATTCTGCTTTCAGAATATCAGTCCAAACATAAGTGCTCATTAGTGATTAGTGATGTACAAGATGTTATTGGCCACACAACAAAGGAAAAAAATGGAACATGCTGAGAACTTAGTGTGCACACCAACTCTACCAAATGCATGCTAACTGTGGTTATGAAAAGCAAGAAAGTTGCATATTCAATAAGTTGAGCCATGTAAATAGACCATTCCTTGCAAAAGTGATGAAAACAGTTCATTCAATAAATCACCTCATGTAAATTGTTAGTTGAATAAGTAAAACTTGAACAGTCATTTTTTTTAGTCAACTTCTTATATTGTGCACAGGGGCCTTAAAACTATGCTATTTCCATAATTAATTGCTTGCTTTCTCTCGCTCCTCTTCTCATTCTTCTCTCTCTTCCCACCTTTTACAGTAACTACAGCTAATATCTTCACTCTTTTAATGATGATATATATAATCACATATATAACATAAAATATTTTAGGGTCAAAAAAGTATGTTAAACCTATTAACCCGATACTATTAATTTTTAAAAAACACAAAATGGGAATAATAATTTGTTTATTCGAAACATTTGGTACATGAGCATCAACTTAAGCAGGTGTCCATCTCAGAATGACGAGTTAATAAGTTTTCTTCCATAGCAAAATGATTAAATCATTTAAAACCAAAGAAAAATCAACTTATCTGGATTATCTAGTTAGCCAGCTGTCAAAATATCTCGATTCCGCTGTACATTTTTATCTGAAATTTCTCACATTTCAAGTCTAGTATTGCTGAACCTGGCTGAATTTTGACTTAATAAAGATTATAACTTTATGTATGACTGTATTTCTTAATTGCAGAAATTAACATAGACCACTAACTTTTGTTCCACCTGTCAAGAATATCTTCAAGACATGTGGGGTGGATAATAGGCTGGCTAATATTTTTTAATCTCTACTCTATTTTTGACTGTGAACTCTCAACAAGGTTTTTAACTCTGTTCACAGCTTTATTGACATAGAGCTCACTTGTTATAAAACACAAAAGCATAAACTTATTGATTTAGCACAGGGGACTTTTTCCTGTCATGCACTTTCTCTATTTGCCTTCTAGTGGCTTAGAAAGTCCTCTACAAAATGCATCTCTGATTGGTAATATGGCCACAAATAATCCTAATTTATCTCCATCTTTTGGTGACTAAAGGTTTTTCCCTTTTTTCAGCACACTAAGCTGGAAAGAATATTTTCCAGTGATCTTGCTTATTTCTTTTATTACAGAATACATATTTCATAACATGCACACATATTACTTGCTTGCATTTAGCTTGTAATATATATCTTTTTCATTTGATTTTATAAAATTCTATGTATTACAAGTTCTCTTTAATTTGTTCTTCCTTTTTTAGTTTTTATTATTTATGATAGCTTGAATTTAAATTTCATTTCAAATACTTATTTCATTAAAATTGTTGTTCCATTTAAAATTTCATGATTTAAACCTTCTTCAAAATTATTATTAAAACATGTAAAAAATAGTTTGATCTTATTTTTACTAAAACAGAATGCAATGTTCAAATGTGTTTCATATTCAACAATATACATTTTACTTTATATTTTTTAATTATGTTGCTGAAATGTTTGCTTTAAGATTAAACTATCTTAAATAATGCGTGAAATATATTTTGAAGAATCATGCATGTGTCTATATGTGTGTACATTATAAAACCACTTTCAATGGGTGCCCTAACGATAAAATTAGTTACACCAGTTACAACATCAAATTTCAATTTTAACAAATCATCCTTATTAATTCATCCAGTTGTTTATGAACTGATTTGTATACAAAACAGATATAAAAATACTATATATTATGAATAATTATTGCATTTCTTTTAAGTTTGCTGCAAATAGGCCATGTATCTGAAAAATACTACTTAATTTTATAAATTAATTGTAAAAGCTCTTAAAAATATTTAATTTTTGCATTGATTGCTTAAAACTCATTAATTCTCCGGTGATTAATAAATATGAGGAAATGTTCATTTACAAAAGTGATTTTTTTTTCTTCATCACATTTTTACAATTCATTGAGACATTCGTGTACAATTGTATTGTTCTAAGTAGCACTATTTATGTATGTTTCATTGCGAGTGCTGCAATTGGGCTTGTTCCTTGAGGATCCTATGCAAAGTTTAAGTGTGACAAAGGTTCTTGATAATATATTTCATGTTTTTTAAAGTGACCTTAAATTTTGTGGGAAAAAGGAATAGGAACCATTAATAATGACCACTGATTTGTATACTGATCACAGAGTCATGAGAAATCTAGATTGAGCCTATGATCAGACGGAATTACCTGGCTATGCATCTAAAGTTTACACAGCTTTTCTTTAATTTGATATAGTGCAAATCATATAATATAAATGCATTTACCTGAGATATGCATACTTCCTTTGATAGCATGACCATTTCTGACTCAGACGTGATGAAAATTCCTCCCTTCTTTAATTGTTCTTCTGATTAATATATTGCTTTACCCACGGGTTGGGTGGTTAGTGTCATGTCCATGACTCATCATGTGAGAGGTTTTGCCATTGCCTTATTACCAGAAAGCCCCCCCCCCCCCCCTCCACACACACACACACACACACACACACACAAAGAGATCAAGTTGGATTTCTGCGCCCATTTATCCACTTAAAATATATTTTACTTTTTTTTAATTATATGTGTCTGCATCTTTTTATTTGCTTGTGATATGAATTTAAAAATTAAAGTACTCAGAAATTAAGCCAATTAATTAGGCAATAACAAATCAAGATTTGTTTTGCAACCATTTATTTTGTGCTAATATCATTAGTTATTACTAGAAATGTGCAAATACTATCAGTATAGGTATATTCGAGATTTCAGATGTAACATTACGAAAAGAAATTTTAATACTTTGAATATCATGCCATGATTAACAGCAGGTTCTGAAATAAAAAGTCAGAATACTCCATAAGAATTTGAAGGTACCTAGAAGAAACTAAGACTACTAAAAGAAAAGCCCAATCTATAACCATGTTTGAGGGAATTATCAAGTATTTAATCATGCCACTGTTAACAGTTTTTTCAAAGCAACTTTTCAGCAGCTCTAGTTTAATTTGCTACTAAGAAAGAAGCAAACTAGATCCTGAACATGTTCGAATGCTTTTTTTATTAAATAAAAATCAGCAGTATATCAGAAGCATTTACAAATATTCAATTATTATAGTTAAAGAGTACCTAAAATAAAAGCTTCATTTCTAAATTAATGTGATTTTATTACACTTTTTTATTTTACTTAATTTATTTACTAATACTTAATAAATAATATGTAATAAATATAAATATTATTTATTAATAATTTGAAATAATTATTTAGGAGTATTCAGATATTTGAAATCTGATTAATATTCACATTCAAGATAAATACTATTCATCCATCTCTAGTTAATACGAAATTATGAGTCCATTATTAATTGTATTTTATATTTTGCATGCTGTTTAAAATAACAATATATTTTCAAATTTTAAGATACCTTATATTTCTGATTTTACTTTTGAATGTTTATATTTTGTAATTACTTTTCTAGCTGGGCTTAATCGCAGACAGTCATTTGCAAAATTTCATCCCATGACTCTAGAACCTCCAATCACAAAGGTGATTATTTAAAAATAATTGTCATTTTCCTTATATTTAATATATATTCTTGAACTAATTTTTACCTATCCTTTTCTTTGTTGAAATGTGTTATTTTAATAAAAGAATCGGGAATCTCCTAGACCTGGACTTACAAAATTGCAACACATAGCAAGTTTTTTGCTGCCAGTTCAACTAATGGCTATTTAGTACTGATGAGCTCTATTAAATGAAAAATTGATCTCTGGTTCTCATTGCTTTGCTTATAGCATGATTACATTGTTTGGAATATCTAAGAGTATTTTCTACATTGAATTTTGAAATTTTAAGGTTCAAAATATTGCTATTTTAGAATATTTTATAAAATATTATAAGTTTTATATCATGCAGGGGAGGGGGGCATATTTCTCTTCTTTACCATGAAATCTGTGCTGTTATGCATATCTGTCCAATTTGAAACCCTCAGATATAGACAATATAGTTACTTCATTACATTTTTTAACTACACATTACATTAGATTAATGTAATGATTACTAAAATGCACTTCAAAATTTAATAAATTTTTATACTTAATCTGAAAAAAACATGTAACTGTAATAAAATGTGATGCATAAATATTACTGTTTTAAGAAACATGTAACTGTAATAAAATGTGATGCATAAATATTACTTTCAATGGCTGCAGCAATATTTTGATCAAATTTTAAAGAATTCTCATCTATCTTTGCAGGGTGCTGAATTCATGTATGTAACCTATTTAGCAATGCTGTATTTGCACATTTTCTAAATAAATTACATTTTGGGGACAGTACGATAGGCCTCTGGTCACTGTGCTGGGCTGTTTCTGAGCCACCCACCTAAGTTATAAATAAATTACAGCTTAGGGACCTGACACAGCTTTTTAAAAATCCTTTGGTTGCAAATTTATTTTTGTGCCCTTTATATGTATAAAATATTGAAATTTTCAGGGTGATTTAAAGATTACACAGGATTTGCCATTACCTATCTAAAAATGTCTAATAAAACATGCAGCGCCCTAAAAGCCAAGACATTAGAGTTACGTGCTCCAGGGCCCTCCAAGTTTAAAACGGTCTTAAAAACAGTATGTGTGTTCAAATTTGCACATTTGAAATGTTCAAATTTATGACAGGAGCCCCCATAGCTTATTAAAAACCAAACCAAATTACCTAGCATTGCCCGGGTCTTAAATAAGTGTCTGCCACTTTAGATGATTACAGACAAACCGCATAATTTCCAAATTACATGTTTTGAACCATAATCATTTTCTTTTGTTTCAATCAAAATCTGTCGCATACAATTATTTTCCACCATGCATGTGCACAAACATCCACTTTTGCACATATTAATGGCCAGCCAACTATATAGTAACCATCAAAACTGTGAAATAAAAACCTTTTTCCATCGTATCGAAAATCAAAAATTTTATATTTTGGGTTGGATATTAACAGAAAATAAAAAAAAAATAGAATAATTTAAGATAAAAACTTTTTATTAGAATGCTAAAATTATATGCCCATATTTTTGCCAGATTTGTGCTAATCTTCTTTTATCAGATACAGATATAAGTATCAGGTAACCTAAAAAGTGCATATTTCAATGTATTTAAAAATAAATATATAAATATAAAAGCATTGTCCTACCTATTCAGTTAAAAAATCATTAGAAAGAACGTTCTTTGATTATTCCAATGATGTCAAGATAGAAACTCTGTAATAATATTTTTGATCTCGAGGGAATGGATTTCTATGAATATCACTCAAAGTTGTTCTTCGACATAAAATAACTAAAAAACTCATTCGAAACAAATCTCATGGACATATGTTACACTGGGAGATCGGCTGACTCAGCATGGGTTTCACAGCTATCCAAAACTTAGATTTTCTGCTACAGACGACACCCACACAGACAGACAAACATCTTCTTTTATTAAGATTTATATTAAATTACATTTTTCATTTTTAATGCACATTCTATGTTACATGATAGTAAAAAAATAATTTAATTGTATGGACCTATTGATGAAACTAATCAAGTTTTATAAGAATTATTTATTATTTTTCTGGTGGTCATTTATAGCATGGGTTAAGACCTTCATGGCTGTAAAGGTGGGGTCATTTATAGCATGGGTTAAGGCCTTCATGGCTGTAAAGGTGGGGTCATTTATAGCATGGGTTAAGGTCTTCATGGCTGTAAATCAGACCTCTCTACTTAGTTTACTACCTGCTACTTTAATTACTGTCAATCAAATGGTATACTTTTAAAACAAAATTCTCTCATTAAGCAACTGTTATTCTAATAACATGTCCAATATTATAATATGTATACTAATTTTACTAATTAACTTAGCTATAAATTATTGAAAAAATTTATTAATAAAATTAATTTTTTTTATGTGTATATGTTTTTCAATTTATATTAAAATAGTACATGATAAATGTTAACTGTTAAATTTTAAATGTATGTCAACATTTTAGATAGAGTATTTATATTAAGCTGTGATTTCTAGTTGAATATTTTTCATATTTTAGGTTATAAATATGATTTTAGCAACTCAAGAACACAGTCCTTTATTTGTGGTCCAAGCTCTTGATAGAGTGTTAGATATACTCAGGAGCACAGACATATATTCACCTCAGTTTACGGGTCTCCGGCAGAATCATGCAGAAGATCAAGTTGCTTCTGACCTATTTAGTGGTTTAATCTCGGTATGTATGCTTCAGTACTAATAAAAGTATGACAAAGTATGATCTTAAACAATGATTACTCAAGAAAAAAAATTATAATAATAACAGTAGTAGTGTATATAACAATATGACAGTTAGAGTGTTGTGCATGAAAATAATAGTAAAATTTTATTTATTAACACTAATCTTCTTAAATATCCCTTTTTCATTGGCTTGACTGTCCCACTTGTAACGTAAAAATAACTTCTAAATAAAAGCCCCTGTAAATATGCAGATTTTATCAACCTAATATTTAGAACATTTTCAGTGGACACTTTGGTCATTTTTATAGCAGTGATGCATATTTGAACAATGAATGAAAAACCAAATGCTTAACATGACGTAACATCATTTTGCTGAACAAACTAGGATATTATCACTTATTTTGTAATCTAATATTGAGAAAGGAAAATGAATGCCCTACTCAATATGTTACAAATCAACCACTACACAACATGGTAGTTGACAGAGTTGATTCATGTACACAACATGGATCAACTCTATCAAGCACCATCAACAACCACTACACATCATGAATCAACTCCATCAATCACCATCAACAATTACTACATAACATGAGTTGACTCTTTAGTGCCAGACATGTACTAGATACACCCACTGTTGTTGTTGTTGTTGAGACCCAGACCGTCCAACCTACCAGAAAGAGATACACCCACTGTAAAAAGCTTAGATCTTTGATTCTCAAACTATGCCCCATGTCACCTCAAGACGCTGCTATGAACTTGCATAGATGTCACAAGTTTTTTTAATTTTCCAGGAAAATACTCGACTTCTGTGGGGCACCCATGAATAAGTATGTCCAGATAGTTCACAGTTTCGATTATACATCATTCCTTTCTTTTAGCTATTCCATGTTTGCAAGCACATCAGAAAAAGCATGAAACCAAACCATACATGCTATTCTGTTATCTGCAATAGGAGCATATGCCTAATTGTGCTTATTTAAGATGAAATACAAATGTTTTTCTTTCAATTTATGCTGTATTTTCAAACAATCACTAAGTTGTTGGGAAATAAATATTTATACAATTGTTTAGACCTAACAAATGAATTGAACTATGAGATATTTATTTTGTAATGGAATGCCATGAAAAATTTTCTAAAACACCAATAACACCACAAACCAAAGTTTAGAAACCCTTGACCTAAGTTATTATGATTTTGAATATCTGGCAACTCATTGAAATTGAAATACCACTTGTGCAAATCATGATATTCTTTCTTTCGAAAGAGATACTCCATAGAAGAGATAGAAGTCTAGAAATAAAATTTATTGAAGCAAAGTAAGTTCCGAGCATAGCTTCCTTTAACACCACTCAAATCTGATTGTATGTAAAAATTCCATTGACATGGACTCAGCTAATTTGAAGAAAATTTTATACATAGCTTGAATTAATGGTTTAGATCATGGCATAACCCAAATTTTAAACTTCATATATTAAGATATCTGAGGTCAAAGGTCAGATAATGTGAAGTCTATGGAAAAAATGAATTTAAAAAAATTCATGCACGAAATGGAATTTTCCATTAGTTTGATATAATTTGTACAATTATACCAAAATTTTTGCAATTATTTTACTAGGCTGTCTTGTAAATTAATTATTGAAGCAAAACAAGTTCTGAGCATATCTTCCTTAACACTCAAATTTGATTTTGTAAGAAAATTTCATTGACATAGTAAAACTCAACTGATTCAAATAAAATTTGTACATAGCTTGAACTTTAAATTTAAATTGAAAAATTAAGTCCATTTAAAAGTTTTTAAATTTGGTTTATTTCATTGTAGCCAGCTTAAAAGTACTTAACTTTTCTGTTACATTCTGACTTTTATGAAATTTTATATACAAATTTGTGCATGGCTTTCTCTACCTACTTTAAAAGAATGTATTAAAAGAATAGATATTTTGAAAGAATAAATGCATAACTGCAGTATGTTTCAATGCTAAAGAAATAAAATAAAATCTTGGTTCTCTAGAAGTTAACAGAAATCTTAGCCTAATTTAGTCCAATTAGCAACTGATAATAGCTTTATTCCTCATATTTTAGATTAGCATAAGTTATAGTATTTTGTAATTTAAGATGCTTATAATTCCTTAAATTTGATGTTTTAAAATGAGTGTGAACTCTGATTTAGCATCAATCAACTTTTGTAAATTTATAGACGTATCAGTAGATCTATTTCTAAAAGTTACGAAAAATCCGATGTAAGCAGTATATGATTTACTACTTCTCAACAAACCCGCATTCATTTTCTTTATATATTTTGTAATGCATTAATTTAAATTTTATCAAGCAAAATAACATATGAATGGATACTTATTTGAAATTATATCAAATTTGCAGTTATAAAACATTTTCTTTTTGATTTGAAAATCTTTTACATTTTAAAATGTTGCCAGCTCACCAAAATTTTGAAAAATTTAAATGCCTCAACAGTTAATCATAGCATTTATAGAGTTGCACTTATTCATTTCATTGTCAAAACTTACTTATAAAACAAGCATTTAATCAATACATTTCAGCGTATTTAGTTCTCAGATTTTGACAAATCTAGCAGTCATATGGTTTTTGTGGCAAATCCATTATGTTAAGATTGAAATAAAAAATATTTCACCTATTTCATATAGAATTTTTTATTTGAAGGGAGGGGGTTATTGAAGCTTAAAATCTCAATTCAGGCGTCTGATTTGCGGGTTAAACTTCTGTATATCAATTGATTATCTTGTTTAGATAAAACAAATATTAAAGGAAAATTGTATCTGTTTTGTCTTAATAAGATGAAGTGTCTGTAAATGTTATCTTAATAACAAATATTAATTATATTTGAAATTATAAAAATGTAATTATAGATGCACATACACCAAATTCTAATTTTTTTCTCACAAAATGGCTACATATCTAAGTGCTCAAATCATTGTTTTAATAACATTTTATTAGAAAATAGCCCTTAATTTCATTAAGAATATGGTTGATAACTATTTTTTTCATAGAAAAAGTAAGAAAAATTATAGAAGTCTTATCCGATGTAAACAAATTGCAAAAATGAAAAATATTTTCACTGTGAAACAAAATATTCCAATAATATAGTACAAATGCAAATATATGCTATATACCAGGAGGTTTTTATAGATTACTAACCAATAAATAAAAGACGATGTTAAACACTTAAATATATTAAATGAGAACTTTTATCCTAATATTTTTTTTTACTGAATCTAACATTTTCTATAAGTGTAGGATTTCAATTTTAAAATCCATAAAGTTGGGAATTTACCCTCAACCTTTAAAAAATTGAAGATTTGTATATTTGCCTTGGATCGGGTAAAAATACAAAAATTTCTAGTTTCTTCAGAAAATGCTATGCATTCACAGCTAATGTTCAGTATTTTAATTTTAGTTAGAAAGTCACCTTAAATTGTGTTTTAAAGCAGCTTAATATTTTGTGTTAGTATTTTGGAAAGGAGATACTCAAATAAATTTAGCTTGTATAATTTTCTTCGGCATTTTGCTGAAATATAGCTTAAATTATAGAACTTTGGGAATCAACAACAAATAAGGAATTTTGATGTTCAGTAACTATTTTGATGAAAGGAATTTGTATTCCATGGATGCAGGATAATGTGTCATCTAGAATTTAATATTTGAAGATGTTCCAATGCTTGGTAACAAAAATTAAAGCTGAAGAAATTTGCATCCCGTGACCATGAAAATAGTGCATTTACTAGAATTTAGTATTTGAAAGCCAATGTGAAATCAGTCTTAGATCACATTTAGTAACCGCTATTATTTTCTTCTTGTCATTTAGATAAAAAATCATTGAAGTTAACTTCGGAAATCAATAAGAAATATGCTAGTTTGATGTTCAATAATAATTTTAGCATAACGAATTTGTATTCTGCAGGATAGTATGTTATCGAGAGTTATTTGTATTTAATCAAATCAATTAAAAATTAATGTTAAATTGTGTTCTATACTTATACTATTTTTTTTTCTGAGCATTTTGCAAAAGAATGAATTTCAAGGATTATTAAAAGTTTAACTAAATATTAGCAGAAAATATTTGGATCTTGTGAATGCAGGGATGTTGCATGTTTTGTATAAATAACATGCTGTAGTACATACATGCTAACCTTGTTACTAAACAGTTAAAATAACTATATAAATAGCTTGTTTTTTGCAGCATGGCTTTAGGCAATTCGAAAAATCTATATCCCATTATACCTGGGGCATATAAGAATCTTAAAAATTCCAATCATGCATGTATTATTTTTGATTTGCATGTAAGAAAATTTTCATTCAGTATTGCCCCAATATATGTAATTTCTGGACTCCAGAGTTAAAATGCCATCAGCTAAAAGTTAGGCATGTAACTCTTTTTTAAAACTTTTGTTAAAACTTTTAGCATGCTAATTGTTTGTTTAATTGATATAATTTAATTTATTTACATTTTAAACTGCATAATTTATACAATTAGGAAAATCTCAAATTTAATATTTACCTGGTTATTAATATAGCTCAGATTTCGTTCCTTACATTATAATAAAATTCCACCAAAGTGAAAACTATCTTATCACACAAAGAATGAAAATTTTCATTATTTTGCCAGAGGGTTAAAATTACTAATTGGAAATTACAGTGTGGGTAAATATTTTGAAATGATACAGCATCTTTAGAGTTAAAATTCTGGATTCATTTTTTTTCGCTACAAGATAAAAGTTATTTTCAAAAGCTGTCTTTCAGAGCTGCATTTTACTGTTGGGTACAACATGACCAATTTTTACCAAGATATACACCATATATAAATGCATGGTTACTTATTTTTCTTAAAATATTTTTTTTTTGAATTACTATTCTAAGTAGAATATCAAAAATGTACCCACTTTCAGATTTTATTCTATTTGTATTTTATATTGCATATATTCCAGTAACATTAGTACAAATACCATATCCTGGTATAACATAATGTTTCTTCTTTCAGAATAGTAAACAAGTAATCAGGCGATTCTCACATGAAGCTTTTAGAGGTATATCGTATAATATATAGTTGTGTAACTAATATTTTAGAAAATTGAGATAATAATTAATTTGTCTTTTATTAGGTGTTCCAAGCACAGGTCCTCAACCTCCTACACCATCTTCTGTGCCAACACTTAGTACTGCACCTCCAAGAGTGAAAGAATTGTTAGAATGTGTGAATGAATGGTATTTCGATATATTTCAGCTCGAGAAAGTATCCGAGAAAAGGTAAAATAATTTTTTATATCGTAACACATTAGCTGCAACGTTTTGATACATGGCTGAATATTTGATAATTGTCAATTGTATGTCACTTGAGCTTTAAACAAAATAATTAATAATAAATAAGATGGATATTGTTTGCAGTATTTGTTTAGAATACAACTATTTTACATATGTTTCAATAAAAAAATATTTTTCAATAATATTAAATGTACTTTTGATTTCATAAAGATGCTAATTTATCATTTCTGTCACTGTCCCACAGTGATGAGTTGAGTTTTCATCTCCTAATTACATCAGCAAAAAACTTAAATAAGGGTCATTCCTTGTCAAATCAACACAGCCTCCAACCCGACCAATATCGATTTTTTTTAAAACTTGTCTATTTTGTGATCCACTCATGCAAACTACTCTGTACAAAAATTTAGTCCCCAATTTTCATTATTTTTTTTATTTATAAAATTTGAAATTTGGAAAATCGGGTAATTTTTCATATTTCGTGATATATTCAAATGTCTGTATATTTTGACCTAATCAATGGATCGTGCTAAAATAAAGATTATTCTGTTGCTAAAGATATGACCTTTCTTGTGATATGTCACATGACCCTGCAAAGGGCGCAGTAGCCCAGTGGTTAGCACGCTGGAGTTGCACTCAGTAGGCCCGGGTTCGATTTCAGCCACTGCCAAAACTGCCACCGTGTTCATGCGGAGTATGATAACGTTAAACATGTGGGTCCATAAGTCCTTCCGAGAGGTTGGTGGTAGGGAAAGGAGGATATGGTCCCTGTGGATGCCTCCCCCACTGGGTTCCGGTCTAAATTGGGTGACACTTTCCGACCGTCCAAACAGTTACCATACACCTTTCTGGTAGGTCGGACGGTCTGGGTCTCAACAACAACAGCAACATGACCCTGCAAATGATATTTTTTTATTTCAAGATCACTTGATTTCACCTTTGACTACAAAAAAAGTGTATCTTTACTTTTTTTCAAAAATATATATTTTGCTGATACGCTATTTATCTCTATTATACAAAAATTTCAATTTGAGAAAACCATGGAATTATAGTGAAAAGAATTTTTACATAAATATATGTTATATGAGCACCTATTCAAAAAATGCTGAAAACTCTTTTAGTTGTCAACATATAGTTGTTCTAAGACTACTAGTACATTTCACCCACCCCAAACATCTGCTTTCACAGGGTACTCATTCTATGAAAACACAAAGCCTATACTATAGACTAAACAATTTATGACCCCAGAACATGAGAAAACATCTGGAGGTCATGTTTGTGAGATTGATACACACTATTAGGGGAATGTACAAATTCTAAAAATAAAATTCAAAATCTTTATTCTACTAAACTAGTATATAATATATCACTGAAATACATTTTTTTTTATATAAGGATATATTTATATTTTATATATACACACACACAAAATTGCAATGCTTATGAGTGTATTTAATAAAAAATTATGATTAATAATATTTACATTCTAATTCAAATCTTAAAATTCAGCAAAAGAAAATATATAAAATTATATGCACATTAGTAACTGTTTATGACTTATAGTGAAATATAATGATATTTATTTAAAAATTATTTATTATTTAATCAATTATGCTTTTATGTGGTTTTCAGCATTTTTCAAATAAGTGCTCATATAACATATATTTATGTAGACTTTTTTTTTTTTACTATGAACCAGCCCATGGTTTTCTCGGCTTAAAATTTTTGTATAATAGAAATAAATAATATATCAGCAAAATATATTTTTATAAAAAAAAAATGTCTGCCACCTCTTTGCTGTGTGCTTCCTTGGACTCTTTTCTTTTGCATTGACGATGTTCTCTGTGTTCCCCTGTTTGCTGCTTCGCTTGTTCTCATTATTATTCTTTCGTATGTGATGAGATCTCTATTTGTATAGATTAAATTCTAATAAAGCCATATGTTACAACATGAAAAAAATTAAAGATACACTTCTTTTGCAGTTCAAGGTCAAATCAAGTGACCTTAAAATGAAAAATTTTATCTGCAGGGTCATGTGACATATGACAAGAAAAGTCATGCCTTAAGCTACAAAATAAGCTTTATTTCAGCACAATCCGTTAATTAGATCAAAATATACAGATGTTTGAATATCTCAAGAATCATAAAAAATTACCAGATTTCCAAACTTCAAATTTTTGTAAGTAAAAAAAGAATGAAAATTGGAAACTAAAATTTTGCATAGTGTCTTATATATGAATAGACAACAAAATAGCCAAGTTTTAAAAAAATCAGTGTCAGTCGGGTTGAAATGTCACTTTTTTGCATTGATTTAATATGGAATGACATTATAATGAATATAAATGGACAAAACTTAAATTGGTATTTTAACTTGCAAACAAACTTTTATTAATAATAATTTTAATGATAATATTTTACGAAACTGATACATGTTTATCCCGGGGAATTGTTGTCTGAAAAATTGTCTTTTCATCAATATGATGGTGACAGCCATGATTTTTAAGCCAAAGCCAGTTAAAGAACACTCTTTGGAGTTCTGTTCCGTATCTATTTGTAATTTTGAAACTTTGCTTTTAATAGGCAAAAGAAAACACTTAATTGCTCATTCTTGACGAGTATATTTATTACCTGTCATTCCTGACACGCATTTAGTTATTTTTAATATGAATGAAAATTTTAAAATACTATATCACTTGTTAATGCATGAAATCTTATTATGCATGTTGCATACTTTGTTTTCCATTCTTTGTTTCAATTTCCTTGTGGAACAAAAACAAACCCATATGTTATTCCTGTCACTATCATTCCTGACATAAGAGCATAATAAATATGCATTTTCATCCATTTGAAATCTTAAAAGCCATTTCTAAGAACTTATACCAAGCAAAAGTTTCTAGAAACTATAAAGTTGAAAAACAATGAATACTTTTTATTTGCTTTCTCACTCACAGTTTAAAATCTGCAGCTGCATGAGTAAAAGTGAAACAGATCTTAAAATTCTGTTGCTTGTACTGAGAATGAAATACACTATGGCAAAATTACAAATATCAAATAGTGTATAGTCTTCTGCTGTTTGCTTGATGTCTAAATTTATTCCCAGTTATATGGTAGGGATAATTTTGTCAGTTGCTTTGATTTGAATCTTGTTTTCAGTGTAGTTATTTGCTATTTATTAGCTCCAATAACAGGCTACTACCCCAGGCATAAGATTTCAATCTTTAGAACACCTCTCTATTATTTTAACTGTGATTGTTAATATGACCAAGTAGTGTTTTTAACATGCTTCATTTTATTCAAGCACAAGACAATATTTTTCTTGGGGCTATAAAAGATAAGTTTTCTTCCTGATTTTCACATTTCAATGTTTCAAATTTTTAACAATGTTTATTTTATACAGGGTTACAAGGAAAGTCCTTCCTTAGACCAATATCTCATGAACTATGACAGCTAGCTATGTACTTCTTTTATTGTATAGGAAACCCCCAATGTCCCGCACAATGAGACCAGGGGAGACCCCGTGACCCCTGTTTTGGGGAGGTTATGGGGCCCATCTCAACTTCTTTTGTACATAGGGGGAAAAATCAATTAGTAACTAAAACATTTTTGTACTAAATTTGACTTACTCTTTTACTTTCTAATTAACATTTTCCCCCTATCTGCAAAAGGCGTCAAGACTGGCCTTCTAGCCCCTCAAAAATGGGGGCCACGTGGTCTCTTTGGTCTCATTGTGTGGGCCATAGGGCTTTTTCTATACAACAGCACAACAAGTATCTGCCATAGTTCATGAGATATTGACCTGGGGAAAAATTTTCTTTGTAACCCTGTATATACCCTTTTATCCTGAAAATATTAATTTACTTTTTTCTAGACCACTTATCTGGGTTGGAATGTCTATATTTGCAAGATTCAATGCGTGTACTATCTTGAACTGTGATGAAAGCATTCTTCGTAATTGGTTGGCTCTAATTGAAAGTCATTATCATCCAAACCCCTACCATAATTCTACTCATGCTTCTGATGTTCTGCAAGCAACAGCATACTTCTTACAAAAACCAAGATTAAAGGTAAATTATTTGGCATATATTGAGACTATTGATACCAAACAATTTTTCATCTATAGGGAAAATCAAAGTATAAAGTTTCATAGTCTATTTCTGCTACAGTGTGCTGCAACTCTAGTGTCAGTATATTATTACATTTTAATGCAGTGATGTTCACCTGCATAAGCAACATGAGTTTGGGGTTGTCAATTAAGCAATGTACGATCATAATAAATTAATGAAAGAATGCATATTGTTGTGCTTAGATTTAGAGATTTTCATTATCTAAGGTTTTTAAGGCTCAAAATTCATAATTTTCCCCTTCCCTTCAAAATTCAAAATTAATTTATGGTTATTGAATATTTCGACGATTTATCTCGTATTAACGTTTATTTATTATCCCTTTCATACATTTTTATATTCCAAATTACGCACACGAAGTATCTACAAACGCTAAAAGTATTCATAGAATCCTTTACTTATTCGCCTGTGCCCCTGTAATTTTCCTTTTCGGCCTTACGCTTTCACTTTCGAACAGCAATTATATTCCTCTGAAAGCGAAAAGTAACTCTCCTTTTTGACCATTTCATTGCTTATCGGCTGAGTTGATGCTTTTTCCAGATGTTTTGGGGTGCCTAAAATTCCGTAGGGTTAGCGCAACAGAGCAATGAACTTTGGCGGGAAAACGTGGTAGCTAGCTTGGCGGCATTTTCGTGCCGCGCGGTTCGTTGCGAAGTGTTCCTTTTTTTAATTTCCCGGGGTATGTGAGGCGCTCTGTGTGCGGCGCAAGTTTTTCACTCGCCAAGATTGGCGTCTCCTGGGAAGCGAAAATTTGGTTGGCAAGGAGTTCGATTCTGATCAGCGGAGCAGAGAGGTTGAAGGATTTTTAAGTCCCGCGTCCAGGGCTCATGATGAGCTCCTGGGACGCTCACCAAAAGGGTGTTTTGGAGATCATGGTCAATCCTCACGTAAGCTTAGTTTCTTTGAATGGCTTGAATAAATTCCGATACAACGGAAATCTTCGATGGGAATGAACTTTGACTAAGATATTGAAATGAGCTTCCAATAATGACGTTGTGACTATCCAAGCCCAAGTCGATGCAGATTCAGCTACCTTTGAGTTTGAATATCTTCATTTTTCATCAGAGTGTAGCCTTGTTCAAGGCAGGCCTTTTCCTCCCAACCGTGATCTTCGTCAAACTGGCGATTCTGTTATATTGCCGGTATTAAAGATGGTGTTCGGTTTTCAGAAATATTATTGTACCAAAAGTAAAATTCTTGCACAGAAGTGAAATTCTGTTCTACTGCCAACGTTGATCAAAAGTGAAATTCCGTCCTACTGCCAGCATTGATCAAAAGTGGTATTCGACTGCCGTCTATGTGCCCGACTACAATTCATCGGTGTGTTTACGTACAGCCTTCAGGTTCCTGAAGGGATTGGAACCTAGGTGTTTCCTTGCCTCCTTCATGAGTGCTTTTTCCATGCAACCAGTCTCCTTTGGTTTTAAATGTGTTGTACAAATGCATCTTGTTTGCACACTGTTATTGGGTTTGGTGCTGCCATCTATATTCACCAACTAGAATCTTTGCTGCTCAAATGATAATTATTGTTATAGTAAGAGCTGCGACTGAGAATCTGATCGGCATTTTAATCATTTTATCTGTGGTGAATTCCTTTTGATACGGACAGCTTCGTTTTCCTTTTTTTGTACCTTTGAGAATAATAATTTTGATACATGTACCAATTGGGAGTTTACATTTTACCATTTAGAGTTTGCGCTTATTATTCTGAATTTTAATCATTTGTAATTTTATCATTCACAATTTGTGTTTGTTTTTATTAATATGAGATATTCATTAAGCATTTTTAGTGGTGGACAGCTCAGGCAGACCAAACTCTGGTCTTCAGACCAGAGTGGAATCTGAACCTGGGAATTAATCAGATAACTGGGAATTATATTAATAACTGGGATTTAATTTGACAACTGAGTCCTGAATTTAAATTCAATTGATCATAAAATAAACTGCAATGTACTAACCTAGCCACTATACGATATTTTAAATTTAGCAAATTGGAAGGTGTTTAAATTTTGTAACTTTTGTTTGTTTTTGAAAGTGTTGTTAATAAAGTAAGTTTTAGTTTAACATATAAATGAGTTGAGTTTCTTTGTTGGCTGTGCTCTATTTAATTCTGGGTTAAAGGTAAGTGAAGTTTTAGAGAATTTGTTGATTGTTGATGATAATTATAAAAGGTTAACAACGAAGAAATATGCACAGGCCAAACTGTAGAAAATGCAATTAGTAAATGAAACATTAGGAAAAGCAATTAGAAAAAGAAACATTATTAAAATAAGTTAAACTCTCTAATATTGAAGTGTAGTAAGCAATGTAATATTAAATGGTAAAAAAAAGGAAACAAGGATTATTAATACATATAAAAAAAAAAACCTAAATTAACTTATAATGACTTCAAAAGTAAAAAAAAAAGGAAATCTAAAAATAATATGAAAAACAAATAAAGCTTTCTTTTTCTTCCTCACAACAATATTCATTTTTTCATTTTTTATGTAAATAACATCTATGGTTAGGCTTTAAATGGGAGTGTTAATATAAACACTTTGGATACTTATATTTCTGAATTAAATAAAAATGTAAAAAATTTGTATTTGTTTTGCCAATAATAGGATATCTTCTATAAATATATAAAATAACATTAATATTTATAACTTTTTTTTTTTTTTGAAAAACCGAATTTTTTGTCTGAGTGAGATTTTGTTTCACTGTACTAACTTTCACTCAAACGACACTTCAAAACTATAAAAGATAGATATAAACAGTATGGGACAAAAATGTTCAGTAGGAAATCCAATTTCTAGATTAATATTTTTTTGTTTGTTTGTTATTTTATATATACAAAGTTCTTATAGTTTTCAAGCTTGGTCTTGAGAAAAAGTTGAAAAAGATTAAAAATTTTTCGTTCTTAGCATTTATAATGCTTATATCTCAAAAACTAAAAATACTAACTATGAGCAGTAAGCAAGTAATTTGTTGCTCTTTGAAAGCCCTACAAGAACGTTGCTCTTTGAAAACCCTACAAGTATATAATTGAATTTTGAATTGAGTTCTTAGTTTACAAAATTAACAGTTAATAATTTCAATATTTTATTATTTTGAACTATTTTGAAATGGTGGTTCTAATTTCGATATTTTAATCTGTTTGGAAGATGCTTAAAGAGGACAAACCGCCCACAAAGAAAGATGTTATTCAGATAAAACCATTTCGACTTCATTGGACTAGAGCCACTGCCAAATTTTTTTCTTAGAAATCAGCATACAACTATTGTAAAGCTATAGTAGACTATGGTCCTGGATGAGTCCTGGCCTAATGATTATGTGCTAGGGACATCCATAGGTAGGAGGACAGATAAGACTCTTACCCTTCAAGAAAAATACTAAAGAACTTGCAATCCTTGGGAAATTTAAATTTAGTTCAAAATCTCAAGTTAAAATTACAGTTTTTCATCAAAAACATGGAAATTTTTAGTGAGAACTGGAAAAAACCATTGTTTGTTCATCTTTAAGATTTAGGCTGCTTTTATATTTATATAATTTTTTCTGTATTATACTTAAAAAAAAAATTATTTTATTTTTTTTATTATTATTTATTTAAATTTGCTTTCATGTTTTTTTACTATCAAATTGAATGATTATTTTTTTTAAATGTTTTATAGGATACTGAATTAAAATTTGTTTCACTAAACATGATTGCAATCTTGTTATATGGGACTATATTTGGCTCTAGAAGTTTGTGAAATAATTTTCTGGGAAAACACAAATGTTTAAAATCAAACCTTAAAATTAATTGGAATATCATTTTAAGGTTTGATTTTAAACCCTATGCCTTTTGAGGAAGTCATGATGGTGGGTTATGAATGCATCAAACAAAGAAGGGGGCCTGAAATGGGATGGAAATATATCAGGGAGCCCAACATTTCTATGGATAGCATGTACAGATGTGTTATCTTAAATAATAAAAGGCAATGTCTGTCTGTGTGTCTGTCTTATACACTATACGTTCAGCGACCGCGCGTCGGAGAGCTACGAAATTTGGCAATCGGAGACCCGGGGGGGTGGGAAGGGGACACGTGAAAACCGATTTTTAAAATTTTAATTATTTTTTTTGTTATTTAATGTTTTATGCGATTTCGACCGTTTTTTGACCTTTTTGCCCTATTTCCTCCACGATCCGGACGTCGTAGAAAAAAACAAATCACACCATCGGAAAGAGCAGACAATTGCGAGTAAAAATATATCAATTTCAAATTTCAATTTCGATTGCTAATATTTTTTAAAGATTTTAAAACAAAAGTTACTTTCTGTTCGAAAAAACCAACTTTCGTTTTTAAATCCTTCCATCATAAAAACTACTCATAATTTTGACTAATAATTTACATTTTTAGAAAGGTCAAACATCTGGCATTCTTACAAGTCCAATCTGGTGAGGAAATATTCCGTATTGCCCACAGGATCGAGATTTTAAAAGTTTCCGAATTTCAATTTCTCGGCATGCCGCTTCTTAACCGGCGTTTCTCCCCCGCAGAAGGAGGGAAGGTGGTGGGTGGGGACGTCAAGGTGGAGGTGACGTCACGGTTCTGAATGCAGCTCCTTTACTCCATATAAATTATTATATTTATATTTTAAATGATGGAACGATATGGATTTTTTAAATGTATATTTTAACTTTTGGATATTTTAAATGGATATTTTAATTTTATGGATATTTTAAATGATGGAACAATGAAACAATGGAATGAGGATGATGGAATTAAGCATATGGTCATTTTAAATTGCAAATTAGCGTGCGGGAAGTTAGCGGTAGGCCCGGGTTCGATTCCCGCAACTGCCAAAACTGCCGCCGTGTTTACGTGGAATACGATCACGTTAAATATGTGGGTCCGTAAGTTCTTCCGAGAGGTTGGTGGTAGGGGAAGGAGGATACGGCCCCTGTGGATGCCTCCCCCACTGGGTTCCCGTCTAAATTGGGTGAATATATAGAAAGTTATGGAGGTTGTCTCGGAGGGCGCGGCAGCCCAGTGGTTAGCGCGCGGGAATTGCACTCAGTAGGCCCGGGTTCGATTCCCGCCACTGCCAAAACTTACGCCACGTTCACGCAGAGTACGATCACGTTAAACATGTGGATTCGTGAGTCCTTCCGAGAGGTTGGTGGTAGGGGAAGGAGGGTACGGTCTAAATTGGGTGAATAAAAAGAAAGTTATGGAGATTGTCGCGGAGGGCGAAGTAGCCCAGTGGTTAGCGCGCGGGAATTGCATGCGGTAGGCCCGGGTTCGATTTCCAAAATTGCCGCCGTGTTCACGCGGAGTACGATCACGCGGAATAAACATGTAGGTCTGTAAGTCCTTTCGAGAGGTTGGTGGTTGGGGAAGGAGGGTACGGTCCCCGTGGGTGCCCCTCCCACTGGGTTCCGGTCTAAATTCTGTAAATAAAAAGAAAGTTATGGAAAATGTCGCGGAGGGCGAAGTATCCCGTCGTTAGCGCGCGGGATTTGCACTAGCGCGCGGGAATTTCTCTCGGTAGGCCCGGGTTCGATTCCCGCCACTGCCAAAACTGCAGCCGCGTTCACGTGGAGTACGATCACTTTAAACATGTGGGATCGTAAGTCCTTCAGAGAGGTTGGTGGTAGGGGAAGGAGCGTACGGTCTCTGTGGATGCCTCCCCCACTGAGTTCCTGTCTGAATTGGGTGGCACTTCCTGGCCATCCAAACAGTTACCTTACACCTTTCTGGTATGGATATTTTAAATGGATATTTTAATTTATAGATATTTTAAATGGATATTTTAATTTTATGGATATTTTAAATAATGGAACGAGGATGATGGAATTAAGCGCTTATCATATGGTCATTATAAAATTTAAATTAGCGCGCGAGAATTGCACTCGGTAGGCCCGGGTTCGATTTCCGCCACTGACACGGAGTACGATCATGTTAAACATATGGGTCCGTATGTATTTCCGAGATGTTGGTGGTAGGGGAAGGAGGGTACGTTCCCTGTGGATGCCTCCCCCACTGGGTTCCGGTCTAAATTGGGTGGCACATCCTGGCCATCCAACCAGTTACCTCACACCTTTCTGGTAGGTCGCGCCAACGAGTTTGCCACAGTTGGAATTTGCCACGATCAGAATTTTCAAGGGTTGCGAACAGGCTGGTCGCCAAAGGCGGCTAGTTGAGAATATAGATGAACTAATAACAATTAACATTAAATTTCAACATGTGTTCTCAAGTTGATTTACTCTTCCAATGTGGTGAAAATATCCAAGAAAATTTTAATATACCTGTCAGACATATCTTTTTAGAATCAATGCATTGATTCCATGATCTATCATTATTATAAGTATCTCGACAATTAAAGTGACTGTGCCAAAAAATAAACTTTATATGTGGTACGGTCTATTAGTGTGTTACTGTATATAAATATACATACATACTATATATAAAATATATGAGCAAAAAAATTTAAAATTTGACCAATTTAAAAGAATTAAAATAAAATTAGTTCTTAATATAAAGTTGATTAAGCGGTAAAGATATAATTATTGATTTTGTGAAGCATTGAAAGTGAATACAAATACATATTTGCAATAATGTCATAACTGGTTTTGTATACTGTCATATAATTAGACAGTTGTAAATTTAGAACCAACACAAATAATATGGGTATTGAAACCACTACAAACATCTTTGCATACTCAGAAGTCACTTGGATTCAAACCTGGCACCCATCAATTTCAAAGTCAGAGCACTAATGGCTTTCAATAACACAGGCAGCAAAAGACAGATCCTTAAAAGCTATTTTGTTAAAAGCTGTAACTATAACCATTCTTTGTAAATAATTGTACATAAATGCTACAGATTGTTTTTAACACTTTCCAACATAGTTGAAAAGTGTTTATGACTTTGTTCATATTGTATGTTCATTCACACGATAACTACCATGAAAATGGCTTTATCAAAATGAAATTGTAGCATGTTGTTAAGACGGTCTGTGGGTCATATGGGAATGAAAATGAATAATATCACCCAATTAGTTTTGGATTGAACTCTGGTTAAAAAAGTGAAATACATTGAACCTTATGGGACTGAATTTTTCAAACCTTTTTAGGCGAAGTTAAAATTCACAAATTACTTCAAAAATTTTAGAAAATATTTAAATTATCCCATAAAATATATAAAAAAAAAATATCAGCAAAATGTGTTTGGTAGTTTTTTAAATAAAAATTAAAATAATAATTACACCCATATTATATGAAGAGATCATGTGACCCACTTCAAAATGAAATATTACATCCATCTTTTTTTCCCAGTTTTAAAATCGTGATTTTTAAAGTTCTTTTAAATTTATATTTATTGTTGCATCCATCCTAAAACCGCTTTATTTTTGCGTATTTTCTGTGGATCTATTATTATCTGTGCCAATGCAATTACAATATTTTTGAGTTTAAATGATCATCAAACTTTGATTATTTCTACAACAAAGCATGATTGTAATGGATTCAGAATGTAAACAAGTGATTGTAAGATGAGTGATATAAGAATTGCTGAATTTTTTTTTCACTCAAAATTATTTAGCTCTGGAGTCTCAAATAAAAGTGATATGAATGAAATATTTATTGCTTTTACATAGAGAGCCAGACGATTTATATTTGGATGAAGTCATATGAATAAAGTTCATTTTTTTATGAAGTTTTTAAATATGATAAATTACGTTATTACTAGTACTGTAATAATTTAAAATATATCACCGCTGAATTAAGGTATTTTGGGGAAATATTTTTAATAAAATTGTAACATTTGTCATTTTCAAAATGAATTAAAAATTAATTAACACAGAATTCTGTCGATCCGCTCTACCCCCCCCCCCCCCCCCTTCTCTTTTTTTTTTTTTTTTAATTATAAGGGTTTCCATGAAACAGCATGCCCCCTCCCAAACATGGGAAAGATTGCATCATCAAATAAAATTAATTTACTAATAAAAATAGACTTTTTCTCCTTTTAACTGAAAATTTCGAGTAAGCTACTTCCCCCTATATACTCTTCATTTTTCTATCACATTTGAGGAAACAGATCGACAGAATTCTACTTGTTTCTTTTAGAAAAAAATTCCCCATAAGTGCCCCCTCCCTCTACGTTTTTGTGTTTCAGTCACATTTCAGAGGATGTGTCATTGGAATTCTATAATATTGATAATCAAATGAATATAATTAAAAGAATATACACATTCATACAAACTAGTTTTCACTGACTGATAGTAGTTTCCACTAAATAGTAAATAGCGAACTAACTGACTGTTCTATATAAGGAATTTCTAGCCTTGCAAGTTAAAGTGTCACATGACCTATTTATGAATAGATCAAAAACTTTTGCTTTTCTTTCAGCTTAAAATATGATTCAAATTTTCTTCAAAACTTTTTATAGAATCATGCCTTCACATTTTTGCCCCTATCTTTGTTATATTTTTTTAGAGAAACACGCAGTTTTGTAATTTCATCTTTTAATATTAATTTAATTTTAATTCAGTTCCCAATTGTTTCTCTATTGTACATTATAAGTAGAGATAAGCATATAACACTTTACTTGAATTTGAATATTAACCAGATCTTGATTATTCAATACCATAAATAATTATTTCAGATTGTTAATAAATAATATTTACATTTCTTAACTATTATTAATTATTAGTAAATAAATTATGAGGTAAATAATGAAAAAGTAAAAAGTTAATAAAACCACATTGATTTAGAAATGAAACTTTTTATCCTAAATGTTAATTGCTTTACAACAGGGATTTTTTTAGACACTCTTAACTAAGCTTGATTAATTCTAACGGTTTCTAACCTACTGCAGATTTTTATTTTAAAAAACAAGCATTGGAACACATTCAAAATACAGTCTTTTTTCTTCTTCTTATGTCATAAATTAAGTCAGACGTACTGAAGAATCATCCTTAGAAAACTGTTGATGGTGGTATGATTAAATACTTTGAAAATAATTCCCTCAAACGAAGATACAAACTGTTCTTTTTCCAGTAGTGAGAAATGTTTTCATTTGGTGGAATCATACTTTCTTCTAGGTACTTTTGAAATTTTTTTTTCTGGGGTATACTAACATTTTATTCCAGAACCTCTTGTTAATCATGGTGCAATATTCAAGGTATTCAAATTTCTTCAAGTGAAGTTCAACTTTCTAGTATTCGAGTATTCATGAATAATTTTCATCCATTTCTAATTATAAGTAATTTCTAAATAATACAATTCATATTTTTCAGATGTTTTATAAGCATTTCTTTTTATAGGCTATTTTTGATCCAATGGATGAAATCATTTCTCTCATTGCTGCTGCAGTTCATGATGTTGATCATCCTGGAAGGAACAGTGCTTTCTTGTGCAACACAGGAAATGATTTAGCCATTTTATATAATGACTTGTAAGTATACTAACACAAACAGTTTTTTTTTTTTTTTCATTTGTACTCCCTTACTTACAGTGCACATATCTGCATATTATTTCAATGAGTACAGTGAGTATGAGGTTGGATCAAAAAATACCCAAACAAGCATTATAAAACTTCATTAATAAAAAGTATTTTAAATTAAAATATCCTTTTCAAAAAATGCCCTGCTTCAGCTACACATTTTTGGAATCCTATGCAGCAAATACACAGGCCCTTCTACCCTATATTTTACACAACCTATTTTCAATCACTGTTTATACAACTCAGACCCTCAAGCCTCTCGGGGTTCCTATGCAATGCAGCATTTTTACCCACCTCCCCCTCTGTTGGTGGTCTGTGCTCCCTATTCCACATCTGTAAAAACTTCTTTTAGGCACTTTTGAGAGTTGCTCTTACAATTTTTCTTTGTTCTCCTTTCCTATGAACATAGTAGTAAATATTTCAGTTTTGGAAGTAAAAAGTACATCACAGCCAAGTCAAGTGAGTATAATAGCTGAGACATTGCTCTGTTCTTTGCCAGAAAAAGCTGGAATTAGAAGGGATGCATACCCTAGCACATTGTCACAATACAGTATCAACAATCTTTTTCTCTTAACTTCTGGCCACTTCTTCCTCTATAGCTACTTTAGGACTGCCAGATAAAAATATTGATTAAAATTTTAAATGTTGATTAGTTGATAAAAATTACTATGGCACTGCATATCAATTTACTAAAACAACTATGATTTGAACAAAATGACTTGTTAAAATGAGCTCAATGGCAGTCAATTCACAAATGGTGACCCCAGCATATATTGCCAGTTTTTTCCCTCATCCATTAACTAGGTATTTAATTGTATATGTGGTTTTGTTCGATTTTTTTTTATCAAAAATGAATGCATGTTGTAAAAACTCTTAATTACATTTTATCAACTTTTGAAATAAAGTTCATCTGTGTCGAAAACCCAGAACGACCGACTCATCCGAGGACTTGAGCAGCAAGGTGGTCGTCCGAAGTTCATCTGTGTGTATATGCATATTATTTGTTCCTGAGGTATAACAAGAACTATTGTAAATTTAAGTTATGTATAAAATCTAAAACAAGATTTTTTTTTTAATTGTGCTTTGCATGATTAATCAGAAAGTTAGTCACGATATTGATAGCATTTCTCTCTTTGAAAAATAGAAATATAATTTCTATATACATAAAAAAATTATCTGTATTTTTTTCATGAAAATAATATTTATAATCAATAATTTATTTATTATCAATCTGCCTAAAATCGACTAATTTATCACCTTCTGTGAGCCATTACTTACGTGGTAGAATAAATGTTTATTCACTAATTAATTGCTCACTAACTTAAGCACTTATAAAAATTTCAATGTGTTATCATTCTTATGCTCAATTTTTCTTATATTGATCATAGATCTTGTTAATATTTGAACATCCATACAGGGTGTTCATAAAAGGCAAAGACTTTATTTTCTTACATATTGATCCTTGGCATATGTTTGCAAATACAAAGTTTCTTAAGGTGTAGAATTTTATGAAAATAATCTCAACTCTGGGTGGTATTTTTGGAATAATTTTAAGTTTTAACTTTTACACAGTCTCGTTAAAAGTTTTAATTAGTAGAACAGTCCTTACAACTTCACGAGTTAAAATAAGAAAGTTCCATCTCTTTACCTGGAAAATTTGCAGAAATATTATTAATGAAAATTTGGCAAATTGAATACTAACAAATTGAATTATCATGCAAATATGCAAATTTAAACAATGCTTAGAAGCTATCTTATCTTAGTTTTAGCGAGACTTTGGAAAGTTACTACCAATAAAATAAATAAGTTAAAATTTAATGTAAAAAATAACTTTTTAAAGGTGTTATTACCAAGTCTGGTTTTAACAATCTTGCAAACACTTTTGTAAAATGGGAAAGAAACATTCCTATAAACAATACACCACTAAGAAAATCCTTTCTATTATTTGAAGCCAACACATGTCTTTATTCTTTGAAGCAAAATTTTAAATAAAATAAAGTTTGTAAATTTTATAAACACTAAAAATTTTAGTTTACCATAATTTCATGAAGTTATATCATCTGCTTAAATGAACCATTCAATGGCAAAATCCTGTTTCACATATTAAAAACTCACTAATTAAGCTCACTCACATGTAAAATTTCAGAGCAATGGTATAATATTTTATTCTTAATTTTTTAGAAAAATAGAAAAATGTGAATTTGAGAAAAACCACTTTAAAGATTAAATTCCATATATTTAAGATATAGAAGAAATATTTCTTCAAAATACCAGTACCTCATACATAGACCCTTCTATTAGGTTCGAACACTTGGGTCAACATGTGATTGAACCCTGGGAGTTGTATGACATTCCTGTCAAGTGCCTGCTTACTTTTGCCTCGGCTACTGGTCTCTTTTCTTGAGGACCTTCGCTTTTTGGAGTAGTACAATAGACCTCTGGTCGATGTGCTAGGCTCTTCTGGATCCACCTGCTTTCATATCATTCATTCATTCATTAGATCCTTCTATTCATGTGCAGCTTTATTTATCATTCTATTTGCCCTACTGGCATATTGATGATTTTGCCTTGATCATAGTCACTTTCACACATATAAAATTAGCTTCTGAAACAACATTTACAGAGAATCCTTCTAATTTAAACCCTAATTCTTTCACTATATTTACTCCCTATCAAATGATGCAATTTCTTAATTTACATTTGAAAAATAGATATTTCGATTCATAGCTAAAATCAGGCTTTGTTTCCATTATTTAACATCATATCAATAGACATATCAATAGACATTTTTTATTGTTGCGGGCATAATTTTAGTCTAATTGCACTGCAGTATCTTTTAAATTGTACCCCAAAGTGTAAATTATTTTTTAAAACTATTTCTGAAAAAAAAAATCAATGTATTTTAATCTGATGTGTTATCCATAATCTCTACTTATTGATATACTTTGTGTGAAACAAATATGTGATGACTGACTTTGTATCTTTTAGATCTGTTCTTGAAAGTCACCATTCAGCACTTGCTTTTAAGTTGACCATGTCATCTGAAAAAGTTAACATCTTTCAGCATTTAAATAAGGAAAGTTATAAGGAAGTGAGGAGATCCATTATTGATATGGTTTTAGCAACTGAAATGACAAAGCATTTTGAACATTTATCTAAATTTGTTAATGTATTTACAAAATCTGTTGAAGCAGAGGAAGATGAAATGGAATCTTCTGTAAGTGTTTATTTTTATAAATGTATTTTACTTTTGTGAAAGGAAATGTTTTAATATTGTATAGTTTTTCTGTTAATGCAGTTATGATTTTGCATGATGTATATTTTGGCACTATGTTTTACTTTTGTATAAACTCCATAAAATGTGTTATATTTTACAGTGTACTTCTGTTATATGCATGCAAAGTCCTATACATATACAAAATGCTATACATATGCAAAGCCTTTCAAATCTGAAATCTTTATAAATTCAGCATAATTTTCTTTTTCAACTTCAATCTTTTGCACACTTGTGTACAAAACCTAAGGACAGCTACATTTTTACCTGTATGTTCATTTATTCATGGCTGCAGCCAAATATGGATGAATTTGAAACTTTATACCTTAACAAAAAGGACTTCTTTCAAACACAATTCACTTAGCACAGTATTTTATTCTTTTAAGTCCTATTATGTGATCCCCATTTGCATGTAATTAGATAATTTGCATGTCTACCTGCATTCTACTCAAAATCATCTGTTAAGTAACTTGCCACAAGCTGATTTTTCTAAATTTGTAACCTTCTGAAGTTGTAATCGTCAGAAATAGTTTTCATTTTTAGGTTTTGGACACCAATGTACTTTTATAAAATATTTAAGTACTAAAATCTTTTTTAAATGTAAAAGAATTAAATTCAAATTCCTTCAAATTCAATCCCTTCAAATCAAATACAAGAAAATATTCATGCAGAATGTGTTTTTGTCCTTTTTCAAAATCTACTTGCTACATAATTATAATACTATGCTACACAATAAGTATTAGCCTGCAGGTTTGCTGAAAAGCATAAAGAATTAAAAATTTCAAAAGTACATTCATATTTATTTTACTTTCCATACTATACGTGTATATGTAATGGGGGTCAAAAATTAAAAATCAGTTTCCACAGATTTGCTCACTTTATTCATCATAAATCACAAAAAATATTTTTTCCTGATCTCTCTCTATGTGTGTGTATATGCAATGCATGTATCCATTCTTAATACAGTGGCTTATGTTTTACCATGGTGTTGATTACATTTAGATGCAGACGAACTAAAAAAAAAAACATTAGGTATCCTCATTTGAATAAAAATCTAAGAATTAAAATATCTAACTAACTGCATCATACTAGATCACATGAAGGAATGCATAAAATTATGCATGGGATTCCCTCCCAGCTGCACTACTTACACTTCTAAAATCTCTAGGAACATCACCTCTCCCGATCAATGCTATTATTTATTGGAAGAGAGAGATTTATTAGGAGAGTATGACCTTATAAAATGCACATTCAACAAAATATACATCTCCTACAAATAGTGAAATTCACTCTTACTTTAAATTAAGAATATTAAATTAGTAATTCCCATAAAGTGATAGTGATTATCAAAAAATTTATATTTAATTTTCAGTTTCAGAGATATTGAAAACTTGACAACATTTCCCAAAAGTTCCTAAGTTGATGATATTGCATGTATTTGCCACCAAAGGGAATGGGCGTGTTAAGATAATAGCTTATTTTTATATAGTATGAATACTTGTTTCATTCATAGGGTTTTATAAATACATGTACCACACTCACTCAAGCTTCTCTGAGATAGATTCTAATTTGCAGAAGTTTTGGTGATTGGACATTACTGAAATGCATCAATGTGCAAAACAAAAATTAATAATTATTTAAATTCAATTCAGTTTCAAATAAATATATTTTTTATATTATTTAGTATTATTAAAACTCATTCCAATTAATATAAATTACAAAAGTCATACAAATGTAGCAAAGTCATGTGTTGACTACTGGAAATTTTTATGTATTATTTGTCTTGTTATATGAATATTCATATGGAATTGAGATCTAGTTTAAAGGAACCAGAAGAGAAAATTTGAATATAAATTGTATTTTGTATTTCTTGTTTCTTATAGATAGCTGCTCTTCATATTTTGGTATTTTTCATTCATTAGTTTATGAAAAAATCCACTCTGTTTTACTGTATATCAAAGATTTAAATTTAAAGGTTAACCTTAATCATTATTTTTTCTAAATGAATATCCTAAAGTATTAGAAACATTTTCCTTCCTTCTTTTTACTTTACAGTGGTCTGTGCATGGTTTGTTTGTTTTTTCTTCTCACATGACTCTATTATGATAAACAAACTCTTATGAAAATGCAAACCAACTAATGATGAAAACTTCAGGCAAATTTATTAGTTTCACTTTGTAGGTGATTTAAAAAATAAACTGATTTGTGTATTTTGTATTTTCATATTGTATAGCTTTGTTGATTTGAACTTATATGTGAAAAGTCCAATTTTAGATATTTAAATTTTTTTTACAAAAAATCCTTTACAAATATTAGAATGGGTGTGAGGTTTTGAATTTTGTTAAAAATTCATTTTTAGAATGAGAAACTGGTAAGAGGAGTACTTTTGAAATATAAAATTTGAGAAGTATACTAAAATAACTTCCTTCTAAACAGCCTGGCTTGCAAAAATTAAGATTTAAGATTGATACTTCATATAAATAAGATTTTAAGTTTGTGAAAAAATCTTATTTCATTATTATTATTTTTTTTTTCTTATTAGTAAAATTTCAGATTTTGTTGGAGGTATTAAAAAAAAAATTTAAGTGAAGATATATTCCGATTCTTCTTTACAAAAAAATCCTTTAATTCCTTGTTTGCCCCAACAAAATTAGCTGTGTTATCTGAAAAAACTTCAGCACATTTCCTTTTCCTAGCCACAAAATATTTTACAGTTAATATAAGGGATTTTAATGCCAACTCAGGGACCTCTTCTACATTGATTACTTTTATTATGAAGCAAATGAATATACAAATATAAATTTACATAAGAGCTTCCTTTCTCTGGATTTTTTTTTCTATGAAAGAAAGACCACATAGATCAATCAATTCCTACTAAATCAAGCATAAAATCTGGATTTGTTCTTTTTTTAAATAAATCTCCCATCTTCTGGCAACACACTTTAAGATTTGATTTAAAACATTGAAAATAGTCATGCAGTGTTTTCTTACTCAAATTTTAGCCATTTAAAGGCCAATAACTTTGCCTGATTTGCTAAAGGAGGCCTAAATATAAATATTTTTACTTTCCTTATATACATATGTATAAGGAAAGTATTGTGATAGGGTCGAAAATTCGAATGAGTTTTAGACGGGAGAGAACGTTTCAAGCATCCCTGATCATGAATCAAACATTTTTGAGGTGATGTCTGTGTGTACACACAGACATCAGTGAGTCTGTGGAGACGATATCTCACGAACGAATGGAGCGATTCGAATGAAATTCGGTACAAAAATCACAGTCTGTGAATACTTGAAGCTTATTGTTTTTAAACGTAATCAAATGTTCAGAACTCCCCTAAAGTTTTGAGCGAAATTTTGAAAAAATCACCAAAAAATCCAAACCTTTAATAAAGTTATGCAAATAGACATTTCTTATGTAATTTTTCCTTAGAAAACGATTGACATAAACTAGCTAGCATGAACCGTTCTCGAGATATTGCACATTTTTCAAATAAATTTATCAAAAAATCCCATAAATTAAAAAATAATATAAACTGTTGAGAAACATGTTCATTTTTCATATGTAATATCATGCGATAAATTTGGTGACATCAATTCTCATGAATCTAGCTCGTTCCATTCATAAGAAAAGGTACTTTGAGTAATACTTTTGTATTTGAACACCAATAGTCATTTATCTGCTATAAGAATAACTTATTAATATTATCATTATCATAATGCTTGGCGAGATTTTGGCTACGAAGTGGGCAGAATGTCAGCAATTTGGCGACTTTTTAAAATGTTGACAAATTAACGAAAATCTCGCCAAATGAATAAAAATGACTCTAAATCGATGAAAATAATGACTAATTGTCCTAAATTCAATATCTTGGAAAGAATATATCTACTATAAGAAAAATCTATTTCTTTTACTGTAAAAGTAGTAAATTCAGTGCATTATATAAGGAAAGTCATGTGTTGCCCACATCAGATTTTTTATGATAATATTGAATTATTAAATGTATGATAATATTTAATAATTCAATATTAACTTGTTAACTTGCTTTTAGGGGGAAGCAAAACTGGGTGTTTGCTGTCATAACTGTTGAAAGAGTTAGTCAATCTTCCTTCTACCTAAGTAACTGCTCTTTATCAAGAAAAGGTGATAAGTTGTTTATCATACTTGAAAGGGGAGCATTAGAATTTGTTTGCAAACCCTTGATATCATCTTCAAACTCCAGATTGGGTTTTCTTGATTAGGAAGTTCTCTGCTAACTTGATCTCATGGCTGAGAGGGCTAAATTTGGGGGGGGGGGGGAGCAGAATATTTACAGTTGTTAAAAAACCTAAAAATATAAGCTAAAACACACACAATTTTTATATATTTATTGTTAATATTGAATAAAAAATCTGAGTTCAGGAGTAATGCAAAAAGAAAGCGATATGCTAGGGTCACGTTGTTTTGAGTTCTCAGAGTTCATCTTCATCTCAGGAAATTACTCTTCTTCTGGGATGCAGGAATCCTCATCTAAGGTATGTAGGTCACAAGATGTCAGAAATAAAAGCCTTTCCACCACATGGAATTTCCAGGAAGGTTGTCAACACTTGTTCTGAGTTTATCATTTGAATGAAGCATCAGTGCCTTAGTTAAATTTCTAGTTATTGGTTGTACAATAGGGTGCAATTTATATTTTCAAACATAGTACACCCAACTCTTTTTTTTTTATATGCTTTTTTTTTTACACGAATTTGAAGTTACACGGTTCAAAAAAGTCTTCCTTTTTTAAAAAATTTATTTAATCTGACACGATTTCAAAGTCATTGTTTTATACTTGTGTACGTGACCATGAGCAGTCTAGTATAAATTTCAGTCTTTGGTACCAGTGTTTTAAAAACAAATTCACGTTTTTCCCACACTTCAAAAATTAGGCAGCACTGTGCACTGCTATGTTATCGAATAAGGGGATATCCCAGCAACTACTGGGGAATCCCCTTATTCGATAACTCTTGCCTACCCATTTTGTATGACATTTACATAACATATTGCATCATTAAATTGTTTAAGTTTATTAGCTCACAATATTTAATCAATTGTTCTTGTTCTATGAATTATGTATTTTAAGTTTTATTGCTCAATAAAATTGCATATGTATGTATATATCATTTGTATGCATATCAGAACTTTTACAGTTTTCAGCATTTTTTTACATGGTTTTTAAACTAAATATAGTTCTTTATTTCATCTTACACGATTTTCAGATAACATGGAACGTATCCCCAATTTTACTATAGGAAACTTATCTTTTTTTACACGGTTTCTTTTACACAAATTTCTGAAGAACATATCTACAGTGTAAAAAAAGAGTTGGGTGCACTTTGACTTTCCAAGAATGTCACCAATTCATCAAATTGGGGAACTTTTTTTTTTTGAGTGAATTCAGAATGTTTTCTTATTTCAATATCTAGCTTTTAGAGAATAATATTAATTAATATGTCATCAGATAGATTATTCCAGGAGCTTTAATGCTTTCAATTTTTTCTTTACACAAAGATCGTTGATCTTGATCTCATGTTGAATTTTATCATATTTGATAATAACTGATAGATGAGAGTCTTTGAGTAATTCGCTTTCAAATCTGTCTATTAAGGCTGTGAATAATGATGCAGAAGAATCTTTGGATGATTCAATCATTTTCACATTGCCTGTTAATGATGTTCTTAAATAAAATAAATTTTGTGAATCATTGCATTCTTCATTTTTTGCTTAATTGCATAAACTATGTTTTGAAAGTCAGCCATTCATCATATTTCTTTTGCAATGTCATACCTTTTATTTTTAAACATCCATTTTTTGAATGATCAATTTTTATATTTTCCACTAAAAAAAGGAAGGTTGATTTCTGGGTGTTTTATTTTGGTTCTAGAATCTGTTTTATATTTGTTTCCATGGCAAGTTCTTACAACACTAGAAGCAGAGTTTTTAAAGGAATCAAAGCAGATTTTCAGGCTTACCTTCAATCTTTCTATGTGATTTTCAGTATTTTCTAAATCAGTCTCAATTTTAGAAATTTAATTGACACTTGGAATCTTGTAGTATTGTTTGCACAGTTCTTCGAGTTTCATTACAAGTTCACTCGATGTCATATCCTTTGTAAGTGTTTTATCTTGCACAAATGTTTCTAATTTTGTGATATTGCCCTTGATTGCACCTTTCAATTTGTCAAGTTTCTCCATAGCTCCAGCTTGATGGACCACTTTTTTATGCAAAAAATGTAAGGGGGTTCCTAAAATAGAACAGACAAGGAAAGGATATACATTTCTTGATAAATGTAAATGGGGAATATACCTGCTAACAACTACATGGGGAAAACTTCCTGCTTGAGGACACAACCTCTTCTATACAGAGTTATTAGAGTTCTGTTTTTTAACTAAATTCCCCACTGCATCATGTAATCTATCTCAATGCAACAGATAGAATTCTTGCACATACTCAGACACTGATCTTAAACAGTTCCTGATAAAATCATTAAAATAGAAATAAATGAATGTCTTGAAAATTTTGTGAATCTAGATTTATTAGTTTCTGAGAAAAAAAGTACCTTAAAGCCCTCAATTTAACATGTCAAAAACCTGCTACTATCTGGTCTTATCACCCTTATTATACCTTTAAATTCTAATATAATTTTTTTTATGATCTTAGTTTTCATTCATGGGTTTCTATTTGTGTATGAAAACATCATTTTTTGTTTTCTATCTTCCAGCTTGAACCAACATCACCAGATCTTGCTGCTATGTCAACTCCTGAAAATATTGTTCTGGTAAAAAGAATTCTTATAAAATGTGCAGATGTTTCAAATCCGGCAAGGCCTCTCAACTCTTGCAGAGAATGGGCTTATAGGATTGCTGAAGAGTACATAGCACAAGTAAATCAATTTAGCATTATATCTCTTGTGTTTGTCTGTATTAGAACTTAGCATTAAGAACTTAGCATTATTAGAAGAAACTCCAGCAATCAATGATGGCTTGCTCAAACCCAGTCAGAGCAGTTCAATTTTCGAAAGATCTCTTTTTAATGTTTCTGTGTCAAGATCTTCAGTGTTGTTGTTGAGACCCAGACCGTACGACCTACCAGAAAGGTGTAAGGTATCAGTTTGGACGGCCAGGAAGTGCCACCCAATTTAGACCAAAACCCAGTAGGGGAGGCATCCACAGGAACCATACCCTCCTTAACCTACCACCAACTTCTCAGAAGAACTTACAGACCCACATGTTTAATGTGATCGTACTCCACGTGAACACAGTGACAGTTTTGGCAGTTGCAGGAATCGAACCCATGCCTACCGAGTGCAATTCCCACGTGCTAACCACTGGGCTGTCACGCCCCAAGATCTTCAGTGTGTCATATGACAAGGTACTTAAAATTCTGACACATAAGAAGTTTGCTTTCTGCCATTGCAAGTATTAGCTATTCCATGCTGAAGGCATTCCACATCATTGATTGGCAATTCCATGCTGTGCAAAACTGATCCATTCATGTTATTATCTGCTTTGGGAACCTCGCCTTTTAAGTGGGTTTTATGAGTATGACACATATACAGTTAAGTAAATGATTGCCTTCCATGCACCCACCTACAATTCAAATTCGCAGACAATACAGTGTATGCTCCTCACCCAATCAATATTATTAATTACAAAACAATCCCTGAAGAAAACAGGTTTACTTTACAACCTCCTAGACCCCCTAACAAAATACAAATTGTTAGGGGCTCTAGGGGATTGGATCAAATTAGGTTCCCAAATCTGATTACTGGAACCCTATTTATTGTGCAATCAACATTTAAAAGCCCTTAAATTATGAAATCTTTTTCAATCATTAAACAAAGGCAGCCAAAAATGTTAAGTAAGCAATAATTTTAAATGTAAATTTACATTAAGTAAATGGAACTAATGTTTTTAACACTTTACAACGTAGTTGAAAGAAAGTGTTCATTCTGTCTGTCTGTCCGTTAGCACGATAACTGCCTTAAAAATGGCTTTATCAGAATGAAATTTTAGTATGTTTTCAGACGGTCTGTGGGACCTATGGGAATATAAATGAATAATGTCACCCAATTAGTTTTTTATTGAACCAGGGTTGAAAAAATGAAATACATTGAACGCTATGGGACCTAATGTTTAAAACATTTTTTAAGCGAATTTAAAATTCACAAATTGCTTCGAAAATTTTAGGAAATATTCAAATTACCCCATAAAATATATAAAAAAAATTTCAGTAAAATATGTTAGGTAGTTTTTTAAATAAAAATTATTTAATATAGGAAGAAAAACAAATTCAATTAAATTCTGACTCTCGTTATATCCTCCAGAAAGAAAAAACAGATATATTATATAATAAATATCTTTTCAAGAGTTTAATTATCTTATATATGAGAAAGATTTCACATTTTAAAATAAATATGGTAGACAACAATTTTTCAAATTTTTAAATAAAATAAATTATTATAGTATTGTGATGAATGAAATAAATGATTGGAAAAATATTTATGAATGAAATGCTGCTTTTATATAGAGGCGATTTATATTTCGATGACGTCATTTGAATAAAGTTCATTTGTTTTTGATGAAGTTTTCAAATATAATAAATTATTATAGTGTTATGATAATTTTAAAAATATTACCGAGGAATGTATCACATTTTAGAGATGTTTGTATAAAATTGCATTGAAGTTGGAAAGTGTTTCATAAACAATGCTTTATGCATGATTGATCTTTCTTGTTAACACTGGTATGGTTCTTGAAATATTTCAAGGTTTTCAACTTAATTTTTAAAATATCTGAAATGTACTAACTGTATATTAGAGTTTACTTTTTATATGAAATACTTTTTGTAATAGTATTGAAAAGCCATTCCAACAAAGCAGCTGAAAGGTTTGGAATGAAAGCTTTTCTATTTTTTAAATTTAGAATTGTGGTTCTGATTTATTTGTGTTTGACATTTTGTCAGGCATTTTTCTAGTTGTAATATTATCATTTATATTTCAGACTGATGAAGAAAAAAGCAAAGGTCTTCCAATTGTGATGCCAGCATTTGACCGTGCCAAATGTAGCATTCCCAAATCACAAATGGGATTTACAGATTATTTTGTGAATGACATGTTTGATGCTTGGGATGGTGAGTCGAATACATTTCTTATGTCAGTGATAAAGATACATATTAATACTTAAACACAAAATATTATTTAGTTATTATAGCAGATTTTTGAACATTCATTATTTGATTAGTAACAGTTTTAAATGACAAAAAGGAACAAATATCAAAAATAATTCTTATCTGATTTATGAATATTAGTGATATATTTCACTAATTGCAATCAATTTTCTGCTCTAAATGATTAATAAACGTTTGAAAATGAGGTTAAGATCTGCAAGAAATTTTAAAGTTTAAAAATTTGATTTTTAGATGTTTAAATGTTAATATATTTATATACATTATCCAGTTTTTACATTTTTAATACATATGTAGATAAAATTTGATTGAAAAACAAAGTGATATTTCATATTACCTGTTACTTATATTAATTTTACAGAAAAATGTATGGCACACACATGGTACTTTTCTCCTATTATTTAACTTTCTTATATTATCCAGATTGTTTCTTGAAAATTTTTTAATTCATTGTTTGATATTAATACACATTTTTAGACCTCCTAAACATGTTTTAAATACTTCTTGAAAGATGCCCATGTTTGTGAGGTGTTGAAGAGTGTTGAAGACCCAGACCACATGATCGACCCAAAGGTTAACGGTAGCAAATTGTGTGGCCGGTTGTTTGTGAGGTGTGAACAACAATAACTTAAGATATAATAAATGTGGCTGGTTGCACACAAAAAGAGACAAGATGGCTTGACACAAGTTGTTTTTATCAGAGACCGACTCAAAGATGAAATTAATGTGGGTTGTTATGGGTCAACCTCACACCAAGATGCTTGTCTCAAACAGTCATAGACTGTTTAAGACAAAGCAAAGAAGGTACCTGGAATTATGTTCTGTCTCTTGGGAGCTCAAGACTTTACTTTATGCATGTGTTTCATCTTACTTATGCATTCATCACTGCTCACCTGTCTAATTTGTGAGATTAAACAGTGTTTGTTTGAAATGGAACTAGATGCAAATAAACTTATTGCTTTGGTTCAGTTAAACTCAAACTTATCAGTGTGGGTGTACTTGCTTTAGTACAGTAAAGACAAACTTATTGTTCAGGTTCAGTTTAGTTCAGTCATCTTCCAATTTCCAGCTTTAGGATCATTCCAAAAAGAATGCTATTAACCACCTATGGAATGAAAATTCCTTTTCTGTTTAATGGGATGTATCCCAAACTTGTGAACTGACATTTTCTCCAAACATAGCAGATAATAATAGCCATCCCTTCATGACTTGCCATGTTGATTCAAAATGAGTTAAATCATCTGAAAAATATAGACAAGTCGCAGAAACATTTTGTCTCTAATGTTTTTGTCTCGGGGCAATTTGTTGCCGACAGTTCTGTGTGTAGCCGGTCCTTCTGTGTGCAGCCAGTCTTAGGTTATGGAAAAAACTGGAGCATTTTTCTTTCCCTACAATGCATAATATAAAGTAAAAATAAAAAATTTTAATATTAAATTTTGCCCAACACAGATTACAAATCAACAGTTTTTGGAATTATATCTGAAAACATGGTTACAATTTGTTTTGAACAAATTGACTAAAACACGTGGAATTTTGTATGATTATTTTAATTTGTAAACATATGAGACCCATTGATTTTCAGAGAGCTCAGGCAGATAAAGACACACAATTTTTCAAACATTGATTTCCTATTAAAAAATGAACAAATATAAAAAATGATAATTTTTTATTTTAAAAAATAGCCATTATTTAGGTATTTTGTTTTTAAAAGAGAATGACATCTTACATAATAAATGGAGATGTGTGTGTGCGTACAGTCTGTAGCCAGAAATCTACATTGTATAACCATGAAATTTGGTACACATATACTTCAGGATCCGAAAAGGTGCATCTCAGCATTATTTTTTAATTTGCTTTTTAATTATTTTATATTTTAGCCCAATACACAAATAGATTCCTTAGTAGCCTAAAATATTATTACAGAGTTTCCATCTTCACACCATCAGAAAAATCGAAGAGTATTCTTTCCAACAATGTTTTAACCAAATCCTTGTGACATTTCCTTCATATTTATTTATTTATTTTTAAATACAAAAAAAAATTTGCATTTTTTATGTAATTATGTATATATATATATATATATATATATAAACGAATCGAAAACTAGTTTATGCATAGTTTTCGATTAAAAATTTCAATTTTTATTTATATACATATATATAATTGAAGAATTTTTATTTTACTTGTATTATATATACCTGAGATTTATCATTAATAGAAAAAGTTCTGATATATATATAGTCATATATATAGTCACTATACATATATATATATATAGAGAGAGAGAGAGAGAGTTCTATAATTTGACTAAAAATTCCATGTAGTATATATATATCAGTATTCTAACAAAATAAAAATTTTGATTTCACAAGTAATTTTAATGTTTGTAATTTTTTAAGTTATCTCATTCAGTCATTGCAATGGACCTTCTGTGAAGTACTCACTTATTCTATGGAGATTTTACTTTCACTTTCTCCTGCTCTAGATCGAACTCATTCTAAAGTTTGAGGGATGAGCGGAATGCTGTGCTAGCGAGTTTTCACTTTCACCCTTTAAAATATAAAGGATTTCTTTTTTAATATTTAGTCGCACGGGGTCAGAGTCATAATTTAGGGATGGGATCTTATTGTGCCCATTGTGTGAAATTTTCACTGTTATTTATACGAATTATTTTTTTTTTATTATTATTTTTTCTATTTAATAAATTCAATTTATCCATGGCAATTTTCCCTCTTATTTATACAAATATATTTTTTAGTTAATTTTTTAGATTAATATTTTTGTTATTTTTTTAAATCAATAAATTTAATTTATTCATGCCTTAACTCCCAGGCAATGGGTACATTTTCTAGTTATTTATAATGCACTGTCCTCGATATTTTACATTTTTTATCTAAAATGTAACAAAAATTCTATAAACTAAATAAGCTCAATATGTTAAAATGGGTGTATATTTATAAGTGTATTTTAACTAGATATAAATTAGCATCCTGGCTTCGGAGTTATCATGATCTTTTCTTGAGATATTAAAAATTTGACTTTCACTGTGAAGAGTGTGAAAGCCCCAGGCCGTCCGGCTCGTCCAGAACTGTGAAGAGTGTGATATCTCTCAAAGGAATAACTCGCAATTTCCATAAAATTTGGATGATTATTTAATGATGACTAAATAAATTAATAGATTAATTAATTTAGTCATTGTAATAAATCTAGTTATTTTCAATTATAAAAAGACTTCAGTTTTTGTTATTATTTTCACACAAAATTGAAATTTTTAGTTTGCAGAGAGAATCACATGTTGAACACATCATTTTAAAAATATATAAAACACTTTTCAAATTTAAGAGGGAAGTTTTTATTTTCTTCCTTTAACCAATAGTTCATTACTTGATATTATTGGTGACAACTAATAAAATATCTAAAATTTAGATTAGAGAGGGGTTGGGGGAGGGGGAATCAGTTAAAAAATAGAAACATTTTAACAAATGGATTGGGATATCAAACAAAACAGCACTTCAAGCCTTGGTGAAAAATACCAAATTTTTTTCATTATTGAATAGACTGGAGGGGTGGTAAAAACATTTTCCCCCCTTGGTCTAAGAAAAGTATTGAACAAAAATATCTGAAACAATTTTCAGAGATGCATCAAATTGATTAGAAAAAGGGAAAAGTGCTGAAATGTGGGATTGAAATTTAAAATATACAGTAAAACCTCTCATTAACCCCTTGCCTGTGCCACCCGAATCCAGTTCGGGCAACCCCTCTGCGCCAAATTTAAAATGCCTGAACTGACTTTGGGCAAGCGAAAAATCAGTGTTTCTATTCCGTTGATCCCGAATTGAGTCTGTTTTGCCTTACCAAATGTTCTACAATATAATTTGTTGTTTTTCCAACAGATGGCGATACTTGTCCACATTTTTTTGGAAGTAGGCGGGATCAGCTAGCTTGATTAGGCGGGATATAAACCGAGTTTATTGTAGAGTGTGATGTCGGCTTGTGTGCCATGTCATATTTTTCGTATATATCATACTATAAAAGATTTGTGAAATTCTGAAAAATGATTCTGTGAAATGATTTGTGAAATTCAAAAGATTATTTGATTTATTTTGCTATAATTAAACAATTTTGAGTAAAATATGAATATAATCCATTAATTTTCCACATGCATGTCAAAATATTAAATATAGTAGTTATTTCATATAAAAATTTATATTTTTACAAAATAAAATTTTTCTAACCTTTTTAAATGTTATAATAGACAAAACTGAAGCATAAAAAAAATTTTTCATTTTTGACCCACTTTCCTGAAATATATTCCACAGGCAAGGGGTTAAAGAACATCCACTGGACATCATACTTTTTGTAATTGAGAGGTGTCCACAAAAGAGAGGGGCCATTTTTCTAACAATAAATTAAATTGCATAATGCTAATTTTACTGTAGACATAGACATGAATAAATGGCGTATCATTTTAAATGCAAAATTACGTTTTTAATGAACTAATAATGTTTTCGCATTTGATTTAGGCAGCAAAATATGTACAATATTGAATGAGTACAAAATTCAAAAAGATGATACAGAAAGTACAAACAGAACGCAGAGAAAAATGCACATTTTATAATTTTGAATGTTGTATATAAATTAAGTGCTTTTAACTACGGAACCCTTGAACAGCATGTTTGCTTCCTAAATTATTATAATTTATCAGGACTCTCCAGAAGGATTTGAAAATGATTAGCAATTATACAAATTTGAATAGCAATTTTCAGATTAACAAAAAAGAATGAAAAGAAATAACATTAAATAAAAATATTCACCATAAATTAGCTAATTTTCTTAAAATCCTCGTAGTTAAACATGTTCTATGATTATTTACTGTAAACAGTGACAAAGTTACTATTATTCGTATAGATCAGAGATATAACACCAAAGTATTAATGCTCTCATAAATGCAAAAAGGCATATATACTCTAATCCTTTTTTGATGCTTTTAGAGTGTTTTTTTTTTTTTTTTTTCATATGAAAGTGCTTGTTAATGGCAAAAAATGGTAGACTCTTACTCTAGTGATAATAAATAGTCAAATGTTAAATTTAAATGCTCTTAATAGAATTATAGTAGAATAGATGACAAATTTTGTAATTGACCCATAAGTAACCTCAGTCTTAATCATTTTTTAAATAGTTCTTTATGGTTTTAAAAAAATACTTTCATGCCATCAGAGGAATTGTATTTCTGTAGAAGATTAGCTTCCATTGACCAAATGACCAAAAAAATCTATTCTCCTAAACGATTTCGCCAATCAATTTTTATTCTGTTCATGTATTTTTTTTTTTTTTTTTTCAAATGGCCAGGCACTTTGACCTTTGTTATTCGCCTTTATTACAGCGGCCAGAGTGTGAACCATTTAGCCATCCATTGACGTTGCCCCAGGCGCACCAGAGGGGGGCGGATCACATTGCACTCACAACACAAACATCCATGCCTTACGTGGGGCGCGAACCCACAACGTGGCGGTCGAGCGATTTCTACAGAAACTCTTGCCTTGACCACTCGACAACCACGTCGGCTCTGTTCATGTATGAGAAGCATCATTTCACACAAACAGTTCATACAGGAATGTGAAACAATATTTTCGGCAGCACAGAGACACTGTGAGTGAGGCATAATAGCGAAGATCTGAAACCAACTACAGTCATAGCTTTTTAGAAGATCAAAATCAATGCAAGCGGTGAGCTTTTCAATTGATATTTTGAAAAAAAAAGTATGTGGTAGGGGGGGGTGATTTTTTTTTATATGAATAACATCTATGCCTGGGATTTCTGTGGTGGAAAACAGAGCGTTACAAAAAATGTAAACACTTTGGATGTTGAAAACCCAGACCGTCCGACTCGTCCATTGGACTCGAGCAACTATTTGGATGGCCATACATACTTTGGATGTGTATACCTTGAACCAAATAGATAAAAATATAAATTTTTCTTGTTTTGATGGAATTGTTCAGATTATGAATACAAAAATAATTTCAATATTTTAATATTTTGATTTTTTTTTTGATAAACTGTCTGCAAACATCTATTTTTCTAACTTTCCTCGAAATTTGTTCAAAACTATAAAAGCTAGATATGAATAGCAAGCAACAAAAATATGCATTAGGAAATTTAATTTTTAAATCTATATTTATTTTTATAAAAGAGTTCTTATAGTTTTTGAGTAATTGTCTTGTCAGGTTGAAGAAGATTGAAAAATATGTAATGCTTATTTCTCAAAAACTAGAAGTGCTGGCTATGAACAATAAACAGAAATTTATAGCTCTTTGAAAGCCCTACAGTTGTGAATAATTGTATTTTGGATCAAGCTTTAAGTTTTTTAAGTACAGTGGTTATAATTTCAATATTTTAGCATTTTAACCTGGGTTTTTCAATTGGTGGGAAAACTGTAATATTTAAAATGTCACACTTGTTGCAGCTCAGTCTGTTTCTGTACTTCTTAGTGAAATATTGGTACTCAAGCACAAGATATTTTATTTTGTTAAACATTTTTGAAAGTTAAAAGAACTTGGGAATTCCAAAGATGTTTAATAATTGGTGAGGTTTGAACAGAATAAATTAGATGGAAATATACATATTCAAGTACAAAATTGATGTGCCGCCAGGCAAGTTTAAAGATTAACTTGAACATAAAATCTCATCATATATATTGTATAAACTTAATTTATATACTGCAAAGCAAGCTGGTAAAATAATTGAATATTTTGACGTAAAGTCTGTGATCAGAGTTTCCAGATGAAATCGGAGCGGAAACTAAAATTGTTAACTAGTTACAAACAGTGAATAACTTGTACTGCTTGATAGCCTGTACACTAAGTCTGAAAAAATCGAATAAACTTATTGAACTTTACTGGGGTTTTAATTTACAAAATGTTATTCATGCAAATCCATTTCAGCTCCATCATTAGACTGGAGCCACCACTGATTTTTAATAGCATAATTATTTTTCTAATTTATTTGCAAAAAGTTTCAAATTGTGATGCAATACCACATAGTGCAAGCCCTGTAATTTACTATATTTGTATGTTATATATTTATGACAACTATCTGTACTTAGTTGTACTTGTTTAACTATTTCAATTGTTTCCATAGCATTTTGTGATGTTCCTGAGTTAATAGAACACATTAAAGTCAATTATGAGTACTGGAAGCAGCAAGAAGCCCAAAAGCAAAAAGAAATTGAAGCTCAAGGCAAAATTACTGCAAGTTGAAATCTTCTTTGTTGTATAGACAGCTACTACTTCATTGCAAGGGTCAGAGAAAACCCTTTGGATTTAATGTCATTATTTTTCAAAACACTAACATTTTATGAAATGTGTGTGCTCAAATATTATGTGGTTGTCATGTATGGCTTCCTTTTCTCATATGAACAAATCAAGACATTTTGAAGACTGTTTTAGAAGTTATTTTAAATTTATTTAAAAGTTATAACAACATGCAGTTTCAGCCCAGTGAAATTTTTGTGATATGCAGCATTTGTTAAACCAAAAAAAAATTTTTTTACAAAGAAATATTCAAAAAGGAAAAACCTTTCTAGTAAATTATAGAGGATATAAGCAAAAACAATTGCAGATAATATATTATGTCTGATTTATACTCAGATCCAATTTTGTTTTCCATGATGCTTAGTTGGCAAAACAATGCAGACAGAACTTCTTTCTCTCTGTTTCTCCTCCCTAGGGATGGGCGCATCAATATAGCTGTATTAATGTATCAATGCATGACTTTACAATGTATCCATATTCTTTTATAGATACACTAATGATAAAAGCAATTCAACAAATTATATTTTTTGCTAAAAACTGTTCATGGTAAACTTATATTTTGTTTTAAAAATACTGAAAATGAGAGTTCTGAAAATAACTACATTACGAAAAATGTTCTAAATAACTTAACTACTCAATTAAATATAAATATATTTTGAAGGATTTTATGAGTTTCTGCAAATAATTTAATGCTTATATTCCAATTAATTGTAAAGCATAAGATTTAGAAAATCTTATTATCTAGGTGAGAATATTCAAAATAGGGAGCGATATTGATTCAGTCAATTTGCCATATTGATACACTGTATCAGCTTGTCCATCACTGCTCTTTTCAGCCATAAAGGCTACATTATTAAAATTAGTTTGCTGTAATCAGGCTGCCTGAAGATACCACTCACATTATATATGAACTCGTAATAAAAATTTGTGACAAAGATATCTAAATTTTTGCTAAAATGAAAAGTATATTGTTATACACAGGGCATTGGTGGGGGGGGGGGGGTAAAAATGTATTTCACCTTGGCTTGTAAGGAAGTAATTGTTTCAAAACTTCTTCCAGAAAACCCTCTAAAACCTCAGCTTTTCAAAGTTTTGTGTGCTTTGGTCATAGCATTGTCTACCCCTTTCTAAAGTGTGGCAGAAACTGTAAAAACACTCCAAAGGTGGTAAAGAGACAACTGAGTTTTTCCTGCTTCTACTCCAGTTATACTATTATTCAAAAGTATGAATTTATTATATTTATGTAAGAATTAAACCACATTTTAAATTTGCATTTTTAAATTTATCCTTCTTTGTCTGGGAATTAGTACTTTCTGTATTATTTTGACATTAAAACTTTATGTATTTTACTTTAATATAGTTGTGATATATATTTAAAAATTAGACAACATAATGGCATTATAAACTATTATGAAATAAGTACAAATTCATTAATAATAATTTCAATTGATTTGTGTGAAATCAAAATTCTTCTAAATTAATAACTATTTAACTGCTCTTCTAACCAATATACATAGTAAAAATATTTTGTTATTCTACCAAGGAATAAAATATTGAGCTTAATTTTATATGGAATAAAATGCAATTTGCATTAATTTCAAATATATTTTTAAATATTTCTAATGTTACAAGAAAAACATATTTAATACATTTTAGACTTGTAAAAATAAATTAATTTAAAGCATAAAAATTTGATTACCTAAGACCACTGAAAAACTATTATGTGTATTGCAGTTAGAATATTTATAGAGTATGGGCATGTAACGTCACAAGGAAAAGTTTACCCCTACGTTACCAAAGCAAAATATCTGTATGCTTAGCAACATAGAAATTTTCATTATTTCTGTATTAAAAATGCCTATTTTAGAAATGTACAATCACTTATTAACTCTCAGTTTTAGTAAGATATTTCTAAATTTATCTTCTTTTGTGGATATTTTTAATTTACTGGAAAATAAATTATTATATTCAATAAAATATATACACAAGTTAGAAAATTCGTTATGTACCTTTCCCTTCTCGCTCTAATATACACTGCAAAATTTGCTAGTAAATATATACATCTTCAAAATGCTAGCTAGTGACTATGGTAAAAATGATTTGTAGTGTACATTCACTTAAAATCACTTTAGCAAATTAAATTTTTAAACATATTGTTTCTCAAGTATTCTAAATAACATATTTTCAGCCCAAGAATAAATTTCGATGTTTAATGGATCTAGTAAATTTTATTTACCATTATCATCAGTTGACCATTATCCACTATGTTAAAAGTAATGCCCTTACTTTTCTGTGTATTCTATTATGCAGGCTGTTTATTTATACTTGTGCCCATGCTCTATAGCTAGGGTTACCATATGTCCTTGTTTGGCCAGAATAATACTGGTTTCAAGCCTCTGTCACTGAGAGATTCTGTCATTTTGTTTCATTTGGATAAAAAATAGTGTAAAAATATTATGGAATAAAATGAAAATATCATTGTTTCATTTCTGAAAAAAATATGAAATTTGTGTTAGCGTTATATAATTATGTATAAATCAACACTCCTACTTTTAGAGGAAAAGAAATCTAAAACCTGCATATAAGTCAACTCCCATTTTCATCTTTTATATCTAGAAATTTTTATTTGATACATATATTTTTCTATCATGGTCTAAACTTTATTGAATCGCATTCAAATTTGCCTTCCAATTTTTATTACACTAATATTTCACTTATGTTTCAAATTGAGTATATGTCTGGTTTTCTGCTAAGTAACTAACTCATTCCATTATACTTTCCTCTTCCTAATATTAAAATTAAAAAGTGTTTCTGTAAGAAATTTATCTATTCCACCATGTATATTCTAATTTTCTTTTAACACACACATATTTAGAAATAATAATCAACATACAAAGTTATAAGTGTCAAAATTTCTTTGCCCTTGTTGTCAGGAGTTATGGCTTTCCAAAATTTTATACATCCTTGTTGCATGTTTTTATTATGTAATCACACAAGATGAAGTAGGGTTTTCGTTCAACTTAAAAACATTTTTAATGAAAGAAATGAAAAAACACTGACTATTCAAAGCAAACAAGTATTTCAACTTCCAAATTGTAACAGAAAACAAATTCTGACATGTGTCCTTATTTGGCCAGAATAATACTTGTTTCAAGCCTCTGTAACTGTGTGATTTTGTCATTTTGTTTCAGTTGGATAAAAAATAGTGTAAAAATATTATGGAATAAAAATATGTCAACTCCTAATTACCAATATTTTTCCTCCCAAAATTTTTCTGGCTGGAGTATAACTGTAAAATTCAATTCTATGGAAAAAAAAAAAATTTATATATCAGATTTGGTGTTATTTCAATTTTATGAAGCAGCCATATATATATATATATATTAAAAAGTTTTGAAGGTCCAATGAAAGAAAAGTGAGAAGCTGTAACTCGAAAAACCTAACTTTCTAACAGGCTTATAAAATAAAAGTATAAAACAGCAAATATTCAAGCAAATAGAAAAAAAATACAAATTTCGAATCATCAAGTCTAAGAAAAGTATCAAAAAACAAAGGTATGGAATCGATAAAAGAAAAACAGATGAAATCCAAGCACAAACGCTATACACATGGACAAGGCTCTAGGCCTAAATCAGGATTTGTTCACTTCTTCAAAACTCGTTTTCAAGTCCAAGTGTTTTGTAGAAGCAAACACAAAAATGTATGTTTCTGAAGAAATAAATAGATTATATCTATAAACTATTTCTACTTGGACTACATACATAAAGAAGAAAAAATATAAGGAAAAATGGATACCTGGAATCTAACTGAAAAAATACACAAACCTATTGAGCACGGGAACAAAATTTACATAATATAATTTTCATAAATGTTACAAAATTTACATAATATATATATATATTATGTAAATTTTGAAAAATGTTGCTAAATTGTCAAAAATTCAATATGTCGGAAATGTTTTGTAAATTATTATTGTAAGTTTAATTTATTTTGATAATCTCTATCGCTTTGCCAGAATTATTGATTTTAATATTTGATTCAAAATATGGTGAATTTTACTGTTCATGGGACGGGTATGTTTTGTTAGGCGGTCATAAATTAAATGTGTTTGGTTATGGGTTGGTATTGTAATTGTGTTTAGATAGGGGCTTATGTAATTAATATTAATAAGGAAAGGCATGTTATCTGCATGTGTCTAGGGATATTAGGAAGGTAAATACTGCAGAGAGGTGGGTGAAAGCATTCTTTTGCATAATTGTATGCACCTCATATGATTTGCTAAACACTTAATTTTGAAAAATTAGTGTATTAAGTCACTAAAAGTGTTGTTGTTGTTGAAACCTAGACCGTCTGACCTAACAGAAAGGTGTAAGGTAACTGTTTGGACGGTTGGGAAGTGCCACCCAATTTAGACCGGAACCCAGTGGGGAAGGCTCCTCCCCTACCACCAACCCTACCACCTCTCCTTCCCCTACCACCAACCTCTCGGAAGGACTTATGGACCTAGATGTTTAACGTGATCATACTCCGCGTGAAGACGGCGGCAGTTTTGGCAGTGGCTGGAATCGAACCCGGGCTTACCAAGTGCAACTCCAGCGCTCTAACCACAAGAGTCACTAAAAGTGTCGAAAGCCCAGGCCGTCCAACCCATCCGTAGACTAAGAGCAGCAGTTTCGGTTGAAAACCCAGACCACACGACAGACCCGAAGGCTTACTGTTGCTAAGTGTGTGGCTGTGAACTTTATTTTAGATTCAAGAAATTACATTACATATTAAAATTGAATCACAACACAAGTAGTTACATCAAGACAAGCAAAAAATTAGCAACGACAAAACAAAACATAAAAACAATACAGTACAGTACAGTACAATACAATGCAATACAAGAGAGACAAAAGGCAGAAAATTGTAAAGAGGGGGAAAAACCCGAAGGGAAAAAACCCTAACACAAAATACAAAAGGGAATACAGAAAAAGAAAAGGGTCAAGGTTGGAAGATAAAAGGGTTAAGACAAAGTTTGAAAAACCAGAAACTAAAGGGGAAAAAAATTAATTAGATTTCTTACAGAGACATAAAACAAGGTTAAAGTGACATATTCAAAAAAATGTAATAAAATTTATTACAAGACATTAAAATTTATTACATCAAGACAATAAAATTTATTACAATAGAAAGCAAAAAAAAATTTAAGGGCCAAAAACGGACGGCTGTAAACCAGGAATCCAAGAAAACATTTAAAAGCCAAAAAGCTGACGGCTGCAGAACAGGAATCCTTAAAGAGATAACAATAATGCAATAATAATATGATAAAACAAGAAGACAGAAAACAAAGAATTTAAAAAAAAAAGCGAACGGCTGAATAGCAGGAATCCCAGTTAAAAGGGTAACGAGAGTAACCCTAGAGTGCATATTAAATATTTAAAATTTTAAAATATAAAATATATATAAAAAAAGAACAAATACAAGGATATAATAACAAATATAAAAAAACAAGGAAATTTAAGGCCAAAAATGGACGGCTGTACACCAGGAATCCAAATGAAAAATTTTAAAGCTAAAAAACGGACAGCTGCAGAGCAAGAATCCGAGAAGAAACAGCAAAAATGAAACAATAAGAGAGATAAACAGTGATATATATGGCTAAATATAAAAAATTTTAAAACCAAAAGTGGACGGCTAAACCAGGAATCCAAGAAAAATTTGAAAGCCAAAAAGCGGACGGCTGCAGAATAGGAATCTGAAAAGGTAAAACACAAGTAAAACAAAGAAAAAACACAGGTAAAACAAAGAATTTAAGAACCAAAAGAGGACGGCTGATAACCAGGAATCCAGAAGTGACATAACTTATTATGTCATTAAAATAATCTTGCATCTCATTACATTTCTAAATTTTAACATGAAATTGCAGTCATTATTCTCTGGGTTTGGATTTCCGGAAATATGGTAACCCAATTTATATCCCAATTTTGAAAATGAAGATTTTAAAACTGATTTTTATTACACAGTCACTTTCTAGTCTGATATTGGTTTAGTAAGAAAAAAACCATATATAATATACATTGAATGTTTAAAATATATCAACTTCGTCTATCTCTTGTTTTAGTAGTTCTGTTTATATTTTTAAAATAAATTGCTGTGCCAGTTTTAGTTCTAGTCTTCTATTGTACAACTCGTATATTGTGAAATCTTTATAGAAAAATATTAAATGTTATGTTTTTATTAAAGATGGGTGAATAACACTTTTCTCGAATTTGAATATTAACCAGATCTCGAATACCCCAAATAGTTATTTCAAATTATTAACAAATAATATTCACATTTATTAAATATTATTAATTATTAGTAAATAAATTAATAAGTAAAATAAAAAAGTAAAAGTTTAATAAAACTACATTAATTCAGAAATGAAATTTTTAATTTTAAATTTCAACTATTTTACAGTAGTTTTTTTAGGTACTCTTACCTAGGATAATTGATTGGTTGTAAAAGTTTCTCACTTATTGCACAATTGTATTTAAGAAAACAAGCACTTGAACACATTGTGGATCTAGTCTGTTTCTTTTTTATTTTTCAAATTAAACCAGAGATACTAAAAAAGAGCCACTCTTAAAAAAACTTTGAACGGCGACAGGATAAAATACTTTAAAAATAATTCCTTCAAGCAAGGAGATAGACTGTTTATTCAGATTTCTTCTAGCAATGTTATATTTGAGATCTTGAATACTTTATTACTTAAGGTATTTGAGTATTCGCCGATAGTGTTCACCCATCTCTAGATTTAATCAAAGATATATAAGAGTCCCTCTAAATGTTCTGTTGAAATTGCATTATCTAAGTAAAAATTTGTTGATGTTGTGTACATATGAGAAGTTCAAAAGTGTTTTGTAAATTATTGTTATGCAAATGATAAGTCTATCCAAGATGCACTTATGTGAAATTCTCAACTTGAATTCAGAAGATGTTCATGCTGTTTTCGTTTGTTTGCTGTGGTTATACATGTATACATTTGTTAAAAATCTATTTAAAAGTAGTTGCTATAAAATTTTGTGTATTCACAAAATAGCGTTTACTTTGCTTTAGAAGTTTGTGTAAATGTTGTGCAATACTGTAAATGTTGTAAAGTCGTTCCTACTTAAAGCCCCTAAGATGTTTTGTCACTTGCATATTTTTGTAAACATTGTAAAATATACTATCATCCTTCATCCAAAGCATATTATTCCGGAGATATTTTAAGCAAATTTCCATTGTATTAAAATAAGTAGCCAGCCATGTAGTTATATATTGATTTTCAGAAAAGCTTTTACTTTAGTTTTGAAAAGTATAAAGTAATGAATAATGAATTATATATTGGTTCACATTTTATTTTTCTCAACTTTTCATATTAAATCAAAGCATTTTGTAATTCTATACACTGAAAAACTGGCATTTACTTTACAGATGTGCCATAGGTTTTTGTGTTTTTTCTTACTATTGAGATAGCTTGAAACAAATCTAAAATCTTGCAAAATATGGGAAAATTGAATTCATTTTAGCCAAGCTGGAACTTTTATTGACATTGTTGAAAAGCTTCGCCATGTAAAAACCTATATAATAGTGTGTAGCTAAAATCCTGTTATATTTAAAAGTAGAGTTAAAAATTGTTATTTGGGATCACATTCTTGCAACAAAAGTCTCCCACAGTCTTTTAATGACTCTTTAACTTTATAAATTCATTTTAAAAGCCCTTAAATTTAGTTTTGTATTTAATAAAGTTCTCAAATGTAGTTTTTTTTTAATGAAGTTCTTATGAATTCATTAATTTTCATGTGACCAGGAAAATCAATGTTATAAAATATATGTTTTTAATTTGCATACAAAAAATTATCCCCTTTCCTCCCACGATCCATTGTGAGAGTTGTGTAGATTTTAATGCATAAATTAATGCTATTTTGTATGCCACTCTAACGGTTTAACTAAGTTTGTTTCGTAGGGGAGATATATTCAATGGATAAGAGCAGGAATGGTCCTTAAAAATATGATTTAGGTTCTTAAAAATCCTTACACTTTATACTGAAAAGTGAGTGGTAACCCTATGTGAGGCTTATTGCGGATATATTGGATGTATAAGTGCTGTACAGATCCTTATAAATATGTTTTAGGTCCTTAAATTTTATAGTAAAAAGTGAGTGGGAACCCTGTATTAGGTTAATTTGCTTAAACCTTCCCTAGATAAGGTCAACATAACCTAATTGTGTTATTTAACTCATTAAGCGTCATTGCTCCTTTTTGGGGAAGCATTCATAAAGCATTTTTTCTAATAACTCCACAGGTATGAATAGAAATTTTTTTTATTACAAATATTATCTATAATCTAACTCAAATCCCAAATAATTTTTGTGCTTCTAAATTTTCAGTATTTTATTTCAAATTCAAATATTCATAAAAATCAGATTTCCACAATCCCCGAATTTTCCTGTAAAAATGCACATAAAAAGGTTTCCCTGAAACTAAATGAGTGTTTTTCAAAAAACCAAGATAGGGTTCATAGGGTTCTATAGTCGCAGTTCAAAGTCAGAAAGAGAATGTTGTTTCCATTGCTAATCTGGACAATTTTATTACTTGTGTCCCAAGATGGGAGCATTGGCACTTTACCATATCTACGACAGCAGGCAACTCTAACTTGTTAGTTAATGCAATCTTGCACTTTTGATTCTACTCTCAGTCTCTGCTGTGTTATAACCACATTTTAAACTGTATGTTCTATTATTTAACAACTAAATATGGGAAAAAAAATCCTTTCTGCATCTAAAGCATTGAAATATTTAGAAGATGAAGAAACTTAGCTGATTCAGAAATTATATGCCTGCTACCAAAATCTGGATCTACTTCAGATAAAAAAGACATAAATGTCAATGAAATAATTTATGTTGTTCTCAAAAATATTTCTTATGAGACAGGAATGTTACTAAGGTAAAGACTGCAGTGAGTGATATTAAATATAAGAATCGTCCTAGTAGCAAGAGAAAAAAAGTTAAGCAGTTTCACTGTAGATCTTTTACAGAAATGAAGAGCTGTCTGACTGAAAAGTTTTCTGAAAAACATTCAAAGCTAAACTGTAAGCCACCTTTTGACTAATTAAAAATTTGATATTGAACAGTCTCATGTAATAAGTTCATGTAACAACTATGAGTGGTGTTGATCTCCTCAATAGCTTCTGGCAAATATTGTCCGAGAATACAAAGGAAAAAGTAGTGGTGATGATTTTTCAGTAAAGCATTGAATATGACAGCCATTGAAGCATGAAAAATTCTCAGGAAACTTACCAGACTTGTCTGGGTTTCTGGCAAGATGTACCAATGCCTTTGTTTGCAGTACTAACAATTTTATGATAAATCATTTTGGTTCAAGTTATGCTCCATCAAACAATAACATATATTTTGTCGGCATAAGCCATATCATTAATAATTTCAACAAGCATATTCATTATAAAATATGTGGCAAAAACATAAAAATACATTGTTACAAATACTTAATTATGCTGTATAAAACATCTGTTGCATTCCATACTCATTATTAGAAAAAATTATTTTCTGCCACATTTTTTAATATCGAAAGAACCAATTTTATGTAACATAATTTTACATTTATTTTATTAATTGAATCTACTGCTTATCTGCTATGTATTATTTGTTTTTCAAATAGTTCATTATATATATATATATATATATATATAAGTACTTGCTTTTAATCATCAGAAAATTTTTGAGGCAAGTAATAATAGTGACTTTTAATGAATTACTGGTAAAAATGTGCTCTGATTTGCCGCTTATTTCCCAAAACAACCCATAGACGATGTTTTTTTTTTTTTTCTAGTAATAAAAAAATTATATGCAAAATAATTTTTTTAAATTACTCAGCAGTGTTCCCTCCAGAAATTTTTTGAAGCCAAGTGGTCCAGAAAAGTTGTTGAATGGTGTAAAATTTCTGACAAAAAGAAAATAGGATCCCAAGGCAGGGGGGGTGCAACATCTGCATTTATTGAAATTTAATTAGTAACATTAACAATTTATATTTTAATTCTTCTCTCCTTTGATGCCTAATTATCTGCAGCTTTTTCATAATCAAAGTCTGTTGGATCTGGTCCATCTAGTGAAATCAGTATTAGATAATTAGAGTCCACTTCATATGATTGAGAATATATGCTTTCACATGTATTCTTAAGCATGTATAAATTCTCTTTCATGCTCAGCAGTGCTTGCAGGTATAGCCAGTCCAATAGGAGCTAGTTATTTTAGGTTTGAAAAATAATCTTTGAACTTGGGTATTGTTGAAAATGTTAACATTATTTGTTTTGAATCTTTTATGCAAGTGTTCATTCTAAATCACTATATTCATAGTTTAAAATTGGAAAACTTCAATTTTTATAATACAGGTAAAACATAATCACAAAAGACACAAATTATTATTTGTGTATCATTAGATACAAATTGTAGCCAGGCAGTCAGTAAAATTAGCAGAGTGGTGCACCCATAACAAAAGGCCTGGCAAGAACACTGCCCAGGCTGTAACTCATTTTCTATTGTAAAATCAGTATTATAATTGAGAGTTTCTATATGCAATTCCACATTTTTTTTTAAAACTGTTTTCAAATTTTATTTTTACACTAAAATATGATGATCTTGCACGGAATTCAAAAATTGCATTCATTTTGGCTCATTGCATAGTTTTTGTGTAAGTTTATTTTTTTTAATTTCTCAAATCTGGCATATAATGCTTAAAATGTGAATTTTCCATCAATTCTAGTAAAAGTGTATATATCTTTGGGAAATCGTATTTCATATTTTGTTTCCAAATTGATCAAAAAAATTTTCAATTTCGTGGGCACAAAAAAAATTGTGGTAAAATGCTCCAAAACATTGAACATTTGATGAATGATCATTTGCTATAATGAGGGTGAACTATTTTAGATTTCACAAACAGAAAAAATGTGCATAATTTGTATTTTTTATATATAAATGAGATAGTAACGTTTCAGCAGAAACATGATATAGAAGATGCACAAATCAAATAGGATAGCAAAAAGAACCAACTGAATGCTTCATTTAACCATAATAAAAATATAAGTTGAATTATCCACCTTATAAATTCGATACGAGTATTTTACATAAATCATGTACAATGAGCAAATTGATATATAATTTTTGTTGAAGTTTTGTTATAGTGACATTTTCCACACTGTTATTTGACAAATAATAATAGTCAGATATGTCATGTGTCTCGTTCTCAGACTTTTTCAGAACTTGTGTACCAAGAGGTCACGACTTCTGTAAAATTTTGTGCTCATACTCAGTTAAAAACGTTATCAAGCTGAACCGAATATGGACAAGTGGTTAACAAGTTATGTATATTGATACAATGAACAACAAATTATAAATTTCAGCTACATGTCAGGAAATATTTTTAAATATACATAAGTATGTAATTCCGAGTAAGCAGATCATGTAATTTCAGTTTTTTGGCACACTAGGAATTCCACTCCTGCTTACTACACTCGCCAACTCCTTTGCACTTCTTAACAAATCTAATGAATTAACAATTATGAATAACCTTTGTTAATTCGTTTCTATCATTATTACTAAACCTAGGATTTATAGGCACTAAAAATATGAAATAGGCACTATAAATTAAAAAAGGACACTGAAATAGGCCAATCACAGGCTAAACATTATTGTTCATCAAATCATATTCATATATCGGTTTGTTGAAGAAGTTAACAAAACAGCTTACCTATAAATCTTCACATTAACACACAACCTTTACTGCAATTTATGAATCTGAAAAAATACCTTACAAAGACAAAACGCAAAATTTATTTAGTAAAAACAATTGCATGAGGGGCAAAATATTTGCCCCAAGAAAAACATGGAAAATAAATCAAAAATAAGTTAAACTCTTAAAATAGACATCCATAAGTACTAACCCTTGTAATAGGTATGTATAGGCATTATAAAATTTGGATAGTAGACTCCTTGTAGTTGGAAATGGATATATGCATTAGCATCCTATGATTCTAAAGTCAAGAGAAAAATGGGCAAATAGGACAAAATTCATAGCTCTAGTTATAACCATGGAGGAGGTGAAATATCTTTAACTCTTTTAACATCTTAACTATCGAAATAGCCAATAACCACAAAATTTGTTTACATTTAAAAATCGCTTTTAATTTAGTACTGTTGGTGTTGTGTTTGTTGGAGGATTAAGAGCAAATACTAGTCTTGTAACATAGTTACAAGCTCTAACCATCCTGTCGCAGCAACTAATTTCAAGTGTAGCAACAAATTCTGTAGTCTCGTCTAAAATAAAATATCTATGCTTTTAATGTTTTCAGTACTTCAATAATTCAGTCCTCGGCTATTTTTGTGATGTTTCTGTCAGTAACCAATCACAGAGAAGTTGGAATTCAGCTCGGCATGTCAAATCTTTACCCATGCTGGCGATATTAAATTTTATTAATTAATATTTTATTAACTAGGACTCCAATCAAAATTTAAAGTGCATCTTGCACATCCATAGATTCATATTAGTATATATGTAAAATTTCCGAACTGTATATTTTATTGTCTGTTCACAATGCCGTGTTGAAAATTTACAGGATTTTTAAATAATATAGAGAAATTTAAATAAAATTTAGTTTTAATGAAATAGGTTTGATCATCTAGCATGTGTAAAATTTGAACATTTAGGTTAAAAAAATGACTTATAGTCAATAATGGGACTGTGAATTAATATTGATAGTTGTTCACAACCACATATAAAAATCTTGGTGTAGTGCAAATAATTCTAGTAAAGATCTGAGTTCAACATGCTAAAGTTTATCAAAATCAACTTTAAGACTTTGGGTAATTGGAAAATAGTGTTATTTGTTTTATTGCTGGTAAGGTTGGCAAAATATTAATAAAATACTAGCTGTACCCCCACAGAGCATTTACGTTTTAGTGTTTTTTAATGCTCAGTATATGTTGGTAATTTACTACCCAATCTCTAGAATGTCAGTCTCCATTCGATTTTTTCAAACCATGGTATTTAATTCAATTTGCCTCACAATCATCAGAATAAAGGTATAGCTCTTGCACTCCTAATATGCACAGATGTACATGTGGATTAATTATTATACAACCCTCTAGTGAAACATAAACCATGGTTATTTAAATTAAATTAACATCAAATCAAATAATATATAATTTGTAGTGCAAAAATTGTTACAAATTATTACAAAATCTTTCTCGTGATATATATATATATATATATATATATATATACAGGGTGTCCCAAAAAAATTGAAATGTACTTTAATTCTTTACCTGTTGAAGATAAGTGGGCAATGTAAATTGCAAAAATGTTGAAAGTAGGGTAAGAAATAAGACTGTGTTAATGAAATAGTCCTCCCATTAATTTTCAAAAAGTTACACTTTTTAAATTTTTATACGATCCCCTTAAACAAACTTGGTCAATCAGAAAATTTTTATTTTTAATGCAACAAGATCATTAAAAAAAAAATGCATGTCTGTATCTTTAAAATCAACTGAATTGTGATAAAGGAAAAATCTGACTTATGCCAATTTTCTGTACCATGTGAAAGGCTGTTTCATCAGCGAAAATAAGGATCATAAACAAATTGATGATAGAAATTGTTTAGATCAAAAATATGTTAATATGTGTCAATTTTTTTTTATTATAAATGCATCTAAATAAAGCATTACACAGACAGAGATCATATAAAGCAGTGGTACTCTCTACGTGGTTGGGCCACATAATTAAAATATGCATACATTGATCTTTTTGTGATATGTCATAAATTTACATTTCTAATTTGATATAGGGTCCCCATTCACAATGTTCAATTTTCAATTAAATATAACTCGCTCAATTTTAAAGATACAGATATGTGGGTTTTTTTAATGATCTTGTTGCATTAAAAATAAAAATTTTCTGATTGACCAAATTTGTCTAAGGGGATCGTACAAAAATTTTAAAAGTGTAACTTTTTGAAAATTAATGGGAGGACTATTTCATTAACATAGTCTTATTTCTTACCTTACTTTCAACATTTTTGCAATTTACATTGCCCACTTTTTACTTTACTAATTTACTTACACAAACTTTACTAATTTAAATTATTAAAATGAATCTTATGGTTATGTGGTTTTTAAAATAGTTAATTTTTAAATTTATATGCATATAAATAAAAAATATGATAAAATTAAATATGTTTTAAATAATAGTATATATTTTAAAATAATAAATTTATTTTAAATAATGGTTACCAAATGGCATTTTATCTATCATTTCCTTGTCACTTTCAAAACAATTTTTAAATTGTTGTGAACTGTATCAGAAAATGAAACAAATTTAGATAAATCAACATTCAGACCATTTTACTTTCCCTGCAATACATAGTAATGTATAGGGAAAGTATTGGAATCATGCCAAAAATAACAACTCGAGTTTTCGACGGATCTATGCGTTTCGAGACCTCTATAATACGAGAAAACTATTTTTAGCATGACGTCTGTGTCTGTCTGTCCAATGTATGTACCCATTCTAACTAAAAAACTACTGGACCGAATTTCATAAAATTTGATAGGTAAGTCACTTGGATGAGTCCCTGGTGCTGATTAGTTTTCAGTAGGATTCGTAAAAACAGAACCCATCTTTTTTTGTGAAATGGCCCTTAAAAATTTCATGTATCCACTCTAGCTAAAATACTAATTGACCAAATTTCACAAAATTTGGTAGATAAGTTACTTGTAGGATGCTCTGGCGCTAATTAGATTTTGTTACGATTCGGAAAAGAACAACTTGCCTGTTTTTACGAAATGGCCCCTCAAAAATCTAAGAAAATAAAAAAGACTACGCATGCTGAAATGTATCAATTAAATTCTTGTTTTATATGCAATTTTTGACGAGGTAAAGAATATAACACACTCCATTATACTTTAGGACTAACCGTTCTCAAGATATTTGAGATTTCTTGCATTTTTGTTACACAGATGTCGGAAAAATGTTCAATTATCAAATAAAAACAAAAATTGAATTAAAAATGCAAATTTAGTGTTATTTGGTGCAATTAAACTCAATCTAACGAATTATTAAAGAAATAAAGAAAATATGAATTTGAGTCTGCAGGGAAAGTCATGTGCTGCCCACATCAGATTTTTTACTTTCCCTGCAATACATGGTAATGTATAGGGAAAGTATTGGAATCATACCGGAAATCACAACTAGAGTTTCCGACGAATCTACACGTTTCGAAACCTCTAAAATACGAAAAACAATTTTTAGCGTGAAGTCTGTGTGTGTGTCTGTGCAATGTATGTATCCACTCTAACTCAAAATCTAATGGACCGAATTTCATAAAATTTGGTAGGTAAGTCACATGGGTGTGACCTTGGTGCTGATTAGTTTTTAGTACGATTCGGGATAAAAGAACCTGCCTTTTTTTGCAACATGGCTTTCAAAAATTGCTTGTATCCACTCTAGCTGAAAAGCTAATTAACCAAATTTCACAAAATTCGGTAGATAATTCGATTGTGGGTTACTCTAGCGCTGATTAAATTTTGGTATGATTCGAAAAAAATAACCTGCCTTTTTTGAGAAATGAATGGCCCGCAAAAATTGTCAAAATCTAAAATAAAAACTACGTATCCTCAAATATATCCCTTAAATGCTTGTTTTATATATAATTTTTTTACGGATGAAAAGAATAAGACCAACTCCATTACACTAGGACTAGCCCTTCTCGAGATATTTTAGTTTTGTTGTATTTTCTCTATGCCATCTTTCAAAATTTCTCATCCAGTTACCAAATGAGAATGAAAATTAAATTAAAAGTGAATTAAATTTAATTAAAATAAAGACAACGTGAATATAAGTCTGCAGGGAAAGTCATGTGCTGCCCACATCAGATTTTTACTTTCTCTGCAATATATGGTAATATATATCGAAAGTATTGGAATCATGCCGAAAATCGCTACTCAAGTTTTCAATGGATCTATACATTTCGGGACCTCTAGAACACGAAAACAGTATTTTCAGTGTGACATCTGTATGTGTGTATCCGTCTGTGCAATATATGTATCCACTCTACCTCAACTAACAGACCGAATTTCATAAAATTTGGTGCGTAACTCACTTGTGTATGACCCTGGTATTGATTAGTTTTTGGTATGATTCAGGACGAAACAACCTGCCTTTTTTTGCAAAATGACCTGCAAAAATTACCTGTATCCACTCTGAAAAACTACTAGATCAAATTTCAAAATTTGGTAAATAAGTCACTTGTGGATTACCCTGGTGCTGATTAGATTTTGGTACGATTTAGAAAAAAAATAACCTGCCTTTTTTTGCGAAATGGCCCGCAAAAATCATCTAAATCTAAAAAAAATACTACATATTCTCAAATATGTTAATTAAATGCTTGTTTTTATATAATTTTTAAGGATAAAAAGAGTAAGACCAACCCCATTATACTAGAATTAGCCATTCTCAAGATATTTTAATTTTTTCATATTTTCGCTACACCATCTTAATAAGAAGTCCAGTTACCAAATAAGCATAAAAATTGAATTAAAATAAAGAGAATGTGAATATAAGAAGTCTGCAAGGAAAGTCATGTACTGCCCACATCAGATTTTTAATACTATCTTTTTAGAATCAAGCTCCATTTGTGGAATAGCATCAATAGATCCTGTTTATGCTTATTTTGCATAGCTCATATCTTGCAACAGTAGCAAGAAGATGTGCTATGTGCCACAATTTTGAGAACCTGATAGGAACCAGCAAATTCTATCCTACCACCTATCTAGCTTCAGATTTCTTTAAAATTGAGTGCAAGTTACATGAGACTGCAAATAGCCAAGTTCATATTAACAGAACCTGCCTAAAGGGTCATTCTTAAAATTATGATCATCATTGCAGAAGACACATTCCTTGGAACTTGTAAATGGGAACTTAGTCATTGCAACCTTGCTCAATTTTCAAAAAGACTAATTGGTATGACTGAGCTTGTCAGTCCTCATACAGTATAGGTCCCCATGAGCAAAGAACCACGTTAGGATATTGAAAATGTTGGATGGGCTAGATTGTAAAAACATACATTATTGTATATATGTTTATTTATATACACAGCTTATAACCATAATTAAACATGAATAAATGTGAGTTTAATTTATAAAGGTAATAATGGAAAAGAAACAAGTTAGATAAATATACACAACAATCTATATAAAGCAAATTGAAAATCTGTTTAATTGTGTGTGTGTTTGTCTCATCATCATGGGAGAACAGCTGCACTGAATTTGATTCAATTTTCTGGGTGGACTTTGAAAACCCAACTTAAAATTTAGTCCATGTTTCGAGTTTCTAGGACCAGGAGTTACGAGATATTAATAAAAATTTCAATTTTAAACCTTCCATTGAGGTAGTATTATGCAGACGATATTTGTTCTGCAAAGTTATTTAAAAAAAAAAAAAAGGTATGTTGTTGAATGGAATGAACCAAATGAGTTTATATTTAAAATAAAAATATATTGTTAATCAACAAAATTAAACCCAATGAGTTAATATAGCAGAATTTTTTTTTTTTTTTTTGCCATTTAAATCAAAAAAGTTTTTTTTTTATTTAAATAATAAAAAATGTATATAAATTTTATCCATTATGTCTTTGGGTTTAAATATAAGGGAATTATTGATATTTTTAATTTCGTCCAATACACTGTTATATCTTCTAATCCACAAGAATATAAGTAGCATAGGTATATCTTATAATACAATTTTAGAGCTTTCATTTCACCATATGTTATTGAATCAATTTTGTATTTTCTTTAAATTTGTTTCCAAATGAGATTAGGATATTTTATTCTTCAGACCTGCCTGTGAAGATAATTTTATATAGTGAGAACAGAGACTCTTAAATTTCTTTTTAGGAGCATTAATTTAAATATCTTAATAGAACACATGATTGTGAATTTTAAGTTTCTTTATTACACTGTATATTCTTTACGACGTATGGGTATACTGCTAGTAATTAATATATATAAGTGTTTATTATGGAAAAACAGTAGAACACAAAAAGAGTTTAATAATAACTTATGGCACTAAATATTAAAAGTTAACTAATAAGACCAATGTGCCTGTTTTGTTGATGTTTAAATGATCTTTTCAATATAGAATGTCAAATTTGAAGCACAATTAAAAAAAAAAATCTGTCAAGTAGTCTTCTTTAATCTTGAATGACTTATTGATTTAAATATATTTCATTCCAGAGAATGATTGCTTATAAATATGATATATTTACTTATACAATATGAAAATAATTTTTTGTTTACAAAATTCTTTGCATTGCTAGTTACTTTTTAACAACAAAGAATATAACTTTTATAGTAAAGAATAAAACCAATATTCTCACTAACTGTATAATATGTAAGAATTTTGTGTGCTGCATATTACAGGAACGCCATCGTTTGTTTGTTTTTTTATCAGTGTCCGTAAGCCAAATGTGGTTTGCAGGCTTTAAGTTACTTCAAGGACTTATGCCACAGAGGTTTGCAAAATTGTATCGCATATCAAGTGTTCTTCCTGCCACTGCAGATATCAGCTATTCCCTGCTGATGAGTACATAATAAGCAAAAACCAGTCTATGTATGCTGTTACCCACAATGGGACCTGAACGTAACTTCTACAATGCCCCCTTTAAGTAAATTCTATGAATATGAACCACATTTTTAACTGCTTGAATTTTTAATTTGCAATTAAAATAGCCTGCCTTATAGTATCTGCATTTTTATATAATAAAACATCCTTTGTTGTATTTATTAAGTTTGTAGCTTAAACTTATTTGTATATGTAACTTATTTGTATCAGAAATACCATGCACTTATATTTCTTTCACACTGTCACATCAAGTTTAAATGTGAACTCTCCTACCAAAATGAAAAAATAAACTATCCGTAGCAAGAAAACTTACAACTATGTAAGATAAATCAAAGGAATTCTTTGCATGTGCAGAGTGCTGTAGATGGTAGCACCACTAGGTATAAACCATGATTTAATTCCATGTTTCAACTGATTGGATTTTTCATTTGAAAATAAGCATAATGTCCTATAGCAATTAAAACTATCTCAAAACAAATTATGTTAAGCAAGAAAAGGGACACTTTAACAAGATTTACTGTTTGCTACCTCGTGACTTTTAAAAATGGTAGAAAGAAAAGATCAAAACACATTGATAGTGTATTTTATGTAAGTTCTGACTCAACCTGCTGAGAAAATTCCACAACTGGGAGTAAATAATGTTGCTAATCCGATGTGTCTGGAAAATCGCAGAACAAGCACAAAACCAAGAGGCAAGTTTTCCTAGCCAATGTTACAGCAGAGATATTGCAGCTTCTGTTGGTCCAAAGACCCCAGGCTCACCATGGTAGAATTTTGACTTGGCCGGCAGCCACGGGGACCGTACCATCTTCTCTTCACACATCGCCTTTCAGATGGACTTCTGGATTTATCATGCAGAGATGCAATATATATGCAGTTCAAGTTTTATCACCCAAACTAGTTTCAATACATCTAAGTTCATTGCAGCAAAAAAATGTTTTGGATCAAAGAGGTGAATTTGCCAAGTTTAATACAAAATGCATACTTTTCACTCATAAAGTTTGATAAACTTAGCAATAGTTCATCTCAATCATTTTTATGGCTGACACATTTTGTAAAGTTGTAGAACTTGCTTTTTTTAAACAGATCTTTCTGTAGATTTTTTTTAATTGGTCTTTTTTGTAGATTTTAAATGCGACACTTATGAATTTTCGAAGAGTCATTTAGAGTCTTTCAAATTTGAAAATTTTGAATATTATAATTTTTCCTTCATAGATTGCTACAATACACTCAGCATGTTCAATTTGAACTGTGTATATTAAATAGATTTTCTGCAAAATTTTGATTTAAATCACCCTATTTGAGAGAAAAAAATACTAAATATGCATTTGAGAGATTTCAAATAGTCATTACAGTTATTTAAAATTTGATAAGTGAGAAATTTCTGTGTTTTTTCTAAAGAGTAGCAGTTTAATATTCAACATGATGAATATTAAAACTGCTAGCTTTATTAGTCAGCCCTAGAGTTTAGGTGTGTCCAAAGTAGAAATTTCATAGAAAAACAAAATGTACTATCTTTGAAGCATTTCACAAAAAATTCACTTGGGCAAAATAAACCAAATTAACAATGTTGTGTTTCATCATGCCTACTTGTCAGAAATTCTAAAATTCAACATTCTACTCTTTAATTTGTGAGATACAGGGAGGAAGTGAAAAAGCCACTTAATGACATGTCAGAGCCTTCAACATTGTTCAAATTTTGAACAAAACTTGGCTACCGCCATAAACTCGAATTCAAATTTTTTACCCCCCCCCCTACAACAGTGCTTCCCCTTTGCATTGTATATACTATGTATGTACAAAAAGTAAAAGAACCATGTAAATTAGCTGAATAGATCTGAAGAATGTGCTGGGACCAGATGGATTCAATAAACAAATTTGAATACATTATTTAGGCAAATTTGCATGTTGGGACTTTTCTTTTAAAAATAAAATTATAAAAATTAACCACCTGGTTTCATAGAATTCACTGGGGACAGAAGCTTAAATGTATAAATTACTAGAAAATGGACCTGACACTGCCCGGATCCTAAATAAATATCCGCTATCTAAATAGTACATATATGCTCTAAATAAGCACACTGCAATTTGCCATGCATGCACACAAACATTGGTTCACTGATCACTAGCAGAACACAAAAATATTTTGCATGCTATATCTTTTAAATTCACGGTTAGGAATTCGATATTCAAGAAGTTAGACTTTTGGATTGCTTAAAATGAACACTAATAAATGAAAATACATAAAAAAAGAAAACATTCCTTTACACCGTAAGAAAAATTCACAGAATTAATTGCTATTTTGGTGTGTTTTTATCAGATTAAAGTCAAATATTCAAAACACTCTTATATTGAAATAATTCTTTGTTCCATAAATTGAAAATTTATCTTTAAATTTATCTAAAATCACAAATTTTATTGTAATTCATGTCACATAGAAAGTCTAAGATATTGTTTGCAGACTACCTGCGATACATTAATTTGACGAAATGCCAGGAAATGGTTATTTCCAGCTTTCCTGTGGCTGTCATCCCTACTGGGTTCCAGTCTAAATTGAGTGGCACTGCAACAGCCATCTAAACAGATACCTTACACCTTTGGGTAGATAGAACGGTCTAGGTCGAAAGCTAATTCTACTGAATTTCACTGCTGCTTGAAGCTTCGATTTTGTGCACAGATGACACACATAAACATCTTTCATAATGTAAGATTTAACTATTTTCATTAGAAAACTTTATTACTATAGTTCATTAGTGTAAATAAAAACGACCATAGTTTTTTCCATAATTATTTAATATAAATGACTGTTTTTCTATTTCAATACAACTCTCCCCCCACCCCCTTTTAAAAAATTGCATTATTTTTAGTTCTGTGGCTTTTCTGTCTGGGGTGCAATATGTGATCCCAATAGGTGAAACCTATTGTATTTGGCCCATTACTTTTTTTACTATTAACTAAAGCCTGAAATGTCTATTACATTGTAGAAACAAATAATCAGAATTCTAAAATTTAATTTGACACACTCTTAATTTCTATTTGAGTATTGGTCTTCATATTTGATATATTACCTTTTTCTACACAATACTCTCATTTTACCCTGTATATCCACCAAAGGTTAACATTTTATATGATCTTGTACGCTGTTGTAACAAATATATTCCTAGTTGTCATATCTGGAAAATGTTGGTTACGAAATATTTATCTTTCAGTACAAATATTAATCATGATGTCATTTAAGAAGATAGTTATGTTTATAGTTTTGTTTGAAAGTTGTTTTCAGATTTTAAATTAAAGAATGTTAAATGGTTGTATTTTGTGTTCTCACTTGACTTTCAAGAAACTTGCATTAATTGTCATCACTCCAAATTTTAAACTGTTTTATAACTGAAGACCTTAAAGCTTGAAAATAGCTTAAATAACACCCTTTTGTTATTTGTATCTATATGAAAAATATATTTATTAAAATGAATGTAACTTATAAATGTGTGAAAGAAAAATGACATACCAAATTTGGACTTTCTAGCTGCTCCGGTTCTCGAGTTATTCCCGAAAATGAGTACATTCCTATGGCAGGCCCAGGATGGGCTAACCCGCTAAGGTTTTAAATCACGAGAATTAAAATATGTCACAAAAAACATTGATGTACCAAATTTAGACTTTATAGCTGCTTCGATTTTCAAATTAATCCCAAGAAATGAATACATTCTTATGGTGAGCCCAAGACAGGCAAGGCCATAGCTAGACTAGTGGTCAGGGGGCTTAGCCAACGCCACCTAGATAACAAAGCCTGAAGTCTAGTATTATTAGTCATCATAGATAGGCTACCGGATTCTCAGTTAGCTAGGAAGAGAAACCAAGTAGTTTTGAAGCAACTTAATTTTTTTTTCTTTGGATTTATTATTTTTTCTTCTTATAACATCATTCTTTTATAATTTAAATTTATTTATGCAAGTGTTATTTTTAAATTAAATTTATGCATCATTATCACATTCTTTGTTTATATTTATAATTTGGTTTATTTTATATGATATTATAGTTTGTTTTGGTAAATTTTTTAAAATACTTAGGCTATTGTCTCTGCTTTATTGCAAGATATATTTATTTTAAAAATATATCAAGAATTTTTTTATATATACTTTGACAATCAAGTACAATTTTGTACTTGGTTGAATTGCTATTTTTTAGTATGACAAAAGAAATTTGAAAATACATATTTTGTTTCCTAATGTAGTTCATTTAATCATAATATCATACCATTTATACTTTTAATGTAATATGTTAAAAAGATGATTTTCAAATTTACTTACGAATACAATCAATCATTTATAAGTAAGAGCATACATAAGTTTGTGCAGTGATAATATCCTTATGAATAAAGAGTTTAAGGAGTATATTTAGTAATGCCTTACTATATTAATACTAGTAGTGCAACGGTTGAAAATATCAAGAAAAATATCACCCATATCTTGATATTTTCATATTACAAAAAAAAAACAATCATTCCTACATGACATTTTTGTATTTTATTAATTTACATACATTACACTTGCATAAAACACTTGTTTTTACTTATGGGGTAATATATTTTTAAAAGAACTTTATTAAAATTTTAGATATATATCGAAATATCTGATATATATATATATATATACACAGTATTTATTACACTTACACCTAGTAATTCTTTTATTCCACAAAATCGAATGGTTGGGTGTGAAAAAAATCAGTGAAACATTTACAAATTTCATATGCAATTAATAAAATTACATTTACAATTATTAGAATGCTGTACGAAAATAACTGACTAATCCATATAATCGGCATTCTACTGGATCTTGGATATCCTTTATATGTAATAAGTTGATAAAGTTATAGTATGAGAGTTGTAATCCAAATAATATACATAATTTGATAGTTCTGTGCATTCATGCACATAATTCGGAACTGTCTGGAAATGGCATAGAAAAATATAATACATTGTTTCAGTAACTACTAATTACAACCATGTGAAGACTGGTTATTATATATTTCTGCTTAGAATCTAGACCATTTGACTTACTACTGCCCTCCTGTTTTTCCAAAAATACATTGCTGCCCCCCCCCCCAGTTTTGGGGTTGTAAAGGCATTTTAGCCCCCAGTTACGCACTGTAGGTATACATATACATTTATGCAATAACAAACCCAAAATTGAAAAAAATAACACTATGTAATACAATTCTTTAAGTAAAACCCTCTATATTACCTCTTAAAAGAAATCCATGTCCCCCCCCAAAAAAAATTCTGGATTCATCCCTCTCTCTCTCTCTCTCTATATATATATATATATTTATATATATATATATATATATATATATATATATATATATATGTATATATATATATATATATATGTATATACATTGATACACTTCAAAATCCATATAATAAAAAGTAACAAGATACATAAAACATAATATATCAATCCAATGTGATATATCATTTTGATTATAATATTGTAATATAAAATTGCTATTTTATTATTTCATTAGTCCTTGGATACAGACCTGTACAAGGAACACAGTTTAATTTTTAATATACAGTAATTGCTGATGAAATAATTAAATGAAAATCATTTTAGAAGTTTATATTTAATGTAAAGCTGCCTCCTCCACCAAAAAGCAAATCATTCAAGAATAAATACGAACTAGAAAATGAATGCTACGCTTTTATAAGAACACTATAATAAAAAAATTTATATACTATAAGCATTTTACCTTGGAATATTTGGAAGGTTGGAAATCTTTTCTTCTAACAGCAGTAATCCATTTCTTTTTTAACTCCTCATCCTTGGGGAAGGAAAAAACGTGAACCTCAGGCCCTTCTTTATAATTACCTCTACATAAGGGTACTATACATTTAAAAACCATATTTTATATATTATTCAAAACATATATTTCCTTAAAATAAACAGTAGAAACAAATTTTTATTAAGATTCGACAACCACGTGGTTACAAGATTCAGTATTATGAGCAGACGTGGATTGCACTAACGAAAATGGATAGCTAACTCACAAGGCCTATGTGTGATGACTAATCGTCAGGTTTCCCTGGAAGCACTTCGGCTTTGTTATCTAGGTGACTTTGGCGTAGCATTGTCTAGAATTTGACTCAATTTTTAATAAAAGCATAGTTGTTTTAACTTTTAAAGCCGAAATGCATCTGAAATTTGGCTTTAAGAATCTAATACGCTTGAGACAGACCATTTACGCATTCTTTCGGATCTATGTCAAGTTGAAGCTTTCCCAATTAAGCCTTTAAAAGGAACTACCGGGAGAAGGTGCAAGCTGAGCTCTTCAACAGTATTTCCAAAAGGTTTGTTCCACATTAAGCCCTTATTTATTTTTTTTTCTTTCAAAAATATTTCCTTGTAGAATGTAAGATTTCACCATTGTGTTAAATCACTATATATCAATGATTTTACATTAAAATTGATGCCACTACTTAATTAATTTAAAAACATTAGAATACATGTAAAACAATTTAGCACATTTTAACATAAAAGAAATAGCATTTTCTACATCACAGTTGTTCGATACCGCACATCAGTTTCTCGCTTGCGATTGCTGCATTTCTTTAATTCTTCAATTTTTACTTTCCTTATAGACATATAACGTATAATGAAAGGATGGTGATGGGGGCGAAAATTCGAATTCGACGGGAGAACACATTTCAAGCATCTCTGATCACGAATCGAACATTTTGGAGTTGTTTGTGTGTGTGTGTGTCAGTGAGTCTGTGGAGACGATATCTCATGAACAAATGGAGCAATTTGAATGAAATTTGGTACAAAAATTACAATCCGTGAATACTGGAAGCCAATTTTTTTTTAAGCACAACCGGAAGTTCAGAACCCCACTAAATTTTCGAGTGAAATTTTGAAAAATTCATCAAAAAATCAAAACCTTTAATAAAGTTATGCAAATAGACATTTCTTATGATTTTTTCCTTAGAAAACGATTGACAAACTTTAGAACGCTAGCATGAACCGTTTTCGAGATATTGCACATTTTTCAAATAAATTTAAAAAAAATCCTATAAATTTAAAAAATATATTAACTGTTGAGAAACATGTTCACTTTTCATATGTAATATCATGCGCTAAATTTGGTGACATCATTCTTGTGGATCTAGCTCGTTTCATTCACGAGAAAAGATACTTTGAGTAATACTTTTGTATTTGAACAGCAATCTGTTATAAGAATAACTTATTTCTCAGTTCATAACGCGAGATTTTGGCAACGAGTTTGGAGAATTGTCGCCAACTTGGCGACATTTTTAAATGTTGCCAAATTAACTAAAATCTCACCAAATGGATAAAAATGACACTAAATCAATGAAAACAACGACTAATTGACAAAATGTCAATATCTTGGAAATAATATAAGTATCCACTATAAGAATAACCTATTTTCTTTTACTGTAAATGTAGTAAACTCATTGCATTATATAAGGAAAGTTATGTGCTGCACACAACAGATTTTTTTGCAGAGTAGTGGCTAAGAGTCTATCAAAAAATAAGACTGCTTAATCTACCCCACCACCACCACCACCAATATTTAACACAATGGCTTAATCTGGAAATTTTAACCACAATGACTCTGTCTGGAAAGACAAGCATCAAGGTACTTTAAACAAGAGGTAGGACAGAGAAAGGGGGTTGCTTTTTAACATGAAAAGTGGCTTGCAACGTGGCATCACTAGGTTGCAAGTCAAGAATGGGGAACATAGAGATACATGTATAAAGTATAGAAAATTTGTGTTTATAATTCACAAAGACGATAAGATCATTCTGAATAAAAATGTAGAAGAATGAAATTAAATGATCACACTCATACATGCATTCCATCACCAGGCTCCCCAAATCCAATTTTGGGCCCGGGGACCAAGTCAAGCCACGAGCCCTATATAAAAAAAATAAAGGGGGAGGGTACCCCTTTTTCCTGTATTATTTACGAATAAAGTAGAATTTCATAAAATATATCAAATACAAGGTTTTATACAATATAACACTGAAAAATAAGAAATTCATGAAGGATATTTCATATGATGGCAAGTGGTGTGTACATTTCATTTTAGAAGAAATATTTTTATACTTTTTTGCTCGCGTATTTCGTATAATCATACACATGTTTAGAATAATCAGAAGTGACATTTCTAAAACTATGTAAATCATTAGAGACCAAAGTTCGATGCTGAATCAGTCATTATATAAGCCATTCTTATAGCCAACCCTGAGAAATAAGTATTGAAAAAAAAAACTGTAATTTTTTAATCAAAAGTGACATAGAACCAGAACTAGAAAGCCTTAATGAATTTTTTTAACCTCTAAAATATTTGATACTGAATCTATAATATATCAGTCATCATAAGCCCTATCCATAACCGATTCTGAGAAATAAATGTTTGAAGGAAAATGAATATTTTTTTTTATCCAGAATGGGAAAAAGAACTGGAAGTAGAATTCCTTAGTAAATCCCCATCATCCCTTAAATTCGATGCTAAATTCATATTAGTCATCACCTAAGCTCTATCTTTAGTCAATCGAAATATACATTTCAAGGAAATATTTTGAACTATAAGATGCAAAACAGCAAGTAGAAATCCTTAGAAAGCCAAATTCCAGAGGAGGTTCCCTCCTTCCTTTGGAATTTGATGCTAAATCCATATCAGTCATCCTCCCTCCCCCACCAAAAATAAATAAATAAAAAATGTTGCAAGGAAAATGTAAATTTTTTAAATGAAAGTGGCATTTCCACAATCGGAAGTTGAAATTCTTAGTGATTTCCTCTAATCTCTTCAAAATGTGACTGCATCAATCATCAATTAAGCTTTATCTGTAGCCAATTCCAAGAAATAGATACTGCAAGGAAAATTTTTTGAACCGGAAGTAGGAAAAAATCCGAATTAAAAATTCTTTCTCAATCCCTCGACTTTCCATCACCAAAGCTCTATTTGCATCCAATCTTAGAAAATGGATGCTTCAAGGAAATAAGAAACCTTTGAACGAAAAATGTAAAAGGAACCAGATATGAAAATCTTTTAGTGAACCTCCTCACCTCCTCCTGAATTTAATGCTCGATCCATATCAGGCCGTATCTAAGCTTTATCTATAATAGATCCTGAGAAATTGATACTTCAAAAAAAAATTGTAAAAACAATGACATTGCAACATTTCTGTGGCAAACAACCACACACAAAAAAGTCATCGGTGTTATAATCGAATTATCCCCAATCAAAATGCATATGCAACATATAAATAAAATAAAATATGTCCAAAATATCTCGGGATTTTATCAGACAATCAACTTTCATTTGTTTCGTAAATTTTTAGATGGAAATAGCACATGTTCAGATACATGCCATTTTTGTGCATCAATCGTTTTAACTCGCTGAAAAATCCTAAGACGGAAAGATCTCTGCTTTTGACAAAAACCGCTTTTTAACAATTAGCAGTAAAAGTTTGTATCTTCCAAAGGCTATACTAAAATGATCCTAAGAGATTTTAATCGGCACATTTTTGAAAATCATTGAAATCATTTTTAACACTTTACAACATAGTCGAAAAGTGTTTATAACTTTGTTCATTCTGTCTGTCTGCTTGTCTGTCTGTCCGTTCGGACGATAACTGCTGTAAAAATGACTTTATAAAACTGAAATTTTAGTATGTTGTTCAGACAGTCTGTAGGACCTATGGGAATATAAATGAATAATATCACTCAATTAGTTTTGGACTGAACCTGGGTTGAAAAAATGAAATACATTGAACCCTATGGGACCTAATTTTTCAAATATTTTTTAAGCGAATTTTAAATTCAAATTGCCTCGAAAGTTTTAGGAAGTATTCAAATTATCCCATAAAAAATATGAAAAAAATTTCAGCAAAGTATATTCGGTAGCTTTTTAAATAAAAATGAAATTAATAATTACACCCATATTATATGAAGAGATCACGTGACCCACTTCAAAATAAAATATGGCATCCATCTTGTGTCAAAATCATGATTCTTAAAGTTCTTTTTAATTTATATTTAGTGTTGTATAATTCCTAAAACCGTTTTATTTTTGCTTAATTTCTGTGCATCTACATTCTGAAACAACGCAACTACAATATATTTGAGTTTAAATGAACATCAAACTTTGATTATTTCTACAACGAAGCCTAATTTTCACTTATGGAGAATGTAAACACATAAAGATGTAAGAATTACTGAATTTCTTTAACGCAAAATTATTTAGATCTGGAGTCTGCAATATAGCTGATATGAATGAAACATTCATTGCTTTTACTTAGAGAAACAGACAATTTTAAAGCAGACTTTTTCGATGATGTTTTAAGCATAGAGTTAAATTACTTTTACCTCCATGGTTTTAAGTTTTTAGATAAAATAAATTATTGTAGTATAGGGAGGTTTCACCTACGTCACGTTCCCATAGCAACCATTTGAGCAAACGACTGCTTTGTACAAGCAACAGCTAGAACGCCATGAACCAACATTACAAATCTTATTTTTCGCAGCTAGATCCTGGATATAAAAGCTTATATTAAGCTAAAATCAACAAAATTTGATGTGAAGATCCTTATGATGGATGCAGATTACTTACAGAAAAGTTATATCTTAATGTTTTTGAAAATCAACATGGTAATAGTTGGAAACTTTATTATATGGAAAAAAAATTTTCCACAAATCAATTTCTTGCCAATTCAGAGCGTTTTGGTGTAACTTCATGGTCACTGAAATCTCATGTCGGTTTTATGTCATGTCTCTCACGATGGGTTTTTAATTTTATATTAAATAAGTAGACAAATTGAGATTTTGAAACTTCCCTAGGAAATAGCTGTGATATAGATACATATTGTGATTAAAATTTATTTTCCTAGAAATATTATCTTCTATGTTAAATGTACTACATTACACATCTAATGTTATGTCTATCACAAATTAAATTAACCTACAGGTATCTACTACTGAATTTAGTGATTTTAATTTGATGTTGATTTTTTTTTAATTTTAGATTTATGAAACAAAATAAAAATTACGGAGTTGATTGCTAATAAATCCATGATTGTATAATCAAATTATAAAACTAGAAAAGTTTACGCTTTCTTTTTAAGATTTATTAAACTTAAATTGAAAAGCATACTGTGCCATATAATGTACTCACCATGAATAAAATGCTCAGCAGTCTCTAAAAAGTGTGGGGGGGGGGGGGCCCAACTGTTTAACATTTGCTTATGCCAGGGTTATTTTAAATGAAAAATATGCATAACATTTAAAAAGTCTTGAAAAGTGTGTGTGTGGGGGGGGGGGGGGGATTCACTGCAAACTTTCCTGTGCTTCAAATTTTCAGTATTCCAATCTTCTCTGTTGATTTTTAAAGGCCATTCTTTGCTTCTTTTAACAGACAAGTCCTTGATTTTATTCCCTTTATTTTCAATTATTCGAGGGAGTGAAAAAAATGATACAATTAATTACGGCACAAATCGCCATTATCAAATTCAATTACTTTAAGATAAAGTAATTGAAATTATGATTATATATGATATCGGCTGGATATAGTTTTAAAAACGACTTTTTAGAAAAAATTTCACACCAAAACGTATCTTTTACATATAAACCTAATGCAAGTTCAATGTTTTTTTGTACAAAGAAAACTTAGGATTTTCTCTGCTAGATGGACATGACGTCACGTGAAACCTCCCTATTGTGATGAATGAAAGAAATGGAATAAAAGTGTATGAATGAAATATTTACATCTTTTATATAGAGCACCAGGCGATTTATATTTTAATGATGTCATTTGAATAAAGTTCATTTTTTTCGATGAAGTTTTAAGTTTTCAAATATAATAAATTATCATAGTTTTGTGATAATTTTAAAGATATTACCGCTGAATGTATCACATTTTAGATATGTTTAAACCAGGCAATTTATATTTCAATGATGTCATTTGAATAACATTCATTTTTGTCGATGAAGTTTTAAGTTTTCAAATATAATAAATTAATGTAGTATTGTAATAATTTTAAAAATATTACCGCTGAATGTATCGCATTTTGGAGATGTTTAAATAAAATTGCATTGCAATTGGAAAGTGTTCTATTATCAATGCTTTATGCGTGATTGATTTTTCTTGTTGATTTAATGCATTATATCATTACAAAATTATATTTTCTAAATTACATTGATTTTGCAGGTTATCATTGAATTTCATCTTTTATATGCTAAACTAGCTCTATTTGAATACCAATTCGTCAAGTATTGTGCCACATATGAAAAAATGATGTTGAGAACAGTTTATACCAGCATAGCGGGAGCAGTAACACTTTATTTTATTTTGTATCACTACAACTACTTCACAGAGTACATAGTTTAATAGAACCTTTTCATTTTTCGGAGTTTTAAGTACCACTATTATTGTTTGATTTTCACCAAAAATCAAATTAACGCCAGCAGAGTAATGCCCAACCAACATATCTACCAAATTTCAAGGAAATTTAGTGAGTATCTTTTGAACTACGGTGAATACATAAACTGCCAAGATACTCTCATATTTATACAATCCTCCAACATTGATAAAATGAAGTTCATCGAAAACGTTTTTGTTTCATAACTAATTATTTTATTCTAATTCATTTGCCATGTGTTTGTTCTAAACTCATTCATTATGTTCATAAAATAGTTCTTCCAAAATGTATAAATTCTGATATTTAAGAAATAAAATGTTAAATAAGTATGTACGAAAGATGCCATATAATAAAAAAATTCTTTTCTAATTAGGATTTCGGGAGAGGGGGCAGACGACTCCCAAATCTCCCCCCTCCTCCCAGGATGTCTTGACAAAATGTAATATATAATGTGTATGAATTTTCTCTTTCAATGGTTTTTCTCTACTAATTACCAAGTTCAACATAAAATCGACAATTTAAAAGCGCATTATTATAAGCACTAAAGCATTCATATTTAATGCAATATTTTGCCTGAAGTTTTGTACATATTTAACTATAGTTATTTTAAAGGAATAAATTTACAAAGCAGCATAGAAATGTGATAAAATACATTTAATTTATTCTAAGATTAACTTTGTTTCAAGATTAAGATATCTAAAAATAATATTTGAAAAATGTAAAACAATTATTTTGAACATACCTTAAATCTTAGATGGTAGATCATTGGGATCAATACTGCTTCTGTTTCAGTGAATAATTTATTTTTTTTATAAAATTTAGATGCACTAGCACTGATAATAGAACATGCTTTTTGCACTTTCTTTAAAGTAATATAGACTATTACATCACTAAAATCAATGTGGGAAGCAAGTTCATGCCTTCAAAGAAGGAGCAATTTAATCTGCTTTGGTTCGTGCCATGCCAAAGCTGTAGAAAGAAACTAGAATTTGTCCTCTCTACTGCCCTGTATTCAATTGAACCAAAGAAAGTTGAACACCTTGTTTAAAGTATCTTGGGACACCATGGATACCCAGTCGCATTAATTGGTTTACGAGGAGAGAAGATAAGATCGCCCTTTCCCATCCTTATAATTTCACAAAAGAAATCTGTAGGCAAGAATCATTTTAATAGTCAGCTGGATGTGATTGATATGAGCTGTAAACTTGAATGAATGAAACTTACCCACTAGTGTTATAAACGTATCCATTTTAGCAGTGGAATTCTAGAAAATTACTCCCTGCTTCCCTGTAGGGATCGGGTTTTTTATTGCCTTGTCGACATAGCCTTTCTTAACAACAAATAATGAAAGATTCTGCCGTTAAACACAAAGACATTGTGAAGCTATCTCTACCCAGACGACTTGTATTGAACTATGGAGACCGACCTTCTTTCAACTTGTTTTGACTATTTTGGGAATCCGACAATCTTCAAGTAATTTAGGAAAGAAATTATAAATTCATACACAGATGTTCTATAATAAATATTTTATCTTCAGCAATGTTTACTGGCCCCTAACAGTCGACGGGCCCCAGTACCGTGGTCCTAACTGACCCCCTCCCTTTGTGGGGGCCTTGTCCATCACATGACAGATATACCTTCTAGTTAAACAATAACATCTTTGCAGACTAAGTTTTTGGACTATGGAAATAGGAACACAAATAACAGTCAACTTATGTTATTGGATTTTGAATTGCATGTATTGTAGAGGCTCAAAAAATGGGTAGATCACGTTAATTTGGAGACTCAAATAATGATTCAGTCCTGTTTATTTAGAGGTTTCTTTAACGAATGCATCACGCTAAAAGTGGGGAAACAGTCAGGATAGACTGATTCCTAAATTTTAGGTTCCATCCTATCAAGGCCATCAAAATTTCATGAAATTCAGTTCAGCTGTTTGCTCTCTTGTTATAATAAGACAAACAGATAGATTTTAATTTTATTTATATAGATAGAGCTCGTTCAATGTGTGACCTGCATACTTAAAACTTTGATCATAAAAAAAAAAAAAAAAAAAAAATTCAAATTTAAACAAAAATACTGTGCATTTTATAGTTGTAATAATACAAATTGTAGTATGAATATAAATATAAAACAATAATTCATCTCCAATCACTATGTGCTTTATTTTCAATGCTTTCAGATACTTAAATCAAATAATGAATTAATTATAACATTTTCAATGATTTGATTAAAAGAAAAAAGTGTCCACTATAACTACTTCCTTTACAAATGGAATTAAAAACAGTCAGGACATAAAGACAGAGAACGAATGCCTAAATTTTATGTGAAACCAAGGATACTCATCAAAATTTCATGAACGTTCAATGCAGCCATTTTCCCATGTTGATGACAGACAAATTTTGAATTTTATTTATATACATACATTAATTGCAGTGCCGACAGCTGACTGCTGATTAAAAAAAAATTGTCAATATTAAAAGTAGCCACTGCATGGGTTAATGTCAGATATCAATAGTGCTCAAATTGGACCAATAGAACTGCTTTGTAGCTGATTTTAATAAATTAATTATGTAATATCTCAGTTTCATATCAGTATTAAAAAATGAGTGCCTCATTTGCTAATGATAGTAATTGTAACTGAATTAGTAATAACACATCCAATTAAAAAGCAAAATAATAATTTCTCAAAGAACTACATTCTGCAAAATACCACCTCTGGCTGCAATTGTATCTCTGTCATGCTCAAATATATTTCTATATTTAACAACAATGAAACTCAAATTAATCATGAAATAAGAGTATTATTTTATCAAGACTTTTCTTCGATGTGGCTACAGGATCTCAGATAAAAAAATTCATTCAAGAATTTACAGTTAAATATTGCTTATTGCAATAAAATTACATATAAACAGAAACAGTATTTCTTGTCTATTTTTCCTGTCATATAAAATGCCTTGACAACTTAAAAAAAATTGAGAGGGACCACTGAGAAACGTTGAAATTTTAAACATTTTATTGAGATGTCCAATAAATAAGCTGTCTCTCGTCACATGAAAAGTGAATAAGGAATTCAGCACATGTGTATTGTCGTGAGTAAGAAAAAAGTTGAGTGATTACTTTAAAAATTCCAATTTCCTTGATTTTATAGGGAGTTTTTTAGTTATTCCCTGATTTTTTTCAGAATGTTGATATTTCATGATTTTCAGGTTCTGTAGCCACAATATTCTTGGCATAATTTCCAGGAGTTTTTGCAAATAGAATTTTATTCAATTTTTCTTAGTTAGTCAGTTATGATCTTTTTATATTAATACATTTTAAAACTTAAACTTGGACATTTTCATTCTTGTGGATAGACATTTGTTATTGAGTTATAATGCCCTCTCCTCATAGAACACCTTTCTGAAATGTGTTCAGAAAATCTTAAAAGTTTTTTTTATTAAAATTTATTTAAAAACTTTCAGGAAAACAATACTTTCTCCACACAATGAGAAAATAAGAAATAAAGTTAAAGCCTGATATAGTCTGCTTATCGGGAGACATACTTCACTTTGCCTTATGTTATAGCTAAAATTACAGTATATTGGACTACACTGTAATGATAATTTATTTTTGTGAGGCTCTTTACCACATTATATCTAAATCCGTATCATATATCAGGCTTCTACAGCATTTCTGAAATTTTTTTTCCATATATATATAAGAAAACTTAAAAATTTTCCATAAATATTGACCATATATTATTTAATTATACAATTTTCCCTGCTACAAAAAGTTTGTCCTGGGCCACCAATTAATTGGGCTGTCTCTACACAAGTGAGTAAAATTTCCTTTCCAAAATATCTCCTACTACAGACAAAACATTAATTGTTATTGTGTATATCATCAAAATCTCTAATAAATTCAATCCAAAATCAATATTAATATACAAACAACTTTTCAATGTTCTTTTTTATTGAAATTTACTTAAATCACACATAATACATACAATAATCATACCTGCAGTAAACAGAGGTCAGGTCCATTCGCTGCAGTAATTGAAAGTTTCTGGTGAAAAAAAATGCACATTATTCCTTGCTTCCAACTTCCTTTTACATCTGCTCCAATGTCTTCTCTTAACAGTAGAAACTGGAGTTGAATCATCCAAGCCAATTATTACGGCAGAATCAGTGTCAATCTTTCGATTTTATATTTTGATACAGATGATTTTGTGCTCACTCATACATTGCAATCCATGAATAGTAAGGAATTGAGTAAAATTTCCCTTCCAAAATATAACCTTTTTCTTTACAAATTTCTGAAATATATTTCCAGTTCTACTAAGTTATCGAAATTCAGGATGGTACTAAATTAATAAATACTTTTAATACATAAAATTTCCCTTCCAAAATATAAGCTTGAATAAACTTTTTCTTTAGATGTCTGAAATATATTTGCAGTTCTACTTAACTTTTCGATATTCTAGATGGTACAAAATTAATAAATATTTTAAGTACATAAAGGTGGTTTATTTTGTGACCTCACTGCATGAACTACTACACCCTACAGACATGTGATTCTTCCGCAAATTAGCGGAATCCCCTCCCCCACCCTCCCGCTGTGCAGGGGAACCCGGCCCAGACAGGAAAAATTAGGTACAGCTCGGGTCCATTAATTAAAAAATTTTATGATCAAATACTTGTCAAGTTCCTTAAAAAGTTTGGAAAGATTATTATATTTCATTTTCAGAAAAATAGAAGTGGAAATGAGGAATTGCTCCATTCTTTAAGGTCTATTTTAATGCTATATATACATTTGTAGGAGCTAGAAACCGTAAAATTCACTCTTGTATCGATAATTTATTTTTAAATATATTTGAAGAACTACAATCGTCTAACATCGGGTCCATTAATTAAAAATTTTGATGATCAAATACTTCTTGTCAAGTTCCTTAAAAAGTTTGGAAAGATTATTATATTCAGAAAATTATATTTCAGAAAAATAGAAGTGGAAATGAGGAATTGCTCCATTCTTTAAGGTCTATTTTAATGCTATTATATACATTTGTAGGAGCTAGAAACCGTAGAAACCGCTGTAAAATTTTATAGAAATTAAACAGCGTTATATAAAAAGTAAAATATATAATGATAAAAATATAAAGATGTGTGTATGTTAAGGTATTTTTTTCCCTTTTATAGATGGATCGAGGGTCTTTCCTAAAGAAAATGTCTTATTACACAATCGAGCAACCCATAAATTATGGAAGGCGGAAGGAGGGGAGTTGGGGGTGGGGGGTAGACTCAGCCAACAAATTTTTGGAACTTTTAAACACAACTTTTCAGTAATTTTGCAGTTTCCCGGAAAAAATTAAATTAAAACTGCAATTTGGCCGAACCGGAAAATAGGCCCCCACTCATTTTTCAAAGTACGATCCCGCGCCAAGTTGGCGCGATTCATCGGGTTGCAATTTCATTTCGGATACTTCGCCAATCTGGTAGCCCACGACTTCGTTTATCCAATCAGCGCGCGTCTATTTGGGAATCTGCATTTTAATAGGCAGTAATAGTCTTCTGTGTATTTCATCAGACCTTTTTCGATCGAATTCGTTGACTCTTGTTTTTACAGATCTTTTTCGATCGATTTGCAAAGATTTAAACACGTATAAACTTTTTGGAATACATATTTAAAACATTCCTCGTAATTCATGGACATTAACATTTTCAATAAATATGCAGGTTCCGGTGTTAAATGTACGTATATGTTCAAGAAAACGTGCTGCGGTGTTGAATGTACGTGTATGTTCAAGAAAACGTGCTGCGGTGTTGAATGTACGTGTATGTTCAAGAAAACGTGCTGCGGTGTTGAATGTACGTGTAAGAAAACGTGTTCCGGTGTGGATGTAATTAAAAATATGGATATCCGTTACATAAAGGTGAGTTCTTTTCTTTGTTCATCCCTTGTTTTGAAATTGTCTTTTGTATTTTTCCGTGTTTTAAAATGAGTTTCTTAATTTTAAAGTATCGTTTTTTTCTTGATTTTTGTTAAAGTACAAACATTTTTCTAAGTATCGTTTTCTCTTGAATTTAGTTAAAGTACAAACTTTTTTCTAAGTATCGTTTTCTCTTGAATTTAGTTAAAGTACAAACTTTTTTCTAAGTATCGTTTTCTCTTGAATTTAGTTAAAGTACAAACTTTTTTCTAAGTATCGTTTTCTCTTGAATTTAGTCAAAGTACAAACTTTTTTCTAAGTATCGTTTTTTCTTAAATTTTGTTAAAGTACAAACTTTTTTCTAAGTATCGTTTTTTCTTAAATTTTGTTAAAGTACAAACGTTTTTCTAAGTTATGTTTTTTCTTAAATTTTGTTAAAGTACAATCTGCCATTACGCGATATTTTTATACGTCGTCAAAATTTTTATACGTCGCGATATTTTTATACGTCACAAAAATCGTATTTTGTAATATTTTTATGAGTATTATTCACTTTTATTTATATTCAATTGCAATATCATTTAACAAAATTCCAGTTCATAAAAGTATAGAATACGACGTCATTTTGGTAGGAGGAGCCTATTTTAAAACACGGGAAAATACGTCACTTCAGTTGGGAGGAGTCAATTTCAAAACACGGGGAAACGCGCCATCTTGGCGCAATTTTGTACTTAGAAAAATGAGTGGGGGTCTATTATCCGGTTTTACCCTGCAATTTCAAATAATTATTCGTGAGTTTATGCATATAAGCTCAATTTAATGAATTATGAAAGAAATAAAGAAAATAAATATGAATCTGTAGGGAAGGCATGTGTTGTCCACATCAGATTTTTCCTTTTAGGAGATGAATCATTCATTCATACGCACGAAACGCATTGTGCATTTCTCCTAAATAAAATAGTTTAAGTTACAAAAAAAGTATTACAACCGAACTCTTCAATTTTAACAACACATTTACAACCATTATTGTTTCATTATAATATAATTTTAATCATTATGAAGAAAACATTTCCACCACATCCCAACAGTAACACTGAATGTACTTATACATATAAAGCTCTTTATCGTTCTGCATAAATCATTTTCGAACTGCACAAATTATGCATAATTATTAATTAATTTGCACTTAAGGCACCAATTCTGGAAACCCGTTCTTCCTAGTACATTTCTACCTGTCATTGAATTTAACTAATGGACTCGTCCAAAATCAAGTGACCCAAATGCCTTCTCGTTGGGAGTCGAACCATACAGTTTTATGAACTGGAATTTTGAATCTAAATGATATTTTGATGAAAGGGAATAATACTCATTAAAAGTGAATAATACTGATAAAAAGTTTACAAAATACGATATTTGTGCATTATAAAAATATTACGTAATGGCAGAATAAAACACTTTTAAAATTTTAGAAGCCATATTGAAACACACGATAATTAAAAAACTTATGAAAATTTAATTTAACAATACTTATAAAATATACGAAATTTTAAAAAAGCGTTTGTACTTTAACAAAATTTAAGAAAAAACAGAACTTAGAAAAACGTTTGTACTTTAACTAAATTCAAGAGAAAATAATACTTAGAAAAAAGATTGTACTTTTAACAAAAATCAAGAGAAAACGATACTTTAAAATTAAGAAACCCATTTTAAAAACACGGAAAAATACAAAAGACAATTTCAAAACACGGGATGAACAAAGAAACGAACTAAACTTTATTTAACGGATATCCATATTTTTAATTACATCCACACCGGAACACGTTTTCTTGAACATCTCAGAATAGACCCCCACTCGTTTTTTTCTAAGTACAAAATTGCGCCAAGTTGGCGTGTTGCGCCGTGTTTTGAAATTGACTCCTCCGAATTGAAGTGACGTATATTCCCGTGTTTTAAAATAGGCTCCTCCTACAATAGTGACGTCTTATTCTAGAGTTTTATGAACTGGAATTTTGTTAAATGATATTGCAATTGAATATAAATAAAAGTTAATATTACTCATAAAAAGATTATAAAATACTATTTTTGTGCATTTTAAAAATATTGCGTAGTGGCAGAACTATAATAATATTGCGTAATGGCAGAATAATAAAATTTTAAAAACACTGGAAACTTAAAATATTTTTTGAATTTAAATCAATATCAAAAAGTTATAAATCGAAAATTAAAAAACGATACTTAGTAAACAGATTGATCGTACTTTAACTAAATTTAATAAAAAACAGAACTTAGAAAAAAGTTTGTACTTTAACTAAATTTAAGAAAAAACCAAACTTAGAAAAAAAGTTTAACTTAAGAAACCCATTTTAAAAACATGGGAAAATACAAAAGACAATTTCAAAACACGGGATTAACAAATAAAAAACTAACCTCATTCCTCGTCATCCTCTTCTTCCTCCGAATCAGAGATATGTTAAAAATCACTTTTCTTTTCTGCATCGGCATCATTTCTATGGGGAGGGAAGATGGAAACGACGGCTTTCAAATATTCGTTCCAAGCTTCCTCCCCAATAGAATGCTCCTGCCTACGTTTCCACATATATTCGTATAAATACGAATTAAAATATTGGACTTTTCTGCCTTTTACTTTTCTCTTGATTGCAGCCCAAGTTCCTTCAATGGAATTGGTAAGCGCTCCTGTCTCGGGGTCTTTGAAATGGTAGCTGTGGTTTACCTTAAGGTGTATGAAGCCTTCATTATTAAGACGATCATACGCCTTCCAACAGTCCGATATAATCAATGTCCCCTACTCAACATACTTCTCAATCACATTCAGCAAACATTTACTCGACCTGTTAGAACCTCCGCAAAAAAACATCTATTCGTTCCCCTTTCAACCCCCAAACACCCATTGTCCCTCTACAGGCTTTCCTCTTCCATACTTATTTTTCCCAAACTTACTCTCATCTATCTCCACAATCACACCATTCCCCCCAATCTTACTTTTATTTTTAAACAAAGCATACCGACAAATGTCATGGCAAAACTATTTCCAATCGGTAACAGTATTTGCCGCGACATTCAACTCAGCCATCACAACCTTACATTCAATATTAAAAAACCACATTAAAGTTAAAATTAAAATTTCAGTTATACTTAATTTACTTTTATCAAACCACGTACCCCTTCTCACACTCCTACATACTTCATGCTTATCATCACCCGATCTCTTTCTACACCTCCATTCAAAACCATCAATCAATCTCTCTCTTTCACACAATTTCATCGCATCTCCACACTTAGGACATTCAAACCTATCACTAATTAAACCCTTTAACACACACCAATCAATCACTGCTTTCTTACCTTTAGCTTCCAGCCTATAAAAATTTTAAGCTGGCCTCATTTTCAACATCCATTCAAACACGTTTTTTAAAATATTCGCTCGAATCCATTTGCCGCTTACCAGATGCCATTTAGTAACTCAGTCTGCAATCAACAAAAGTACTGAAAATTAAAATGAAATTCTTGCACAGCCAAAATGTGAAGATAAATCTGTGATAATAAATCTGAAGCAGTTCCAGAAAAAACACTTTGTGAAATCGATCAAGTAAGATTTACTTCGAGTAAGTTCCAGAAATAACGCTGAAAATCCTTCCTTTGAAATACACAGAGTTCATTCATTGAAATACACAGAGTTTCATTAAACCAGGTACTGTGTTTTAATTTTGTTTTTTTAAGTTTTTTTTTTAAATTTCTTTAAAGTACAAACTTTTTTCTAAGTATCGTTTCTTTTAAAATTCTTTAAAGTACAAACTTTTTTCTAAGTATCGTTTCTTTTAAATTTCTTTAAAGTACAAACTTTTATCTAAGTATCGTTTTTTCTGAAATTTAGTTAAAGTACAAATTTTTTTTCTATGTATTGTTTTTTCTTAAAGTTAGTTAAAGTACAAATTTTTTTCTAAGTATCGTTTTCTCTTAAATTTAGCTAAAGTACAAACTTTTTTCTAAGTATTGCTTTTTCTTAAATTTAGTTAAAGTACAAACATTTTTACAAACATTTCATATTTTTTCTAAGTATTGTTAATTATCGGCATTTTTAATTATATATGTTTATATTTGTTACGTGCAATGTTCAAGATGGCGTCCGTTAGGACTTTTCAAACAAACGTTTTTATAAAATTTCGTATTTTAGTATTGTTAAATCGGCATTTTTAATTAATATGTTTATATTTCTTACGCGCAATGTTCAAGATGGCGTCCGTTAGGACTTTTCAAACACTGTACATGCATTTTTAATTATATATGTTTATATTTCTTACGCGCAATGTTCAAGATGGCGTCTGTTAGGACTTTCCAAACACTGTACACGTTGGTGCCATTCTTGGCGACAAAAAAAAAGGCAAATTTAGCCAAATTCTTTATATCAAATCTGTTCTGGAGAAAGCGCTATTTATTGTTCAACCAAATATTCTTAATAGTAGCATGTTAGATCACTAGCAAATTTTCTTACTGATTTTAAAAATTGAAATATTACGCTGGTGCTGGGCTGTTCTACCCATCTACCAAAAATATTTATGTATTTTTGAAATAAAGTGAAATTAAATTTAAAAATATAGCATCTTATTGCCTGATCATCTCCTCTGAAAGCATATTAAATATTACAAATTAAAATAAGACCACTGTCTAACAAGTACAGAATCCGAAAATAAAATAGGTTAATTTTTAAAAATTAGTATGATCAAGTTTCAAAATTTTTTTAAATGCATATTTAGTAAAATGGTTTTTATAGTGAAATTTTATGCAGATACTACTTCTAAAATGTTTTGCTACAAATATACATACAACAAAAATGACCATACTAAATTTTGTGAATGTACTAAAAAACTACTCTGAAAAAAAATTCAAATTACACAAATTATTGAAAATGTTTAAAATTGTAATAAAAAAAATTAAAAAGCTGCATAACGAAATGGGTAGAAATCACAATTAACAACAGGATTTACAAACTTTGCTTCTGTATCTTCCATTTCCTTCTTGTGCTATTGTATCCATCTTTTTCCTGTACTATTGTATCTTCCATCTCCTTCCTGTGCTTTCATTTGCCTTAACTTTTATTTGTCCAGTTTGCATTCAAATGTTATTTTACCTCCATCTAATTGAATATGTCTGTTTCCCGTGCAAATCCCTTTTCACACATATAGCTCTTTACCCACATGCTTTCGTTTATGGCCAATCAAAATTAATTTTTGTGCAAACTTTTTGTTACTCGCAAATAAATGGCTTATCTCTTGTATGCATACGTTTATGAGTTTTGAATTCAGTTTTAAGTCTAAACCCTTTATGGTACAGTTCACATGTAAATGGTTTTTCACCGGTATGCAACTTAAAATGTGTCACTAAAACTGTTTTCTGTGAGAACCTTTTTTAACAAAAGGGACAAACTAATTGTTTATTTCCAGTGTGCACACATTGATGAGCTTGTAAGTAGGCTTTAAGACTAAACACTTTAAAGCATAAATTGCATTCAAATGGCTTTTCACCACTGTGCAATTGCATATGTGTATTTAAAGATGATTTCTGTGTAAACCCTCTTGTTCAAAGATCACAAGTCTAAACTTATCGCTGGTGTACAAGTCACCACCAGTATGCACGTGTCGACGTTTAACAACTTTGGTCATCTTTATACAAATTATAGTTATCTTCTAAATGAACAGTTAATAAAAACAAAGCCTTTTAAAACTCAGATGACGTACAAAACGTGCTATCAAATAATATAATATAATATAGATATAACCTTGTTATATAGATATAATAACCTTGCTATCACTTCGATTAGAAATTGCTATCACTTCCATAAAATCAGAGATAATTATCACTTCAACTTTTTCCAATAGTTAAAAACAAAAATGTCTCCAACTCTTCTTTTCAAAACTGTAGGCATGTTCTGAAAACGTACCCGCTATACGCCCTGCTGTGAGGCGTCACCTCCGAAAGCAGAGGCCGGAGCACTAATTTTTGACGTCTTGGCTTGTAGGCCCACTGCGAGTAGGTCTTCCAGATCGCGATCGAAGCTTTTGCTATTTGTTTCCCTTTTAATTCTCTGTTCGATGTAAAGGAATCATAATTTATCAGTAAAGAAAATAATATTCATGAAATTTGGAAGTATTTTCGATAATGTTCATTAAAATGGGTGATTTAAAATCTTAATATTGCTGTACATTTCCTTAAAATAAAATATTTATAATGACTCATTCACTGTAGGAGCAAAGATGAAAGGATTCCATTCAGTCAGTGTTTTAATAAAAGTTTGAAAAAGAACCCTGTATATTTATTGTTTAATCAGGCATTTTATTTGAATAATTCTTCAGTACATTCAGCTAAAGTATGCGTACTTACAGATAAAGTATGCAGAAACTAAAATGATTACTGAATACTATATCTTTAAATATCATAAGATAATCATTAAAAAGAAACTCAGAATTTAACTTTTAATATGCTTACGTGTTTATTTATTTTTATTTCATTTTATTTTATTCATTTTTTGTTGTTATAAATTGTAAAATGATTTAGAATTAAGATAAAATACTAGTTGAATGTCATTCATTAACCTATGCACTATAAATTGTAGAAGTTCAGGTTTTCCAATATAGCACATCTTATATTCCCTTTTTTACTACATTAACAAATTGTAAACAATTTTGCTTAATTATAGAGTTTGAAATACCTCAGGGGCTTTGAAAATTTAATAAAGCTGTATAATAAAACTTTTTGGTATTAATATTTCATTTACAATTCCATTGAAGTGAAAATGTAAGAAAGATTAAATTAGCTTTGCATTATTAAAATAACATTAACTATAATATAATGAAATATACAATGGTAACTTGAAATTGTAAGTTAGTTACTTTGCTTTTTTCCAAGTTATTTTAACAATTTTCAATAACATAATAACTCGCTACATAAAAAATAAAATGTGCCCAACCTAAACACAAATGACTTCCTAACCTATTCTTCTAAAATTTCAGCATGCCATAACAAATAATAAAAAATATAAGTGCAATATATTAAGATACTATATCTTTTATATGCAATTACTTATCAAACAGTTAAAATATGTTATTTGATGTGTGAAATATTCCATTTTACATTATTTTACTTTCATAACTTTAGTGTAGCATTTTTATTGCTACGATTTCTTACTATTGACAATATCTTAAAAAGAGAATGACATTTTTTTATCTATATAAATAAAATTGAAAATACATGTATCTGTCTGTGTATTTATCTATCTCATCATCACGGTAGAACTGCTGCATCGAATTTCATGAACATTCTGTGGGTAGCTTTGAAATAGCCCTACTTAAAATTTAGTCCATGTTTCGAGTTTCTAGGACCAGGGATTGTCGAGATATGAATAAAAATCCCACAATTAAACCTTCCATAAAAATAGAATTATGCAGATGATATATTTTCCACAAATTTATTAAGAAAATTATATCATGATGCTTAGCAACGCAATTAAATCAAATGTGTTTATTAGGCAGACGATTATTAAATTTTTTAAGATTTAAATAATAAAGAAATCAATATAAAACAAAATTTTATAACCATTTTTATACAATTTTAGCGCTTTTATTTTAGTTTATATTGATCCAATTTCATATATATTTTATAATTTGTTTTCAAACGAGAATGTTTTATTCAGATCTGCTTGAAGATAATTTTGTATAGAAAACACAGAAAGGAGAATTAAATGAAATATTTTAATAGAATGTTTTGAGTAAGAATGTCATTTAGAATACTGCAGGAATTTGCACATATATTAAATCATGGGCAATGTCGGGTATATCTGCTATTAACAGTATACATAAAATTGTATGTTGTACATCTATCTGTCTGTTTATTATCTCAGCACGGTAGAGATCACCTATTTTCATTTCATTAGAATTAATATAAAATTTCAAAAATTGAGACTCTAAATATTAAAACTTCACATCAAATTCTGAATTTTAGGTTTCTTGTATTATATGGTCAGTATGAAGAACGGACATGCTGCTAGTCTATTATAAAATATTACACAACTAACAACATTATTAAAGTAATTTTAAAATATTTGCAGGAGACTGTATAATTTATGTATAATGACACATGTATAATAGCTGTATAATGACACAAGCTAACTTGATAAAATATACATTTTAAACATTGAATGATTTTAAATACTTTACAATTACTTAGCAAAGCTTAATTTTACAAGTACCTGGGCAGTTCTTAATTAATATGACAACAATAAAATTTTAAAACAAACTAAGAAAACTCTAAAAGGTTTGTTGACGTTATAATTAGCAACAAAACAATTTAGAATCCAGTTAGCGTTAATTGAATAGCAATAATTTGATTGCCATATATTTAAAATTCTATATAATTTTAAATGACATGATAATAAGCAAAAAATGGTAAGCACTTACTTCTAAATAGCATTTTTCGTTTTTCACATTACAGAAACAAGGTAATTAGTAATCCAATGTTATAAGGTATGTAGTCGAAGGTATGCTGGTCAAAATGTTTATTAAATGATGAACTAACATATAAGACATTCAAAAATACGATAAAAAGACCGTTATGCATCCACACGCGCGAGCCCACGTACTGCACTGCACATACGATACTTCTTTGTGTGGGCTACTCTACTAGGGGAGAACTTTCCAGAAAAGTTGAGACGGAGGAATTCGAATTCGAAGGCCAGAATTGGGCCTACAGCTAATACGTCACGAGGTACAGGGGGGGGGAAGTAGTTCGGCCTTTTCTACCGGGGGTGACGTGTGAGGCCGGTTCTGCGCTATTGGTTAAGTTAAATGACGTCATGGGCGGAGCTAAGGCTCCTCTATATACCTGTAGTAGAGGAGCTCTAGGCGGAGCCTAGTATACACTTTGAAGTTTGACAGTTTAGGACCGTCACCTTCGAGATCTAAAGTTACTCTTAGTTCTCTTTAGTTCACGAAGGTGACGTCTCGAAGACGACAGATTTTGTCTTAAACTGTCAAACTTCAAAGTGAGGCTCCGCCCATGACGTCATTTAACTTAGCCAATAGCGAAGAATCAGCCTCACAGCAGGGGGTATAGCGGGTACGTTTTCGGAACATGCGTGCAGTTGCAGTTACTCAAAACTTAATACTCGTCGACATTTTTTATCCTGTTATCATAACTCTCCCTGTTTCGGGGTTGAAACCCAACCTTCCAGTAATTTAAAAGGAGATGAACTTTACAGACACTTTTTCAAAGTGTGAGAGGAAAGGCTAAGTGCCATACCCTCTGAGTTTTAGCTCCTTGGAGCGAAATAGAATAGAATAGAAATCAGCCATCTGCTTTTATAATGAGGAATTTGCACACATGGGGGATATGCTCAATTTTATATTTTCCTGGTAAATTTAGGCTTACGATTTTCAAATATGTCACATTAAATGTCAACTCTTAGATACAACGTCTTTTGGACCACTATTTTAAAAATGACCCTTCATTCACTGATTTCCCTTGGTCTCCCACCCCCCTCATTGGTCTGGGCCAAATTTCTGATGAAGAGCTTTCCTCTGTTTTTAACTGTCTCCCCTCTGGTAAGGCTCCTGGCCCTGATAACATTGACTTTAAGATTTGGCAATCTCTTTTTACTTCCTTTCCTTTCCTTTTTTCAAAAATTTTCAACCTCTGTTTTAAATTCTGTTATTTTCCTACTTGTCTTAAAACTGCAAAAGTTCTTTTCTTAAACAAACCTGGTAAAGATCCCGCCCACATTACCTCTTACCGCCCCATCTGCCTTCTCCCCACTTTCGGCAAAATTCTTGAAAAACTCTTTCAGTATCAGTGTTTACGTTTTGAAAACAACGCTAGCTCAATTCGTTTCTTCGCATTCATAGTTTAGAAATCATTTTTTGAGCCGTAAATTTCATAATCATTTTTAATTTTACCGTATATTTTAATTGTATAACCCATCCATTTCATTTTGTTTAAGATGTCGATTTTACCGGGATTTGTCAAAGGACAATCCGATAATCTACCTAAAATTGACGCTATATGTATGTTTTCATTTTTGGGAAAGAATCCCAATTTTATTGGAGCCGAAATACGAGGATTTAAAACTAAGAGGTATGTATGATCTTCATTAATATTGACAAATAAATCTAAAACTAATGCAAATGCATGAATAATTCTTTTACATTTAAAACTTTAATTTTGATTGCACTTGGAAATAGTCGCACACTACAATGTCCTATTCTGCTTTTAAGCTGATAATTGACTTTTTATAGTTGTTTATATTGTGTAGTAGTATTATATTGAAATTATGTAAAGACAAATAAAGCATGCCTGAAATACTCAAGAAATTTAAATACAATACAAACTAGGAAAAACCAAATTTGAATGACATAGTCTGATTTGTAATATAACACTAATATATATACGGCAAATGCTAGGGAATATCAATAACCTGTTTCCAATCAAAACAAAGTAACTGTTGTCAGATATTTAGTACTTATGAATAATAATTTTATAGATGTTTTAAGACTGGCAGTAGCAGTCAGATAAGGTGTGCAAGGGTGTGTTGTACCAGGGCTCATGTTTCTAGTGAGATCCCCCAATGTACCTTTACAATAACTTCAGCCTTTACATACTATTTTAGTCGTACATAATCTCTCCTTAGTATCTTATTTTAGCCGTATCAGTAGTATATACATATCAGTAGTAATAAATTTTATAAATATCCAACATATTTAGTAAATGGTATAGTTAATAAGTTTCGATTAGCCTAAAATTCTCATAATCTCTCCTTAGTATCTTATTTTAGCCATACTTCTGCATTCTCTTGAATTTAATATATTTTCATCTCTTTATTTTGCACCTTTACTGTCAAAAGCCCTGACCACCCGACTCGTCCGAGGACTTAGAGCAGCTTATTGGATGGCCGGGAGCACATTTACTGTATATGTATTTACTGAATATCTCATTTTATTGTCTTTACGCAGTGCGGTTTTTATTACTCTCTTTGGCAACAGCAGATCTCATCTTTTCATTCCTGCATATGGCAACATTGGTCTAGTCATATATTGCTCGTCATGGTTGTACTTTTGAAGTGTATTTTAAGGTATTTATGTTTTATTTTTTTCCAATGCTTGTCGTCCATATAACACAAGTTTATAGATAAAAATCTGTCTTGTGTTTCAGAAACAAGCATTTTTGTGTTCATTTCAAAGGGATATATGGACTTGAACATAATTTTTTCAAAATGAACTAATCTTAAGCCTACAGATCTTCCATGTGCAAGCTTTTTTGCTTGATTTTTTTTTTTTTTTTCCTATTTTCATTCCTCACCTTAATTTGTTGATTATCTTTGTATTTATAACCTGCATTACGCTTTATAATTTCCTCTTTATGGTTGTATTTTTTTCATTTCTTTGTATTTTGTAGAAAATTTTAGAATAGTGTATTATGAGTTACTACTTACATTCTACCATTGGATTTACAATTTTATATCAGTAGTGTATATATATCGGATAAATATTGATAAGATATATCTTTATTTCACACAAATGAGGGCTGCACAACTTATGATCACAACTTATTTGTTACACAAGGAATGGCAGCCATTTATTATTATAAATTACTATATAATGTTAACATTTCTATTTATACAATAGATATCATCAAAAAGAAATAATTATAAATTAATGTGCCATTGTTTATTTCAATAAATTGATTGATTAAGGTTTGATTCTATGTTTTTAAAACTTATTATTTTTAGATACAAGCTAGAATATGTTTTATTTTTCAATCCCTAACTTGACCACAAAATTCTTTAATTTTAAGTTACTATTTACCCAGAATTATTTATAGTTTATTATTGATCCAAGCAAGATCGTATCCAGGATTTGATTTCGGGACGGAAACCCACATTTCATATCTTGATGGATCTTTATCTTTTCAATGTTAACTTTTTCATTTTGGGGGGTTTGAACCCCCGAAAAAAAACCTTGGTTACGGCCATAAATCCAAGTAAATAATACTTAAACAGAAGCAAATGTTTACTTACCGAAAAATGATCTTCACAACACCAAAGAGATGTTTTATTCGATAATTTTGGATTTTTCTGCTCGTCCCTTTTCATTGCTTTAGTCCATGCTTTTCGTTTAACTGGATCTTTTGGAACATTAAAAAACAGCTTATCAACTGAATTAACCGTTGTATTTGTGCAGCAAGGTACTAAACAGTACTTGTAGGTCGGTTTTAGAATCTCACTCATTATAAAAATATGATAAATAAAATATTTTGTAGGAGAATCAAGTGAGCAACTCTCGGAATCCACAGTAAACAGTATATTGCGCTCTTTGTTTACATGAATAGTGACGTCACAAGAGTGGCCATTACAGAAACAGCATTTTTGCGCCGGATTGCAAAGTGCGCGTTTAAACATTTTTATATTAATTATCTAAGTTCAAAAATTAAAAAAAAAATATACTATCATTCATGATTTTTTCTCTACTACACGATAAAAATAAAAAAAAAACTTGAAAATTCCTCATTTGTGCATTTTAGTGTATGTTTATTTTAGTATAGTTTATTAAACATCACACGATTCATAAAACAAAAACAATATGAAAATATGATGTAAACAATGTCGATGTTTCAAAATATGATGTTTTCAATGTGATGTAAGGTAGTATTTTTAAATTATAGGCATGCATAATGAATGATATGAAGGTGGGTGGCTCCAGAAGAGCCTAGCACATCGACCAGAGGTCTATTGTACTACCCCAAAAAGTGAAGGTCCCTAAGAGAAGAGACCAGTAGCCGATGCAAACATAAGCAGGCACTTGACAGGAATGTCGTTCAGCTCCCAGGGTTCAATCACATGACGACCAATGTGTTCGAATCTGTGAGCAGAGTAGGCCTCACATTCACACAGAATGTGAGCTGCAGTTTCTTCGCTGTAATTGCAGCCTCTGCAAAGCGAATCCTTGGAGACACCCATAATATTAAGATGTCTCTTGAGAGTGCAGTGCCCAGTAAGGAGCCCAACAGCTCTCCTGATGCCAGTTCTACTGAGCCTAAAAAGTTCCTTTTGACGTGCACTAGGGCAATTACAGTTGAGAATTTTCGCTTGCCTTTGTCCCTTAGTGTCACGCCAGTTCTTGCATTGAAGCTTCCTGAAGATGTCAAAGACAATTCTTCTGATAAGATCATTGGGAATACCCAAGGCTGGCTCAGGGCCCACAAAAGGAGTACTAGAGCCTTTCCTAGCAAGTTCATCTGCCAATTCATTGCCAGGAATGCCCGAATGACCAGGCACCCAGTACAGAATGACACTATTATTACTAGCAATATTACAGAGAGCTTTATAGCATTCCCAGACAAGGGAAGACGTCACAGTGAATTTCCCCAGAGCCATAAGAGCAGCCTGACTGTCAGAACAAATGAAAATCTGGCTATTCTCGTACTTTCTGTCATAGCAAATTCTACAACACATAAGAATGGCAAATACTTCAGCCTGAAAGACAGTAGCAAAATTGCCAAGCGGATAAGATAGCTTAGTGCCATCATCAGGGCAACAGACTCCCGCACCAGTACTTGTGCCAATCTTCGAGCCATCAGTGTACCATACAAAGCAATTATGTTTATTGTAGGTTGGAGTCCTCTTCCAATCATCCCGCGAGGGGACAAGAATTTCATAAGGCTTATCAAACGTAAATTTGACATGTATGCCATCAGGTGGCATACAAAAATAAGGATGCCTAGCAACATTACTGTTAAGTTCACCCCAAGATAGATACCTTGAGTAATCTTTCCAGTGTTTCAGATATTTGAGTCTGTTCATGCAGATAAGTGTTTCTGCCTCAATACGCATATAGAGCGGATGCAAGCCAAGTAAAAGTTCAAGAGTTGCAGTAGGAGTGGTTTTCATGCATCCGGAGATTGCAATGCACACCATCCTTTGAAGCTTAACTAAATCAAGTTTAGCAGTTTCACTTCTAATTCTGGACCACCAAACAATGGATCCATAAGAAATGATAGGACAGACTATCATCGAGTAAATCCAATGAATAGCTCTGGGATTAAGGCCCCAGGTTTTCCCAATAGCATTCCTACAAGACCAGAAGATTCTTCTGGCTTTAGTTGTGCAGTAGTCCAAGTGTCTCTTCCAATTAAGTTCCTTGTCAAAGTAAATTCCCAAGAATTTAACCTCCTTGGAGCAAATAAGCTTCTGTCCAAAGAAGCAAATATTCCCAAGATTAAGTATGCGTTTCCTTGTAAACGCAACTAAAGCAGTCTTCTGCGGATTAACCGTAAGACCTGCATTTTTACACCATGTTTCAACCCTCCTAAGAGCAGTAGACATCATGTCAGAGACAGTGTTGCCAAATTTGCCCCTGGCAACGATGACAACATCGTCAGCATATCCAATGCAAGAAACACCAGAGATATTAATGCTTTCCAGAAGAGAGTCCACAACAAGACACCAGAGAATTGGTGAGAGCACACCCCCTTGTGGACAGCCCGAAAGTGCATGCACAGTCATACTTTCACCAAGTAAAGATGCACAGATATACCTGTTAGATAACAGGTTCTTGATCCAATAAGATATCGTGGTATCAACACCTCTTCTGTTGAGAGCAACTAGAATGGTGTCAATAGGTACTTTATCAAAGGCACCTTCAATGTCAAGAAAGGTAGCAAGAGCAATTTCCTTGGCATTGAGATTTCTCTCTAACATAAAGGAGAGACTGTAAAGAGCAGTGTCCGTAGATTTGCCCGGTTGATAGGCATGTTGAGAACTAGACAAGGGCTTAGAGGCCAGAATCACTTCCCTTAAATACCTATCGATAAGTTTTTCAATAGTCTTAAGCAGAAAAGACGTAAGGCTGATAGGCCTAAAAGATTTGGCCTCATAGTAATTGTCCTTTCCAATTTTTGGAATGAAGATTACCCTAGTATGCCTCCACGCATTTGGTATATGACCAAGGGCAATACAAGCTCTGTAGATGTTGCAGAGAATAGGAGCAAGCATCTCTATTCCCTCCTGGAGAAGAATAGGAATGATGCCATCAGTTCCCGGAGTTTTATAGGGTTTATGGGAATTAATTGCCCATTTAACCCTATCAAGAGTAACAATGCTCCTAGCAATACCCCAGCTATTGTCGTCAGACAAGGTGGAGCAAGCAATACCACTGTCATTCTGAACAACAGGATGAGAAACCGGAAAGTGAACTCTGAAGAGCTCACTAAGGGTCTCCTCACCAATGACAGTAAAGTCACCATTGGGCTTCTTGACAGTGTTAAGTTTACAATTTCTGTCTCTAGCCATCAACTTAACAAGTTTTGCAACGGCAGGAGTATCATTAATACCTTCGCAGTATGTTCTCCAAGAATTTATCTTGGCATCCCTAACTGCTTTATTATAGGAGGTGAGGGCAGATTTATAAGTCTGCCAATCACCATTCTTCTTGGCTCTATTAAAGAGCTTCCTGCATTTCCCACGCAACCGGCTGAGCTCACTAGACCACCAAGGAACAGTCCTTGGGGAGTCAGCTATGGTGGTTCTGCAGTTGCTATGAAAGGTACCGATGATGGCCTGTTGCACAGAGTCAACAGCCAGATCCACGCTTTCAATAGAGGAATACTCACCAATGTGATTCGCCAAATTGGCCCTAAGGTCTTCTTTGTAGGAACCCCAATTGCATAAAAATGCCAATGCATAAAAATGCAATGCATAAAAATGCAATGCATAAAAATGCAGAAAAATGCATAAAAATGCCAATCACGAAATTTTATAAAAACGTTTGTACTTTAACTAAATTTAAGAAGAAACGATACTTAGAAAAAAGTTTGTACTTTAAAGAAATTTGAAAGAAACGATACTTTAAAGAAATTTAAAAGACACGATACTTATACGTCTCACGTAGCAATAGCTATTTATGCGACAACTACATGGACAACAAAATCAAAACACAGTACCTGGTTTAATGAAATCTAAAACTTTTCAAAGAAAAATACGTGTAAATATCCAAATTACACAAATAATTGTTTCCACATTGCGGTCATCAAAGAACTCTCATTATTTCTATGTAAATTTTCTGCTTCTACATTATTTTATCTATTAACATGTGCTATCATTAATTTCTGTATGATATTCACGTTTTTAACACACACAGACATGTTTTTACACACACAGCAAAAAAATTGGGCGCGGTAGCCCATTGGTTAGCGCGCTGGAGTTGCACTCGGTAGGCCCGGGTTCGATTCCAGCCACTGCCAAAACTGCCGCCGTGTTCATGCGGAGTACGATCACGTTAAACATGTGGGTCCGAAACTCCTTCCGAGAGGTTGGTGGTAGGGGAAGGAGGGTACGGTCCCTGTGGATGCCTCCCCCACTGGGTTCCGGTCTAAATTGGGTGGCACTTCCCGACCGTCCAAACAGTTACCTTACACCTTTCTGGTAGGTCGGACGGTCTGGGTTTCAACAACAACAACACACAGCAACAGCAAAACAAAAATAAAATGGCCGCAGCCGACGATATCAGAAAGCTAAAAGGGGTTGCCAGAAAAAGACATTTCGCGCCAAATGCAATTTATTTTCGCGCCACATTTGGCGACTTATCGCTCGCGAAAAAAGCTGAGAAAACCAAATTCTTTATATCAAATCTGAACCAGGTTCACAAATTTGTGGAATATAGCAAGTTTTTGTGTTGCCAGTGCACATCAGGTATTATGTGCAGAGCGCTAAAAAGCAGTCCATAGATGCTGTTATTTGCAATGAGAACGCATTCCTTATGCAGTGGCCGCCGCTTAATTGGATCACGTTCGTGCCATCGATGTTTGATTCGAAAAAGCAGCGGCGATGCAATTTCTTTTTTTTTACTCAGCATAGTAATACAGAAACAGGAGCGTTGAGGAAGGGGGGCAGAGGGGACAATTTTCCCCGGGCCCGAGTGTTAGCTACACCAGGTAGAAAATTATGTAAACACATATAGGGGAGGGACCCGGGGCCCCCGGTTCAATGTCTGTCCTAGGGCCTGAGACCAGCTCTCGACGGCCTTGTACATACATGAAACATACATAGTCGTACATATATGAAAAAGTTTTGAATGTTCTTATTTTTTCATACATAAAATTAAGAATTTAAAGAAAGGATTAAATTTTTTTGCAATAAAATTTAACATTAAAAAGATAAGGTAAAAGTTTAAGATAAGGTAATTCGCTCCTGAGTATATGTTATATACAGTACATATGTAGCAATAAATACACTATATGAGAAGAAACACTTTATGTACTTGCTGTACTTTATTGGAAAAACATTTGTATTGTGTAGATTGCTTCGTAGTGGCACTAATTAGCTTTGATACTCTCTTTTCAATATCGTAAAAAGAATTATAGTCATCGCAAGATGCACCTTGTTGTTCTAATGTCCTTCTAAGAATTTGATGAGCCTGATGCGATTCCCTAGCCTTTGATAGTGGCAGTTTATTGTTTTCTACTTCTTCCTCATCTGCTTCTCCGTTGTTTCTTTGGATTGGTGAATTGTTAAAACAATGTCTTCTTTCGTTTTATCAGCTGATGTCGGTACGTTTCCATCGATATTGACCCAGTTTCAAAATTCTTCTGTAAGCTCCTCATCCTTGCATGGGTCTTCTTGCTCCTGTAGAATGTTGTTCGCTACTTCAACTACGACTCCCGATTTTTTGAAACAATTGAAAATTGTTATTGGAGTAACATATTTCCATGCATTTATTATCATGTGAAAGGCATCAAGAAGACTAACTGATTTCGCTGTACTATCACTAGCAGTAGGTTTTGTTGGATCGTCTATTGCCTGAACAATTTTCATTCTTATATCCTTGCGATAATATATTTTAAAAGTTTTTTTGATTCCTTGATCCAATGGTTGAATAACTGATGTGGTATTTGGTGGAAAATAAAACAGTTCTATGTTGTTTAACTTCAACTCCGGATGGACAGTTCAGTTGTCGAGCAAAACAGCAATTTTTTCTGTTCCAAGCTCTGCCATTCGCTGCTTGAACCATTCGCTGCTTGAGCTGCTTTGACATCTTCTGCTTTTCCAACTCGTTGCCGTTTTTGATTCGTGTTTCCATTCAATGCATGATCATCTAAGATTTTACTCCTTTGTTTCAAAAGGCGACATAATGTTGACAGAGGTATGCCCAATATCTAAGATGCTTCTCTCTGATTGCATTTCGGCAAAACATCAAATTTTTTAAGAAGTTCATATTTTTCAGATAAGCTAAAATCCTTACGTTTTGCCATCGAATTCACAAATAAGGGCTTACTGTAACACGACACACTAATAATGAAAAAAGTGACCATCTGTGTCTTTTAAACCAACCCCAATGTTCTTACCCCTTCCCCTTTCACCCTCCTTTCCTTTCTCAATCCTTCTGCCACACGTGTGTGGGAGTGGCGTCTTACAACAGGCACCCAGGGGATTCACGTTTCGAAAAAATCTTGGTCTGCCTTTGTTGCGCGCCGCATGGCACCCTGTTTGTCAGGCTAGGAGAAAGAACTCCAGAAAAAGCTGACGTTGGGAAGAACACAATGGAAACATCAAACAATGAAAAACGAGCATCGAATCGCGAAAATTTTTGATCCATTTATCCGGCTGTTTTGTTCCAAATAGCCGGCGGAGTTTCCATGTAAAAGAGTGATTCCGTTCCGTTTTCCGTGATTTCATTCGATAAAGCGGCTGATCCAATTAAGCGGCGGCTACTGTAGAATATATTTATGTATTTTGAACTGTTTATACTTGCGGAATTTAAAGTATTTACGATAATGTAAATTCACCATTGTTTGTATGAAATTTTATATGTTCCACATTGGAATAAAAATATATTTCTACTTCCTTTGTATAAATCAAATGCATGGCAATAAGTACAAGTATAAACATAAATATTGTAATAGTGTAGAAAGTCAAAATCCAGTTTTTATCCAAGCTAAGATAGTCTTGACAGACTGTGCTGGCTTTATTTGATCATTAAAACAAATAAGGTACAATTTCTCTCATATAAATCTTTATTATAAATTACTTCACAAAAGGTATCCATCTCTTAGCAGCAGGACTCGATTAACCTTGCCTTGCGAAATCCCTTTCATATTCTCCCCTTAAAATGGACATTTTAGTCTTAGTAATCTTTCTAGTATAAAATTGTGATGAAATTAATAAATGAATTAATTAATTGATTAATTCCCAAAGAAAGTATTACTTTACAAATTTTTATTCTACTGTATTTTAAATGTTAATGGTGTAAAGAGCCTCACTGCCCCAAGCGGGAGTATGTCCAGCCGACTCTATACTGTTGAAATTTCTTTAATGTTTAAAATTAAAAGAGTTTTCGCATTGCAAAAGGGGTATGGTATTATTTAAGTTACTATGTTTCCTTAAAGCTGCTGCTATCTATTCGTGGCATCTCAATTTAGGTGTCGCCTTGAATCGAGGAAGGAAACAGTTTAACAAATTCTAATTTCCTGAAGGCTTTTTTACAATTATTTTATTGCTTAATTCGAGTTAATTTTCAATTTTAAAATGATACATTATTAAAATTGTGTTTGTATTTTCTGAGTACTAAAGTTTATTTTTTTTTAATGCCCAGGTTCTAAAACTAATTTTTGAGAAAAGTACGGTACTTTGTTTTAAAATAATTTATAGTTTTATTAACTACTAGGGGACTCTTCTCGTGCTGGCTAAGCTCCCCTAATCCCCGTAACTCACCTTGTGAGTAGGGAGGCTTAACTTCCTACTCACTGGTGCTCGTAGAGCTCGCTTCACAAGTTATTTCAAGCGAAACTACAGTTTAAATATAAAATTGGTTTATTTCACAGTGTTTCCATATTATTTCTCTACAAATGTACCAAATTTCATATTTTTATATGTTATAGATTTTGCAGTAGGAGACAGAAACTTGATGGACACGTCAATGCAGAAGAGCATTTTTAACTTCAGAAATTCATAAAAAGTAGAATAACTTGTAAACTACATCAGAATTAAAAAATAGGCTCCATTATATAAAAATTTAGCTATGTAGGTACATGTCTACAAAAATTCATGGTCTTGCTATTGTTAGTCTATCCAGGACGCAAATTCACAGCTCAAATATTTTAGCTTTGACATTAAATATTTCTTAAACTAAAATGAACTCGGAAAACTGTTTATTTCAGCTTATTCTCCAGACATTTTTTACAAATGTACCCAATTTTATGTTTTTACATACCATAGTTTCTGCTGTGCGAAGAAGAGAATCTCGAGAAACGAGAAATTTGTCAAACAGTGGAGGCAGCGTTCCTGGGTTAATTTTTTTATTATAAAGAGATAATAAAAACTTCAATTTTGGCACCCCTGTGATGGTGGCCAAGGTGGTCGCCTCACCGATTAACCCTTCGTCACGGCCCTGTGATCAATAGAACTGCCACTATAAGAAGGAAACAAAAAAACTGGTGAAATTAATATCAGATATTAAATAGCGGATGAAGAATCATGTAAAATTGATCAAAATAATGGAGAAAATAATACATAATTCTTACTTTCCCTGCAATACATTGTAATGTGTAAGGGAAGTATACTATTGAAATCATATCGAAAATTGGAACCTGAGTTTTCAGCGGATTTACACATTTCAAACGAAAAAGAACTCGATAAATCTATTTTTAACGTCTCTCTCTGTGTGTGTGTGTGTGTAATGTTTATATCCAATATAGCTCAAACACTATTTGACAAAATTTGGCAGTCACTTTAGTTCCTGGTGCTGATTAGATTTTAGTACCATTTGGAAAAATAGAACATTGACTCAACATAGATTAAATCATATTTCTGTTTTGAACTCTTATTAAGAGAAAATGGATAAATTGGATATATCCAACTTGATGAATATTTTTATCCAAAGATCTCATCAACATTTAAATTCATTTTTTATTGAATATAGTTTATTGCATTATTAATTTATATTTATTTATTGTATTATTTTATTATATTATTTTATGAGTTCTTATAGAATTTCAGTATTGCATTATATATTTGAAAACATGTTAACAGTCTCAAAAACTCCAATAATATTCCAAAACCTCATATTTGTAGTATGAAACATCTCACATTAAATATGACCTCACAATTGCAATATTTATACACTATTTTGTTGTTCCATTTCTGTTGTAATAACTAATACATAACAACTAATAATTATTGTGAATTTCTTTTATGCTATGTCAACCACTTTATATTCCAGTCAGCATGATAAATTATTTAAAATACACAGATTTTTGAACGGCATAGGTTACTGTTAATTTGTCTAATTGTCATTAAAAGTTTAAATATTTGCAAGTACATATACTTTATTTAGATATTTAATTATGTGTGGTTTATTTAAATATATTATTATTTATTTAATTATTTTATGTAGCAGAAATGCTACTTAATTGTAGTCTCAGAGTTTTATATATAAATCTATAAATTTTGAATGGACAGTTTTATTGAGTGAAATGCATGCACACACATGCAGCCCCAAACGTCAACAAAATATTTTGATGAGTATTAAAATAGAGGAGGTATTAAAGCATAAGCAGCTACAAAAATAATTTGAATTTTTCAAACAGTGTTTCTATACTGTATGAGGAATTATAAAAATGTATTTAGTGTTGAATTTAATAACAAACATGCTATATATTCTGCGAATGTTCTTCTCTGAAATTCATTTCTCTCAAACTTAGATTTATTTCATCAAGATATAAGATATTGCTTCCCTATTTTTCATTTTATTTTCAAATAATTTAAAATATGAGCATGCTTGCAGATTTAAATAATATATTTTTTTAAATGACCACTGAAAGGTTAAAGTAGCGAAACTATATTCAATATATGTGAAAATTTCTAAAAGTTTGATTATTTCACTGCAAACTACTGTTATCTGGTAGTGTTAGTGTATTATTGCATAAAACTGTATTAGTATTCAGAATAGTAAATATTGAAAAATAATAATTGAATTGCTGATCATTTTCTGCTGCTTTGTTTTTATGTTCTGAATTTTGGAAGCTATAGCAGCTTTATTTCTTTGAATACATCATTTTAAAACGTGTTTGACATAAATCACTATCGTTGACCGGAGAGTAAGCTATTCTATGGTTAAAGAACTATATTTTGTGGGGCAATTTAAAAATGCCCATTAAATGAATGTGTAAATTAATTGGAGGTGTCATGGAACAGTGTCTATTAAATAGGGGTGTGTCCGTTGAATGATAATTTCCAATTTTTAAAAGTATATGTTAGAAAGACTTCACATAAAGAAAAATGAGCAGCTCCAAGCCCCCCCCCCTCCCCCCCAATATTTTGCAAACTCTACGCCTATGGTCACAACTGTCCCAAAACTGGAACACAATTGGAAAATATTGTACTAGACATGAAATTTTGAGATCAGCGTTTTCTCGTTCTTAAATCTGGAATTCTGCTTTGCAAAATTGATGTGAACAAACGGCGATTGCGACAATAAAGAGTTGACTAATGAGTATTACCACTTACCACATTCGTATCAACTAAAATTTTTATAATTATTTCATGTTATATACAAGAAAACCAATTTTCAAATGTATTATTAATATAATGAAAGGCTATATTGCAGCAGTATCACAAAAAATTGCATTTGTACGCTATCCTCCGTATATTTCGTTTAATTGTAAAAATATTTTCCATTTTTGCAATCTGTTTGCTTCATTTAAAATTTTTGTAATTATTTCATGTTTTGTACAAAAAAACTATTTTCAGAATTATTGTTAATGAAATGAAGGACTATTTTCTGAATAACAGTATTAAAATAATGATTTGGGTACTTGAAATAATGATTGGGATTACAAAAGCAGAAATTAGAATTTGATGCATATGTATCAAAATTTACATATTTAGAATTTTAATTAAAAATGATCATTTGTTTTATCCTTTCGTTTAAATAAAAGTATAAATCCTAATAGCTTCAGTTTAAATTAGTTATGGGAATAATAAAATTTTAAGAATATAGATGTTCAGAATTATTAGAGCATGGTAAAAAGAAAGCGAAGTGGTTAGGCTACCTGCAAGTGCGGTTGCAGAAACAATGTAATTTTGCTACCGTCAAGTGCGGTTGTACATTGAGCTACCTGCCAGTAGGCTACCGTCAAATTAACTGGATGATTGTTATCTTACGGCGGAAGTTAGCAAATTATATGCCGTTTACTAATGTTAGACGACAGTGTTATTTAAATTGCAATTCTTCAAATATACACTTATCTCCCGATTTACATGGCACCTGTTTTACACGATTTCGCTTTTACACGGTTTATAAATTAACAGATTTCAAAAAATTGACAAAAGTGTATATTCCGCTCCATATACGCCTATACAAAGATATGATGACATTTTTGAATTTTATTCCTTTGGTAACACTGATGAAAAAAAAAAAGGGGGGTTCCCGGTGTTGTAAAATATATACATTTAGGGGAATCCCTGTAATGGGGAATGCTTAAATCAATATGAAGAAGTCTATAAAGATTTAGCAAAAAAACCTACGCAATTGTTAATTACCGATATCATGACAAAGTCATGTCAACCCGAGATCTTGCCTAATTCGTCAACCATTGAGCCAGAATCGCATCAAGAAAGCTCAAGTGATGAAAGTGACATCATACCTATCAGAAAAAATAGACTGATAGTACATGAAAGTGAGACAGTGATTAAACTTATAATTAATTTTTAAGGGTTTTTTTGTTCGTTGTTCCTAATGTAAAATAAATTAAATATGTTATATTACTACATTCATATGTTTGTTGTTTTATAAACTAAGTATAATTTTAAGTTTTCTAAGATGTCTTACTTTTTTTTTATTTAAATAAATGACTGAATCATGCACATTTTGGGTTTATTTTCGTTTTACACGATTTTACTTAGTAAAATTCAAGATTTCAGTTTACACGGTTTTGTGCAGAACCTATCTTCTTTGTAAATCGGGGGACAGGTGTATTTAAAAATAAATTACCGATAAAAGAGTCGAATTTTACGGTTTCTAGCTCATACAAATGTATATATAACATTAAAATAGAGCTTAAAGAATGGAGCGATTCCTTTTTTCCACTTCTATTTTTCTGATAATAGAATATAATAATATTTCCAAACTTTTTAAGGAACTTGAAAAGAAGTATTTGATCATAAAATTTTCTAATTAATAGACCCGAGCTGGACCCCCCCCCCCCCCCCCCATTCCCTCCCCTGTATTCTGGGGAACCCGGCCCGGACAAGAAAAATTAGGTACACATATGAGGGGACGGGAGCCCGGAGAGGCCCCTTCCCTCCTCGCTTTCTACGGGCCTGCATGTGTGTACTTTATTTTGAAGAATAAGAATAAGAGAAAGGTACAAGTGACATTTTACTCCTTCTCAGAAAAACGCTGGTAAAGTTGTGAAGAAAAAATATAAAATATTTATGCAAGTACTTCTAGGGAAGGAATATGATTTAATAGCACTAAATGTATGTTTAACTTATCTTTCAGCAAATTGTCTCTTCCATTTCATAATATTCAGCCATTCAATTACAAGCAGCTATTTTTTTTAATAATTTTAATATTATATATAATAATATATTCTTAAAGATTTAATTATAAACCAGTTTTTCATTTTTATAATTATTTAATAATTTTTATAATTATTTAATAATTTTTATGTATATAATAAACTGAGTAAATTATTTTTACTTTTTGTTATAAATTTTATTTTTTTCATAAGTGGCAAAAAGGTTTCCCATCTGTAAGTATTTAAAACGAATTCTAATATAATATTTAATAATATATTTTTCAAAAGCATTTTAAAATTTGTTCTTATAATTTAATAATTATTTTTCCTTCTATTTCTTTTGTGTAATGTTTTAATTTTATCATTAAAAAAATCCTGTTATAGATAAAACATAATTATTTTATAACTTTTCTTTATCAAGAAAGAAAATATTTAAAAATAAACTACTTTAAAAAATTAAAAATATACTATTTTTAGATCTCATTAATGCACATCTAACATTAAAATAGATTTTGGAAAATGGAATTTTTTCCTCCTATATACATATAGGAGGAGGGGATTAGGGGCTTTGATTTTATTGAAATTATTTTCATTATTACATGTTAGCAGGAATAATATGTCCAATGACGTTTTAAAGTATTTATTCTTATATTACAGCTACATTCAAACATATATTACACAACATAGCTATAAAAAAGGATTTAAATTTAAAAATATATGAAACTTTCTTATACTTAACTATATACAGTCGGTATATAACGACCTAAACGGAATATAACGCTACTTTCAAGTGGAAGACAACCGCCCGAATTTGATGGAAGCCCACTTGCAGGTTTCCTACTACAACTCTATTCGCGACCGCACATGCAGGCAGCCTAACCACAGCCTAAAAAAAGCTAAATTAGCTACAATTCTAGCACTTAATACTTTAAATTATTCTATTTCATTCTTTAGTATGTGTTAACTGAGCTCAATATATAAATTGATTTACAATTTAATGTGTATAATTGTAATTTTTGAAAAAATTGTGCATGATACACGAAATTTCAACAATAAAATTATTAAACAAATATAACAAAATACATGAAATAAAATGCGGTGGAGGTAAAATGATTGAATGCTATAAAAAAATAGTTTGATTTTTGAGACAATGTTGTAAATATAATTATTCATTCAAAGCCAGGAGAAACTTTGTTAAGCACATCTATGTATATGACTATAACTTGAATCTATTTTATGCATATATATTAAAAAACTTGACACTATAAAAGAATAAAAATCTATTTATAATACAATTTTAAAGGGAAAACTATAAAAAATTTTATTTTATTGTTTCAATTGTGTGTAACATCACTGTAACTTAAGGTGCCTTCCCACTCACCGCAGCGGAAGGTTGAGTTTGTGCATGCGCTGTAAGATGAAAAAGTGGAGAAAAGTTCTCTTCCATGGCGAACGCAGGCCACAACGCTAAATTCGAAATAAAACCGAATTCAACATGTACCGCACAGTTGACTGCAATACAATAACATCGTAGATGATGTTTTTACACCTGCTAAATTAATATTTCGTATAGTAAATTTTTTATTTTGATTTTCTTTATATGAATTACTTCAAGTATCAGAAACTTAAACAGATGAATGAACATTAAAAAATATTTAGATTTGTCACACATCCATATAAAAAATCAAATAAATATTTGTTGAAAATTATTCACTCTTTTAAGATACAAAATTAGTTTGAAAAGCGATACTGCTAATGTTGACTGTAATGAAACAAACAAAAATAAAAATGTAAAAAAAGTATTTAAATTCAAAAATGCCATTATTAAAATATCATTCCTTAAACAAATTTAAGTTCATTAACATTTTATACTTAATTTTAAAGGTTTTCAAATACGTACCTACATTAAATATCCGAACATGTTCTTTGCTCATTTCATTAAAGTAAACTTTTAAATTAAAAAATTATTTTATCAACATTTATATTTATTAAGTAATTATGTTATAAAAAGATTTATATTTACATGTAAACTTATATTTTTTTTATTAAAAATAAATGATTTTCAAATGTATAGTAAATTTCTAATTGTCTATATACATTTAAAATAATAAAAAAGTTCTTCAAATGTTAGCTCCAAATTATTAAAATGCAACCTCTTTAAAATTTCCAGGTATCTAGTTTGATTTTTGTTTCTATTCAAATCTAAAATATTCAAAATTACATGTCGAAAGTTAACTGCTATAAGGATGTTCGATGATTTCTGTCTAATTTTATATGCACATTTTGTATTTACTATTTCTACAAGCACTTTTTCAATTAAGAATAGCTTAAAATGTATATTCCATCTATATCTGGTATAAAGTATACTTCAAGATATTTTTCAAAGTAACTTCGAAATAAATTTTTATAAACATTCAAACTTAAAAATAATTTACTGATATAAGGTTATTTTGTATATAAAATTTAAAATAATTTGAAACAAAAAATGCTACAAATTATTAAAGAAAAATTTTATTTGAATATTTTAGCAACAGATGGCAGCACTTGTAAAAATTTGAGTCACTTGGATTCGAACCAAAGCCCACTCATTTGCAGAGTTGAATCTCAATCGCACAAGCCAAAGCTTCACATTCGAAATGTACTAACCAAATTGTATCATGCAAAACATTTAGTGCTATTTCAAAGTATTATTTTAAAGAGTAAATAGAATATGTTTTCAAGACTTCAAGTTATTTTAGTATTGCAGTAGAAGGCAAAAAAAGAAGTCTATATGGAGAACATATATCAAAATTCATTTTCTAAATTCTGTCGGATGTTTTTATAAACTATTCAAGAAAGAGAACATATTTGTATATTTGTTAAAACAAGGAAATTGACATAATATAGTAAATATCCTAAAACAATTTAAATTAGAATCACTTTAGTTAACTTATTTTAGAAAACTGATTAAATATGTATATACCGCCAAAGCAAACTCACGTACGCTCTTGTTTAAATTCACAGAAAAGCAAATTTTCTGAAACACTTCAATACTGTAAACTAGTGAGCCGCTGGTAAATATATATTTGAATCAGAAGAGACCAAAAAGATATTGGTAATAATGTCTTAATTTATATTATATAATATTTCATGTATATTAAATCGCTTTGGAAGAGACGGTTTTTAAACATGGCCTCTGAACTAGGAGAAATTTCTGCGCTTTTATCTGATTGGCTACATTTCTTCGCCGTCGACAGACTGTGTGAAGGGGTTTACAACACCACAAAGACTTGTGTGTACCTCAAGCATTGCCGTGAACTGTCTACTGTTGCTATGCAATGAGTGGGAAGGCACCTTTACAAATATGTTTAATATGTGCATAAAATTTTATATGAAGGGAGGGGAATAATAGTAAAATTATTCTCTGTTTTTCCAATCATTGGAGTGAAAATAGAAATCTGATCATCAATTAATTGAACAAAAATACTACAGGCGTAAAATATTTAATGAAAAATTTATTTATTCTACTTGATTTATAGATATAACTTTTTTTAATTTGTGAATAGTTTTTTGATACATATCCAGAAAGAGGTATTTATACACAAATGTTTGTAACTACATATTAAGTGAAAGTTTAAAATCTCCAATGATGGGTTCATAAATTACTTTTAAAAAATCTGCTGATGTGATGTAATGCTCTTAGCATACCGATTTTTCCAGATTGTGTGTTTATTCATAATATTGTGTGTGTTATATCTGGCAAGTTTCTCCACTCATATCTGTCAAATCATAATGTAAAAGAAAAAAAAAATCAGGTTAATAGAAGCTTATTAAAGAATGTATTTTCAGTTATTGATATTCAAATGCAGTATAAACATATGTCATAATTAAGATTTAATCTCATTTTGCTTATTCACATTTTTATTTTAAATTTTGTATGTAGGTCTGCAACTTCTGCAGTAGAATCAATAACTAAAACCTGTGTAAATGAAGAAAACATAGATGATCTTTCATATAAGGCTGATGTAGAAGCAGACAGTTTACCAGTTCCAGAGATTGCAACAGAGAAAAATTGAGGCTACAAGAGTGAAGCAGTGGAAGAGACATCTTCGCAAAGACTGGAAGTTCGTAACACATGATGATATAGCAACCAAAGATAGGTTGAAAAATCTTATTCTGGATGAAAGTAATTCTTGGGGAATGTGGTGCAATGTTTGTACAGAATATGATCCATAACTGGGTGCTAAATATTGCACAAACTTTGTTAAAGGTTCCAATTTTAAACCTCCTCAACATAAAAAAGAGAGTTTTGATAGTTACTTTTCGAGTAAAGGTCATACTAAGTGTTTAGAACAGGCTGGAGCAAGATTAAAACTTGCTAAAGAAGAGGTCACAATTTATAAAAAACTTACAACACTGGACAAAAGTGTTCAGGAAAAGGTGGCCCGTTTAATGAGAACAGTGTTTTACTTTGCTCTTAAAGATAGGTCCGCTAATGAATTTTCATCGGAATGTCAGCTCCAAAAACTAAATGGTGTTTATCTAGGTGATACTTACCAAAATAATGTATCATTTAGCATGCTACTAAAGTATGTATCCTTATCATGTTTAGAAGAAACTGTAAATGATGTAAATATTGCTAACTTTTTATCAATATTAACTGATGGGAGTACCACACATAAAAGTTTAGAATATGAAACTGTATCGATAAAATACCTTCCAAAAAACAGCAGTTCTTGCAAAATGACATTCATTGGATTATGTACTGTAGCAAATGCTGATTCTACAAGTTTAGCTGAAGTAATCACAAAATGTTTGAATGATGCTCTGACATTAGGAACTGGGAAGAAAAGCTAGTCTCTATGACAGTGTATGGGACTTCTGTAAATATTGGTAAACACAATGGTTTAGTAAATTTAATGAAATCTCCCGTTTTATATTCATTGCTATAACCATCTGCTAGACTTGTGTTTAAAAGATAGCATAAAGAACAATCCTACTGCTTTTAAATTAATGCCACTGCGGTGAACTGTAAATACATTTCATAGGGGGAGCCCAAAGCTTTCGAGAGCGCTAAATAGATCAGCTGAGGCACGTGGTATTGATCTACTGACCTTTAAGCCAGTATGGGATACTTGTTGGGCTAATTCCCTGTATAATTCATTTTTGGCTCTTTTGAGGAATTATCCAGCAGTTATACAGCATCTGACAAACATGACTGCAGCAAATGGGTATACCAGTAATGTTAAAGCCACAGCGAAAGGTATACTTCAAGATCTGCTGTTATACAAAAATGTGCTGTTTTTAAATGCTTTTGCAGATTTTCTAGATTTAACATCTAGATCATTTTTATATTTAGAGAAATCAGATATTGGTACAGTTTGGATATAAGGAATTTGGTTTTTTCAACTTTTTTTCGCGAGTCAAATGTGGCGTGAAATGTTCCTGGACATATTTTTCTGGCAACCCCACCCCTTTTAGCTATCTTTTGGCTTAGCTCGGTTCATTCATTTTTTTTCTCTCTGTGTGGTTTGTACTGTGCTTTACATCAGAATTTGCTTTCCATGTGGCGTTGGATTAAAATCTGATTTATCACATAATTAAACCAGGTTGTATTATTTCTTGCATTTGATTTTTTATATTGATTTATATTGTTAGTTATGGCTTTTGTTGCAAAATTTCAGGGAATTTTAAGTATGATCACGGACTTTAAGTATAATCATTTAACTGTAAATCACGGCTTATATTTTGTGCATCCAATGACTGGATGCCATTTAAATATGATAGAAAGCACGTGGAGACACGTTAAAAGCACACTTCCTTCGCACAACAGACAAACAGACTTTAAGTATTATTTGGCTGTATATATGAATAAAAAATCATGTGCGGAGAAAGGAGTTAATACTTTTAATCGATTTTTGGAGTATGTTAGAGAAATTAATTGGGAAAAACGTAGGATACATAATAAAATTTAGGATGGAAATTACCATTGTTTTGGTGTTAACACGTGCTTTCTCTTGTTTTTGTATGATATAAGTACAAACATTTTTCTAAGTATAGCTTTTTATTAAATTTAGTTAAAGTACAAACTTTTTTCTAAGTATCGTTTTATATTAAATTTAGTTAAAGTACAAACTTTTTTAAATCGGCATTTTTATGCATTTTTAATTATATATGTTTATATTTCTTACGCGTGATGTTCAAGATGGCGTCCGTTAGGACTTTTCAAACACCGTACACGTTGGCGCCATTCTTGGCGACAAAAAAAATGGTGGATTTAGCCAAATTCCTTATATCCAATCTGTTTGTTCCCAGATATTAATATATCTCAAGCAACCAACCGAATAAAGAAGTTGGACCTAATTGATTCGGTTGGACCTAATTGATTTTGGTCCAATGCAGGAACTGAAAGAGAGTAAAAAAGAACATTTGCTGTCATTTGTTATGAGCATTGATAATAGTGAGCCACAAAATATAAAATTCCAAGACATCATTTTGCGGACTCATAAGACTGGTACACAAATTATATAACGGGCAATATTGCCCCATTTCATGAACTGTGCAAAAGTTTTAGCACGAATATTATGAGACTTTTTTTTTTGGAGAAGGTGAACCAGGAAAGTCTATATGCATTCGTACTGCTGACATTCTAGATACAGTTTTCTTTCCACCCTCTGCTCAAGACTTAAATGAGTATGGGGAAAAAGAATTCTGTACAGTTTTTAAACTGCAGAAAGACAGAGCTGTTTCCGAGTAGCAGCAGTTGCAGACGATAATGTTTGAGAAATTTAAGCTCAGCATTTCACTTTCGGCATTACTTGAGAAACTGCAAACCAATAGTTTCGGTACAGTACAAGTTATCACTCTTGTGATGAAAATAATCCTTGCAATTTCTCCCAGCAATGCAGAGGTAGAAAGAATTTGGAGCAGTGCTGGCAGCATTTTAGATAACAAGAGCATGTCAATGAAACATATTACTTTAGATATTAGACTCCGAGTGAAATGCTCAAAAATGAAATTAGAAAATTTCGATGCAACTGAAGCAATAGAATTATGGTGGAAAGACTCCATAGGAAAGAAACCAAATCTCAAATATTAATAGAAGTATTAATAAGTAATTATTTAGTAATAGATCCATTAATAAACAATTATATATCTGCAAATTTCTGAATTATTTGCATTTTATATAAAATATTTAAATAAAGTTTTTCATAACATTGAGAATTAAATCTACGCAGAAAAATTGATGTATATTTCAACTTTAAAGTGGCTATTAAAGTTCATGAGCCTACCGGCCAGTGGCAACTAACCAAAAACGGGAATTTTAAGCTTTAGTTCACACGTAAATGGCTTTTCACCAGTATGCAATTTAAAATGTGCAACTAAAATTGTTTTCTGTGTGAACCTTTTTTTACAAAAGGGGCTAACCAACAAATGGCTTATCTCCAGTGTGCACACTTTGATGAGCTTGTAAGTAAGCTTTAAGACTAAACACTTTAAAGCATAAATTACATTCAAATGGCTTTTGACAACTGTGCAATTGCATATGTATAGTTAAAGAAGATTTCTGTGTGACCTTTCTTTTACACACATAACAACCAAATGAAACAATTATATATCTGCAAATTTCTGAATTATTTACATTTTATATAAAATATTTAAATAAAATTTTTCATTACATTGAGAATTAAATCTACGCAGAAAAATTGATGCATATTTCAACTTTAAAGTGGCTATTAAAGTTCATGAGCCTACCGGCCAGTGGCAACTAACCAAAAACGGGAATTTTAAGCTTTAGTTCACACGTAAATGGCTTTTCATCAGTATGCAATTTAAAATGTGCAACTAAAATTGTTTTCTGTGTGAACCTTTTTTTACAAAAGGGGCTAACCAACAAATGGCTTATCTCCAGTGTGCACACTTTGATGAGCTTGTAAGTAAGCTTTAAGACTAAACACTTTAAAGCATAAATTACATTCAAATGGCTTTTGACAACTGTGCAATTGCATATGTATAGTTAAAGATTTCTGTGTGACCTTTCTTTTACACACATAACAACCAAATGAAACAATTATATATCTGCAAATTTCTGAATTATTTACATTTTATATAAAATATTTAAATAAAATTTTTCATTACATTGAGAATTAAATCTACGCAGAAAAATTGATGCATATTTCAACTTTAAAGTGGCTATTAAAGTTCATGAGCCTACCGGCCAGTGGCAACTAACCAAAAACGGGAATTTTAAGCTTTAGTTCACACGTAAATGGCTTTTCATCAGTATGCAATTTAAAATGTGCAACTAAAATTGTTTTCTGTGTGAACCTTTTTTTACAAAAGGGGCTAACCAACAAATGGCTTATCTCCAGTGTGCACACTTTGATGAGCTTGTAAGTAAGCTTTAAGACTAAACACTTTAAAGCATAAATTACATTCAAATGGCTTTTGACAACTGTGCAATTGCATATGTATAGTTAAAGAAGATTTCTGTGTGACCTTTCTTTTACACACATAACAACCAAATGAAACAATTATATATCTGCAAATTTCTGAATTATTTACATTTTATATAAAATATTTAAATAAAATTTTTCATTACATTGAGAATTAAATCTACGCAGAAAAATTGATGCATATTTCAACTTTAAAGTGGCTATTAAAGTTCATGAGCCTACCGGCCAGTGGCAACTAACCAAAAACGGGAATTTTAAGCTTTAGTTCACATGTAAATGGCTTTTCACCAGTATGCAATTTAAAATGTGCAACTAAAATTGTTTTCTGTGTGAACCTTTTTTTACAAAAGGGGCTAACCAACAAATGGCTTATCTCCAGTGTGCATACTTTGATGAGCTTGTAAATAAGCTTTAAGACTAAACACTTTAAAGCATAAATTACATTCAAATGGCTTTTGACAACTGTGCAATTGCATATGTATAGTTAAAGAAGATTTCTGTGTGACCTTTCTTTTACACACATAACAACCAAATGAAACAATTATATATCTGCAAATTTCTGAATTATTTACATTTTATATAAAATATTTAAATAAAATTTTTCATTACATTGAGAATTAAATCTACGCAGAAAAATTGATGCATATTTCAACTTTAAAGTGGCTATTTAAGTTCATGAGCCTACCGGCCAGTGGCAACTAACCAAAAACGGGAATTTTAAGCTTTAGTTCACACGTAAATGGCTTTTCACCAGTATGCAATTTAAAATGTGCAACTAAAATTGTTTTCTGTGTGAACCTTTTTTTACAAAAGGGGCTAACCAACAAATGGCTTATCTCCAGTGTGCACACTTTGATGAGCTTGTAAGTAAGCTTTAAGACTAAACACTTTAAAGCATAAATTACATTCAAATGGCTTTTGACAACTGTGCAATTGCATATGTATAGTTAAAGAAGATTTCTGTGTGACCTTTCTTTTACACACATAACAACCAAATGAAACAATTATATATCTGCAAATTTCTGAATTATTTACATTTTATATAAAATATTTAAATAAAATTTTTCATTACATTGAGAATTAAATCTACGCAGAAAAATTGATGCATATTTCAACTTTAAAGTGGCTATTAAAGTTCATGAGCCTACCGGCCAGTGGCAACTAACCAAAAACGGGAATTTTAAGCTTTAGTTCACACGTAAATGGTTTTTCATCAGTATGCAATTTAAAATGTGCAACTAAAATTGTTTTCTGTGTGAACCTTTTTTTACAAAAGGGGCTAACCAACAAATGGCTTATCTCCAGTGTGCACACTTTGATGAGCTTGTAAGTAAGCTTTAAGACTAAACACTTTAAAGCATAAATTACATTCAAATGGCTTTTGACAACTGTGCAATTGCATATGTATAGTTAAAGAAGATTTCTGTGTGACCTTTCTTTTACACACATAACAACCAAATGAAACAATTATATATCTGCAAATTTCTGAATTATTTACATTTTATATAAAATATTTAAATAAAATTTTTCATTACATTGAGAATTAAATCTACGCAGAAAAATTGATGCATATTTCAACTTTAAAGTGGCTATTAAAGTTCATGAGCCTACCGGCCAGTGGCAACTAACCAAAAACGGGAATTTTAAGCTTTAGTTCACACGTAAATGGCTTTTCATCAGTATGCAATTTAAAATGTGCAACTAAAATTGTTTTCTGTGTGAACCTTTTTTTACAAAAGGGGCTAACCAACAAATGGCTTATCTCCAGTGTGCACACTTTGATGAGCTTGTAAGTAAGCTTTAAGACTAAACACTTTAAAGCATAAATTACATTCAAATGGCTTTTGACAACTGTGCAATTGCATATGTATAGTTAAAGAAGATTTCTGTGTGACCTTTCTTTTACACACATAACAACCAAATGAAACAATTATATATCTGCAAATTTCTGAATTATTTACATTTTATATAAAATATTTAAATAAAATTTTTCATTACATTGAGAATTAAATCTACGCAGAAAAATTGATGCATATTTCAACTTTAAAGTGGCTATTTAAGTTCATGAGCCTACCGGCCAGTGGCAACTAACCAAAAACGGGAATTTTAAGCTTTAGTTCACACGTAAATGGCTTTTCACCAGTATGCAATTTAAAATGTGCAACTAAAATTGTTTTCTGTGTGAACCTTTTTTTACAAAAGGGGCTAACCAACAAATGGCTTATCTCCAGTGTGCACACTTTGATGAGCTTGTAAGTAAGCTTTAAGACTAAACACTTTAAAGCATAAATTACATTCAAATGGCTTTTGACAACTGTGCAATTGCATATGTATAGTTAAAGAAGATTTCTGTGTGACCTTTCTTTTACACACATAACAACCAAATGAAACAATTATATATCTGCAAATTTCTGAATTATTTACATTTTATATAAAATATTTAAATAAAATTTTTCATTACATTGAGAATTAAATCTACGCAGAAAAATTGATGCATATTTCAACTTTAAAGTGGCTATTAAAGTTCATGAGCCTACCGGCCAGTGGCAACTAACCAAAAACGGGAATTTTAAGCTTTAGTTCACACGTAAATGGCATGCCTCGGATATCCAGGATGTAAGATTTTACCGAGGCGCAACCTGTGATTCTGACCACTTCTTGGTCATCGTTAAACTAATTGCCAAAATTTCAAACACCCGAAAGATACAGGGAGAGAAGCAAAAAAGGTTTGATTGTGAAAAATTGAATAACAAAACAAAAGAGCGAGAATTCCAGTCCACACTTAGGGAAGAACTAAGATCTGAAAACTTTGCTGATTTGGAGAATGTGGAAAATAAGTGGGGCCTGCCCAAGAATTCGATTATCCACTCAGCTGACAGCTCACTGGGAAATTTGGAAAAATTAAAACCAAAGGATTGGTTTGATAAAGAATGCGCTCTTGTAACGCAAGCAAAAAGGGCCGCCTATAAAAGTATGATCTAGAGGCGACATTCAAGAAGCTCCGTTGAAGAATATAAGATATCTAGAAAACAGGAGAAGAAGATCCATAGGCAAAAAAAAAGACTTTCACGAGGATCTGTTTAGGGAAGTTGAACATCTCAGAGGATCCAATGAAAGCCGTGTTTTCTATCGTGAAATTAATCTTGGCCACAAAGCCCAGAACTACTGCTTGTAGAGACAAAAACAACATCATCTTGAATGATAGAAAAGAGGTACTTCATAGATGGAATGAGCATTTTAGTGATTTGCTGAATGACCATACTAGGGATGAGGTTTCCACCATCCCGAATACTTCTGTAGACGCTGATAATATTCGACCGCCGTCTTTAGCAGAAGTCAGAGAAGGAATTAAGAGGCTCAAAAATTGCAAGGCTCCAGGCCCAGATTTGATTCCTTCTGAACTTATTAAAAGTGCAGCAAGTCAAAACATTGAGGAAATCCATCACCTCATTGAATCAGTCTGGAACCAAGAAGTCTTGCCCGAAGATTGGAAATTGAGTATCATTTGCCCTATCCACAAGAAGGGAGACGTTTTGGAATGTGCCAACTACAGGGGAATCAGTCTTCTTTGCGTTTTTTATAAATTGTTTTCCAATATACTCTTTAGTAGACTAGTAACTTATGCAGAAGACATTGTGGGAGACTACCAATGTGGTTTCCGCAGAGATAGATCTACTACTGAACAGATTTTTGACATTAGGCAAGTGTTGGAAAAAGCTAATGAATATGGCATTGCAACTTACCATCTCTTCGTTGATTTCAAGACTGCCTATGATTCAGTAAACAGAAAACTATTAATTGAAGCTATGAGAGAATTTCTAATACCCGATAAACTTATAAATTTGGCTAATATTACTCTTACCGAAACAAAGCTTAGGGTAAGAATTCAAAATGATCTCTCCGAGCTTATTACTGTTTCAAATGGTCTCAGACAAGGCGATGCACTGGCCTGTTTGCTTTTCAATATTGCACTCCAAAAAATTGTGAAAGACTCTAACATCAATACCCGTGGAACAATCTTTAACAAGTCTGTCCAGATTTTTGCGTTTGTTGACGACATTGACATTGTAGCACGCACTGTGACCTCGTACCACAACGTTGCTTCTAGAAAGCCAATAAAGGTACCGAGAAAAATTACTTCATACAGATTTGTCTGACAATCCGTATGTTATCTGTCACTTCTTTATCGCCTGTACTGATATAACAAAACCAATGAATACTATCCACATGTATTGCTTCTACTCCAAGTTCAGATACAATACAAGAAGTCAAGGTACTTTTCATGTCTATTTATTTACTTTATTTTAATGCAGTAATTTGCTTTAAAAGATATTTGGGAAATATAAGTACCTCTGACAAAGAGAAATTAGTTGATTTCACTCGAGCTATTAAATGGATTTAAATTTCATTTCATTTGCCAGATCTAGATGGTATGTTACTTAGACAGACATGATTTTTAATATGCTGCCTATGTTTTGATATTATTTAGAGTTGCACGAACAAAGAATAGACTATTTTTTAAGCTTTTGTTTCTTTTCTTTGCAATATATAGAATACTATATATATATATATATACAATGTTACATATATACTGTGTATGTTTGATGCTGTTTTCCATTAATCTTCCTTTGAAATATCGAAATAAATCATTTGAGACTAGCACTTTGCTGACAGGTTGTGAGTATACTCATGTTTGTATGGCCACTTATTGCTGACCAGTCACTGTGTTTTCATGTCACTATATTTAAAATATATTGTTACTTGTGAGGGAGGGGGAATCTTAAAATATATGGAGTATACTCTTCCAAAGAAAAGTACAGCAAAACTTGTTTGTAAAACTTGTGTATCATTGCATGTAGGTAAATGCTTTACAGTATACCATACCCGAAAAAATTATTAAATATATGTAGTAAGTTTCATTTCAATGCATGCTGTGTAAATAAAGTTTATTGAAGCTTATTTCTTATTTAGATGTTTTGATTTTATTTTCAACTGCGGAAAAGTAGCCTACTGCACGGAATAGTTATGACTTAAAATAGCCAGTCAGCAATATGCTAAAACCTATTTTTGATCTCTACAAGATCTAATATTCTCTGTAAAAATGCAAACCATATAACATGTGGTATGCATGCCACAGATGATAGATGTACTTGATGCATTTTTTTTTTTCATTCGATCTTGACTTATTTATGTGTAAAATTTTTGTAGCATCTCTCGCTTCTAATTAGAATCATTTGTCGAGATTTAAAACAGAATAATTTTTAAAAGTTTCACCATATGCAAAAAATAATTTAACTTGAAAATTACATTTTTTGGAAAAATAATTGTGAGTTAACAAAACATTGTACAATGCTTGACAAATCAATCCATTACCACAATAATACCATTGATGTACTTTCAAAGATAAAATATTTAAAATGTGGAAGTACTTTGTATTAATCTGTACAGAAAAATAAAATTGATGTCTCGTAGCGGTAGCACAGTTGAAAGCACAGCAAAAAATACCATTGTTGGAAGTCACCCTAAAGCAATTAATTGCTCTTTTGTCATTGTTATGTATATGTGATTATATTATATGCAGATTATACAATTTGCTTAAAATTTAAATTTCATGTCGTTTACCAGAATGATAACGTTATGCATTTTTTTTTTTTCATTCCACCAAACAATTCAAAATACATGAAATTACAATGTAATATATATAAATAATGGTAAACATGATCATGTATCACTACAAAGATGTAATATAATTTCTAAAAATGTTTGTTTGCTTTTTATTATTCAACATGGTTTACTACTGGTGTATTTGGTATGTATCTTAAATGAAATCAACTTTTGGGGAATGAGTTCAAAACAACATCCAAAGATGAGTTGCTTAGTTATAAAACTGCTCAACTTTATACAGGTCATATGTCCATAATTTTATTATAAATAAACTAATATTTACTTATTCAAAACAATTATTTGTGTATCATATACTCTAACAAAAAAAAATCGATGCACCAAGGAGTTGTCCGATTGTAATGAAATTTTGTATGCAAAGACATTTTGAGCGAACATGCAAATGAATAAAATTTGGTGTCCAAAGAATAATGATGTCCAGCGGAACTGTGCATTCAGCAGGTGTATATAAGGAGCGATTCTAAGTCTGTGGTCAAAATTTTTGTTGCATTTCAACTGCGGATATCTTACGTCGACTGTAACAATGCCTCGCCGAAAGATTCGTGCTCATTACGAGCATATGTCAGAATTTGAAAGAGGTGCTATCGGATTGAAGGAGGCTGATTGGACGAATCGAAGATGATTGAACAAGATAATGCCCAGCCGCACATGGCACATGTTGCTATGAATTGTCTTCAAGCTTGTCCAACACTTCCTTGGCCAGCTATGTCTCCTAATCTCTCTCCCATAGAGCACATTTGGGACTTTATGGGAAGGCGATTGCAACCATCCCGGAATGTTGGCAATTTAGCCCGATGGTTGGAGACAATTTGGCAAGACACCATCCGTGAACTTTATTAGTCTATGCCACTTCGGGTGGCATCTTGCATCTAGGCCAGAGGTGGACCAACGCCTTATTGACTTCCTCCCTTTGTATACGGTCAATCTCTAAATCATTAAATTGTTCTGAATTTTTAATCATTTCTTTTCCTGTACGTCGATTTCTTTGTTAACGACTGTACTAGTCTTAATTTCAACCATAATATGACACACATGGGATATTTTAATGTGATTTTTTTTTCCCATTTTTAATTTTTGAGCTTAAAATATGGTTACAATGGATAATTTCTTCAGATTTGTCCTATTTCACTATTTTATAGTGGTGTTTATATATAAAGGGTGTACTATTTTGTAGTAGTGTTTTATACTTTGCTTAGTTGTTGTTGTTGAGACCCAGATCGTCCGACCTACCAGAAAGGTGTAAGGTAACTGTTTGGACGGCCGGGAAGAGATTAAAGGAATTAACCAATACTTCAAGTTAATTTTTAGAAAGTAAAATTCAACAGATAATCATTAACGTTAAAAATACACAAGATTTATTTAATTATAAAATTGTATATTAAGTTTAAGTTTTTATCTTATATTGTGAAAATGTGCTATTATTTTAAATATGCATTCTTTAGAGTTTTAAAATATCACTTTGAATTAAAATGATTGGTTAAGTTTTGTACACAGAGTATGCAAAAAAAATCTGATATTTTTTACAATGTAGTTTTTGTTTGTTTTTGTATGTTGTTTTTTACATCACTAGAAAACCATGTATCATATGTCAAATGTAGAATACATATTTTATGTGCCTAACCCTGATGCATGTATACAATTGTAAGTATGCATCCCTTATTAAAAATTATTTTCATGTTTATAAGAGAAATTTTTGTTCATTCTTTCCATTAAAATGAATCAGAATAAATGTTAATTATATTGTAATATATGAACAATTGCTCGTACCTTTATTGCATATTTTCAACCATTCAAAATATATAATTTATAATAGATTTTATGCATAATTATAAAATAGTTAAGCAATCTATATTTCTTATTTCACCTTTATCCTCACAAATATATTCAATATTTCATTTGATGGCAGTATTTTTATATTACCGAAGAACCTAAATTCATCACAGTATCTCAACCATGCTCTTAAGTACAAAACAGTAAAAAGTATTGTTTGATCAATTGCAGTTGCACTGTTGATAGAATTTTGAGAAACTAGTATCTTATCTTTAGCTAAACTAAGAAAGAATATTTTCATATTTGGCGACTAATTGCTGTTCTAACACAGAACTGGCTACATCAATAATTGCTGTAAAAATTAATTGGTATATTTAATGACCGCTAACTTTGAGCACCACAGCTCATTATTACTGAACTTACATATCAACCCAGATGTATTGAACATATTTACAAAAATTTTGCACCGCTTCTGAGTTTAAATTTCTTTAAATCAGAAATCACAAGGTTGCTACAAAACAAAATAATTTTGTGATAATAATTTAGAATCATATTGATTTAACTCCAAATGTTGCTATGTGTGAACTCTTTACATTAAAAATTTAAATGTGATTCTTTATTTTTCAAAATGCAAATATTAAAACATGTATGTTTACTTTTCAATATCTCATCTTGAAATGCCTCTTTACTCTTAAAAAGTGAGGTGTTTGCTGTGTTGTTTATGTTAATTTTATGTGTTTAGTTTCATCAGAGTGGCATGTTGTGATTTTAGTTGCAGAGTGTAAAACTGTTCTTGTGAACATAGTTATATGCTCCATGAGCCCGAAGCTGACAGCCATTACTACTACTCTTAAAATGGTTTAAAGCATAGGTTCCCAAAGTGGTCCAGGTGGACCCCCAGGGGTCCATTAGAGACCACACGGGGGTCCACGTAGACGTGAGAAGAAAACAGGGGTTCACAAGTTATAAGGGGGGGGTCCACGAAAAATTTTCTGGTTTTCATAATAAAGAACAAAAATTTGGCTTGGATTTACCTATCAACGTAGGCAGGTAGCATCATTCACTAGGTAGGTATTCAAATATATTCGAGACTCAGGTTAAAGACAGAATTGAATAGAACAATAGATAATAGTACAAGTGTACACCACATGTCGAGACTTGCAAAGCGCCGCCCGTACGCTCGCTCGTCCGAGATGCTTGTTTAGACCTGCAAAGGGATGAAATGCGACTTGATTGCAATCTAGATTAGTATAAATACGAATGCCAAGAACAAAACGTTGCACCAATCGCTTCAATTTGTGATTAACGCAGTTAATAAAAGAAGAAGCAATGCTTTGAATACCCGTTTATTTGCACTATTGTGCGATGAAAATGATGAAAATTTCCAACGACTGCTCCTACATACTGAAGTACGCTGGTTGTCGAAAGGTGCATGCTTATCAAGATTTTACTCACTTTTCGAATCAGTGATAGAGTTTCTGGAAACTAAAGCACCAGATTTAAAAGAAAATCTGATCAAATATAAAGCGGACATTGCGTACTTAACAGATTTGTTCAAAAAATTCAATGACATTAACTTGCAGTTACAAGGGGACAGCCTTAATTTAATAAAAACAAAGGGTGTAATTTCGGCTTTTCTTGGTAAATTGAAATTAATGAAGCAAAATATTAGTCGGCGCGAATTCTCCCAGTTTCCGCACTTGTCACAGATAGAATGTCTTGATGAGGATATTCGGACATACGCTCAACATTTAAATACCCTGCATGATGACTTCAAAAATAGATTTGATTGATTCTGACGATGGAAATACCACCATGGATCATAACCCCATTTGATGAAACGGAAGAGGCGAATGTGGTATTACAAGAGGAGCTACTTGAGCTCAGCACCAACGAGGAACTGAAGATGAAATTTAAAAAAGGCTATCAAACATTTTGGCTGCAGGCAGAAATCCCCGAAAAATATCCTGGGCTGTGGGAAATTGCGAGAAAATTTTTGATAGCGTTTCCCTCGTCATATCTTGTCGAAAGAAGTTTTAGTGCCATTACCAACCTGTTAACCAAAAAAAGGAGCAGATTGAACATCACAGAACGGGGAGATTTGAGATTACTTCTTACAAAACTGAAGCCAAATATTGATAATTTGCTGTCAATTCAAGTACATCCGTCTCATTAGAAGTATGACTATTTTATATTGTTGATTTACATTTCAGAGTTCATTGTTGATTTTTTGTCAATTGTTGATTGTTTGTAAAAATAAATGTTTATAATTTTGTATAACCACAAGTATTATTTTAATAAATAGGACCCAAAAAAATGTGCTACTTTTTTTTTTCTTCTTAACACCCCCAATTTGGGGTGATATTTTTCAGGAGTTTTGGGAATACAGTAGAAATGTAGCAGCAGGGGGTCTACCGAAAATAGTAAAACTTTGAAAGGGATCCACGAGAAAAAAAAGTTTGGGAACCTCTGGTTTAAAGAATCAAATTGGAAAACACTGTTTACTTTTATCTTTTCATTAAATTTAAGCTTTAAAATATTAATATGCTTATTCCAATTTTATAATCACTTAGAGTGACACCATTGCAGTCTTTTTGTAGCCAAGCTAATAAAATAATATTTTTGCTACAATTAAGTTGCAAAATTTAAAACTCTTGGAACAGTTTCAACTTCTTCCTAGCATGAAAATACAATAGAACCTTTCCTTGCTTTTTTTAGAATTACTTATATTTATCATTTTATAATTGGAGATTTAGTTGAAAGAAATCAGCAGTATTTCAGAGCATCAAATCAGCAGCATTCAAAGAGCGATAAAGAGGGGTAACAAGCTTATTATATAAGATTCCTTGATATGCTCTTATTACTTCTTGAAAACGTAAGACCATACCTACTTGCTTTCTATTTTTATACCACTGCATGTTACCGATAACTTTCTAGAAGAAACTCCTGTGTATACCAATACTGTCATGATTTTTTTAAAGAAGCGTTATTGAATAGGTCATTTCTAGAAATGTATTTATAAAGTAATAATCCCATTTATTTATTTTTTTTACCTACACATTGCTATATTTAATGTAAAACCAAGTTATACTCAAATACCTCCTCAAGAAATATAAGGAAATTTTAAAATATAAAACAAATGCTTACGCTACACAAGACTTTAGAAAAAATTATATTGTGTATTAAATGTGAAAATGAGGAAAGTTCGAAAGAAACTTTTTAAAATTTACCTCTTTCAGAGGTTTTTTTATTTTTTATTTTTTTTATTTTTTTATTTAAATTATAGTTAGTAAACATTAACATTATTATAACGTATAAGACTAAGAGTTCACGCTTTCATAGTTTTGAATAATAAATTTTTGCATGATTTTGAGGTACTATTATTTCAGATATTCAAACAATACATTGTAAAGACACTTTTTTAATGTAAAAATTAATATTGGAATCAGAAAAAAAAGAAGTAAAAATTTATCAACAACATTCTGGATGATGTATACTGAACATAGAAGTAAATATATTTAAAACTAAATTAATAAAATTTATTTGAATTATTATAAGATGATAGTCTACTATAACGCTACTGTTTTTAATTTTTTGATTCATGATGAAAGCGAGACAACCACACGTCTTTATGCTTTCTAATTAGTTCTAGCTAGGCATACATCAATATATATTGATGTACACCTAGATTTTAAATAAAACAGCTTTTTATTAAAATAAAAACCAACATACTTGAAGAAATAGTATCTTCTGTTACAAACCTAATGTACATCCAGTGATTGCTTGTACAAATAAAACAGTCTCATGATGTTACATGAATCTTCTCTATAGTCTAAAACAGGATCCCTATTAACGAGTACTTTTATTTGTCTGAAACCACCAGAGACAATAATAGGAGGGAGAGGCACAAGGTTGAATTGTACACAGGTGTCTGGGCCACATACACTATTTATAAAAAGTTCAATATGACCTTTTTTTTTATAAATCTGAACCAGCCATCCAATAGCCTTCAAATTTGGCGTGCAGATAGTGGTCCAACAACAAAGCAAAAGTATCAAAAATGACATGAATATATATTAAAACAAATTAGTAATAGTATCATTTATTGTTTTCTGTGATTTTAACGAAGATGTTACTTTTCAGCTATTTTTACAGGAACAACACTTATTAAAATTTGAAACTTCTTTATTATTAATATACCTAATTCATTTTCTTAGAATTCGCACAATTACTAATTCTGTAACATTCATGAAATTAGCACAAAATGAATATACAGTGATCTCTCATTAAGACTGACAGTCAAGGGCCAACATTTATTGTACTTATTAACGAGAGTCCATAAATCTGAAGTAAAATAGTAATAAAATTGTGAAACAGTAATGAAAGCTTGTTATCCTTAATTTTATAGGTACATTGCAAAATACAAACTAGAAAACAGAAAAATTTATTCAAAAGAATTTTTAATATGTATAATGAGGTAAGTATGCACAAATATTAACGTTCAAAGCATAAGCAAAATGTAGTTGTATGGTAATGTTAGTATTTTTAAAATGAAATTATCTTTATGTATTTCTCCTGGGTAAACGCTATTTTTTTAAGTCATTCTCAATTTTAGTCAATTGCTTGGAATGCGTGTTCAGAACATCTTCTACTGATTGAAAAATTAAATAAATTTTATCTATCTTAACGAATAAATGCATGTATTCAGCAATGTTTATAACATGCAACGTCCATAGACCTTAACCGGGTAATCCATATTTGTATGTAATAATGAGAAATTCATCTTAAACGGGTGCCGCCTTAACAAGAGTTCACTGTATATATACATTTTTTATCTTTCATCAGCAAGTTTAATTGTGATTTAAGAATATTGCGATTTTAAAATTTAAAGATCTGTGTACAACTTTTAAATAGAATGTTTAAAACTCTTAACTTAAGTTCGGCATAGAAATTTCAAAGCATATTTTAATGAAATATGATATGACATATTTTGTAATTTGATGGTTATGTGTTATAAAGTACTGATTTCAAAATATTATACATAGATAGAATTTTCTTGTGTAAAGATGTAGAGGATATACAATAAAAAAATATATGAATTTTTTTACTTTCAATACCTTTTAGTTAAAATGAAAATATATACAATTTGATGGGTACCAATTACAATACAAGAAAACACATTGGCGTTTCTTTCCTATTCGTCTTTCTACATAACTCAAATTTGGTACAAAAGTAGCATGTTACATGAATGTAAAAACAATTTTGTAATATTTTTGGAAAATTTGCCCATGTTGTTCATTTAAGCACATTTAGTATACTATGTTGTAATGTCTAAGTACATTCCATAATTCAGTGCATTACGGCAATTTTGAATTTATCCAATTAACTCCAAATTAAGTACACTGGGATAATTTATGAATAATTTTAAAATAAAGTCAGATTCAGTTTGATCTGAATGTGCTATGCTCAAATTATGTATTTAAAGTCCAAATTATAGTCTATAAACATGTCTACATACAAAGAAAACCACCAGTAAATAATGTGTAGTATATCCACTTGTTTTTCATTTTGTCAGTAAGAAAACAGATGATGGTATTTTATGTCAGGTACTTGATTTTATAAAAATAAAATATTTTATAGAAATCTGGTGAGAAAGACATAAAAAATATTATATAAATTTTGTTATAGCATTATGAAAATACTTTATACAGTTTTAAAGTACCTTCAATTCCAAAATAATGTTCTTTACTAAAATTATACTAAAATTTATTCGACTTCAATTTGTTCTTGAGATATTGTGTCCACCCACAAACATACAGTGTTTGCACATGAGGTGCAGAGTTTTAAGACTTTTTTGAAGGATGAGGGCAAAAGTTGTAATGTTCCAATGATGGAAATATGATTCAGCATGAAAAATTATATAAGAAACACAGTAACTTGGATATCCTTATAGATATCCTTGGCAGCCCTGTTACACATACTGATATAATTTGGAATATGTTATGTAAATCACAAAATCCATTTGTAAGGAGCATCCCCAAAATTTGGAAAACACTTGTATTGCAGATACCACAATTCATGGACCAGTTTTTCACTTATGTGCTCGTCAACATGGAATAGCCAATATCTGCAATAGCAGCAAAAAACTTGTTATAAGTCACAATTTTTGTTAACTTCCATGAGAACTAACAATATAATAAGAGCAAAACTAGTCCATGGATACTGATATCTGTAATGGGAGTGTCTTCCAGATGTTATGTACAGTTCAGTGATGCTAAAAGTGTGTAAATCAGAAAAGTATTCAAATATTTGATTCCAGTCACAATATGTTCCTTATGTGTTAAACTCAAACTTTTACATCCTTTGTACGACATCACATATATTCAGATATGAAAAGATGCTTGTATAAATGCTTAAAAAATTTTCCATATTACCCAATTTCTATTTTAATATATAGATTTAAAACTATAGAAAAAAGTCCCAGGATTATAAATGAACTTGACCGTCTGCACTTTGCAGTACAAAATGCTCACTACAAGCAAGTTTTTTAACTTTCTCTAGTTTCATAATCTATATGCAAGGCAAGAAATTTCAGTTCAGAGTTTACTTGCCAAAAGAGCTTTTCACTTACCAGTTTAATATAAATAGCATTGCATAATCTGTTTAATTCTTATCAAAGACAAAATTGCATTAAGTAAAGCTTAATATGCAGACCTTTTACGAGTTATTGTGTAATTTGGTTTATTGCTGTTTGGAGAAGCATTTTAAGAACAAATTTAAACAATTTTCAGCCTAAGATTGCTAACTTTATGTGGTATATTAGTAACTGCAAGAATATTCATTGGGGTATTCAATGGAAATATGTACCCAAGAAAAAAACAAATAGATCACTTCTACAGAGTTAACTTATAGTATACATAATTATGCCTGTTTTCTCTTGCATATCTTCAGTAATAACTAATACAGCAGCAGAACAACCTATCTTTTTTTATATATAAATGAACCAGCTGCTATAGTACTGTACAAGTTTATAACTCAATATACAGGGTGCCCACTTATATCCGTTACACCTCCCTTAACTTCTAAACGGTGACAGCTTAGGCCATAAAGTTGGTGTCTAGGTATAGTAAAAAGGCTATGCGCTACTCGATGAGACAACTTACAACGCCATCTATCGGCAAATTTTAGAATTAGCGGTCCTATCTCGTAAACGGTGAAAGATACGTGAAAAAAGTCAATTAGAAAGTTGTAGAGCACTCTCGATTTAGTACGAAAATATACCTTACGCACATTAATACTCAAAACAGAATGCAAAAAAATGAGTATTTGTTTGGTCACGATTTCGAAAATTGTCATGTCATAGAGTGGAAGAAAGAAACTGAGACACTTCCCTGTCTTCAGGATCATTTATTTACAATAATATATTGTTCAAATGCTTTTCGTTAGCCACTATACACATTTGCACTCTGGACTGGATTTCTCGCTGCACATTCTGCAACATGGCAGGTGTTACGGACGCACAAGCATCAGTAATGCGTCGTCGAAGATCCTGCAATGTTGGCGGATCGTCTCATATACCTGCCCTTTTATGTGTTCCCATAAGAAGTCCAATGGGATCAAGTCAAGTGAGCGCGGGGGCCACTCGACGGAACCAACATACCCGATGACTTGATTTTGGAATGTCTCGATTAGGTACTGCTGAACGTTTGAAATCTTATGCGGAGGTGCGCCGTCATGTTGGAACCGTATATTTAGGAGTTGGTGCAACGGTAGATTCTCAACAAAGTCGGTTATTACATCCTGCAGAAGCTGCAAGTACCGTTGTCCCGTGCCCTCGTAAAATACTGGTCCAATGAGTCTGTCATTAAAAATTCCGCTCCAAACATTAATCGACTAGCGTTGTTGATGTCGAATTTCGACGGCATATCTCGGATTTTCCAGCGACCAGGTATGAACGTTCTGTCTATTAAACATTCCGTTCCTCGAAAAACATGCCTCATCCGTCCATATTATGTCTGCCAGGAATGTTGGGTGGACCTCTAAGTATCAGAAGGTAAAGTGGAAGAGGCAGAAATATTAAATTTTAAAAATTAAGCTTGACCCTTGGTTAGCAATTGAAATTCAAATTCATTAAAACATGGCCTATAGTATAGTGGACTGCCTAAAAATATCTCACACTTACCTCTGACATCTAAAAGATAAAAAGTAATACAATACACACTGTGCAGAAAATATAGATTCGAAATGAGGGTATCACATTTTATTAATACATCAAATAATTGCGCATGGTATTCTTGCATTATCTTATATCAGATTTCTAAGGCACTTCATTTATTTTTAACATTATCATATTCATCAACTTAATCATATATTTCAATCAATTATTTGTATTTGTATGCACTCTATAAATTTCTGAAAATCAATCCTTTACATTCCACACCATTCAATATACCTGTATTTCTAATTCATTCTTATATTCATACAACTTCAAATTCAATTTTATATTTAATATTCATATCGATCCTAACATATCGTTCTCGTAATAATGCGCATATAAATCATCAATTCTTTCCACAGCTCTGATAACTTCACATGTTTATATTAAAACTCAAAACCCTTCAAGAAATTATAACATTTAGTATTTCAAATTAAAATGGGATTCAATTGGTAAGCTTAGCTAATTTTCCAAATTATAATTAATTTCTATAATTTATGACCGCTGTTAGGAATTCTACCTAAGATGAGGCTGTGCTCACATCAGCGGTGGAAAGTGTTATGCTTGCCTAACCAAATTTCTCTCAATACAAATCAACTATCAATTCCAAACAATGGTAAATTAAAGCATAAATCTAAAGTGATCGGTGACATTGGTCTACCGCTACCCCAATGCAAATTTAGGCTACTTTTAGTACCGCATATCTAGCGCAGAGGCTAAAGTAATTTTTGTAAGGGGGGGGGGGGGGGGGATCATTTCCCAATGTAAAAAAGGGTGCAAATTGCAATGCGCGGAATACTGATTATTTCGCCTATCATTTATTTGACTGGAGTCCTTGTCCTTGATTTGTTTAAGACTCACACATTACATTTTTCCATCATTATGGTTTTTACATTAAATATATTCATTATAAAATTAGTTGCTTCTATTTAACTATTACTTATTATAATAATTCTCTTATGAGAGTATCCAGTAAATTCATATTTTGGAAGTAAGCAAAATTTGTAGCTTGTGAGGCTATATAAAATATGCGAAAGTTGACCACCCTTCTGCATATAAAATTAATCTGCATCAGGCAGGTTAAATGTTGAAAACCCAGACCGTCCGACTCATCCAAAGGACTTGAGCAACTATTTGGACGGCCGGGAATGGCAGGTTAAATGTGTCACTCAAATTTATTTAATCACTAGCACTTCACCTTGAGTCATAAATAATAAAGCATTTTTTAAATTAAGTGATAAATGTCATTAATTAATGTGATTCTATATCTGTATTTCATTCAATTGATTATATGTCTATTCTTCACTTATTCACTATTCTTAGAATTCCTTTAAGTCTTAAAAATACTATAAAATACCAAAAGAAACTCATGTCACAAATATTATTTTATACTCATTTGCACTCTTACTGAACTTATTCTTTTATTATTAAAAATTTAATTAAAATAAATTTCTGCATTTCCAGTTGATCATTTTTCTAATACCTTGATCGTAATTAATATTATACATGATATCTTAAATTACATATTAAATCATCAAATACAAAATATTCTACATCCATTATTATAGTAGATCATGATATGATAGAAGGTACTACATTATCTACAGTAAGGATTCTGCTCATCCCGAGTCCTTAATTAGTTATGGAATGTTCAGGTGATTGGAGCATTTACTTCATCCCTTTACTAATTTCGTAAATTAATTAAAATTTCACTCACCCAGCAATGCAGACTTCAGATTGTCAGTACGTGTGGTTACTGCTATCAGCACAACACTTGATTTTCATTAATAAATATTCGATATCCATTTAGCTCACTTTTCGTTCGTAGTAGTTTACGGTTTTGCCTGAGTCGCTTTATAAGAGGATATTTTGGATCTGATCAGTCAACTCGTAGAGGTAGATCTCCGATCTCCTGCGTCCCATTGCCCGGTCGGCGAATGTGTCTGCACTATCGGGAAAACGGCCTCAGCTACGATCCGTCGTCTATTGAAGTTTCGGAATACGCAGCAATCCGATGAAGAGGTCCAGTGTAATTATATACATATTTTATCATTATCCCTGGGTCTTTCTTTGCTTGGTTTTGTGGCAGTTGACTTCTGATGCTGTCCGTAAGCTGCAATCACATCTACGTTTTAGGCACATTCCGTCCCGCGTCGTTTGTAAAGGTCATCACTTTAGAGGGTGTTGTGTATTTTTTTCAAATCGCACATCACTAGCTGAGTAAATATACTTTTTTATTGACGCTGGTACTCCATTTTTACAAAGAATTGATATGAGTCTGCATCCAATGCATTTGCGCCATTTTGCGCCGGTCGAAGCCGCGCCCTTAGAGCAAAGATTTTCACTACATCGCTCGCGTGAAGTCCAGCATCGAGAGAGCGAGAACTTCGTCGCACTTTTTGCGCCTAGAAACAAGGGGGTCCCGATTGGTCAAGTGTCCCTTCTCCGCTCCGCTTTTTTTTATTTTGTTTCTCTCCGATGCCGTTTTGTAAAAAAAAACATGTCTGATCCCTTGGATCAAGACACTAAGTTATTCATCACAAAGTTGCACCACGTGTAACGTCTCTCAGCATCTCTTGGCAGCAATCCCTGCACAGGTGTGGATAGGTATGGTCCTGATTCATTCAGGATTTTCCAGACGCGACTTTTTGAGAGGCCACAATTTTCACTGATCATTCTTGTGTGCTGCTCTGAGGATGGGCGAGAGCGTATGCTAGCACATCTTCAGGTTGCACTTTGCGTCCTACATTACGAGGTGTATGAATTCGAGGTCGGTTGGTCACGCAGCCCGTCTCCCTTAAACGTTTCACAACTTTTAAGATGGTCTGCCATGTAGGATACGGGCCTTGAGGGAAACGTTCACGATACAGCCTTGCAGCTGATTTTGCCTTACGCCCACATTCACCGTAAATTAACAACATCTCGCAACACTCGTTACTGCCAAATTTTGCCATAACTCTCCGCTTTAACGTACAACCCAGCAGAAACATCCTTTTTATAATAGTAGTCTGATGAACAGGTATGACGTTCCATCCTCATTTGCATAATACATGAGATCCATGTGATTTTTATATCAGTCATGGTTGAGTTGAGCTGTGTGTTTGGAGAGACGATTTTGCAAGATCAGCAGAAAGTTTTCGTGGTTTGTAGAGACATTCAGTAAAACACGCAACCGGTGGAGACAGAACCATGGTCCTCATGAATGCGAGTCACATGCGTTTCCCCTGCGTCACAACATATGCTCGTATTTAGTCTGTAAGATGGTCTTTTCTCGCTTCGCTTCACAATCAAACAAATGTTCATTTTTTGCATTCTGTTTTGAGTATTAATGTGCGCAATGTATCTTTTCCGACTAAATCGAGAGTGCTCTACAACTTTCTAATTGACTTTTTTCACGTATCTTTCACCGTTTGCGAGATAGGACCGCTAATTCCAAATTTGCCGATAGATGGCGTTGTAAGTTGTCTCATCGAGTAGCGCATAGCCTTTTTACTATACTTAGACACCAACTTTATGCCCTAAGCTGTCACCTTTTAGAAGTTAAGGGGGGGGGGGGTGTAACGGATATAAGTGGGCACCCTGTATATACTAATAAAAGCCTTGCAATATGGGTGTTCTAAGTGCATGAAATAAAAAGTAAATTTCCCAAAGCACATATTGTGCATATATGCTTGTAGAGGCAATATGAAAATATTTGTGCTAAATAATCCAAAGAAAAAATAAATTCAGATATATCCTACTAATATTATGCATTAAATGATTGAAAATGAGGAAATTTCTAAAAATCGTCTGTAATATGTAAACTAATATTTGACAACAAACATGGATGCTGTGCAGTGAAATAGCGAACGTGACGTCATATGAAACGCATCTATAGATATATTCCACATCACGTGACTTTAGCCCTAGCAACAGCATAGCAACCAAAAATGTTATTACGCGTATTCGGAATCTGTGGTGCGTACAGAACCCAGGATGGCCGCCATGTGGCGCTGACATAGGTCCTTGGCAAAAGTCCCAATAACGCGCCAATGATCACTGATGCCCTTGCAGTTGCAGTGCAGTTGAGAAACAATGCGGTAACCCTTACCAGCCGAATTTACCACTTTTGTTTCTTCTACGAAATAAATCAAACCTATTAGTGTTTTTTGTAGTTCATTTTGCTACTAAATCCGATTCATTTTAATTTGCATAAAGTGAGTACGAAGTCTAATTTTTTAATTTTAATCGTTCTGTTTACATTGTTTATATGTCGGTGTGCTGTAACTGAAGAAATGTTTGGGATAACTTTTTCAGTATTTATGAAGAACAAATAACATTACATAAAATGTTACTAATTATTCGAGCAAAAATTTACGTAATTATCTATATGTACGTTTTTTTTTTCTTTTGAAATAACGTTTTCAAAATTTCCTAATAGTTAGACGTAGGATAGATGCATTGCTAATTTAATATATTTATCATTTTATTTTTACACATTAGTTTTGTGCTGAAATGATTAATTTAAAATTTGTTCATACTGTAAAATAATTTACATATGCTTGCTGAGTTCCTTCTTTGTCCAGAGATCATAATTGAATTCTTTGGCATAGAAGATAATTTTGCTAGCTTTTAATATGCTCAATGCTTGAAATTTAATGACATATTGTTAGTTTTTTTAATTATGCTTAAATTTGTAAATACTATGTTAATATTTACATTAAATATTAGATTAAATTTGTAAATGTTATGTTAATTTGTAAATATTAAGTTATGAGGTTTTATCAACATTATAGTTGTACTTATATCAGCATGGGAAGTTCCAAGTGACCATATATATATATATGATCTGTTGTTGTATTTAATAGCGTATTAAAAGGAATAGACATTTTAAACTGTTCATTAGAAAATAAAAATAGTCGGTATGAATTAAATTACGATAACAGATGGCAGCACCAAAAATATTTTGAATTAAAATAAAAAATATATTCTATGCTTCATTGGGTATTAAATTTAGTTTTAATATAATCTAAACATTGCATTTTATCTATCAAAAAATATTTCGCAACTGTTTGAGCAGAATTTCGGCGGAAAATGTGTGCAGCGAAAGTTAACAAAGAACGGATAGGGCAGAAGATTTACTGACGCTCACCCTTAAGCACTGTACTGCAGGGATTAGAAAAGCTATTGCCTCATGATGTTAATTTTTTATATGAATATATTCAGATGTGTTATAACCTAAAAAATCTTGCTAATCTGATTGCAACTTTGAGATGTAAATTTTACTAAAAATGAACAAACATGTTTTTAAATAAATAGTTTTTACTTTTGTTTTATTTTATTGTTTTCAAAAATGGGTAAACGAGTAAAGATTCATAAGTTGATCAGTAAATTTGGGAATCAGTAAATTTTATTTATTTAGAATAAGCATGTTAAATTACTACAGTATATCCATATCCTCAATGCTTACAATCCTTTGTGCAAATTGGAGCTGTGGCAAAATTTGTCTTATAAAAGTAGTTAAGTAATGACTACATTTAAAAAGAAGTTTGTAGTCACTACTTTTTTTAAAAAAAGTAGTTGTAGTTGTAGTTAATTACATTTGTCATAAAGTAGTTGTAGTTGTAGCTCACTATAGAGAAAAGGAGTTTTTCCAACCACTGTGTGTATGTATACATGCATACATACATATATACATATGTTTAAGTATGTATACATGGATGCATGTATACATACATATGTTTAAGTATATATACATATATGCATGCATGCATACTTAGAATGTGAATAAATTAAATGTGTTAGTGAAGAAACACGAAATAGAAAAAAAATGCGGTACTTATCGGTTATAGGGACTATGGGTTAGCGACTGCTTTTTCGAGTTGTCGCCAACACGGACATTGGCGATATAATCTGATTCAAGAAATTCACTACAAACGCAATGATTAAAATTTAATATATAATGGGGTTTAATCAACTTTACGTAACAAAAAATATTGTGTTACATTGAAATTGGTGGTGGCCAAAACATTGCCGATTAAATTTCATTAAATTTATTACTACCGGTAATGCTGCGCCACATAAATTCTGCGAGATATGAGACGAATTTATAATATCAGCAACAGGTATAAACCAGAATTTGGCATGGCCCCTACGTGTTGCAGTGTTTGATTTCATGGTCCCTATAACCGATAAGTACCAAAAATGCTACCAACTTGAAAAATAATACAGAATATAAAATGAATTATACATGATATTAAATTTTAGAATTATGCCTCATAAGCAAACAGCACCATAGGGTCGGGCCTGCTGTTATTAATGCTTATCAACAATGAATTTTCATAAACACACTCTGGTAATGTCGAAATAAGTATTTACACCATATATCTAAATTATAAAAGAAATGGTTAAACTTTATAGGAGTTATTGTTGAACAAAGAATGTATACAGACAGGTAACAGCAAATCATGTCCAACTCAAAAGTTAGGAACATAGTTATTTCGCTCTCTTGCTTCATCAGTACAAGAATATCATAAGTGCCGAGTTTTCAAAATCTCAGGGGGGGGGGGGGGGGGGCACAATTTGATAAAATTATATAAAAGATTCACAAAGTCGATAAAGATATAACAACTTACAAGGCCCCCTTGAAGAAAGCAAGCATATGTCAGTTATGTGACTACAATTGGTTCGAGGTCATTTTAAGCCCCTACTTCAGGCCGAAAGTATGCGCTCTTAACAACCGCCAAAAACGAACTGCCCAACGAACAACAGTAGTGGTTGTTAAGAGCGCATATTGATATTTTGGCCTGAAAAGGGGGGAATATAATGCCATCGAAGCAACTGCAATCACCTAACTGACATAGCCTAACCCAGCTTTCCTGAAGGAAGTTTCTAAAGTTATTGTCTTACAAGCAGCAATTTTGCAGTGAGATAACCGAGTGGTTAAGTCACGGGGATTGTATTCGGAGGATCCGAGTTCAATTTTCGGCTTTGCCTAAACTGTACCCGTGAAAGCCCCAGGCCGTCCGACTCGTCCAGAGGACTTAGAGTATCTATTTGGAAGTAAACTGTACCCGTGTACGAGCACGTTAAATTTGTGGGTTTGAAAGTCCTTCCGTGCGGTTCGTAGCAAAGGAAGACGTGTCGGTCTCTGTGGATGTCGCTTCCACTGGGTTCCAGTCTAAATTAGATGGCATTATCCCAGCAGTCTAAACAGATATCTTAACCTTCGGGTAGTCCCGGCCGTCCAAATAGTTGCTCATGTCCTTCGGATGAGTCGGACGGTCTGGGTCTTCAACACTTTCGGGTAGGTCGGACAAACTGGGTCGAAAGAAAGATATCAGCAGCTTTATTTATTGTACGATAAATATTTTTAATCATTTTAGGCCTATTTATATTTGTAAGCTAAAAGTTGATTAGGAAAATCCATATAGTTATTATGCATCAATATTATAATATATAATAATTTCAATGGATTTTAATATAAAAATAACTAGTAGCAAAGCTGTTGATATAAAAAAAAATCTGAAAGTTAATACACGTTAACACTTAATATCAACTCTTAATAACTACCTATCAGTTGATTTTGACACAATAAATTAAAACAATGAACCCAGCAATAATACAAAAGTATCCAAATACTATAGTCTTAATATTTAAATATTTTTAAATTAAATATGTAAATAAATTGATCATCACTATAACCACACATTCAGCTAAATTAAAAAATCTTTAGAGCAAAGCAATTTATAAAAAAAATCTCATATATAATATTTTTAGGCAAAATTTGGATGACATGTTGGTTAACATTTCTTATCACAACTAAAATTTTAATATTTTTATCAGGGGAGTGGGCTGAGTATACGTCTTGGGGGGGGGGGGGGGGACTTAGTTCGCTCTGGCCCTTATCTGACTACGGTGTTATGCCAAACGTCCGGTGCTCACCAGGAAAGCTAAATGCGGAGTTTGCAACTTCAAACAGAATGGATACCATCCGCGGGGTTCGCAGCTTCAAACGGAATGGATGCCACCTGTAAAGACAGCACTGGTATATAGAATCCAGGAGTAATTACAGATAAGATCTCTTTAGGTAGACAAAATAAGTCATCTCTACTTCGCGGTAATCATTTATGGTTATTACTGGAGGGAAACGGGTATTTTTTGGAAATGCCAATAACATGGCTGGAAATATTCAATTTCTCTTTGAATTAAGTGGTCGGTCGAAAAAGTTCTGATAACCAGGTGTTTTTGTCATTAGCGTAAACACGTTTCCTGGGAGTAAAGATGAGCTTGGATTGTGTGCGAAATAGTTTAGAGAGCTATGGTTAGGAAGATGTGAACAAGACTGAACTGAAATGTGACATTTACTTTGATAGGATTTTCTTTCAATTATTTTTATGTTTAAAAAATTTCATATTTTGGTATTTAGTAAATTATGAAGTTAGAAAAAAATCTTGAAATTTCCCAGAGGGGGCAAAGCGCCCTCTGGAAAAGTTCAGCTGGGGATCGCGCCCTCTGCCCTCCCGTAGTCGGCGCCTATGAAGAATATTATTATTAATATAATTGTTACAATCTAATGTTTCTATTGAAACAGTGACATGGCAAACTAAATTTATATGTACACAGATGCCATTCATATATGCATCATTATATTTGTGTCTATTTAATTTGGAGATATAAGCATACAAATTGCTTACATTTTTCCTAACGCCCCAATTTCAGCCAGAATACCCCAACCATAGATGTTAGTTATATCAATAAGTGGTGATATGCTGTTTTCCTAGAAACAATGCCCTGCTAATAATATGTAACATACAGATTTATTTCGGATCTAATATAACAAAGAAAATGAGTAATAAAAAAATGAACTATAATAATATTTCAAGATTTCATACAGAAATTAGTTAAAATTGTATTTAAAAAATGTGAAATTGTTTTAACTTTATAGTTTGAGATGTTTTGTAAAATTTTACTTTTTACAAGTGTGAGAATATCACTTTTAAGCTAAACCGTTTGGTTCTTATTATAATAGTAAATACATTACCTATTATAAGAAATTTTTGTTTATTTTTATTAATATTTAAAATAAACTTGTAGAATTGCATGAAAAAATATTATAAAATATGTAATATGGACACATGCATGTTCAGCCACTGCACAATGCATATCTTAAGTATATACTTAGTTTATAAAAACTACTTTCATTAAATTGCATGTAATGTAGTGGAGGGATACTTTAACCATGCTGCAAAGAAAGAAATGCTTCTGGTGGAAGAATTTCAATTTGAAATATTACTATATTTACATTATAGGGCGCAGTAGCCCAGTGGTTAGCGCATGGGAATTGCACTCGGTAGGCCCGGGTTCGATTCCCTCTGCTGCCAAAACTGCAGCTGTGTTCAAGCGGAGTACGATCACGTTAAACATGTGGATCTATAAGTCCTACCAAGAGATTGGTGGTAGGAGAAGGAAGGTGCGATCCCTGTGAATGCCTCCCCCACTGGGTTACAGTCTAAATTGGGTGGCTCTTTCCGGCCATCCAAACAGTTACCTTACACCTTTTTGGTAGGTTGGACGGTCTGGGTCTCAACAATAACAACTATATTTACATTAGGCTATAGGCTACACTGCTACAGGAACTACAAAGACTTTGCATGCATGAAGACCATCTGCGTACAGAGTTTTTAACTGTTAATTGTAAATAAATAATAATTTTTTTTTAATGTTTCTCTTATGTTTTAAGTTGTAGACATGCATAATTTTTTCTATACACGAAATCACTAGAGCAGTGGTTCATAATCTTATATTACGAGCACCAGAATATAATTTTTCTAGAAAGCACCAAGTAAAGGAAATAGTGCAGTAAATAATATACTTTTAATCACAGGAGGAATATGGTGCTTGGTAACAGGTTACGGATGTTTATTTTATTTACATGCTGTACAGCATGATGTTTTACTTATATTGAACAGCTTCCAAATTTCTATAAAACAGTTGAAACATACTCAAAATTTCTCATGTATCTTGTTTACACTGACATTGTTCCAAAGTATGAACAAATCAATACTCTCCAGAATTGTGCAACACTTTCTTACATCACTTGGTTAAAACTTTCTTAAAATCTTACTTTGAGGAATAACTTTTAAAATGTCATATTTAATACATAAATGTTATATGTTAATTTACATGTTTAAATGTATATATATATATGGCTGTCCTGATGAGAATGCAATTTCGAACTAACCGCCATTTTTTGTGGGGTTTCAATTGATTGTAATCTATTCTTAATCTCTTATCTTAAGCTGATTGTTATTGCCTATTCTCATTTTTGCCGAGTTTTATTTTTATTTATTTTTATATACTTTTAATTGTGATTTTTGAATCCTAATATTCTTCTCATCCCCCTTTCCATTGTAGTGATATGTTACCTTCTCTCTTTATCCTTAGTCTTGGCGTATAGTTACTCATTTGTAACAGATATGCTAGAGATGGGTTTTTTTGTACATACAGTAGTTTATGCCTTATTTTCGATTAAAATCCTTTAATTTTTATTTATATATATATATATATATATATATATATATATATATATATGTATACATATATATATATATATATATATATATATATATATATATATATATATATATATATATATATGTATACATATATATATATATATATATATATATATATATATATATATATATATATATATATATATATGTATACATATATATATATATATATATATATATATATATATATATATATATATATATATATATATAATATATATGTATACATATATATATATATATATATATATATATATATATATATATATTACTTTAGTAAGTAACATTTAGTACAACAGTTAGTACGTAAATCTATCACTTTAAGTTTTGCATATATAAAAAACATTTAACTTCATTAAAACCTTTAAAGATTGAAATTTTTCAATCTTTAACTTGACACTTCCTCAAAAACTATAAAAGCTTTGTAAAAAATACTATTAGTCTAGAAACTGGATTTTCAACTGATTATTTTTATCTTTTACTGTTTATATCTATTTTCTATAGTTTAGAAGATAATTTGAATGAAAGTAAAAAAAGTGAAACAAAATCTCACTTGAAAAAAATCTTTTCAGTTTCTTCGATAAAAAAGAGGTAAAAAAATATTTTCATATATTCATAATAATCTATATATTAAGAGCAGCATTCTGGAGTTTTAGGTTGCATATGACATCAGATGCTGAGAACAAAGCTGGATATTGGACTCATTTTCAACAATGGAGAATTCTGAAGCTTTATATTGCATATGACAGCAGAAGCTCGATATTGGACTCATTTTTAATTGATTTACAACAATGGATATTACATTACCACCTTTTGTATTGTGGCTATGCAGGTAGTACTGTATTGTCTTTTATTATGTTATTCCATGAATAAACCTGTTTTTTAAATTACTTATAGGTAAAATGCCCGCGGACCTCATCAGTTCATTCCAAATATAAAAAAAAATTTCTGCCATATTTCCAATAAAATAAGTAAAATTTCTTTACATTTTAACCTATCAGGTTTGGAAATTTAAAAGTCAAACATGCTTACATTTTTCGTAAGACTCTGATTTCAGTCATAGAGAGAGATATCCCATCAATGTATTGCATATAACGATGAAAATGAGTTATAAAAAATAAGACTAACTGTATTAATATTTTAGAGTTTCATACAGAATTTAGTTAAAATTAGATTTAAAAAATGAAGTATTTCAACTTTATGGTTTGAGATGTTTTGTCAAAGGTTATTTATTTTAAAGTTTAAAGCTTAAGCATGATAATATCATTCTTAAGCTCAACTGTTTGTTTCGTATGTTCAGACGCATGCAAACTCCACAAACTTTGCAAATCAATTTATTAATATAAAATCTTGGTTGGTATCGATTTTTAAGAACATCAGCTGAATGGCACAGGGAATCGCAGGGAATGGCACAAGATAATGTACAAGGAAAAGGTGTAAGATTTCCTTTTTGTGAGTAATAAACATAGGTGAGTATTATAGCTTTATTTTAAATTTTATGCTTGTCAATATCACTATTTAGCTCGATCATTTAATTCACTTGCATTGGGCTTAAATTTTTGAACACATATACTCTAATCGACACCAAATTGCAAAATATTTTAAAATTTCAATGTTTAAATTTATTTTAAAATTTAAAGTTAGATTTTTGAATACATTTAAAAGCATATAAAAATATGTAAAAAGCCAAGCCAAGCCAGCCAAGACGCTTACTTTCGGGTTACGCCCACATCAGAACATACAAATGTCTCTATTTGTAGATGTTTCGTGAAGTTTCGATAGCAATATGCACTCGTCTTCTTGAGAGGGTGCTGTGTAGCAGTCAGAGGCGGCTGATGGAATGCCGCCTTCGTCTTGGATAAGGCTCCTCTATATACGAGCTGACTCATCAAGCATATTGAAGCCCACCATAGCTGGAAGCGCAATCCATTAGCATTAACTCTATTCTTATTTTCACTTTAGGAAGTATAATTAAAATAATTATGGGTAGTTGTTCTGCGTCGAACTGCTCTAATCATTTTAGAAAGAATTTTAGGCTACTTCGCTTTCCTAGAAACGAAGAAAGAAGAAAACAATGGCTAATATATAATTGGATACCCGGTACTGGAGCATACTTGTGCGAGCTAAATTCTATAATATTCTAATTGAAACTTCTTTTTTTATATAAAGTATTTATTTTAAACACTCATTTTACAATTTCTGTAACTGTAGTATGGAACCCTATGGGCTTCAATATGCTTGATAAGTCAGCCTGTGGCTGCATGACTGGGTACTGAGCTGTGGTGGCTGAAAGGGAAGGGGAGGGCGGGGAAAAAGCGGCGGCTTCCTTTTTAAGGAAAATAAAAGACATGACGCAAAGTTTCGGATTTATACTGCACAATGAATAATTTGGTGATACATGAAATATTTCAGTTATTGCTTTTCTTGACAGCAACCTTGTTCTAAATCAGAGATTTTAATTATGATCTCTGGATAGAAAATCATCTGACCAGTACATATAGCAATTATACAGTTTATACAAGCATAAAAATGAGTACATTTAAGTACAAAACTTATTTGAATGAAAACTGAAATTTTACAGAATTAGCAAAACAATTTAATGTTATTGAATTTTATGCCATGTACATGTTAAATTTACAATGCGTCATATTCATATATCTATATAAAGTATTAACTTGCTTGACATCTTTCCACAGCAAAACTAGCAAAATTGTCTTCTATACCAGATATTTTAATTATGATCTCTGGACAAAGAAGAAATTCAGCTAGCCTGTATATGTAAATATTCTACAGTATATACAAACTTAGAACGTAATCTTTTCTACAAAACTAATATCGAAAAATAGAATGACAAACATGTTAAATGTGCAATGTATTTATGCTACGCCTATTTTAAGTAAAAAAATAAGTACTTATAGATAAGAGTTGAAAACATACAACCATATCTAGACATAATTGCATGATTAATGATGTGTTACGATTTTGCACATCTTTTTTTACTAGAGATAAAATGTACAGACGATAAACATTTGAATAAAAAGTGACACGTACCTGTAAATGTAAAATTTTATCATCTTCTTTACCCCCCAAATAAACATTTAACACGTAAAGTAACCGGCACACGTTAAATTGTGGGTAATTTAAATACTTTCATAGCCATTTATCCTTTCATACTTTTCTGATTTTCATAAATATATAACTTTCGGATAGCACATTTCTACACATCGGCCATGTTTTCATTCTGCCATGCTACAATTAATGTTGGGCGTTGACGAGCGTGGCGAAATATCATCCAAGCGTTTCACCAAACCAGAAAAAGAATAAAATTAGCGATAAACGGCTAGCAACCATCCATCCCGATCCTCCTTGCTCAACGTTAGGAACGCGCAGGGGGGTTGTTGTTGTTGAGACCCAGACCGTCCGACCTACCAGAAAGGTGTAAGGTAATCGTTTGGACGGTCGTCGGGAAGTGCCACCCAATTTAGACCGGAACCCAGTGGGGGAGACATCCACAGGGACCGTACCCTCCTTCCCCTACCACCAACCTCTCGGAAGGACTTTCGGACCCACATGTTTAACGTGATCGTACTCCGCATGAACACGGTGGCAGTTTTGGCAGTGGCTGGACTCGAACCCGGGCCTACCGAGTGCAACTCCAGCGCGCTAACCAATGGGCTACCGCGCCCCAACGCAGGGGGGTTGATTGATTGAAGACCCTGACCACACGACCAACGCAGGGGGGTTGTAAAAGCGATGCGCAACGCAACACCTGTTTTCGGAATCTGCGCATGACGTCATTATCGAGTCAAAATTTCTCGATTGCTTGCTTTTCTTCTCGCCGTTGATGTTGATTACGTTGTTTATATTAACCTTGGATTTACATCTTGTTTTGCATCGTTTGATTTCTTTTACACATTCAAGTGTAGCTATTTTACTTTTATTTAGTACTTAATAATTTCATCAACATCATGCCGAATTGCACAGTTACTACATGTAAGAACACAAATCGTAACACAAAAGGTATGGGAATTATTTTTCATAGTTTCCCTAAAGATGAATCTATGCGAAAAAAAGAGTACATTAAGTGCCGAAGATTGGATAAAGTGAATTTTTCAAATGCATGTGTATGTTCCGAGCATTTTGTGGAGGAGGACTATGCTAGAGATTTAAGAGCTGAACTTTTACAATTATCCCCGCCAAGAAGATTGAACTTCACTGCTGTTCCATCTCAGAAATTGAATTCTTCTAGTCCAAGGCCAAGCACTGCAACAAATAATAGCTGTAATTTTTTAAGTAAAAAATTCGAAGAAAATTGTACTGTAAACACGAAATCGGAAAGAAGAGCGAGATGTGTATCCAGAGAAGTGAGGAAACGTGCTCTTTCTACACTTACTAGCATATCACCAAAACAAATGAAGTACGACAAAGAAACATGGACTGAATGTGAAGGGACACAAAAGAGTAAAGAATTGGTGGAGTTGAGAAAAAAAAAATAAAATGCCTTGAGCATAGAAACCGGATACTGCGAAATGAGAATTTAAAGTTAAAAATTAAAAACAAAGAATTAACACACAAATCTTAGCAAGCAAAGAAGATATTTACAGAAAAATAAAAGCAGATTCAATTGTGAAGTAAAAGAAAAAGTCGAACATATATTAAGTAAAATATTTACAAAGAAACAAATTCAGTGTCTTATTAAACTAAAAAAACGTGTAAATTGGAAGAAAGAAGACATCAACAAAGCACTTGTTCTACGTGTAGTGAAAAAAAAATTTTACCTGTATCTTTGGAATAAAATGAAAATCCCCTTACCATCAATATCAACTTTGAGAAAATGGGTTTCTACTTCATTTGTTGCCGTCCATGGCTTTTGACTGATGTGCTTCAACTGATGCAAAAAAAAAGGTAAACAGTTTAAGGAGTGTGATCGCTTGTGCTTTTTGTCGTTCGATGAGATGAACACTGATTCACGTATTGAGTACGATCAGCAAGATGACCGGGTATATGGTCCTCATAGTCAAGTGCAAACAGTCATGACACAGGGACTCTGTGCTTCATAGAAACAACCAGTTTATTATAACTTTAATGAGCAAATGACAGGTGTATTATTAACTAAAATTATATCTGAAGTACAAGGTGCTGGATATGAAGTTGTTGCTGTAGTTACTGACATGGGTGGTAAAAATTATAAAGTGTGGAATGATTTGGGTGTAACATACCTTAACTCTTATTTTCCTAATCCCACATATCCAAAGAAAAGGATTTGGGTTTTTGCAGATGCTCCTCACATGTTAATACTATTAAGAAATTATTTCTTGGATGATGGTATTACGCTTATTGGAGGAATGAAAATAGGTAAAGAGATTATAGAACGCTTGCCGTCCATGGATAGTGGGGAGATGCGAATTTGTCCAAAATTATCTCATCGGCATCTGACAGTTTCAGGACGAGATCGCCAACGTGTATATTTGGCGGCTCAATTATTTTCTAACCACACAGCAAAAGCAATAAAATATTTATTGCCAGATAAAATGGATGCATTCAATTTCTATAGTCTTGTCAATGACGCTATTGATATTTTAAATTCAAGGGTTCCTCACAATGAGCACAACTCTGTAGCCAGTGCCTTTGGTTTGCAGATGAAGATCAAGAACGAATTCTTCGTAATTTTTATGATGTGTATAAAGGGATGAGAGTGGGTTTACGAAAGAACTTATTACCTTTTCAAAAGGGATTTATGATAACGACAAGGTCTGTGTTCGGGTTATATAATGATCTGAAAAAAATCACTGAACATTAAATATATTCTGACTTCTCGACTGAATCAAGATTGCCTTGAAAATTTGTTTTCACAAATAAGAGGTGTTGGACATTTCAATGATCATCCACTACCAGTTGATTTTAAAAACCGATTACGTTTTTTAATTATAGGTGTAAATGTATCGGACATTTGTTTGTCAAATTCATCCCCAGTGTTACAGGAACAAGATCACCAAAATTATATGACTTCTGAACTGTTCATAGGATTGCTTCTTGATATGAATAAAGTATTGGCGATGGTTGATGGTGATGAGGAGATGTTTGATGTCACATTGGGAGAACTTCCTGTTCAGTTGTCCTCGTCAGTACCATCAGAATGTTCAGCTAAAGGATTACGTTACTTGGCTGGATATGTTGCATGCCGTGGACGATCGTTAGATAGATCTCTTGCAACACCAGCAAGGCAAATAATGCAAAATGCAGGGACTACATTAAATAATGGTTGGATTGAGGCATTGTCTAAAGGTGACCTCCTCATTCCTTCAGAAGAGTGGCTTGAAAAAATAAAGCAGTTTGAGTTGATATTTTCTATTTTTCACGGTGCAACTTTGTCAAAAGAAGCAAATGTTATTAAGTCATTTTGCAAGTTATTAGCTGGAAAATTTCCTGAAGTGAGTGAAAAAATTTTAAAAATATATGCTAGAACCAGGACATTCATAAGGATGCGCCACTTAAACATCGCAGCAACAGCAAATATCAGCAGCTAATCGCCAAAACAGAAAAACAAAAAAAATGGCAAGCGTCTACATGTAAATAGAGAAATTTGGTGGTGAATTTCAGAGCCTGAAATTAATAAAATATTTAGTATTGAAATTCTCATGCTTGATTTTTTTTAATTGAAGAAAAAGAACAACACTGAAACAACGTAGTAGGCCAATTAATTTTGAGGTTTGGAAGCAATTTTGTTATGTTTTGAGAAATATTGAAAACTGATTGTTTTTTCAAAAAAATCATATTTTTTTTTTTGGGGGGGGGGGGGATTTTTTCAATTGTTTGTTAGCAAACCTAAGTTTTAAGACAATCGTATTTGCCTTTGGCGAATCTATTGGCTCAACCGTGGACTAATAATATCGCAACCCTTCGCCACTGATTCGTAGTCTATATTCAATTGATAATTTTTGCGGCAATATTGGACTACAAGCAATTTATTTTAAATAAAAAAAGCGATAGGAGTTCAAATAACGGGCCCAATTTTGGTGGTGGTGATGAAATTTCTAATAGAGATCTTAATTTTGTCAAAATATTTTGGAAGAGATCTTGATTTATCTTCGCCGTTGCGGCTTGACTCTGACTTACTCGATGGTGATGATCCGATCAGTAGCCAATGACAGCGAGCGATTCGCTAAAATCAACCTATTTTAGGATATAGTAACCTTGGGAACGCGGACGAAAATTGTGTCAGCGTTGGCGAGAACTGTCAAATTTGTTCGCCAAGCATTGACAGGAGTCCGTACATTTTAGTCTATCAAAAATTCCTAGACAGAAAATATTGCATAACAACGATTTTTAAAAGAAGTTTATGCACTCAGGATGCTAAATATTGAGATCCGAAGAGTTAAATATCATACATTATTCTGTCAGAAGCTTTGAAAATATCACTCCATGTGAGTAACTCCATAGAAGCTATCCGAAAAAGTCTCCAATGGCCGCCGTGACGTCACACGCCGGTGGCGTATTAATTTTGTTTTCATTGTTCAACTCACGAAATAAATCATCTTTTATTGGCAGACCTGCCTTTGACCCGTTGTGCTGCATGGGTGCATGTAATCCATGATATGAATTAGATTGTTAGAAGGAAAAATAAATGGATCAAATGGAATTTGCATCATACATACGAAGAAAGGCAAAACAGTTAGGTATCTAAAATCTCCATCAAAGTAAAATATATAGGCACAAAGTTTAATAACCACTAATTTTGAACCCTTTATAGATTTAAATCAAGGATTGCAAACACAAATGAATTGCAATTAAAATTATTAACTATTAAAATATGCACTTACATATTTTAATATTTTTATAAAATAGCATATTAAATTTTCTTTTGATACGATATATTGAAAATCTGAACATCAGCTTAAGGTTTATTTTAATAACAAATTTTAATGCGTAATGGCTAACAAAATTTCTTCCCACTCTAAAGCAGAGGTACTTTACGTATTTACTGTCACAGCTTACTTGAAAATGAATTTTTAATGTGTATACATTTTGCCCTTTTCTCCTTATAAATGAGGTCACCTATTATTTCTTATTTTGATATTTTTGTATGCTTTTAAAAAAATTAAATGTTAAAATTTAAAATGTATTTAAAAATAGTTAATTTAAATTTTGAAAATTTATACTAAAAAAAATACTAATAAATATTTAAAATTTTAAACATTTGTTCACAAATGGTAATCTATATCTGGTCTTAAAACAACCGGATGGACAAGTGCACATGGAAAAACAATATATATCCAAATATATATATTCGATATATGCTACCATTCAAATAATGTAAACATTTTGTTATGTTTGATGTATATACCACTGCCACTTGTGTATATGCCACTTGATAGGGATTTATTTATTCTTCATTATCATTCAATCCACTATTGACATAATTGTTGAATAAACATTGATTTTGGTATTAAATATTATTTCAACTGCTGCACTAATACCAAGAATATAATCTGAAAATTTTGCACATTCATTTGTAACAGAGTTTAATTTTTTAAATTTTCTCTTATCACATTACGAAAGTTTTATCATATTGCAAGGCCATTGAACATTTGAAGAGCTTAATTCCGAAAGGGCCTAAATCTCTTTCACTCGTTCGTCTTGTATGATATGGTGCAATATTGCCACCTACTGTTACCTATCTGAAGTCACTTACCAGGAGCTGTAACGCAGCTGCCGCAACATGGTACCCAAGCGAAAGTGATTTAGTCCCAATGTATGTAGTGCATTCGTATTTTGTATGTAATGCATTCCAAGCTGTATTAAAATATGATTTTGTGCGAAGCACAATAGGCTCATATAAGTATTAGATACATTCTTGTGAAGAGTAAGGAAAGATCGAGCTCTGAAAAAGAAGTTGCTTTATTGCACAAGGCTAAATGACTGCTTAGACTCTTAGAGTGACAAGCAGTTCAAGTTTACAAATCATGTAACATAACTACAATGGAATTTCAATATATTTCATGAACTGGAGCACCATTTTGGTTTGTTCTGGTACATTTCAGCCCCTGATTTGAAAGCATACCGTAACTCTCCTGTATATTATTTATGCCTTCTGTGAAGTGACAAATTTGTAAACTCATGCTATAAAGTATCATTTCATTCCGAAAATATGAATTTTAATTACAATTGGATACAATCAAAGCATTATTTTAACGTTGCATGTCGTACTTAATATTATGAAACTGTACTTAATATTATGAAACTGTACTTAATATTATGAAACTGTACTTAATATTATCAAAGTTGTGCATGTTATCAAACTTACTTATCTGTAGTTGAGGAGGGCTGGTTCTGCACGGAAGGAGGAGCAGTGAGGAGCGAGGAGCAAAATGGCCGCCATCTTGAATTCCGTAATCCTGGACGGGGGTGTAAAAGGGGGGAAAGTGAAAAAAGATAGGGGTAAAAATTTTTAGAAACTTTTTTTCGGGTGGCAACGATTTCGTAGTCTTGTACGGGAAGTTTGGGGAGAAATAAATTTTTTTTGGAACGAGATTTTTTCTAAGTATGGAAGAAACTATTTTCGGGATGGCAACACCTTCTCCTCACTCCCTATTGAGGAGCAGCGCCATCAGCGCCCCTAGCGGCGAAAAGCGGAACTATGGAGATGAAATTGAGGATTTTTTCTAAGTATGGGAAAAACTATTTTCGGGATGGCAACACCTTCTCCTCACTCCCTATTGAGGAGCAGCGCCATCAGCGCCCCTAGCGGCGAAAAGCGGAACTATGGAGATGAAATTGGGGATTTTTTTCTAAGTATGGGAGAAACTATTTTCGGGATGGCAACACCTTCTCCTCACTCTCAATTGAGGAGCAGTGCCATCAGCGCCCCCTAGCAGTAGAAAAGAGAATTAAAATCGTAACTTGGGATTTTTTTTCTTTTTCTAAATGAGTTAAAGGGTGTTAATGAGGATAATTAAATAAAGTGATTAAGTATATCAAGGTCATTGTTATTACATGCCAAGGACATGCCAAGGGTATGCCAAGACCATACCAAGGTCGCCATCCTTACTATATCCCTCCACCTTCTAAGAAAAGAGTGCTTGTCCTATTCGCATGTTAAAGGGTGAACTGCGAGAATATCGTATGATGAGATACTTGAGAATCTTGTAAGATGAAGGGGAATAACATAGGTTTTTAAACGTGTGTCATTTTGAGTGTTTTTTCACAAAAAGTTTCAAAAGCGTTAAAAAAACAACAAAAATGTGCGTTTTTTCAGCAAGTTGAATTTTGGAGGCTGTCGGATTTCTCTATGGGAATTAACATGGGTTTTCACACTTTTGTGAATTTTTTAGAAAAAAAATGTGGTTTTTCGAAAAAAAGCGGCCAAAAATGTGTTTTTTGAAAAACGCGGAATCGGCCGATTTTTTTCAAAATGTCGGATTTCTCTAGGGGAATTAACATAGGTTTTCACACTTTTGCAATTTTTTAAAAAAAATGTGCGTTTTCGCAAAAATGCGGCCAAAAAGACGTGTTTTTAGAGTAGCAGAATCGCGTGAATTGGGTCCATTTCTCTATGGGAAATAACATGGGTTTTCACAATTTTGCAATTTTTTCGCAAAATTTAGTAAAAAAATACACTTTTATATTTCAAAAACGTTAAAAAAACAGCAAAAATGTGCGTTTTTTCAACAAGTTGAAGTTTTGGGGTTGTTGGATTTCTCTATGGGAATTGACATGGGTTTTCACACTTTTGTGAATTTTTTAGAAAAAAAATGTGGTTTTTCGCAAAAAAGCGGCCAAAAATGTGTTTTTGAAAAACGCGGAATCGGCCGATTTTTTTCAAAATGTCTGATTTCTCTTTGGGAATTAACATAGGTTTTCTCACTTTTGCAATTTTTTGAAAAAAAATGTGCGTTTTTGCAAAAATGCGGCCAAAAAGATGTGTTTTTAAAGTAGTAGAATCGCGTGAATTGGGTGTATGGGAGGGGGCGTGTTTCCCCAATCATTCCGGTCTTGGAGTTAAATGCAGATACCAATGTCTGTATGCATATGTTTATACATGTGTTATTTCTTTAAACCAACATGATTTAATACGTGTACTATTTTACAAGTGTACTACTACCGTAGGGGTATCCTTAAATTTTAACATATTTTAAAAAGAATCTTTCATTCATTAGTGTTTTGAATCTCGCAAGTTAATTAAAGGATGTTAATTAAATTAAGTGATTGAGTATTGAATATCTGTATGCCAGGAGCATGTCAAAGACATGTCAAGGGGTATGTCAAAGCGTACCAAGGGTGTACCAAAGGGGTATGCTGAAGGCATGCCAAGACCATCATTCTTACACTATCCCTCCGCTATATCGCAGTTACGAAGTGAACTGTAAGAATATAGTATGATGAAGAGAGATGCTTACCCTATTTGTATGTTAAAGACGGTTACGAATACAAAACTCTAAGAATTTTGCATTTTATTAACAAAATTTCGTAAATGCAAGTTTTTTTTCTTATATTTTTTCGCAAATGTAAGTTTTTTACTTTTCAGAAACCACACTTGTGCTGTTTTCTCTATGGAAATAAACATAGGTTTTCACACTTGTGCTATTTTTTAACGTTTTTTCACAAAAACGTGATTTTTACTAACAAAATTTCGTAAATGCAAGTTTTTTTCTTATATTTTTTCACAAATTTAAGTTTTCTACTTTTCAAAAACCACACTTATGCCATTTTCTCTATGAAAATTAACATAGGTTTTCACACTTGTGCTATCTTTTAACGTTTTTTCACAAAAACATACTTTTTACTTGTAAAAATCTAACAAAAGCGTGTTTTTAGAGTAGCAGAATCGCGTGAATTGGTGTTTTAAAGTAGCATAATTTCGGGAATCCCGGGAATCTCGAGAATCTCGGGAATTGGGTGTATTGGTGGGGGGGTGTTTACCCAACCACTCCGGTCTTAGAGTTTAAATAATAGTAGATACCTGTTGATCTGCAAAATACTTGAGTGTTATGAATCTTGCATTTATTTGAGTCTTGGAATTTAAAAAACCTCCGCATACCAATGCCTGTATGCGTGTGTTATTTCTTTAAACCAACATGTTTAATACGTGCGTTATTCTAAGAGGGAGAAACGCCTAATATGGTGATATATGATACACGCGCTCAACACAAATCGGCAGAAATAAATGGTGAGATAGCTTTTAAAGACGAGACTTTGAAATTTTTTTCGATAAATAAGGTATTTGAGGTTATTTAACGTGTGAATGATCGATACATGGTAATAAAATGAGGAACTGGGCTAAGTTTTCAAGTATATAGGACTTTGAAGTTTTTAGCTATATGTAATATGTACCAACATTTTATAAGATGATATCACCTGCAGAGTGAGTATAAGACGATCCCATCAGCAGCAGCTAGTTACAAAGTGTCGAACTAGATGAACATTTCTACGATACAAAATTTAAATATCCTAACCAAATACAATGCTTTGTAGCTTTTAAAGGGTTGGAAACACCTACTGAGGCGGCATGTATGATACTTATAGCTGATACATAGCCATTAAATAGGAAACTAACAAAGATTTTTTAGAGTTACAACTTGAATTTATAATTAAACATGATTTCTACTAACAACTGCAAAGGGAGAAATGCATTGTGAAAGGTGGTATGTATATATATAATGCATATAACCAACACCCACCCGTGGAATGCAGATCTAAGATAGTATTTTTAAGAGAAGGCATGGAATTTTTAAGTAAATGGAGTATTTAGAGGCATTTAAAGAGATATAAACATGTGATAAGGTAGCATCCATAATACACACAACTAATATAGGACGGCAAAAGGAAAACTTTAGTATTGTTTAGAGACCGAACTTCAAATTTTTTTAAGTAAGTCGCGCTACTAACGCTTACCGAGGAGGTATGTATAACGCACATATGCAGCATATAACATTAGGAAGGGGGTATTAGAAATTTTTTTAAAGATAGGACTTTAGATTTTGGAACTAAATGAGATATCAAGAAACATTTAAAGAGGATGAAAACATCTAATGAGGTGGAATGGGGGTGTACTTACCCAAGACACCTAACGCTGAAATTAACTAGTAGAAATTTTTAAAGTAAAGACTTTAGAAGTTTCACATAAATGGCAATTTATACTAGCTTTTAAAGAAATGCAAACGCCCAGCGAGATGACTTGGAATGAATACAACGCCGATACATAACAGCGAAAGGAAAACTTAAATATTGTTTAAAGACTGAACTTCAAATTTCGAAGTAAATGTACATGTTCAGAAACTTTTAATGGGCTAGGTATAATACACATACTCGATATAACAGTAAAATGGCGAACTAAGGATAATTTATAAGTACGTAACTTTGGATTTTTTAGTTAAATAGGGATTTCTACTAATTTTTAAAGGGATAGAAAGGCATACTAAAGGGTGTACAACAAATTTTTAGAAGGGACTTTGGGAATTTGCTAGCTAAATAGGGATTTCCACTAATTTTTAAAGGGATATAGAGACATACTAATGGGCATACAACCAATTTTTTGAAGGGGCTTTGAGAATTTTTTAGCTAAATAGGGATTTCTACTAACTTTTAAGGAATAGAAACACATACTGTAGAATATAGAGTATAATCATTACTAACATCCTAGTGCTAAAATTAAGAATTGGCATAATATTTTAAAGATTAAACTTTAAATTTTTTTATAACTAGACGCAACATATAAACGCTTAAAGCGGATGAATACGCAGATTGAGACAGCATGTGCGATGCACATCATCCACATATAGTAACAAAAGTAGAACTAAACATGTTTTTAAGGATAGAATTTTTGGTTTCTTCACATAAATGAGGATGTTTAAAAACCCCTGAATGGTTGGAAACTACACTTTAAACGGGAGTAGAATAGTACCATCACCAATACCTATCGAGGAAAAATAGGAATTAGAGTAATATTTTGAGGATGGGACTTTAGATTTTTAGGTAAATGTTATGCTTAAAATCTTTTAAAGTAGCGTAAATGCCTACTAAGACGACATATGCGATACACATAGCCAATACATAGTTATGAAATAGGGAAAAGCTAAGATAGCTTTTTAGAATAACACTCTAAATTTTTTTCTAACTAAACGCAATATATCAGCACTTAAAGCGGAATGAATACGTAGATTCAGACGGCATGCGTGACACACATCGCCGACACATAATAGTTAAATGCTGATTTAACTAAATTTTTAAGGATAGAACTCTGAATTTTTTAGGTAAATGTGATGTTTAAGAACATTTAAAGAGACAGAAACACCTAATAAGGTGGTATGAGATGAATTTATCATCGCCATATAACAGCGGAATGGGGATACTACAAATATCTTAAAGGTGGATCCTTAAAATTTCTAAGTAAATAACCTTCAAAGAGGCGAAAAATATGTAGTGAAGTTGTGTGGATAAAAATATGTAGTGAAGTTGTGTGGATCACCGACGTTCTAAAACAGACAAGACATGTCTATACAAGATAAAATATGGTGTACATTAGTATAAACACACATTATTCTATGTAGCAATGTAATACATACCCCAAGATTTATATAAAGTAATCGTGAATCCATTATACTAACCCCATCATAAATATAAAAAAATGAAATTACCAAGCTGAAGAATATATCTAGATACTAAAACACCAACAAACTACATTAAATTGATAAAAATCTTAACTAAATAAAATAATGAAGCTGTAACGTACTATAAAAATACTAAGTTTAATAAAATGATAGAATAAAATCATATTAAAGCAAGTACTTACATGTTCAATCCGATTCAAAAATGTTGTATTAGGTATAGGCCGATGAAGAGTGACAGATCTAACATCTCCAGCATTACCAACTAAAACCGACATATTCGTAGTAGATGACAGTTTAAATGCGACTTACCAGCATGAAATCCACAATTAGAATAATAAAATCGATTTTTGAACACCACCGACACCCCCTTCACGACAAGGTCACATCAAGGTCATACAATGGTTACCGTTAAACCATGGTATAAAATAGAATCACATGTTAAAAAATAATAGATTTTAGTAAAATAAATAAAGAAAATCCCTTTGTGATTATGAATGGTCTGTCTATTTTTACCGTATGTGTCTGTGTGTGTGTATGTGTGTGTGTATGTGTGTGTGTGTGTGTGTGTCTGTGTATGTAATTATACCTTAAAAAGGCTACGTATCTTTAGTATCCCAGTGGATACTAATGTTTTGATTGTTTTACACATTTAGGTAAAACTTTGTTTTAATTGCACTAGAATAAGTGTAACCGAAATAAAGTTTCTCTAAGTTTAAAAAAACAGAGAAAACATTAGTATCCACTAGGATACTAAAGATACATAGCCTTTTTAAGGTATAATTACATACACAGACACAGACACACACACACACACACATACGGTAAAAATAGACAGACCATTCATAATCACAAAAGGATTTTCTTTAATTATTTTACTAAAATCTATTATTTTTTAACATGTGATTCTATATTATACCACGGTTTAACGGTAACCATGGTATGACCTTGATGTGACCTTATCGTGAAGGGAGGTGTCGGTGGTGTTCAAACATCGATTTTATTATTCTAATTGTGGATTTCATGCTGGTAAGTCGCATTTAAACTGTCCTCTACTACGAATATGTCGGTTTTAGTTGGTAATGCTGGAGATGTTAGATCTGTATATGTTAGATCTGGAGATGTTAGACTGCTTTAATATGATTTTATTCTATCATTTTATTGAACTTAGTATTTTTATAGTACGTTACAGCTTCATTATTTTATTTAAGATTTTTATCAATTTAATGTAGTTTGTTGGGGTTTTAGTATCTAGATATATTCTTCAGCTTGCTAATTTTATTATTTTATATTTCTGATGGGGTTAGTATAATGGATTCACAATTACTTTATATAAATCTTGGGGTATGTATTACATTGCTACATAGAATAATGTGTGTTTATACTAATGTACACCATTTTTTATCTTGTATAGACATGTCTTGTCTGTTTTAGAACGTCGGTGATCTGTATTATCCACACAACTTCACTACATATTTTTCGCCTCTTTGAAGGTTATTTACTTAGAAATTTTAAGGATCCACCTTTAAGATATTTGTAGTATCCCCATTCCGCTGTTATATGGCGATGATAAATTCATCTCATACCACCTTATTAGGTGTTTCTGACTCTTTAAATGTTCTTAAACATCACATTTACCTAAAAAATTCAGAGTTCTATCCTTAAAAATTTAGTTAAATCAGCATTTAACTATTATGTGTCGGCGATGTGTGTCACGCATGCCGTCTGAATCTACGTATTCATTCCGCTTTAAGTGCTGATATATTGCGTTTAGTTAGAAAAAAATTTAGAGTGTTATTCTAAAAAGCTATCTTAGCTTTTCCCTATTTCATAACTATGTATTGGCTATGTGTATCGCATATGTCGTCTTAGTAGGCATTTACGCTACTTTAAAAGATTTTAAGCATAACATTTACCTAAAAATCTAAAGTCCCATCCTCAAAATATTACTCTAATTCCTATTTTTCCTCGATAGGTATTGGTGATGGTACTATTCTACTCCCGCTTAAAGTGTAGTTTCCAACCATTCAGGGGTTTTTAAACATCCTCATTTATGTGAAGAAACCAAAAATTCTATCCTTAAAAACATGTTTAGTTCTACTTTTGTTACTATATGTGGATGATGTGCATCGTACATGCTGTCTCAATCTGCGTATTCATCCGCTTTAAGCGTTTATATGTTGCGCCTAGTTATAGAAAAATTTAAAGTTTAATCTTTAAAATATTATGCTAATTCTTAATTTTAGCACTAGGATGTTAGTAATGATTATACACTATATTCTTTAGCATGTGTTTCTATTCCTTAAAAGTTAGTAGAAATCCCTATTTAGCTAAAAAATTCTCAAAAACCCCTCTAAAAATTTGTTGTATGCCCATTAGTATGTCTCTATATCCCTTTAAAAATTAGTGGAAATCCCTATTTAGCTAGCAAATTCCCAAAGTCCCTTCTAAAAATTTGTTGTACACCCTTTAGTATGCCTTTCTATCCCTTTGAAAATTATAGAAATCCCTATTCAACTAAAAAATCCAAAGTTACGTACTTATAAATTATCCTTAGTTCGCCATTTTACTGTTATATCGAGTATGTGTAATATACCTAGCCCATTAAAAGTTTCTGAACATGTACATTTACTTCGAAATTTGAAGTTCAGTCTTTAAACAATATTTAAGTTTTCCTTTCGCTGTTATGTATCGGCGTTGTATTCATTCTAAGTCATCTCGCTGGGCTTTTGCATTTCTTTAAAAGCTAGTGTAAATTACCATTTATGTAAAACTTCTAAAGTCTTTACTTTGAAATTTTCTCTTAGTTAATAATTTCAGCGTTAGGTGTCTTGGGTAAGTACACCCCCATTCCACCTCATTAGAAGTTTTCATCCTCTTTAAATGTTTCTTGATATCTCATTTAGTTCCAAAATCTAAAGTCCTATCTTTAAAAAAATTTCTAATACCCCCTTCCTAATGTTATATGCTGCATATGTGCATTATACATACCTCCTCGGTAAGCGTTAGTAGCGCGGCTTATTTAAAAATTTGAAGTTCGGTCTCTAAACAATACTAAAGTTTTCCTTTTTGCCGTCCTATATTAGTTGTGTGTATTATGGATGCTACCTTATCATATGTTTATATCTCTTTAAATGCCTCTAAATACTCCTTTACTTAAAAATTCCATGCCTTCTCTTAAAAATACTATCTTAGATCTCCATTCCACGGGTGGGTGTTGGTTATATGCATTATATGTATACATAACACCTTTCACAATGCATTTCTCCCTTTGCAGTTGTTAGTAGAAATCATGTTTAATTATAAATTCAAGTTCTAGCTCTAAAAAATCTTTGTTAGTTTCCTATTTTATGACTATGTATCAGCTATAAGTATCATACATGCCGCCTCAGTAGGTGTTTCCAACCCTCTAAAAACTACAAAGCATTGTATTTGGTTAGGATATTTAAATTTTGTATCGTAGAAATGTTCATCTAGTTCGACACTTTGTAACTAGCTGCTGCTGATGGGATCGTCTTATACTCACTCTGCAGGTGATATCATCTTATAAAATGTTGGTACATATTACATTTAGCTAAAAACTTCAAAGTCCTATATACTTGAAAACTTAACCTAGTTCCTCATTTTATTACCATGTATCGATCATTCACACGTTAAATAACCTCAAATACCTTATTTATCGAAATAAAATTTCAAAGTCTCGTCTTTAAAAGCTATCTCACCATTTATTTCCGCCGATTTGTGTTGAGCGCGTGTATCATATGCATTACCATATTAGGCGTTTCTCCCTCTTAGAATAACGCACATATTAAACATGTTGGTTTAAAGAAATAACACACGTATACAGGCATTGGTATGCGGAGGTTTTTTAAATTCCAAGACTCAAATAAATGCAAGATTCATAACACTCAAATATTTTGCAGATCAACAGGTATCTACTATTATTTAAACTCTAAGACCGGAGTGGTTGGGTAAACACCCCCCCCCCCACCAATACATCCAATTCCCGGGATTCCCGAAATTATGCAACTTTAAAACACCAATTCACGCGATTCTGCTACTCTAAAAACACGCTTTTGTTAGATTTTTACAAGTAAAAAGCATGTTTTTGTGAAAAAATGTTAAAAAATAGCACAAGTGTGAAAACCTATGTTAATTTTCATAGAGAAAATGGCATAAGTGTGGTTTTTGAAAAGTAGAAAACTTAAATTTGTGAAAAATATAAGAAAAAAAACTTGCATTTACGAAATTTTGCTAATAACATGCAAAATTCTTACAGTTATGTATTCGTAACCGTCTTTAACATACAAATAGGGTAAGCATCTCTCTTCATCATACTATATTCTTACAGTTCACTTCGTAACCGCGATATAGCGGAGGGATAGTGAAAGAATGATGGTCTTGGCATGTCTTCAGCATACCCCTTTGGTACACCCTTGGTACGCTTTAGACATACCCCTTGACATGTCTTTGACATGCTCCTGGCATACAGATATTCAATACTTAATCACTTAACTTAATTAACATCCTTTAATTAACTTGCGAGATTCATAACACTAATGAATGAAAGATTCTTTTTAAAACATGTTAAAATTTAAGGATATCCCTATGGTAGTAGTACACTTGTAAAATAGCACACCTATTAAATCATGTTGGTATAAAGAAATAACACATGTATAAACATATGCATACAGACATTGGTATCTGCATTTAACTCCAAGACTGGAATGATTGGGGAAACACCCCCCCTCCCATACACCCAATTCACGCGATTCTACTACTTTAAAAACATACCTTTTTGGCCGCATTTTTGCAAAAACGCACATTTTTTTCAAAAAATTGCAAAAGTGTGAAAACCCATGTTAATTCCCATTGAGAAATCAGACATTTTGAAAAAAATCGGCCGATTCCGCGTTTTTCAAAAAACACATTTTTGGCCGCTTTTTTGCGATAAACCACATTTTTTTTCTAAAAAATTCACAAAAGTGTGGAAACCCATGTTAATTCCCATAGAGAAATCCAACAACCCCAAAACGTCAACTTGTTGAAAAAACGCACATTTTTGCTGTTTTTTTAACGTTTTTGAATCATAAAAGTGTATTTTTTTTACTAAATTTTGCGAAAAAATTGCAAAAGTGTGAAAACCCATGTTATTTCCCATAGAGAAATGGACCCAATTCACGCGATTCTGCTACTCTAAAAACACGCCTTTTTGGCCGCATTTTTGCGAAAACGCACATTTTTTTTAAAAAAATGGCAAAAGTGTGAAAACTTATGTTAATTTCCATAGAGAAATCCGACATTTTGAAAAAAAATCGACCGATTCCGCGTTTTTCAAAAAACACATTTTTGGCCGCTTTTTTGCGAAAAATCACATTTTTTTTCTAAAAAATTCACAAAAGTGTGAAAACCCATGTTAATTCCGTTAGAGAAATCCGACAACCTCCAAAATTCAACTTGCTGAAAAAACGCACATTTTTGTTGTTTTTTTAACGCTTTTGAAACTTTTTGTGAAAAAACGCTAAAAATGACACACGTTTAAAAACCTATGTTATTCCCCTTAATCATACAAGATTCTCAAGTATCTCATCATACGATATTCTCGCAGTTCACCCTTTAACATACGAATAGGACAAGCACTCTTTTCTTAGAAGGCTGAGGGATATTGTAAGGATGGCGACCTTGGTATGGTCTTGGCATACCCTTGGCATGTAATAACAATGACCTTGATATACTTAATCGCTTTATTTAATTATCCTCATTAACACCCTTTAACTCATTTAGAAAAAGAAAAAAAATCCGATTAAGACAGAAAAATCCCAAGTTACGATTTTAATTCTCCTTTCTGCTGCTAGGGGGCACTGATGGCACTGCTCCTCAATTGAGAGTGAGGAGAATGTGTTTCCATCCCGAAAATAGTTTCTCTCATACTTAGAAAAAAATCCCCAATTTCATCTCCATAGTTCCGCTTTTCGCCGCTAGGGGGCGCTGATGGCGCTGCTCCTCAATAGGGAGTGAGGACAAGGTGTTGCCATCCCGAAAATAGTTTCTTCCATACTTAGAAAAATCTCGTTCCAAAAAATTTTATTTCTCCCCAAACCCCCCGTACAAGACTACGAAATCGTTGCCACCCGAAAAAAAGTTTCTAAAAATTTTTACCCCCACCTTTTTTCATTTCCTCCCTTTTTACACCCCCGTCCAGGATTAGGGAATTTAAGATGGCGGCCATTTTGCTCCTCGCTCCTCACTGCGCCTTCTCCCGTGCAGAACCGGCCTTCTTCAACTACTCTTATCCTTGAAACTAGTTTTTTAACGCAAATAATTTAATTTCTTATTACAGAGGAAGGATAATGGATAAAATGTGAAAAGCACCAGAAATACAGCAGATTTCTCTAATGATTAATTGCTTTAATTAATTTTAAATTTCAACAGATTCATAGTTACTAGCAGAAGCATGAAGTTTGAACCTGAGAGACTGCTACCAGTCCTTGACTGAATAGTAAGACAATTTTATGAATATTGAAGGTCATTAAATATTTATATAACAAAAAATAAAATTTTGATTTTAGTGTTCGTCTTAGTGACATTATGCACTTAGTGCTCCTTTTAGTGACATTTTACACTTCTCTAACTGTCCATAAGCATTATGGTGCTCGTGAGCAACATGCTCAGGGCCTCTGTTCTATGGGAACTGACAAATTCAGTCTTACCACGTTACCAACTTCAAATTTCAATAACATTTAATTTGAGCTAAGTAGTGTGGGAATGAGAGAGCTGGACCACAGCCATAAACCTCCCATAAAAACCACACCCACTTTTAGAATGTAATGGCTCTATTTTATCCACACAAATGTGATTACACAATGGTGTGAAACCCCCCATAAAATCCCCACCCACTTTTAGAATGTAATGGCTCTATATCACCCATAAAAAAACCCACCCACTTTTAAAAACAATGGTGCGAAACCTCCCATTAAAACCACACCCACTTTTAGAACGTAATGGTCCTATTTCACACCATTAAAATTTCCACCCACTTTTAAAAACAATGGCTCGTAAAACCCCCATAAAAACCGGACCCACTTTTAGAACGTAATGGCCCAATATCACCCACACAAATTCGACTATACAATGGCTCTCAGACCTCCATTGAATCCCACCCACTTTTAGAAATGTAATGGCTGTATTTTACCATTAAAATTACCACCCACTCTTAAAAATAATGGCTGACAAAACCCCATAAAAACCGAACCCACTTTAGAAAAGTAATGACTCTATGTCAGCCATACAAATCCGATTAAACAATGGGGTAAACCTCGTCATAAAAATGGGACCCACTTTTAGAAAGTGATGGCTCTATTTCGACCAAACGAATTAAACAAAGCTATGGTATCAAAATCATCCATTAGCAAGGTTCTAGCGCAAGCACCCCCCCGAGAAAAGTGATGGCTCTATTTCGACCACACCAATTTTCCGGAGCGAGCAAGCGAAAAGTCGTTGGGAGGGAAGGGTACCCCCTTCGGCGCCGCGGACGGCCACCCCCTAAGCATTGCACCGACATGGGTTCGTTGTTTTGCAACCATCATCTGCCAAAAGTATGCATACATTCCGAACAAGCGAAAAGTCGTTGGGAGGGAAGGGTACCCCCTTCGGCGAGCACCCCCTTTTAGAATCTGAGGGTCCGTTAAAAAATGATACCCCAACAACATTTTAAGCACTTAAAGAAAAGAATTCTAATGTTGAGAAAGAACAAAAACCATGGAACTGTTGAACAAACTAAACGCAATTAGTACATTGGAAGGAAGTTTCAAGAAGATGCATGAGCTCAATATCGACGTAAAATACCCTGTCATGGAAATTAAACTGATCTCAACCAAATATGGTAATAAACTAGTAGTGGAGTTAGAAGACGGCTCAAATTTGTATCTGCCGAAACGATGCGATGAAAAGGCGTCCGAATATATGGAGCTTAATGAGATTAAACCTCTATTCTTTGTATATTTGGGAACTAAAGATGTCGGGAAAGCACTACCAGCGCAAATGTTTAAATTTGAACAATAAATTTTCTTTTAATGGTATCATAACCATTAAAAAATATACACCGATTTTCAGGCGGCAACTTTTACGAGATAAAAGTCAATGGCCCTGTCTACAAACAGCTCGAAAAGGAGTGCGAGGCTGCACGGGGCCCACTGGATCTTCAGCCAGCACACTGTCAAGAATGGATGAGTAACCCCACTGTCAATCCTCGAACTGGCCGGACGATAAAGAAGAACGGCCCTGTGTACAAGCAGCTGCAAAAAGAGTGTGAGGATGCCCTTGCGGCCGTGCCGCGGCCACAATTGGCAAGAAGACCATCATATTGTAACGAGTGGCTCAAAGATCCCATGGACCCCGAGCCAGTTGCCCCTGTTGTCTGTGCCCCGGTGTACACAGAGAATCAGTTGAAGAAGATGAAAAAAGATGCCTTGAAGACACTCGCCCTGCAGCTCCAAATCAACCCGGGAAATCAGAACAAACCAGTTATCATACAGCTGATCCTCGATAAACAGAACATCAGACAACCCAGCATCAAACAACCCAGTCCCACTCCCTGTCTTATTAAATCGCGGTCCGGATCACTAACTCCATGTCTTGTTGACCCCTCGCCTAGGCCAAGATCGAGAACTTACTTTAATGACTCCACCATAACTCCTAAAAATTTTTGCAAAATGCCCCCCGGTAGGCTCAGAGTATATTCAATCTCAAATTCGACCCACCAAGGGGCCCTTCTTGATGAGCCGAATTCAAGACCAAATACACCCTGAGCCTACCGCCACTGAGGCTTACAAACAACATATAAGGACAACACTGTAAGACTTTGACGCCTAGCGTCGGGCCCGCCCACCACTTATTATCGAAGAGTGCTTGCTTTATTGGAACAACGACTAAAGCAAGCCGACATGTCATTTTTGGCTCGGTATAGTTCAATAAACCATCAACCCGGATTGATTAACAACCTGGGAGAGGTCGGGATTTGAACCTGGGACCTAGATGTTAATAGGTCTGCGCGCTAACCGTTTGCCATGGGTACCCATCAAAATATACACATACCTTTAATTTAACCATTACACCACAGGCGAAAATCTTCAAAAATAGCACTTTAAACAAGTTATTTCCCTCTTATAATGTAAGAATTCTTCAAAATATCTATCACTATTGTATATCTGATTAAAAAATATAGAATAAAATGCTTAAAATCAATCGCGAAAAATAAATTCTACTCCTGTCCATATAGTGCTTCCTCCCCATATAGTGCTGCCATCTCTCTTTGATTCTCGTAATCTCCGCTTTTTTCTACCTCTGAGAGAACTCTTCTTTAAAGAGGAAGAGATGTTAGTCAAGGTCAGCGCTCGCTACAGACGTTATGAAAGCAGGAAGTAGAAAACAAGGTCGAAACTCTCCAAGCGGAAAATAATACTGCTTCGTATTTTATCTGAGTTAAAGAAAACAAAGATATATATAAATGAATGAAATTGAGTCTGAGATATTTTGCTATAGAATTCTTTATCAGTATGTTCAATTAGATGTTTATAGCGATGACATTTCAGAAGTGAAAAAATCCTTAAAAAAGTTGCATGATCAGTTTGAAAAAATTGTCAAACTTATAAAAGATGATCGAAGCATCGAAGGAAATGTTGGAAGTAATAAGAATGTTAGGTCTGGACAATAAAGTTTCCTCAGACGGAGACTTGAAAACTCATGAATGTGAACACGAATATGTAATTCAAAATGATGATGGCTGGTACATTTGCCAAGCATGTCACGAAGAGCTGAGGTATAATCCAAATATACCCCCTATCAATAATCTCGATATGTATTTAAACATGCAGAAACAACAGAGGCGAAAACATCGAATGAAAAATCTGGCTAAATGGTTAGGTTTGCATAACCTACCCTTTGAAGAAGAAGAGCTTTTGAACGACTTTTCTTCTTATATCCATAAATATGAGGAGATGTACCCAGAGCGAAAAAACATAATCAGCAAAGACTATATCTTATACCATATGTTACGGAAAAGAGGTTACGACATCTATATTTCACGCCTTCTAGTTAAGTTACCTAAACTCAAAAAGACGCTTATTCAGAATGAAGAAATCTGCAGAACCATCTTCGAAGCATTAAATTGGAGTTTTTACCCTATAAATTAAAAAAACGGCTGATACGTCTGAACAACATGTCACGAAGAGCTGAGGTATGACCCCGATAAGTGATTATAATTTTTAATAGCCGAATAAGCTATTAAAAATTAATCAACTAAATCTTTTTTATCAATCCAGCTAGTCTCAGGATAACCTAACCATTTAACTAGATATTTGTCCCCTTTCTTTTTGATGATTTTTTCAATCTTATACACATTGTCTTTCTTATCATATTTTACTAATTCATATTCATAAAAAGTGCCTTTAACCTCATCATTATTTAAATCCTGAACTCTATAAGTGATTGGGTCGGTTTCTAATACTTCAGAAATGACAAATATTTCATCTGTAAAAGTTGCTTGATAACCCCTTCTGAAGGTAGACTTATATATAGATATTCTTACTTTATCGCCTACCTGGTATTTATGTTTACGTATGACCTTTTCTTTAAACAAATTGCGGTAGACTTCACTACTGTTTTCTTCTAGACTGGCTTCAACAGGAGTCATTTTTATACTTCTGTGGTATGAGTTGTTGTAATTCTTCACTAATTGACCCAATACATCTATGTATCTTTCAGTGTTATTTGCACACAAGTAGAGCTTTATTTTATTACCAAGAGTGAGATTAAATCTTTCAACCATAGCAGCTTTTATTTCAACATTTTCTGTTGTGAACCATTGGATATTATTTTCTTTGAATAATTTTTGAGTTGTTTTTCCGACGAACTCTAAACCCTTATCTGTTTGAACCCTTTCAGGTATTCTTTCTTTGAAGATCTTTTTAAATGCTTGAGTTACTTCTTCTGCTGATTTATCCTTTAGAGGAACAGCCCATGCATATTTACTGAAACAGTCAACAGCTGTTAATATGTACTTGATACCATCATTAAACTTACTTCTCGCAAATTTATAGACAAACAGTAAATCAGCTTGCCATTGGTCGTCGATATGTGACACGTAAATTCTCCTTCTTTTGAACTTACGGATAAGTGGTTTATGCTTTGTGTATACATCCTGTCGGTGTAAAAAATCGGAGACTTCTTTTCGACTTAAACCAGTTTTTCTGCTCAGTACATTTATGCCACAAAATCCTGTTTCGGGATCGTAATAAACCTTTTCGGGGCAACCCTTCTCAGTTACCCCTTCAGCGGTAAAAAACGGCACTTCTTAGAACCACAACCCACACAAATACCTTTCAACATTGGTCTAGCGTTTTTAGAGGTGACATGCTGTTCATCTTTAGTGTCGGTGTGTGTTTTACATTTGAGACAATATATTTTTGAGCCCATTCCAAATACCTTCTTTGCTTTGATAATAGGCTTCACAACAGCTCTATCTAGCCTTTCACGAAAACTTGGATTGGGAATGTCGTCCAATTCTTTAATCATGTTTGAGTCACACACTTTGTTTCTGGTTTCGGTATCTTTGTTTTTAATGTAGCACACGTCATGTTTATAGGCACTATCATCAACCCTATTAATAGGCTTACTCCATTCTTTGTATGTTAAATCGGGGTTCAGTCTAGTTTTTCCTCTGAGCAGTTGAGTTCCTGGTCCTGTAAATTGATGCCCTGGCAGATGCATTTCAAACGGTAAATTATTAATTGCTGCGTTAACAACACCTTTTCCTTTATTGCAAGTCTTTTTACCACACATTTATTTATATATAAAAAATTATTTACTCACATATTGATATCCATTCAGCAGGGTTTGTTTCATATATTTTTCTCTGGGTAAGTAGACTAAATTATTGATGAAATCCTCCTCTCGCTTATACACTTCCTCTTCTGATAGGGTATTCGATTTGTATGAATTGAGCAGCTGTTTGTAAAACTTGTAAGACTGTTTGTACTCTTCTTTCCTTTCCGCGATATTCAAAGCTTTATCAAGAACTTCAACAATACCGACGCTTAAGCTCAGAGCAGCTAAGGGAACAAGTACAAAAGCTGATAAACCCAATGAACTTAAAACGAACTTGCTAACGGTCATAGTGACACTAATTTTATGGTAGTGGTGGTAGCTCTTTCTATATACGTAAATTTTCTTTTGCAAGTATTCTTCCATCTTTATTTATAGGGGTGAAATATTTCTTCCGATATCTCAGAGCCGGATTAACTAAATCAAGCATAAAGAAATCATACGGCTGTTGCATGCACTTTTTATATAATCTACTGAATTCTTCTTTTGTCAAACTACCATCTATCTCTCTTATGATCTGTTGAATCTCCCTCGGTTGAATATTAAAAAATATCAAGTAATTACAGTTTCTTCTGATAACAATGGGTGTTCTATAATAAGATTGAGAAAGATAAATGATTGAGGCGTTTTTCTTCCGACCTCTGATGAAAAAATCTTCTATGCTCCTCTGGTCCTTGTCAGTCATGCAGTCATCAAAGACAACAACATTTTTACAAGATGGGTCCAGGTCATCCACTTTTATAAATTCTTTTGTATCAGAGGAGAATAAAGTTCCTTTCTTGCCGAATCTTTCATATAACTCTAGGATAATTTTCTTCTTCTTTTTGGGATACTTTATCGAGTCTATATCCACACCCTCAAACATTGTGTACTTTTCTTTCAGTTTGCCATACTTGGGTTCGTACATATCTTTTGCACAAACGAACAAATTATCAAATTCGAGATAGTCGTATATAAAATTCAGCAATAAGTTCGTTTTACCAGTACCTGAAGCTCCAGCGATTAGAAGTCTGAAAGGGTGTTTAGGTAATAAATAATGTTGATTTGCATCGACAAGTTCTTCTGCTTCTGTATAATTTTTAATTTGAATCATCTTTATTTAATGTTAAAAATTTGCTTCAGTAAAAATATAATTTGCTTAAGTAAAAATTTTTTTGCATAATAATAAAGATGAATGCTATACAAAAAGAACGAAATAAGAAATTAAGAAAGGAAGTTGAATATGAACTTAAAGTTTATAAGCTTCAGGCTGAAATTAGAAAAAACAACGAACAACAACTAGAGCAAAAATTAGGTATCCAGAAAGCACTATCGGACTTTCACAAGCCTGTAACTGAAAAGCTACAAGAACAAGAAATTAATCGAAAGGAGAATATTCAGGCTATAAAAGATGCTGTTGATCACATTCCTCTAGCTATTGAATCGCCTTTAGAAGTCTATGATTTTGATAAAAAATTGGATGTAGAGTTTTTAGAGAAAAATAACTTTCCAAGACCCTCAAAATTGTACCATGAGACCAAGGAAACTTTGCAAGAAATTATGAGTAAAGTAAATGATACTTACCTAAAAATGTCTCGTCAAAAAGGAAACATTATGAGTCAGATGTCTCGAATGACTAAAAAGGATGAAGAAAGAGAAGATCGCTTATTAGCTAAGGTTGATTATTTGAGAGATCATATGACTACGTTAGGAGATTATCGGGATCGACTCAGAGACTTGCAAAGAAAAGAAATTTATATCGGTAAAGGAGTAGAAGACAAAATGGAAATTTTAGCCCGATTTACTGATAAGATATGTAAAGGGTCCAAAAGTAAAAAGTTACACAATCAAGTCGTTGATTTATTGGATGCATTGTTGAGAGAAGGAACTATGACCAACGAGCAAGTAAAACAATACTACAAAAATTTTTCATTAAATAAATGAGTAATTACATAAAAACTAAAATACATTTAAGCGATCATCAGATTGCTAAGCTAAAATCTGCATACCAGAAAGGAGAAGAAGTATCTCTACAAATAGATAAGACAAAAGCCCCCAACAAAGATATACATTTAACTCGAACACAGATAGCTCAAATTGGGAAGGGGAAGCGTATCACTATCAGTAAGACGCAGCTCCAGAAAACGGGTGGTTTTCTACCTTTTCTATTACCTGCGTTAATTGCTGGGGCCAAGGCTTTAGCACTAGGTGCTGCAAGTGGGGCGGCTGGATATGGAGCAAAGAAAGCTTTGGAAAAAATTTCAGGATCTGGATGTGTAAAAAAAAGACCCACTGGAAAGGGCGTCTATCAAAACTGGGAATATCAGACGAAGTAATTAAACAAAATATGAAACATGAGCAGGGGTTTAGGGGCGTCTTTACTTCCGATCTGTTGCCTAAAAAGATGAGTCGGTTTGAAAACGGTATTATTAATCTGGACATTGTCACAGGACCTGGTACGCACTGGGTCTGCTACTATAACGATCCTAAAAATAACTTTGTTGAGTATTTTGATCCTTTTGGAGAACACGTGTACAAAATTCATCCTAACATTAAGAAGTATCTACTGACTTCTGGAAAGAAAAATATCGGGTGTAACTCGAGCTTTCTACAGCACCCTGCTTCCGTCAAATGCGGCTACTTTTGTATGAAGTACATTCGTGAAAGAAACAAGGGTAAGCCAGTTGTAGATGTGCTATATTCTTTTACCCAAGAACCCAGCGACTTCAATGAAAAAAATGTTCTCTATAAATAAAATGGTTCTATTGATATTAGATTCTAAAAACGCGGAAAAATCAGAAGATTTTACGATTGAATACACTAGACCTTTCACCTTTAAACAGATTGCCCTTCAGTCCTTTTCGATGTACGTTTCATGGGACAATATCAAAGATGAGGAATTATCATACTTTGATGGTCAGCAGTGGTTAAATTTGACGATACCAGATGGAAATTACACTATCAAGGGGCTGAATCGTTACATGATTAATTTTTTTGGAAGCGATCCGCCGATACAATTCGGAATAGTGGAGGAACGACAACGAATAGCCATTAAGTTAATAGACGGGTATAAGATCGATTTAACGAAAACCAAAAACCTGCATAAACTTTTAGGTTTCGAGCCTAAAATCCATGAAGAGCTTGAACAAGTAGGAAAGTACATTGCTGACTTATCTGGGGGAAACGATAACATTTATATACATTGCGATGTCGCAGAGGGGGCGTATATCAACGGTTTCAACTCTACAAACGTCATCTATTCATTTACAAACAGTAATCGTCCAGGTAGTCAGATTATAAAATCATTTGACAAACCTCTGTTTTACCCTGTTCGAATGGATAGTGTTTACCGAATCAGAATGCAAGTAACCAATCATAGAGGTGATTTAATACCGCTCAATAAGCAAGAAGTACAATACAATTTTATCGCCCTATAATAAAGAAATGAATAAACACAGACTTCAAAGAAAGAGTAAGAAGATACAAGGAAGAGGGTTCTTTTCCGACGTACCAGTCCTGCAGGAGGCCGAATTAGAAGGTAAGTATGTGCAGGATAAAATAAAGGAGATATTATCAAAGCAGAAAAAACATGGAGCTGGACTAAAGTTTTTCTAAATTCGATTTAATAGCCATATAGCTATTAAATTGAGGAGAAGAAAAAAATTATATTATAATAAATGAATAAAATATTTGAATTAAACAGCACCAATTATTATTACGATGATGACATCGAAAGTTTCGAATATAGAGAGGTAAGGCATGAAAATAGTGATAATTCTATGGAAAATGCCTCTTACCATTTCTTTATTCAAGACACCAACGCCAACATTTTATACTCTAACGGTTATTTACAGCAAAAATTGAAAATTGTTAACAACGATGGTACTGCCATAGTGAATGATAATGTAGCTCTCGTGAATGGAGGTGGTTTGATCAATGCTAACAGGTTTACATTAGGAACCACTGAAATAGAATCCAACATAAATTATTCCGCTCTTATGCGACAAGTGTTGGGCTTAATACATTTTACGCCTGACTATTCTTCTGCCGAAGCTACTAATATGCTGTTCTACACTGATACGTCGGACACAGCTGATAGAGAACGCTTGAAATATGATGGCACGTTAGTAGATACCACAAAGATTACTGAGTTTTTCGAAAAATTCGGAATTAATGAGAACCATAACCAGGGATATACAGAAAGAAGCGAATTCACTAAAAATAGCAAGGTTGTAACTATATGGATCCCACTAAAGTACGTGTTTGATTTCTTCCGTGAATATAAAAAAGTAATCACGGGGTTCCAAGTCAAATTTGAGTTCCAGAGAAATCACAGTCTAAATATGCTGTACACCAACGAGCAACATAAGATCTATAAAGTCGTTGTAGAAGATTTATCACTCTGGCTACCTTACGTACGATTTAAAAATGCGGCGGCTTCAATATTTAACGAATTAAAGTTATCGAATAAGGATGTAGAAATAAACTGGAACCAACACAGCATTGTAAAGTCTAATATTTTCTATAAAAACGCTAGCGGCTCTTATACCATAAAAGCTACTTCTGATGAAGTCTTATCTTTGTACGTAATTCCTCAGTACACTGAAAGATACGAAAATTCGAAGCGCAATAACATGCTGTTTGATAACTTAGATATGACGGAATGTTGGTTAATGATCAACAATGTAAAAGTGCCAACTGTCAGTTACATGATGGATTTTGAGAAAAGTGATTATAATCGATTATACACAGCCTTTTTGGAATCTGGACTCAACACCATCACGTCTGAAACAGGTTGTATGGTCAATTATTCGAATTTTGGTAAGTTGTATCCAATCATCTGCTTTAATCTCTCTCATCATCAAAACTATACCGATACGAATAACTTAATGATTGAGTTTAACTGGAGGTTAAGGAACGCTGCCCCCAAAGATTATGTTTTTTACTTCATCTTAAAAGAGCACAAGAAATGCCTCTTAAATATTAACAATCAAAATATTACCATGATCAAGACTTTGAAATTATAAGCCATTTTTATAGTCCATTTTAAATTTTTATAGTCCATGACTATAAAAATTATTTTATATTTAAATAAATGGCTGCCTACTACCCGCTTTTCGATGAAGAATTAGAACAAGGACCTCCTGGTATTCCAGGCATAGGGTTTAAACTCACACACGACGGTAACTACGATATGGAAAATAAGATCTTGAAAAACTGTCAGACACCGATTGAGAGTCGGGATGTAACTACTAAAAGTTATCTGGAAGCTGAGTTAATTCGTAACTCCACTACCGTCACTCACGAGCTGAGGGTTGAACTCCGAGAAGATATAGCAAAAATTCTGGAAGATTTAGATCAGAAGTACCTGAGGTTACATGATAGAAGACCCATTGACGCTAAAGGTAAAAGGATAGGCAATGTCGCTGACCCTATTGAAGACATGAATGCGGTTAATAAAAAGTACTTGGAAAACTATGTTGACAATAAAGTATGTTATGCAACCACCACATCAGGATACATAACTATTAGACCTAGTACCAATGCGAATGCCGTTATTTTTACGAAGTTTTCCGGTGATGCTTTGAACTCAGATTGTAAATTCTCTCGGGACGGTTTTTTTAGACTGGGATTGTACCTTGATCCTCAAAAGATAATCGATGAATTAATCGTTGTTAAGTTATACATTAATAACAAGCAGTACGTTCACAAGATAAAAGTAGCCACTGAATTCGTGTTAATTCTCGGAGAGGTTAAAAAAGATGACCAATTAAAAATTTTCTTACGATGTGATGCTGAGTTCACAGTTCAACCATTTCTAAAAATTGAAGAAATCAAGTGGACACTCCAGCTGCCATAAAAAAAAATTGTACATATAATAAATGGCGTGGAACGAAATATCAAAAAGCGGTTTGTCGGAAGAACAAATCAGAGTTAGTAAAAATTATGTTAACTGGTCGCTCATAAGTCAATATACAACTTTATCGGAAGAGTTTATCGAAGAATTCGAAGGTTTGGTAAACTGGATGGTCATCTCTCAGTATCAGAAACTTTCGGAGCCTTTTGTAGAAAAACACAAAGGTCTATTAAACTGGTACTATACATCCAAATATCAAGTTCTATCAGAGGATTTCATGGATAGAAATACTGAATATTTAGATTGGGAAGTAGTTTCCAGATATCAGATAATGTCAGAACCCTTCCTGGATAAACATGCTTCCAAATTAGATTGGAGAATGGTTTCTCAATTCCAAGTACTCTCAGAAGAATTTATTCGTCGGCATATAGACAAAATCGATATGGAACTCATTTGCGTCAAACAAAAGCTCACTGAAGATTTTATGACGGAATTTGCAGATTACCTTGAATGGGGTAGAATTGTTCAATGGCAAACCTTTAACGAAGATTTTATTATGAAAAATCTGGATCGTATAGATCTTTGTCACCTCATGACTTATAAAGCCCATTTGCTCTCAGATACCTTTTACGAACTCCATTTTAAAAAGCTGGTTTGCATCCTTCTGACAAACATATGTAATAGATTTGTGGTACAATATGAACCTATCGACATACCTCCCGAGTTGGGTAAAAATGATCCTATCGACATACAACCTGAGTTGGATAAAAATGAACCTGTCGACATACAACCCGAGTTGGACAAAAATGAACCATAAATTTTTATATTCATAATAATATTTAATGGTTGATCAACCATTAAATGTTTAAATACCCTTTGTTACCTTCCTCAAGTTTGAATATATTTATCCTTTAAATAAAGAATATGGATCGTATTGTTAAAAAATTAAACGATTTGAGTACTGATAACTTTGAGTCAGCGGATGGCTTATATTTGGTTTCTGACATTACTGAGCACGGGAAATCTATCCTAATACGTTTGTCGAATAACTCAATTATATTTTTAAAAAATGATATATCCAGGGTTGGTATGATTTTGACCAGGGATGAAATAAGATTATTAAGATTATATGTTGGCTTCAGGGTTTTATATTATTGTACACCATTAGAGGGTTTCGTGGTAAAAAAACCACCTTTTCGAAACCTCTACGAAACCTTTTCAATATATCAGGCTGACAGTGATAGCGATAGCGATAGCGATCGACCGACATCGATGACATGCCCTTCCATAATTTAATAGATGTAGATATGACTTTATTTTTAATGATTGAAATACTCATTAAAATTGAATCGTTTAAAGTATACCCCTTCAATAATAAAAGCATTTAAAGAAATGTATTTAGTATATAAAGAAAGACAAAATGGATTTTCAATCTAAAACCGTTCGACAGTTGCAAGGCTACTGTCGTGAAAATAATATTCGAGGTTACTCGAAACTTAAAAAGTTGGAGCTGGTCGACCTCATTCAATATCATAACGGCTTTTCCAGTTTCCACAATGACTTGTTTAGCAAGCCAAAGAAGAACAGAGTGCGTAAGATCAGGTGTTGCGGTAAGTTATTTAAGGGATCAAGCATGAATAAGCACCTACAATCTAAAGGGCACCTAAACTATAAACCAAAGAAGGCAACCGCTCTCCCAGAGTGTGGAAGGGTGGAGCATCGACTACATCACATGACTCTCCCCCAACTACGGGTATTTTGTCGAACGCATGGCATTAGAGGCTATTCCAGGTTAGGAAGGAGGGCAGACATCATAGCATACATAGAAAGCGTGTTGTTCAACCGTCATTTCGGGTTTGACTCAGACCTGTTTTTAGATACGCGAGAGAGAAGGCTCTACACCCTCCACAAAGTTAATACAGCCTTTGAATCTCGCTTGAAGACGTACGACATCCAAAATGAACACAACCTGATGCTTCCCAACGACTTTTTGAACGATGTGGCATCACTAGTCCGGGGACTCATCACTAAACACATAAAGAGGCTGCATGGTTTGAAGGTTAATTTCGAATTCCTCTGTGACTATCAAAAGGGTAAAGACGATGCTATTATAGAAATGGAGAAAAACTTCAAAACAGAAAACGCAGTCATCTTAGAATCAACTGATTTGGTAGCTTATTACAGATCGGTTATCCAAAAATTATTGACAGAAATGGAGGAGTTTGTTGCTAAGGGTTCGGGATGGACGCTTGTTAGAATTAAAAGCCTTGAGGTGAGGATCAATAAATACAACCCGCTGAGAGGATCATCCTACATTGATTTACCGAAAAGAATTAAAGATAAAAAGGCAGTCATTAACGTGAAAAATGAAAATGATAACGAGTGCTTTAAGTGGGCGATACTGTCCGCTATTTATCCAGCTGATAATCACGTAGATAGAGTCTCTAAATATAAGCCATATGATAATGAGCTAAATTTCGAAGGTATCGAGTTTCCAGTGAAGATGGAAGATAGAGTATTTAACAGGTTCGAAAAGTTGAATAACATATCGGTGAACATATATTCATACGAAGGTAATGATATATACCCATTGAGAATCACTAAAAATAAGGAAAACAAACACATCAATTTGCTGTACATAAAGAATAAGGAAGGAAACAGTCATTACTGTTGGATAAAAGACCTCTCCAAATTGATAAGCGGACAAGTGACTAAACACAACGGAAAGATATTCACCTGTGAGAGATGCCTGCTGTATTATTACTCCGAAGAGGACCTCCAAGCTCATGAAACGGATTGTAGGAAGAATACACCAGTAAAGATTGTAATGCCCGAGGAGAACGAATCTCTGCGGTTCAAAAACTATCAAAGGTCTTTACGATTACCCTTTGTGATGTATGGAGACTTTGAGTGCTTGACAAACAAGATAAACACCTGCTGCCCTACAAAAGACAGCTCATTCTTACATAAATATCAAAAGCATGAACCTATGAGCTTCACTGTCTACATCAAATATAAACACGCAGACTATAAGGCACCAATCACATACAGAGGACCCAATGCCACCAAGCTGTTCTTTGATACAGTGAAGACTGAGGCGCTAGCGATAAAGAACATTTATGATAAGAAGCAACCCATCAAAATGACCACCGAAGATGAAGAGCATTTCCAAAGGACCCATGTTTGCCACATCTGTGACGAAGATATCAGGAAGAAACCTTCACCCTATTCACCCAAGGATAAACCAGACTTCCGAAAAGTTAGAGATCATGACCATCTTCTCAATCCGGCGAAATGTGAATCGAACTACAGAGGACCTGCTCACAACCTTTGCAACCTAAAGTACCAAGAGCCTTCGTTCATTCCAGTGTTTATCCACAACTTATCTGGCTACGACGCCCATCTCTTCATAAAGGAGCTCGGTAGAGACCAAGGTGATATCGACGTCATCCCGAACAACGAGGAGAGGTACATTTCCTTCAGTAAGGAGGTCGGGGCAAAAACTGTAGAAGTAGGCGATGGGAAGAAAGTAAAGGTACCTGGTATAAAGTTGAGGTTTGTCGACTCATTCAAGTTCATGGCCGCTAGCCTCGACAGTCTTGCGAAGAACGTAAAGGAGTTCAGGGAGACAGCCAAGTACTTCCCCAAGGACAAACTGGACCTCGTCACCCGAAAAGGCGTCTATCCATACGATTACATGGACTCGTGGGACAAATGCGAAGAAACCAAGCTGCCCCCAAAAGAAGACTTTTACAACCAATTGAATGAGTCACACATAAAGGATGAGGACTACGAGCATGCTAAAAGGGTATGGAAGGCCTTCAACATTAAGACATTGGGTGAATATTCCGATTTGTATGTGAAGACTGATGTACTCATCCTAGCCGACATCATGGAACACTTTAGAGATGTCTGTCTAAAGACCTATAAGTTGGATCCTGCATGGTACTTCACTGCACCCGGACTCTCGTGGGACGCCATGCTCAAAACCACAGAGGTTGAGCTAGAGCTGTTGACAGACTATGACATGATACTCATGCTAGAAAAGGGGACCAGAGGAGGCATCTCTCAGTGCTGTAACCGATATGGGAGGGCGAACAACAAGTACATGAGGGACTATGACGAGAACAAGAAGTCTAACTACCTGATGTACCTTGACGCCAACAACCTTTACGGATGGGCCATGAGTCAATACCTACCGCATGGTGGCTTCAAGTGGAGCACTGTGTCAGATGTGACCCAAGTAGAGGATGACTCAGACAAAGGATACATCGTAGATTGCGACCTACAGTACCCGACCCATCTGCACAACCTCCATTCAGACATACCTCTAGCACCTGAGAGCAGGATGCCCGATGGCTCAAAACAGCCAAAACTACTGACGACCCTCTATGACAAAGAGCATTATGTGGTTCATTACAGGGTTTTGAAGCAGCTGTTGCAGTTGGGGGTGAAGCTCAAAAAGGTGCACAAAGTGTTGGAGTTTCAGCAGTCTCCCTGGTTGAAGAGGTACATAGACCTGAACACTGATATGAGGACCAAGGCAACCAACGACTTTGAGAAAGACTTCTACAAACTTATGAACAACTCGGTCTTTGGCAAGACGATGGAAAATATCAGGAAGCGACTCGATATTAGGCTAGTATGCGATCCCCAGAAAGCGGAGAAGCTAGTTGCTAAGCCCAACTTCAAGGGAAGGACCATTTTTGACGAAAGATTAGCCGCCGTGCATATGAACAAGACGAAAGTGATTTTTAATAAGCCAATATACGTCGGCATGAGTATATTAGATCTATCGAAGCATCTGATGTATGACTTCCATTATAATCTTATGAAGCCTAAATATGGGGGTGATATCAAGCTATTGTACATGGACACTGACAGTTACATCTATGACATACAGACCGAGGACTTTTATGAGGATATGAAGGGATTGATTGACTACTTTGACACATCAGATTATCCAGAAAACAATAGGTATGGTATGCCCCGAGTAAATAAAAAGGTCTTGGGGAAGATGAAGGATGAAAATGCAGGGAAGATCTTAGAAGAGTTCGTTGGCTTAAGATCTAAGATGTATGCCTGTAAAACTGAGGTTGACCTGGTGAAAAAGTCGAAAGGAGTAAAGAAATGTGTCGTGAAAAACAGGATATCCTTCGAGGACTACAAGAACTGCCTATTCAAGCAAGAAGTACAGCATAGAACCATGAATCTCATCAGGAGCACAAAGCATGAGATTCATTCCATACAAGTCAATAAGATTGCCCTATCAGGAAAAGATGACAAGCGTCATATATTGGAAGATGGTATCCATACCTTGGCTCACGGTCACTATGCAATAAAGGAGTAGGCGATCATAATCTTTTAACAGTTTTCGAACTATTAAAAGATAATTAATGGTCCTCAGTTCGAAGGACACATTCTTCTGTTCTGAATGCCTCTTTTATAGTGTCTATATCACATCTAAAGTGCTGATTGGAACCGTCCTTGTGGTATAGAGTTCGTTTGGCGATGGAGTGTCGTATATAGCCTCAACCAATCGAGGCTCCGGTGAATATTCATTTAAAAACTCTTCAATATTTTGAATAGAGCTATGGACATCATCCCACGTATCATAATAAAAAGGGGGTGGCCGTCCGCGGCGCCGAAGGGGGTACCCTTCCCTCCCAACGACTTTTCGCTTGCTCGCTCCGGAAAATTGGTGTGGTCGAAATAGAGCCATCACTTTCTAAAAGGGGGTGTGGTTTTAATGGGGATTTGAGAGCCTTTGTTTTTTATAGGGGGGTAAGGAATTTATGGCGGTTTTCATACCATTGATCTCTAAACGTGGATACGATTTTAATGGAGGTTTTGTAGCCATTGGATTTCTAAAAGTGGGTGTGGTTTTAATGGGGGTCTGAGAGCCATTGTATAGTCGAATTTGTGTGGGTGATATTGGGCCATTACGTTCTAAAAGTGGGTCCGGTTTTTATGGGGTTTTGTGAGCCATTATTTTTAAGAGTGGGTGGTAATTTTAATGGTGTGAAATAGGACCATTACGTTCTAAAAGTGGGTGTGGTTTTTATGGGGGATATCACACCATTGTTTTTTAAAGTGGGTTTAAATTTTTGTGGGTGATATAGAGCCATTACATATTCTAAAAGTGGGTTGTGTTTTTATGGGGGTTTTACGAGCCATTGTTTTTAAAAGTGGGTGGAAATTTTAATGGTGTGAAATAGGACCATTACGTTCTAAAAGTGGGTGTGGTTTTTATGGGAGGTTTATGGCTGTGGTCCAGCTCTCTCATTCCCACACTACTGAGCTACATAAAAATATTTAATGAAACGCAAACAAAATGTAAAAACTTCTGGATCTTCAATAATAAGTTATTAGAAATGCAATTTATTAAATCAGCTTTAACTTTCTTGAAATTCAAAAACATATAAATTCAATCAAGCCTTATAATTTAATCAACTTTAGACATCAGAGGAGTTCAAAAATTATTTTTAATTGTTTGAGAAGTAACTCGTTTTTCACATTTGGCATTATTTCGCTCTATAAAATAAGTATGTTAAAAGGGCTTTTAACGCCAAATTTAGTGTAGCTTCTGTAAATATGCAATTTTGCATGCATATATGAAGATACTCAGTTTTTATGTACAACTACTTAATTACCACACTGGATATAAATATAAAGAGTATCATTTATTCTACAGGATAAGCATGTCCTTAAAGGTTGTAATTAAAAGAACACGGGTAAAGTTTACCAATATTTTATGAAAAGCATAACTCTTTAACGATCATTTAACTTTCTATTACTCTCCGTGGTAGATTGGGGGAGGGGGTCTGCAGCCATGAACACCAAATTGTGTAAATTAAAAAATATACCATAATTTTACATTACATTCTAATTTATACATTTGTACGACTGCACTTACTGCTATCGAGCTTAACATATAGTTGCTCATATAGTCAGTCTTATAGTTGCTCAGTACTTTGATATAGGCAGTACTTTTGATATGTATATCAAATACGCCTTTTAAAAATACAATATTTCTTTTAGTTCTCCAATTAACACTCTGTATGGTGATAATTTGTGGTTCTAAAATGGCTTGAAAAGGCAAGTTTTTGATTTAGTTGTGTTTGTGTTACTGGTAAAAATTGAGCTGTAATAGTTTACTTATATTTTAGTAATTGCAATTTAAGAAATACAATAATTCCGAAAGCACAATGACAACAATTATGTATGTAAATTGTTTCTGAATAAATAACTAGTATATTTTAAACCCCTTTAGATCTTAGTTATTTTCTATAGAAATATAAATGTATTTTTACACATTTCAGGTTAGCAAAATAATAGTTTATGAAGCAAAATCATGCATTTCTTTCTCATTAATTTTTAGCATGCTCATTGTAATCATCTTAAATGTAAATATATCTAAATACAATAGTATTTAAAGGATATCAGAGTAAAATATATGTATATTTATATACAGCTCCCACACAAATAATAATTGTGGAAAAAATCAAAATTCAACACCGTCTGTTTCTCATACTTTTCATTCGAATATTAAGTGGAATGAATTTTGGAAATTGAACTTCTGTAAAATGAGTAAATGAGTCATTTACTATTTTTAATAAGTCTTAAAAATTTATGTCATTTAAAAGGACAATTTTAATTTCATTTAAATTCCCAGTTAAATGTTTTAGGTCTATATCATCAAGTTGCATTTGGTTGACTATATTCATATATCATTAGCGACCCCTTTTTACTAATAAACAGAAATCAGTTTGTTGTAAGGACCCTATTAATATTTTAAGCCAGGGACCCCATGCAAGCTTGATCCACCTGTGATGACTGTGAGTTTAGATCCAAGAGTATAATCAGGAATGTCATTACTAGTAGAGAGCGACGGTAAAAACCAGCCAACAAAACTGTAATGCATGATGAAAACAGACTGTGCACCTTGAAATCAATCCTATTATAGATACTCTTACTACTGAAATAAAAAGTTCCACAAAATGCTACTTGACAAACTGAAATTCATTGAAAAAATTAACTTCAGTGTGGCTTAATTTGACATTCGCATACCAAATTCCATTGTTAAGTAACTTGTTTTTTTAAGTAACTTGTTTGCAAATTTTACAAGAAAAAAATTTCAAAAATCTATATTGTTGGTTCTGTGCCGATTATATTGTGAATCGTGTTGATTTAGTTAAATACTTATCTTTAAAAAGGGGTAACTCTACATCATTTAACTTATTAACTCCAGCCATTAGTAGTTTTGGGTTAGTACATTGCTTTGGTGGCCGCAAAACCCACCTAAATTTTGCATAACGGGATACTAAGTAATATATATATATATATATATATCTTATAGACATTCAAAAGTAAGATCTAAGGGTAAATAGAACAGTCTTCAATTTATTTAACACACATCATCAATGTTACATCATTATTTTTAACATTACAAATTCTATCATTCTTCTTCAGACACTTAATTAATTAACTAGCGAGATGTAATGCCAGACTTTGTAATATTCGGTTGGAATACTGGGGGGGACGCATTAATTAGCCTTTTTTTAATAAAACACAATTTTGATATTATCCTCATATAATTAAAAATGTACCTGATAATAATCTTTCACATCTTGGGAGAATCCTCCGGTTTTCCACCATCTCAACACCAGATGAATCTGAGAGCTCATCACGCACAATTTACAAAATTGTTATACTGCCTTGCTCTACGAAAATGTCCAACTTCACAGACTGACTGGACTCCAACTGCTGACCAACTCCGAGCAACAAGCAACTCTTTTGACCCTTCACTTGGTGGATACACCGCTTCTGGAGCGCCTAACCCACTGGGCTTTATCTCCTGTAATGATATATGCAATGAAAAACAATACTTTATGCTCCCTAAGGACGGATGTCTTAATAGTTGAAGTGATACAGCAAATGCTGGGATGACCATAGGGTCCCTGTCTAGCTCGCTCACAATCCACAGTTATCAGTAACAACACTGTCTGTACATCATTATACACAACTTATATGTATTATACAAATTATTATTATTATTATTATTTTTTTTTAAAGCTTGTTAGGATTGTGAGGATAGCAATGTGGTTTCCCTAGGGCACTTTCGGAATCTTCACTGGTGAGGGTCATATGGTTTAATGCTGAGTAGTTCAGGATTGGGAATTGTGGGGATGTTATTGTAGAAGTTCATAGCTAAATGTTTAATTTCGTCTTTGATAGTTCGCACTCCGAAGTCCCGGTGGATTACGTCGTTGCGAAGATACATGGGGGCTTTTATAATAGATCTTAACATTAGGTTTTGTACAGTTTGCAGTTTATTTAGGTTGGTCTTTGCAGTGAATCCCCAGACGACGGCTCCATAAAGTAGAATGGGTCTTAGTACAGTTTTATACAGTGTTATTTTGTTTCTGAAATTAACGTTGTTTGAGTGTAAGATTGAGAAAAGTTTGGCTCTGGCAATGCGGTATTTCTTTATGGTGTTGTAGATGTGTGTGATGAAATTTAATCTTTGATCGAATGTTATGCCGAGGTATTTACATGTTGTGGTGTACTGAATGGGTATGTTATTGATTAATATGGGGGGGGAGCTTCTTTTTTCTTGTAAGGAGGATACAATTGGTTTTGTTGGGGTTAATTTTGATTTTCCACTTCTGAAACCAAGAGGAAAGGGTGTTTATGTGGGTTTGCAGTCTGGAGCGCACATATCTTGGGTTGGAGGCGCGGGTGTATATGGCTGTATCGTCCGCGTATAATGCTATGTGTGTGTATGGAGATTTTGGGATGCATTAATGTAGATATTGAACAGTGTCGGAGCCAATTGGGAGCCCTGTGAGACGCCGGCACTGGTGGGTCTGTTAGATGAGTAAGTGTTGTTGATGCGGACTGTGAAAAATCTGTTGCGAAGGTACGAGTGCATTAATTGGATGAGAGCATCTGGAACGTTTAGCTTAATTAATTTGTAGATGAGAGCGTCGTCCCAGATGCGATCAAAGGCCTTCGCAACGTCAATAAGTATGGCTCCAGTTGTTATGCCGGAATTCAGCTTGACCTCATATATATACCTTCCTTCCGTTGGACGGTCTACGCGCTGGTATGCACAGATTAATAAAACAGACTTTTCACTCGACGGCAGCGCCCTCAACCGCCAACCAAAATATCAAGGTTTGGTACGCTTGACGATGGTCTGTGACGGTTTTCGCCAAGACGTTCTGCTAATATAACCCTATTTGGCACTGAACATAACACCTAGAACTTGGAAGAACGTTGTTCTATCATCGCATGTTTACACGTGGTAAACATAATTTCGGTGCTATTTTGGATTTTATAATCAATTATTTTATTTTTTATGGATTACTAAAAGAAAAGAAATTACGTTTACAAGGTATGTAATTTATTTTTATTTAAATGAAAAATTTATTTGTTATCCATCCCATATTTCATCCTATTCACGTGCTCATCATAAGAAATTGGTGCAGTATTATTACTGCAGACTAGATTAAATTCTAAGAAGCAGTAGCATTATTAGTTAAAAAATCTTTTCCTCATTTATATAAAATGTATAAAAATTGATATTTGGATAACTTTTTCTAGAGAAAGTTGAATATGATATTGAATGTGTATATATTTTACATGATTTTTAGTAATTGACGTAATGTGGAAAATAATCCCCCCCCCCCTTTCTAATTAACGATTGAGTTCGACACCTTTAATAATGCATTTATGTAAATTTGTTATTTAGTATGAGAATAGTGTATTTAAATATATATATATAATAACAGCATCCCAGAATAAATTAAGAACTAAGCAATTTAACAATCAACATGCCAGTATACTTTTTAGGCTGAAAATATCATATAATATTTTAGTCTTTTGGGTATGTTAGCTTGTAATTTTTGGTGTATAATGATTTACAGTGATGCAATGCGTCAATTTTTTTTATTTAGTTTATGATTGCATGAAATAAATATATATCTATGTTTATTTATTTAAATTTACACATATTAAAGATAAAAGTATTTTTAAATGCTGATCATGTTTATAGTTTAAAATATTATAAAAGTACAGTTCCGTATTTTTTTTTTGACCGCTTAATGCGGTCAAAAAATCGCCAATTGAGCGATAGTCGCCAAATCTAGCAGTCGAGGATGGTTGGCTCATCGAACGCTAGTGTCTATGCGAAATCCTATGTTAACGATGTTGCCATAGGTTCCTATGGGAGTGAACCTTCTGAATATACTCGTAGTATTCTGTGCTAGTATGTAACCATGAGGGCTGATCCGTAGACATGGGGCGTGGTATGTAAGACATGGGTACACCTATATGTTATCGCCACTGTGCTTAGTGTGGGGATAATCATTTCCCCCGCATTCCTCGCTCCCTCATTTCTTAATCCTTCCAAATCTTTAATCTTTTACAGTTCTGGCATTACAGGTTCAAATGATCATAATTAAAGCATGTTACCTTTCATTTTAAAATCATGAAAATATCTTTCGACTGATACTAAGTTTGACAATGTATCCCATCGGGAGAGGAGGGGGGGGGGATCCTTCGATTGAGATACCATACTTGGCAATGAACCCCGTGGGGGTAACTTGCCCATCAAGGGGGATGCTAATTATGTCATGAACACAAAAATTGCATCCCAACTATTTTTCTATGCAATTGAAACTGTTAGGTTTCATGATCATTGAGCCATAAACAACCTCTTTTATGCATAATTATGTTACATTTTGTCCTATGCTACCAAAAAAAATATAAAATTTCACAGTTTTCATTTGATTTAAAAAGTTCTATCTAGTTCTAGATTTTTAATAATAAACTGGATATAAAGTATCGTGAAAATCCATTAATAATTATGGAATCTATAGTGTACCCAGGAAATTGACCGCAAACAGAGGGACATCATTCTAAATATAGTCAAAACGTGTTCAAGAGGCACTAAAGCATATATTGTCAAAATTTTTCATTAAAACAATACTTTATACTATATTTTACAGAATGAAATACAATTGAAATAAAAATTAAATACTCTTATAGGAGAAGAGGCGTTGAGGAGAATAAAGTGCTTTAAGAAAAATAATAAAGAGGAGAATAAAGTGCTGCTCAGCCAGGCCCGGCTCTAGGGATTTTGCCGCCCCAAGCAGAAACCAATTTCGCCGCCCCTCCCTGAAATTCAATTTTCTGTTAACCTTTATAAATGCAATAGAATAGAGAAACACTGCTATATCACCAGTTTTCAGTCAATTTTGTTCCAAATGTTTTTCAAGTGGATGGATCTTTCGCAGGATTAAATCTTTTGATTTTTTCCGTTTTAAATAAGAAAAAAAAGTGCAATATCTGAAGAATGAAATATATTAGCATTATATAAATGATGCTATTCAATTTTAGATTAAAAAAAATATGTTGTCTGATGCATGCCTTTCCATATATATTAATACATTTTATTATTAAATATATTTTGTTATTTAACTCATCATGAATGATGTGTGTGTCTGTCTGTTCCAACTTCTTTGATGGCATTTCAACATACTTTGCTGTGTTTTGGTAGCTGAATTTGGTACACAGCGCAGTCTAGTAGAACATTTTAATCAATTAAAGTTTGTCACATCCTCAAAAAATAGAACCGGTATTTTTTTTTCTATGAAATGGCCTGCAAAAATTTCATTAATGTAAAATAGTTAAAAAAAGACTGACGTCCGCAACGTAGAATGCGTCTTATCGCATGGATGTTTGTAAATGAAGCAACTGCTTACATAAACATTTCATTTATTTCTACAAACTACCAATAGTGATCTAAAATAAGATATAAAGCTATTTATTACGAAATGTTAATTAAGTACCAGAATTAAAGAAATAAAATTTAGCAATTTGATTATTGTTTGATAATTTTTATCTTATTTCGCGGTCGATCGCATTCATCTCTTGAGCGTTCACCCCTCACAACACGCGTACATCCTCGATCTAATACTTGGTACCACTGCCATCCCCCCTCCGACTATTACACGCTAGCTACAATCCGACCATTCAAATGGTTGCTCTTAGTCCTCGGACGAGTCGGATGGTCTGGGTTTTCGACGCTAGCTACAATCCTTCAAAATCTCACTCTTTTGCGTCACACCCGATTTGCCGACATAGTCCCCATGCCAGGTGCCGACAAAGACGTTATCATACATCAAAAGTGTCCAATATTCAACACTATATATATAATAGTTTATAGATATAATCTATCTATTTCTTCAGAAACATACATGTTTTGTGTCTGCTTCGTCAAAATACTTGGACTTGAAAACGAATTTTACGAAGTGAACATTTCCATTTGTTTAGGCTTAACCCTTTTTCCACGTGTATAGAGATATAGCTTGATTTATTAAGTTTTTCTTTATTCGTTTCCATACCTTTGAATTTTGTTGATTTTCTTTAACTTGATAACTCGTGTTTTGTATTTTTTTTCATTTGATTGATGATTTGCTGTTTTATATTTTATTCTGTGAGTGTTTTAGAAAGTTAGGTTTATCGTGTTGCATCTTCTTACTTTTCGTTCATTGAGTTTTCAAACTACTATTATATATATATATATATATATATATATATATATATATATATATAAATAAAAATTGAAGGATTTTAATCGAAAATTATGCATAAACTACTGTATGTACAAAAAAACCCATCTCTAACATATCTGTTACAAATGAGTAACTATAAGCCAAGACTAAGGATAAAGATAGAAGGTAACATATCACTACAATGGAAAGGGGGATGAGAAGAATATTAGGATTCAAAAATAACAATTAAAAGTATATAAAAGTAAATAAAAATAAAACTCGGCAAAAATGAGAATAGGCAATAATAATCAGCTCAAGATAAGAGATTAAGAATAGAGAACAATCAATTGAAACTACACAAAAAATGGCGGTTAGTTCGAAATTGCATTCTCATCAGGACAGCCATACAATTCGAATTAAAACCGATAGAATAGCCAGTTTCTGACAATGGCGATAGTATTTAACTATAGACACCATTGGAACTGTCTACTGGCTAGTGGAAGGAGAAAAATAAATCAATTGAATTATACAAAGCTGAAAAACAATACCTCCTCGAACTGTAATATGAAATCACAAGAATAGCACCACGTGTAAGATAAACTAGTGACTGTGCATTTCACCTCACTTCGTCAAAGCGAGTGGGCGAGCATTTCACCTCACTTCGTCAATGCGAGTGGGAATGAATACAATTGAACGATACATAATATGTATGGAGACTTTCGAAAATAGTAAAAAGTATAGGACTCAGGACAAGCGGAAAATAGTCATTCGAAAATAGTAAACAGTATTAGACTCAGGCCAAGCGGCAAGTGAGGTGATAAGAATGGGTGAATTTTCAAAAATGAGTTAACCAATCAAAGATAAATAATGCATGTGTAAAATTATTACGTGGTATATTTGAAATTATTAATAATATTATTTACAAATACTTCCGGATATAGGTAGTTTTGACAAATGCGTTTAAGATTATTGATGTGGAGAAAGTGAAACTGAGGATCAGAAAGTCGATGTATTCGAAATAGCTGGTTTAAAATGATGTTTCTAAACAATTGAATAGAATTACAAGAATGATATGATAGCAGCTTTATGATAGTGAAGTTGTAAGAATCTTTTTTATCATATAGATTGGTGATTACATGATTATTGAGGGTATCTAAATTTAGGTCTAAAAAATTAACAGTTTGACTAACGCAAGGTTCATTAGGAATTAATTCTAGGTTAGACGGGTAAAAATCAATATTAATGGGATAGGAATCATCAATGATAATACAAATTAAGTCGTCAACATATCTATATATAATATATGAATTAGAGTTAAAATGACATTCATAATAATAAAGATATAAGTTAGCGAGTATACTACTACTACAGCCACCTTGTGGTACACCAGATGTTTGTAAATAAATGTTATCACCTTGGACAATATAATTGTTGTATAACACAAAGTGCAAGAGCATAGGAAAATTTTTGACATTAAAAGCATCATGATTGGAAGATATATAGTCATGATAAAGAGAGATAATAACTTTATGTAAATCTTTAATGACAATATTATTAAATAGGTCTTTAAAATCAAAGGTTTGGAAACCAAGAATTTGTGGTAACTTGCTAAGGTGATTAACTAAATCAAAACTATTGTTCAAAATGAAATATCCTGAATTCTTGAATTTAAGAGATTCATTAATTCGATTTAAACAGTTAAGCAAGTACTTACTAGCTGTAGTGGTAAAGGTATTATGTCCACAAGTGACTGTTCTAAAACTGAGAGGTGATATGTGGAATTTAGGAACCAAAGTAACATAAGGAAATTTAAAAAACTTACAATTAATATTTAATTGTGTATATAATTTTAGCATTTTAGTTTTGATTTGGATAGACGGATTATGAATGGGTTTAAAAATTTGATTATCTTTTAAGTAATTCTGTAACAGAGAAACATAATATTTTTTACAAATGATGGCATAATTATTAGAAGCTTTATCTACATAAGTTATTAGAAAATGTTGTTGTAGTTCTTTGATAGCAGATAGGAGTTGTTTATAAGGATACCTAGGCTTCGTTAATTTAGTGTTTATAATAGCATTTTTAAGTAGATGTAAGGTCGTATACTTCCATAGATTGAATGCTTCAATAGGAATAGAATGTGAACAAGCAAGTTGATATATGAATTTATCAAAATCAAATGATAGAGACTGAAGAAGTTGTTTAGGGTGATGGCAGAATGGAATGCGAAATTTAGACCCTTTATTCATAATATCCCTAAGTATATCATCCTGAACTATACTGAGATCCCCAGTAATAATGTGACCATGAGTGGAGTTGACAAAAGGGGCAAGATTTTGATTGCTGCATACACATGATGTAAGATCATCGGAGTTTAATGTCCTAGAAACTTCATTGTAATTGTAAATAGTTCTACCAATTGGTAAATTATATTTGAATGATATTTGTATTTTGATATCATTTACTGGTAACAAGTGCTGATGTTTTGCAAATAAATTATTGAAGTTAAGAGAATTAAGAATAGGGTGTTTAAAAGAAATTACACAGTAAGCTATTTTAGTATGTGGATTTGGTGAATGGAGTAGGTGGTAATTTAAGAAATTTGTACGTGAAAGAAGCAAATCAAAAAATAAATGTTTAAAATGCTCCTGAGTTAATTTTAATTTTAAAAAATTAGTATAAACAATACTTAATTTGCTTTTTCTGACTTTATATAACCATGTTCTAACAGGTAGAAAATTGAAAGTTTGAGAATAATTATATTGTAATTTTAAAATGTCTGCTTTGTAATCAATAGTTTTACTTAAGTTACTTTTTCCTTTGCCACGCTTATATCGCTTTTTACTAGGAGATGATGACTTTGAATAATGAAAAAGATGTTTATATACTGAAGATTTATGAGAATTGTATTCAAAACTATTGTTAACAACATTATTATTATTATAAATTTGATTTAAGCCATAGGGAAAGAGAGTTTTATATTTTTTAATGTAATAATTTTCAAATACTAATCTATCCGTGAGTGAAATTTTAATATCTAAAATATGAAGGGATACATTTTTAAATCCGTGTGTAGCAAAGTGCTGATATTCAAATTGATTTTTGGTAGGGAGGTCATTAAAGACTTTATGGTCAAATTTTTTAATATGATCCCTGTGGACATTCATTCTCAGATGTAAAGGGTTGCTGGTTTGGCCAATATAGGATAAGTTACAAATAGTACAATTAAGTTTGTATATGCAATTAAAAACTTTGCAGAATTTTTGTGAAGTGGAATTATTATTAATTTGTAATGGGTCAGCATAAGGACAAGTTTTGCACCTAAGATTGTTGCATCTATTGAAGGAATATGATTTAGATTGAGAGAAGGTATGGTATTCTTCCAAATCGTCTATAACGCTTAATTGGTCAATGTTTGTCGATCTATAATTATCCCAATTCATAATAATAATAGACCGGACACTAGGTAATGAAGAAAATTTACATCACGAATTCTAATTAAAATTCCCAATATAAACCCCTTCAAAAACTATTTTGTCAGGTACGAATTTCAAATTTTAACTAATACCATAAGAATTGAATCGAAATTTTGGAGAGTAACAAAACAAGCATAGTAGAAAAGAGATTTTCATACGAAATATTCATAAATAAGCGAAGTGTGGACAAATAATTATATTCATCCGGAATGGAAGATATACAAAACCGTTAATACGTATGTGTCTGACTGAATCCCTACAACTGCTGGCAAAAGAGGGCCACATATAGTGGAAATACTTGTCTAGATTAAAATGTAAAAATAAGCAATAAAAGATATTGACGTCTGGGTTAACTAAAAGATACAGAAAAAATAACACAAAAAACACAATAAACTCTAATGCCTGCCGAGAGATGTCAGCACTATACACACGCATATATAACGATTGAAGAATCGAGTGTGAAATCTACCAAAAAGAGCAATAACCCGCAGAAAAAATCATAAAAGCGATGAGAGAACTCAAACCAAAATACTCCATAATGCGAAATGTGAAGACATACCATAATCAATCAATAGAAGGAATGAAAGGGTTAGATAAATAAAAACAATATCCAAAGAGGGCCATATTAAGACATAGATGGGCTCGTAGTTAAACAATAGAAATGCGTTAGCGATAATAATGATAAACAAAATAAAATTAAAATTAAAAAGAGAATATATATATAATAAAAATAATTTGAAAATCCAATGAAAGAATAGAGAATATGAAATATATATATATATATTTATAACACTGTCAGATTTAACTGTATAAATTAAGCTTAATGGTTTTTGTACTTTGCAGTAGAACTAAAATGATTTTTTTTTATTTAGAGTTCCCATTTTTCAGATATTTCTTATGATTTGCCTCCATTGAAGCTGTTATGAATAAAATATTTTAGCCCAAAATCAAAGTGTCTATATTTATTCATTTTTAGAAAACAATTACAAAAATTAAAGCTTTCTTATAACTAGATATGGCTGAAAATCAATAGTATTTTATTGATACCGATTTGCTATGCTTCTATTATGTAACTCACTTCATTATTTCGAGATACGTATCTCTACCTGCAGGAAAGTAAAATTTTCTAATATCTCTAGAACGACTAGTGATAACTACTAAACGATGTTGTACATTTCTTTCTGGTTAGAAGTACCTACAAATCATTTATTCCTTTAACAATAGTGAGTAGTATATATAATGCAAAAAAAAGTCTATTTTAAATCAAAAACATGCAATACCTCAAAACACATATTTTATTGTGCTGTAAATGGTGTAATTTAAAAAATGAAATATTACATATAAAATTAATAATTTTGTAACAAATTATAAAATAATCATTTAAAAGAAAAAAAATTTTTATAAGCAAAAGCTGTCAGTTATTGATTGCATACCAAATATATTTTGATTTGCTTAAATTGTTTGATAAAGTAAAATTTTTAAGGAGAACTTCTAAACAATGGTATTCATTTATTTTCTGTTAAAAGTAAGTGCAAAATGTATAATAACTTAACAATATTGATAGTTTTTAATTTATTTTTATTTTTCCTGTTTCAAATAAAAAATTCAAAATATCTCGAAAACGGTGCGCATTAGCGTCTTATATGAATGATAATATTCGCTTTTAAGTGAAAATTGAATTAAATATTTATTTTTGTAACATTTTTAAACATTATACTTTTGATGCTCATCTTATTTTTTATTTTAAATGTTCGAAAAATTGATGGCTTTCGTCTGTCTCATTCACCAGAAAATTAATGAATCTCTGATATTTATTAATTGAAGAAGTATTACCGAATTGTATTCTATTCTATTGATTTGTTATAGAGATATCATTGCATTGCCAAAGACTCGGTGTTTCTTTCAGAAATACATTTGGGGGGGGGGGGGGCGTAACTCCTTCCCGAAACATTCTCCCCCCCCCCCCCTCCCTCGTCCGATACATTTTATGTTACCAGACCAAATGCAATAAATACAGAAACTCACAAAATACTTTTTGTGAATTTAACCTAGTTTCCACTTCTTATGTGGCAGCATTTGAATTATTTTTATAATTTTATTTCATGATTGACTATTTTCAGAATGAAATTTTGTAATTATAATTCAATTTACATTATTTTAAAATTTTTCATCTTCTTGTTTAGCCGAAACAAGTTTTTTGCGCAATGTTTGAATACGTATTTGCTATATATATTCATCACTTCCATATATGTATATATATAGTAATTACTTCTATATAGTAGTTAGTTAAAATTATATTAGATAATTTGCCCCTTTGAGGTTCCATTTTCTCCTCTTTCCTCAGAAAAACTGTCCTGAAAGAAACACTGCACAGATAGACAGACATTATTGAAAATATGATTGATTTGTATTCAAGGATGCTCAACACTGGTAAATTTATAAAAATCCGAGCGTCCGGTTTTTAATCCTCAGCACAATACTTTTCCTTTTCTATGTGTTGCAGGAAAAGAAATTAGATATAAAAAGGATATTTTTGTTACTCTGTGATATTTATTATACTTCCCTCTCTAAATAGAAGTAAGTATTTGCAAATATCATTTTTAAAGATCTATATGCTTTTAAAGGGACTAATTACAAAACACAAAATAAATATTCTTTAGTTTTTTGTTGTCGATCGATTGCTAAATCGAGGTACCCTGCTGAGGTCAAATTTTTAACATAGTCAGGCTGTTGCTCAACACAGTGAATAACGTCACGATTTATTATTATTTTTTAAATTTTTTACAAGTCATTCGCAATTTGAGCAAATGTCGTTTTCGCAACATTACAATACTACTACTCAATCGACTGAAATAAAATTTTATGAAAGAATATGACTTGCTATATGCTTGAAAAAATATTCTGAGAGAACATTTCTATGCGCGACACTGCAAGCATAATATAAAAAAATATAAGAAAAATACATGCTTAAAATGCAAACATTAAAAGTTCCAATTAAATGGTAACATAATTGAAATAATTTAGAAAGTTTAAGAAATTTGCAGTATTTTTCTTTTGCTTTTTATTTACCAGAAAGAACGAAAATTCTTTGAGGTTCATCATTTTCTTTTCTGATGACTTAAAATAAAAATTAGAAAGTTTGGAGTTCTACATGTGAGACAGTTGGCTTAGAAAATAAATTTTGATTGATTTCCAATTAATTTTAAAAACTAAATTCCTTCCTATTAACTTTCGTTGTAAATACTCAAATGCCAAAAAAATGTTATATTCTATTGAATTCTTACTCCGTAACTTAAACGCAGAATATAATATATGTAAATGATATTTTTATGATCCGATATATTTCGTTTAAAGAATAAAGTTTATAAAATAACAGGGGCTTTAAAGTGGCGACATGTGAATATGTTGAATATTGTCTTTATTTTGAAAATTACCCCATTCAAATTAAACGAAGCTTTAGCTGAAATCCTGATAACCAAAAATTTGAATAATTCGAAAAAATAGAAATTGCCCATAAATAGCTAAGTAATATTGTTATATACTTTTAATTTAAGAAAAAATAAATACGATATTAGGTAAGGAAAACACACACAGAAAAAAAAAATCTGAAAATTGAGCAAAACGAGGAAACAATTTCTAAGAATTTTCAAGGAGCTAAATTTAATATAACATCCGAAGAGCAAACAAACACTGATCTGTGCGTAAAATTTAAAATATTTTTACCTAAAAAGTAACTCGATAGATGCTGTATATAAGTCGTTATAACGAAAACTATCACAAGCTTTAAAGAATATACCAATTTTACACCTAGAATTTAGAATAATCTGAATCCTCTTAATGGGGATCTAATATGTTATACGGTAATAGAAACTATTTTTAAACAATCATAAAATAATTATATCTTGCTTACCTTAAATTTTAATCTTGCATAAAATACTAGATGAATATTTTAGATAATATCAAATTCAGCTGTATAACATTTAGAAAGAAAAACGATAAATTATTCTTTGCAGCAAGAAAAATTATGCTTGACGTTTTTCAGCGAAACGTACGACTTAACTGATTCACCCCGGAACAAATTTCTCGCAAAACAAATGATTGATAAACACATGTTTCAGAATCGATGGGGGGGGGGGGGGGTTCCATGAATTCTATAATGGCCCACCGATGTTTCAAGATGTCTTTTGAGACCTGTCCTCGTCCAAGGTACTTTAAACATATCGTCCAAGGTACTCGTCCAAGGTACTTTAAACATGGTCCTCGTCCAGCTTTCTAATTACTTTCAATGCGAACACCTGTGCTCGGGATAGATGTGAAAGAAGTCCTTTATTTATGTGTCTGGGTGATTAGAGGAGATGATTTCCGGATTTGAGCTTAGGAAAATAATTAACAAGGGATGGGTATCCTGGCACGACAATTCTAGGTGAAATCCCATCGCTTCAAGCAAAGTGCCCTCTCTCATCGGAGTTTTCATGGAATAGTTAACAAAAACCAGTTTCACATAAAAGCCTTTGCAGTTCACAGATAATGGTCAATATGCCGCCCCCTAGACGTACTTTTGATGGCTGTAATGGACGCCCGGTGTGCTAAAGTAATTAGTTGTTACTTGTGTTGCAAGATAAACAATTAGGAGCGACATACTGGAAGCAATTCCATTTAGCCCTCTAGTCCTCTTTTTTTCACGGGGAGAATGAATGAGAGCCGTTTTCACTCTTTTATTATCTGGGACCAAATGTTTAATTTTTTTTCAGTGTTTTTGTTTTGCCTACATCTGCCTTTGTAAATGCTGCTGCTCGCGTACCAGAACTTCTTTTTATTTAAGACCCAGAACTTTTGTTTAAGATAATTTTTTTATTAAGAGTTTTTTATTTAAGTTGACTGATATGCCGCCCTTAAAATGTGCCGCCCCAAGCAAGTGCTTCCTTTGCTGGTGCCTTAAGCCGGCCCTGTGCTCAGCATTAAGAAAAGTACATGGAATGAAAATTCATTGAACTCATTGCAGGGTTAGATTCAAATTTGTTACTTTCAAAACGCGCATGACTGTATATGAAGAAAGTGTACTGTATCTGTTAAAATTAAAACCGTAACTTCTGTTACTGAAATGTAAAGCTACACAGAATGGTGATGGACAAAATCATGATTTCATCGCAGCAGAACACATTTAAATCAACAAATTCTGTTATTTTTATTCTAAAACATGCAATCGAAACTTCACATATCAGAGGAAAAACTCAATACAATACTTTATATAGTACAAGTGATTTCTAATGCCATGTCAAACAAGTAAATAATCCATTATACTTGCAATATATGACAATACTACATTTTTACATGCAATTAATTTGTTGTACTTTACAAAAACATTTATTACTTTAACGGATTTCCGAGATGCAGATATCTTTTAAGATAGCTAAAAAAACACTTAGAAAGTTTGCTGAGATATTATAAACAGCATAACTCATCTAGTACTCATTTAGCCTTTTTGTGACATACAAACACCTTTTAAAAGCATTATGCAAAATAAAAATATAATCATGCAAGTATATATGAAGCGTAGATAACATAAAAATAAAGGAAACAAATTTTAAAAGTCAATGCATAACCAACAATGATACATTTTAGGCTTATGAAAAACCGGCAGGAACGAGATGATATTTTAAGAAAAAAATTGTTAAATGTTGTCAGATTAATGTTTAAGGCATAAGGTCAACATAATATGTAATTAAATAAGAAAACTTACTTCAATTCTCTACGAAAAAGCTATCCATATAAAGGAAGCTATAAAAGAATCCATAGCATAGTATTCAATGCAGGAATCTACCGAACCGTGTCATATCACGTGACTTTTTCGCCACAATTTATGATTTAGCGCTCAAACATGGCTTTCTAGTCAGCCCTTTCGCCAAAGATCACCTGGCGGCCATCCTGGGTTCTGTACGCACCACCGATTCTGAATACGCTGTTTTTACAATCAATGAGTTGCGCATTTATTGTATAAATTTTGCACACGTTAAGGGTGTGTTTAAAAAGTTAACTGAATGGTCATCTCCGTTAACAATAGAGCATGGGCACGTGACGTCACACGCAAACTCAACTGGCAAGCGCGAAATTTGTAAGGGCAAAACATTCGGATTCTCCTATTGTGAACCAGTAGATTTCTGTATTTTAACCAGCTTTATACTTGCTGTTTTAATAAAATTATTCATTATTTCACATCTATTACTGGTCAAGTATAGTGTAAATTATCCCATTTCATTCTTTCTTTTGTTTTATGCTGCATTTTTAAGTTTATGAACCTATTTCTTGCTTTGATGCAATACCATAAATTTAGATGGCCGTTTCAATGTTACAGGGAAGACACAGCAGATTTAAATAACGGCTATCCTAATTTCAATATTTTTATACTTTTTTAAAAACACCAAATTGTTTGAATTAAAAAATATATAGATATTGAATGTTAACTGAGTGCATTATTATTCATAGGTTAATTTTTCTTTTCATGTGCATAGTTTTGATTGGCAACTTAGTAATTAAAATTGATAAATTGTATCTAAAAAGGTAAATCGTTACTTATGAAAATCTTTTAAGTGTAATTGTGTTTTCATTTTTCACTTGCTGTTTTAAGAAAACTTCTTATTTGACGTACATTGGTTAAATATTATTGTGAAAATTGTTACATTTCATTCTTCTATTTATTTAATGCTGCATATTTAAGGCTTATTAACCTGTTTCTTGTATTGATGTGATACAACAAATTGCAATATGTGAGTAATAAAGTAAATATAAATATCAGCTGTCCTAATTGAATTATATTTTTATAAAATCATAACATGAAAATTGTTTGCATTTTTAAAAGTAATATAATTTTAAATAATTAAGTGTATTACTATATATTTAAAGATTTATTCATGTACGTAGTTTGATTGACATTATAGTAATAAAATTTGATTAATTGAATTTAAAGTAAATTCTTTAAGTGGAATTTTTTTTTTAGGGGGGGGGGGATTTGTTAAATAGATGTAGCTAATCTCCCTAAAATTAGTAAGAGACCTTCAAGTAAAAGTTATACTGTTTTGCACATCAACTTTCTAAATTTGGTAGGTCGGTGCTTTTCAAACCGTACAAGTTCTATGTAACCGTTTTAACTTAGCACATTTAAGAAATACTATAATGCCTTAATGAGTGGGAGATCACTTCCCATATCATGTATACTATGAAATGTATCATAAGGTTCAGTGAATCATATTTTAAGTTGATAAGCATCATGTAATATTAATAGATTTTGTGCATGAATATTATACCTATCTCCGATGTTTACAGTCCAAACGGATATTTGCTCTTTTATTCTATTATATATTGTGCTGTGCTTTATTTGATTACCTTTTACATACTCTGCAAACATTTCAAAATTTGAAGCAAATAATTTAAAAATTTGATTATTAAACAGTAAACAAAATACTTTCAAAATTTATTCGGAGGCATTCTTTATTTTAACAGTTATAAGGATTGCATGAAATTAATAGTGCATGGTTTAATTGTATTATTTGAGCGTTTTTTTTTTCTTTATTGTAGTAGCTTTAAGGATTGCATGAATTTCATTTAAATAATGCATTCGGCCACTGAAATTGCTGCTAATACCCTAGGGTGAGTCAGGTGACCTGGGTTTTCTACACTACATACATCATTGTTAATAAATGCATTCATTAAATTTGCATTACTGTATTCTTTTCTTCACTGTTACTTTTGAATGTGTTTCTTCCCATCTAGATTACCAGCAAGAAAGTTTTTATTAACTTTGGCTCAGAAGTATCTGCATTTTTGCTCCCTTTCCTGTCATCCAAATGAGTACTAATCAGCTTTGCTGCTAATTTAAAGTTCAGCAAACTTTCTAACACTTTTTTGGATTTTGCCTCACCATACGAAGACTGGAGTTACATGTATCATGTATGGAAAGATGGAATTTATATTTGGAGATCACTCATCTATGTCTGTAGATCAGATCCTGCAAATGTCATCTTATCAATTATTTTTCTATATTTTGTTATTGCAGAGCCTGTACTACAAGTAACATTTTTAATTTTGATAATTATAAAATTGCTATGAAATGTCGTGTCTATTTACTCAGTAAAATATATACCAACCTTGTGCATACCATTTTATAGAATTTTTCATCCTGCTTGAAGTAACTAATTTCGGATTATTTTTTTAAATTAGTGTAATCCAAACCAAAATCCAAAATACCAAAATCCCTGAAAATGGTTTGCATGTGGTATTTACCAACAGTGTGTTGACCCGTTGACTGCTATGTTGGAATTTTTGGATTAAATACCTTAGTAATTGGAATGTAAGTTTTATCTTATAATTATATAGTAAAACTAATTTTTTACTTAAAGTATTTATCATTTAAAAATTGTTTTAGGATGAATTTTTTACAATGATTTATTTGTATTATTGGTTTTGTATAAGCTAATAATGCATATATCACGCTGTTTGTTCTAACTAGAATTTCAAGATTGGTTTCCTTTATTCTTGTGATCAATGCTTCACATTTTCATTCGCAATTACATTTTCATTTAACATATGTTTTTTAAAAGAGTATTATATTTTGCTTAATGTCATAGAAAAACTCGGCAAAATTTCTATAGTGTTTTCTTGCTATACATAATAAACGAAGATGTGTGTATGTGCAGTCTGTAGTGAGAAATCTAAACGTTGTACAGCCATGAAATTTGGTACACATGTACTTCATGACCCAGGACATTATTTCTCAGCTAGAGTTTGTTGTTCTGGCTGTTATAAGCAATCATATTATTATTGCATTCTTCAAATTTAGTTCACCGGAACTTACAGTAAGAACTTTTAACTCACCGGAACTTTTGTTATAAGTGGGCAATATTTTATTAATATGCCCACTTATAACAAAAAAATATATAAATAAATAAATACACAGGTACTTCAGGACCTAGGCCGATGAGCTTGTAAGATTCTATTTTGTTGCCGTTGTGGTTGTTAGAAGTGGGTCGAAAACCCAAACCACTCGACTCGCCCAGAAGCATGAGCAGCAAATTGAGTAGCCGGTGTTATAAGTGGGTATATTATTAAAGTGTTTTTAAATTTCATTCATTGGAACTTATAGCACATTGTTGAAAACCAAAGAGCACTTTAATAATATGCCCGCTTAAAACAAAAAATAAAATAAACTGTTGCATGAGTACACTACGTCATGACGCTCGGACAATGCGGGGTGCATTTTCTAGTATTATATATTTTGTTTAAAATGCTGAAAAGGAAATTAGTTAAAATATCTCTCTTAGTATATTTTATTTTGATTAAATTTACAAAAATTTGATAATTAAAAATATCTGACACTAAAATAATTTACTTTTGAAAAAGTTACTTATATATTGATGTGAATAAAAAACATGTATATTTAGAGTATATGTTGTGGATATCTGAATGTTACGGAAATCCAGATAAGGAATCCGAAGGTATACGGAAAAAACAATCCATCATTGCTGCAGAAAATGAAACACTCTGTGGTAACCTAACATGGTAGCAAGGCAACAGCCAACCGTCCTGGGACCCAATAGTTCCTTAAGTTATTAAGAAGCCTACGCAAAATTTTGGCTGCTGAAAACCTGTAAAACTAATTTGATGTACCAAATTAATTTATAATTTGCACAAATATAGCTCGATAATTGACAACTGTAAAAAAATAAGTGGTGGCTCCAGTCTGATGGAGTTGAAATGGTATTGTTTGAATACATTTTGCAAAATAAAACTCCAGTAAAATTTAATACTCTACGCATGGTTTTATGCCATTTGGTCAAAGCTGGTCAGCAGCGAGTAAAAGTAAGAAAAATGTAAAACAGATACTTTTTAAGTTTTTTTAAAAAAAAGGTTTAAAATATTAAAATTATTTTTATATAATAGGGGGCTCTGCCTCCTGCTTGCTCAACTGTCACCTCTGAGAGCAGAGGCCGGAGCACTAACTTTTGACGTCTCGGCTTGTAGGCCCACTGTGAGTAGGTCTTCCAGATTGCGATCGGAGCTTTTGCTATTTGCTTCCCTTTTAATTCTCTATTCGATGTAAAGGATTAATAATTTGTCAGTAAATCAAATAATATTCATGAAATTTGGAAGTATTATCGATAATGTACATTAAAATGGGTGATTTACAATATTAATGTTGCTGTACATTTCCTTAAAATGAAATATTTATAATGTCTCAAATTCACTCTGGGAGCAAAGATGAAATGATTCCATTCAGTTAGTGTTTTAATAAAAGTTTGAAAAAGAACCCTGTATATTTATTGCTTAACCAGGCATTTTATTTGAATAATTCTTCAGTACATTCAGCTAAAGTATACATACTTACAGGTATGTATACTTTAGCTGCAGAAAAGTATGCAGAAACTAAAATGATTACTGAATACTATCTTTATATATATCATAAGATAATCATTAAAAAGAAACTCAGAATTTAACTTTCAATATGCTTACGTATTTATTTATTTTTATTTCATTTTATTTTATTAATTTTTTGTTGTTGTTATTATAAATTATAAAATGATTTAGAGTTAAGATGAAATACTAGATGACTGTCATTCATTAACCTAGGCACTATAATTTGCAGAAGTTCAGGTTTTCTAATATAGCACATCTTATATCCCTTTTTTTACTACCACACATTAACAAATTGTAAACAATTTTGCTTAATTATAGAGTTTGAAATACCTCAGGGGCTTTGAAAATTTAATAAAGTTGTATAATAGAACTTTTTGGTATTAATATTTCATTTACAATTCCATTGAAGTGAAAATGTAAGAAAGATTAAATTAGCTTTGTATTATTAAAATAACATTAACTATAATATAATGAAATATGTAATGGCAACTTGAAATTGTAAGTTGGTTACTTTGCTTTTTTCCAAGTAATTTTAATAATTTTCGGTAACATAATAACTCGCTACATAAAAAAAATCGGATGTGGGCAACACATGACTTTCCTTATACAATGCAATGAAGTTACTATTTTTACAATAAAAAAATAGGTTTTTCTTATAGTAGCTATTTATATTCTTTCCCAGAAATTTAATTTTCGTCAATTAGTCATCAATTTCACCGATTTAGTGTCATTTTTATCCATTTGGCGAGATTTTCGTTAATTCGGCAACATTTAAAAAAGTCGCCAAGTTGGCGACATTTCGCCAAATTTGGCGCCAAAATCTCGCCAAGCGTTATGGACAGAAAAATAAGTTATTCTTATAGTAGATAAATAACTATTGGCGTTCCAATACAAAAGTATTACTCAAAGTATCTTTTCTCATGAATGAAACGAGCTAGATCCACGAGAATGATGTCACCCAATTTATCGCATGATATTACATATGAAAAGTGAACATGTTTCTCAACAGTTAATATATTTTTTTAATTTATGGAATTTTTGATAAATTTATTTAAAAAATGTACAATATCTCGAGAACGGTTCATACTAGCGTTCTAAAGTTCATGTTAATCGGTTTCTAAGGAAAAATTACATTAGAAATGTCTATTTCCGTAGCTTTATTAAAGGTTTTGATTTTTTGATGATTTTTTCAAAATTTCACTCAATAATTTAGAGGGTTCTGAACATTCGATTACGTTTAAAAACAATAGGCTTCCAGTATTCCCGGATTGCGAATTTTGTGCCAAATTTCGTTCGAATCGGTCCATTTGTTCGTCAGTTATCGTCTCCACAGACTCACTGACACACACACACACACACACACACACACACACACACACACAGACATCACCTCAAAAATGTTTGATTCGTGATCAGGGATGCTTGAAACGTGCTCTCCCGTCGAAAACTCGAATTCGAATTTTCGACACCGTCACAATGCTTTACTTATACATTATGTATGTAAGGAAAGTAAAAATGTGCACAACCTAAACACAAATGACTTCTTAACCCATTCATTTAAAATTTCAGCATACTATAACAAATAATAAAAAATATACATGCAATATATTAAGATGCTAAATCTTTTATATGCAATTACTTACTTATCAAACGGTTAAAAATATGTTATTTGATGTGTGAAATATTACATTTTACATTATTTTACTTTCATAACTTCAGTATAGCATTTTTATTGCTACGATTTCTTACTATTGACAATATCTTAAAAAGAGAATGACATTTTTTTTATCTATATAAATAAAATTGAAAATACATCTATCTGCCTGTGTGTTTATCTATCTCATCATCATGGTAGAACTGCTGCATCGAATTTCATGAAAATTTTGTGGGTAGCCTTGAAATAGCCTTACTTAAAATTTTGTCCATGTTTCGAGTTTCTAGGACCAGGGATTGTCGAGATATGAATAAAAATCCCACAATTAAACCTTTCATAAAAATAGAATGATGCAGATGATATATTTCCCGCAAATTTATTAAGAAAATTATATCATGATGCTTAGCAACGCAATTGAATCAAATGTGTTTATTTGGCAGACGATTATTATTAAATTTTTCTCGATTTAAATAATAAAGACATTGAAATAAAAGAAAATTTTATAGCCATTTTTATACCATTTTAGCGCTTTCATTTTAGTATATATTGATCCAATTTCATATATATTTTATAATTTGTTTTCAAACGAGGATGTTTTATTCTTCAGATCTGCTTGAAGATAATTCTGTATAGAAAACACAGAAAGGAGAATTAAACTCAGAAGAATTAAGTGAAGGGAGAATTAAATGAAATATTTTAATAGAATGTTTTGAGTAAGAATGTCATTTAGAATACTTCAAGAATTTGCATATATTTTAAATCATGGACAATGTCGGGCATATCTGCTATTAACAGTATACATAAAATTGTATGCTGTACATATATCTGTCTGTTTATTATCTCAGCACGGTAGAACTCACTATTTTCTTTTCATTAGAATTATTATAAAATTTCAAAAGGAGACTCCAAATATTAAAACTTCACATCAAATTCTGAATTTTAAGTTTCTTGTATTATATAATCAGTACGAAGAACAGACATACTGCTAGTCTATTATAAAATATCACACAACTAACAACATTGTTAAAATAATTTTAAAATATTTGCAGGAAACTGAATTATTTATGACAACATATTAAGTGCACTAGGTAAATGCAATGAATGACACAAGCTAACCTGATAAGATATACATTTTATACATTGAATGATTTTAAATACTTCACAATGACTTAACAAAACTTAACTTTACAAGTGCTTAGGCAGTTTCTTAATTAATGTGACAACAATGAAATTTTAAAACAAACTAAGAAAACTCTAAAAGGTTTGTTGACTTTATAATTAGCAACAAAACAATTTATAATCCAGTTAGCTTTAATTGAATAGCAATAATTTGAATGCCATATATTTAAAATTCTAAGTAATTTTAAATGACATGATAATAAGCAAAAAATGGTAAGCACTTACTTCAAAAGAGCATTTCAAGTATCCAATTAGTATTATACACTAATGTGTAATAAGGTAATTAGTAATCCAATATAATAAGGTATGTAATCAAAGGTATGCAGGTCAAAATCCTTATTAAATCATGAACTAACATATTATACACTCAAAAATACGAAAAGGTCATTGTCTAGAAAAAAAACCGTTGTACATCCACGAACGCGAGCCCACGTACTACACATACTTCTTTGTGTGGGTTACTAGGGGAGAACTTTACAGAAAAATTCAGCCGGGGAAATTCGAAGACCAAATTTGGGCCTATAGCTCCTACATTTCGAAGTGAGAGGGGGTCAGTAATTCGGCTTCTACTAGCGGGGGTGACGGCTCAACCCCCTTCGGAAAGCTTTTCCCCTACTTGCTGCACTCGCTTCATATCTATCTTTCCTAAAAATCCTACTTTCAAAAATCTCTTTTCTATCCCTGCCTGTTTTCCACAGGAGGTAAAAGCAGGGATTTTTCTTAGCCCAGGGAATCCAAAAACTGAATTCCTTGATCCTGAGCTCGCTTCGCGAGCTATTTCATGTAAAACTAAAGTTTAAATCCATAAACGGTTTATTTAATCGTATTACCCTATTATTTCTCTATAAATGTACCAAATTTCATATTTTTGTATGCTATAGTTTTTTCGGTACGAGACAGAGAAATCGCTAGGCGTGCCGATACGAAAAAAAAAGTTCACTTCAGAAGTGCATAAGAAGTAAAATATCTTAAAAACTATATAGAAATTACAAAAAGGAGCTTTGTTCTGCAAAAATTCACCCATGTAGGTACCTGCCTGCAAAAATTCGTGATCTTGCTATTGTTAGTCTATCCAGAACGCAAACTCGCAGCTCAAATATTTTGTCTTTGACTTTGACATTAAATGTTTCTTAAACTACAATATATATCCAAAAACGATTTATTTCAGCGTATTCCCCATAGCTTTGTCTGCAAGTGTACCAAATTCCATATTTTTATATGCAATAGTTTTTGCAGTACGAAGCAAAGAATCTCGAGAAATGAGAAATTTGTCAAACAAACTACTTTTTTTTTAATATAGAGAGATTCATAATCTGGTCAATATTTTCAACAAAACAATTAAAAATTGTTTACATTTTCATCTAATAGGTTCAGCGGTATAAGCATCCAAAGAGTTTACATTTTTCGTAATGCTTCAATTTTTGCCACAGATACTCTAAACATAGATGTTATTCACATCAAAAATTAAAGTCGGCCAAGCAATATAGTCTATATATTAAATGTTTATAATAATTTGAAACAAAGTTTTCATTATGAGGAATTGATAGTTTGAGTTTCAATCAATAGATTCCTGGAATTCAAAATCCAAAATCTAATTATGATTTTCATATGTCGATAATATATTTAACTTTATTTAATATATTTAAGTATGTCAAGTATACACATGTTCCTTATTTGTTGTTTAGTATCACCGCCACCTATAAATCATTTGAATCGCCAAACGCAAATAGAATATTTTTTCCTTGAATAAAAGTTAATTTCCAAGAAAATAATTTTTTACTTTTTAATTAAAACAATCTTCTTACACGATCTCTGTAAAATTGTGTTGCAAAGGATTTTCAAATTTTGAAATATAACTGAACAAGATACAATTTTTTATGATTATTCAAAATCTTAAATATTATTCCCAGATTATTTAACAGCTATGTTATACCGGAAGAAGGTGTAGGAGGATAAGTATTATATTAAAGCATTCCCTGTATTTGGTACCATTACGTGAACAAAAGTTTTGTCAAAAAGTTCATGCATTTCAAGAAATATTTAGTTAGCAAACATATTTCCTAAACAGGATGATTAGGACAAGCTAGAAGCGTCGCCAGAAAATATTTGTGGAGGAGGAGGTGGTAACAAAATATTTTGTTTCTATTCCTCCAAATCTTCCCTGGGGTTATGACTACCAAATTGCCACTTGACGACACCACTGAAATAAGCATGAGGAGGCATGGCAACAGAGAAAACTTTCCAGAAACAGAAGTTGAGACCATTTTTTTTTTCTGAATTTTAATTGAGATAACTTCTGTACCAAATTTCTGATCATTTCAAAGTGTTGATTTATTCATATGAATTGACAGACAGGCAAATTATCTCTTATGCACATAAGTAGAAACCAATAATACGAATAACATTGTAAAAAATTCACCCTAAAACAATTTTTAAATAATTTTAGATAAATACTTTAAGTAAAAAATTAGTTTTATTACATAATTAGAAGATAAAACTTACTTCCAATCACTAAGGTATTTAATCTGAAAATTCCAACGCTGCAGTTGGAATTTTCAGACAACAAACAATGGATCAACAAACTGTTGGCAAATACAGCCTGTAAACTCCAGTCTTCGTATGTTGAAGCGGAATCCAAGAAAGTGTTAGAAAGCTTGCTAAACTTTAAATTAGCAGCAAAGCTGACTAGCACACATTTGGATGTGTAATGTCCTCATGAGATAGCAGGAAAGTGAAAAATTGCAGACACTTCTGGGCCAAAATAAATAAGCTTTCCTCTGGCTGGTAATCTAGCTGGGAAGAAACACACTTAGCAGTAACAGTGAAGAAAGAAATTCATAGAGTAATGCAAATTCAATGAATTCATGCATTAACCATGATGCATATAATGTATTAATATAATTCTCTAAATGAAATTCATGCAATCTTTAAAACTACTACAATAAAGAAAAAAAGAAAGAACTTCAGCCGACAGAATAGAAAAATTCAAATTACTTCCTCGAAAAGCTCGAATAGACTGAACTTTACTTGTCTAAAAATAATTAAGATGAGATATAAACCATCTTAAGTTAAAATAATTTATTTGTAGAATTGCAACATATAAGTAATGTTATTAACTTTACGTATATAAAAATAAATAAGTTGAGATACAAGCTTTCTTAAGTTAAAATAATTTAGCTATAGAAATAAATGGAACATATAAGTAATGTTTATTTGAAATAGAAGATTAAGACAGTTTTATGCATGTTTGCAATTTACAAATAAACAACCATTTTAACAACATGTTCATGAGATAAATGTGAAAAATATTGTGTACAGAAACGAAAATATAATTAAGCAAATTTCATTACATAACTTAAACGTTTAGTTATAAAACATGTGCAAGATACTTCGCTATATAACACAATAGTACTTAGCTATATAAAACGATAGTAAACTAAATATGAACTAAACTGAGGTGACGTATTCATACTCTCTTAGTGACTTGTAATTTTTCAATGTCACTTCATCATAGACATTATTGCCGTGTGATTTAAGATATATATAAATATCCCTTAGAATCTTTTGCCCTTAGAATCCTGCGCATTCTACTACGCAGGCTCTTTATTTACATTCGTGACCATGCTCTATTTTATCTAATCTAACGTAAAATGTAGCGTAGAATTGCAAACAAAACCCGGACATGAATCTATGGGAGAATCTTTACAGTAACGTTTTACATTTGCCGCCATCTGTCGGTCGAAAATATAACTAAAGTTCTCGCAAATTGAATTTGACACATTTCCAATACAAGTGGTAAAAAAAATCTGATGTTGGCTGCCCATGGCTTTCCCTGCATACTTATATCCACGTTCTTTTTATTTTAATTAAATTTAATTCACTTTTAATTCAATTTTCGTTCTCATTCGGTAACTGGACTTATTTTCAAAGATGGCGTAGTGAAAATGAGAAAAACTAAAATATCTCGAAAACGGCAAGCCCTAGTGTAATGGAGTTGGTCTTATTCTTTTCATCGTTAAAAATTACGTATGAAGCAAGCATTTAATGGATATATTTGAGCATACGTAGTTTTTATTTTAGATTTTGAAGATTTTTGCGGACCATTCTGCAAAAAAAACAGGTTATTTTTTTTTCGAATCGTACCAAAATCTAATCAGCACCAGGGTAACCCACAAGTGACTCATCAACCAAATTTTGTGAAATTCGGTCCATTAGTTTTTCAGTTACAGTGGATACAAGATTTTGCGGGCCATTTCGCAAAAAAAGGCGGGTTCTTTTATCCCGAATCGTACCCAAAACTAATCAGCACCAGAGTCGCCTACAAGTGACTTACCTACCAAATTTTATGAAATTCGGTCAATTACTTTTTTAGTTAATTTGTTAGTCAGTGATTGGGCCTGCAAAAACTATTTTTCTAGAATAAGAAAAATAGTTTTCTCTTATTCTAGAGGTGTCGAAACGTGTAAATCCGTCGAAAACCCGAGTTGCGATTTTCGGCATGATTCCAATACTTTCCCTATACATTACCATGTATTGCAGGGAAAGTAAAAATCTGATGTGGGCAGCACATGACTTTCCCTGCAGACTTATGTCCACGTTCTCTTTATTTTAATTAAATTTAATTCACTTTTAATTCAATTTTCGTTCTCATTCGGTAACTGGACTTATTTTCAAAGATGGCGTAGTGAAAATAAGAAAAACTAAAATATCTCGAAAACGGCTAGCCCTAGTGTAATGGAGTTGGTCTTATTCTTTTCATCGTTAAAAATTACGTATGAAGCAAGCATTTAATGGATATATTTGAGCATACGTAGTTTTTAATTTAGATTTTGAAGATTTTTGCGGGCCATTCTGCAAAAAAAAACAGGTTATTTTTTTTTCGAATCGTACCAAAATCTAACCAGCACCAGGGTAACCCACAAGTGACTCATCATCCAAATTTTGTGAAATTCGGTCCATTAGTTTTTCAGTTACAGTGGATACAAGATTTTGCGGGCCATTTCGCAAAAAAAGGCGGGTTCTTTTATCCCGAATCGTACCCAAAACTAATCAGCACCAGAGTCGCCTACAAGTGACTTACCTACCAAATTTTATGAAATTCGGTCAATTACTTTTTTAGTTAATTTGTTAGTCAGTGATTGGGCCTGCAAAAACTATTTTTCTAGAATAAGAAAAATAGTTTTCTCTTATTCTAGAGGTGTCGAAACGTGTAAATCCGTCGAAAACCCGAGTTGCGATTTTCGGCATGATTCCAATACTTTCCCTATACATTACCATGTATTGCAGGGAAAGTAAAAATCTGATGTGGGCAGCACATGACTTTCCCTGCAGACTTATGTCCACGTTCTCTTTATTTTATTTAAATTTAATTCACTTTTAATTCAATTTTCGTTCTCATTCGGTAACTGGACTTATTTTCAAAGATGGCGTAGTGAAAATAAGAAAAACTAAAATATCTCGAAAACGGCTAGCCCTAGTGTAATGGAGTTGGTCTTATTCTTTTCATCATTAAAAATTACGTATGAAGCAAGCATTTAATGGATATATTTGAGCATACGTAGTTTTTATTTTAGATTTTGAAGATTTTTGCGGGCCATTCTGCAAAAAAAAACAGGTTATTTTTTTTTCGAATCATACCAAAATCTAATCAGCACCAGGGTAACCCACAAGTGACTCATCATCCAAATTTTGTGAAATTCGGTCCATTAGTTTTTCAGTTACAGTGGATACAAGATTTTGCGGGCCATTTCGCAAAAAAAGGCGGGTTCTTTTATCCCGAATCGTACCCAAAACTAATCAGCACCAGAGTCGCCTACAAGTGACTTACCTACCAAATTTTATGAAATTCGGTCAATTACTTTTTTAGTTAATTTGTTAGTCAGTGATTGGGCCTGCAAAAACTATTTTTCTAGAATAAGAAAAATAGTTTTCTCTTATTCTAGAGGTGTCGAAACGTGTAAATCCGTCGAAAACCCGAGTTGCGATTTTCGGCATGATTCCAATACTTTCCCTATACATTACCATGTATTGCATAGAAAGTAAAAATCTGATGTGGGCAGCACATGACTTTCCCTGCAGACTTATGTCCACGTTCTCTTTATTTTAATTAAATTTAATTCACTTTTAATTCAATTTTCGTTCTCATTCGGTAACTGGACTTATTTTCAAAGATGGCGTAGTGAAAATAAGAAAAACTAAAATATCTCGAAAACGGCTAGCCCTAGTGTAATGGAGTTGGTCTTATTCTTTTCATCATTAAAAATTACGTATGAAGCAAGCATTTAATGGATATATTTGAGCATACGTAGTTTTTATTTTAGATTTTGAAGATTTTTGCGGGCCATTCTGCAAAAAAAAACAGGTTATTTTTTTTTCGAATCATACCAAAATCTAATCAGCACCAGGGTAACCCACAAGTGACTCATCAACCAAATTTTGTGAAATTCGGTCCATTAGTTTTTCAGTTACAGTGGATACAAGATTTTGCGGGCCATTTCGCAAAAAAAGGCGGGTTCTTTTATCCCGAATCGTACCCAAAACTAATCAGCACCAGAGTCGCCTACAAGTGACTTACCTACCAAATTTTATGAAATTCGGTCAATTACTTTTTTAGTTAATTTGTTAGTCAGTGATTGGGCCTGCAAAAACTATTTTTCTAGAATAAGAAAAATAGTTTTCTCTTATTCTAGAGGTGTCGAAACGTGTAAATCCGTCGAAAACCCGAGTTGCGATTTTCGGCATGATTCCAATACTTTCCCTATACATTACCATGTATTGCAGGGAAAGTAAAAATCTGATGTGGGCAGCACATGACTTTCCCTGCAGACTTATGTCCACGTTCTCTTTATTTTATTTAAATTTAATTAACTTTTAATTTAATTTTCGTTCTCATTTGGTAACTGAACCTATTTTCAAAGGTGGCCGTAGAGAAAATACGAAAAAACTAAAATATCTCGAGAACGGCTAGTCCTAGTGTAATGGAGTTGGTCTTATTCTTTTCTTCGTTAAAAATTACGTATAAAACAAGTATTTAATGGATATATTTGAGCATACGTAGTTTTTTTATTTTAGATTTTGGCGATTTTTGAGGGTCATTTCGTAAAAAAAGGCAGGTTGTTCTTTTCCGAATCATACAAAAATCTAATCAGCACCAGATCATCCTACAAGTAACTTATCTATCAAATTTTGTGACATTTGGTAGATAAGGTGACAGACACACACAGACGTCACGCTAAAAATAGTTTTTTCGTATTCTAGAGGTCTCGAAACGTGTAGATCCGTCAAAAACCCGAGTTGCGATTTTCGGTATGATTCCAATACTTTCCCTATACATTACCATGTATTGCAGGGAAAGTAAAAAATCTGATGTGGGCAGCACATGACTTCTGCAGACTTATATTCACGTTCTCTTTATTTAATTAAATTTATTTCACTTTTAATTCAATTTTCGTTTTCATTCGGTAACCAGACTTATTTTTAAAGGTGGCGTAGAGAAAATACGAAAAACTAAAATATCTCGAGAATGGCTAGTCCTAGTGTAATGGGGTTGGTCTTATTCTTTTCGTCGTTAAAAATTACGTATTAAACGAGCATTTAATGGATATATTAGTATACCTAGTTCTTTAGTTTAGATTTTGACGATTTTGCGGGCCATTTTGCAAGAAAAGGCAGGTTATTTTTTCCGAATCGTACCAAAATCTAATCAGCACCAGTGTGACCCACAAGTGACTCATCTACCAAATTTTGTAAAACTCGGTCCATTAGTTTCTCAATTAGAGTGGATACAAGCTTTTGCGGATCATTTCGCAAAAAAAGGCTGGTTCTTTTATCCTGAATTGTACCCAAAACTAATCAGCACCAGATTCGTTCACAAGTGACTTACCTACCAAATTTTATGATATTTGGTCAATTACTTTTCTAGTTAGAGCGGATACAAAATCTGCACAGAGAGACACACACACACAGACGTCACGCTAAAAATGGTTTTTTCGTATTCTAGAGGTCTCAAAACGTGTAGATCCGTCGAAAACTCGAGTTGCGATTTTCAGCATGATTCCAATACTTTCCCTATACATTACCATGTATTGCAGGGAAAGTAAAAATCTGATGTGGGCAGCACATGACTTTCCCTGCACTCTTATATCCACGTTCTATTTATTTCAATTAAATGTAATTCACTTTTAATTCAATTTTCGTTCTCATTTGATAACTGGACTTATTTTCAAAGGTGGGGTGGAAAATACGAAAAAAACTAATATATCTCGAGAACGGCTAGTCGTAGTGTAATGGGGTTGGTCTTATTCTTTTCTTCGTTAAAAATTACGCATTAAACAAGCATTTAATGGATATATTTGAGCATACGTAGCTTTTTAGTTTAGATTTTGGCAATTTTTGCGGGCCATTCTACAAAAAAAGGCAGGTTATTTTTTTCTGAATCGTACCAAAATCTAATCAGCACCAGGGTGACCTATACGTGACTCATCTACCGAATTTTGTGAAATTCGGTCCATTAGTTTTTCAGCTAGAGTGGATACAAGCTTTTGCGGGCCATTTCGCAAAAAAAGGCGGGTTCTTTTATTCCGAATCGTACCCAAAACTAATCAGCACCAGCCCCGCCCACAAATGACTTACCTACAAAATTTTGTGAAATTCGGTCCATTAGTTTTTTAGTTAGAGTGGATACAAAATCTGCACAGACAGACACACAGACAGACACACACACAGACGTCACGCTAAAAATAGTTTTTTCGTATTCTAGAGGTCTCGAAACGTGTAGATCCGTCGAAAACTCGAGTTGTGATTTTCGGCATGATTCCAATACTTTCCCTATACATTACCATGTATTGCAGGGAAAGTAAAAATCTGATGTGGGCAGCACATGACTTTCCCTGCAGACTTATATTCACATTCTCTTTATTTTAATTAAATTTATTTCACTTTTAATTCAATTTTCGTTTTCATTCGATAACTGGACTTATTATCAAAGGTGGCGTAGAGAAAATACGAAAAACTAATATATCTCGAGAACGGCTAGTTCTAGTGTAATGGTGTTGGTGTTATTCTTTTCGTCGATAAAAATTACGTATTAAACGAGCATTTAATGGATATATTTGAATATACCTAGTTCTTTAGTTTAGATTTTGACGACTTTTGCGGGCCATTTTGCAAAAAAAGGCAGATTATTTTTTTTTCGAATCGTACCAAAATCTAATCAGCACCAAGGTAATGTACAAGTGACTCATCTACCGAATTTTGTGAAATTTAGTCCATTAGTTTTTTAGTTAGAGTGGATACAAGCTTTTGCGGGCCATTTCGCAAAACAAAAGGCGGGTTCTTTTATCCCGAATCGTACCCAAAACTAATCAGCACCAGAATCGCCCACAAGTGACTTACCTACCAAATTTTATGAAATTCGGTCAATTAGTTTTCTATTTAGAGTGGATACAAAATCTGCACAGACAGACACACACACAGACGTCACGCTAAAAATGGTTTTTTCGTATTCTAGAGGTCTCGAAACGAGTAGATCCGTCGAAAACTCGAGTTGCGATTTTCGACATGATTCCAATACTTTCCCTATACATTACCATGTATTGCAGGGAAAGTAAAAAAAATGCCTCCTGATCGATTAGAAACTGCCTCAATAATATTCTCAAAAAAGCTTCTTTTTGATTTGTGATGCTCTTTGAAGCAATTGAAGTAGCTTTCATTATTTTTTCAATTTCATCCTCGCAAATAATTGCCCTACGAGAGCGGAGAGAGATTGTAAATAAACCCTGGGCATGATTCTTTTGCCGTGATTCATTCTTTACAGTAACGTTTTATGATATCCTTATATATTAAGATAAAGCCAAACAGATTTGATTTAATTATAATGTTTATACATTTTCGTATAATTAAATATAATTTATTTTCGTATATTTAAGTTTTTTCGTCAAAAATAAAATACTCAATACTCAAAATGATATGGGTTTAGGAAATGTTTGATTTTGCTATTAGCAATTGGCAGCGAGAGTCAAATTTGTCGTATTTATGGTTGAATTTTCTTTCTGGAATATCTCTACTTATAAGATAAGTGAAATTTAACCGTAATTTCATAATTTTCGTTTTAAAATAATCGATATATAAGTATCTGATTTGACATAAGATTTTGACAGTTTTACAGTCTGTTTTTCATAGTTATTGTTTATAGTTTGTATTTTCGTCTTTAAGGAGTTTTTTAATTATTTTTTCGGTTTCAATCACCTGGTTGACCTGCAGGCCCAATCACTTCCATTATCATGCTGAGAGATAGTTTTTAAACGAACAGCATCCCGTTAGGCACCCAGGGTTCTTCCACAACTTTGGTAAAAAATCGATATTTGCACATTTTCTGGTAGCTATTCTAGACGAAGGTTGGTCGCCGTGGCGGCTAGTAAAAAGAATAAGACCAACTCGATCAATCTAGGCCTAGTTTTTTTCGAGATATTTAAGTTTTCTCGCAAGCCTTTCTCAAGATTTTTATTTTTTTTTCGCAATTAAGTTTTTTTTTCTTTAAATACGTCCAGTTACCAAACGAAAACGAAAACTGAATTAAAATGTAAATTCAGTGTAATTACATATAATAATGCTTGTTATGTAGTGCAATTAAATTCAATTTAATGAATTATTATTGAAATAAAGAGAAAATTCTGTAGGGAAAGTCATATGCTGCTCACATTAGATTTTTTACTTCTAGTAACTGAAGACATTATGAACAGTACTTATGACAGTCCTTTCTTTTTAATTAATTCCCTTTGAGACATTTCATAAACATTTTCAACTCTCCATATACTATTCTCAAAATACCTTAAAATCTTCCCTGAATATTCCTAAAATATCAAAACTGTATTGTCAAAGTACTCTGACTTCTCAAATTTTGTGATAACGGTTTTAAAGAAATCACAAATTAAAATTGTACAAACATTGTTCATTATGGGAAAACAATAATCATGAATACAAACATAATTTAGCCAATAATTCAAGAATAATTTTGTCAGTGGTTAGTACACATACACGCGAATTCAGCAATAACTCCAGAAAACACTTGGTTGGTGTGGCAATAAAAATCCACCCATGGTAGAAATGACATGACTACCCTGACGGTTTACCATCAATTTTACTATAGAATATTAATTGATTTAACATGATCATGTTAAATCAATTATCCATTAATCATGTTCCATTAATTCCGAATAATGGAATGAGAACTTTTCCTTTACTCATGATATAACATTTTACTTGACATAAAAACATTCGACGAATTCTCACTTATTACATGACAACAGATATTGAGTATTTAATTTTCATTAAACATGAAGTATTGTCCACCAATCATTAAAAGAAGAAATTGTAACAATTGATTTGAAGCTTACCTTCGGCTGTTTACTTTAAATATAGAAAAAATTTAGTAATCGAGAAAATCTTTCTTTCACAACTCCCTTGGTAAACCTGGAAACAGTTCTGGGAATTTTGAATACATCTGTTGTTCCAACACTCGAAAACAGGAAAAAAATCAGAGTACATAACATCTACTCTTCTTAAAACAGGAATACAACCCGAGAACATTCTTGCTCAACGAGGGCAAGGAAACAACAACGAGGGCAAGGAAAATTAGAGGTTCTTGCTATTCACTCGACGGCACTCTACACTTTACGTCGAAACAGAAAACAAGAACATCTCGAAACCAATTTTGGACACACAGTTTCATTCAGGAACAATTTTTTTCTCTTTCACACCACAGCACTTTCTTTCTGGAAACTCTAACCAATTTCGAAGACTTCTAAGGAAATGAATTTATGCTTACGATAGTTTACGAGATCCAACAAAATCAAAACCTCGAAGATGACACGACATGAAATTCTGGCTACACCAGAATCTCTGGTTACGCCATCCAAATGATGATCGAAGACAATGAATGATGTACATGAATACAATTTCGCAGCACAGAAAATTCCAATTCCTTCGGAAGATGACGCACATTGGCTTTCGATTCGGAAACTCCCTTGGAACAGTTCACCTCACAAGCTAAAAAAGAACTTTTGTTATTAAACGCCTGGGATGATTTCTTTTGCCTGTAGTAAAATAAATCCAAATGCATTTTTCTCAAGTAGTGTAGACCGCATTTCCTTCCTGAGTCAATTTCGGCCCTCACTCTTAATTTTTCGTCATCTTTTTCTACTCCATTTTGTGCCTACTACCGCTTCCTTCCGAGCACTACATCCTGTTAATCATAATAAAAAAAAACGTACAATTTCAATTTAACTGGAGTGTGACTAAAAGCAACTTTCTCATACCATCTTTTTTTTCAAATCTTGGAAGAAAAAATTTGAAAAATCGGTATTGTGGGTCTAAATTATTACAACTATACTTATTACCCATCCCTTCAACGAGCTTGAAAAAATCTTTATATTGGTACCATACTTGCCAATGTAACTTCGGGGCGTAATTTGCCCTCCCCCCCCCCTCCCCCGCACAAGGGGGCTAATGACGTCACGAACAAAATAATTGTATTGCGGCTACTTTTCACAATAATGATTGAAAGTATTAAGCTTCGTGATCATTAAGCCATAAATAAATCCTTTCATGCATGATTATGTCAAGTTTTGTCCTATTCTGCCACGTTAAAAAAATATAAAATTTCGAAGTTTCCGCTCGAATTTAAAAAAAAAATTCTATCTAGTTCTATATTTTTTAAGAACAAAACCGGATATAAAATTTCATGGAAATTCATTAATATTTGTGGCTGTACATAAGAAATCGACCACAGATATCAGACAGACAGACAGACTGACTGACGGATATCACTCCAAAAATAGTCAAAACATGTTCAAGAGGTCTTAAAACATATATAGGTATCAAAATCGAAAACTTTCGTGAAATCAATTTTTTCTCAATACTACGTATAAGAAAGTAAAAATAACAACATCACAATCTCTACCACAAAACATTCTTTGAATTTAGATGAATTGTAAAAACTGATAAAGCAATATTAAGCATATGTTTTACTGTAAGTTTTGCTTCTCGGCTTATTTAGCGACCCCCTATCTAAAAGTTCCCTTTTCCCTGTGTAGGGTCTCAGATACATATTTCACTGTACAAAGTTAAACAATATTAAAAATGGCTGAGCAACTATCATTTATCGAAATTCTGCTGAATAAGTCCGCTATAGAAAAAATGCATTGCAGAATTTTTTGCCGGAAGTAGCTCCGTGAAAACCCCATCATTGGGAACCACTGCTATAATTTATTTCTAGATCCAAAAGTATATTTATACGCGCATATATAACTATTAAGTATTACCGTGAACCTACCTTTCCTAATGACAATACCTGAATGTGCCATTACGGAAGGGTTTGTGCCCTAACTGGATAATGTAAAAATCATTACAATTCTTGGCACTATGGCAACTATCGCATCTTGCGCTCACTTGTTATACGTTTGGGAATTGAATCTGCTTTTATATCTCGTGATGGGAAAAACTTTTCCTGGTGTTTGGCGCTCGTAATGAGCAAAATCATTTTTGTTCGAAACTTTCAAGACTAAGAGCGTTCTCTGTTTTGCCTCCGATTTTCCAGGAGAGTGAATGGTAAGTTGTTTATCGCCTCTTCATGAAAACATTATTTAAAATTATATATATATCGTGTTTTTATAGCCACTAAATTTTCATTCATTTTATGAAGTTCAGCTGTAATAATTTGAGATCAAACATCTGCTCCTAAGCAATATTTGAATGTCTTGATAACTACTATCTTCAAAATCTGAAAAGTCAGTCAAACGTATTCCCTCTTCTTTCAATTGCTTGTACAGGTTAATATCTTTGACAAAGGTTAATATCTTAGATACAAAAATCTGTTGTGAGCAGTACATGATTTTACCTACAGAATCAAATTCAATTCCTCTGTATTGCTTTAATTCATTAAGGTGAAGCTTATTCACTCGCTCTCTGCTCGTAATCATAGGCTGCGTCAGGTTTTCACAATTAGGGGTGCTATGCAATGGTGAGTGCTATGTAATTTGGGGTGGTAATTTCAGATATATAAATCCGTAAAAATATGAATAAGATAACGACTTTAAAAAGAGGAAGAGAGAGAGAGAGAGAAACTAAAAATTGTTGGCAGTTAATTAAAAAGGAGTGTTTCAACAATTTGCAATCAGGATGCTTCAGCACCCCTAGCACCGCCGCTTATGATCATAAATTGCAGATTACAATGAGTTCCATGAACTCAAATGTCTTTCATGAACGATGGCATATGTCGCAATGCATAGAGGAATCCAGAGGATCAACTTCCTTGCTGCAGAGATAAGGTTGAGTTGATACATGGAAGATGTGCGGCGACTTGTGTCTGGATACGAATCTGGCATGCCGTATCTATTCTTGTCTTGCTCTTAGCAATCTAACTAAATGAAGAGTGTCTGAGGTGGGGAGATGCATGAAAGGGCAGTATGGTTCCAGTCTGGCTTTCAGATATGAATTCCGTTGACAACTTCTGTTCTGCTTTACTCTTACTTAGCAATCTATTTAGATTGTACATTAGTTAATGTAGTTAAGATGCGCGATAAGATTGTATGGAAACTAGTCTTAAGCTCGGAGACGTACAGTCCGCATCTCTGAATTTTTTGTGCAGAGTTGCCCGGAATTATTAATTTAAGTATTCTGCTGCCGACATCCAGTGGCGTAGTCAGGATTCGGTTTCGGAGGTGGCACAGGCAGTTTTGTCAAAAAGACTATCATACTAAATAATCCTCACTAAATCATTAATTATCTAATTACAAAATATTATTAATTATACTAATTAGTTGATTTATCTATATAATTTTAAAATGGTAAATTATATTAATATATACACATGAATATTATAAATAAAGCAATTAATTGATTTGATGGTAACAATGAAATCATATTTTATAAGCATCTAATCGATGATTCGTAATTTATTTAAAGTCGAACACAATAAAAATTTATACATGTTACAAATTGAGACGCCTGTTGCCTTTCGAAAACGCATTAATTATTTCTTCATCAGAGACTATGATTTCCCTGTGTATTGACATCAAAGCAAGGCCATTTAGACGCTCTTAGCCAGTGCTGTTTCGTAAAAATGTCTTGATGCGTTTCAGCGTCGAAAATACTCTCTCTACAGATGCTGTAGACAGCCAGAGTCACAAGAAGAGTATGAATATTAGGGAAAATATTCTTTTCACAATTTAACAGAGCTTTCACGGCATACCTTGGAAGAGTTTCTGATTCCATCCATTTCATCTTCCACACATCCCACTCTCCTTCCAGAATCGAAGCATTTGAGTTCACTAAATCATTAGAGTAGAATTCAACTGCTGGTTTCAAATCGGAGAATTTTGATTTGATTACTCTACTAGGGACTGGGCATTGCAGACCAACAAAAATTTATGTTCAGAAAATCTTTCGTGAAGCGACGAAATTATTTCATCGAGAAAGGGAATGAAAACGGTACGACGGAAGTATTCTTCAGGAGTGGTGGCAGGCGCATTCGATCGGTGTCGTTGTGTTCCTACTATTCTTGACAGTACAGGCGATTGTCCAAACGAACGAGCTAAATCTGATGCTCTTTCAAAAATAACTTTAAGCTCTTCTGCTTCTTGTCTCATATTTTGTAACACCTTCACAACTAGCTCAATCTTCTCCAAGGCAATCGCTATATCAACGTGTGTGCGTTGTAAGTGCTGCGATAGAATGTACTTTAAACCCAACATTCTGTCGCTGACACACAGGACCACTAAAAGGGGAAACTTGCACAAAGCAAAATGCAGTTGCTCTGCTTTGGAACTATCATCGCGATTTTCCTCTATTCCAGTGACGATATACCTTCAGAAACAGCTTCACAAAATATAGAAACACTCTCATGGCGTTCGACCCATCTCGTTGCACAGTATTTTTACAAACTTAAAAACGAATATCCTGATATTTTCAAATTATTTCTTAAGGATCGCACTTCGACGTGCTGAACTCCTGAAAAATACGCGACATTCCTTTATCGTCCCAAATGCATTTCGTATGGGTGAAACTTTAACAGAGTTAACCAAACATAAATTCACTTTAAAATGTCAACGGTAGAGTCGTAAGAAAATTATTGCGTGATGTCTCAACACCCATCTCCCACACCTGCTTTCAATTTCCACTTTCCCGAGAGGATAGTCCGGGAAAAACCGGTCATGATCGGTTCTAACAATAATCTAACATCATTTCAAGATTGTTTTATATCAAATTCAAGTATTATTTACAAAAATATCAAATTCTTATCAATCGTGTATGAAAGTACATACTAAAAGACTGCATATTTTGTTAAATGTCGGAAAGGCTAGATGAACATAATGAAGTTTCTGCTGCTTATAAAATATCAGCAAGCTTTCCAGTGTTTTTCTGGCCAAGAATTTGTAACGATATCAATATGTAAAAATTATATTGCTTGTGTAACTGATCAATTATTTGCCAATCTGTATAACAATTCATACTAGCATATTTTTACACAAACCACCTCATCCTTTCTGGTAGGTCGGACGGTATGGGTCTCAACAACAACAACAAACCACCTCATGCCTGGTAATAAATAATTACAGAATGCAGGCATACACACATGTAGAAAAATATTTTAACTAATTTTGTATGTACTTTTGGACAAACTTTCATTCAACAAGCTTTCTTTTGTAGAAGTAAGGAATTTTATTGCGATATTCAATTTCTGTTATCATTTATGTTAAACAAGACTTGATCCAGCTTTGAAAGAATCAATGAGCTGCGCATTGATTTTATTGTATAACTTTTGCACATGACAAGGGTGTGTTTGAAAAGTTAACTGAATAGTCATTTCCGTTAATAAATGCTTATCAGTTATCACGTCACTCACCAGAGAAAAAACAGCATGGTTATTCTGCACGGTTCAAGACAACATCTCAAGCAAAACATGTTCTGTGTATCATGTAATCACATAACATCGGTTGAGAGAATCCTTGGTCATTCTGGTTTTAACTGCACTGTGACCGAAACAAATTTTCAAATGGCAGTGGTTATGAAATAGTTTTCGAACTCTCTGGTCATAACCGGTGGTCACCTGTCATAATCGTAGAAACTTTTCAACTGTTTCCCAAATATTATCAGTTTTAGTTAGATTTTGTCCAGTGGTATGTAGTCCATAGAAGCAATGCAAGCAATGCTTACCTAACATCAGTTTAAAAAAATAAAAAATTTTTACTACAATATTTCAGCAGAATTTGTGAAGTGGTGATTGATGATAGATCATTGGTCACAAAACTCAAACTAATCTTAATTAATAATAGCAAACATACAAAATTTTGTTGTATTTTAAAAAGTTTGCTTCAAATTTGAGAAATAAGAACTCTTAATTTCCACGAAAATGTCATTAATGCGTTTGCAAAAAAAGTAGAAGATTGGAATTTATGTACAAATAGGTTTAACATTACAATCAACCCTCCCATAATGCGATTAACACTAGAATGACTGATGTTTTGAACTACCTAGAGCGATGGACAGCGACCTATTTGACCGCCATAGAAAAAGTACAACATACCTTTAATTCAAAACCAAGACATCTTAGTTACAGCATTTAGAATGTTTCTTCGACACATTTTTTGCAAAGAAAATAAGAAAAGTCATAAAATTTCAATGGACTGGGATTAGTCGTTTTGGAGGAATCGTTTCTCAAAGTAGTTATGCGGTCAAAATGACCGCTTCCGTCTTTCTAGTGTAATTCATACCGCATTATATTATAAAACTCAGATTAGTGCAAATCAGATTAATTCGTACCATGTTATCTGGAAACCGCATACCGCGTTATAAGAAACTCATAATTAGTACAATACAGAACAATTCATACCGTGTTATACGAAAATCACATTAAGTGGAACTCAGAACATATACATGAGGCTGATTCATTCTATGTTATATAAAACTGCATTTTTAGAGAACCAAGTTATGATGAATATAGCTATGAAATATAAGTTTGATAAATACAAAAGACAATAAATATATGTTTACATATTTTGAATTATTTTTATTAAGACTTTATAAGAAAATTAAAAACCAATGTGGAATATAAACTTAATTACTTTTTTCCAACAAAAATCCTATTAATATTTATCATTGCTGTTAAATATTAGTAGCCTAATTTTTTAGTGTACTCTTCACTTTGCATATCTACATTTTCGTTTTCAAATTTTAATTAGAGTTACAAATAAATTTTAATTTGTAACTCTACCAAAATCCCTCTAAAAGAAGCTAAGCAATTTTGTGATTATCTTTTAAACTTTGCACTTCGCAATTCGCACTGATGAAGGATCATTTTCAATAAAGTAATTTTATAATTGTTCACCTAAACCCAGTCCCGACGGATATTTTGAACTACCTAGAACAACGGGTAACGATCAATTTGACCGCATAATTTGACCGAAAAAATAAAACATACCTTTAATTCGAAACAAAACATCATAGTTACAGCATTTAGGATGAATCTTCAACACATTTTTTTGCAAAGAAAATAAGAAAAGTCATAAAATTTCAATGGGCTGGGATTAGCCGTTTTGGAGGAATCCTTTCTGAACTGAAGGTAGTTATGCGGTTGAAATGACCATTTCTGTCCTTCTAGTGTTAATTCATATCGCGTTATATTATGAAACTCAGATTAGTGCAAATCAGATTAATTCGTACCATGTTATATGGAAACCGCATACCGCGTTATAAGAAACTCAGAATTAGTACAATGCAGAACAATTCGTACCGTGTTATACGAAAATCGTATTAAGAGGAACTCAGAACATATAAATCAGACTGATTCATTCTACGTTATATAAAACTGTATTTTTAGAGTACCATTTTATGATGAATATGGTTATGAAATATAAGTTTACAGATACAAAAGGCAATAAATATATGTTTACATATATCGAATTATATTTATTAAGACTTTATAAGAAAGTTAAAAAAACAATGTGAAATATAAACTTAATAACTTTTTTCCAACAAAAGTCCTATTAATATTCATCACCGTTGTTAAATATTAGTTAGTTGTTAAATGTTAGTTAGTGGCCTAATTCCTTTAATGTCCTCTTCACTTTGCATATCATCATTTTCGTTTTCAAATGTAGTTTTATTTGTAACTCTACCAAAATCTCTTTAAAAGGAGATAAGCAATTTTGTAATTCTCTTCTAAACTTTGCACTTCGCACCGATGAAGGATATCTATATATATAAAGAAGAAAAGTATGTGTGTATGTATGTATGATCCAACATAACGGGAGAACGGCTGAACCGAATTTCATGAAACTTGGTGGATAGTCTTAAAATAGCCCCAATTAAAATTTAGTCCATGGTTTGAGTTTCTACAACCAGTGGTTCTCGAGATATTAGTGAAAAACGACATTTTCGTTTATCCCATTATCACGGGAGAACGGCTGAACTGAATTTAATGAAATTTGGTGGGTAGCTTTGAAATATCCCCCATAAATTAAGTCCAAGTTTTTAGTTTCTAAAATCAGGGGTTGCCGAGATATTGATGGAAAACGAAACTTTTTCCTAGGAGTTCTACTCTCTAACTCCATGATTCCCAACGAAAACGGTAGGAAATCGTTGCTTTTAATCTGAAAGTTAATTAAATCTCTGAATTTTGGGGGAGTTTATTGAACGTATTTATTAGTCACTTTTGAAAATCACAGGTTTGAAATATGTACTTAAATGCAAACTCTATCATCATGATTTATTTTTCACAGGCTTATTCAACAATGAAAAGTATTAAGAAATCCAAATTGTTATTTAATTATCAGCAATTTATGAGGAAGATTCTTTCTTATATCATCCATATATATAAAGAAGAAAAGTATGTATGTATGTATGTATGATTCAACATCACGAGAGAACGGCTGAACCGAATTTGATGAAATTTGGTGGGTAGTCTTGAAATAGCTCCACTTAAAATTTAGTCTGCATTTCGAGTTTTTATTGCCAGTGGTTCTCGAGATATTAGTAAAAAACAAAACTTTCGTTTGTCTCATCATCACGGGAGAAGGGATAAACAGAATTTAATGAAATATAGCAGGTAGCTTTAAAATAGCCACCCATAAACTTAGTCCAAGTTTTGAGTTTCTAAGACCAGGGGTTGTCGAGATATTAATAGAAAACGAACTTCAAATTATTTTAATTTGTTCCTTATTTTATTGTAGGTAATTATGTCCATGTTTTAAATTTTGAAGTCTAGTGGCTATGGAGATGCTAATAAAAATGCAGAAATTTTTGTGCCTTTTTATTAATATCTCTATTTTTATTGAAAGATAATTTTATCTTTCAATAGAAATAGCATTTCTGTTTCTGTCAGCCCCTCAATCCTTTCCTCATTGTAAGAGCAAAGTATATACATGTCTGAGTGCGTATTTAGTTTTGAACTTTGTCATTTTAATGTTTTTAAATTTTAAAATTTTCATGTTATGTCTGTGCCTGTGCTCTATTAGCTATGGAACAGCTGTTGCTACTATTTTTATAAATAAATTCCAATTTTCCTGTATGTGGATTCGACAAGTTGCTGGATTTTTCATGTGTTTGAAAATAGCTCAGTATACCTTCATATGCTATTTATGTATTATCACTGTACACTGTGTTATAATTTGTCTTTTTGTTAATAAATTTCAGTATTTTATTATATTCTGTTAGTGTCCATTTGAGTTTGTTTATTAAGTAAAATCTTTGTTAAAAACATGTATTAAAACAAATTAGGAATGGTATTATTTATTGTTTTATTCTGTGATGTTATTTCTTATTATTTATTCGAAGATGTTATTTCTTAAATATTTTTACAAAACTAACACATAACAAAATTTGAAACTTCTATATTAATGTATTTCACTCATTTTCTTGGAATTCATCTAATTCTCTGACATTCATAAAATTAGCACAAAATGAGTAATTTTATTTTTTTATATCTTTCATCAGCTTTAAGTTTAAGGATGCTGGAATTCTCTGTTATTGGAATTTGAAAACTAACATATCAGTGTACAACTATTTTGAGGATAGTCTTGGAATAACTTTATTGGAATAACTTGATTTAAGATTTAGCCCGTGATTTGAGTTTTTACAACCAAGGATTGTTGAGATATTAATAAAAATGCACAATTAAGCCTTTCACAAATATAGCATTATGCAGACAATGTATTTTTTGAACATTTATTTTGTACATTTATATGTTGCTTAGAACTGAGATTCAATCAAATGTGTTTATTCCGCAAATGATTTTTATTTTTTTCCTAATTTAAGTAATAAAGAAATGGATATAAAAAGAAATTTTGTAAATGAACAGCAAATCTGGACTCGTCCGTGAATAGGATGTTGCAACAATCTGAGACAGTCTAATTGACATGATGACGACACCACTTTAATCTTGTCCTTCTGGCTTGGACGGTTTGTGGAACACAAAAACATGGTACTCAGGCATATAGCCCCCTTCATTCATGTGGAGCCTTTGACACATAGAACTGGCAGATATTGTCTTACCAAGTGTTGCTGCAACCATGGATGTAATAGTTGTGGAGGTCGCTCGTCAATTCCACTTGGCTACTATAGCAATATATCGATCATCAGAGGGGTGGTAACCCTTGGACTACCGGGCACAGGTTTGACTTGTTTGGAATTGTTTCCATAATCGAGAAATTACCGAATGATCAATGCCAAAGAAAACAGCGGCATCTTTGATTGACTGTCCTGCTTCAATGCTTCCGACAGTATGCCAGCGCTCACTATCTGTCATTCGTTTTCTTTTAGCCATAGAAATACGAATATCATCAAAAATAATCCTACGAATGTTATAAACATTTTGTATCAGCATTTAAATGTACCACCACAAACCCTTCAGAATGCTGGCATCCTCAACGACTGTCTAATTAGTATATATCCGGACAGTAAATCGTGATTGGCTGCAACATACGACAATTGCATATTGCCGTCTACATCCGCAGCTATTTTCAGCCACTCAAATTCAAATACGTCGAAAATTGAAAATTTGCATTGCATACTTAACTTTTAGAAGTCAGTGTATGAATTTCAAAACATTAGATATAGATGACAGAATTTTTTTGTGTAAAGATGTTGGAGTATATAAAAAAAATTAGAATATTTTTTTACTTTTCAACACGTCTTTGTCAAAATTAATATATATGCATTTTAATGAGTGCCGATTACAAAAACAGAAAACACATTGGTACAAAAGTAGTTTGTTACATAAACGAAAAAAAATAATGTTTTTAAAATTTTATGTTTTACATATAAACAAATTTTGTACCATGTTGCAATGTCTCTGAAATTACCCAACCAAATATGGTTCAGTCACAATGCTTTCCTTATGTGTTAAACTCAAAGCTCAAACTTTTACATCCTTTATACGACATCACATATATTCAGATATGAAAAGATGCTTGTATAAACAATTTTGCACAACAATTTTAAAAAATTTCCATATTACCTAATTTTTTTTTTAAATACTGAATGTGTATTCATCAGAAAATACATATACTTTTCTATTTTAATATATCGATTTAAAAATATAGAAAAAAGTCCGAGGATTATAAATGAACTTGACCGACTGCACTTGCGATACAAAATACTCACTACAAGCAGGTTTTTTTCATTTTCCCTAGTTTCATAATCTATATGTAGGGCAAGAAATTTCACTTCAGAGTTTACTTGCCAAAAGAGCTTTTCACTCACCAGTAATCACTCACCTCATAAATAACATTACATAATCTGTTTGTCATTTCTGATCGAAGACAAAATTGAATTAAATAAAGCTGAATATGTAGACATTTTACAAGTTATTGTGTGATTTGGTTTATTGCAGTTTGGAGAAGCATTATAAGAACAAATTTAAACAATTTTCAGCCTGCGATTGCTAGCTTTATATGGTATATCAATAACTATATCAATGGAAATATGTACCCAAGAAAAAAATAAATAGATCACTTCTACAGAGTTAACTTATACATAATTATGCCTGTTTTCTCTTGCATATCTTCAATAATAACTAATACAGCAACAGAACAAACGACCTTTTTGATATATAAATGAGCCAGCTGCTATATTACTGTACAAGTTTACAACTCAATATATATTACTAATAAGACTTGCAATATGGGTGTTTTAAGTGCATGAAATAAAAATAGCTCAATTAAATATACAAACTTTGATGGCGTAGATATAATTACATAATGCAAGGGTCGATACCCAATTCCTTTAGTAAACTTCCAAAATCAAATATTGTGCATATATGCTTGTAGCGGCAATATGAAATTTATGTCATCAAAACACATCTTTTTATGAATATTTGTGCTAAATAATCCTAAGAGAAGATAAATCTTGATATATCCTACTGAAATTATGCACTAAATGATTATAAATTTCTAAAAATCATCTGTAATATACGGATAGACTGATGTTACAAAGAACATGGCTGCTGCTCAGAGGATTCGCGAACGTGATGTCACATGAAACTCAACTATTTATTTTAGATATGCGCTCTGCAACTTTGCGACTGCAGTCAGCTGTATCGTTTTCGTGAGTTTCGTTTTGAGTGAATATGGCAACTAAGAAACTGTCACGCAGCGCTTGCATGGCGGTTGTGAACGTCTGTTTTGCAACAAAGTGGGCTGCCGTGTGATGAGATTTAGTGATAAATAATTATTATTTTTGTGGCTTTTATAATTTTGCCGCTAAATGTTAATTTTACTAAGCATTCCAGAAGAATACATGTTGTCCCGATATACTGCATTTTCATTTCAAAGTCTTTATATAAATTTTCTTGCAATATTTAAAAGGATTCTAAAATTTTGTATATACTCTTAATTTAGTTTTTAAATGCTGAATGGTATGCAACTGGAAAAACATAATCAGTAATCATGAATATTTATTAATATCCCCGCATTTTTTAATACTACAGTGCATGATTTTAAAAAAGTGTGCCAGTTTTTTTTACAAAATTTTTGTTGCATATTTTGAATTTAAACGTGTAACTCCCTTTTCAATATTGAAGTTTACTTTTTAATATATGAACATTCCTTTTAAATTCAAGTGTTGCTTATCTGGAAATATATGTGTATTACCTGGTATAAGTATATATATACTGTAAGGAAATTAAAATTTTGTTACTTCTGGATAATAATTTGTTTTAAATGTAGTATTTTCGAATTACCGGTTTTCTTGCAAATTTTTATGTTCTTTATATTTTTAATCTGTTTTTTTGTAAGTTTTTATATACAAATGCAGCCCTTTTTTTGTCTTTCATGGAACTAACTGTCTCCAAAAGACGAAATAAAAATTCAATCCAAAATGCTGTATTCGAGCCCTTATATTTAATAAAAAATAATGATGCTGGCAACCTTTTTTCCAATCCATTTAAAATCTCATCTGTATTTTGAAAGTAAAATTTAAAATAGTTTACTTATGTATTTGAATTTTTAATTTAATCTTATATTTTTTAATTTGCAAAGAATATAATACTTTTAAAAATTTCGTACCTTTATTTTCATTGCAAATATTGATTACATATGTACATTTAATTCGTCTTGTTATTCTAAATAATAATAAAAACCTCAGTTAAAAATAAAAAGATATTATAAAGGGACTTAAAATGTTTTATTGTGGTTTGCCCTGCTGATTGCTTCAGGACTTGAAGCAAAATATTGTAAATAGAATTATTCTTGAAAAGTTTTTCCTCCAGTAGAGTAACATATAAATAGTTTCTAAATGTCTCAATGCTATTCACTTCTTTTTGAAACGGCAAAAGGTTTTACTTTCATCCTCATCACTACTTCTCAGATGTTCAGGGAGTTTAACTTCTGTTAATTTTTCAACTGAACACTGTTTTGAACTAATAATTTTGGGAAACAGCTGCCATATTATCCCTTTTAGTGATTTTTATCTTGACGACAAAAAATGCCGTCAAGGCTGTGAAATGCATGTTTTCCTTAACAGAAATGCATAAAAAATTAAATTTGACTTGAATAAATGCAATAATAAAATTAATGTTGATTAAATGAAAAAAAGCTGCTGTATTATCTCTTTTGGTGATTTTATATAGGACCCTTTGTTCTCTGTTCAAGGCCACAGTGTGACAATAGTTGATCCATAGCAACTCGAATATCAACCTACACCCATTATGCAGGCATATCTCGCTGTGGTCACCCCCTAAAGAAACATCTCAAAATCCGTCCCCGCTGACTATCAAAGGCAGCAAGAGCTGCTTGTGCAACCATGGCATAAAAAATGTTATAGTGTTTTGTCTTTTCATCACTAAATCCATTTCCTTTAGCCAATCTGTTAAAATGCCAGCTGTCATTCATGTTTTTATATTTGTCGTATACGTTAAGGATAAACTTTTCATGTGATGAAGAATCATGAGTTTTGTGATATACCAAAGACTAAGGTCTTTTTATCTGGCCTATCTGTATTTGTGCATAGTGGAAGAGTCAGTTGATTTTTGTCCCCCCCCCCCCCCCCCCCATTACACTGATTACCTTTAAAGGCTCGAGTTCTAGTCTCATTTTCTCATTATGTGATATGTCATGTTCTTTAAACTTTTGGGAAAAATGACATTTAGTGGACTTTTTATTCAGAAAATTTTATTTCAGGGAACGGGTAAAAAATATATATTATTCAATTATCCCTAAAGTTCAATAAAAATAAGTGCATTTTGTGCTAAATAATGTTTTATTATTCATGTTAGTCATTGTAAAATGTATATTTCTCAATAAAACTTTCACAGATTAAAATCATTTTCTTTTTTCGAAATGTGTAGTAACCCAACAGAAATACTGTAATAAAAATATTTTTGACTTTCTTTTTTCATTTAAAATAATTTTTAAAAAAATGAACAGTAACATTAATTGTTTGCGTTAGTACAAATTTTCGTTTTTAAAACAATATAACACATAAAAAATAAGAGCATATATCAGGTTTCAGATACAAGGAAGAGTTCATATGCATTGAGGATGCATACAGCAATGGGCTAAATGTGGTTTTGTTTGAATAATGATACCCCTTTCCTCAAAAATGGATATTAAAAGTAGATATAGAGTAAAAAAATATTTTAATTAAATATGTATATCATCTTTATACCATTAATTATATCCATAAATACTGTTTTTGAATATTTTCTTACTATATTTTCTTCAGTATACTCAGATGTATATTATGGTTTTTTTCCTTAATATATAAGAATATTTTTAGTATTTCCCAGGTTGCTTCAATTTTTTGGGTGCTTAGTGATTTGTTCTCGGGATTTAAAAAGCTTTTGGAATGGTTCACAGTATTGTGGTACTAACTGTTATTTTTGATGTTAGAATCCTCCCCTCCTACAGTTTCATTCACTCTTTCGGCCAAAAAGTCCTGAAAGAAACACTGCTCACATTTTTGCCCATTTATGCCAAATTTAGTCAACAAAGATAATTATGAATTTGTTGTCTCATACTACACTTGTCAGTGTTGATACATATACACATGGTAAAAATTATATTTTTCTCTTTTAGATAATGAATAAAGTGCCAGTGGTTCCTGGCAATGCGTAAAAGGACTTTTGTCTTAATTGTGTCTTTGGCCTTACTTTCTTGGGCAGCAGTTACATACCGTTTATTTTTACAAAGGCCACAAGGAAAAGTAAGTTAATGATATGCAATATACTTTTATATATGAATAGTTTATTCACAGAATAAATCTTAAAAGTATTCTTTTTGGTTAGTTATATCATAAATGTACACGATGGTATACTCATCATACGGTATGGAGTGAATGAAGTTATTTATGTAGGATTCTGTCCCATCCGCCTGCCTGCAGCACTTGTGTTCCTAAAATATCTGAACACACATGAACCTATAGCTTATAATGATTCTGAAGTTTAGTAGCTACTGGCTAGAAATTCCATATTTTTACTAGTCACTCTAGGCTTATTACTAGCCAGAGACTTAAACACAAATTACTATATAAATATAACAATATAAATTGCAAATGTTATATCCACTAAATGAAATAATTAATATAATATTCAATATAGAAATTAATATAGAAAATAATTTTTAAATTACTCTATATTTTATTAACACTGTTATTCAAAACAAGATTAGGATTTTGTTCTATATTTCACTCATTAGACCATGTTCTACAATTTTATTGACTGATCTTTGACATCTCAGGGTTAATGACAGAAAGTTACTAACCATAGTGACTACTATTACACAAAAGTTTACTATCCATATGTGAATAATTTAAGCTATACATAGGTCATTCACCTCTCCCAACCAAAGCTGTTAATTACTATATAGTAATAATTGTACTTTATTAGATAAGGGTGTTTCTTGTATAGTATTCTGCCTCAGTCAGTGGTCCATGAAAATTTCAATAACTCCAGAATACTTCAAAAAATATTTTTTCTAACTTCTAATATTTATTTTGAGAAATATATATTTATTTTAATATCTAACTTCTAATATTTCATTTTGAGAAAATATATTTTGTACTATTAATTTAAAGTAACTAGTTTTTCTGCAAAAAATTCTATTTTTCCACAATAATTTGTGCATTTAAATCTATTTCTACTGTTTTGTGTTTTGTATCCATAGCAACTGTGTAGTTTCTGATAAAGAGCAAAAACCCCATAATATCAGTCATTTTTAAACTTCACCAATCAAGTCCATGAAATTATCAACTGCTATCATTTCATGTAACAACTTCTGAAAAAATTATTATTAAAATTATGCACTTAAATTAACATCTCCCAATATAGATTTATATATAACTAATCAATTTAATGAATTTAGAAATATTTGTGGAATTCTACAGACTAACCACAAACGAATAGAAGCTAAATTAACAAACTACATAAGTACATTTGTGTATATGCAGCAGATTATTTGATTTATGTATATTTTACTATGTGTAAATAATTAAGAAAACAATTAAATTTAAATACAGAATAAAATCAATAAGTCAAACACATAACAAATAATTTGAAAAATACTCCCATTGCAGATACCAGCATCCATGAACTATAGTTTTGCACTTATGCATTTTCATTACACAATTTACCGTTATTTTTTATACATTAATATAACAAAGTAAAAAGTTAACAAACTGACTTGACTGAAACTCTTTTAGTGTCTTTTAAGTATTCTTTATATTTTGTTTATTTAGAACTTTTTTTATTTTTTAGGTTCATCATTCGAGCAAATTGAATGAGAGACTTGAACAACTAGAAGTTGAATTAAGTGATCAATTAAAATCAAATAATGAACTGTTACGACTTCTTCATCTTTTCAAATCAAGTAAGATTGGACATATGTTTGTATATTTAGTCATTAAGCAATTTTATTTAATTTCCTTAATCTACTCATAAATGAAATACAGTCTGTACCTCATGTATGGTCACCCCGCTTATATGGTCTGTTTTTTAAAGTCCCGTCTAACTCAATAGGAGATTTTGTTTTAAGCAACACCACATATTAGTCATTTTATTTTTCTCAGTATCTCATATATGGTCGGTTTTTCGAGGTTAACTGATCTATCCAAAAAGTGCTTCTTATCTTATCTGCTATCTTATATCCTGACTGGAAACAGGCGTGAAAACAAAAAGTGTTAGAATGTGACCAATAGGAGCCCCCTACTGGTATTCTTCACATGTAGAGAGTAAAAGAGAAAATCCTGTGTTTCATTTTGTTCATGCTTGACCAAAAAGAACTTGCATCTTTTTCGATATGTCTTCCAAAAAAAAAAATTTGTCATTTGCAGAAGAAAAAAAAAGAATTGATCGAAAAGTTTAAAACATCCAATATTTCAAAAGTAGCTTTCGCAAAAGCTCATTTGATACCCCGAATGACTTTGAACAATATCTTAGCAGCAAAGTCATGTTCCTCAGATGTTAACGTCAGCACTTGTCACCTTATGAAAGTGTGGAAAAGGCTCTTCTCACTTGAATAAAATATGCAAGATTGCAAAATGTTCTAATATCCTGGATTATTTTGAAGGAAAAGTCTTTGGAAATTGCTACTGAACGTAGCGAGTCAAACTTCATCGCTAGCAATAACTGACTACAAAGATTCAATTCACGGCATAATCTATCTTTTAAAAAACTGTTTGGGGAAGCTTCTGATTTTGACGACAGTCTCTTAAAAAAAAAATGGAAAGAATCAGTGTAGCGTGATGTTATCAACAGATATGAACCTGTCGATGTTTACAACGTTGATGAATGTAGACTGTTTTATTGTGGCTTGCCGGACAGAACTCTGTTTCAAAAATGAAAAATGTGTGGATGGTAAGAAAAGTAAAGAGCATTTAACCGTACTTTTAGGTGCAAATATGGATGGGTCAGAGAAATTGAATCCCTTAATGATTGGAAAATTTCTCAAGCCTCGTTGCTTTAAATATTGTATATCTTTGCCTGTCGTCTATGACGCAAATAAAAAAGCGTGGATGACGATGGGCATATAGGATGAAACAGTTAGACGATGGGATCGAAAATTTTCAAAACAGAACAGGAAAGTTGCAGTCGTTGCAGACAACTGTACTTCTCACTGCACTATTGATGGCTTGAAATCAATTGAACTGGTTTTCTTGCCTCCAAACAGTACATGTGTAGCACAGCCTTTGGACCAAGGCATAATCCTTTCATAAATTTCTTTAAAAAGTTTAATTTTTTGGTGAAATTTATATTTTCCTTCATATATGGTCATATTTTCACGGATCGCTGGGCTAACCGTATACCAGATACAGACTGTAGTTTCAACTGTGTTTCATGTATGCTTATTACGAATTTACTTTGTAAAACTTTTATTTTAGAATGAACTGCAAGTTAACTAAAAGTTGATGTAATTTATATATTACTTGAAAAATTAGGTATTGCATGCATAAGTTGATCTTTAAATTTGCATAAGTTTACAATGTTTGTATTAACTTGTCTATATTAGTTACAAATCTGAAAGTTGTAAAATATTACATTCAATGACAAAACTGCTACACCAAGAAACCCTACAATGCAGAGGTACTTTGAGAGAAAAATTGTATAAGAGAGAACATTTTTTGTAAAATTATTTTTATAATTTTTATATATTTGTCATTCAATGTCAAATCAACAAATTATAAGAGGGAGGGGGAGGGATGTGCTCTTGTATTATTAGTTTCAAAATAAAATTATATCATAAATTATCATCTTCTGTATTTTATGCTATATCTGACTGTACTGAAGAAGAAAAACATTATTTTTGATTAAAACAGAATGTACTGATCTATAAAATGTTTAAACATATACGTCTGAATTTTTGGATAGATAAGTTCTGTATCATAAATGATAAACATCTGAAAATTCCAGAATAAAAGACTAACTTTACATGCTAATAAAACACAAGAACACTCAATCATATTAATATAATAATTTCTCTTGCATGGGTTCAGATGTTCCATATTTAATTAATACATAAATTTAATTATAGGTAACGGAAATCTTAGTTATCAAAATAAGCTACTAATCTACAAATCGGTCATCCGCCCGGGAATGCTGTATGCAGCACCCGTATGGGGATATGCCTGTAAAACTACCATAGACTCCTTAGAAGCAAGGCAAAATAAAATCTTTAGGTGTATCAGGAAAGCCCCTAGATATTTAAGAAACTCGGTGATTAGAAAGGACTTCAAAATAAAAACCGTGAGAGCCCAAATTAAAAAGCTAGCGCTTAAATTCTACAATAATTTGCCATCTGTTCCAAATGAACTATTATTCAATCTGCATGACTATGATCATCGCAAGGCCAAATTTCGTAAGAGACCCCGCGCTGTACTTAACATCGATAATCGGAATTAAAAACTCAAACAGCTGAAATTAAATAAAAATCGTGATCAATGTTTTCTTACAAAAATATTCTAAACCCTAAACTGTCAAATTGCCAGGTAACCCTTAGATCTGCATCAATCCCCCAAACTGCTTAAACTCTAAATGTGCAACAAACTGCCACACTAGGAGCTAAGTCAAATAACAAAATGTAGTAAATAAAAACCTTGAACCTCCAACCACGGGTCAATGAATTAATGTCACAGTTTGATGATAAGAACCACATATTGAGAATGGAGATTAAAGGCGCTTCACGCCTGGTGCTCTGTCCTGTACGATATTCTGTTCTACATAAATTTAAATGACTTTTTTCTACACCCAAATAAAATAAAGTGAATGAGTAAAAAAGTTAACCTTGTAAAAAAATAGTGCAATGTAATCTATCTGAATCAAATCAATAACAGAGACTGGGCCAGTGTTTGTGCATAACATGCTTGTTTATAAACATGATTTGAATTAGCATCTACTTGCCTGGTCATACACAGTTCACTGAAATTTGCAGGTAAAAACTTCATACTCATAGAACCTGCCTGTAGAGGACTTTCCTAAAGTTAGAATTATGCTCTTATTGCTGATAACAGCATCCATAGACCAGTTTTTCTCTTATTACAGACTTGTCAGCATGGAATAGCAATACCTGAAAGGTTCTTACCCTTAAGTAAATTTTGTAGGCAGTTATCCTGTCTTACTGAGCTGTATTTTCAATGGTGTACTTTAAAGCCTTGTAGAACTCTTCTACTCTTTGGAGAAACAAGATATTTTTTGTTTCGTTTTAGTACAGTATAAGGGCTTCTCTTGTCCACGCAGTAAAAAATTGTCAATGTCTCAGGAGTAATTTTTGTTATAAATATGAAAAAGTTGTTTTAGGATCCAGAAGATTGGTATCAAGTGATTTTTACCAAGTGATGAGACAAAACCCATTTATTGATTTTATATGGAATAATCTATACACTAAATATCCAAACGTCTGAATTACTGTGAGGAAAAGAAAGTGAATTTCCAAATTCTCATATGAGAATTTTAAAATTCAAATTTAAGGAGACAAAAAGAACATGTAAATTATGATAGTATATTCACTAAGAAATGGAGCAATCCTAGAATAGTAATACTAAGAAATACAGAGTAAATTGAAGTCCTATAAAATGTTCATCTTATGTTTTAATTGAAAATATTCTATTGCTAAAAGAAAGAAAAAAGCAGGAATATTTTTTCTCCAAAATACACTAACTCTTGAAATCACTTTCTTAAACTAGTTTTTACACATTAAACAATTAATACAGAGTGAATGAATAAAAGTTTTAAAATGAAAAATTTATTAATAAAGCATCTTCATTCACAAAAATTAAGCATTCACAGGGCTCAAATAATGATGGTCTGTTCATCTGCAACTGCTAAAACACCCAATAGACCAACAGAATAATAAATTATAGTGCTCTATTGAACCAGTAATAAGTTAAATTACAATTAAATAAAGCTTAATTTTTATTTTTTAATATTATATATTTAATAATATATTTTTTAATATTGTATATATTTTTAATAATATATATTTTTATAAAAAATTAAATTACAATGTATATAAAGCTTCGTTTATATTTTTTAATTAAAATATTTTTAAAATTTTTGTGTATGGGCCAGTTATAAAGGTTACAGACCAATCAGGTCATGTAAGTCACTTGTTCTGTGGACCAGTGACATAATTTTTCTAATTTCTGCCCCCCTGCTGTCATCTGTAAAGATACATGAAATTCCACAAAGTTCAATTTAAAAAGTCCAAGTTTTTGAGCTTTTACTGTACGTACGGTGTAGGATTCAAAAGTTCCCGGACTGAGTCTATAACTTAAACAATATTATAAATTAAAATGCTGAAACACATCCTCCTTCGAAATAAGACCCTTGTGCAACAACATACTTTTGCCATCGCTTGTAACGGTCATCGAAACACTTTTGGAATCCATTTTTAGCCATGTCCTTTAATTCAGCCTGCGATGCACTTTTAACTTCATCTGCTGATTGAAATCGACGACCCTGCAAGCAACTTGCCAGTTCAGAAAATAGGCTGAAGTCGCAGGGGGTGAGATCAGGGGAGTAAGTAGGATGTGGCAAAACAGTTGTTTGTGTTTTCGCAAGAAAGTCAGTGATGAGGAGGGATCGGTGTGCAGGAACATTGTCATGCAAAAGCACCCATGACTGCTCAGCCCACAGTTTTGGTCTCTACTTCCGGATCGACTCGCGCAAATGACGCAGGTTGTCTACATAGAGTTCCTTGTTCACAGTGTGTCCTTCGGGGATAAATTCCAGATGCACAGTGCCCTGGATATCGAAGACCACCTCTAGCATGACCTTCCCTTTAGAGTGATCTTGTTGGAATTTCTGCTTGCTTGGAGATTGTGGTGATTTGCACGTTGCCGATGCTCTCCAAGATTGTGAGCCGTATGAAAAAGACCATTTCTAGTCTCCGGTAACAATTCTGCCAAGTAGGGAAGGATCTTTGTCAACAGCAGAAATTAAGTCTCCCACCATTTCCATTCGAATTACCATTTTGTCTTCGGTTAACATGCGAGGAACAATGTGTTGACACACCCTATGCATGTTAAGATCTTTAGTCAGTATCCGTTGACATGTGGCTTCGGATATCCCAACTGATTCTGCTATTTCCGCTATTGTTTGCTGCCTGTTCCCACGTACCTTCGCAGAATCCTTTTTGATGTTTTCAGTGGTGCGGGAAGTCTGCGGATGACCAATGCGTTCGTCTTCGGCTCCCTGCCTTCTCTGAAATGTTGATGCCACTCATAAGCTTGCGTTCATGATAATGTATCACTACTGTACACATGCTGTCACATAGTGTTTTCCAAAAATATGTGACATTGCTAAATATTGGAGAGGAAGGCGACCTGCAAAGGACGGTCCCTAGCCCTGTTACAAATATGTATAAGGTTCCCCCCTGGCCACCTGCAAAGGGAAGGGTCAGTGGAGCTTGGACTGCATGTGTGTGGTCCAGTACAAGATGGAGGAAGATGCATCGGGGGGGTAAGCGGTCGTTGGGGGCGCAGTTAAGCCCAGGGGTTCACGCAGGAGCGTGGGACTCCAGCCACCTGCAAGTAATAACTCGGGGCTACTGACCAAGCCCTTCTGTTACGGACTGGCCACTGAAAGTGATGATACAAGTGCTCTCCAATAATATTGAGGGGGGCTTAGGACCTGGCAGCGAATAAAATTTGAGAGGGAGGAGAGATAAATTTGAAAGTTTTTAAGAGAGTTTTTTTGGGAGAAAAAGTCGAGAGTGCTTTTTTAGATTTTGTGGAGTTAAGATATTGAAATCTCGTGGGAGCGAGATGCTTCCTGATCCCCTGCCTGATCAACCGAACATCCGGCCAAAGTGCCCAAGAGCGGAGGTAAGGCCTTTGACTTCGCACAGCACTCAGTAATTTAGTATCTCTCCTCTCCGCTCTTTTAAATACCTCTATGTGAGGAATAATTTTCTGAAAGTAACTAGCCTTTTGAAGTGTGTGACTATTTTTAATATTTGAGAATTGTGAGTAAGATTATGGTAGAATTAATGAATAATATGAATTACGAGGTAATAATGATTTACGAGATGTTAATATTTTAAGGGAGCAACTTGTAAACTCAAATCTTATCTTTACATATTTTAATGATAAATTGTGTAAATAAAACCTTTTTTGTTATTTTAAATCTAATTCGTGTCCTCATTTCCAAACCTTTTAATTACCTTTTAACTTTCAGCTTAAACCATTTACGATCACGACAGCCTTTAACTTAATGTTCCATGAACATATTAAGTATTTATAGCGTTCTGAAAGAACGTGTGGTATTTACCACGCAGCGCATGCTTCAACATTTCGTAAACTTCCATAGCACTCTTTCCCAAGCGAACACAAAATTTTATATTAATTCTCTGCTCAACAAACGCCATTTCTTTCAATCGCCGGTTATTAAGTGCACCCATCTACAAAATATGATGCCGTGGTGAGCCACTGACCACGTGATTTGGGTCAAACCACTTTTAGAAGAGGGGGAAAACGTAGTAACATAGAAACGTTATCGTAGTCGCTCTACTGCAAATATTTTTTAAGTTATAGGCTCAGTCTGCGAACTTTTGAATCCTACCTCGTATAGTATTTTTGCTATACTTTTATCCAGTCATTTGTGCATAGGACTGAAGAAATATCTGTTAAATGTAAAGTTGGGTCATACCCATACAAAATTTTTTGACAAACATGTACTGATTTTATGGCTCTAATGTACCGGGTCTTTTGTAGAAATAATTTTATCTGGCTTGTATTTTGTATAAGTACTATCACTGATTACACTGGTTTTCAAATAGACTAGTAGTATATAAGTAAAGCCCTTTTTTGTGTCTTCCGCACTTGGCAAAAAATTTAAGGACCTTGACAAGAAATTTGGCACTATATCGTCAACTGGACAACTTTTGCAAAATGTCAAATTGTTAAAAATTCGATATGTCAGAAAATTAAGTTTAATTTCTTTTTCATATTTCCTGTGACCTTGTGGGAATTATTAATTTAATAGTCTTAATTTAAAATATAAAATTTCACTGTTCGTGATACATATACATGTTGAATTCAATATTTTTTACTAGTTTTAATGACTAGTACAAAATAGTTATTGGCTCTGTATATTTGTGTTTGGGAGTAAGGCATACAATATCTTTTAATGAGATTGAGTATTAAAATCAAGTTTAGTAAAGTGTAATTGTCTTAATTAAAAATTTGTTCATGAATTGCATCTTTTCCTTTTCTATTTCCAGAATATCCTGAAAAGATTAAAATTTTGAAAAATATATCATTAGAAGAAAGCCCCATTCCTGATTTGGGGGATGTCGTGATAGGAGTTCTAGTCTTTGCTTGTAACCGTGTCACGGTTAAAAGAAATTTGGATCAACTACTAAGGTGACTATGTATGACTGTTACCAAGTACATGACTAAAACTCTGGCAAATTTAGTTTTAAGAAATTTCCTCATATAACCCGAGAATTTTTAGAATTTTTTTACCATAATTAATTTATAATTTTAAAAATTGGCACAAAATAAATAACAGGAAGCATCTTGTTGCTTTCAGTGGTTTTCATCCTAATAAATGTCGTTAAAATGCTAAATAATGTAAATTGAAAGCTAGCTCCTAACTTTTTGGTCTAGTTCCTAGATTGGGGAAACATTTTTTCAGCGCTGATTAAAACCATTGTTTCATAAGCACTATTTTTGTAAACAAATCAGAAGCAATCATGCATCAGGCTCTTGCTTACTGACTAATCCTCATACAACTTATACCTGAACAGACCACATTTTCACTTTTCACCATCAACAATTGGTGGCAACAGTTTGGTGGGTTTCACATATTTAGCAATTCTTCATTTTATTTATTATCCCCCCCCCCCCCCCCCCGCCCATTTATGTACAAGTTTCTGTACATTTTTAACAGTAGCTTTACAAACTCAGCCTATACCCAAGTAGGCATATATTTGGAAATATGCAATATGCATAATTTATGCAAATATGTCCAAATTCATTATTTTTGCATTTGCAGGATGCAAATTCAGTTCCTTAAAATTTAGTTATAGAATATCAAATACTGCATTTTAAAAATTAAAATTCCGTATTTTATTGATTTTTCAAATGAAATTCTATACTGTACAAAAAAAAAAAAAAAAAAAAAAAAAAATCCTGTACATTGCAGACATTCTTGAAATTGGTCTTCAAGGGCCTTTCTCAATACATTTGATATCAGGTTTATGATATTTTCAGATTTACAAAAAATAATCTTATACATTATCCCCATCAAACTTACATAAACCAGCAAGTAGCACTTCTTTAAATTATTTTGTGAATTGTAAATTTTAAATGAGACATATAAAATTTATATTACTGAAAATATATTTTGTTTTTGTGTGATGTACTATGTTTAATTAATTTTAGATGTTTAACATTTGTTCATTTGTTTAATAAATTCAAATACTAATTTTATTTGTTTAAAGTATTAAAATCATACCATTGTCATAAACTTCCAAACCCTGTTATACATAACAAATATAAGTTACTTGAACATTTTCAAAATTCCATGTTTTAATCTTTTTTATAAAAGAGACTAGCTGCTTTGTCAATAGCCTGGACATTTTTTGAAAAAGTTTGGCTATGTCTTCAGTAAGCAGGCTACTGCCTGTGCCTTCCCCTGTATCACCCTCTATATCTATGTTGTTGTTGTTGAGACCCAGACCGTCCGACCTACCAGAAAGGTGTAAGGTAACTGTATGGACGGCCGTGAAGTTCCACCCAATTTAGACCGGAACCCAGTGGGGGAGGCATCCACAGGGACCGTACCCTCCTTCCCCTACCACCAACCTCTCGGAAGGACTTACGGACCCACATGTTTAACGTGATCGTACTCCGCATGAACACGGCGGCAGTTTTGACAGTGGCTGGAATCGAACCCGGGCCTACCGAGTGCAACTCCAGCGCGCTAACCAATGGGCTACCGCGCCCCTCTATATCTATGTGAACATGCGATCTATATTTAAAAATCCTCTCCTATATATTTAACATTCATATTTAAAGTATTATTCCTTATGTAATATATATTTTAAAATCCTCTCATTAAATTAAGCAGAAAAGCAAGATTCATTTAGGTCAAAATCTTGTGACGTGAATCATACCAATTTGTTTAAATACATGCTGAAAAGTTCGAAAATCCTGTAGTAATGAACAAAAATCATATTGCAGCTCAATACATTGATACCTTTTGAAAATTGCAATTAATTAACTAGTAATGGGTCTAGATACATAATCTATCAAAATAACGGAAGATGTCTGTCTGTCTGTGTTAGCTGCAGCGAGAAATCTGAATGTCTTACTTCCATGAAATTTGGCACACTGCTACTTCAGGACATGGGACGATATGCCTTGGCGATATTTTTTTTTTTTAATTCAAGTTAGTTTTTGAGTTATTTTATGTTTCAGTATGATTTTGAATAATTTTTCAACAAAATGGTTCCTTAGTGACCTAAAATATTATCTCAAAATTTCCATTTAAATGCCACACAAAAGACTGAAAAATTCTCAATTTGAACAAACTTTGAATGGAATCCATACCATTAATAGATGAATTTTGGTGAATTTTTCAAATATATGTACTTTTTATGTGTTAACTTCTCTGATTTTTATATTGTAAAATAAAATAATGGGCTGACAATCCCATCTTCATTATTTGCTAGATGTTTGATTGAATATCACACACTGCTTCAATCGAAGAATTCTGTTTCTGCTGTATTCTGTTCTTTAATTATGAATTTTTATGTGAAACCTCATAAATTTTCAAAAGAATTCTAACAGCGCACAAGACGACAGATAAACAGGCTTTTCCCCATGCCTTGGGATGGGGTATTTCAATGCTAAAGTGACATCATCTGCTTTAGAAATTATTTGGATTGCAAGTTTGTAGAATCAAAAATATCAGTTTGCAAGAATTTTTATTTAGGTAATGTGCTGTTGATTTTAGAGCTTATGTAGTGAATCGAAAGAGCTTATATCAGATGTATCAAAAGAGCATATTTAAAGTGTATTACTCACACACAGATGGTGAAAGGCATATTTGGGACGAATCAAAGCAACTTATTTAGGGTGTATAAAAAAAACTTTTTAGGGCGTATCAAAAGAAATTTTTAGGGCGTATCAAAAGAGCTTATTCAGGGTGTATCTAAAGAGCTTATTTAGGGCTGTATCTAAGGAGCTTATTTAGGGCATATCAAAAGAGCTTATTTTTTGGCATATCAAGATATTTATTTACATTCACACAAGGCAAAAAGTGTATTTAGGATATAGTATGCAGTTGTGTTAGGACATAGCATTTAATTGCCCAGAACTGAAACCAAGGCTTATTACTTACTCAAGCAGCAATCTAAAGTGTGATTCGGTACTTATTTAGGTGCAAGCATGTGCGCACATGTGTTTTATAATTTAAGTGTGTTCTCACACAGCGGGCAACTAGGCCTTTCAAAAACATTGTGAATAAATTCAATTGACCCATGGTTTAAATTCCTTGCAACACCCAGTACAGGTTTTAGTATATATATAAAAGGAATGTGATAATGAATTTTGCTCTTGTTAAAATATAAAGGCAAACTGTGAATGGTTTTCTTAGTGTCAGAATTTTGCTTTAATATGTATTGTTTCCCAAATTCATGCATTTTACGTAAATTCATGTAAATTTAGTAAATCATGTGACAGATTCCATTTAGATCTAATTTTTAAAGACCATTCCTCATACCATACAGTAGTGGTAAGATTAAAGCAGTGCCATAATTTTTCCAATTGCTAGGAATGGATTGGAAACTCATTTGATTTTTTTTTTTTTTTTTATGTGTGTGTATGTGAGTGTACGCACTTGACCTGAAAAATCTCTGTACTGAATGTTGTGACTGTACATTGTTTCAGCTATAGCATGTGCAACTAGACATTACCTTTTATTATTTAAATATAATATTTCATTACTGAAAACTTTAAAATTTTACCTTAAAAGTAACTAATTAAAAATGACAATAATATATTTTTCAATATTTTAGATTCAGGCCATCTCCTCAACAGTTTCCTATTGTGGTGAGTCAAGACTGTGGTCATGAACCCACAACACGAGTTATACAATCCTATGGAGATCAACTTACACTTATCCAAGTAATTTGCAGTTTTTAATATTTAAGTTTTAAATTATGTGTAATATATATGTATTGAAGTGTTTAATATGCAGGGTTACAAGGAAAGTCCTTTCTCAATCCAATATCTAATGAACTGTGGCAGCTAGCTATGTATTTCTTGTACGTAGCTAGCTGGATACCTACCATGGCCCACACAATGAGACCAGAGCCCATCTCGACCCCTTTTACAGATAGGGGAGGAAAATCTGTTAGAAAGTTGTAGAGTGAGTCAAATTTAGTAATTATTAATTCCATAACAAAGGATGGAAAGGGACCTGGCAGCCTTCCCCTGTGGAACAAGCTGTCACATAGCATGGCCTCCACTTACACCAGACCTTAACTCTCTGGGCTTTTTCCTGTGGGATCAAAAAATTTGGAACTAAAATATTTTTGTACTAAATTTGACTCACTTTACAACTTTCTAATTGACTTTTTCCCTTTTTGCAAGATGGGCCCTCTGACCCCCCCTCTCCAAAAAAATGGGAGATCACAAAGTTGTTGTGCCGGAATGGCTGGCACTAATGTGTTCTGTTGGAACTGACTGCCTTACTTCTTACTTGAAGTTTATTTATTTCTATTTATTTTATTATTTATTAAGATTATCATTACATTTGGCCTGATCGTATAGAATAAAGTTACTTTAAAAATATTAAAATTGTTTCTTTATTTGATTCCTATTCTTCTAAAGTTATTACGCCTTTTAAATTGATTGTATAGAATTCAATAAATTTACCTTTATAATTATTAACATTATCTCTTTGTTTCTTTTACTAATTACTATTCCTACTGTTTGGCCTGTGCACAACACTCCTTAGAATATATATACAACAACAAACCAATTCCAAAATAATTTCACCTACCTTTGATACCTACAGTAAAATTGCACAGCCACAAAAACACAATTAAAAGAAAAACAAACGCTGCTGTTAAATTAAATATTTTACTTTATTATCAACATTTTTACTTAAGTGCTTCAAAACACAAACAGGTTAATTTTTATAAATTCTTACACCATTAAAATTCATCATACATTGTGAGAAAAAAATAATTAAAAATAACTTCAGTTAAAATAAACCCATATTAATTTAAAACAAACCCAGTTAACACTTTAAATATTTAAATGCCCAGTCAATAAATTAAAATACCCAGGTTCAGAATCCATACTGGTCTGAAGACCAGAGTTTGGTCTGCCAGGAACTGTCCACCAACACATTAAATGTTAACTCAAGATAGTAAAAACAACACTAAATTGTAAAAATTACCATTGCACATGTTCAAAAATTCAAAAGAAAACATATCAACTCAAAAATGTAGAAAGTTTGAAACTAAAAGTGTAAAACATAAATATTCAGAGCAAAATATGTAAAACCACAAATTATTTAAGTTGCAAGAATATAGATTCTTAAAGACACTAAGAAAACCCATTTTGCAAAGCAATTGGAGATCTCTGCAACAACAAGGATGTCTAATAACACACGGAACACTTGTAACATTGAAATGATAACTGGAATGTCGGACGATGTGAATTAGGGTGCACCTAAATTTGAGCTTGATGACACATTGAACATTTGTAGCAGAGTATATAGCTTTGAACACTATATGTTGTTGATTTTTGTAAAACTTCATGACTAATGACACACAAAGCACTTATGACATTGAAAGGATAACTGGATCGTCAGACGATGCAAATTTTGAACAGATTTTTGATGACGATATTTGAACAGATTTCAGATGACAATGTAAATTTGAACAGATTTCAGATGATGATGTAACAGCAGCGTCCAAATTGGAGAGATGTATCACATGAAGCTCACTGCTCAATTATTTTGAGTCTCAGCACAAAATCACAAAACATTTATTCACCCACAAAAAAAAAAAAGATTCGTTCACAGATGTCCGCAGGTCACAGAGAGCCCTGGCACAGGCCCTGGACTGCGGTTTTCCCATGCGAAATCAGACCACCTTTTCAAACGGCGGCTAGCAATCGCATCATCCTTTAGCAACATGTTCGCTTCCCATGAGCCACCAAACTTGGTGAGGGAAAACCTGCGCCTCACGCAGAGCACCTACGCATATACCGCAGAATAAAATATGATGCTTCGCCAAGAACCGCGAGGCATGAAATTGCTGCCGAGCTCTATCTGCCATGTGCGACAAACCCAATGGAATGTGTAGCACCCTATTCGCAGCTGGTCGACAATAAGCCAGGAAAAGGATCCACTTCACACTTAAAAAACATATTTTTTTCGCAGACTTGTGAATGAAGTGAAGTCAAATTAAAAGGCCGAACGCGAGCACCGGAGAATTAGCAAAAGATATTTAGCGTTTGTAGACACATTGCACAGAATTTTGAATAATGAAAAACATGAAAAGGATAACAAATTAATCATAAAAGGGGATAAATCGCCAAAATATTCAATAACAAATTAACTTAGAATTTTGAAGGGAAAGGGGAAAATCATGAATTTTGAACTACTAAATAAATTTTGAACTATTAATTAAAGTAGCATCATAAAAACCCTGCATAACAGAGTCCTCCTGGTCTCATTGTGTGGGCCATAGCAGGTTTCCTATACAACATCATATGAAATACATAGTTAACTGCCATAGTTCATGATATGTTAACCTGAGGAAGGACTTTTCTTGTAACTCTGTATATAAATATATCCTATTGGTAAAATATTCAATGAAATATTTGCAAATTGTTCTTTGATGTTACTTAACTTTTTATTTGCATCCACAGAAAAGGTTTGGTTTTATTCTGCATAACAGAAGTATTGTGTGTGAACCTTGCATGAGTTTTCCTACAGACAGAGTGATCAAAAAGTATAGCAGATAAAATTTTAAAATCATATAATGCACCAAGAAATTAAAATAGTAAAAAAATGTTCAGCTAGGTGGCACTGATATACCTAAAATATGCCATTAATAAATGTTGTCGTTTTTCTGCTGATTTAATCCCCATAAGACAATAATTTTAGGCCTTTTTTTTTATCAGTAGAAGAACATGATATTTTCCCATATTGTCATTCATCTGCAGTAATCTATAAGACAATAATTTTAGACCTTTTTTTTATCGATACAAGAACATGACTTTTCCCATATTGTCATTCATCTGCTGGTTTTAATCCATCAGACAATAATTTTCCTTTTTTCTTTATTATTAGGTGGACATGACGTTTCCCCAGTGTATAAGAATTCTTATTTTTGAACAATTCTTTAGCCATTTTTATGAGAATGCCATTGAAGAGCTTTAGAAAAAATATCCTAATAGTTCATCAATTATGAAGTTAAAAAAGCATTTTTGAGATACTGGATCTGATGCAGACAAAGCAAGAACAAGCAGACTCAGGGTTGCCACTCAACCTGGAAACCGGGAAATGTCAGGGAATTTGAAAACAGTCAGGGAAAACCGGGAAAAGTCAGGGAATTTCGCGGGAAACCTGGAATTTTTTTTAAAATTTAAATAATGCAAATAAAATTCACGATGTATACTAAGAACGATTGTTCGAAAGATCAAGGATCGGAAAAACCAGTTATTAGCTCGACGAACGCAAACATTTCTGGCCGCCCGCCGCCGTCTAGGCTACGCGTAACGCGTATTTCATCCCAATAAACCAACCATCCAACTTTTGACGGCGCGGCGCCGGCGCTGCGTAGTACCGTGCATTTTGCTAGCTTCAGAGTATTGTAGACGTGCCAACTCTCCGGGGCCGGAGACTCCGGATTTTTCATTACTTCTCCGGCCTCCGGATTACTAACGAAATTCTCCGGCTTTTTTTGTTTGAAATTTATCAATTAACCAGACATACTATAATTCCTCGGAAACACTGATTTCTACCATTCCCGGGATCGTAGTAAATCCATAATAAAATGCAGGGTAAAGCCAATCAAATTAACGGAGATTTACGGCCGCGTGTAATGTAAATCTCGATAAAAAAATCTCGGTCGCTTATTTTATGAAAGTAATAAATATACTTCTTCAAAGGTTGTCTAATTCAGCATAAATCGCTAACATGTTATTTTGTTCATTAATTTCTCATAAACACTGCGATTGCGCAATTCAGTTTGTTCTCATGAATCGGCGAGAGTACAATGATATCTTTTTCCATCCGTTTCAATCTTCTAAATATTGCATTTTTGATTGACTAAACTAGCTTATTTTCATATTCAGATTAATTATTATGGTTGATTTCTTAATTATTTTTGCATAAACAGAGCGATTGCGCAATTCAGTTGCTTCGCGTGAATTGCCGAGAGTACGTTGTTAGTATCTTTTCCCATCCATCTCAATCTTCTAAATATTGCATTTTTGATTAACTTAACTAGCTTATTTTCATATTCTGATAAATTATTATGGTTAATTTCTTAATTATTTTCGCATAAACAGTGCGATTGCGCAATTCAGTTACATCGCGTGAATTGCCGAGAGTACGTTAGTATCTTTTTCCATCCATCTCCATCATTTAAATGTTGCATATTAGATCGACTAAACTAGTTTATTTTCTTATTATGGCTAATTATTAAGGTTAGTTTTTTATTTATATTTGCATAATACAAATTTTTCTATTTTGAAAAATGGGTAGCATGAACTCACTCTCTGAAGGGATATTTCCCAAAAAGTGGTATTAAAGCAATAATTTAGGCAAATAAAAAGGAAACCATTTTAGCAGGAATATAATTCTATATATATATATATATATATTTATTAAAGATCAATATTTATTACTTTCTTTAGTGAAAACCTGTGTTTTACCAAACATAAATATTTGTTTTCATTGTAAAGTAATTTTCATGGGATAAAACCTTTATATATTTTTTGTTTTATAATTTATTGTCCTGAAATTTGATGAACCATTTCTTTATGAATCTGTAACAACTATAGCACAGTCAATTTTGCAGAGATTTGTAAAGCCTTGTGTTTTAGACAAAAATGCTTCATGTCTTTACAAAATTGATGTTCTTGAAAAAGATAACTTGATTTTTTTCAAAGCCTCTGAAGTGACACTTAGTTTTCCTTTAAAAGATGAATTGAGAAAGATAAAGAATAAAAACAATATAGACATTTTGAAAATGCGACAATTCATGTCTTAAAGCATATCAAAGATTTGTGCATAAACTTTTTGAGCGTTCACCTGTACGATTTCCATTGACTAAAGCAATATCGTTTCTTAATCCTGCAGTTTTTCTTCAAACTGATTTGGCGATTGAGCGTTTGTCAGCATGTCTAGAAATATTGGTTTCTAAAATATGGATATCAGGATTAAAAGCTGACAACATTCATCAAGAGTTTCAAAAATTATTCAATGAGCCTTCAGTAGTAAACATGATGAAATCTTACAAAAGAAGTGATACTAGGCTTGACGATCATTGGATTAGTATACTGCATCTAAAACAAGTTTCTAATGATTTGACCTTTTTTATAAAATTGTTTTCCATTTTATCACATGGTAATTCATTTCTTGAAAGGGGATTTTCCATTAATGCAGAATGCATTATTGATAACCAAACAGAAGAAAGCCTTAAAAGCATTAAGACAAGTTTATGGGGCAATAAACAATGCTGGGGGAGTTGAAGCAATTGATATAACAAAGGCCATGATTCAGTCAGTAAAATGTGCACATTCCAGGTACATTGATACTATGCAAAGAAAGAAAGAAGCAGAAAGTAATAAAAAACAATTGGAAGACAGTCGAAAATGTGTTGCTTTAGAACTGAAAAGTTTAGAATGGAAGAAAAGCAAAATGATGGTGGATGCTCAAAAAGAGGCTGCACTAATTGAAGACAAAATAAGAAATCTCCAAAAATAATATTTTTTCTACATACTATATTCACCCACTATCACATAACTTGTATATTAACATTTTTGGTGTTAATTTATTTTACCACATTTATTATAACAAGTGTACATGATTTGTCTAATTTACCAAAGCAATTGATTTTTTTAATTTGTATATGTATGTCAAATATTATTTATTTGTCCCAATTTGTAACAAATTTTTAATTGAAGTGTAAATATTTTGATATTTACACTCCAATTAATATATTCCCAATTATAATATTATATTCTCTATGTTAAAACACAGAGAAAAGGTATATGTGTAAGCCTAGATTAACTGAATAGTTTATCGCGCTGTTTTTTATAAACCTGGAATTTATCTGGAAAACCTGGAAAAGTCAGGGAATTTCATATTCTCTGGAGAGTGGCAACCCTGAGACTTTCTATTTTAACTCAAGATAAACTGTCTGAAATAGAAACTGCTTTGCTGACACTCTCATAAAGATAGCTAAAGAAATATTGCTTTAAAATAAAAATATTTTTCACTCTGGGAAAACACAATGTTTTGCACTTGATGAGAAAGAGGCCTGAAATCATTATCATCAGATCAATCATGCATAAAGCATTGATTATGAAACACTTTCCAACTGAAATGCAATTTTAATTAAACAGCTCTAAAATGAGATACATTTAGTGGTGATATTTTTTAAATTATCACAGTACTACAATAATTTATTTTACTTGGACACTTAAAACTTCATCAAAAAAAGCAATACTAGTTAAACAAAATTATATTCAAATGATGGCATCGAAAGTATAATTTGTGAAGTGTTTACAATGCTTTTGCAGTTAATATTACATCACAATTATAATGTTTCATTATTATAGAAACTACATTGTTTAAATCAACTAAACAAATGATACATCTTAAAACCAGATTCAAAGGTCACTTTATTAAACAATTATCGGTACTTACGTATTATCGCAACCATGACAAAACGTAATTGATGTATCATCCAATAAAGGTCCCGATCGATTCCAAGGACAACATGCAACAAAGTGATCTGTATGAGGACCCACGTTCGAGCGGGCTCGAACTGGTTGGGGGACGTACGCACCGCTGGGACTGCGGCTTCGCCGGACCAAGTCACAGAGCATACTAGACTCGCTTTTGGGACCGTCGCACGGCGCAAGGACCGTGACAACATGCAGCCAAGTGATCTGTATGAGGACCCACGTTCGAGCGGGCTCGAACTGGTTGAGAAAAACCCAGAAGCGAGTCTAGTATGCTCTGTGACTTGGTCCGGCGAAGCCGGCCTGTCTGACGACACAGTCCCAGCGGTGCGTACGTCCCCCAACCAGTTCGAGCCTGCTCGAACGTGGGTCCTCATACAGATCACTTTGTTGCATGTTGTCCTTGGAATCGATCGGGACCTTTATTGGACGATACATCAATTACGTTTTGTCATGGTTGCGATAATACGTAAGTACCCAATTATCCTACAGACGTATATCAAATACAGCCAAAGCGCTTTCGAACATCCTCATGTTCATCTTCAGTGGTGATATAATAAAAAACAGATGCCAACATGCTTAAATACAATCCACCATTAAGTGAAATTTGCATATCTTGGAAATTGTCAGCCATACAAATTGGTGAATTATAAAACAGATATAAGTTATACAATATATACATAGTTCAAAAATAAATATCTTAAAAAAGTTGTTTAAAGGTATCAAATATTTTAGAACAATATAAATTAAGATAACTATGTAAAGGTTTAACTTGCAGGGAATCGAGAACGGGGATGTTCCATTGTTCCAATTTTTCCGTGGTCTTTTTGCTTTTATCGACTTTAGTTTTACGATGTGTCATTTGTTTAGTTGATTTAATGATTTGAAATTTTGACATGTCGCCACTTCTGGTATTGGTACTACATTGTTTGCTTATCTCATGTTAAATTAGTTCTTCAAAATTGTTGTAACTATGACAAACCATTTCATTTTATAAATCGTTTGCCTCTTTATGTAAAATCAATGAATATTTCATTCATATCACTTATATTTCAGACTCCAGAGCTAAATAATTTTGCATGGAAAAAAATTCAGCAATTCTTATACAACTCGCCTTACAATCTCTTAATTTATTCAAATTCTGTATGCTATAGTATAACGTTAAAATTAGGCTTCATTGTAGGAATGAAGTTTAGTAATCTTAAAATAAAAATATTGTAATTGCTTGCATTGGCACAGAATTTAGATACACAGATAATGTGAAAAAATAATACGGTTTTATGAAGGATGCAACACTAAATATAAATTTACACATCTGCAGTATACACAGCAGTATGGATGTAATTATTATTTCAATTTTTATTTAAAAAACTACCCAATATATTTTGCTGAAATTTTTTTGCGCGTTTTATGTGGTAATTTGAATATTTCATAAAATTTTCGAAGCAATTTGTGAATTTTAACTCCATTTAAAATATGTTTGTAAAATTAAGTCCCATAGGGGTCAGTGTATTTCATTATTTTTACCTGGATTAAATCTGAAACTAATTGGGTTATATTATTCATTTTCATTCCCAAACATCCCACAGAGCATCTCAATAACATACTAAAATGCCATTGCGATAAAGTCATTTTTGTGGAAGTTATCGTGTGAATGATCAGACAGACAGACCGAATGATCAAAGTTGAAAACAGTGGATGATATTTTTGATACATTTTTAAGGGTATGTTAGTGCCACCTAACTGAAAAAATTCTGCTATTTAAATTTCTCATTACATTATATGATTTTAAACTTTAATATGTTGGACTTTTCGATCACCTTGTACTATGAGAAAATTTCATTAAAATTTTCTTTGCATCTTAATCCGAAAATAATTTATTTATATTAGTTTAAAAAATTAATTCTAACACAGTACAGTAGAGCCTGCTTGTAATGAGCCTGCAATTAGCAAAATTCCAGATTTAATGAAAAAATTATAAACTTTTAATTGGTATAATATTAATTTGAGCCAGATTTGCCTGCTCTTAACTAGCCAAATTTTCATTTCTCCAGATTTAACAAGCATACGAAATTATAAAACTGAACAAAATTTCAAAATTCATAATGAGAAGCAGATATAAAAGAAAAATATTCATAATAAATATTTAAGTAGGAATTGGGTATGAGTGAGAAGTCGTATCAAATACCTTGGAGAAATATCCTCCACCTACAACCCAGATAGTGGCTATGGTATGTACAAAGTTATAAACGGAGACATTGTGCATAGTTCTTGTGAATGATTTTGCTGAAAAGAAATGGGTACTATGTTTCTATGTACTATACTACAACAAAAAATGAGATAAGAGCTGCTAGAATTTGGAATTTGAACCATTCATCTGAAATGGTATCTTGAGGATATATGAATGGGCTTCTTAGTTGTTTGTGGATTAGTAATAGAGATGGGTTGCTCTTAACTTAGCAACTAATTTAGAACTGCTAATGCCAAATAGCAGTAACTAACAGCTAACACAGATTCCACCAAACTTCTAAAAATAGCAGATGCTTTTTTTCTTTTATTAAGGGGTTCTGCCCCTTGCGTGCTGCCACTCTCTAACAGCTGGAGTTTGAAGCCTGCTATACAAGCGAAATACATATAATGAATACCATCACTTGCTTGTTGATGCCTACCAACCCACAGAGCTCTCTTCACAGGCTCTTTCACTCTGTCTGCTTAGGGGATGGACATCCCTTGTTCGCCCTTCATAGGCACACACATTCATAAGCCTCAAGAAAAGCAGGACCATATCTGAAGACAAATGTTTTAATTATTATTTTTGAAAATAAATAAGTATTGTAATTTTTACAAAAATATAAGAAAATAATTTATAATATTCCTACTTAATTTTTCCTTTTTTTTTTAAATACTCCCTTCTGTTAAACATTACATTACAAATTTTGGAAAGGAGTAAAAATATCCCTCAAAAACTTCTTTGTGGTGACCTCTGATTATGATGTCATTAGTCAGAAATTAGATAGATACGTGTTTGGAGTATTACTGCAATTCTATTTCTGGAGAAATCTAATTAACAAAATAATCATAAAGAAACTTGGGGTCTCTCTTCAGAAAGAAAAAACTAATTTTAACTTTCAAATTTTGGTAATAGTGGTTTTTGCATCGAGGTTTTCTTCTTGCTCTTTGCAGAAATAGTGACCTTATCCTAAACCCGACTGCACAGGTATACTGAAAATGTTATGCAAAATTAACATTGCTTGAGTATTGTGCCCCATTTTGCCCACCTTGAAGAATGAAATCCAGATAAAGAACTGAAGTTGATTTTATGAATAGTATAGCAACCCTACTTTGAAAATCGAAAAGCAAAAGGCTCTAGAATACAAAAGATATATAAAATAAAGCTGTGCTGCATTAAAATTTATATTCTGACTCTTGGAATTCTGCATTTTATTAATACTCAAAATATGCTTACACTCATTGTTTATTTTTTCAGCATCCAGATCAGAGTGACATTCCTCTCTCAGGTAAAGAAAAGAAATTTAAAGGATACTATAAGATAGCACGTCATTATGGATGGGCATTAAATGAAACATTTTTTCGTTTCAAGTTTAATAGTGTAGTTATTGTTGAAGGTATGCTTTCTATTTACAAATTATATAAAGTTCCTTTCTTATTATATAGATTTCTTATGCCTGTAAAATTTGCAATTAAAAAATATATTTAGTACTAGAATTTTAGTGTGCTTAGTCTGACAGAAAATTAGTTAAAAGATTATGAATTCTTAATATTACTAAAGCTGATTGCTTTGACAAAAAGTCTGGATTGTTTAAAGTTCAATAAGAACAGTCAGTACTAGTTACATTAAATATTATATTGAATTTAACTAGTACTGCAATATTATTCTTATATTTCGGTACTAGTTAAATTATATAAATGATAGAGTAAAATTAACTTAATATATACCATAGAATTCAGTCAATCCGTTCCTTCAAATGTGACTGAAAACCGTGGAAAATCTAGGGAGGTGCTTACTGGAATTTTCTGCTAAAATAAGCAAGTAGAATTCTGTCGATCACCCCATCAAATGCGATGGCAAAATTCTTGAGTTAGTAGGAAAGGGGAGAGAGGCTTATTTGGAATTTTCCTCTAAAAAAAAATATTTCTTCGAACAATACATTTTTTTTCTTATTACTTTCTTTATATACATAATGTATAAGGAAAGTATTGTGACGGGGTCAAAAATTCGAATTCGAGTTTTCGACGGGAGAGCACGTTTCAAGCATCCCTGATCACGAATCAAACATTTTTGAAGTGATGTCTGTGTGTGTGTGTCAGTGGGTCTGTGGAGATGATAACTGACGAACGAATGGACCGATTCGAACAAAATTTGGTACAAAAATCACAATCCGTAAACACTGGAAGCCTATTGTTTTTAAACGTAATCGAATGTTCAGAACCCGCCTAAATTTTCGAGTGAAATTTTGAAAAAATCGTCAAAGAATCAAAACCACTAATAAAGTTACGCAAATAGACATTTCTTATGTAATTTTTCATTAGAAAACGATTAACATAAAATTTAGAACGCTAACATGAACCGTTCTCGAGATATTTCGCATTTTTTAAAAAATTATCAAAAAGTCATATAAAATAAAAAATATATATTTCCTATTGAGAAACATGTTCACTTTTCATATGTAATACCATTCAATAAATTGGGTGACATCATTCTCGTGGATCTAGCTATCATTCCATTCATGAGAAAAGATACTTCGAGTAATACTTTTGTATTTGAACGCCAATAGTCATTTATCTGTTATAAGAATAACTTATTTCTCCGTCAGTAAAGCTTGGCGAGATTTTGGCGGAATGTCGCCAACTTGGCGACTTTTTGAAATGTTGTCAAATTAACGAAAATCTCGCCAAATGGATTAAAATGATGCTAAATCAATGAAAATGAAGACCTATTGTCGAAAATTCAATATCTTGGAAAGAATATAAGTATCTACTATAAGAAAAACCTATTTTTTGTGCTGTAAAAGTAGTAAATTTATTGCATTATATAAGGAAAGTCATGTGTTGCCCACATCAGATTTTTTTTAGAAGATGGTGGGGTTCAAATTGAGACAATGGGGGTATGCTTTCCAGATGAGGATGGATCAACGAAATTCCATGCTAAATGAATATTCTTTCATTATCCTTAAATGTATTGCTTTCAGTGCTCTTATTAACACTTTACAACATAGTTGAAAAGTGTTTATGACTTTGTTCTTCTATCTGTCTGTCCGTCTATCTGTTAGCATTATAATTGCCATAAAAATGACTTTATCAAAATGAAATTTTAGTATGTTGTTCAGACTGTCTGTGAGACTAAGGAAATATAAATGAATAATATCACCCAATTAGTTTTGGACAACCTGGGTTGAAAAAATGAAATACATTCAACCCTATCAGACCTAATTTTTCAAGCATTTTTTAAGCAAATTTTAAATTCACAAATTGCTTCGAAAGTTTTAGGAAATATTCAAATTATCCCATAAAAAATATGAAAAGAATTTCAGCAAATTATATTCTGTAGTTTTTTAAATGAAAATTAAGATAATAATTACATCCATATTATATGCAGAGATCACATGACCCACTTCAAAATAAAATATGGCATCCATCTTGTGTCGAAATCGTGATTTTTAAAATTATTTTTAATTTATACTTAGTGCTGTATGCATCCTAAAACCGCTTTATTTTTGCTTAATTTCTGTGCATCTACATTCTGAAAGAACGCAATTACAATATATTTGAGTTTAAATGATCATCAAACTTTGATTATTTCTACAACGAAGCCTAATTTTGACTCATGGAGAATGTAAACACATAAAGATATAGGATGAGTTGTTTAAGAATTGCTAAATTTCTTTAACACAAAATTATTTAACTCTTTAGTCAGAAATATAGCCAATATGAATGAAACATTCATTGATTTTACATAGAGAACAGACGATTTTTTAGCAAACTTTTTCAATGAAGTTTTAAGCATAGAATTAAATTACTGTTAACTCCATGGTTTTAAGTTTTTAAATAAAATAAATTATTGTAGTATTGTGATGAATGAAAGGAATAGAATAAAAGTGTATGAATGAAATATTTACAGCTTTTACATAGAGAGCCAGGCGATTTATATTTCAATGACGTCATTTGAATAAAGTTCATTTTTTTTTATGAAGCTTTAAGTTTTCAAATGTAATAAATTACTGTATTATTGTGATAATTTTAAAAATATTATTGCTGAATGTATTGCATTTTAGAGATATTTAAATAAAATTGCATTGCAGTTGGAAAGTGTTTCATAATCAATGCTTTATGCATGATTGATCTTTCTTGTTTTCTTTAAAATTGAAATTAATGCCATAAAAATTTATGGAACACCCAATTTTGTCAGAAAATTTAAAAATCCATGTTATTTCAAAGAATGTTGATTCTCTTAATGTTTTACCAACTTAGATAACAATGTTTTTAGGGTTTGGATTAGTAATATGGCAGAGTTTTATTCAGTCAAAATTACATATGGAATTATTGATATGATAAAGAATTTTGTGTTTTTTGTAATTTTTAGTTTGGGCAGACTTATTTGTACAAAATAATCATATATATTTATTCTCTATTTACTAAAATCTAATAAACTGTAATTTCATGACAATCTATGAATAGTTTTTGTGTTAAGTTTGATTAGGATGCTCAATATGTGTATATATGTCAAATACTGAAAACTGGTAGACCTAATTGTCTATTGTCACAATATAAATATTTTGAGTACTTTATTTCATTTCTTTGTTAAGCTCTGTTTATAACATATGTTACAAAATATAAATACATATTAGTATGTCACAATAATTTATATAATTTAAAAATGCTATTAAACATTGCTTCTCGATACTTCTACATTAAATACAATGTGAAAACATAACTTAAGAAACAGATACAGCATTTTTGTGACCAATGTGCCTATATTCTCTTTGTTACTTATAGTATCTTTCAGTACATGTACAGCTCAGCTACAAGTTAGATGTAACTGTACTATCAATAGACTGTCTGTCTGTCCTCTTTGTATATGCAATATTTTTCAGCATTTCGGACTATGTTGTCGATTACCAATACATGAAATGATTTCATGGCATCCAATGAGAAACAAGTATTTATTTACCGCATAAAATCCTTTTATTTTATAATTTGTATGTGGAAAGACATGGGATAAGCTGCCACTGACTTTAGAAATACTACATTTTCAGTTCCAAAATAGAACATAAAAAGTGTCATTTGTTGCATTTAAAGTAGTTGTAAAATGAATTAAATTCTTAAATGTAGAATAAATTGAACAACTAACTTGTGAGTTATATTCAGCATTCATAGAAACAGGGTTTAAACTGTGTTAGTTTTTTTCACATTTTACTAAAACATTTTCTGCAATTTTAGCTAAAATGCGAAAGCCATCCATCAACCCAATATCAGTTCAGGATCCCACATAGTGTGCACAAATAAAAATGATGCATGAAATTTCCCTCCACTATTTTTAGCTTTCAAATTAAATTTTTTTTATTACAAGCTGAATATAGTAGCAACAAATATGATAAAAACAATTTTACCACAGTAATATAATCTTTATATTTATATGATTTCACCATGATAAATCTGAAATATTAGAATAGACATGTGGTTAATTAGTTAATCACCAAAAATGTTTATACTTGGCAGGAAGCTAACTTGACAACAGTGGTATCTAGAGAAAAAATTAAGACTCAGTATATTTCATATGTCAATGTGTTAAAGAATATTTATAATTATAAACTAAAATTTTGCTAACCAATTCAATTCAACTGATTTCTAAAATTAAAATTCATAATAAAATGTTTTCCATGTTTGGATTTAAAAATTGCTCATTAACCCTTTAAGCATTGTTGATGAGTTCAACTCGTCATGCATTGCATTACTGCCAAGCGGGTTTGACGAGGTAGACTTGTCATGAACTTTTAAAGCCAAGACTCCTGTGTGTTTGGCGGAAATAACACGTCATATGATTTTTTTATGAGATATTAACTGTGTTTGCAATCTTTTACACTAGATGGCAATAGTAGTCCTACAAACTAAATTTTATCAGTGGCATTATTTCATAAATGCGCATAAAATAAACTCAGTTTTGTTGGGATTTCACATTCAAAGCCATGGGGGCTTCAAATACTTTCAATCTTATTTCAGCAAAGCATAACTTATCTCATACCCTGCAAACACACCCTGCAACAAAGAGCCAACTATGCGATGTGTTGTATGTTAAGCATCCAATAAAACTGGCAAGAAGCTTAGGAAAGAAACCAGGACATGGTGTCCAGACTGTGAAGTTGCTCTTAGTTATATTGTATGTTTTTTATTTACTTATCTGTTATTATACATGTTTATTTACTAATCTGTTATTATACATGTTTATTTACTAATCTGTTATTATACATGTTTATTTACTAATCTGTTATTATACATGTTTATTTACTAATCTGTTATTATACATGTTTATTTACTTAATACTTATTTCAGCAAAACACCTTCTCATTAACGTGCAATCAATGGGGAAAAGGGTATGGGAGATAAAAAAACTCCCCACTGCAGTGCGCTCGAATAAATGACATGCTTAAAGGGTTAATAATCAAAAGTGATTCTGTTATTATGATAACTATTTGGTCAATGTATGTATATGGATGTATCTGGATAAAAATGAGGAAAGATTCTCTTATAGCTTCCATAGTATACTGAAGTCAGCCTTGCATAAAGTAATTTAGTAAATATGCAATAAATGTTGTTAAGCAAAATTATTTCATATGTTAGTGCAATTTTTTTTTTTTTTTTTCTTTTAGTTAAATATATTTTATTTATTTCCTGATATTTAAAAAAATTCAATATTGACACTTTAGCTAAAACGATTCTGAAAGTGCTAAAATTAATTCAAATGCTTTATAACTAAAATGCTACATATTTTATTTTGTCTATTCTATCATTTAATTCAGCTATTTCATTTGTAAATCAAACTTTCTGAGCTAAATTTTGATTTTTTTCAGTATGCATAGTCAAAAAGTTATATTCATATACATTCTTACTATCTTGTAGTTTAGAGGTCAAATAAATTGGACAATACTGCTTCTTGACATACTAATAGAGAGCAAAATGCATTTTTAAAGAGTATACTTTGTTATGTATTAATCATTTATCATGTGTGACAGACTATCTGTGACAAAATTATGTTCTGTATGACAATAAACACATTCTATTTAATGTTTATTATGTTTAGATGACCTAGATATTGCTCCAGACTTCTTTGAATATTTCTTGGCTACTCATCTCATTTTACATAGTGATCCTACCCTTTGGTGTGTTTCTGCATGGAATGACAATGGAAAAGATAGTTTAGTTGCTTTTGAACCAGGTAATAACAATAGACACTTTCAAGGATAGTACTTTTCCTTGTATTTCTGAAATTCTTTAAAAAATATTTATGACCTGAAATGTCTTGAAACTTAACTATTTGGAACCACCCAAATTTTTCACTTGCATAATGTAGTTAGACGACCTCACCCACAATTCTGTTGAATGTCATGCTCTTTTTACACTTTTAAGCAAAATTACAAATTTTAGCACATTGGATAATGTTGCTTAATTTAGTGCTTTCTAAAAATATAGCATATTTTAGCACTTTATAATAAAATTGTGCATTTTAGCACATGGAGAGACATATCTTTAGATGGATATGCCAATCTCTGTGTTGTCACATGGAAACCTTAATACTCGGAGGTATAGAGACAATATCCTGGGCCCCATTGTTCATCTGTGTGCTGCTTCAATTGGTGATACATTTGTACTGCAGGCTTATAATACCTGCCCTCACCCAGCTTGCCTCGTGTAGAAGTACCTTGAAAAGGAGACTATAGTCCATATGGATTGGCCAGCACACTTTTCCATAAAACATATCCGGGATGTTCTCAGGAGGCATGTTGTTAACTTCCAGCTTCCTCCCTGAACCCTACAGGGGATTAGAACTACTTTATATGAACAATGGGCTTTTCTACCCCCAAAACTCATCAAGATGTGATTAACAGCATGGAACATCACTGTGTCTTGTATTGTTGTTCGGGATGACCACACTCCATATTGAGCTATTTTTTCTTATTTAATGTTTATACCTGTATTTATGACTTTTTTTTTCTTTTTGTATATCTAATACCAAACTTCAATGCTTTGTATCACATGCTCTTATGTTTTTAGTCTACATACGTTTTGCAATACGTACAAGATTACCACCAAATGTCATCCAAATTGGTTGCATAGATTTTGAGTTATCACAAGTTTTCCATTTGCTTAATTTGTGTTTTCCATTTATTGCTTAATTATTAAACATTTTCAAGATCCGAGTTCAAATATCAGTTGTTGAATTGTAAGAAATGTTTGAATCCTGAAAAATTGTTAAGAATAGAATATAGAATTTAAAAAGTTTAAATCAAGCATCAAAGAAACTTATAAATTTGAATAAATGTGCTCACAGCATAATAAAACCTCGGAATGAATGGCATTTTAAAAGCACATTGGTGGCTAAAGTTTAGTATCATACCTGTTAAAGTTTTTTTATGGACCCCTTTCCATATAGTTCCCCCACTTAAAAAAACTCTAAAATAAAATCAAAGTCATCTATGTGCCCAGAATTACATAAAAAGAACTAACAATTTCTTATACTTTTGGGGATAGCATTTATTAGTTACAGAGCAAATGTGGACCACTCTGAAATTTTTAAACTCTACATGGCCAAAATTTTGGGATGGATATGATAAATGTATAGCTTTCTAATACTACTTCCTCTGGTCAGAAACAGTGTTTTTTCTTAACAGCCGCTGAGAAAGAACTGCCTACTGAAAGAACTTTAAACAGAACTTTCTTAGCAGTTGTTAAGAAAAGACACTGTTTCTAATCTGAGAATGAGAGTTCAAAACGCCCTTGAAATAATTGTAGTTGCCTAATTTTCTTATGCTTGCTTTATTTTAAGGAAGTATTTGAAAGTTATATTTTCATAAGCAGCAGTTTTATTTATTGTGATGTAAATGTAACGAGTCCCAAACTGATACAGACTTCTAATGTGACCGCCTTTATGCAAAATAATTTTTTCTGTAGATCCCTTTTCCTATTATAGCTGTTCCCCCTTGTCTTATATTTGTTTTTAGCGATTTTTCTTATTTTTTATTACTAAATGCTCCATTGTTTGCAATTTAGGAATTTAAAATTTTCCAAACCTAGCTTGTTACAAAATTTGATTCAAGATAAATGAGACCTGCCCAAGGCTTGGAAATGCTTTCTATATAAACCTCCTTATATAAAATTAGTTTTTTCATGGATCCCTTTCCATAAAGTTCCCCCATTTCCTTCTATATTTCTTGAAGTAACAGTTCTTATTTTTGTTAATTAATGCTCTATTCACAATCACATATGTTGTTAATAATATAGTTTTTAACTAATCTGTAAAGTTTTAGAAGATATAAGATAATCCACTATTGCAGACTCTTTCAGTTAGTTTGCTAACTCCGGTTGATAAACATTAAAATAGCCAATTAAATTATCTATATTGCTAAGAATTAGTCACACATGATTTGCCATTTAGATGTATACCAATAAATTAAAAATTTTCTTCTGTACAGCTATAACCAAATGCTTTCTTTTTCAGAATTACTGTACAGATCAGACTTTTTTCCTGGATTAGGCTGGATGCTGACAAAATCACTTTGGACAGAACTGGCACCCAAATGGCCTAAAGCGTATGTACAATATAGCTAGCAATGTTATTTTACCGGTCTGTACTTTCAGGAATCCTAACTGGGTTGGTTAAAATTTTGCTTTCGCAAAAAAAGTTCAAAAATTAAAGAATAAAATATAATTTATTTAAAGTGTATAAAAAGGTTTTGAATTAATGCTAAAAAATAATCCAATTCTATATCTTTATTACGAATTGAATTATAAAATAATTTTAAATTTCAATATGCAACTTATAATAAATATTTGTATTGTTTTAAAACTAGCAAAAAGCCAAGGTGTGAATGGACTTTGCACGTATGAAGTATGTGAGCTATGAAAAATTTCAAATTAATAAAACTTAATTTAACAAATAAATTATGAAGTTAGAAGTATAAAAAATTAATTTCAATATCTGAGAATCCAAATACAAAAATATATGAGTTTTAAAATTATGAATATTAAGTTGAACAAATTATAATACAGGAAAACAGTGGAATCAAAGTAACACATTCAAATCACGAAAACATATTTAATATACAAGAGCTCATTTAAATCACAGGTATATGAATGTGATTTTTAACACGTTCTCCTTAAAGTTTTTGACACAGAAACTTGTATTTACTATTGTATCCATTTTGCTTCATTTCATTCTTATAACACCCATATACTTTCAGATCAAAATAAAGAAACTGCACCAAAATGGTGACATGTCTTTTAATTCTTCAATTCTAGCACATGCAAATAAAATAAAATATGTAAAAAAAAAATAGTAAGATAATAGAGCTGAATATTGGACTTTTTTTTACTTTTGTACAGCATTGGTTATTCATATCTGAAGTGCCGCTGGGCCTATATTTTATTTTTATATGATATTTGTATGAAGTGTAGTGAGCATACGCAGTTTAAAAATGGGTAATAGCTTGCAAAAACTTTTTTGAATAAAGCAATTATATGTCAATAAGGTGACAACAATTGTTTTGAGGGCATTTTAAGCTCCCTTTCTCTTTAGGCCAAATGAACGAGTAGAACAGTATGTGCCCTTAACCACTGCCAAGAATGAACTGGTGTTATAAATCTATCATCACATGACAGATCAAAAAGATGTTTCTAAATTTGGGATTAAATTTTGCTCAGTCAGGTCGCCCTTTTGTTACCAAGCTTTTTGCACCTATTGAAGGATCTCTAAAGCATAGCCAAATCCCTTTGGTTCAAAAAGAATGTCTTGAGCATTTAGTGGCTAACACTATTTCTTCAAATAACCATTATCAATCCAACCTTACTAAAATAAGCAACATACACTAAAAGAGTTGAAATGTAATCCTGATTTGGTCATTACCAAGGCTGACAAACTGGGGCCAAATAATCTTGTATATATTTCTAGCAATGTTTTGCAAAATTATCGTAGAATTCCCTCGATCACCCTCCCCCTGAAAGTGGCCCTCTTCTCTTTTTTGTTTCAATTCGAAATTCTGAAAAATACCATCCCCCGAAAAGAATTCGTCATCAAATTTGATGAAAATACAAATTACTTCTTTTAGCTGAAATATCCGAGTAAGCCATCACATTTGAAGGGGTGGATCTACAGAATTTTACATATTTCTTTTAGCAAGAAATTCCCAATAATTACAACCCCCTTACATTTTCCAGGATGCATTTTAGGGAGCTGATCGACGGAATTTTGCAGTAATACTGAGATATCAACCATTACAGATTTTTCGTAATAAAGAATTTCTGTACAAAATTACTAACTATGGAAAACACCTATTATTTTTCATCTTTCATTTTTGCATAAATAGTGCAATTGCACAGTTCAATTTGCCCAGAGGAATTTAACAGTTTATCCAGAAGAATTTAATATAATCTGGTGATGAAAACAATATCACTTATTCCCTATAATCATGGTGTGACAGAATGTATATTCTGTATTGTTGCTAGAAAATATGGGGCTGAATTTAAGTTAAATTTGAGTACAGACTTATTAAATTTTTTATTACTTCAAGAAATGCAGAACATGTTCAATGTTCTGTATTTTTCATATTTTGGGAAGAAGTTAATAAAGTCTGAGCTAGAGCAGGCTAAAAAGAACTGAACAACTAAATTTAGCTTAAGCTAAGCATATTCTGTTTTCTTAAGGATTTTGAAATTTCTTTTTTGTCCAGTATTGAAGAATATGTATTCATATTATGTTTTGTTTAGTTATAATGGTAATTTAATTTGAACATTTCTTGATTTGTCCGCCATGCTGGTTCATGACTAACACAAATCTGTTGCACAGGACTGCAGGAGCATGCGATCCGCACGACCACAGGCTCATGCCTAACAATATGGGCACCAGTTTTTCAAAATATTATATGTGATTTTATAGAGCTTTTTGGAATTTTATTTGTTTGTCTTTATTTTTCTCTTCTGTTTATTGGCAAGTATATAGTACTTTGAAATTGAAGCTAACATTTATTTTCTAACAATCATTATATATATATACAGAGTGTCAAGTGCTATCAGTGCCCAATGGCTATTTCCTCAACCTTTAGTCAGAGAGATACACTTTCAATTGCAAAAATGTTTTAAATTTTAATATCTGTTATCTTAGAAACAGTTTAAATCATTAAGTGCATTTCTGAATGAAATACAAAATATAGATTTTTATACAGTCCCCCAGTCCGCAGCCATCCAAATAGTTACTCAAGTCCTTGGATGAGTCGGACGGCCTGGGTTTTCAATAGTCCCCCAGTCCTACCAATTATATGTAGGAAAATCGTCATATAATTTTATGCAAAATTAAAAAAAAATCATCCTTTTACAACCAAAATTGACCGACTTATAGCTGTTTAAAGTTGGTGCACTTTTTGTGCTGAGAAATGGTCAATACAGTCCCTGATTGGTTGGTTGCCTGAAACGGGACATTTTTATGTGTACAAAAGCGACTTAAGTCATAAAGTTTAATGCTTTATAACTCTGTGAATTTTGGTCGTAAAAGGAAGATATTTTTTTTTATTTTGCATGAAGTTGTATGAGGATGATTTTCCTAAATATAATTGGTAGGACCGGGGGACCATATAAAAATTTATATTTCATATTTCTTTCAGAATTGAGTTTATTGATTTAAACTGTTTCTAAGATAAAAGATTTTAAAATTTAAAACATTTTTGCATTTGAAAGTATATCTCTGACTAACGGTTGAAGGAATAGCTATTGGGCACCGATAGCACTGGACACCCTGTATATATATACAGGGTGTCCAGTGCTATCGGTGCCCAATATATATATATAAAACAAATAAAAGTGACAAGTGAAATTCAAAATTGAAATTTTCACACATACATCATCATAAAGCCAATGCACTACTCGGAAACAAGCGCCATGCTGCACTAGACTCCGAAGCAGAAAATAAGCAAAGAGATACGAGGAAAAAGGGATAACCAAATGCTTTGCATATAATGGTTGGAGAGGATTGCGACTCCCCCGTTTAAAGCAGCTTTGCTGCCTAGGCAACGCTCACGGTACCAATGCAAAGCAAAGGCTGGTCCCCCAAACATGCAAATACGAAGGCACCCGGAGACAGAGGATCATGAACCTCAGAACAGAAGGACACAAGACTAAATGATAAACCATCCCTACACACTAAATTCCGTACAGTAACTGTTGGATGCAGATCCTACCTGACTCAAGCTAATATAAAACTTTTGAATGTCCTCAAGTATGTCATGGAAAATATTAAAAAACAAAATCATGTTATGATCAAGAATGGCTTAGAATTATCGATCGTCTTAAACATTGTCATAAGGACATTTGTTTTAAAAGCTTTGACTTTGGAGATCTTTTTAACAACATTGATTTATCAAAATTATACTTAATGCTGAAGAAGTTACATGAGGAATATAACCTGAAGGAATTTATTACATTTCCAAGATATCTTAACCTTATAGAACTGGTATTAAAAGAAAATATTCTGCATGACGGAAACAATTTCTATCAACAAATTAAGGGAATACAATACCCATGGGAGGAGCTTGTTCATCAATCTTGGTTAATATTTACCTCTCAAGGGCACCCATGTTTTGTCAGAGATACATTATTTCCATTATGTTGACGATGTGCTCTTGGGGTGTTTTGAAGACACCACAAAATTCGATTTCACTTTCTACCCACAAGAATTAGAATTGATTGAAAACAGTAGAGATGAAAATGCAACGGTGAATTTTCTGGATATCTCAATAAAAAATTTAGATTATACGGTCATTATACAACATTATATGATAAACGAGAATTATATAGAATTAAGCTCAATCACCTCATCGATTGGAAAACGTGTCTTGCAAAAAACAATTTCAGAAACATTATACTCAGACACTTCAGGAGAAACCAGGATAACAACACGTTTAAGAGGGATTGCAACGTATTAGCAACTATAAAATCTTATCAGAGGCATTAAAAAAAATTATCCTTTATATTTCTTAAAGGATTGTTATGATTCTTTTTTCAAAGATCACCAGGATTTTGATAGTTTACTTCTTAATTCTGTATGTATAAAAAGTTTCTGCGTTCCTATAGTGTATGCGCGCATGCGTATAAAATGTTCATATAAAAGACAGTGTGTAGGGATGATCTATCATTTGGTCTTGTGTTCTTCTGTTCTGAGGTTCATGATCCTCTATCTCCGGGTGCCTTCGTATTTGCACGTTTGGGGGACCAGCCTTTGCTTTGTATTGGTACCGTGAGCGTAGGCAGTAAAGCTGCTTTAAACAGGAGGGGGAGTTGCAATCCTCCCCAACCATTATATGCAAAGCATTTGGTTATCTCTTTTTCCTCGTATTTCTTTGCTTATATATATATATATATATAGAAAATTTTGGAATAGTGTATTATGAGTTACTACATACATTCTAACTTTGGATTTAATAATTTATATATATATATATATATATATATATATATATATATAGAATCAAATGATTAAGAAATGAGAAAAGAACAAAAGAAAAATGGGGTTGCTTACAAGGAAGTAGAACGGCCAAGGGGGTTTACGACCCCTTGTTCCCGGTTGAAGCATGCTTTTAATCCCAGGAAACGTTCCCGGAACCAGACTCGTCTGAAGCAATCCTCCACATGCCGACATTGGAAAAAGTTATTAGTTGTTGGAATTAGTTGTAAAATTTCTTGTAATAGTTATATTTGACTAAACATTTGTATGGTATATATATATATATATATATATATATATATATATATATATATATATAATTGAAGATTTTTATGATTACTTGTAATATATATATACCCGAGAAATACCAAAGAAAATTGCTTGTAAACTGAAGGTTTTTGCGAATCAGAAGCCTAGTGTAGCACGATGAGCTATGCAAGAAGTTTGGAAATTGAATAAATGGAATCTAGTGAATATAAAAGGAATAAAATGAATATGAAAAGCATTTCTGAAAGCATGTACGTTATCAAGGGCCATACATGTTTCATTAATGCTGATTCTACGTTTCTGTTTACACAACTGTAAAATGTATTACAGAAATAATGTAAATGGCCCATTATATATATATATATATATATATATATATATATATATATATATATATATATATATATATATATCATTAACTTAAGTTCTACAGACCATTTTTAATAAGAGATAAGTATCTGGTATATAATATACAAGTAACTAAAATTATCAATATATATATATATATATATATATATATATATATATATATATATATATATCAGAAAAATATCTTTATAACTAATTTATGACAACAAACAATTTTAAAATATTATTAACATTTAAATGTATCCTGTCACTGTGAGCTCATTCATACCTCATTGAGTGAGAAAACATTAAAAAGCAATTTAATATTCTCCTTTGCAAATTTAATAAATTCTAGAATGATATAAATTTAATAACTGCAATTGTTAATGAACACAATTGCTCAAGACTATAAAAATATTTTATATACAAATGGCTTTTTTCAATGATAAATTTGTTCACAGCAAAAAATTCCATTTATCAGTGCTCGGTAACTTCATGCCTTCAATTTTTTAAGTACCTTTTCTTGGGTAGCAGACTCTGCCCTTTTTCAATTCTTGGAAACTTTTAGAATGCGATCATCCATATGCGATATCATCAATCTTTTTTTTTTTCTGTCCTGGATGGACCTGTTTTGAGTCCTTTTTTAAATTGAAAATGGTCCCTTTTTTTCCCAGTAATATAGTAAAAATTTGTTGTGAGCCCTGCTTCTCCACATATTCTTATACACGGATTGCCATCATTCCAAAGATGTTCTAAACATGTTCAGAATTCTCAAAATATGTTATTCTATCAAAACATTGAATTCAAACATTATACTTAATGTACATAAATACATAATTTTTAGTAATTCATGATGTGCAATTAAATTGTGTTTTCTATTTGTGCATTGAATTTGGTCTCAATTTAGGTTTTGGGATGATTGGATTCGCCAGCCTGCACAAAGGAGAGAACGAGCTTGTATCCGCCCAGAAATTTCTCGTACCAAAACTTTTGGCAAAGTTGGTGTCAGCAAGTATGTTGCTCTTTTCTAATTATATTCTTTAAGAATGAAATTATTATAAGCAAATATTTAATGTATCTAAGATGGACATAGGATATTGAATTTATAAAAACTACAGAGATTACTTTCTTAATTTGTGCTGTAAAATTTGAGTTTTATGCATATCACAAAAAAGGTGTTTTTTATCACTTTTTGGAGTTGAAGAGCTCCCTTGACAATGACTAAATTGTGGTATGTACTCTGAAACTCCACTATTTTGTACTGAAATGTACTCCATTATACCGAAATACTTCAATTTTGATGATTTTTTTGCCATTTATTATATTTTGTTGAGATTAAGGCCATTATGAAGCCCGAATTTTGAATTTCAAACCCATAAAAAAGCTGTAATTGATCAAAGGTGATGCAATACTAACTATTAGAAATTTTTATTTATATACATGCAAACAATAGAGGGCAACAACTTTGTTTGCATGTCATGTTTTAACATTGCTAATTTCAAGTCCATTTCCTGCACTAATTGCATGTAGCACTCTACTCTAACATATGGAAACGTTTCACAAGCTGTTTACGAAACAAACATGAGCCACTGATTGCAGACCTAATTATGTATTAGTATTTTGTGTATTTTATAAATGCTTTTTATTTCCTTTTTATAATCTTTATTCCAGATTCTTGCAACTCAAAACTCTGAAGCAGTTTTTAAATAAATATATTTCAATAAAAATTTATTATTAGCGATATGATTTACAGAAAAAATTTTAAATTCCCCCACACTTTTAAGTAATAACTTATTTTAACTTTCCCTACAATACATGGTAATGTATTGTAGGGAAAGTTAAAATTAATGTATAGGGAAAGTTTTGAAATTGAGTTGAAAATCAGAACTCAAGTTTTCAACAGATCTATATATTTCAAGCAGTCTAGAACACAAATCTACTATTTTTAGTGTGACATCTGTCTATATCGGTGTGTGCGTCTGTTTGTCTGTCTATGCAATGTACATTTCCATTTTATCTGTTAAACTTAAGCTATTTTTACAAAATAACTTATAAAAATCATCAAAATCTGAGATAAAAAAAACTAAATATGCTTTAATGTGATGATTGATTAAATGCTTGTTTATACATAATTTTTAACAAAAAGATAAGCAACCCCAACATTCTAGGATGAACCATTCTTGAGATATTTTAATTTTTTGCATTTTTGCAACATCAGCATTTGAAAATACATCCAAATTGAATAAACCATTATCACAATCCTCGCTTATCAGTGTCTGTGTGCGCGTGAAGGGACTTTATCATTTGCAGAAGTCCTTACAGTGATCCTTTACAGTTTTGTTAAAAATTAACGATACATTTATACCTTATCAAAATTTTAATTAGTGAGCCAGATGGCTTCAGAATTTTTTTTTAACAATATGTAGCTTTTAAAAGAGTTGCTGTTAAATACTAAAGATTGGATGTTCAGTCAATTTTTTATACCACAATTCTAAAATCAGGTACATCTCTCAAACATGAAAAGTATATATATGTATATATATTTTAAATTCACGAAAATTTGTCTATTGATAGTATGGATTCCTTTCAAAGTTTGTTAGAAACCAAATTCTTTGATCTTTCCTATGGTGTCAAGATGAAAGCTCCTCAATAATATTTTTGATTAAGAAATCAATTTGTGCAAACTTCACACAAAATGGCACTTAATTTAATAACTAAAAAGCTAATTCAAATTAAAAGAAGAAGTGTCTTTGAGCTTGAACAAAAATTTTAAAACTAGAACCATCCTATTCTGGAAGTATGCAAAAGTTCTCCTGGAAAAGCTGGAAATTTCGATAAATTAAGTATGCGTTGTTGATGTTTTTTTAGAAGGAGAAATATAACAAGAGTCTATTGTATTTTGGTGTGCATTAAAAAAAAATCACTCAAAAGATCTTTATATTTTTAGTTTACAACAAATTATATTATTCCACTTCAATGTATTAAATTTTATTGTATTTTTAGTGGCCTGTTCTATGAAAAACACTTGAAGTTCATCAGATTAAATGACAGAGTTGTGCCTTTTTCAAAAATGGATCTCAGTTATTTAAAAAAAGTAGGTACTGGCTCTTAGTAAAAGTGACGTAAAAAAAAATTGTTATACCCTATAATATAAACATTGTTTGATAAAATTATCAAAACTCAAAATTTATTTTATATCATAAAATTAGTAAATAAATCATCTGATGAGGGATCAGTTTAATAAATGTAAAAAAAATTCTGAATTTTTTTGTTAGAAGATGAAAATGTTTGGATGAGGAAGTGTCTTTTTTCATATATTTTCACTTTTTCTTTCACCTTAGTGAAAGAAAAAGTGAAAATATATGAAAAAAGACCTTAGTTTTTAAATCTTCTGAAGATATTGGTTCTGATATGTGGCTTTTTATGTCTGGACTAGGTTGAAAGGAATTTACGCTGTTTTGTTTGAACCCGTTTGGCTTGGCTGAATATATATATTCTATATGTGATATATTTTACTTTTATTGTTTAAAAATGAAAGAAAGAATTAATATTAATACAATAAACAGCATTGTAAATTTCATATATGATATAGAATTTTTACTATTTATGCTTTGTTGTAATACTCTGTATCTATTGAACACAATGCTGACTACACAATGCTGAATGCTTCATCTCGCTTGGCAAAACTTTATTAATTTCATTTTAGATTTTGTTTTTGTAAGCCATGAGCTTCCATATGATTGGGACTTAGCCATTCTTAGTTGTGTATAGTTATTAATTGCAATAAATACTTAAGTCCATTTAATTATTATTTCTCTTAGATTGTTTCATCAACCATGCTATTAACCTTCTCACTAAATTAATCATCAAAATATTTACTGTCCCAGGCCACAAGCCTTTACTAAACCCAATTAACTCTGAGGAATTCCTTTCTCATGCTATTTTGTGCGCCCAGTCTAAATTGATTTCCTAAAGCTCATCTATAATATCACTTATAAATCTTTAATCACAGCTGTCATATATACTCTTTGTTAATATAACTATTAATCTAAACTTCTCACTATGGAAAGATTTTCAAAGCTAAATACTCGCAATAAAATCAAGCTGATCAAATATTTCCTATAATCTCTAATTTTGACTGATTTTGCAATTTTGTTTTTTTGCTATTTGAACTATAGAACATCATACAATGGTCTACTCATTCTGAAACTGTTGCTCTATTAACTTATATGAATATTTATCCCTAAAGCCTGCAAATGGAGTAGACATATTGTGCGATGCTTCTTCTTCGACCCAGACCATCTGACTTACCCGAAGGTATAAGATGTCTGTTTGAATGGCTGGGAAGTGCCATCCAATATGCACTAGAACCTGGGAGGCATCCACAGGGACTTGCCCTCTTTCCCCTACCACCAAACTCTCAGAAGGACGTACAGACCCATATATTTAACATGATCGTACTCTGCATGAACATGGCGACAGTTTCAGAAAAGACATGAATCAAACTCACGTCGTCCGAGTGCAATTTCCATGCACTAGCCATTGGGCTATCGCGTCCCTGTCCGATGCTTGGACCCTTTTGCCTAATTGCATATAAAATACCGTGATGCAATAAAATTTAATTTGCATAATGAGTATTAGTATATCCTTTTTACACCATATTTGAGAGTACAACATTGCATATATATATTAAGGATATTTGTAAAAGCAAACTCTTGCTGAAATCCAACTCACATATAGTATGACTATCATTTTTAAACTCTTATTGTCAAGCTAGGTGGGATGATAAATATTAACACATGTTGCACATATAGATTTTTAAAAAATATGTATACTGAATATTTTAATTGGATATATTAGTAATTTTTAGTTTTCAATTAGTAACTATAAAAACCATTGTTAGTTATATTATATTACCCCATTTTTAATTTTGCAATCACAATTTTATTGAATTTCCATTTTAAATCAATAAGTAAAAACACTTTGTGCAAAGATAAGACAAGGAAAACTTAAAGAACATAACTGAGCACAAATTAACAACCAATGCAGCATACAGCTATTAAAGGATACATTGGACCCCTTCTTCAGTGCAAGGCAGACCTACAAACCCAAAGTCAAAATGAGCTAAATTACAACATATCCTCAATACATATTATAACCAGAGTTCGCTGTAATCACCTAATTTATTATTTGTTATTTTTCATTGCATCATGTGTTCACATTTATTCCATAAAATATTAAAATAGAATGTATTACAACTTGTTATTTATTTTAGATATAGTTTCTTGTAGCCTGGAAAATGTTATCAATATATTTCTTTAATTTAGGACAATTATGATGTTGCTTTTGTGAAGCAAATATATGGTGTTCCATCTGTTACTTTACATCAGTTAACGAGAGGTAGCATTGAACACTCTGATCCTGTTCGCATCACGTATGAAAATAAAGATGTTTTTAAGAAAACAGCAAAAGCATTAGGCCTTATGGATGATTTCAAGGTTTGTATTTCTAAGAGTTTATATTTACTTATACTTGTGGTTTTATTTGCATGTGGCTATTGTTATAAAACTGTGTAAAATCCAGGTAGAAAGAATTATACTGAGAAATTGTATTTTATACTCGCATGGATTTGTTTAGAAGAAATTTGGCTCATTTTTAGGACTTTTCACAACATTCCCGATACAAAACGGAACTGCAAAATAGAATATTAATAATGGTTTTTGATTGACTGTAAGTCTAAATATGTGTAGTTAATGTACAGTTTCAAAGGCACAAAACAGTTGTCTTCTTGAGACCCAACAAGAAGTGCGACCTCAATCAAGTACAGCAACTGAGGTATGGCCCATGTGGCTGAGTGTAGGAAAAAAGTTGTTGCCATCATCACAGGAGAGAAAACCATTGGACATTAAATGTAAGGCAAGATACTGTGAATGAAAGGTAAAAATCATGAAGGAAAAATAGAATAGCAGATAATAAAGAATGACTGGGAAAAAAATATGATGATAAGAAAGTGGATAGCTTCTCTCTGCTATCTGTCTATTTCTAATACCGAATGAGAGAAAGTGAGAGATTTTAAAATTCATTTTTTTTTTCATCCTTCAGGACAAAGCAATGTTTCAGAAAATGACCATGTATGGGTTAAATTCAAAAACATTTTAAGAATTTTGTCTTCCTTCGATTTATCAGAACCCACTGTATAAATACATGACATAAAACCAGGGATGAATATTGCAATTTCTGAACTTTTTCTCAATAATACATTAAAATAAGGATAATAATTAGGATGTACAGGGCAATCATTTGCAATAATTTACCATTATCAGATTTAAAATAAAAATATGTTAATATTTCATAAAGTCACTACAGAAATAAATTACAGTGTCACATTTTTCAATGAAATAAATAAAAATTTATTCTTTATGGGCTACCTAAACATGTGCTGTATATAGAAGGATTGCAATATAGCACATATGCAATATTGCAATATAATATCTCTATGTTGTTTTCATATTTTAAATTACACAAGTAATATTTATTTGAGAGAAGGGAAACCTGATAATCTAGCCATGCAGAATAGGAGGAAAGGGTTAACATGATGTAGCTGAAGGAGCATGAAGCACCCCCTTCTCCTTCCCCTTCAAGGGTTTTTCATAGATTTCAGGCTCTGTATTTCTTATCAAGGGATTGTAATAACAGAATGAAATTTTCGCGTTATTAACTATATACATAAATGTATCACCCTGTCAAATTTTGTCTATATTTTAGCAGTGTTTTAATTATTTTTACATAACTCTGAATTTTTTTGTCGTAGATTTAAAACTATAAAACTTCATTTTATTCTATAAGATATGTGAATTTAAAATTATATTTCAATTATTTTTATTGGTTAATAAAATACAAGCAATTTTGTAAATCTGTTTTCTTGCAAAACTACATGTTTTGACATCCTGTAGTTAAAAAAAAATTTGAAGTTGATTTTTAACTTTTCATGTGCAAAGATTTCAATATATGTATAAAGTATGAAAAGAATCAAAAATAGTTGAACATCTTAAAAAATAAAAATTTGTTGAAATTCCATGAAATGACTCTATAGCGAATAAGCTAAAGTTTTTTCTGCTATGATTTTAATTTTTACCCAAAATTGTAATTTATTTTCATAAACTTAAGATAGTGGAAAAAACATGGACTGGTCCGTAACTTGTCTATATGTGCACCTGTAATATTTCACCCAATGATCCTATATGCAAATGTCGCACTGTCAATCGACTTTTTCACAATATGCTATTTAAAGAAATATTTAAATGATTGTTAAAAAGAATTGGCGAAAATCTTGAAAATTATCATTATTATAAGGAGAACTTGAGCAATGTATATAAGTACAAATAACAACAATAATGCAGCATACAGCTGTTTCGAGGATACGTTGGATCCCCTTTGTCAGTGCAAGAGAACCAACAAACCTGAAGTCTAAAAGAGGAATAAGTGCAAAGGAAGATACAAAAGGGAATTATATACTCAAGACATATATTAAGAAAGAGCCAAACAGAAAGCAGCATGAAGAGCAGACAAGATAATAGGAAACAAAAAACAGCAAGAGATTGGTGTGCACCAACGCACATAACAAAATGAGTGAAGTCTAAACAAGAATAAATGAGATTACCAATACGACACAAAGAGCCCCAAAAGAATAGAATGAAGAAATGGGGGGATATTTGCAATGCTCTCTGCCAAACATTGGACAAAATTGGTATTCTAGTAATTTAGTTAATGACTTATCTAGTACTCCATTTTTACCCAACATCTGACAGAGGGCATTGTAACCCCCCTCCCCTTTTCTTCATTCTATTTTTTGGGGGCTCTTTGTGTCATATTGTTCTTGTTCGTACTGGACTCGACTTGTCGAGATATCGCTTTTGTGTCTTGGCGCATGCCAACCTCTTGTTGTTTTTCATTTCCTATTATCCTATCTGTTCATGCTGCTTTCTATTTGGCTCTCTCTTAATCCATCTCTTAGGTATATAATCCCATTTTGTATCTTTTTTTGCACCCATTCCTCTATTGGACTTCGGGTTTGTTTGTTCTCTCGCAGTAACGAAGGAGATCCAATATATCCTTGAAACATCTGTATACTGCATTATTGTTGTTTGTGCTAATATACGTTGCTCAAGTTCTCCTTATCCTTTGCGCAAAGTGTATTGTACTTATTGATATCATTATTACAGTCTAAATCAAAAATGGTAAATTGTCATTAATTTTCTAATAGCTTTTAAAAAACAAAGATTCCTCCTTATATTCTGTTTGCATTTCTCTTTGTGAGGTTATCAATGCTGTACTTGATAGTCGCAGAACCTGCATTTAGAGGATGTTCACAAAGTTAAAATTATGCTCCCATTGCAGATAACATCCATAGATCAGTTTCATACTTATTAGCTGCTCATCACCATGCAATAGTCAATATCTACAATGGCAGTAATAAAACTTGCTATGTGCTACAGATTTTCTAACCTCTAATGAAACTGACAAATTTGGTCCTGCAGTGCAGCCAACTTAGGCTTTTTTTTTTTTTCACAAAATTTAGCTTGAACTGTACGAGGCTACAACAGCCAAACTCATACTCACAGATCTCACCTTTTAAGGGATGTTCATAGAGTTCAAATTATGTGCACATTTGAAATAACAACATCCATGGATTAGTTTTACAAAATGCTCTTTTCAACATAGAATATCCAGTACCTACAATAACAGCAAGAAAACTTGCTATGTGCCACAATTTTTTTTAACCTTTATGAGAACTAACAAATTTGGTCTTACCATGCAGCAAGCTTAATTTTTTTTTCTCAAAATATTGCTTGAAGTCAAGGAACTCATCTTTAAGAGGATGTTCCAAGAGTTAGAATGATGCGGGGCTGGTTTTATGATTATGCACTTTTCATCACTGAAAAGCCGATATTTGCAATGACAGCAAAGAAACTTCTTATTTACCACAATTTCGCAAACCTCTGTGGGAACCAATAAATTCTGTCCTTCAAATTTCTTCAGCATTGAGCTTAGACGAACAACACAAGTAAGTTCTGTAACCAAGTTCATAATCACAGAACCAGCTTTTAGGGAGTGTACCCAAAGTTAGGATTACACTCCAATTAGATCTGTAAAATTTTGGCATTAAAAAATTCGTAGATTCCCCATTAGATGCACAAAATTGTTACACATATTAAGTTTTGCTACCATCGCAAATATCGGCTATTCTATGCTAACAAGTGCATAAAATGTGCAAAACTGATTCATGGATGATATTATCTACAATAGTGTAATCTTGGGTTTATACTTTTTTCAAAATGCTTTTTACCTCCACTAGAGTAGTACAGTTTTTGATACAATGGGCAAATGTAAAATTAGAAGGAAAAAATTGTAATATATATTCTAAAATTGCATAAAGTGACTGAAAAACAGAAAACTAAGTTTTTCGTAGTATGAGCATGCTTGTGCTTATATTATGAGCATTACCTACCTAATAGTTGATAGAAATTTTAGATTCCAACATGTCTGCTATTGAGAAGTTTCACTATGTTTTATAAGTTAATGCCTTGTAAAATACACATTTTCTATGCTGTAATTGAGAGATTTTACTGTGTCATTTTAAATTAATGCCCTATAAAATATATATATATATATATATATATATACACTTTTATCAATTTTGCTATTGAAAAGTTTTACTTTGTTTATAAATTAATGTCCTAAAAATAAAGATTTTCATCTCTTTGCTATTGAGAGGTTTAGCTGTATTTTTAAATTATTGTCAGTTGTAGTATATCCATATTTATTTATTTTATTCTTATTTACTTCCTTTAGTCTGGTGTTCCTCGAACTGGTTACAGAGGGGTTGTAAGTTTTATGTACAAAGGACGTAGAGTATATCTTGCACCTCCTGCTGAATGGAAAGGCTATGACCCAACATGGAGCTAGCACCTCGATATTTATATTAAAAAAATCTCATATCATTGATATTTGTGCATAAAAATTACCTTAAAAATTAAAAAAAGTAAAATTTCCAAATTTCACTCGCCAAGATCTAAAAGTATTAATATTGTGAACTGAAATTTATGACATCTGGTCAAGCTGCAATTCATAATTGACTGTCACATTCTTACAACTACTTAAAACTCCTTGTGTTGAGTTCATCTACTATACATAATCATCTGTAAATTGTATTTTAAAATGAGAACTGCTGAATTTTAGATTGAAGTTTATCTGAATTAGAATTACATATCGCTGTAAATGTTAAAAGAATCTCTTATTTATTTATACAGTAAATTCTATAGCATTTTAAATCTAGGTTTTGGTTATGTGGTTAATTTTATGTCTAAAAAACTGTTATGTCTAACTTGAAATTATGTTCAGAGTTCTCTAATAGGCAGTAAAAAGCAAATCTGCATGAAATAGGAGTTGCAAAATGCAAATAACTGCAACTTTAACTATCTTATCATCACCCTCATGGTTTGTGACTAATGCTGTTCATCTAAAAAGGACTGATGTTAATGCAGTTATAATTCAAAAACTTTATATGTTCAATATTAATCATGATGCAAGGTGTTTTGATTTAGTTAATGTACAGAATATATTCTTCTTATAGTACCATTCTTATTTATAAATGCAGATATTTCTTGGCTTACAACATTTCAGACATATGATATAACATGTTATTTTTTTCTTTTTAATTGCATTTTATATTTTGCATTTATTATGCCATCCCTAGCTATTGGTTCTAAATACATGCATTTTCAATTAAAAGATGATACAATTCTATTAATTGTAATTATAACAAACTAATATGTATAGTAATTCCATAATAATCCAGAATGCTTATGAATTTTAAACCTAAGAAAGAAAAAGTCTTAAACCTAAACAAACATCTTTGAAAGCAACGTGCAGCACAAAATTGATAGTGTTGACTCATTTCAAAGGCAAGAAACAACCTTCTTTGTCCTAACACACAAGCAGTGTCCTCATGAGAGACTTCGCTCATAAGAGCTAGATCGGTAACTTATGATAGAAAAGCAAACGTGACTGAAGCAAGGAAAAAGAGTTGCCAATGACAAGAGGAAGAAAAAGAAATAAAACATCCAATGAAGAAGGAACAAAAGATAGGACACTTTGAATTAACAATAAAATACCAAAGAAGGAAGTGAACGTTTAGCAAAGGATTCAAAGCACTTGCTCAGTGAGTAAAACTATGAAAAACACTTATGTTTGTTAACACTTATATTCATAATTTATACTTATATTCATCAAATGAATGCTTCATAATTGGGTGGTATGTTATGCACTTAACCATGCCTCACCATAAACAGTGTTGGGCTTTCTGTGATAAAAGATCTAAATGTAAAATATGCTTGTAGAATAGAGTACATAGAAAACTTATCATGCATCACTTCTTTATGATACAAAGATGTAATATAATTTCAAAATACATGAACTTTCAAAACAATATAGGAAAATAATAGAAAACTAAATCAGATATCACATTATTGATAGAAAGATGTAAGATAATTTCTAAAAATATTTTAATATTTGTAATAACTTTTTATTATTCAACATGGTTTATGTCTGGGGTATTTGGTATGTATCTTCAATGAAATACAAGTTACTAAACCATTTTAAAATGAGTTCAAAACAACATCCAGAGATGAGTAGCATAATTATGAAACTGCTCAAAAACCTGCATCAACTGCTCAATTTGAAAGAGTTATTTCAAACTTAATTTATGTCCATAATTTGATTATAAATAAATTAATATTTACCCATTTAAAACAATTATTTGTATATTATACATAGTATTTGTTTCAACCCTAATTTGACCCATAGGGTTTTTTAACAGATTTTTCGCATTTTTTAATTTTTACCTTAAACTACAGTTACAATGGATAATTTCTTCAGATTTGTCTTATTGCACTATTTAATAGTGGTCTTTAAAGAGTTTATAGTTTTATATTATGCTTACTGTAATTTCTTACTTAATATCTTAGTGCCATGAAAATAAAAGGAATTAACCAACGTTTCAAGTTAATTTTTAGAAAGTAAAATTCAACAACAGATAATCAATAATCTTGGAAATATAGAAGATGAATTCATACTTTAAATTAATAATAAGTTAAAATAGAAAATGGGGAAAATGTTAATTAGCTTAAAAGTTAACTTAAGATAAAAATATAAATTTTACAATAAATTTTGAATGACATTTGATGCAAATGTTTTCAAAAATTTCCAAAAAATAACAACATAGATAAAAATTCATTCTCTCCACCCCCACCCTTTGGATAATTAATCATACCTTAAAAATTAAGAAATGTTAGGTTTTCCCTTCAGGTGAATAGTAAAAATTAAAAACAAAGAATAAGATTTGGAATAATTGTAAAGTTTAATTAAATGTTACCTTTTTCATGAACATTTTGATATATATGTATAAAAAATAAAAATCCCCAAGTATTAAAATTATTATACGGAGTTTGATTCAAAAGTTCCTGGACTGAGTCTATAACTTAAAAAATATTATCAATTAAAATGCTGAAACACATCCTCCTTTGAAATAAGACCCTTGTGCAACAACACACTTTTGCTATCGCTTGTAAAGGTCATCGAAACACTTCTAGAATCCATTTTTAGCCATGTCCTTTAATTTACCCTGCGATGCACTTTTAACTTCATTTGCGGATTGAAATTGACAACCCTGCAAACGACTTGCCAGTTTAGGAAATAGGCTGAAGTCGCAGGGGGCGAGATCAGAGGAGTAAGGAGGATGTGGCTAAACAGTTGTTTGCTTTTTCGCAAGAAAGTCAGTGACGAGGAGGGATCGGTGTGCAGGAGCATTGTCATGCAAAAGCACCCATGACTGCTCAGCCCACAGTTTTGGTCTCTACTTCTGGATCGACTTGCGCAAATGACGCAGGTTGTCTACATAGAGTTCCTTGTTCACAGTGCGTCCTTCAGGGATAAATTCCAGAGGCACAATACCCTGGATATCGAAGAACACCTCTAACATGACCTTCCCTTTAGAGCGATCTTAGCGGAATTTCTGCTTGCATGGAGATTCTAGTGATTTCCATATTGCCGATGCTCTCTTGGATTGCGGATCGTATAAAAAATACCATTTCTCGTCTCCAGTAAGAATTCTGCCAAGTAGGGAAGGATCTTTGTCAACAGCCAAAATTAAGTCTCCTGCCATTTCCATTCGAATTGCCTTTTGGTCTTCAGTTAACATGCGGGGAGCAATGTGTTGACACACCCTATGCATGTTAAAATCCTTAGCCAGCATCCGTTGACATGTGGCCTCGGATATCCCAACTGATTCTGCTATTTCCGCTATTGTTTGTTGCCTGTTCCCATGTACCATCGCCGAAACCTATTTTCAGTGGTGCGGGAAGTTGTGAACGACCAACGTATTCGTCATCTTCGGCACTTTCCCTGCCTTCTCTGAAACGTCAGTGCCACTCAAAAACTTGCGTTCGCGATAATGTATCACTGCCGTACACATTCTTCAACATTTTGTAAACCTCCTTAGCACTCTTTCCCACACAGAATTTGATATCAATTCTCTGCTCAGCAAACGCCATTTCTTTCAATCGCCGGTTACTAAGTGCACCCGTCTACAAAATATTATGCCGTGATGAGCCACTGACTACGTGATTTGGATCAAACCACTTTTAGAAGAAGGGGAGAACGTAGTAACACAGAAACGTTATCGTATTCACTCTACTGCAAATATTTTTTAAGTTATAGACTCAGTCCAGGAGCTTTTGAATTCTACCTCTTATATGTACTTAATTATAATAAAGTTATAAATTAGTAATGCAAGTTTTTCTTATTTCAAACTGTAAAAATATGTTAATATTTATAAATATCATACATTCTTTAAAGTAAAATAATCGATTAGGTTTTCTACGTGTGGAATATGTATGTAGAAAACCATGTATTGTGCATCAAATGTAGAATATGTATTCTACATGCCCAACCCTTACCAGAAAGCAAAATATTTTGTCACCTTTTCATTTTTGATTTGTTTATCAGTGTGAATATGGTTAAATGTGTGCCATTCCAACTGGAACAAAAGAAAGCTCAAAATAGTGATCTACTAAAAAAACTGAACCTCAGATTATATGAAGTTATAGTATAGCATATTGCCTGCCCTTTCCTGATGAGCAACAATTACCAAGAAGCTAGTGAAAGTGTGGTAATGACAGTTGCAGTTTTTTGCATTTCTCCTAGACCACCAATTTATTTCTTAAAGATGTGTATAGTAATTAAATAAAATTAGTTTATTAACACTTATGGTTGCATTTGTAAATAATAAGAGTATTTGTGGAAATTTTTGTATTGAAGTATAGTTAAAAAATAGAAAAAAAAATACTCTAATTTTGTGTGTTTTAAATTTATTTAAATATCTTGTTATGGCTTTTCCAATAATTTTTCATTAACTGAAGTTTGTATCTTGTATATAAAATATATTTATATCAATTTACTTTTCCCTTTTGTATCATTCTTCCCAAAAGTGTTGTTTAGGAGCTGTTCTTGTGTTATATTCAGTGGTGTAGAACAGTGATTCCCAATCAGAGTTCAACAGAACACTAGGGTTCCATGAACAATTACAAAACACGTTTGAAAATAAGTGTTGCCATACTTTTGTTAATTGAAAAAAATAAATTTGAATTATTAAAGATTTGACATTACCTATTTATAAAGCAATGAAGCATTTTGAAAATTTTGCTTAGTTAAATATTTGAAGATAGTTATTATTTAAGTAATGAGAGTTTTACTTAGGATGAGAAATGTTGATGCTACAAATTTTTTGTAGCTGTAGGGAGTTGGTAAGGCAAGGGCAGTAATGAACATTCAGTGAGCAGTAAGTAATGAGCATTGTTGGTTTGTTTCTCCATCAAAGCTTTTTTTAAATTTTCAGGTTGATGTTACAGTACACAATTGCAGTATTAAAACAGTTACAGTATTCTTTTTTTTTATTATTATTTATTTTAACAGATTGGCAAATAGAAATAGGTTCTTATATTTTATTTAAAAGTATGAGTATTATTTATTAACACTGCTACTTTACACATCTATTTTGTAATTTATCCCTGTCAAGTCTAATGTGTCAACCAGGTAAAAGTTCCTCCAAACAAAATAGTTGGGAATCACTGGTGTAGAATAATAGTCTGTAGATGTTGTGTTTGCAAAAGGTAAACTTATTTTACTTCCTATACAATGCATAATACATGTAACAGGAAGGTATTGTGAAAAAGTCAAAAATCCAACTCTTGGAATTTGATAATTAATTTACAGGATTTGAACATACCTGAATATGAGTCAACCAATTTTTCAAAAATGTTTGTGTAAGGTGTGTCACAAAGAAATTGAGCCATTCAAATGAAATTTGATACAATAATTTAAATCATATTATAGGGAACTTCCTAATTTTATGTAACATGATTTTCTGGGAGATCAGAGCAGGAGAAGGCCTTCAGTTGAACATATTTGTTTTGGAAAATCGAAATAAGTAACAGAATTATGCAAAAAAAAGTTAAAGAAATAGACATTTTATTAGTAATCAAACTTTTACTTGTTTAATCAAAAATTTAATAGATGTACAATTGAATCTATTTTTTTTTTTTGTCTATGATTTCTTAGAGAGAGAAAGTGAAATCTCTTGACATCTATTATGTTCAAAGTAAAAAGGAAATGAACATGTTAGAGTATTTGCTAGAATTAGATTGTCATAATGATTGAATAGGGAAATTTTCTTCTTCATATAAAGTTAAAAATACTTTGAAGAATATATTTATAACAATATTAATTTATTTATAAAAATACTTCAGTTTGTTAAATTTATGTTAGAATTGATGTTCTTAAACTGAAAATGTTCTGCAATCGTGAAAAAAAGGTTCGATTTTATTTTGAATTTATGTGTGCTTCCAGAATAAACAAATTATACTTCGACTTCAATTCCTGTTTCAAGGGAACTCTCACATAATCTTCATAGCTGAGCTATGAAGATTATGTAATAGTAGTCTAAGTCATAATCTAAGCCAGACACCTGCTTACCATTGTTGGTCTCTCTGTCTTTATCTCTGTTTTGTTGCTGTGTTTTTAACAAGGATTTTACATTTAATTAAAATGATTAGTTTGTCTGGAGACAGAGAGTTTTTTAAACTTCTAAGCATATTTTTTTTTCTGAAATTACATCCCAGGTCATGGTTGATCTGTGGTAGATATGTAATCAGTCTAAAACATTTACATTTTATTGAAAACAAATGTTTTACCAGAGAAAAAATTGCACTCAGATCAACTAGCATAAAAATCAACTTCTTGAAACTTTTATTTTAACCCTTAGTCATGTCAAACTTTTCTTTGTGATGCCCTAAAATTGCATAATAAACTATACTTAATGTTTTACGATCCATGTTTTGTACATAGATTAAACATATAATTTTTAAATTACATGCATATCTCTATAACAGTGATTCTCAAACATTTTATACTCATCAGCAAGCAGTACAATTTTCTAAAACTTTATAAAACTGGCTTTGTGTTTGGATTTAAGCTTTTTTGGATTAAATTGCCAGGTTTTTTATGATTTTATCTGTTTAGAAACCATACGGATATCATTCATCTGTGGGTTGGGGTAAAATCTTCATGGGGTAAGTTATTCATGTTGGGGTAAGTTATTCATGTAAAGTATTTTAAAAGTTCGTAAGTTTTGTACTCTTTCACAGTGATATTGGAAGAAGCAATAAACATTTGTGAACTCTCATAACATGCTTAATTAATTACACTCATTGAACTGCTCTCTATCATTCATTCACTTCATAAAATTCTTCTCTATACATGTGATGTAATATCTAGACAGCTCCTAATTACTTAACCACTTTTTATCTCCAAAAACTCATAAAAAAAAATATGTATTAAGTTGTTGTATATAAAAGTTGTTTATTGCTATGTGCTCCCAAATCTAAATTTATAAAGCATTCAAATACATATTTTTTATTACAAATATTTGTTTTTAGTACAACCTTGTGAAATGACAAAATGTATATTATATTTATTGCAAGAGTTGTCAGCAAGTACTTACACTCCTATAAGACTTGAAATTTTTTAACCTTGCTGCTTGAAATGTATAGCATTTATACAAGACATATTATTAAAAAAAAAATATTTCACTTTTTATAAATTCACAAAAGTTTTAAATCCCATATTAAATTTTGATACATGCTGTAGAACTTTGATAAGCTGGGGTAAAAGGGGGGGAGGGGTTAACTTAAGGGGAAATTTTGACATATACATTTAAAATTTCAAGTTATTGAAGTTCTACTGTGCATGAAATTTTTCTTTAGTTGTATGCACTTTATTTTCTATAAAAATATAAATTTTGTTAAATATTTTCTTTGGATTTTAACTTCTTCATTTGTTACTTATTTTATCTGTAAACCAGCCACTCCACTCTTTAGCATTCCTTTCTGCATCTGAAGAACAAAAACAAATGCAGTTGTAACCTGAAGTGATTTTTCAGTTGCAAAAAAAAAAAAACTGTAACAAAGTGCTTATATTTGAATTGTAAAATCGTTGAAAATAAAGTTTCTTTATTTAAATGTATTTGTGTGTACTTTTTCCCCTTCACAAACTTAGTGCATAAAAATCTAATGTTATTCAGTAGACTCTCTACACGTCACACTGTTGCAAGGTTCATGCACTCAGGAAAACTTGGAAATCGTAGAAAATTTTAATTTGACTCAAAATAAGAAAAAATCCCTGAATTTTTTTTTTTTTTTTTAATTCCCATCAAAACACTGGAAATTTCCGTGTCTTGTTTTTAAAATAAGTATGTCTGTTGTTTTGTATTTTCAATAATACAATAATTATTTTCCCTATTCTGCTTGAATCACATATTTTAATTTAAAATTCTTAACATCAAATTGGGTGTTTTTCCATTGAGTTTTTACCAGATATTATGTTTATTTTAATAAATGAATTGAAAATATACTACAAAATATTATAATTCAAACTCAGAATCTTATATTTTTAGAGTTTGAAGATGCTTGCAAAATTCCAGGAAATTTGATTTCTCAGTTAGAATAAGAACCTTTATCTGCCTGTGAAAAATTCACTTGAATCGAACGTAAACTTTTAACGATAGCACTCAAAATATAAATTTTGTTTTCTTGTCTGAAATGTACTTTTTTTTTGTTTTGCAGAAGTTTTTATTAGTGAATTGTGATTGGATAATGAGGTACTTTGCAACTTATTTTTTCTATTTTAAGTGTTTTTAAGCTTCATTTTTTAAGCATACTCTAGCTTTTCTTTATGAAATTCGGTTCAATGCATAGTCTTATCAATCTGTTAGGTGATGTCCGACCTGTAATGTCAATTCTGGAAACTTTACATGCAAATAAACACGACTAACTGAAAACATCACAACATTTGATTTTGAATAAAATCATATTTTATTTACAATTTGTACAAGGATCTTAAGCAAGATCTATTGTTCATGTGATCGTATGGATTAAATATATAATCTGCAACCAAATCGCAAGAATTATATCTTGATGCAGTAATTCACAACATTGAAAAAATCGGCAATTAATTGAACTAGTAAAGAGCAATCAATAAAATTATACCATTTCTGGTTTTCTCAGATCCATTCATCAGTAGCACTTGATCTAGGAATTAAAATAGACTCCTAAGTATCCCCACATTATCGAAGAGATGTTTGACCCACAACGACTCAGTTTTTCATCAAAAATCCTTCCAGCCAAACTTTGCTCTCCTCTCAAAGTCCTCCATGTGAAGTGGGGGTGGGGGGGTCATTAGATTTTTACTTTACGTGCAATACATGGTAATTCATAGGGAAGTTTTAGAATCATACTAAAAATCGCAACTCGAGTTTTTGACCGATCTAACACATTTTGAAACTTCTAGAACACAAAAAAACTATGTGCTATAAATGATCTACTCGAACTAAAAAACTAATTGATCAGATTTCATAAAATTTGGTAGGTACCTGTGGATGACTCTGGTTCTGATTAGATTTTGGTACGGTTCAGGATAAAAGAACCCGCCTTTTTTTACGAAATGACCCTAAAAAATTGCCTGTTTCCACTCTAAATTTCACAAAATTTGGTAGATAAGTCACTTGTGGGTAACCCTGGTACTGATTAGATTCTGGTACGGTTCTGGAAAGAAAAAACCTGTTTCATTTGTGAAATGGCCTACAAAAGTAATCGTATATATCTAAAATAAAAGACTACGTCTGCTCAAGTGCTTCAATTAAATACTTCTTTTATATGTAATTTTTGACTATGAAAAGAATAAAACCAATCCTATTACTGGAGGATTAGCCGTTTTCGAGATATTTTAGTTTTTCAAGTTTTTGCTACACCGATTTTGAGAATAAATCCAGTCACCACATGAAAGCGAAAACGGAATTAAAAGTGTAAATTCAGTGTAATTTCAATCAATTATACGTGTTATTTAGTGCAATTAAACTCTAATGAATTAGTAATGAAATAAAGAGAAGATGAATTGGAGTCCGCAGGGAAAGTCATGTGCTGCTCACATCAAATTTTTGTGATTTGCCGTAAATGCTTCCTGGATGCACCAGCAGCACTCCCAAGTGACAATCGCCTGAATTAAAATTTTAGGATGCAGTCTTCTTATCCCTATTCTTTTCTAGGCCATCAAGCTGTCACTTTTATTCCTTCGTTCCTTCACTTTTATTCCTTTATTCCTTCACTTTTATTCCTTTATTCGGCGTCCGAGTGTCTAGTTATTTTTTCGCTTGGACCCAGACTTGTCTGCCGATATATAAAATTTTAATTCCTCTTTCTGTTTAGTAAGGAATGTTAAATCTTCAAAAAATTAAATTGGTTTTAATGTTGTTCTTCGCCCAACACAATCTTTTTTGCTTCTTACACTAATTTCATCAAATCTCAGATTCTAAGTATGCTCGAGTTTAACTTTTAAAACTATGCTTTTTAACCCAAGCTAACGAAAGCTGTGTACCTCGTACGCTTTTTTAGAGCGTATTATGCCGGCCGGCACTGCAAATTATTTTTTGTTCTAACATTAAGTTTTGTTCTATTATCAAGGTGTCCCAAAAATATTGACCACTGCTTTTATTCCTTAAATATTGATCTTAGACATATATAATAAATTACAAAGTTGCGTAAAAAAAGGTACAGAATTTTATGAAATCGATTAAAATTTTTAAAGGAATTAAATTTTAAGAAATGCAAAATTTCAATTTTTATACGGTCTCCGTACAAAAACATTTCCAATGAGTAAAATGTGCCCCATTCACTAATAAGGTGATATACAAAATTTCAGCATTTTATCATAAAAAGTCCCAGAGATATGAAAAGACAAAAGTGATAACTTAAACCACTTTTCGATGCATCGACATGAGATCTAGGAGAAAATTCGACTGGCCCATAAAAGTCAATCTACTTGTCTGGAAACTCGTTATTTAGCCAGTGTTTCACAACTGTAGTATGGTGAACTGGAGATTCGTCCTGTTGAAACCATACATGTGGACGTTCTGTTAGGGGCAGTGCATCCATTACATCAGGAATGGCCGCCTTCAGAGTATCGTTAACGTATCTGTCACCCGTCAACGTACCATCATACAGTATTGGTCCAAGCAAACAGTTTCTGAAAATACTACACCATACATCCACAGAAAATTGCTTCTGATGATGAATATCACATACCACGAATGGAGGGTGCGGTAGTCCAGTGGTTAGCGCGCGGGAATTGCACTCGGTAGGCCCGAATTCGATTCCCGCCACTACCAAAACTGCCGCCTTGTTCACACGGTGTACGATCACGTTAAACATGTGGGTCCGTAAGTCCTTCCGAGAGGTAGGGGAAGGAGGGTACGGTCCCTGTGGATACCTCCCCCACGTTCCAATCTAAATTGGGTAACACTTCCCGGCCGTCCAAACAGTTACCTTACACCTTTCTGGTAAGAGCCAGCGGCCGTACGGTGCTGAAAACACCGGTTCTCGTTAGATCACCGATGTCAAGCAGCATCGGGCGCGGTTAGTACTTGGGTGGGTGACCACCTGGGAACACCGCTTGCTGTTGGCACATTTTGGGCGCGGTTGCCCGGTGGTTTGCGCGCTGGATTTGCACGCTGCCACAACTGCCGCCGTGTTCATGCGGAGTACGATCACGTTAAACATGTGGGTCCGTAAGTCCTTCCGAGAGGTTGGTGATAGGAGAAGGAGGGTACGGTCCCTATGGATGCCTCCCCCACTGGGTTCCGGTCTAAATTGGGTAGCACTTCCCGGCCGTCCAAACGGTTACCTTACACCTTTCTGGTAGGTCGGACGGTCTGGGTCTCAACAATAACACCTTTCTGGTAGGTCGGACGGTCTGGGTCTCAACAATAACACCTTTCTGGTAGGTCGGACGGTCTGGGTCTCAACAACAACAACATACCACGAATGGATTTGTGTCAGACCAGAAGTGCTCATTTTAAGGATTTATGCATCCATCTTGTTTAAACAGCATTCGTCAGTCCAAATTACGTTTTCCAGGGAAGAGGGATTTGCATCTTCCTGATTTAGACCCCAATTACAAAAATCTAGACGACGTTGAAAATCCCCTGTCCTTGCGCACAGATGCCATTTATTCCATCTGAGTATTCTCCACACTGTTGCACGTGGTACGTTCATTTCTGAAGCAGCGGTACGAACACTACTATGTGAATGATTGCAAAAGTAAGCTAAAATATCAATTTCTACATCAGTTGAGTGAAGTCTGGGCCTACCTAGTTCACCTACACGATATACGCTTCTTCTTTCACGCACTCGTTGCACCAATCGGGAAATAAATGTCCCAGATGGATGTCGAGAATTGGGAAAAGTACGTTGATATTTCCGTGCAGTTTCGTTAACATTGCGATTGCATAAACTGTACAGCATAAGCATTTCAAAAAGTTCTTCGTTGCCATATTGCGACATATTGTCGGTACAGGCTAACTACACTCTCAAAATGTAGCAGAATGCTCGCGCAATGCTTGCGTAAGCGAGGCGATTGATCAATGGCAGAGCAAAAACAACTATCTCATATGAGATGATGCGTCTGTTGCGATTGTGTGATGCACCGATCAGAGGCAGATATTTACATATGCATACATTTCTAAGCTATTTTAATGTTCATTTTGATTGTGCCACTTCCAAGTTTTATTCTGTAATTAATCATGTAAAACTTTAAGGTATTTTCAGGAAGCATATTTTTGAAAAATTGTAAATAAATCTAAAGATAAGAGGCACATATTATTTGCCTATGATGCATTTCTGCGTTGCGTCATTTGCATTCTTGCTGTAAACATTTACATTTTAATTTGTGATTAATCCCTCACCAACATATATCTGGGACTTTTTATGATAAAATGCTGCAATTTTGTACATCACCTTATTAGTGTATGGGGCACATTTTACTCATTGGAAATGTTTTGTACGGGGGCCGTATAAAAATTTAAATTTTGCATTTTTTCAAATTTAATCCCCTAAACATTTTTATCGATTTCGTAAAATTCTGTACTTTTTTTTTACACAACTTTGTAATTTATTATATATGTCTAAGATCAATATTTAAGGAATAAAAGCCGAGGTCAATGTTTTCGGAACATCCTGTATATACCAATGAAAGATGTTGTTGTTGAAACCCAGATCGTCCGACCTACCAGAAAGGTGTAGGGTAACTGTTTGGACGGTCTGGAAGTGCCACCCAATTTAGACCGGAACCCAGTGGGGGAGGCATCCACAGGGTCCGTACCTTCCTTCCCCTACCACCAACCTCTCGGAAGGACTTTCGGACCCACATGTTTAACGTGATCGTACTCCGCATGAACACGGCCAATGAAAGATGTGATACTTCTAAACAAAATCAACTGTATTCACGGCCGTCCATATAACTTTTTTCAGAGTATTGGGGCAAACTAAACAATATCTACTACCATCTCTAATAGTAGAGATGGTTTTGATAAGATTTACTACCGGGTGGCCATAAAATAACGTGGGGTGTTTAGAGCCCTCTAGCGAGAAATGCATTGGACGTAACGTAATAAAATTCGGTGGGCGTACACAGTGGAACATACTGTTTCGATTTCTAAAAAAGAGAAATTAGTTCCAAAACTCGCCTCCAGGGGAAATTTTGGCACTGCAAAAGTGTAGTAGTGCCAATAATGAATGAATAAATGCCAAATGAGACAGTACACATCAATTTTGTTAACAATGCATGACAATGTTTATTGTTAATTACAAATGAGGTTCAATATGACCACTATTGTGATATTCCAAGAGCTGCATGCGTTGCACGACATTTTCCACCGGTAGTTTCAAATCGTTGAATCATGTTTCGTAAATTTGTTAAGCTCATCGGTCCCCGTCTTCAACCGTCGAAATTCACGAAGGGCAGCATTGGCATTCTCGTTCCGCTGATAATATTACTTGACTAACAAAGAGCGGTGACGTAAGGTATGGATAAGAGCCATCGGAAGGTACTAGGCAGTTCGCCTCCGAATGATGAGAATTCTCCTAGCCTTTCGTTTTATCCACATGATCGCTACACGGAACTTGATTATGCAAACTAATGCATTTTACTCGTAAACAACGGCAAAATACTTCCTGGAGGCCACTTTTGGAACAATTTTTTTTTTAGAAATCGAAACCGTATGCTCCACTGTGTACGCCCACCGAATTTTGTTACCTTTCGTCCAATACATTAATCACTAAAGACCTCTGAACACCTCACGTTATTTTATGGCCAGCCGGCATATCGACTAACGTGATGCCTGTCGCCTGGTAAACCCATGATCCAATATTTCGGGAGTGCGACCTAGAGTTTACTTATTTATTTTGGGGGTCAGTCTTTTCGGCCAGCTGCTCGTCCTCGAAATAGAAGACGGGATGTCGGGGAGTGTTCTTTTAGTTTTCTTTGGATCATATTTTTACCGAAAGATTTAACGTTTGTCCGTTCGCGGACGGATCATAGGTCTGGCGGGCTATTTGAATTAGTGCCCGAAAGCATATCAGTTTCGCAGGGGCTTAAGAAGGGGCTTTTTTGTTTCTGGAGGTCTAAAGCCAATGGAGGATGCCCTCTTTTGCCTCCCCTATTGGGCCCATGATTATATCGTAAAAATATTCCATCAAGTAATGCAAAATTCAGTAAAAAGGCTGCTAAAAACAAATGAAATCACTTATTTTGGCTCCAAATACGATTCCATTTAGGTGGAAATATATCATCAATGCTTCCCAAGAAAAGAACGATGAAAGGTTCCAAAATTGGCGCATTGCCAGGATTTAGGTTTTCAAGGGTAATGGATTTAGGTTTTCAATGGGAATGAGTTGCTGTTGTAGGGCTCAGTTTGCACCTTTTTTCGGTAATTCCCTCCAAAAGCTCAATTGGGAAAGCCTAAGTTTGTCATAAACTGTTAGAAGTTCAGGATAAAAAAAAAAATTATCTGCCGTGAGTGAATAAAATTTTCAGAGCTAAATCTGGACCGTTTTTCGGATTTACTAGTAGAACGACTATAGTTTTGTTATTAATTCCACGACCCTACCCTCACAACTCATGTAGAAGTTTAGTGCTAAAAAATGGGGGGAGAGGATTTTTACTATTATTGATCCTTCTTCGATCCAGACCGTCCGACCTACCCCAATGTGTAAAGTATCTGGTTGAACAAACGGGAAGTACCACCTAATTTAGACCAGATCGTAGTGTATCATCGTGTATCATCCTCAGGGATCGTACCCTCCTTCCCTAGGAACCAACCTCTCGGAAAGACTTAGGCCGGATTCATACTGACGCGTTCGTGCGTTGCGTTGGCTATCCGTCAGAGGAGCAACGCAGAGCATTGAATTCACACTAATCCGTCAACGCATGGAGTTCTCGAGCACAAGGGATTTTCCTCTTTTTCCACGCTGTATGAGGCGATGGGGGTGCAAATGGTGTGGGAAAGAAGAAATCTTTGTGCGGCTCAACTTGATTGGTTAGGATTTGTTTACTATTTGACAGCAGCTGTTCGATTGATTTTCATATTGTTCTATGATAATATATTCATATTGAGGTCTGGTCAATTAGCGCAGGCCCGATTTGTTCCGTGAGTCGGGTCGGGCTCAGTATTTAAAAAGTCGGGCTGGGCGTATTTAAATTTGACAAAAATTTAAGTGAATTACGGATCCACGTGAACACAACGACAGTTTTGAGCAGAGGCGGGAATTGAACTCGGGTCGCCCGAGTGCAATCCTCGAGCTTTAACCACTGGACTCTCCCACCCCTATATTATTAATTATCACCACCATTCTTTGACACCATTGATTTTGTTGGAATCGGTCATTACACCCTCCTGAGATATGATATGTCTCAAATATGCGACTTCTTTCTGGAATAGTTTGCATTTTGAAAGATTTAATTTTAAATTAGCACTCTTTAATTTTTCGAATACCCACCTAAGGTTTTGTATATATTCATCAAATAGTCGTTCAACAATAAATATATCGTTCAAATAGAACAGTCAAGATTTACAGAAGATTCTTTTTAGCACGGTCTTCACTCGAGTGCAGCTTCAACCAAATGTTCTTGCCTGTTGGATTTCATATGCTGGGCTCTGGGTCAGATGACAAGTGGTCGATTAGGGGTGGCCATGGTCGTCTATGGAAGTCAAGTTCGTCGAACTGGACTCACTCACGCTATATAATCATACATGAATGGGCCTCCTAACTTTGGGAATGTTCTCTAGACAGATTCTGCAGGTAACTAGACAGATAAAAGGAAATACAATATTTGAGCGCGACACCCATCTATGTAGACGTAACCAAAACTACGTCCCTGCTACCCTCATTCGAAATGTGTCTAGGGAACTCTGCAACATACTTTTCGTAGGAGAAATGAAACATATAAATATTTCACATATATAGTATATAAACTCAATGATTTCAATCAGATGTTTTCGCGCTGTCATTATATTTCGCAAATTGCATGTGGCAACACTGCTTGACAAAAAATAAACAATTATTGATCATGGAAGCCGATGTGATAGTTCTGTCTTATTTTTATACATTTCGTTATTAATCTTTCGCTTTTTATGACATTTAATGTTAGTAGTTACGTTTTTAGATATTTATGGAATGTCGCTTGTTACTATATATTTATCATAACTATAAATGTTTGCTGTTTTCAGCTCGTTTTTTAAAATTCTGTGGATAAACTTCTGCAGTTTTCTAAATTTATTTGCATAATTCTGGTTTTCTGTATATCTTTGTACATATATAAAAAGTTATGAGGAAGCCAATTTTCTTGTTTATATTAACAAAATGATGTCAATAAGTAAGATAAATGCAATTTGCATTTTTCTGTGTAAACCCACTTGAACACATTGTAAATTTTCTGTAAATATTGACCTAAGATATTCGTATAAATCATGGCTAGTGATATAAACAGCGATTCGAGTGGTAGTGACTCTGGTTCTACACCTGAAGAGGAGCGCATTCGCCGTCTTTTTCAAACATGCGATGGAAATGGAGATGGTTTCATTGACAGGTAATATGGAATATGATGTTCAGTTATTTTATTATACGTATTAGAATAAATACTGGAGAAAATATTAATGTATTAATTATATAATTTGTTGGTAAAAAAATTGTTTTTGCTCATTTATATAACGTTTTTATCATTACTATTCATTATGCATAGATAATCTATTTTTCTTATGTATATTTGAATGTTTTTTATTCTTTTCCTTATTACTTTTACTATAATACTTAAATATTTTCGCGTTTGATTCAGAAGGTAAAAAAATACTTCAAAGAAAGTCTTCATTCAGAAAAAAAAACTTCAAAGTTTTTTTATTATATAGGAATAACGTTGTTACTTTATTGCACTACTTTTTCTGGCTGTTTAAAATTGCATTTGTTACAGTATTTTAATGCCATATTGTATCATTGTTTAGTTTATTTATTATTGTGATTAGCAAAGTAATTTTTGTGAATTCCTAAAGTCAAAATAACCTTACTTATTTTTAATAATGTAATATGACTATTTGAAAGTTGTTTATTTTTGTCATTACTGTTATGTTATGTTCCTTATCACTTCTTTTTAATGATCACAATAGATAAATGTTATAAGTTATGGCATCACACAAGAGTACCTACCATTGTGTGAATATACAAGCATAGCCAGTTTTATTATTTTGGAGCCCCCTTCAGTGCCAACATTATTGCATGCCATTTAATATTCACATAAAGATTAAAATATTAATTTAGGGTCCATAATATTAGGCTAGGTTCTATAATCTCCAATAAAGATTATCTGTACACAAGATATGTTTAATCCATTAGGGATAGTGATGTCAAATCATAGTGACAGGGATTTTTTCTAAAACTTATTTTGCATGTTAAAAATAAAGTCAAACATTGATATTTTATTCATGCAGAGAGACACAATTAGGTGTAATATGGATACCATTTAGTGTCATTTATTTTTACTGCTTTTTTTATAAATTGATCTCTGTTTTGTAAAAACATCATGATGTGTACATTTGTTTTTAAACAGTAGCATGCATAATATGATTTGATTAATGATTAACATCTTGGTTAGTAGGTATTGGTTGTTCTCTTAAATTATATTACAAATGTGTAGAAAGTAAATGATAAAAACTCATAGGTAAAATATCATGAAATAAAATATACATGCATCAATTGGTTTTTTGATAGGAAAACAAGACTTCTTCAGGATAAGAGAGGTAGCAGTCATCCCAGACAAAACAGAAAATCATGTTTTTACTGGAATAACTGTCCTGTCTCTAATCCTGAAGAATGAAGCTACTCCTGCCTTCAAAACTGGGTGGCATATTTGTATTTTTGTTTTATGCTGTTATAATGAAGTAAAGAGTTATTGTAAAATAGTAAATGATACATTGAAATTTATATACTTAGTATGTATCACTGCTATATTTATGTCCATACATTAATGAATTTTCTTATAGTCAAGATCTGTTGGCTGTATGTCGTCAACTCAATCTTGAGCACTGTGTGGGAGAAATTATGGAGCAACTTGGTGCTGACGAAAATGGTCGCATATCCTACAGTGAATTTCTCAGGAGGCGGATGCAGCTTATTAATGAAATCAATGCTTTGACTCTTCAAGAACAGGCAAGAGAACACGAGTCTCTACAAAGTGGGACAGGTAGACATTCCATTACAATGCAACAGGCTTCTCCAGCTCCTGGGAGCAGTAGTACTGGAAACTGGCCTACTAGTAGTGATAGTCAAGGTGTGGTAATTTGTATTTTCATATTGTAAAGTATTTATATAACTAAATATTTGGAGTATGAGGTTTTACTCAATGTTCTCTTCATGATACACTCAAATTGTATTTCATCCAGTATTAGGTGGTTTATATCAGTTTTTTTTTTTTTTTTTTTTGTGTGTATATGTAAATCATGGTTGTTTTGGTATTAGCCTATGGGATTTAAACCATCCAACCCTGATTTTGTTTATGGCTATTTGAATCATTAGTATCAAAATGAAAATAAATGTATCTTTATATGAGCTTTCATTCACAAGTTATTAAAAAAAGCAAATTCTTAAAAAATCTTAAAATTTATTTTTCTAAGTTGCGATATCTGTAAAGCTGATGAATTGGATGCACTATATTGTTTTCTGTTAATTTATACTGTTTTAATAACCATCACATACATAGTGTTGTTTTTTACCACATAGACTATATGCTACTTCCATTAAAATTGTTGTTTCTTCATAAAGAATAATGCTATTGAAATAAATCTTAAATTTTGAATAGTTCATGTTATAATTAAACAAAACAAAACAACAACAATAAAAAATTCACATAGTTCTAGTCTTTTGCTTAATGTATAAATATCTTATAGCAATTTCCTGTATTTATTCTTCAGTTTCAGCATGCATACCTCATATACATATACAAATAAATGGTCATATTTCTAAAAGTGTTCCAAATGTAGCCGGATAGTTTGATATTCTTTTTGTAAAATATTGAACTTGAAAATTTTTGGAATTACAATACTTTCATTATATTATGAGAAATTAAAATTAGTTATGCAGAAACATTGAAGCAATGTCTGTCCTATTATGGGGGTGAAATAAACAAGTAAGAAAGTGGTTGCTTGTTTATCCTTTCCTTTTCTTTAGACCCTTCTCATGGTTATCGAACCTTTTTAGAAAGAGATAGATGTTGAGATGACCAAGGGTATAAACCTCCTTTTAATTATTCTAGAATTTTTCTATTGAAAGTTTTGAAATATTTATTTCCAGTCAGTGACTGTATTGTGTATTAATTTAACCCCATCCTCCATCAAAACTTTATACACTCTCACTCAGGTGGATATCATAGAAGGCGAAACTGTTTCACACACACACAAAAAAAAAATGCTATGGGAGTGAAGCTTGATTACACTGGTGAAATGAGTGGAGTGCACCCACCAAAGTATGCCAATCTTTTTTTAAGCATTTGTAAGTACACATGGATATCTAGAGTGGACTCGTGCCCTGGAAAGACAATTTTAAGCCTGGTAACAGAAAAAACTCTGTAGATAGAGATTGTTATTCTTTAATTCAGACCGGGGCCCTGCAGGCATGAAGCCTTAGGAATTTGTCTTGGTTATACCCCCTCTTTGTGGGCCTGTGAGAACTTTGGGCAGTAATTTTTATCTATTTGGCCTGTGTTTCCTTGTTGATAGGAGGTTTACAAGCTGTTGACAGGTTTTCACCTTGGTCCCCCTTGTGATCTCTAGCTGTTAAACAGTGACATTATTTTCAGAAATGAGCTTCATTCCACTGGGTTATATAGACTTATCTGTTACATTGATGTTTGCTTAGCTCTCACTTTAATGCACACAGGATAAAAGTGAAGCAATTTATACTCTATTAGAATGATGCAAATAAGTGGAGGTAGAATATTATCTAGTAAATAACAATTGATTTTAAATTACAAACAGTTTTATTCTACTTGTGATGTGCTCTTTAAAACCACCACCTCACCAACTATCGTTGCATATAGGGAGAAATTTTTCATTTCTCATAGAAATTATTTTTGTATGACACTAATAGAATTTTATAAAAAATCTTCATGAGTATCTGTGGGGCAGTATCTAATGACACATTTAACTACTAAGTAGATAAACATATGAAAATGTTCAATTTGAACATGCTTTAAAATTTCATGCTAAGAAACATGAAATTATGTAAAAATAAGAATTTAATAAATGATCAATTGCTCGGTATTTTTACCACCATTTTGAGTTTTATGCCACAAATATTATTCAAAAATGTATTTTTGATCTTGACTTTTTGAAGCCTTCCATAGTCAGAAAAATGCTAGTAATTTTGTGAATGACTTGTCCAGTACTACATTTTAGTCCATGGTCTGGTGGGGTGTCCTGTAATTTTTACTTTCCCTGCAATACATGGTAATGTATAGGGAAAGTATTGGAATCATGCCGAAAATCACAACTCGAGTTTTCGACGGATCTACACGTTTCGAGACCTCTAGAATACGAAAAAACCATTTTTAGCGTGACGTCTGTGCGTGTGTCTGTCTGTCTGTCTGTCTGTGCAGATTTTGTATCCACTGTAACTAAAAAACTAATGGACCGAATTTCACAAAATTTGGTAGGTAAGTCACTTGTGGGCGGGGCTAGTGCTGATTAGTTTTGGGTACGATTCGGAATAAAAGAACCCGCCTTTTTTTGCGAAATGGCCCGCAAAAGCTTGTATCCACTCTAGCTGAAAAACTAATAGACCGAATTTCACAAAATTCGGTAGAAGAGTCACGTATAGGTCACTCTGGTGCTGATTAGATTTTGGTACGATTCGGAAAAAAATGACCTGCCTTTTTTTGCAAAATGGCCCGCAAAAATCGTCCAAATCTAAACTAAAGAACTGGGTATACTCAATATATCCATTAAATGCTGATTTAATACGTAATTTTTAACGACGAAAAGAATAAGACCAACCCCATTACACTAGGACTAGCCGTTCTCGAGATATTTTAGTTTTTCGTACTTTCCCTACGCCACCTTTGAAAATAAGTCCGGTTATCGAATGAGAACGAAAATTGTATTAAAAGTGAAATAAATTTAATTAAAATAAAGAGAACGTTAATATAAGTCTGCAGGGAAAGTCATGTGCTGCTCACATCAGATTTTTTCTTCATCCTTCCATTTGTTCCATTTTTGTCTATTCCTTTGCCTTTTGGACTCTTTCGTGTCATTTTGATTTATTTTTCGTTTTGTTGGGACATTTCTGTTCTGTTTTGGCACACTCTGATTTTGTGTGTTAGTTCTATATTTCAGATTGGGTGGGATGTTTATTATCTTGCATTTTGATTAGCTTTCAGGTGAACTTTTAATCCACTCCTCTGTTACTTCCCCTCTATTTATACCCCTCTGTTCATTCTATTTGTGCCCTATATCATTTTTTGTTTTACTTTTGTGTTAGTTATCTTGCACTAATGAAGGGGATCCAGCATATTCTTGAAACAGCTGTATGCTGCACTATTATTTTATTTTTGCTTAAATATGTTGCTTAAGTTATCCTTATTCTTTGTACAAGATACTTTTTACTTATTGATCTCTGTATTAATAGTTGGTAGTTAATGCTTAATTTTTACTTAAATACTTAAGCTATGACTATTTCAAATACGTTCAAGTTAAAATGGTTAAAAAGCTTTGTATAGAACACAATATAAGTGTGTCAACTGGTTTTGAAGGCAAAACAACTTTCTTCAAGACTACAAGACAGTGGACCTTTCATTTACCAGAGCAGGATTACTATTTGTTGATGGAGTAGGGAATGTGGCTGAGGTTTAAAACTATTGCCAAATGGAGTATAAAGAAATGAAAGGTCAAAGCCAAGAAAGAAGGAAGTGGTTTTTATCCTTCATTCATAGAATCCTGTCATTTATTTGTTGCTCTATTTGGCAACTGTTTTCCACATTGGTTGCATTTGCTACTCTAATGACAGATGTCAATATTGCTCTGGTGAGTATAGGATGCACTGTCTTGTAGTTCTGAAAAAAAAAGCTGTTGTTTTTGCCTTCGAAACCAGTTGAAATTCTTATTTTGTGTTTCATGAAAAGCTGTCTAACTTTTAATTATGGTTATGTTAACAGAGAGTGTCAGGCATGTTTAATATATGTTATCAATTCATTATTACTGACTGAATAACATTATAAAATATTTTGTTATGTAATATATAAAGTTACATAGATTGAAAGTAAAAAAGTCATATATTTGTGCTTATGCAGGTAGTCACGGTGCTAGTGGTAAACATGAAAGTTGGGAATTTGATTCAGGTGCTCGAGATTTAAGTCCAGAACCTAATACACTTCATAAATTGATTGAAGCTGCTGGTGGAACTATATCAGGATGTAGCAATGATTTGCTTGAGTTGGCAAACAAGGTGAGTACTTACTGATTTTATATAATTATTACCTGGACGGAGATCAAATATTGAAATGTCTGGTACAATTTCTGAAAGTGTTTTGTGTCAGCTTGCAAGATAGGGTAAAGTCAGGGTCTGATGCCATTTCAGCAGTCACTTAGTCAGGATTAGTGATGGGAAAAGCAGTGTTGTGTATCGACATATATCATTTAGTAATGTATATCAATATTACTTTCCATTGTATTGATACTACATTGTATCAACATTATCAATTTTGTGATCTAGATGATTAAATTTTTAGAACCTTGTGTTTTGTAATTGAAATTTGGATAAGTTGGAATATACAAATATTAAATCAGAAACTTATTTCCACACATACAAACACAAACACACATGCTACTACAATTTTTTTACATGTTTATTCGTGTATGATTTTAGTCATTTCAGTTGTTGATGAAATTTCTTTAAAATATTTATATATCATATATATATATATATATATATATATATATATATATTATATACTATTATATATATATTGAAAGTCTCCATACATATTATGTATCGTTCAAATGTATTCATTCCGGTGCCCACTCACATTGACGAAGTGAGGTGAAATGCTCAGTCGCTTGTTCAACCTACACGTGGTAGCAATGCTTGTGAGTTAATATTTCTGTTCGAGGAGGTATTATTTTTCTGATTTGTAATTCAATTGATTTATTTTTCTCCTTCCACTAGCCAGTAGACAGTTCCAATGGTGTCTATAGTTAAATACTATCGCCATTGTCAGAAACTGGCTATTCTATCGGTTTTAATTCAAATTGTATGGCTGTCCTGATGAGAATACAATTTCGAACTAACCGCCATTTTTTGTGTAGTTTCAATTGATTGTTCTCTATGTTTTAATCTTTTATCTTGAGCTAATTACTATTGCCTTTTCTCATTTTTACCGTGTTTTCTTTTCCATTTTTATTTATAATTATATATATACTTTTTATTGTGATTTTTGTATCCTAATATTCTTCTCATCCCCCTTTCTATTGTAGTGATATGTTACCTTCTATCTTTATCCTTAGTCTTGATCTATAGTTACTCATTTATAACAGATATGCTAGAGATGGGTTTTTTTGTACATATAGTAGTTTATGCATAGTTTTCGATTAAAATCTTTAAAATTTTATTTATATATATATATATATATATATATAATAATAAAAGTTTGAAAGTCCAATGAAAGAAAAGTGAGAAGCTGTAACTCAAAAAACCTAACTTTCTAACAAGCTTACAAAAAAAAAAAAAATATATATATATATAAGAAAAAAAGGTTTGAAGATCCAATGAAAGGAAAGTGAGACGCTGTAACACGAAAATCCAAATATCTAACAGGCTTACGAAATAAAAGTATAAATCAAAAAATCCTCAAGCAAGTGGAAAAAAATAAAAAACAAATAAATAAAATAAATATCAAATCAACAAGTCAATGAAAAGTGTCAAAATACAAAGGTATGGAATCGAAAAAAGAATAACAAACGAAATACAGGGTGTCCCAAAAATATTGACCTTGGCTTTTATTCCTTAAATATTGACCTTAGACATATATAATAAATTACAAAGTTGCATAAAAAAAGGACAAAATTTTGTGAAATTGATAAAAATTTTCAGGGGATTAAATTTCAAGAAATACAAAATTTAAATTTTTATATGGCCCCTGTACAAAAACATTTCCAATGGGTAAAATATGCCCCATACACTAATAAGGTGATGTACAAAATTTCAGCATTTTATCATAAAAAGTCCCAGAGATATGTTTAAACAAAGTTGGTGAGGGATTAATCACAAATTAAAATGTAAATGTTTACAGCAAGCGTGCAAATGACGCAACATAGAAATGCATCATAGGCAAATAATATCTACCTCTTATCTTTAATAGATCTTTGGCATGGATGGAAAACATTTTGAACAAACTTTGTAATCTTTGTGTAAAGTTATTACTTCTATACAGTGTAGATAGTTTTGTACCAATAAATAGCAAAATTATTATTTATGTATGTAATCATTGTCTTCTTTCGTAATTTATGTATGACCCCTGAAACATGATCTGCGGACATGATTTTTCTCCTCTGAGAATCCATGTCGATGCATCGAAAAGTGGCTTAAGTCAGTATTTTTATCTTTTCATATATCTGATACTTTTTATGATAAAATGTTGAAATTTTGTACATAGCTTTATTAGTGTATGGGGCATATTTTACTCACTGGAAATGTTTTTGTACGGGAGCCATATAAAAATTTAAATTTTGTATTTCTTAAAATTTAATCCCCTTGAAAATTTTAATCGATTTCATAAAATTCTGTCCCTTTTTTTATGCAACTTTGTAATTTATCATATATGTCTAAGATCAATATTTAAGGAATAAAAGCCGATATCAATGTTTTTGGGACACCCTGTATATATATATATTTCATTTCAACAAACTAATATGGATAACTATAAAGATAATTATGACATTTGCAGAGCATGATGAGTTTAATGATTTAAGTTGATTAAATTAATAAAACTAATAAATATATAGTTGTATCCCATTTATCCAGATCTAACATGACAGGGAAACATCTCTATTTAATTGAGCTATTTTGATTCTAGATACAGTTATTTTTAGGGGTACCCAAACTATGGCTCACGGAGTGGGTTTATCTGGTCAGCCGACATTTGGACAATTTTTTTTTGCTTATTTTTTTTTTTACATTTGTAATAAAAGCATTTCCATGAATGTGGAAATGATGTTTCTACAGTAAATTATATCAGAGAAGCTGGATTAAATCATTATCAGTTTAAAAGTTTTCTAAAAAATATATAATCTGAGTACAATGATTTATTGTACTATAGTGAGGTACAGTGGCTAAGTTGCGGCAAGGTATGAAACCGTTTCTTTAAGTTTTGAGTCGAAGTTGATATATTTATGAAGGAAAAGTTAAAACCAGTACTAGAAATTTCTAAACTCAATTTGTTGTGGGATCTGGCATTTTTAACATATATAACTGAACAACTCAAGTATCTCAATATAGAACTATGAGGAAATGAAAACGCGTCATGAACAAGTTTTTGAAGTCATTTCAAATGTAACATGAATTTTTCAGGAAACTAATACAACAAAATAAATTCTCACATGTTTCGTTGTTTGATCATTTGTGAAAAAATATGTTGACTGAGTCTAATTTTTCTGTTAATGATTCTAATAAATTTATCTTGTTACAAAATGCATTAAATGAGCTCTATATTGATTTCTATGAAATGGAAAAGTCCTTTATTATGTTTCAAAACTCATTCTTTCAGTGGCCAAGCCTAAAAAGTATTTTTGGAGGGGATTTAGTTTCTAAAGGTTTTATCTGTAAGAATGAAAATGTGTAAATTTAACATTTGAGATATTTAAATTTTAAAATTAAGGTTAAAATTAAAAATATTTTATTTAAAATGAAGTTTAGAATTCAAAATTAGTTTTAAAATATTTATTAAAAATTTGTAGTTTTTAATTTTTGATTTTCGTAGTTAATTCACTCTCCCTCTAATTGCATTATAGATGACCATAACTATGTAATCTTTTTTAAGTTACAGTCTTCCATAAAACAGCACTTTCAATTTTTTTTTCTTTTTAATTAAAAAAAAATTTTTTGCAAAAAAAAAAAACCTCTTGAAAATCTTGATAAGAAAATGTTCTCATTTTGCGATAAGATCTTCAGTGAACCTGCCAATGCAGCAGCCAATTTTAATATTAATTATTTTTTTTTAATTATCTGCTAGTTTTAATAAAAAGCTGATGAATACAGGAAAGAGATTTTCATTACAAATAGCATTTATAGCATACTGAGGTTTTGTTTAACAAAAGTAAGAAATGCTGCCATGGTACGAACACTTATTATTGTGTAAAATTATATATGTGTAAATATAATATTTGTGTAAAATTCTGCTAATTTTGCATGCTCCATCCAGGGGAGACTGCCTCTTTTAAGACTGATGGGCAGCACCTCTGTAGCCACGGACCCACCTCTCCTATGTGGTGCATAAATCTGTAAAGCCCTGCAGTCAACAATAAACTTTCTTACTGATTAATTTCAGGCTTCATGAGTTTACAATGATCAAATTCATAATCTCAGAATATATAGAACATATCTATAGTGGTTGTAAAATTAGTGGCACCTAGCAAGTTTTCTTACTGCCACTGCAGGTATCGACTATTCCATGCTTATGAGCAATAATAAATGCAAAACCAGTCTATGGAGCAATGGGTCTGCAATCTTAATTTTGGAAACTTATAAGTGAGTTGTTCTGTGAGTATGAACTTGGCCGTTGCATTCTCTTGCAGCCTGAGTATAATTTGTATGAAATTTGAGACTGGCTGTATGGTAGGATTGAATTTACCATTAAAAGTGCCAGCTATTTCATGCTGACAAACGTATAAGCTCGAAACTGGGCTGTTATCTGTAGTGTTTCTTTCAAGCATACAAAGGAGAGGGGGGGGGGGGAGACTAGACGAACCTAGTTTCAATTTATGTGACAGCATTTAGATATATTTATATAGGGAAAATTGAAAACTTGCCCCTCCCCCCTTCCGGTCAAAAAGTTCGGGGAAAAAAAAAAAAAAAAAAACTGGTTGCCTGCAATGGGAGTGCATTTCAAACTTTGGAAATAATAAGTAGGCAATGTGAATACACTATAAGTAGGTTATGTGAATATGACAATTTAAAATATTACAATTAATTCTCTGATTTTTTTTTTCTGAAATGAATGTATTTTGGGAAATGCGTTCATTTCAGAAAATACATTGTTTTGACTCCTTTTAATTATTTTTTTTTTCTGCCTTTTAAAATTAAAATTATTGATAAAAATCTATTATTCCCCGAAAATGCATTTATACATTTTATTAAAAAAATGATGAAATGTGAAACATACAAACTGTATAAATCTAAATTTGAATGCATATGAATTACATGTATTTTAATGCTGGACAATTGAGAAATTATTTCATACAATTTGCAATGAGTAAAGAGAGGTGCTGCCATCTAGTAGTGTATATTATGACTAGTTTCCTTTCTTATAAACTGTTTTGCTCTTTTCCCGAATACTAAAAAAAAAAAAAAAAATCAAATATCTTTATAATGTTAGGTTATTAATTAGTCTATATGCTAATAAGATGAAAAATATCTTATGGTGAGGGTTATATGAAAATTATCAATATTAGACCGTAATGATGTGGATTCTTTTCCGGTGTATCTTAACCCGTCGATAGCTCAGTTGGCAGAGCGGTGGACTGTAGGTGTTGTTTCAGTAATCCATAGGTCGCTGGTTCGACTCCGGCTCGACGGATTTTTATTTTAGATTTGTAAATATCGAAACAGTTTTTCTTTCCATCTGCTGTTTCACTAAAGGATTGTTGCGACACCTCTATATCCTCCGTTATTTGCATATGTCATATCTAAGGTTAGGTTACTGGTAAGGTACTATTTCTATGAAAATTAATTGGAGTGTTGCTCAACTCGACATTCCCATACCAGAATTCATTTTTTTTCCCCAAATTTTACAAGAAAATATTTGAAAATATCGTATCTTGGAACCAAATGATTACAGCTATAGCGGCTTGTTATCCTCAGTGTTCTTTTCAGGATTTTTTGGCCGGAAAGGGATGGGGGGGGGGGGGGGGGGAGCAAGTGTACTACTTGCCCTATATAAATATATCAAAATGCTATCACATAAATAGAAACTAGGTTAACATAAAATGTTTTCCGTGGATCGAATACTCGTCTTCGGATGGGGGTGGGAGGCTTTGACTCCCCCACCTGAATGAATATATTCCTAAAAGAAACAGGGTTTGAAAAAGTCTTTAGATTGATACCATACTTGACTATGTTCCACCGGGGGGGGGGGGGGGGGGGAGAGTAACTTTCCCCAAGGGGGCTAATGACGTCACAAACAGAAATAATTGTATCGCAGCTATTTTTCACAACATTTATTGAAACTATAAAGTTTTGTGATCATTGAACCATGAATAAACTCTTATGCGTAATTATGTCAAATTTCGCCTATGCTGCTATATTAAAAGAATATAAATTTTTGAATGAAATTCAAAGTTTTCGTTCGAATTTAAAAAAAAATTCTATTTCGTTCTACATTTTTGACAATAAAATCGAATATCAAGTTTCGTGAAAATCCATTAATATTTGTAGCTGCTATCGTGTACACAAAAAATCGACCACGGACATCAGACAGACAGACGGACGGACATCACTCCAAAATTAGTCAAAACATGTCCAGAAGGTCGTAAAATATATATTGGCATCAAAATCTCGAAATCGAAAATTTTCGTGAAAACAATTCTTTCTCAATACTACGTTTGAAAAAGCAAAAATTAAATTCTGCTAAGAATATCATAGGAACGCCAAATAAAATATAATTTAGCAAATTCACTAAGTGTCACTTTAATGCGTAGCATCGTTTCCTTTTTAATTAAAGGGACGTTTCGGTGTTGATACTCTGCTAATATTTTCTTTTGGATTAGACGATGCGCAAACGAAGGGTGAGCGTCAGTGAATCTTCTGCCCTATATCCGCTCTTTATTAAGTTTCGCGGAACACGTGTTTCGTCGAAATTCTGCTCAAACGGTTGCGAAATATTTTCTAAAAGATAAAATGCCATGCTTAGATTATATTAAAACTAAATTTAATACCCAATAAAATATAGAATATATGTTTTATTTTAATCCAAAATATTTTTGGTGCTGCCATCTGTTGTCGTAATTTAATTCATACTGATTATTTAAATTTTTTAATGAACATTTAAAAATATCTATTCCTTCTAATACAGTATTAAATACAACAACATATCATATATAATAAGGCCACAATCACGGAAAGGAAATTTCTCATTGTATAAATTTGATAAGGAGATCTGAATGTACATCACTGAGGACTTTGCTTTCAAAGTCCAAGTTCAATTACGTTTCCGTGATTGTGGTCTTATTACTAAATGCTCTTTTTAACCATTTCGTAAAGGTCTCGATTTAGGTATTACTGATGCGTGCTGAAGTCCCTTTAGCTCTTATAACTTCAGTTTATGTGTTACATTGATATAAATTTGAGATTACTGAGGATGCTATTGAAACTTTTGAGGGTGCTTAGCACTCCTACCTAAGCTCCCTCCTAGCTCCGCCTATGTTAGAAAGGGGCCCCGAATCTTCTAATATTTTTATTCAATTTTAAATTATTATAAAATTTTGCTCAATTTTATAAAATAGTATTTTGTTTATATTTAAAAATAAAAATAATAATATTAAAAAATGCTGAAACAGTTTTCGAGCAACTTCATTATAGGATGACCCTAAGAAGTTTCGATGGGCACCTTTTCATGTGTTTATTACATTATGTAAGTGGGAAAAAAATCTTATAGAATGTTTTGCAATTTAAGATTTGAGGAATTATTCGAAATTAATGATTTTCATAGCATTATTTGAACAGTGATAATTCTGAATCAATATTTGTGGCATAGAACAGTGTTTCTCAACGTTTATCAGGCCCCGGCCCGGTAAATTCAGTTTTGATAAGACGAGGTCCCGGTCCCAACAAATTTACTGGTAAATACCTTTCTAATTCTTTTTTTTTTAATCCATACATTAAACTAACATAAGTATTAATATTTAATCATGGCATATTCATAAAGCGTATTACTATATTTATGTATACGGTGTTGACAAATATATAATTACATTTAAATAAGTTCTTAATCACTGGACTAATGAAATCGTGTATGTAATTTCCTCAGATTAAATTTATTTATGCTGATTTTCATTGACTTATTCCATTATCACCAAAATTTTATAATATTCAGTATAAAATGGATTATTGTATTATTAAATTGATTTTACTGATATTGGTTTGAAAATGAAACGGTATTAAGGGAGAAAAAATATTTACCCATTGTAATTCACCATAGAAGTTAAATGATCAGTTTCTTATTCATATTAAAATTTAAATGCGGCTGGGCCACTCACATTTGCTACACAGATGTTATTTAAGGGTGAGCGTCAGTAAATTTTCTGCCTTATCCGCGCTTTGTTAACTTTCGCGGCACACATATTTCGCCGAAATTCTGCTCAAACAGTTGCGAAAAATTTTCTGAAAGATAAAATGCAATGCTTAGATTATATTAAAACTAAATTTAGTGCCCCAAAAAACATAGAATATATTTTTTATTTTAATTCAAAATATTTTTGATGCTGCCATCTGTTGTCGTAATTTAATTGATACCGATTATTTTTATTTTTTAATGAACATTTTTAAATATCTATTCCTTCTAATACAGTGTTAAATACAACAACAGATCATATATAATAATGCCACAATCACAGAAAGGTAATTTATCATTCTATAAATTTGATAAGGGATCTGAATGTACATCACTGAGGACTGCAGTTTTGTCTTCAAGTTCCTTTGTCTTCAAGTCCAAGTTCAATTACGTTTCTGTGATTATGGCATTATATATGATCTGTTGTTGTATTTAATAGCATATTAGAAGGAATAGACATTTAAAAATGTTCATTAAAAAATAAAAATAGTCGGTATGAATTAAATTACGACAACAGATGGCAGCACCAAAAATATTTTAAATTAAAATAAAACATATATTCTATGTTTTGTTGGGTATTAAATTTAGTTTTAATATAATCTAAGCATAGCATTTTATCTATAAGAAAATATTTCGCAACTGTCTGAGCAGAATTTCGGCGAAATATGTGTGCCGCGAAAGTTAACAAAGCGCGGATAGGGCAGAAGATTTACTGACGCTCACCCTTAAGCGTTCTGGTTCTGAGCTTTTCGACACATTCACGAATGCTATTCACCTTAGAATATTTCTACCATGAAATATTTATTCATAAAAGATGCTTAGAAAACTAAAACGACAAACATCCATTGTAGATAATAGCATCCAGGAATTGGCTTTGCATTTATACATTCGTTAGCATGGAATAGCCGACACCTGTAATGGCAGCAAGAAAACTTATTATGTACCACAATTTTGCGGACATGTTCTGAAACCAACAAATTCAGACCTCTCTGCAGTCGGCTTCAAATTTCTTAAATTAAGAAGTTTATTAAGCGTCTTCGTTAAAATGTTTATGGTGATATCTCGCCACGGTCGCGTCGCGGGTAGTGTATGGGTCACCTGTAGCATGTACTTGCCTGTAAAAGTAGTTTCATGGCAAGGGATCTTTCACCGCAAGGAAATCAGCATTGTTGGAAGTATAAAATTACTGTAAGTAGAGATTGGATTTTCCGGAAAATTTTGAAATTATTCTTTATATTGCATTTCAGCTGGACTAATATATGTTCAGTGACTTATTCTTATATTACAACTAAAGTCAAATATATATTATATAACAGGGCTAAAATAGGTTTGAATCTAGAAATATATAAAATATTCTATGCATGAAAATTTCTTATATCTGTATACTGCAGTTAGCAGCTGCAATTTATTATTTTCCTTAAATAAGCTTGCTTTTGAATACTTGATTTTTTTTTGTAAATTTCATCTATAAAAATGCTTTTTAATCTCCAAAATTCCAATTTTAAATCATTGCACAAAAGGTATGGCTTGAGAAATAATTTAAAACCGTTAAACCTTATCAGAATCATAAATAATTGATTATTTATTATAGGTATAAAAAATAGATTATAAAATATAATATTCTAAAATAAAAAAAATGCAAAACTGATTATAATTGAAAGATTAAATATTATATTGCATTTCTTTCGATACCTACTGATAATTCAAAGGTAAACATTCTACCATCTTCTTAAAAAATAAGAAAATAAGAAATAAATTACTAGTTTATTATATATATAAAAATAAATTATTAAATATATAAACATACGATAAAAAGAAAATTAAAAAAGTGCTCGTAATTAAGCACTTTTAAAAATAACTTATTTCATATAATATTAAAAATTGTTTAAAAAATACCTGCTTGTAATTGAACAAGTGAGTATCATAAGAAAGAAGAGACAATTTGTAAGATGAGTTAAGCATATATTTAGCGCTATTAAGACATTTTCCCTCAGTAGAACGGGCGTAAACATTCCATTTTTTTTTATATTTTTATAAATTTTGGAGAACTTATTATTGAAAGAATTGGCTTCTTATAACTTTATTTGCTTTTTTCTGAGAATAAGTAAAGTGTCACTTGCACCCTTTTGGTTGCCATCCATTCTTTTTCTTTGAAATAAAGCGCATATACACACATTTGCCTCCCCCCCCACCTTTCATTTTACTTTTCAAAAAACTCAATTATCAAAGATTTCTTGTAAAGCTACTTGCTTTTCAGAAAAACGGTTTGGAAAGAGTATTACATTCTATTTTCAAATCCATAAAAATAAAAAAAGAGTGAAAATTTTCCCATTTCCGGAAAATTTTCCAACCCACATCTCTAATTGTAAGGGAAGTAAAAATGAATTTCTTGTCACATTAAAATTTAATTTCGCAAACAATGCACAACTTATGATCGACGTTTTCAACTTTTTTCTAACGAAAGGTCATTTTTTAAGAAAATATATTGCGAAATAATTTTTAGAATAAATTTTGTTAGAATTTTTATCGCAGCTTTCTCGAAATGGATTTTTTTTTTTTTTCATATATTTATATATGTATATATTAATTTTATTAGCTTTTCATTCAGTTTTCATTTATTTTTTTATTAGAAATAAATTTATGTTCTTCATTCAAATTGCAATTTCACTGTTATTTTTGTTCTAAATTAATTCAAATTCAGGAAGAAATAACATTCTTCTACTAAGCAAAACATTAGTATTGCCAGTTTTAAGTTAATAATTGTACAAAATACTGGTATGTCTTAACTTCTAAACATATTCTTTAAATATCAGAATTAAAACTGGCTCGCACGATAAAAACTTCTTAAGAACTCCTTAAATTCACATTTCGTTTTCAAGGGTTTATAAAACTCCTTAATTTTGTCAAATTCTCCATAAAAACTCCTTAAATTTTTTACCTTTCCAATTCCGAAATGGACAAACGACTGACCGGACAAACGACTGACCGAGGAAACCGGACAAACAGTTCGAAATTGGCTCTGTGAGGAATATTTTCAAAATAGAGATTACGATTGTTTTTTAATAACTTTTGCCCCTAAATCCGGACTTCGTTAATATTATTTATTAGTGTAGAGCACTTTCATTTCTACCTGATAAATTACTAAGTTTCGCTTTTACACTCTCTTTCTAACATTGAGCTTGCAATGCACTGGAGTAACATTGTAATCGAGGCTCAGCCCCAGTGGGGACCCTCAAAAGCGTATTTCTGGGGATTGCCCCCCAAAATTTGAGAAAGTTTAGAAATACTCGTATTATCAGTGTGACTGGTTGTATTTCATTTAAAACAAACTATTGCATCTGACATCGTATATTATTCCCCTGAGGGACCCCAATAATAGGCTCATAGCACGGTCGGCATCGCCCATCTAGCCGACTGCTAAATCCGCCACTAGAAATTTCGCGTACATTTTTCTATATTCTTGTAACCCTGTATGGCTGATTTTTCGGCAACGTTACCGGTTATAAACCGTCCTCTGGTTCCCCCCAAAGCGACTTCCGATTCAGCCGAATTATGTCCTTTTGCTTTTCATCCCTTTATCCCCCCCCTCCCCCCCCCCCCCCCCCCCCCCCCCCTGTAATTTATAGGCCACATAAATACATAACGGAGCACACTTGATCGCCCGGGCATTCCATACTTGACTCCTTATGACCGCCTGGGAGTTGAGTTTTACTGTCCTTGCTATGATTTAATATCAGGATGTATCCAGGGTTTTCGAAATCGTCTGCGATATTATTCTCATGTTTGGGGAATGTTTCTAGTACTTGGAACATAAATCCGGAATTTCAGAGGGTTGTTGATTCGACTATTGATTTTTTGAAAAATATAGGAAGATAGAAGAGACGTACAGTGGCTCCCAAAAGTGTTCGTACACTTACGAATTTCATTGAAATACTGTTCTATCCATTAATAAAAATTAATATTTCAGAATGGGAATCTTTTAATAATATCTATAATTTGTTAACAAAACTACATAAAATATTTTAAAAACATAGTAAAACTTTTTTTTGAAAAATTAATAACCAAAAAGTTACGTCACGTCACAAAAGTCTTCGTACAATTTAAAAAAATTCTCTACATACAGTAAATATTGTAATATTTCCGCAAATTAGTACTTAAGCATCCACAACAGCTTTTAAACGTCTGTGAATAGAGTTTACTAGTTTTTTTTTTTTGTAATTTCTGCATCAGTGTTCCTCCATTCTTCGATCATTACTGTTTTTAGTTCGCTTTTCATTTTAATGTCGTGTCTTCATACTCTAACCCCCAGTTCTCTCCAAATGTGTTCTATTGGGTTTAAATCCGGCGACCGAGGTGGTGTTTTCAGAACATGTGGACAATTATAGAGACACCAGAGGCGAACATTGAAAGCCGTGTTCTTAGGATCGTTAGCTTGATAAATAACATTGTTTCCAATACTCAAATTTTGGGCTGATAATTTTAAATTGTCTTTTAAAATATTTAAATAAAGAGTATGATTCATTATGCCATTAATAAATACCAAATTACCTAGTCCTGATGCTGACATGCACCCCCACACAAGCACACCTCCACCGCCATGCTTTACGGTTCCAACTAAGTCCTTGAGTTTAAGTTCCTCATTTTTTCTTCTCCATACGTCTGTGGCACCAGCCGACTCTACTCCTGCCAAAGACATTGATCGAAGATGCTAGGATACCCGAATTATAAGTTTGGAGTGGAAGCTGGAAGCTAGTTTTTGCTCTAACCTTATAATGTCGGTCTTGTAAGCACCGGGTCCCTGGTTCGGGTCTGGCTCCTGATCAATTCCTACAATGGTGACCCGGACGTGATTGTGTGGCAGCAGTCGACTCTGCTCCTGCCAAAGACATCGATCGAAGATGCTAGGATACCCGAATTATAAGGTTAGAGCAAAAGCTAGCTTCCACTCCGAACTTATAATTCAGGTATCCTAGCATCTTCGATCGATGTCTTTGGCAGGAGCAGAGTCGGCTGCTGCCACAGAAGAAAGTCGGATTGAAAATAAGGTAAGAAAAGGTTTCCCGTTAAAGTTAACTCAACGTGATCACAGATTTGTAGTTAGAAAATTTGTGAAAAATCCACGTTTGAGTTCTGTAAAAATTTCTACAGAATTTACTGAAAAATTTTCTACTTCAATTTCACCTGAAATTATTCGACGAGTGCTCAGATCAGCTGGATTAGATTAACGTTCTGCCCGAAGAAAATTTTTTGTAAGTGCGAAAAATAGAAAGCTTAGGCTTTCCTTCGCAAAATCAATGATAAATAAACCTGAAACGTATTGGAATCATGTCTTATTTGCAGATAAAGCAAATTTAATATTTTTGGTTCCGATGGGCGTATAATTTTTGGTTCCGAAGGGCGTGTAGGAATTGATCCGGAGCCAGGCCCGAATCAGGGACCCGGTGCTTACAAGACCGACATTATAAGGTTAGAGCAAAAGCTAGCTTCCACTCCGAACTTATAATTCGGGTATCCTAGCATCTTCGATCGATGTTTTTGGCAGGAGCAGAGTCAGCTGCTGTCACACTTCTTTAAAGCGTTTTATCACATACTGCACTGTAGAATGGGATGAATGTACTAATTTAACGATATTACGAACTGATTTACCACTACTATGATGAAAAATAATCAATTTTCGAATGCTGTTTGTTGTTTCCTTACGACTACGAGCCATTTTTAAATAATACTATAAATATTACGAAGCATGTAAGCAAAGATTAAAGCCAAACAATTTTTTAAATGTCACCACAATGCAGAAATAAAAAAAAGCCACAGACAATAATTTTATTTATGAATTTAGCCGAAAATGTTTCGGTGTACGATCACTTTTGTGACGTTCTTTCTCTGCCTCCTTGCATTTTCATTTTTATACATAAAAAAAAAAAAAAATCAATATTTAAAAAAAAAAAAATGTTAGGTTTTATTCAAAATCACATGGAGATGATATGAAAAAATATTGAATTTTATATTCGAATTCAATTCCAGGCGACAACGCTTTTCTACAACTTTTTAAAAGTGTACGAACACTTTTGGGAGCCACTGTATATCAATTTTTATGAGTTTCCCTTTGTACCTATTTTTTCTTGACGCTTAGATTTCCAAAATTCATGTTCCGTTTGGCAAATTATTACATTTCACAATGCATGAGGATATATTTGAAGTGCTGAATGAAGATTTTTGGGGCCATGGAATTAAATTTTATTTAATATATGTTTCGGAGTGCGATCACTTTTGTGACGTGTTCTTTCTCTGCCTCCTTGCATGTCAAGGACAGGAAAATTACACTCTAAAAATCTGATGTGGGCAGCACATGACTTTCCTTATATAATGAAATGGATTTACTAGTTTAACAGTCAAAATATAATGTATAAGATCCACGCCGCTGTGTTTTTATCGTTGAATTGTACATTTGACGATTTTCCGGATGACAACATGTAAAACTATTTCAAAATACTCAATTAACTTATACTTCGCGCAACTCTAAATAAACTATTATCAATATTGATAGCATGCTCAATAAGCGATATAGTCCATGCATTAAAATACTATAATAATTACTTACAAGTAGGCGTAATTTTCATTAATTTATCGTCATTTTTTCCAATTTTGACGATATTTTTGTCAATCTGGGGGCGAAATATCGTCAAGTTGGCAATACTTTGCTGAATTATTCGCTAAGTTTACCAAATGCATCACCAAGTGTTACAGACAAACGGAGAGAAGAATATTTCTTATATACTAGAAGGTATGCCCGTCATATGACGGAAATCAAAATTTGCGATACCTTACTTTCCATTTGGCGTCATTTTCATCAATTTGGCGACATTTTTGTCATTTTAGCAACATTTAAAATAGTCGCCAAGTTGACGACGTCCCGCTAAATTTCTCGCCAAGCGTTACGGACGGACGGAGAAATGTGTTATTCTTATAGTCTACGCTCATGTTCTTTCTAAGACTTTCATTATCTAGTCGTCATTTTCATTGATTTAGCGTCATTTTTATCAATTTGACGACATTTTCGTTAATTTGGCAACATTTAAAAAAAGTCGCCAAATTAGCAACATTCCGTTAAAATCTCGCCAAGCGTTATGGACGGAGAAATAAATTATTCTTGTAGCAGATAAATGACTAAATAACTATTGGCGTCCAAATACAAAAGTATTACCTAAAGTATCTTTTCTCATGAATGGAACTAGCTAGATCCACGAGAATGATGTCACCAAATTTATCGCATGATATTACTTATTAAAAGTGAACATATTTTACAATACGTAATATTTTTATTTTATATGATTTTTTGATAATTTTTTTGAAAAATGTGCAATATATCGAGAATGGTTCATGCTAGCGTTCTAAAATTTATGTCAATTGTTTTCTAATGAAAAATTACATAAAAATGACTATTTACGTAACTTTATTAAAGGTTTTAATTTTTTGATGATTTTTTCAAAATTTCACTCGAAAATTTAGGGGGAGGGGGGTTTCTGAACATCCGATTGCGTATAAAAACAATAAGCTTCCAGTATTCATGGATTGTAATTTTTGTACTAAATTTCGTTCGAATCGCTCCATTCGTGCGTCAGTTATCGTCTCCACAGACTCACTGGCACACACACACATGCACACACATACTTTCACACACACACACACACACACACACACAGACACAGACATAATCTCAAAAACGTCTAATTCGTGATCAGGGATGCTTGAAACGTGCTCTCCCATCGAAACCTCGAATTCGAATTTTCGACCCCGTCATAATACTTTCCTTATACATTATATGTATATAAGGAAAGTAAAAATGTTGCAGCTTAATTTTTCTCGAAATCGCTTAATTTTTCTCGAAAACTCGGAATTCGAATTTTCAACCCCGTCACGATACTTTCCTTATACGTTATATGTATAAAAGGAAAGTAAAAATTATAACATTTTTACTTTCCTTATATACATATAAAATGTATAAGGAAAATATTGTGAAGGTGTCGAAAATTCGAATTCGAGTTTTCGACGGGAGAGCACGTTTCAACCGTTTCGAACCGTTTTCGAGATATTGCACATTTTTCAAATAAATATATCAAAAATCATATAAAATTCAAAAAAAATATTAACTATTGTCAAATTTGTTCACTTTTCATATGTAGCATTATGGGAGGTAAATTTATTATCATCATTCTCGTAGTTCTAGCTCGTTCCATTCACGAGAGAAGACACTTTGGGTAATAGCATTCTAATTTGACGCCATTAGTCCTTTATCTACTATAAGGATAACCTATTTCTGCATCCACAATGTTTAGCGAATCTTTGGCGACGAATTTGGCTGAATATCGCCAACTTGGCGAGTTTTTTAAATGTTGCCAAATTTACGAAAATATCGCCATATTGATAAAAATGTCACCAAATTGATAACAATGACGCTAAATCAATGAAAATGACGTCTAATTGATGAAAATTCAATATCTTGGAAAGAATATAAGTATCTACTATAAGAATAACCAATTTTTTTTTACTGTAAAAGTAGTAAATTCATTGCATTATATAAAGAAAGTCATGTGCTGTCGCTCACATCAGATTTTTTTTTCATGTGAAATAGCTTGAACAGCTTGAGACCACAATAATTGTTAAAACATTCGCACATTGATTTTCTGTAACATTGACATTAAAATCAAATTTTATTGCACACGAGTATTAATCCAAGCCTCGTCTGTGAGATACGCAAATTATGAATATGATAAAATTTGCATTTTCCGACTGGAATAGGGACGACATTCCTGTTAATTTTCAAAAATTAAAATGCTTTCGGTATTACCTTTTTCTGGTATTTATTTTGTATTTACTTTTTTGTGGTATGCAAGCATTTTGTGATTTTCGCGAATGTTGATTATAAAAGTATTTAGTATTTTTGTATTTTATTAAAAAAGAGAAAAATCATTTCCATCCCAGCTGACCAATTTTTAGGGTTATATATAAGATACAGCGGAGTTCTTAGGGTTATATATAGTTTTTCCATTTAAATATTCTTAGAACTGCTCACCAGTGGTCTGTTTCATTAATTTACTCCTTCTCTGCCTTGTTCTTAAGAAATGACTCCATAACGGAATGCCCATTTTGGCTCATCTGACCCATAGTTTCGTAGCTATGTGGTAATTGCTCTCATCACGAAAGTATCAATTTCCGATCTGGGTACAAGAGCGTGCATGTCACAATCTTTTTCTGCGGTGTTCTCTTGTTCTTAGTTTCACATAAATATTTTAGTTTCCCTTGATTAGTTTTAGTGTGTGTGAAGTTTATTACTTTCCTTATATACAATAATGTATAACGAAAGTATTGTGACGGGGTCGAAAATTCGAATTCGAGTTTTCGACGGGAGAGCACGTTTCAAGCATCCCTGATCACGAATCGAACAGTTTTGAGGTGATGTCTGTGTGTGTGTATGAAAGTATGTGTGTGTGTGTGGCGACGATAACTGACAAATGTATGGACCGATTCGAACGAAATTTGGTACAAAAATCACAATGCGAAATCACAATAGGTACACAATGCGAGAATACTGGAAGCCTATTGTTTTTATACGCAATTGAATGTTCAGAACTCCCCTAAATTTTCGAGTGAAATTTTGAAAAAATCAAAACCTTTAAAAAAGTTATGCAAATAGACATTTCTTATGTAATTTTTCATTAGAAAACGATTGACACAAATTTTAGAACGCTAGCATAAACCGTTCTCGAGATATTGCACATTTTTCAAAAAAATTATCAAAAAATCATGTAAAATACAATAAAAGTATTACCTATTGAGAAACATGTTCACTTTTCATATGCAATATCATGCGATAAATTTGGTGACATCATTCTCGTGGATCTAGCTCGTTCTATTTATGAAAAAAAAAAAAATGCTTTGAGTAATACTTTTGTATTTGAACGCTAATAGTCATTTATCTGCTGTAAGAATAACTTATTTCTCCATCCATAACGCTTGGCGAGATTTTGGCGACGAATTTGGTGGAATATCGCCAACTTGGCGACTTGTTTAAATGTTGCTAAATTAACGAAAAACTCGTCAAATTGTTAAAAATGAGGCTAAATCAATGAAAATGACGACTAATTGACGAAAATTCAATATTTTGGAAAGAGTATACCTACTATAAGAATAACCTATTGTTTTTACTGTTAAAGTAGTAAATTCATTGCATTTTATAAGGAAAATCATGTGTTGCCGACATCAGATTTTTTATTATGGAGAGATCAAAAATTTTTGCCATGTTTCACCAATGCTCCATTCCATTTTATGTAGGAGCGTGGCAATGACCTGGCCTGCATCAGGATCGCTTTAATCCTTGTCGGGGCCCAAAAGGGAAAATTTTTATAGTAATAAAATGTATATTGAGCATGAGCCCCTACAGCTTAGCAGACCCCCAGCATTTGCCCATGGTCTAAATAGACCCTGCCATCTATATTGATCCTCATAGGCGCCGACTTGAAAAATTATTGGCGTTTCGGAAATTTAAAATCGAATGACCCATGCATTTTTTAAAGGATTTAAGTCTAATATAAATTTCATTCAGTCAGATTATCTGGCACAATAAGACGTCTGAAATGCTAAAATGAAGTAAATTGTAGTTAAGTACAGAAAAATATTACTTCCTCTAGATAATTATTAATTTCATTTATTTTGTTTTTGTCGGCACAGCATTATTATATACAATATACAGATACTGTGTGAATTTTCAACTCAGTTCCATCTTTATAAAAATAACAAAAAATGTAAAATTTATATATATTTAGGTATTTTTGCCAATGTTAAAAATGTCAACAAATTTTTCTTTTAAGTCATTTCTGAGTTAAAATCTTGTATTCAAAATAAAAAAATCTGATGTGGGCAGCACATGACTTTATATAATACAATGAATTTACTACTTTTACAGTAAAAAAAATGAAAATAAAAAAATAGGGTAATCGTAAAAATAGGGTAATCGTATAGATACTTATATTCTTTCCAAGATATTGAATTTTCGTCAGTTAGTCGTCATTTTCATTGATTTAGCGTCATTTTTATCCATTTGGCGAGATTTTCGTTAATATGGCAAAAGTCGCTAAGTTGGCGGAATTTCGCCAAATTCGATGCCAAAAAATCGCCAAGCGTTATGGACGGAGAAATAAGTTATTCTTATAGCAGATAAATGACTATTGGCGTTCAAATACAAAAGTATTACTCAAAGTATCTTTTCTCATCAATGGAACGAGCTAAATCCACGACAATGATGTCACCAAATGTATTGCATGATATTACATATGAAAAGTGAGCATGTTTCTCAAGAGTTAATTTTTTTTTCAATTTATGGGATGTTTTGATAAATTTATTTTAAAAAAATGTGCAATATCTCGAAAACGGTTCATGCTAGCGTTCTAAAGTTTATGTCAATAGTTTCTAAGGAGAAATTACATATGGAATGTCTATTTGCCTAACTTTATTAAAGGTTTTGATTTTTTGATGCTTTTTTCAAAATTTCATTCGAAAGTTTAGGGGGGTTCTGAGCATTCAATTGTGTTTAAAAACAATAGGCTTCCAGTATTCACGAATTATAATTTTTTTAATAAATTTCATTCGAATCGCAACATTCATTCGTGAGATATCGTCTGCACAGACTCACTGACACATACACACATACATATACTTTCACACACACACACACACACACACACACACACACACACACACACATACTTTCACACTTATACTTTTACGCACACACATGCTTTCACACACATACTTTTACACACACACTCATACTTTCACACACACACACACATACTTTCACACACACGTACTTTACACACACACACACACACTCATATTTTCACACACACACACACACACACACACATACTTTCGCACACACACACACTTTCGCACACACACACACTTTCGCACACACACACATATATACTTTCGCACATACACACATACTTTCGCGCGCACACAAACACACACACACATACTTTCACACACACACACATACTTTCGCGCGCACACAAACACACACACACATACTTTCACACACACACACATACTTTCGCGCGCACCCACACTTACACACAGACATCACCTCAAAAATGTTCGATTCGTGATCAGGGATGCTTGAAACGTGTTCTCCCGTCGAAAACTCGAATTCTAATTTTTAACCCCGTCACAATACTTTCTTTATACATTATACTATGCACATAAGGAAATTATACTATACTATGTATGTCAACGGCCGTACCGTGCTGAAAACACCGGTTCGCGTTAGATCACCGAAGTCAAGCAGCATCGGAGGCGGTTAGTACTTGGGTGGGTGACCACCTGGGAACACCGCGTGCTGTTGACACATTTCGGGCGCGGTAGCCCGGTGGTTTGTGCGCTGGATTTGCACTCTGCCACAACTGCCGCCGTGTTCATGCGGAGTACGATCACGTTAAACATGTGGGTCCGTATGTCTTTCCGAGAGGTTGGTAGTAGGGGAAGGAGAGTACGGTCCCTGTGGATGCCCCCCCCCCCCCACTGGGTTCTGGTCTAAATTGGGTGGCACTTCCCGGCCGTCCAAACAGTTACCTTACACTTTTCTTGTTGGTCGGACGGTCTGGGTCTCAACAACAACAACTATACTATGTATGTATATAAGGAAAGTAATAAACAGTCTGAGAGGTAAATTTCTATACATGCGACTTTATATAAGTAAACAGGCAATGAAAAATGAAAAACCTGAAGAATTAATAACAAAAACAAAATTTGTATATATGTGTACATTTCCTCCACAAAATACGCACAAAATATTAGCGGTTCGAGGAACCCACGAAGTCGGCGTCGCTGTTCATCTTTATAATTTCCAATTGTTGCAAGAGTATCCACTTATACAGTAGAACCTGTTTATAACGAGCCCATATTTAACCAGATTCCTGATTTAATGAGGAAATTACAACCATTTAATTGTTACAATGATAATTGAAGCCCGATTTGCTCGCTTTTAACGAAAAAAAAACCCCAAAAATATGTACTTCGATTTAATGAGAATACGAAATTGTAGAACTGGATAAAGCAAGTGCCACTGATGAAAGCAGGTATAAGAAAAAATTTGCTTATTCCTGCTTGTTTCAAGGAAGTATTAAAAAGTTATATTCTTATAAGCAGCAGTTTTATTTATTGTGATAATTAGTTGTATTGAAAATTGAAATCGTCATTGAATAAATCTCCCTTATGGATGTTTTTTTTTTCGTTTATTTACTTCACTAAAAAAAATCGAATTTTTTCAGTTTCTAATCGAAGTTTCACAGAACTCTAAAAATACTTTTTAAACGTTCAGCATCTTTAATAATAGTACTTACATTCCTCATTTATTCTGAAAAAGACTAGGCTATTAATTTTAATTCACAAAACAGAAATTTAGAGACAGAGTTTTAATATGTCATGGAAATTATGAGTCATTTAGAAGATTCACTGAAATGATTATATGAATTCAATAAGGAAGAACATATATCTATTGCGATATACTGGGTTGTTGACCCATTTGAAAAGTAATCAACTTTTTACAGTGTCTTTCTTGGCGGATATGTATAATATAATGCAGACAGATTTGCCCGAACTGCATGAGCCTGATGATGAAGATTTTCAGCAACAATAAAAGCACAGAACGTTTAATATCCTGTTAATTACAAAGTGTAATATTACTGTGTGGCAGGTTATTTTTTATTACTTTTTTAATTGTTTAATTTTTCCGATTGGCAGCGAAAGAATATAATTGCGTTTTTATTACTTTTGGGAAACAAACTGGTGTGTTTTTGAAAATCCCTTTATATCGTCACTCCTAATTCGAATTTTCAAAATTTTACATTTTTTCGTTGATCTGGAGTCTGAGACGGATCGAATGAGACCCAAAACCAATATTCGAGCTAGTGTTGAAGTGTTGAAAACCCAGACCACACGACAGACCCGAAGGCTTACTGTTGCTAAGTGTGTGGTCGGGAACTTTATTTTAGATTCAAGAAATTACAATACATGTTAAGATTGGATCACAACACAAGTAGTTACATCAAGACAAGCAAAAGAATGGCAACGACAAAACAAAACATAAAAACAATGCAATACAATACAGTACAATACAATATAATACAAGAGAGACATAAGACAGAAAATTGTAAAGAGGGGAAAACCCCGAAGGGAAAAAACCCTAACACAAAAAAGGGAATACAGAAAAAGAAAAGGGTCAAGGTTGAAAGGCAAAAGGGTTAAGATATAGTTTAATATACCAGGATTTAACTGAATTTTTCTACTGAGACAAAAAGCAAGGTTAAAGTGACATATTCAAAAAATCCATAAGTGCAAATTTAAAAAAATTTATTACAAGACGTTAAATTTATAACAACAAGACAATAAAATTTATTACAACAGAAAGCAAGAAATTTAGGGGCCAAAAAAGGACGGCTGTAAACCAGGAATCCAAGAGAAAATTTGAAAGCCAAAAAGCGGACGGCTGCAGAACAGGAATCCGTAAAGAAAAAACAAAAAGCAAGAAATTTAGACACCAAAAAATTAGAGCTAGTGTGGAAGTGCTAAATAATTTTGATATCTCTTCTTTTAAATTTTCTCCTTTCTTTTTGCATCGTCTCTCCTAATTCGAATTTTCGAAATATAACGTTTTTTTTTATAGATCTGAAAGCCGAAACGAATCGAATGAGATCTTATCCAAGATTCTAGCTGGAGTGGAAGTGCTCCATAATTAAGCAATGGGGTTTTGAGTTTTTTAATAATTCCTTTGCATTGTCGCTCTTAATTCGATTTTTCAAAATGTTAGTTTATTCCATTGATCTTTAAGCTGAGACTGATTGAATGAGACTGATACCAAGACTAGCTGTAGTTCAAGTACTCGATATGTAACAAAGTGGTTTTGAGTGGTGTAAGTTGTTTGAAAATATCTTGGTATCGTCACCCCTAATTCGAATGTGCAAAATATTCGATGTTTCCGTTAACCTGGAAGCTGAACCGAGATTCTGACAGTAATTTTGAAAAATGAGTTTGAATGTTTTTGTTATCACTTCCAGTTTGTATCCACCTAATTTGAAATTCTAGATTTGGTCACGAAGCTAAGCTGGATGGAATGACAAAAAAAACTAAGATTTTCTATAGTGGAAGTGCTCCATAATTTTGATAATGTCATCCAATCAGTCAGTCAGTTCAGTGTATATTATTATGACGTTATTAAAAGAAAAATGACATGTTTTCCTGTACATCTGGTCAGGAGCGCACTGGGACTATCAAACTGTCCTGGTGATTTTGGTGTTTTACCGGCTCTGATAATTCCCGTGTTCCGTAAGCAAAGTTGTCTAACTGGAGGTCCATGTATCTGAGATCAGCAAATTATAAGAAAATAAAAGTAAAAAAATAAATAAATTCTAGCGATTCAAATAAAAATATATATGCTGATGTTAATTTATTTTTCAGAACAAAACCGTTGATTTTTAATTAAAAAAAAAAAAAACCTTGGTAAATGTAACATTTATTTCTTAAAAGTTTTACTTTTTAACACTTTACAACAAAGTTGAAAAGTGTTTATGACTTTGTTCATTCTGTCTGTCTGTCTGTCAGCACGATAACTGCCGTAAAAATGACTTAATCAAAATGAAATTTTAGTATGTTATTCATACGGTCTGTAGGACCTATGGGAATATAAATGAATAATATCACCCAATTAGTTTTAGATTGAACCCGGGTTGAAAAAATGAAATACATTGAGCCCTATGGGACCTAATTTTTCAAACATTTTTTTAAGCGGATTTAAAATTCACAAATTGCTTCGAAAATTTTAGGTAATATTCAAATTGTTCCATAAAATATATAAAAAAAAAAAAATTCAGCGAAATATATTCAGTAGTTTTTTAAATAAAAAAAATCTGATGTGGGCAACACATGACTTTCCTTATATAATAAATTGAATTTACTAATTTTACAGTAAAAAATAGATTTTTCTTATAGTAGATACTAATATTCTTTCCAAGATATTGAATTTTCGACTATTAGTCGTCATTTTCATTGATTTGGCGTCATTTTTATCCATTTAGCGAGATTTTTGTTAATTTGGCAACATTTCAAAAAGTCGCCAAATTGGCAACATTCTGCCAAATTCGTCGCCAAAATCTCGCCAAGCGTTATGGATGAAGAAATAAGTTATTCTTACAGCAGACAAATGACTATTGGCGCTCAAATACAAAATTATTACTCAAAGTATCTTTTTCCATGAATGGAACGAGCTAGATCCACTAGAATGATGTCACCCAATTTATCGTATGGTATTACATATGAAAAGTGAACATGTTTCTCAATAGGAAATATTTTTTTTTATTTTATGACTTTTTGATAATTTTTTTGAAAAATGTGCAATATCTCGAGAACGGTTTGTGTTAGCGTTCTAAAATTTATGCCAATCGTTTCCTAATGAAAAATTACATAAGAAATGTCTATTTGCGTAACTTTATTAGTGGTTTTGATTTTTTGACGATTTTTTCAAAATTTTACTCGAAAATTTAGGGGGGTTCTGAACATTCGATTGCGTATAAAAACAATAGGCTTCCAGTGTTTACGGATTGTGATTTTTGTACCAAATTTGGTTCGAATCGGTTCATTCGTTCGTCAGTTATCGTCTCCACAGACTCACTGACACACACACACACACACAGACATCACTTCAAAAATGTTTGATTCGTGATCAGGGATGCTTGAAACGTGCTCTCCCGTCGAAAACTCGAATTCGAATTTTCGACCCCGTCACAATACTTTCCTTATACATTATGTATATAAGGAAAGTAATTAAAATAATAATTCCACCTCTTATATGAAGCGAACATGTGCCCATGATATGAAAGGATCACATGGCCCACTTTAAAATGATATATGACATCCATCTTGTCTCAAAATCGTGATTTTTTAAGTTCTTTTTAATTCATATTGAGTGTTGTATCCGTCCTAAAACCACTTTATTTTTGCTTAAATTCTGTGCATCTACATACTGAAACAACGCAATTACAATATATTTGAGTTTAAATGATCATCCAAATTTGATTATTTCTACAACGAAGCCTAATTTTCACTTATGTAAAATGTAAACACCAAAAGATGTAGGAGTTGTATAAGAATTTCTGCATTTCTTTAACACAAAATTATTTAGCCCATGGAGTCTGCATAGCTGATATGAATGAAATATTCATTGATTTTTGAGAAGGACGATTTTTTTCGATGAAGTTTTAAGCATAGAGTTTAATTACTTGTAGCTCCATGGTCTTAATTTTTAAATAAAATAAATTATTATAGTATTGTGATGAATGAAATGAATGAGAAAAATATATGAATGAAATGCTGTTTTTATAGAGAGATCCAGGCGTGTTATTTTTTCTATGACGTCATTTGAATGAATTTCAGTTGTTTTCGATGAAGTTTTCAAATATAATAAATTATCGTAGTATTATGATAGTTTTAAAAATATTACCGAGGAATGTATCGCATTTTAGAGATGTTTAAACCAGGCAATTTATATTTCAATGCCGTCATTTGAATGAAGTTCATTTTTTCAATGAAGGTTTAAGTTCTCAAATATAATAAATTAATGTAGTATTGTGATAAGTTTTAAAATATCACCGAGGAATGTATTGCATTTTAAACTTGTTATTATTCATTTTTATGCTTGGAATAAAGTTAAAAGTTGTTTTTTAAAACATTTACATTATTGGGATCATCAACAACAAAAATATCATTAAAAAAAAATATGTATTCTATTAAATTAAATTTTCAAACATTGGATACATTCTGCCTGTCCTGGGCAAAATTTAAAAATTAAGCCCGAGTCTGGCCTGGGCAGTAATTGTTTTAACAGAAATACGGATTGCTCCAGTTCTTGGGTCGGGTCGGGTCGGCTATGGCCCGTCCGATAGGTGCGAGCACGTGTATATCTCTATAGCCCTACTCCGTGCAGACTTATCATGTAACTTTTTTCAGTTGCGTTAAGCAGCTTAGAGACGCTCTCATTTGTACTCAGTGTTAGGCTATCTTTCACTATATAAACATTAAATGTTAATTCAAATTATTTGATAGAAATTATTTCCTTCAAATCGTTAAATTATGCGGTGATTAATAAAAATTTATAAACAATAAGAGTTTTCCACCTAGTAGTATTTGGCCACGAAACCTTTAATTTAGTTACGTATCCATAATTGATTGATGCACAAATATTAGAAGGGAAAAAAAAACAAAGGTTTAAGAGAGAGTTCGTCTTCAACCGGCCCTCAGCCAGCCCAGCCCGGTGATTACCGCGCATTACTATGCCCTTGCAGCATCCGCTCCTTGCATATGGCTTACTGGTTACAAACAAACGTGTTCCATATTTTGGAGTGATTTTGCATTAATTTTTTTTTTTTTTTTTTTTGCTTTAAAAATTTAGCAACATCGATTATTTTACTCATACAAAGAAATGGCAGTTTGTACTTTTTTTTTTATGTAAGATTTTATTAATTCTCGTTGACTCCCAGAGCTCCTTCGAAGGGAATTATTGCTATATGCTTACGCTTCAGGTCTTGAAATTTATGTATCCGGCTTTGTCCGTTTGTATAAAAAAAAGTTTGAAACCCGTTGCTCTAAAAACTTACGAAATTTAAATTTTCATATCCAGTAGCAAAATTTCACCCATGTTAGCGATACGCAGCCAAACCTAGACGCCCCAGAACTTTATCCCAGAGCAAGAGGCATGAACTAACTCAAAGAGGCGCAGGAAGTACTAGAAAGAGAGAGAACGAGATGGATTTTTTGAAAAAGGAAGCATTTTTTACGCTCAGGCTGCACACGAGCATAATACTCGGTCTGAAAGGGATGTGTGTGTGGGCCTGCTTTGCATGTATTAAAGATGGAATGGAGGCTCCGCAGTATTTATATATAGGGTGTTATTAGATTCCATAAATTGAGAGATGCGGATTTCATTCAAATGAGGGAAATGGGAATTATTCTGCAAAAACAGGAGGGGAACAAATTCTAATTTAAGTCCTGCGTGAAGTGATGTGCTTTCGTGATGGAAATTTTTGTTTTTTAATAATAGAGGAAAGAATGAGATATTTTGGGATCATGAGCGCCTATAGGACTTTTCTGGGGGGGTGGGGGAGGAAACTAAAGGGCAGGGGCGTCCCGAAGGCCAAGCAGCCCAAGCGAACGCTTGGAGGCTTCATGTTTGCAGAGGGCCTAAAAATTTTGAACATTATTTTTATTGGACTTATCTTGTATTTCTTTAAATGTCTCATTATTGCATTATACATTATACCTAGTCCAACGTTTTCTAGGTACTTTATATAATTCTACATTTTATTATTAGGCATTTGTGTATCAGTTTATAGTGTTCTTTTTCTTTACAACGTTTTGGCTGCAACCTTCTTATCGAATTATGGATGAGCATATTAAAATCATGATACTATAACTCCCATGATGATCTGTGTTATATAACCAGGGTCGGATTATCCATTAGGACCAGGTAGTTTTGAATCCGGAAGTATTTTATATTGTGGCGATTGTGCGTCGCCGTGGTCCCGAACCTGGGACCCTTTGGTTACAAGACCGACATTATAATCACTGAGCAAAAGCTAGCTTCTCCTCTGTTCTTATAATTCGGTTACTGCCTTGTGCTAGCTTTTGCTCAGTGATTATAATGTCGGTCTTGTAACCAAAGGGTCCCCGGTTCGGGACCACGGCGACGCACAATCGCCTCAATATCATACAAAGATCTCCAAAATGTTGCTGACTCGAAGGGGGAGGGGTGCCCTTCTATTCCAGAACCTAAAGAGAAAAGACTAATGCATATGTTAATATTTTAATGAATCCGTATTTTATTTTTTAACACTTTACAACATAGTTGAAAAGTGTTTATGACTTTGTTCATTCTGTCTGTCTGTTAGCACGATAACTGCCGTAAATATGACTTCATCAAAATTAAATTTTAGTATGTTGTTCAGACGGTCTGTGGGACCTATGGGAATATAATTGAATAATATCACCCAATTACTTTCGGATTGAACCCAGGTTGAAAAAATGAAATTATTGAACCCTATGGGACCTAATTTTTCAAACATTTTTTTAAGCGAATTTAAAATTCACAAATTGCTTCGAAAGTTTTAGGAAATATTCAAATTATCCCATAAAATACATAAAAAAAAATTTCAGCAAAATATATTCAGTAATTTTTAAAATAAAAATTAAAATAATAATTACACCCTTTATATGAAAGATCACGTGATCCACTTCAAAATAAAATATGGCATCCATCTTGTGTCAAAGTCGTGATTTTTAAAGTTCTTTTTAATTCATATTGAGTGTTTTATTCGTCCTAAAACCGTTTTATTTTTGCTTAAATTCTGTGCATCTACATACTGAAACAACGCAATTACAATATATTTGAGTTTAAATGATCATCCAACTTTGATTATTTCTACAACGAAGCCTAATTTTCACTTATGGAGAATGTAAACACCAAAAGATGTAGAATGAGTTGTATAAGAATTGCTGCATTTCTTTAACGCAAAATTATTTAGCTCATGGAGTCTGCAATATAGCGGATATGAATGAAACATTCATTGATTTTACACAGAGAACCAGACGATTTTTTCGATGAAGTTTTAAACATAGAGTTAAATTACGTGTACCTCCGTGGTTTTAAGTTTTTAAATAAAATATTGAAGTTGGAAAGTGTTTCATAATCAATGCTTTATGCATGATTGATCTTTCTTGTTTTTAACTTGTAAAAACAACATAATCTGTTGGATAATGGATTTTTCGGATGTGTGACGTCCTACTGTATATATTGTTCAGATGAGGCCTTTATATATATATATATATATATATATAAATAAATATATATATATATAAATATATATATATATATATATATATATATATATATATATATATTTAATAATATTAAGATCACTGATCTATATGATGTCATTTTAGCTTTATATAATGCTTATATTACTAAACATTCTAATCTTACAAAATTTACCAATTTTCCTAAGCTTCTCCATTTTGTTCTTTTCAATAATTATATCTTTCAAGGTAATAAATTATACTTACAAGTCTCAGGTGTTCCACAAGGTGGCTGTAGTAGCAGTATGTTAGCTAATTTATACCTATATCATTATGAAAAATTCTTTACTTCAACTGATTATAAAATTTATAGATATGTAGATGATCTGATTTGTCTTGTATTTACTGATAACTATGTCATAGATATAGATTTCTATCCGGATAATTTGGAATTAATACCTAATGAAACTTCTATTAGTAATAATGTTTATTATTTGGATTTAAATCTAATTATAGAACCTGCTCATGGGATAGTTACTAAATTATATGATAAAAAAGTTTTTTTAAATTTAATATTAATAAATTATTACCTTTTAATTCCTGCAACTCGATTCAATTGTTTAGAAATATTATACTTAATCAACTTTTTAGAATTTATAGATTATCAGATAAAAAATTTCATGCTTTGCACATTAATAACCTCAAAATTACCAGTAAAATGTATCAATATCCTGCATATTTAGTCAATAGTATAGTTAATAAGTTTCGATTAGCCTAAAATTCTCATATTCTCCCCTTATTATCTTATTTTAGCCGTACTTCTTCATTCTCCTGCAATTATATTTTCATCTTTTTATCTCGAAGCTTTAACAGTTGAATAACTCATTTTATTGCTTTTGCGCAGTACTGTTTTTATTACTCTCTTTGGCAACAGCAAATCACATCTTTTCATTTTGGCATATGGCAACGTTGATCCAGTCATATTTTGCTCGTCATGGTTGCGCTGAAGAGGTGCGTTTTGAGGTATTTATGTTTCCTTTATTGTTCCAATCTTTATGCTTGTCGTCCATATAACACAAGTTTATAGATAAAATCTATCTTGTGTTTCAGAAACAAGCATTTTTGTGTTCATTTCGAAAAGATATATGGACCCGATGAGAATTTTTTCGAAATGAACTTTTCGTAAGCCTAATCTCGTAAGCCTAAATCTCCTCCATGTGCAAGCTTTTTTGCTTGATTTTTTTTTTTTTTTTTTTTTTTTTTTTTTTTTTTTGTTTTCTTATTTGCATTCCTCATTTTTGAAATTTGTTGATTGTCTTTGTCCTTATGACTTGCATTATGCTTTATTATTTCCTCTTTTTGTCTTAATTTCTTTGTATTTGTAGAAAATTTTGGAATAGTGTATTATGAGTTACTACATACATTCTAACTTTGGATTTAATAATTTATTTATATATATATATATATATATATATATATATATATATATATATATATATATATATATATATATATATATATATATATATATATATATATGAGTTCGCTTGGGGACCTCAGAAAGCATTGGAACGCTACTGCTCAAGGATAAGACGTCCAGCATCAGTTGCCTTGATGCCTGTTTTTATGAACTTGAACGTTTCCCCAATGCCTACCCTATGAGCGCCCATGTCTGGGACAGTTTTCTTTTTTGTTGAAGGATGTCATTCTGGTGCGAAGTGCCGTTAATCTCCAGTATCAATTTTGAAATCGCCATCATTTTTTGACTAAGTAACCATCATGGAGGTTTCAAGGTATTTATCTTACAATTTTACTTAGACTACGCTTCTAATGTAACATTTTGGTGCATATTTGGGTTTGACAATTTTGAAGATTAGCAGAGATCTTTACGTTAGCATTATTAGCAATTTGGGGTAGGCCGTAGAATATTAGAGTTATTCCAAGTCTTAGTTAAACAGATAAATTTATAGATTAAAGGAAAAGGGTCTTACCGGGGTTTTCAGTGAGACCAAGCAGCACGAGTTCTCTTACGAGATTTAGTCTTTCGGTGATCAGATCATATTCGTGTCAGTTAAAAATTAGTTCGTTGAGAACAGTTGAAAGTTTACCAAAAAGATTTAAATCGTCTTTTTTATAAGACTATTTTAAAAATAAAAGTCTTCATTCTCACTAAAAGACGTTACATGTTTACAAGCCTGAACACTTTTCAGCTGAAAACGCCCTTCATCAAAGGCATATGCTAGGAAGAACATTTCCGTATTTCTGAAATACTAACTCTTTTATTTAGAAGCGCCGATAAGCGTAAACAGGAACAATTTACAGCCAATAACACTATAGCTATCTTACAAGATCAAAAAACAATTGTCAGGTAAAATAAAACAGCAATTAAATGCTCAACTAATTCACAAAATAACAGAATCTGTTCTCAAAACATTGATGCATTCCACAATTCAATTTGACTTGTATTACGGCAACTCCGTCCAAATAAACGATGAGTCCCTTATATATTGATACTCTCCATAGAAATCTCTGGAAAAAGGGCTTATCGTGGAAACTAGTGGATAAGAAAGTTCCTCTGGATTCGAAAACCTGCTAAAATCGCAGAGTTGGCGATATATTTCTAAATCTGGCACCAAAGTCACAGAAATGTCGCCAAGGTACGACAACCCTATCTTCACGCAATAGCTATGGTTGCCTGTAAAAGTAATTTTTCTTTGTGGGGAATTAAAAAAACCGTGAAACATTTTACAATACATATTCGTAACAATATTATGATTATATTAATATTATTATATTTCACTAGAATGGCTGTTTAGAACAAAAAAAAAATCTTGCGCTATTCTTATTCGAAGCTTTCGTGTTATAACTGATGCTCGTTTCGACCCCCCCCCCCCCTTTAAAAGAAATCCGGCATCTGTGTTAACCATAGAGGCACGTGAGTAAATCTTAGGGATACCCGATTTGGAGAAAAAGTTTGGAGACCACTGACCTAGACTCATCTCACATGATCGAGAAATAAATGAATCGAATATTGGAAAATTCTCAGTTCTATTTGATTAAATAATATATCTACATGTAAAATTTCATAGCTGCACGTGCCATTGTTCTTTAGTTATCGTGTCCACACTTCACAAACACATGTACACATACTCACTCACACGCACACATAGACGGACATCTTACTAAAAGTGTTCGAAATGTATCCCAGAGGTCTTAAAACGTACTTATCTGTCAAAATGAACGTCTGTCAAAATCTGTCAAAACGTACTTATCTGTCCAATTGAATTGGAAATATTTCGAATTGCTTTATAGCTGGTGTGATGTAGCTGATATAACATCACAATGTGCAATCTAGGAAACCGAGTTTTATTCCCGGTCCTGTCCGTTGTTTGTTATTTTGAGGTAAAGTCTCATTGCAATTATCTCCCGAGTTATTTTGTGTATTGGTGGCCGGGCGGGGTTGGGCCATATTTCGAATGAGGAGAATGTAAAGTAATTGAAAGGAATTCCTTACATGGTCGGAGGGATGTAGCTGGTAGAAAAACTGTACGAAACTGTAAGTATAGACTGTAAAATTTTAGACGTAGATACATTATGTAATATCTATGACTACATTGAATTTTAGTCATTCTCATGATTAGAACTCGAATGATTTTAATTTGAAGATTTTGGTCACATTATTTCCTATCGAAAGCAATGGTCATATTCGGAACAATAATGGTAGTGTATAGAATATGGGTAAATTTATAATTTAAACTACTCTATGGATATAAATGATATTAAAATAATTTATATTAACGCAACTATGTTAAATGCACCCAATTCACCGACATCACCTAGCTGTTGTCAACTTAAAAAAAAAAAAAACTTTTCTTGATTTTTACGAAATATTTTATAAGAATGGCTTGGGTACGAATATTATATATATATATTTTTCATTTTGAAAATGATTGGGACGCAAATAGAACTAAACACTATGGAGTATGATTGTATGAGAAAATCGAGTGGAGTCTCATTCTCTAGATATTTCATGTTTGATTGTTTCCTAAACTTTTCACCCTGACTGAACTCAGCGCGTGATTCCAAGATTTTAAAACTCTTTAATTGTTACGAATTCTCCGAAAAAGCTCTTCTCAGAACAGAAGTTCTCCTTATACGACTTCTTGGCGATCGATGGCGACAGAATCCCACCCACGAGCTGGCGCCAACCCTCCACCCACCTCCATTCCTTCATACTGATGTCGCCAGTCATCCTCTCAAGTCCGATGCGGATCATTCCTCCTCCCCGAAAACTGCGCGACTTTTCAGAACTTTCAGAGATGGCAACGTTTTCTGTCATCATATTTATCAGATAACGGTGATTACTTCATGTGGATCCTATTCCTGGTTATTTAAACATCTTGTTCATTCATCTTTTTTTTTTTAAATTAAAGTTGTCATCAAAAGTTTTCTTTGAATTTTGTTTCCTAAGATTTCGACTTGGTTGAGTTGTTTATTTTTATGAAGTTTATCTTTTATGTGATGTTTTTTTATTTGTTTATTGATGTGCTGTGATAAAAAAAAAAAGTGTCGTATTTTAATCAATTTTCTTGGGTATCAGCATTTTTGAATGTAGAAAGCCCAGACCACCCGACTCGTCCGAAGACTTAGAGCAGCCGATTGGATGGCCGGAGCATTTTTGAATGTGTGATAATTAATTAGTGAAGGTAAATGCTTTAATCAGTGTTGCAGGAAGTGCTTTGCTTAAATAAGTTGTCATAAATTGCAGTTTGAAAGTTTTACAACGATTTTTTAATATTTATATTAGAAAGTGAATTTTGTGAGGATATTTTTTAAATTTTGAGATCCACTTTTCTTCACTTTGTGAATTTAATTTTAAAAGACTAAGTATTCTGTAAGTATCGATAGTGGATAATATTCATGGTGATATATGAGCTGTGGTTATTCATAAATATTCTTTGAGAATTTTTTGGAATATTTTTTATCATTTATTGTAAACAACTGTTGCTGAATTCTATTTTACCTTTTCACTACTGTAAGAAAATCTACCGTGATTGAAACTATTCCTAGTCAACCGTATTAATAGAAATATTCTAGCAATGGAGTACTTTTTCTTTGTTTGTAGGAAATATGATATTGTAGCAGTACAGTTTTTTATTTTACTTTTCCTTAAAGCTGAATTAAAGATTGCAAGATGATTTATTGTCTGATTTAATGAGGTAAAGATTTTTTGGAACATAATTATCAGTTACTGTTGTTTGCAAAAGTAGAAGAGGTGAATTTTCAAGTTGGTGATGTGAGGATCTTTTCAGTTTACTGTTTGAAATTTTCTACAGTTTTTATGAAAAAGGTGAAATTTTTAATGAATCTCTAGTTTATGTGAATGAAATTACAGAAAATTATAATTCTGAATTAAACCGTAATTTAAAGTAACAATTCTCCTAGTTATGTTTGCAACATTTATCTTGTAAATCATATTGCCATATATTGAATTCATTGGTTGGTGTACCTTTTATGGTGTACTTTGCACATTATGGTGTAAGTGTACTTTTTTGGACTATACATGTTTCTGTTTACATTGATTGACTACTCCTAAGCCTTATTAGTCTACCCTCTCACTTTCGAGTTTCTCTCCACTCTGAAGCCAACCACGCTTGTGTTCCATCACTTTCTGTCAACATCTTGTCATCATTGCGTCAAGTAATTGAAAAAGTAAAAGCACCATCAATTTTATCCAACAGCTACCCGACAGTTAAAACATCTACGTCTTTGAATTAAGCGAGCATTCATCAAAGCAGCGTGATATAAAAATAGGAATTAATACTGTTTTACACCAAGCTGTTAGGACTTTTCTATGCATATTGCCTGCAACATCCTTAAACGATTCATATCTTGAATCAAAATTTTGCCTGCTTTTTATGATAGCTGGAATTTTTATGTGCTGTGCTGATTATATGAACTTTCCCAAGATGATTTAATAGATTCTATTTTTAATTACATTTTGCACGATTTTTGTACGTAAAATATTCTCCTGCAACATGTGGACTATTTTTGATAGAGCCTAGCTGTATATTTGATATTATGGTTCGCGATCGGCAATAGTTACACCTATTTACGAAAAAAAGAAAAATGCTCATAGTTAAGTGAGAATGGAAGACGCAAGTAGCTGGTCTCGGGCCAGTTCTAGACATAGGCATCGAGATTGGAATATTTTGGAAAATGATTTGGATATAATCTCTAGAATTCCACAGCAACCTCAGTTTGTCCGGATTGAGGTAAGATATTCAAATAATTCTTATTTTATGATGCATGTATAGATTTGTAATTATCAAATGCAATGCATGTAAGCTGTTTGTACAGAAATTACTAATATTAGAAACTTTTAAATAGAAGTTTATTTATAGCATATATGGGACGTAAAAATTACATAAATTTCTCCTTAGCGCTTTCGGGCGTATAAACCTTCTTTCATCAGAGACATATGACATGTACAAAGTACACGAGAGCTCAGCCAACTCTCAAGTTAAATTTGCATAATACAAGTTAAATTTGCATTTTAGTTATTTGATTGCAATCTGCGGCGTCCCAGTACTATGCGAGTAATATTGCAGCCATGCATCTCACTTCCGTTTTTCGGTATTATGCTAAATTAACTTTTGTTTGTATCTGAAAGATCTAGTGCAAAGCTTCTCAACCTTTGTGAGACCTTGGTCATGTAAATTCTTTTTACTTTCCTTATATACATAATGTATAAGGAAAGTATTGTGACGGGGTCGAAAATTCGAATTCGAGTTTTCGACGGGAGAGCACGTTTCAAGCATCCCTGATCACGAATCAAACATTTTTGAAGTGATGTCTGTGTGTGTGTATGTGTGTGTGTGTGTGTGTGTGTGTGTGTGTGTGTGTGTGTGTGTGTGTGTGTGTGTGTGTGTGTGTGTGTGTGTGTGTGTGTGAAAGTATGTGTGTGTGTGTGTGTGTGTGTGAAAGTATGTGTGTGTGTGTCAGTGAGTCTGTGGAGACGATAACTGACGAACGAATGGACCGATTCGAACCAAATTTGGTACAAAAATCACAATCCGTAAACACTGGAAGCCTATTGCTTTTATATGCAATCGAATGTTAAGAACCCCCCTAAATTTTCGAATGAAATTTTGAAAAAATCGTCAAAAAATCAAAACCACTAATAAAGTTACGCAAATAGACATTTCTTATGTAATTTTTCATTAGAAAACGATTGACATAAATTTTAGAACGCTAACATGAACCGTTCTCGAGATATTGTTCATTTAAAAAAAAAAATTATCAAAAAGTCATATAAAAAAAAATTCCTATTGAGAAACATGTTCACTTTTCATATGTAATGTCATGCGATAAATTGGGTTACATCATTCTCGTGGAACTAGCTCATTCCATTCATGAAAAAATATACTTTTAGTAATACTTTTGTGTTTGAACGCCAATAGTCATTTATCTGCTGTAAGAATAGCTTATTTCTTAGTGCATAACGCTTGGCGATATTTTGGCGACGAATTTGGCGGAATGTCGCCAACTTGGCGACTTTTTGAAATGTTGCCAAATTAACGAAAATCTCGCCAAATGGATAAAAATAACGACTAATTGTCGAAAATTTAATATCTTGGAAAGAATATTAGTATCTACTATAAGAAAAACCTACTTTTTTTTACTGTAAAAGTAGTAAATGAATTACATTATATAAGGAAAGTCATGTGTTGCCCACATCAGATTTTTTTATAAGACGAGGACCCGGTTCCAACAAATTTACTTGTTTACAAATTTACCTTTCTAATCCTTTTTTCAAGTTCATACATTAAAATAACATAAGTATTAATAATTAATCATGATATAATCATTAAGCGTATTAGTACATTTATGTTTATGGTGTGGCATGTAGACATATATAAAATTACATTTAAATAAGTTATCAATACGATTAATGGAATCTTGTAGTATATTGCAATTTCCTCAGGCTAACATCATTCAATTAATTTGTGTTGATTTTCATTGACATATCCCATTCTTATCACCAAAAATTTATAATATTATTTAGTATAAAATGGATTGTTGTATTATTAAATTGATTTTACTGATGTTGGTTTGAAAAAGAAAACGGTATTGAAAGAGAAAAATATTTATCCATTGTAATTCACCATAGACGTCAGCTGAGCAGTCTCTTATTCATATTAAAATTTAAATGCGACTTAGTCATTCACATTTGTTACACAGATATTGTTATTGTTATTTTTTATTTATTTATTTATTTACAAAGACTGCAAGCAACAGGACGTAGTCCCAGTTACAGCATGCAGGAGCAAAACTACATTCAAAATACCATGACATACATTAAAAAAGTTAAAATACATTAAAAAGTTAAAACATTAAAATTAAAAAAACACTTCACAAGAATACATGTAATAAAACACAAGATGTTCACAACAAATGCTCTTTAAAATCCTTCTCAGAAGAATAAAAAATATCAAGATGATCCGGGAAACCATTGTATAATTTAGAAAAGCAATTTATTGCACAATTATTGCCAATACTCGACCTAAACTTCCTAATGGCAAATAAATTCAAGCTTCTAGTTCTATACTGTGGGACATGAAAACCAATCCCACCCAAGACATGGGAACAGTCAACTCGGCCACGAAACAACCCCCCGAAAAAAGAACACAGAATAAAATCCCTTCTTCTCTGCAAGCTTACAACACCAAACAAACCACGCAAAAAAGCAGAAGACAATGTATATAGATATGTTATTTAGGCGTTATGTTATTTAGGCAGAAGATATGTTATTTAGGCGTTCTGTTTCGTAGATTTTCGACAGATTCACGAATATTATGCTTCTTAGATTATTTCTACTGTGAAATATTTATTCATACAAAAAAAAATGCTTCTAAAACTAAATCGACAAATTCGAAAACAATCTCTGGCGGCCCGGTGTAGTGAGTGTCAGGGCCCGGCGGCGGTTGAGAAACACTGTTCCAGCGTACTTTTTACTTGCTATATGCCTCGGATGAAAGGCGTTTATATACATAAAAACGTGAGGGTAAAACTTATGTAATTTTTACGTCCTATGTGCTGTAGATAAACTTTTACTTAGAATTTATTGTTAGTATTTTACTGCATTCGCTAATTTCAGCAATTTGTAAAGTTTCGAAAACAAAACTGCGAGACATGCAGGGACTATTTATGGGAATGGAGTGGGGATTCAACTCCATTCCCATGAAACTACCGAATCTAAAAAGTTCAGATACATCTGTTATTGCATTGTGAATATGTTGCATTTTTAATTTTCGATTATTATCTTCCTCTAGAAAAATTCATCCGAAACAAGTAAATTCGTCCAGTTCTTTATAAATGTTTTCAAAATAAGCCACTGGATATGGCAATATTTGTATTGGTATATATTATTAGGGGCACTTTTATTTTCCCTATAATGCTTAGTATATGTTCTGGGAAAGTTTTGTGATGGGGTCAGAAATCCGACCCTCAGGTTTTGATGAATTACACTTTTTGGGTATCCTTGCATACGGATAAACTATTTTCTCAATGATGTCTGTCTGTGCGTCTATGGCCTCGATATTTTTCGAACAAATTGAGCAAATCAAGCTAAGTTTAGTTCTGTTATTTCAATCGATGAATGTTAGATGTCTGTTGATTTTTGAGACGAACGGACCAGGGAAGGCATTTAATATTTAAAAAAAATTTTATTTTTCAAAAATCGCGAAAATGTTGTAAAACATGTTTGAAATGTTACGGAAATTAGTATTTTAAAAGTGATTTTTTATTCAAAAGTAAAAGGCATACATAATGCTCTAACATACTTTGTTTTCGTTTTTTTTTTTTAATTTAAAATCTGCACATTCTTAAAATTCTAAAATAGAAAAAGAAAATTCTAAAAAATTTAATGTACTTACAATTATCAAATGGATGAATTCTTTGTAAGTATTTTAAGCAAAAATTAATGGACATCCATTGTTTAGGAGTTATCATAAGTGGTTTTCGAAATATTGAAAATTGTACTTTTCTATATAAAGCATGATACCTGTCGAATAAATTGAACAAATCAAATAAAATTTGGGATGATTATTTTAATTAATGAATGTCAAAAGGCGCTCTTTTTGTTAAGTAGACGGACCATGTATAAGCATAAATGTTTAGAGCTATTCTTTTCCAAAATAAATAGAAAAAAAAGTTAGAAGATTATTATGCCAAAAATGTGGCGGAAATGGCTATTTTATGTCTGATTAGTTATGTACAAGCAGATCAGATTTAGAGGACGTTAACAGACGTTATTCTTGATATATTTTACGTTTTTGATCTAAAATGGAGAAAAAAAAAATATGCTCATTATTGTCAAATGGGTGAATGCTATGTGAACATTTTTAATCACAAATATATGGACACCGTTGTTTAGTAGAAAGAGCGCATAGTGACTGTTTTAGCTATAATTATGTTAATACAGGAAATGCATATTAGTGTTTTTATTCAAGGATGTTTCAGAAAACGTTGGATCTTAGTCTGACAAAAACGGTAAAGTGTTGCTCTAGGCAGGTACGGCAGGGATCTCATAATGCCTTAACCTATCGAAAATTGCGCATATGCATTGTTTATTTGTTTGGAAGTGGCCTATCAAATACTATACTCAAGACGCCGACTTCTTTAAGTCGGTCCATGCTTTTTTTTTTGCATTAAACATTTATTAACTATGTTAAGAAATTAAATAAAGCTTATGCAACTTGTTAAGCTGTATAACTTTTCAAATAGTTACAAAAAATTTCCTAGTCCAGAAAAGAAAAAAAAAAGCTAATTTGGGGTGGGTTTTTTTCCTTTTTTTGTTAGGGTTCAGAAGTGATGATTTCCTTTGCTATTCTATTGATAGTGTGATGTTTCTTAAAACAGTTAAGCGATTAAGATTGAATTTAATATGATTATTTCAATTGACAATTTCAGCGTAATCGAATCGTAACAAGACTCACTGTCTTTTTTACGATTTTCTCAGAAAATCATTTTCTTCTTTTATTTGAAGAGACAGTTATATTATTGAACGCATTACATTTTTTTCTCGCAATGCTGATAAAACTTCAGTATTCTGGAACACAATCGAAGAATTGAAAGAAAGTTCTTGTGATCCCCTGGGTTCGTGAAATGCAGTTTTAAAGCCCATTAACCTTTCATTGACCTTTCTTCGGACAGACATCAGTAGTGTTCTGTAATGAATGACCTCGTATTTAAAACGAAACATGCAAGGTATGTGCGGCGGTATGTTTTGATTTTCAATTTTCTCGACTTCCTTACATTTAAAAAAATGTTTTTGCTTCATTATACTTTGAAATCAGCTTCATACTGATGCTCTTAAAATATGGGTGGATAAATTACAGCTTTCAGTTTTCTTCATGTATCTGGAGCTTCCTTGTGACGCTATTCATTCGAAATGTCGTGATTGCCCTTCTGCTTTGCCATGTTTACGTACTCTACGTACATAGTCAAGGCCCGATTAAGACAGTCTAGCACAATTTCTCAACGAAAATATGACACTTTGTTTAAAATATAACACATTTATAATTCATCAATAATTAATACTTTAAATGCACATTCATCTCACAATATATTTAAAAATCTATTAAATGGCAAAAGTTGGCAAAATTAATTATGTTTTTTTAGGAGACAACCTAAGATCACGTATAAAGGACCTAAATTTCGGGTGGGGGTGGGGGTGGGGGGTCGCTGACTACGTCCCTGCGTTATAATATCAAAATTTAGATGTTAGGTCGTGTCGCTAATTTTATTTATCTTTATTTTGCTCATTATGCATTTACTTAAAATTATACAAAAATTGGAAATATTCTTTGCATTTATATAATTCACATAAGTATTTTATTCTACGAAATTAAATAATGATAAATAATTTTAAACTCTTCAAAATGAAAAAAAATTAAAACACTTTCCACTTCTATGTGCTTTCCTTTTTAAGAAATACTTCAGTTAATTCTATTTTCCTTTCTATTCATCTACATTCATTCTCTCTCATCATTGATTCTTTGCAAATCCATCTTGTCCATTACATAGTAATTACATAGTTATTTGCCATGTTAAATTAAATAAAAGGCTTTTTAATGGAAATTTTAAGTTCTAAATATAAATTATCCACTTGAAATTTAAAGTATCATAAAGAAAGGGAAATTTTAAACTCTAATATTCTGATTCGTATGTCAACGATGTTATTTGTGTATTTTTGTTTTAAATATTTTTTCTCAATATAATTTTTTCCTAAATGGTAACGATGCGAACATTTTAATATTTTTTGCTACAAATGTTAGAAGAGAGGGAAAAATAGTGTAAAAATATAATAAAAATTACTCTTTGAAAATTAAATAATGAAAAAAATCGAAAGAATATCTATTGTAATTCGGAGATTATTTTCCATCGGAATATCCAAATAGTTTTCTATTATTTCGTTTCAAAAAAGAGCCAATGTGGTACTAATAATAGCTTCTTATATATATATCGCACTTAATTCTTAATTGCCAATGTGGCATCTGTTAATATTTTCGATATAAGTATCCATTCCTATATGAGCCATTCGCTGCTTTCCCAGTCCTTTTCCTTTGGTCGAAATTATTCTATTAGCTATCATCCTAAGTACCGTCATATAAGTGAGCAGTGATGCTCTTCATCACCTCTTTATGGGTTGGATTTTTTCTCCAGAAATAAATTAGGTCAGATTATTTCGTCTGCGTTCATTGACTTATTGAAATGAATATGTTTTATTGTACTGCAGTTTTTCTGGGGAGAAAATTGCATCTTCGTCCAGTGGTGTCTCAAGACATTTTATTTATGCATTTATTTATTTATTATTATTTTTTTTAGGGGGGGGGGGGGAGGGTTACAACAGAAAAATTATCGTCAATTCTCCATAATTAAATTTTAATTGAAACATATTTATTTCTAATTATAAAGTTTTTAACTTATATTGTAGTTAGAAAGTACAAGATTAATTTTTGGATATTTATACGTGTTACATAACGCTTATTATGTATTTTCTATGTTTGAAAAAGTATGATTTATGATTGTTATTAGAAACGCATGCTTCCTACTTTATTAAACATTTACGAATGTTCTGCTATAAAACTTCATGCCAACTTTCAGACTCGTTTTATGCATTTATATTATGTACACTCGATTATTTTACAGTAACTCAAAATACTTCCTTTCTTAAAATGATCGTCAATGAATATTTTCCTTCTTATTTTATTAATAATATAATTGTGAAGTGCCTTTTTAAATGCATAATTAATGTACGTAATTACGTATTAAAAACATGTTTTATACAGTAAATGCGTGTACAACATAACCAAAAACATTGTTCATTATTGGGATAACATGTTATTTGTAGATAAATAAATATACCGAGCAGGATGGATATATTTTTGGGATTGGATATTAAAAAAAATTTGATGTGGGCAGCACATGACTTTTCTTATATAATGCAATGAATTTGCTACTTTTACAGTTAAAAAAATGTTATTCTTATAGTAGATACTTATATTCTTTCCAAGATATTGAATTTTTTTCAATTTGTCGTTATTTCATTGATTTGGCATCATTTTTATCCATTTGGCGATATTTTCGTTAATTTGGCAACATTTAAAAAGTCGCCAAGTTGACGACATTCCGAAAATTCGTCGCCAAAATCTCGCCAAACGTTATGGACAAAGAAATAAGTTATTCTTACAGCAGATAAATGACTATTGGCATTCAAATACAAAAGTATTACTCAAAGTATTTTTTCTTATGAATGGAACAAGTTAGAACTACGAGAATGATGTCACCAAATGTATCGCATGATATTACATATGAAAAGTGAACATATTTTTTAACAGTTAATATTTTTTTATTTTACTTGATTTTTTGATAAATTTATTTGAAAAATGTGCAATACCTCGAAAACGATTAATGCTAGCGTTCTAAAGTTTGTGTCAATCGTTTTCTAAGGAAAAATTACATAAAAAATGTCTATTTGCGTAACTTTATTAAAGGTTTTGATTTTTTGATGATTTTTTCAAAATTTCATACGAAAATTTAGGGTAGTTCTGAACATTCGATTGTATTTAAAAACAATGGGCTTCCTGTATTCACAGATTGTGATTTTTGTACCAAATTTCGTTCGAGTGAGATATCGTTTACACTCACACACACATAGACATCACCTCAAAAATGTTCGACTCGTGATCAGGTATGCTTGAAACGTGCTTTTCCGTCGAAAACTCGAATTCGAATTTTCAACCCCATCACAATACTTTCTTTATACATTATGTATATAAGGAAAGTAATAATGTCTATTATTTGAAGGTATCCGCTATTCAAAAGTGACCATTAAAAAGGTTTTACTGAAAACTTTTTTTTAATGAACATTGCACACTAGACTCTACTAAATACAATTTTAATTTTGGAACAAAATGGGTTTCTGCGAAGGGTTATGAACCTCCCTAAAGCACCCTCTTGGCGATGCCATTGTCTACGTCTGAAAGTGGTAGCTTTTCAATTTCATTTTGTAACTTTTATGTCCGGGAATGTTTAAACGTGATATTAAGATATTAAAGCGCAATGTTTAAAAACCAGATTTAATTTTCTGCGCGACTTGCATAGATTTACGTTCCATATTTTTACGTCCATTTCTGTTATAGTGAGTATCGAACTGAATATAAAAATCATATTTTTTATGAGCTTTCGTAAGACTTTTTTTTTATAATGTACTCAATTCTAAGAAAAAATTAAGGTGGCAATACACCGACCAGAACTATACCTTCGAGTTACATGTACAAACTGTTGGAATTTTGAAATCTGAAGAATCGTTGAGATAAAGATCGTCGCTAAATTATAAGATTTTATTAAAATGGAAGATTTGGCAATCCTAATTTTGCCAGAAATGATATAGCTGTCCCCCTCCCCCCTTCCCTTTTTGTTGCATATTTACATTTATAATCTAATATTTTGTGATAATCGTCAAATTTATTTTAAATGTAAATTTTTCAAAACTATTAAATAATCTTAAAATATGCAATTTTTAATTTGAAAATTATGGAAACTAACGTGATTTCCCCCGAAAATCATTATTGTAAAGGAAAACTCTACTAGGCTGCAAGTTTCATTGTGTCATAGTTGCAAAACCAGCTGATGAGAAACATTTCCTGTAATTTTTAATCATTCCCCCACTCCACGAACCAGTAAATGTTGACTTGTTTCACTCTTGTTAAGGCTCTTCAGTACCGAATAGCAGTTATTGCAGTAGCAGCAAGAAAACGTGTTGCACATAACATTTTGTTCCTTGCAGCCACTGAAATCATAAGAAAAGCGACACCAGTCCACCGATGCTGGTTGATGTCATAGTAGCTTGATTCCTTCATTGTGATTCTTAATTCTGAAGTCATGTACTGTCTCCTTCATTAAGTCTTATCTGAGGTGTTGACAGTTTATTTACAAATGTTTTAGATAAGCTCAACTCGGATACAACAAGGCGCTGACTTTGGGAATATCCATTTAAATTAATTGATAAAACTTCCCTGAGTTCTAGCATCGGGCTCTAGTGTAGAGGTAGTTGAAGCATGTGCTATCTTCTGTATATATTGTTTTATTTAGCACTTTTGCCTCTATAGGCACTTGAGACCATAGGCGGAGCCAGAATTTCGGAAAAGGGAGGAGTCTATATAATCAATTGGGGATGTAAAAGGGATTATCTCGTTTAAGGGGACAGCACACCTTTAAAATTTTGAAATAATGTATTTTTTAATTTTAGCATCATTTTGTAGCTTGCTGAATTCCTAAAAGATGGATATCAATTATTATTATTATTATTTTAATTTTATCGTGTGATATTAGAGAAAAAAAAAAAAAAAAAAAAAAAAAAGAAGAAATACAAACCCTTTTAAAGCTTATCTAGGAACTTCGTATTGTATTTCGTGAAAAAATTACTAAAATATCCTGAATTTTTATGAGTAAAAGAATGATATAGTGCTTCAATTGAATTATTATCCTTGCTGTAGCTAGTAGAATAAAAAAATTATTGCCTATGTTGTAAAAAAAATGTTCAAAACGATTTTTTTTTTACTCAAATACTTAAAGCATTAAAATGAATATATCGAAAATTCCGTAGTTTACAAATTTTGTCCTGATGAGTAGACCATTGTTCAGATGTAATAATTATTTAAATTGAACCGTATTTACCATTAATTAAAGCATTGCTATTAAATCATTTTTCTTAATCGAAATCATTTGCGAAAACACTCCATATTTTTTATAAATTTTACAGAACTAAAAAAATATATATATTTTTTAATGTCACAAATGTCACTTGTATTGTACCCTTCTGGTGTCACATATTTTCATAAAACAAAACATTACCCCTTTTTTCTCCTCAAAATTAGAAACCAAATGATCAAAGACATCATGTAAAGTTATTTTTCAAAAAACAGCTTGGGAAGAATATTACATTTCATTTTTAAATTAATTATAAAGTAAAAAATTCCGGTAAAGCATAGAAATTTTCCGAAAAACGGAATACTTTCGGAAAGTTTTCGTACCATATCTCTAATCTCAGTATAATTCGAAAGTTTACATTTTCCCCAGAACCTAAATTAATGAGCATATATATATATATTTTTTTTTTTTCAAAGTCAGCGTGACAGTTTTAAAATAGTATTGGTCTTCTTTCTATAATCTTTTGGTTCGAGAAAGTCATTTTTTATTTAAAAAAACTTTTACTAAACATTTTCAACTGTTCTTTAAATTATATATTTATTTATAAGTTATTTTTAAATGCTGATCAAGATCAGAGGTGCACAGGGTAGGCAGCGTATACCCAAGTAATTTACAACCAAGTAACTTTTATTTTAGTTATATATTATTCGAAATAAATGCATAAAATGTTTTCTGTGTAAAAAAACAAACAGAAAGAGATGTCGAAAGATGTTCGACTAACGCCTATTTCCCCTTTTTCTTCGCTTACATTGTTCAAGAGAGAGCTCGCGACGCCTCCCAGGAGACATATCTCAAAGTGTCTCTTCGCGTCAGGAGATATTCCGTTGAAAATAGAGCAGACAGAGAATGCGCCCGCACCGTTTACCCGGGCTACAACAGTTATAGGATAGCCGTGTCTATCTGCTGTTTTCATTACAGATTTGTCGCGTTTCAAATCTTTGGGGCCATAACTAACCAAGTTCCACTATTCATTATGACATGAAGTTAGGCATATTGTTGTCTTCCGTGGTATATTTTATATTATACTCGTCCAGGGCCCACTGTAGGGAAGATCATGTTTTGCAAGTTCCAGTGAGTAAAAAACAAGTTTTACAGTTAAATATCCAGAAACAAGTTTTATGTTAAAGATCCACGCAAACATTTATCTTAAAATGCACTAAAATAGAAAAAAACGTTAAAAGATTTTATTTGCTAATTTTGGTTGCTGGTTTTATGTCTCTCCAAATTATTTTATAACACTTCGCCACTGATCAAGATAGGTCTGATCATTTACTTATAAAATTTTCTTTAAAAGCTATTCGATCGGAATTAGCATCGATGTATCGATTTCGCGTTTTTAGCACGGTTATCCGTTATTCGGTGCTGAAGAGCGCGGTTCGCTGATGCTGGTCGTTACATCAGTAGCGTGTTCCAATACTTTGTCTTTCGTTCTTGATACTACGGTTTGTGGAGGGGTGTGGCGCGGTCAACCAATGTTTAGAATATGCATGTAAATAAAACCGGAGTTGCATGTATATAAGACTGTTTATTCAGATTCCTTGATATTTACATATAAAATACCCACATAGCTTCTTTCAATTGCAGTATATTTATAAATATTTAGATTTTAAAGAGCAACACACTCTTTGAACCCTTATCGAAGCAAAGGAGAAGAAGATAGCTCGCTTTTTGTCTGGCGTCTCCGAAAGTTGGCAGTGGTTTTTTTTTCCTTCGGCGGATGTTTTCGGCGTTCTTCCCAAAACACGTGGTGACGTTTTATGTCAACAGATTACAAATGCCAACCATATGCTATGCTTTCTTTGGAGTAAGGGAAGAAATTCCTCTAAAAGCGCAAGTTTGTTGTGACTTTCATTAGGCAGGGGTCCCTCTTGTATGCATTTGACGGAAATATTTGTTCGGTGAATGTAGGTATAAGGGATTGTAATGGGATCTGGTCCATCATTTGAACCTGAAAATCGCGAAGTTACAGCCAAATATAGCCAATGATTTTTTCTAGTTATGTTATGAAATGATGCTTAATGGTTTTGATATTTCTGTCAAAACTGTTACAGAACGATCTCTTGCTTCAAATATGATACCAGGTGTGTGAATAATCAATAATATCTGAGAATATTCGAATGCCATGAAAGTATTCGACATTCGAGATGTCGAATATAACGTCTGTAGAAGAGATTAGAATACCTCGAATATCGTGCCATGATTGACAATAGGTTCTGGAACTGCAGTCGGGATAGTCAAGAAGAAGAAACTCGAAATCACATTAGTCTGTGCTTGAAAGTGCTTAAAAGAAAGTTTGCTTCTACCAAATGAAAAACATTTTCGACTACTGTAAAAAGAACATTTTGTATTCTCGCTTGAAGGAATTATGTATTTAATCATGCCGTCTTCCATAGTTTACGACTCTTTAGAATTTCTGGTTTAAATTGCGAGTGTTTGAATGTTTATTTTATTGAATAAAAATCTGCATTAGGTGAGAAACATTTACAATTATTCAATCATCGTATTCAATGCTCTCCCTCCCTAAAAAAAATGCTGCAAAATATTTAAAATAAAAAAAAAGTTTCATTTCAAAATGAATGCTGTTTTATGACACTTTTTACTTTTTTATTTTATTTTATTAATTTATTTACTAATAATTATAATATTTAATAAATGCAAATACATTTATTAACAATTTGAAATAACTTTTTGGGGTATTCGAATATTCGAGATCTAGTTAATATTCGTATTCTATATTCGAATTTTAGAAAAGTGTCATTCGCATGTTTCTACACAGAACTCTTCATTATTTAAAAGGGGTGTCGCTAAAGGTAGGATCGAGCTTTCATTGCAGATAAAAGCATCTATGGCAGCAAGAAAGCGTGTTAAATTTTACAAGCGTTCAAGCTGTCATTGCAGAAATATGCTATTCCATGTTGACGAGCCCATAAGAAGCTCGAAACTGGTCCGGATTATATATAATTTGTTACGTTTCTCAGTATTAAAGAAAATGATCGATGGTTAATTTTTAGCTACAGGAAGAAGAAATTGTTGGTTGTACACATTGTCAAATTGTCATTTTGGTCAATTTTATTTTGCCGCCTTGGACGACACTCGTATCGGGTCTGGCCTGACTTATGTAAAAGGGTTGAGGTTAGGCTCGGACTTAACATTTTAAAATTTCGAGTGGGGTAGGACTGGGCCGGACATTTAGTGTTTATGCATTTGAAAAATTTATAAATGGATGTCATAGAGTACTCGAAGTTGTTTTGTTAATTTCAGCTTCTATCTAAAGATAAGGTTTTTTCTTTTTAATTCATTTATTTGCATTTTATTCTTTGTCCATAAATTTCACAAATTCATGTTTTTGACACATTTGAAGAAATATTATTTTGGGCTGGTATCTTCTATACAATTAAATATTTCATCACACTCGGACCGGATTCGAACCCTGGTAATTCGCTGTATTCCACATTTCACTGTAAGGTGATAAAGATGATAAAACTTGCATCATAATATTTCCTGGACTCAGCTTCATTACCTTAAAAAAATGCATCAAAATCCATCGTCTTAAATTATTGAAATTTCTTTTTTTATATTTTAAATGTCCGCATACATTACTTTCATTTAAGTAAAGCACTAAGGAGCACATTGGAAACAACCAGTGCCCCATATAAAAAATCAATTGAAAATGACTTAATTTTAAAGTCCGTTGCACATCGCTGAAATTTTCAGAAAAATCTAACATTGTATCTAATGTTGCAAATCGGAATGAAAAATTGATCTTGTATACAGGGCTCCTTAGGAAAGTTTTTAAGCACCTCAATAGCTTTGTAACAAAAGGTCCATGGGTGTATACGTTAGGTCTATTTATAGTAAAGTGACCATGCTCGATCGAATAAAAGAAATTGCAACGCCCCTAGTGGAAAATTAAAAAAAAGGTTAGGATACCAAATACGGCCACTGTGGCATGGAGCTCCACGTACTTGTTTGTCTCTGGAAAGGAATATATAAATTAAACAAATGATCTAGGCGTGGAGACTGACACACACAGGATTCATTTGTTTTCTGGAATAAAATACAGAATTTTATTTACAGGTCGTATATACAAAGGTAATATTTACGTCTAAATAATTTAATACATTTGCCGTACTATTTATGCCTACGCCAAAATTCTATTAAAGAACAAATTGGGAGGTTTAATGTTCTAATGTTCGTCAAGCGAGCACGACAGGGATATGTGCAATATTCATATGGAGATGAAAGGGTAAGAGGCTCACTCTGAAGATTATTTTATGTCTTTGTATTGAAGATTATTTTATGTCTTTGGCGCAGTAAAGATTACATCTTTCACAAGCGTTGTATTGCGGCCGGCCAAATGGCTACTCATGTCCTTGTTGACGAGTCGGTCGGTCTGGGTCTTCAACAAGCGTTGTATCGAGTAACACCACTGTGTAGGCGATTTCACATTTTGCTTTGGAGACTTGCCCCTTTCCTTTGGACAACTGAGCTCGTAGTCAAACACACATTACAAAATTGGACAAGCAAGTGATTCTTGAAGAAAATTCTCTGGCCCATGTTGGAGAGGGAATCGATTTCGCAGTGTGGCCGTAGCCACTGATTGGCCAAGTCACGGCTGCCCATTGGTAAGCTTCAGACACTACTTTCTGGTTGTTTGTAGTTGACTCCACCTTCGTGGCCAGGACGCAGCCGGGACGAGAAGTACCAGTAATAAATTTGATCATAAAAGTTCTTGTTGGAGGAGGTCTTTAAATATTTATTCACGGATGTCACGGCAACAAAGCAAGATAGACGAAAAAAGCCATTTGTAAAATTGGAGAGCATTGTCTAATGAATGAGAATCGACACCAGGAACGTACGAAACGCGTACATGGAAAGCAATAAATGAATGTCATACTTCACCGGTTTTTAGATGAGCAGCGACTCATTGTAAATAATTATTGAGTCATATTATTTCTCGAATTTAATTGTGCATCATCGACGACAGAAGGCATTTTTAACAGATTCTACACTAGGCTCCTGTGCCTGTAAGTCTTTTTTATTGTGTCATTCGTGAATTGGAGAGCGATTCGCCTATGACCTGTTGTTGTTGTTGAGACCCAGACCGTCCGACCTACCAGAGAGATGTAAAGTAACCGTTCGCCTATAACCTGTGTCAAATAAAATCCTTCTGTAGCATCTTTATTGCCGATTCCTGCTCATTTGACAACTCTCAACAGCTTTGTAATCGATAATCTTTTTTTACTTCGCATTGTTGCCGAGTTCGTTATTATAAATTTTTACTTTCTCATGCGTAGTATTGAGAAAGTGTTGTTTTCACGAAAATTTTCGATTTCGAGATTTTGATGCCAATTGTTTTTAAGACCTCCTGAACACGTTTTAACTATTTGTGGAGCGATGTCTGTCTTACGTCCGCGGTCGATTACGTACGCGATAGCAACCGCAAATATTAACGGATTTTCACGAAACTTTATATCCGGCTTTGTTATCAAAGAATCTTGATTTAGATAGAATTTTTATAAATGCGAGCGAAAACTTTAAATCAATTTTATTCGAATTATATATATATATATATATATATATATATATATATATATATATATATATATATATATATATATATATATATATATATATATATATATATATATTTTAAATGGCAACATAGGACACAATTTGACATAATCATGCATAAAAGGTTAAATCTGTTCAAAATGTTTTGTATTTTTCGATTCTCCTTAGATAAACGTAAGTTTATTGATAATTGTATTTATGCAAATTTGTCACCTTTTCTGGTCTATATATGAACGATCATTTCTATTTCCATGTAGCCATTGATGAAGAGCGTATTTACGCTCGAAAGCGCTCTGGCCTTTTTTAAATTTTGTACATCTTATAGGAAGGGAAATGAAGACCTTCTATTATAGTTGTGTGCTTGTTGTTTCTGCTAATTGAAATCAGACGTGATGCCAATTTATTTATTATGCATAAAAGGATTTATTTATGGCTCAATGATCACGAGACTTCATTGTTTCAATCATTGTTGGGAAAAATAGCCGCGATACAACTTTTTTCGTGACGTCATTAGCTCCCCTTGGGTGGCTGGCAAGTTACCCCCACCCCACCCCCGGGGTAGTACATTGTCAAGTATGGTATCAATTCGAAAGGTTTTTCGAGAATCCTTTAAAGTGAAGGGTAACACGCTATAGTTTTAATCATTTGGACTCACGATACCAATTTATCTAAATTTTTCTTGTAAATTCTGGTATGATACACACGAGTTAATTAAATTCCCCTAGAGACTTAACAATCACTTTATTATGGATAGCCTTAACGTGTACACTCCTGGACTTTTCCTCACATTGTTATTGGAGTGCTTAACTTTTTGCTTACGGGTGGGACAGCGCAATCCCAAACGAAGAACTTCTAAAAAAGACCCAAACAGTTCGAAGTCTAAAAAGACCCAAACAGTTCGATCCCCCTTTGCAGACATTGGCGTCCATGGACGCCAAATGGATGTCAAATACTTGTCTTTGATGTCAAAGGATGTCAAATACCTGTCTTTATTGTCATGAATGTCAAATACCTATCTTTTTGAGAAGTTCATCGTTCGGGATTGACGCTATCCCACCTGTAAGCAAAAGGTTAAGGTATTTCCTTCCTAGGAGCACTGTATATCGTAGGTTTGGAAAATACCTTCCGAGAAGTACTTGCCAGAGCTCAGATCAGCAGTGCAGTCCATTCGGGTTTAAATAGTCTTAACCGATGCTGATTGCGACGAAAGTTTCGGATTCTTGCAAACGAATACAAGAAATTGCCTCGAGCTAAGTCTACAGAGCACGGAAGAATTTGTTGGTGATGCATCCGATAACTTATCAGTATTTGCAGTAGCCACTTATTCGTAAGTATTTTACGTTATTTGTCAGATTTTAGTAGAATCGAGGTTCTTCTTGATTACAAGTATAGACAAAAAAGAAGAATTTGTTGTGAATATTGACTTGAATAGCATGGTTAGTATAAATTTTATAGTTTGTGTTAGGGTTTTGATTCTTATGACGTGTTTTAGGGTTGTCAATGTTAAGAACAGCGCTGTTATGTTACTTTAGCACAAAAGTGTTACTTAAACCGTAGGGCAAACTCTTGTTCCAAGTGCCAACATGTACCTAGGTTCACCTGGCTTTATTTTAATAATATTTAGTTTGCAGCATTATTTCTGTTTGAGGTGAGTGACCAGTCAACATAGTTTGAAATCACAGCAGCCATTTTAAATGAAAGGAGGAGAAGCAGTAATAGAAAGAAAACTCTTGATTTGATGTTTAAACTGAAATGTTTCTCATCACTGTGATTTTTTGAAGATTAATGCAAAGTTTTGTTTTGATGTATGACATGTAGTTTTTGTTATACGTTAGGGTATAGAATGGAATATTAACAAAGCTGAGTTTCTATAGGGTTTTGGCTGTGGAAGCCTTTTTGCAAACGGCAGCTATATGCCTTGACGTCGGACCATGGCCCTAGGTACAATTTTATCATTTGCGTAGTTTATTTAAAAAAATCAAAAAGGGTTGAAAATATTTTTCATGTAAGAATAAATAAATTTAGAAATTTGGCATGCCACCATTACATTTTGGCTTATTGAAACAAATTGTGGTTGGTGCTTTTATTTAAGGCTGCACTTCACCCCCGTATTTACTTTTAAGAAGTATTAGACCTAAAATACCCTTAATTTAGCACAAATTTGTATTAATATTTAATATAGTCTATTGTTTTGAATACAACTGCACCTTATGGAGATTCATAATTAGCATTATCCTACCTGGAATACAAACAAATGTTTCTTATCACTAAATGAGAAATATATTAATTTTCATAATTATTTTAAAAATATATTGAAGTATAAAGTGTAGATTTATTTTAATAAGCTCTAAACTAAATTTGAATCAGAAAAAACAAATCGAACTTTCTTGTAGTTTATTTTAAACTACAAGAATTTTAATAATACATGTCAAATAATACATAATGTTAAATAATTATTTACAAAGTATTAAAGAAAACACATGATGACCTATAAATACGTCATAAATATTATAACTTATTGCAACCGAACGCACTGTATTGAATTTTCTGCAGAATCCATTTATTTCAATAGCATTTTTAACACTTTACAATTACCACTTTACAACAAAGTTGAAAATTGTTTATGACTTTGTTCATTCATTCTGTCTGTCTGTCCGTTAGCACCATAACTGCCGTAAAAATGACTTAATCAAAATGAAATTTTAGTATGTTATTCAGACGGTCTGTAGGACCTATGGGAATATAAATGAATAATATCACCCAATTAGTTTTGGATTGAACCTGGTTGAAAAGATGAAATACATTGAACCCTATGGGACCTAATTTTTCAAACATTTTTTAAACGGATTTAAAATTCATAAATTGCTTCGAAAATTTTAGGTAATATTCAAATTATTCCATAAAATATATAAAAAAAATCTGATGTGGGCAACACATGACTTTCCTTATATAATGCAATGAATTTACTACTTTTACAGTAAAAAAATAATTTTTTTTATATTAGACACTTATATTCTTTAAAAGATATTGAATTTTCAACGATTAGTCGTCATTTTCATTGATTTAGAGTCATTTTTATCTATTTGGCGAGATTTTCGTTAATTTGGCAACATTTAAACAAAAGCCGCCAAGTTGACGACATGCCGCCAAATTTGTCGCCAAAATTTCGCCAAGCGTTATCGACGAAGAAATAAGTTATTCTTATAGCAGATAAATGACTATTGGAGTTCAAATACAAAAGTATTACTCAAAGTATCTTTTCTCATAAATGGAACGAGCTAGATCCACGAGAATGATGTCACCCAATGTATCGTATAGTATTACATATGAAAAGTGAACATGTTTCTCAATAGGAAATATATATATTTTTTATTTTATATGACTTTTTGATAATTTTTTTGAAAAATGTGCAATATCTCTAGAACGGTTCATGTTAGCGTTCTAAAATTTATGTCAATCGTTTTCTAATGAAAAATTACATAAGAAATGTCTATTTGCGTAACTTTATTAGCGGTTTTGATTTTTTGACGATTTTTTCAAAATTTCACTCGAAAATTTAGGGAGGTTCCGAGCATTCGATTTCGTATAAAAACAACAGGCTTCCAGTGTTTGTGGATTGTGATTTTTGTACCAAATTTCGTTCGAATCGGTCCATTCGTTCGTCAGTTATCGTCTCCACAGACTCACTGACACACACACACACACACACACACACATACTTTAACTTACACACACATACTTTAACTTACACACACATACTTTCACACACACATACACACAGACATCCCTTCAAAAATGTTTGATTCGTGATCAGGGTTGCTTGAAACGTGCTCTCCCGTCGAAAACCCAAATTCGAATTTTCGACTCCGTCACAATACTTATATACACTTATATACATTATGTATATAAGGAAAGTTAAAAAGTTCAGCAAAATATGTTCAATAGGTTTTTAAATAAAAATTAAAATAATAATTACACCTCTTATATGAAGCGATCACGTGACCATGCTATGAAAATATCACGTGACCCACTTCAAAATGTAATATGGCATCCATCTTGTTTCAAAATCGTGTTTTTTAAAATTCTTTTTAATTCATATTGAGTGTTGTATCCGTCCTAAAACCGCTTTATTTTTGCTTAAATTCTGTGCATCTACATACTGAAACAACGCAATTACAATATATTTGAGTTTAAATGATCATCCAAATTTGATTATTTCTACAACGAAGCCTATTTTTCATTTATGTAAAATGTAAACAGCAAAATATGTAGAATGAGTTGTATAAGAATTGCTGTGTTTCTTTAACTCAAAATTATTTAGCTCATGGAGTCTACATAGCTGATATGAATGAAATATTCATTGATTTCACAGAGAGAAGGACGATTTTTTTCGATGAAGTTTTAAGCATAGAGTGTATCTCCATGGTCTTAAGTTTTTAAATAAAATAAATTATTTTAGTACTGCGATGAATGAGAAACTGTTTATGAATGAAATGCTGCTTGTATAGAGAGAACCAGGCGTGTTATTTTTTCTATGACGTCATTTGAATGAATTTCAGTTGTTTTCGATGAAGTTTTCAAATATAATAAATTATTGTAGTTTTATGATAATTTTAAAAATATTTCTGAGGAATGTATCGCATTTTAGAGATGTTTAAACCAGGCAATTTATATTTCAATGCCGTCATTCGAATGAAGTTCATTTTTTTCGATAAACGTTTAAGTTTGCATATGTAATAAATTAATGTAGTATTTTGATAAGTTTTAAAATATTACCGAGGACTGTGTTGCATTTTAGAGATGTTTAAATAAAATTGCATTGAAGCTGGAAAGTGTTTCATAATCAATGCTTTAAGCATGATTGATCTTTCTCCTTTAAAATTAATTTTATACCTACTATATATAGGTAACACTAATTAACATGTGGTCCCAGGCTTATTCCTACTGGTCCAACACTGCCAGTGTACTCGGGGTCATTTGTAAGATTAAATATATATATATATATATATATATATATATATATATATATATATATATATATATAATCTTTTAGAAATAAAGGAAAAAGAAATCAAGCTTAAACTAATTTCAGGTCAAAAGGATTAAAAGACTAAACTATTTTTGTTGCTGAAGGTTTATTCCAAGTGATATTGCAGTTGGAAAATAGCTGCCCTTCGGTACAAGAGTTTTCCCCTACAGTCTTCGAAACTGTGTTTTTCCAAGAAGCATTTGCGTTTATGTGGAGAGAAGGGAGGAAAATATATAGAGTTGCTAGTTGACTATGGATTATGGGTGATCATTTATATATTTAAATTTTAATAAGATTTATAATGTAGACTCCAAAGATCAAGATTGTTGTAAGACAATTTCCGAAAATGAAACAATTGCTTTGTCTAACTAGATATTTCATTTAAAAGTTACATTGATGTTATTAGTTTGGTAAATGTTTTAAAAGAAAAAAATATTGTTAAATTATAAATTTTGTAATCACAGAAATCGCCTGAAGGGAGCGTTTCCGAAAAATTTCAATATCCCCATTGCAGATAACAGCATTATTGGACCACTTATTATACGCTAGTCAGCGTGGTATAGCCGATATCCGCAATTGCAGCAAGACACTTTCTATGTTGAAGACCCAGACCGTCCGACTCATCCTGAGGACTTGAGCAACAGATTGGACGACCGAGACACTTTCTATGTAGAAGACCCAGACCGTCCGACTCGTCCAGGGGACTAAGAGCAGCTATTTGGACGGCCAGTGTGTTGCAATTTTGCGAACTTCTATAGGAACTGAGAAATTTAGTTCTACCACGTAGCCGGCTTTTAATTTCTCAAAAATGTAGCTCATGCTTCATGAAGCTACAATGACCAAGCTCATACTCACAAAATCTCTGATTATGAATTTGGCCCTTACAGCTTCGTGCTTCGTGTAGTCTAAGATTAATTTTTGAGATATTGAAAATGGGCTACGTGGTAGAACTGAATTTATCACTTCCTGTAGAAATTTTCAAAATTGCTGCATATAGCAGGTTTCTTGCTGCCATTGCAGATTTCGGTTATTTCATGTTGACGATCTCTGATTTAATTTGATGAAGAAGCTCTTTTTTGCTTTTGAAACCAGTTGATACCTTTATTCAATCTTTATGTGCTGTGTTTCATAAAAGCCTTTACTTTACAGAATTTTTCAAGCAACACTTTCAGATAATTTTTATATTTATATTGAAATACAATTTTAAATTCGCATAATGCCTAATGTAACCAAGTTTCCATGCACAAAATTTAGAATAAAATACACAAAATTCTATTGTTTTCAATGATTTTTAATAGCGTGGTCTTTTGAACCAGAAGGCCCTTCAGTGAAGATCTGAGGCAAGACTATTTCGTTTCGTACAAACTGTAATGAAATATATCGCATGTAGGTTTTTCTTTCTGTAGAATTATCCGTGAAATCATCTGCATGAAAAGAAATGATTCTTGTTCTTGTTTTTCTAACTGTTGCGTGAACATTTATGTAATCGAATCAGCACTCACTTGCCTTTAATGACGTTTTCAACAACCTCATTCTTTTCGCTTGTGCTTTAACGTAACCCAATCGAGTAACTCCGGAACCTCATAAAATTCTATGTGTAAGGGTTTTGTTCCACTCGAGAATTCGCCAGGCGTGACTCAGGCACTCCAAATATGTCATCCAAGGAGTCAAAATGCTGCTGCTCACCCCTTTAGAACTTCCACTCTATTGCGTTCAGAAGGATGAGATAGATATTTGCTGTTGCCGAGCGGCAGAACTCATCGATTCGAAATCGAATTTCAAATGAAGCATCAAACCGCAGAGGGGGGCGTTTTTGTGGGCAGAAGGGGTTTCATCTGTTTTTCAATAATTCGTCTTTTTAAAAATTTGCTGATGAGTGATTGTATTCTGACAATATAGGAAACGTTTTTGGGAAAAGGGGGATTAAACAGGACTTGAATTCAGTTGAAGCATTAAATGAGAATGTGAGGTTGTTTAAGTGTTGGGTTTCGATGATTTTTTGATAATATTTGTCGTTCAAGAGTTTAAATGCTTTTGCTTGATTATAGGGTTGTGACGTTTCTGATACTGTCACGTGTATAAATTACTGTTTGATTCTATATAGCTGATGTTCTTTTTACGTGACGTCGGTTGGTCTGTGCAGTGTATATCCATATAAGCTAAAAACTATTAAAACTAAGTTACTTATGCTTTCCCCGTGGTGCAGATTAGGCTTTAGTATGATTTAGAAAAGTAGAAACGATTTTTTTTAACACTTTACAACAAAGTTGAAAAGTGTTTATGACTTTGTTCATTCTGTCTGTCTGTCTGTCTGTCCGTTAGCACGATAACTGCCGTAAAAATGACTTAATCAAAATGAAATTTTGTATGTTGTTCAGACGGTCTGTAGGACCTATGGGAATATAAATGAATAATATCACCCAATTAGTTTTGGATTGAACCCGGGTTGAAGAAATGAAATACATTGAGCCCTATGGGACCTAATTTTTCAAACATTTTTTAAGCAGATTTAAAATTCACAAATTGCTTCGAAATTTTTAGGTAATATTCAAATTGTTCCATAAAATATATAAAAAAAAAAATTCAGCGAAATATATTCAGTAGTTTTTTAAATAAAAATTAAAATAATAATAACACCTCTTATATGAAACGATCACGTGACCATGATATGAAAGTATCACGTGATCCACTTCAAAATGATATATGGCATCCATCTTGTCTCAAAATCGTGATTTTTAAAGTTCTTTTTATTTCATATTGAGTGTTGTATCCGTCCTAAAACCACTTTATTTTGGTTTAAATTCTGTGCATCTACATACTAAATCAACGCAATTACAATATATATGAGTTTAAATGCTCATCCAAATTTGATTATTTCTACAACGAAGCCTATTTTTCACTTATGTAAAATGTAAACAGCAAAATATGTAGGATGAGTTGTATAGAAATTGCTGTACTTTTTTAACGCAAAAGAATTTAGCTCATGGCGTCTGCATAGCTGATATGAAAGAAATATTCATTGACTTTACCGAGAGAAGGACGATTTTTTGCGATGAAGTTTTAAGCATAGAGTTAAATTATTTGTAGCTCCATGGTCTTAATTTTTAAATAAAATAAATTATTATAGTATTGTGATGAATGACATGAATGGGATATTATTTATGAATGAAATGCTACTTTTCATTCATAAATAATAGACAAGCGTTAAAGACCCAGACCGTCCGACTCGTCCAGAGGACTTAGAGTAACTAGTTGGACGGCCGGTAATAGACAAGCGTGTTATTTTTTCTATGACGTCATTTGAATGAATTTCAGTTGTTTTCGATGAAGTTTTTAAATATAATAAATTATCGTGGTATGATAATTCTAAAATTATTATCGAGTAATATATCACATTTTAGAGATGTTTAAACCAGGCAATTTATATTTCAATGCCGTCATTTGAATGAAGTTTATTTTTTTCGATGAAGGTTTAAGTTTTCAAATATAATAAATCAATGTAGTATTGTGAGAAGTTTTAAAATATTACCGAGGAATGTATTGCATTTTAGACATGTTTAAATAAAATTGCATTGCTGTTGGAAAGTGTTTCATAATCAATGCTTTAAGCATGATTGATCTTTCTTGTTAATTCATATTGAGTGTTATATCAGCTGTTGATAGTATATCAGCTGTATTGCAGACTCCATGAGTTAAATAATTTTGCGTTTAAAAAATGCAGCAATTCTTATACAACTAATTCTACATCTTTTGGTGTTTACATTATCCATAAATGAAAATTAGGCTTCGTCGTAGAAATAATCAAATTTGATGACGATTTAAACTCAAATATATTGCAATTGCGTTATTTCAGTATGTAGATGCACAGAATTTAAGCCAAAATAAAGCAATAGGTTTCAATGTATTTCATTTTTTCAACCGGATTCAATCCAAAACTAATTGGGTGATATTATTCATTTATATTCCCATAGGTTCCACAGATTGCCTGAAAAACATACTAAAATTTCATTTCGATAAAGTCATTTTTACGGCAGTTATCGTGCTAACGAACAGACAGACAAACAGACAGAATGAATAAAGTCATAAACACTTTTCAATTGTGTTGTAAAGTGTTAATAAAATGCTTGTTTTATACGTAATTTTTGATAACAAAAGAAATAAAAGTACTCCCATTGCGCTAGGATAAACCGTTCTCGAGAAAGTAGAGTGTTTGTAATTTTGGCGACTTGTTGGTTGCCATTTTAAAATGCGCCGAATGAAAAGGAAATGATTTTAAAATTGCAAATTTTGATCTTATTTCAAATAACTATCTATTCTATGTTTAATTTTGTGAGAGGAAAATTATATTTATGTATATAAAAATAAATAGAAACATGAATAAATAGCCTGTAGAGTATTGAAAGTCATGTGCTGCCCATATCAAATTTTTAGGAGGCAAAAAAAAAAAAAATACTAACACTTTTAAGAATGATGATTTTTGGCATGGAGGTGCTTACGAATGGAGTGAATATTAAACTGGTTAGAAAACTTCATGTAGAACACCATATAATACAAAATAAGAGTATTAGCTACTTTGGGGGACAAAAAACAGGCCCCTTTTTGAAAACAACAAGGTAGGAGTGTAGAACCTTCGACCAGAGATATAGACCTATATTTCACCTCGATGTGTAGGACGCGTCGTCTTGCTGTCTTGAAGAAAGGGGCTATTTTTTGCCTCCGAAACTGGTTTGCACCCTCATTTTGTGTCATATGCTATGATCATAGTCTTCATGGCTATTATTTATATGAAGCTTTCTAACCAGTTTACTTTGTAGCAGCAGTTGAGCGCATTTCGAGTAATAAATAGTGATATTATAGATGGCATTATTTTAAATGTGCTCACTGTTTTCGGAACTAGATTCAACAAGAAAGTTCTCTCATGTATAAAGCATTGATTATGAAGCATTTTCCAACTGAAATTAAATTTTATTTAAACATCTCTAAAATACGATACATTCAGCGCTGATATATTTTAAATTATCACGGTACTACAATAATTTATTATATTTCAAAACTTCATCGAAAAAAATGAACTTTATTCAAATGGCGTCATCGAAATATAAATCGTCTGGCTCTCTATGTAGCTGTGAATATTTTATTCATACACTTTTATTCCAGACTCCAGAGCTAAATAATTTTGTGTGAAAAAAAATTCAGCTATTCTTATGCAACTCATCTTATAATCACTTGTTTACATTCTGCATCCATTAATATCAGGTTTTGTTGTAGAAATAATCAAAACTTTACTCATTTAAACTAAAATATATTGTAATTGCGTTGACACAGAATATAGATGCACAGAAAATACACTAAAATAAAGTGGTTTTAGGACGGATGCAATACTAAATATAAATTTTAAAGAACTTTAAAAATCACGATTTTTTCACTGGGAGAAAAAGATGGATGCTATATTTTATTTTGAATTGGGTCACGGGACATCTTCATATTATATGGGTATAATTATTATTTTAATTTTTATTTAAAAAACTACAGAACATATTTTACTGAATTTATTTTTATATTTTTTATGGGATAATTTGGATATTTCCTAAAATTTTCAAAGCAATTTTTGATCTTTAACTTCGCTTAAAAAATGTTTGAAAAATTAGATCCCATAGAGTTCAATGTATTTCATTTTTTCAACCCAGCTTGAACCCAAAACTAATTGGGTGATATTATTAATTTACATTCTCATATGTCCCCCAGACCGTCTCAACAACATACTAAAATTTTATTTTGATGAAGCTATTTTTACGGCAGTTATCGTGCGAACAGACAGACAGACAGATAGACAGACAAAATGAACAAAGTTATAAACACTTTTCAACTATGTTGGAAAGTGTTTAAAATTAACTGGAGTCTATATGGATTTATTTTATTTTATTTTCTAGCACAGAATCTGCCTCTTTTCTCTCTGCCTTACCATAATTCAATCGCGTATTGAACAAAACTTATGTGTCTCCGTCTTTGAATGCAACTGACTTCTCAATATACCTCAATCATAGGGAACTGATGAAGTTATTGCAAACGAGTGTATTGCGTGGTCGCGCCCCATTCCTCTTTGAGAGGCAAATAAAATATTTTAGAATTTGCTTTAACTTTGAAAATAAGTTTGTTTTCGACTATTGAAAACGGTGGGAATGAGTTGAGTTATAGAATGAGTCACTTGCCACTATGTCATTTGTGGAAAGTGGTGGGAGAAACTACTTTAAATGTGAGTCTGGAAATTGATTTTGTAATTGAAAAGATGTTGACTGTTTTGATAAGAAATACATTATTTTTATGTATGTGAAATTGCAAAGAGGCGTTAAAAGTCCTTAACTAAGTTTTTATGTCTTAAACTAATTTTAACATCTAAGTCGCAAGAGTTTCAAAGTAAAAACTTAATAATACTATTAAGTTTTATGTGCTGCTTAAAAAGTTAATAATGCAGGGCAACAAAATGAAGTACAATTATGACCCGGTTGAGGTAAAAATAGCCGCTTTCTTCAGCATAAAAAAAAACTGAACAGTTGTATCGACGAAGGGTTGAAGGCGTATGCTAATTGAGAGTTGCATTCCGTGACGCAGGAATGAAGCTGTTGCCAAGCGAAAAACAGAAAAAAGAAAAGAAAACCTGAAAATGAACAGCAGGATTTATAAATACTTTTTCAGTGAATTTAAGTACCCTATGGCAAAATACATAGGTAAACCGATCAGTTTCGGAAGACACATAAGCAAACATCAATTAACTTTTAAATACGCATGTATAAAAATATATATTAACATACCATTAAATAAAATATTGCTAAATAATGTAGTATAGAATGAAAAATGAAAGAAACAGTATGTTTCGAAAGTTCAATGAACTAACTTCAACCGTAGCCACCGTTATTTTATTATAATATTTCTTTTCAGTTATGTGGTATAAATATACCCTCAAAAATCTATTGGAAAAATCGTCTTCTGATTTTATCAAATGATAATTATAGATATCTTTTTTGTGAATTGAAAAACATGGTGTTTTCCAAAGTGAATTTTTTTTTTATTTTAGAGCAATATATCTCATTTAGCAATATTCTATATTCTGTAATTAGAATATAAACAAATGTTTTCACTTCAATTTGCATTTGCTATGACTTGAGCATTGTTCTTTCACCAACTGATATGTTAAAAAAGGCGCAGATATTTAAAAAATAATTTATTTTACAATATTAATGGCGCATCTGTTATTAATTATGAAGTAACACTTGTGACAATTTTTAAAAGTAAAAGATGTGACACTGTACCACAAAAAATGCCTACGGCTCAGACCATAGACTGTCTATGGCCCATACTTAGTGTAGCGAGGTGAATCACCTCACGTTCGATTTGAACGCTAAAATACTGAAAAATGTTCAAGGAACATTAAGATATTGCCGTATAAGATCGCAAGTGGTTTAAAACTGAAAATTAAGAAGTAATTAATAAGATTTGAAATGAGGACACGGATTAGATTTAAAACAACAAAATAATAAGTTTATTTACAAAATTAACATTTAAAATAAAAATAAACATGAAAAAGCTTTGCTCATAACACATGAATATAAAAGTAACTCCCTTTTAATATTAACATCTCGAAAGAATCATTATTACCTCGTAAATTCATTAATCATTAATTGTACCATAATCTTATTCACAATTCTCAAATATTAAAATAATAGTCATACACTTCAAAAGACAAGTACCTTCCATAACACTATTTCTCACATAGTGGAATTTAAAAGAGCGGAGAGGAGAGATATTAAATTATTGAATGCTGTGTACAGTCAAAGGCCTTACCTCGGCTCTTGGGCACATCGGCCGGACGATCGGTTGATCAGACGGGGAAACGGAGAGCATTTCGTTCCCGTGCAAATTTCTACTACCTCACTATACAAAGTTCATATCGGCACTCACACTCCCTTTTTTCTGACCAAAAACTCTCTCCAAAAACTTGTAATTTTAAGTCTCCTCCCTCTCAAATATTATTTGCTGACAGGACTTAAGCCCCCCTTAATATTACTGGTGGACACTTAGCTTCCACTCTCAGTGGCCAGTCCATGACAGCAGGGCTTGCCCACTAGCCCCTGAATTATCGCTTGCAGGTGGTCAGGAGTCCCAGCTCCCGTGCGAACCTCTGGGCTTAATTGCGCCCCCAACGACCGCTTTCCCCCCGTTCTGTCTTCCTCTTGTGTAAGACCACCCAGGCAGCTCCACTGACCCTCTCCTTTGCAGGTGGCCAGAGGGGGACCCTATACATATTTGTACCAGGGCTAGGGACCGTCCTTTGCAGGTCGCCTTCTTCTCCAAAATTACACAATGTCACATATTTTGGAAATCACCATGTGACATTTACTCCTTTTCCCCAATGCTATTTTTTTTTTGTTTTTGCAAAGCCAAGGGTAAAAACAAACAAATTGTAACAGTAAAATACAACTTATACCATAAAAATCAAGTATCAAAAAATACATATTATCCATACAATAAAAAATCAAAGTAATAATAATAGTAATATTCTCAAAACTGAATTGCAATATCATGTAACAGGTTATACTATTTGTTCATGTTCAAGTTTTGTTCAAGTTTTTTGTTCCAAGTCCATTTCGTTAAAATCAAACTTCAGCTTATGCGTTCAATCGATATTCCATATTTCACGTTCCTATGTTTAAAGTCTGAGTATATATCATTGACTTTGTGGGCACACTGTAGTGGATAATAGTTTGTAATCTAAAAACAGAACACGTTGCTGTAACACAGATGGAAAGTTAGTTGTACTTCACTATATTATACAGTGTAAATGGTCCCAAGTATGGCCTAACGCCACTGCGTCGATGGACTGCTATCGTCCCTCAGGATCTGGCATGGGGTGTCGCTTCTCGTAAGTCAGCTGTAGATGTGTCCCTACAATGTCTCTGTCCCGAAATATCGTGTGGTGTCCTGTACATCAAGTGTGTCGTGTCTGGCACGCCACTGCGTCGGTGGGTTGCTATCGCCCCTCAGGATCTGGCAAGGGATGTCGCTTCTCGTAAGTCAGCTGTAGAGGTGTCACTGCTCCTTGTTGTCCGTATCTTTCCAGACGTACTGCTGGAGATAAGTTTGCACACAGGCCAAAGAACATACATACAGACACTCAAAAATTGAAATATCTCTCTCTCAGAAAAAATTACATTACCATTAAACGATTACAAAAATTCCTATCATGAAAAAGCTTTGCTCATAACACATGAATATAAAAGTAACTCCCTTTTAATATTAACATCTCGAAAGAATCATTATTACCTCGTAAATTCTTTAATCATTAATTGTACCATAATCTTATTCACAATTCTCAAATATTAAAATAATAGTCATACACTCCAAAAGACAAGTACCTTCCATAACACTATTTCTCACATAGTGGAATTTAAAAGAGCGGAGAGGAGAGATATTAAATTATTGAATGCTGTCTACAGTCAAAGGCCTTACCTCGGCTCTTGGGCACATCGGCCGGACGATCGGTTGATCAGACGGGGAAACGGAGAGCATTTCGTTCCCGTGCAAATTTCTACTACCTCACTATACAAAGTTCATATCGGCACTCACACTCCCTTTTTTCTGACCAAAAACTCTCTCCAAAAACTTGTAATTTTAAGTCTCCTCCCTCTCAAATATTATTTGCTGACAGGACTTAAGCCCCCCCTTAATATTACTGGTGGACACTTAGCTTCCACTCTCAGTGGCCAGTCCATGACAGCAGGGCTTGCCCACTAGCCCCTGAATTATCGCTTGCAGGTGGTCAGGAGTCCCAGCTCCCGTGCGAACCTCTGGGCTTAATTGCGCCCCCAACGACCGCTTTCCCCCCGTTCTGTCTTCCTCTTGTGTAAGACCACCCAGGCAGCTCCACTGACCCTCTCCTTTGCAGGTGGCCAGAGGGGGACCCTATACATATTTGTACCAGGGCTAGGGACCGTCCTTTGCAGGTCGCCTTCTTCTCCAAAATTACACAATGTCACATATTTTGGAAATCACCATGTGACACTTAGCATCGATCGATTTCTTGTGTTCAACGCATCTCAAATCCTTCCTTCTGTTCGGTGGCTTCAGGAAGACGAGGTCATCGCAAGCGGCATTCTTCTGTGATGAAGGAATACAACACCCAATGCCCCGCTATGACAAGTGCCATACCAATGGCTAAAATTATATCGAAAAGTAGTGTAAGATGTGTACATCGAACAGCCATGTAAATAGTTTGTAAATATATTTTCGTTTTTTCTTAATAGCTCATCAGAACTTACTTTCTGGATATTCCCCGCCGGTGTGTTCCCATTACTCACATGTCAAAATGAGCATTAATAGGTAATGACCCTCAAACATTGACAAAATCTGAAATAAAGAATCTACATATGTTCAATGTATCCATTAAATGTTTGTTTTACACGCTATTTTTGACGATATGAAGAATAAGAATATCCCATTACTCTAGTAGTCGTTTTCGAGATATTTTAGTTTCTTTGCATTTTACGCTGTCTTTTTGAAAATACGTCCAATCGCCAAATGAAAACGAAAAGTAAAAAAAACCATGCAAGTTCTGTATAATTTCAAATAGTTATACATTTTATTTTGTGCAATTAACAAGCCAAATATAATAATAGTGTAATTTACAAACTAAAGTAATAATAATTATCGAAAATGTATTTTTGACAATGTGGCAAAAATTAGCAAAAACGCATTTTTGCCAGGGTGATTTTTATCGTGTTTTTTCCCACTGCGACAAAAACATGCCATTAACGCAATTAACCCATTAAAAGAAAGCCAACCAAAGACGTAGCTTGAGGTACTTCCTTCTTTCTACCATCACAAGGCCGGCCAGTGGGCCAGCTCTTTTTTGAAGAGTTACAGTAAAGAAAGGAGAACTATTGTGATATTAAACTCTTTAAAGGGTTAAATAAATTGTGTACATCTCAAATACAATGAGCTAATTCGAAAAATTTTAAAAAACGATACTTTATGCAATAGTACCAGAAAATAAAAATAAGTAAGAAATATGTTCAAAAACTGTATTCACCCCACCCTTCTGTTAAATTTTGAGGTGAAGTCGGATATAAAATCCATTTGTCGTCCAGTAAAAACTTTTACATTCTATTACTGTTTCTGACAGATATTCCAAAAGCTCACGCCTTGAGCCTTGAAAGCTTAACCGTACTCCGCACTTATATCTGAAATACAATTTTCGACTTTTCATTTTATGATGGAAACATGTCCTCTCCCCGTCTTCACCTGTAATGGCAGAACCATGCCCTGTCTCTTGAAGAAAACCCCAATAAATAAGTCTGTGAATGGTGCCTCAAGTCACGTATCGCTTACTCAAAGCTATTTCCGTCTCCGGGCTTCTGTTTTCTCGAGCAAAAAGAGCCTTGCCATATTGCTGGACGATTTCTTTTTTAGATCGGCCGTCATCTGTCGGGGTGGGGTGGAATACTGATTGGTCACTCCATTGCCACTTGATCGAGTTGTATAGTATTCCCGAAGGTTTTTGGAAGTATCTGGCTCCATTCGATCTTCTCATATTCTTTAGGTCTACATGTGTTTATAATCAGTCTGAAATATCTATTTTTTTATATGATTTTGTTCACAAGTTATTAAAATAATTTTTTTGAGGTTTTTAAAAGTAAGTTTCTTTTATCAAGTTGGCAACAGTTTAGTAGTGCCGATGGATAGATAATGCGCTGAGGCGTTGCAAAAAATTGCAGCCCGCAGAAGCAGACGAAATCTCTCCGCTTGGACATATTCAGCGACTTCTCTTAGGCGACACATTCGAAGATATTTATTTTATTTATATATTATATATATAATATAATATAATATACTTTTTTATATAATATTTATATAATATAATATTTTTTTTTATTTAATAAGTGTATCAATTACAACGTTAAAATAAAGAAAGAAGCTGGTTGATAACTTTATTTTCTTACAAAATGATTAAAAAAAATAATCAGCATAATTAGAAAATAGCGAAAATACAAAAAGATCAATACATTTGAATAGATACATTTTACGGAGAAACCTTTGTCCATTGAACATTTGCGTCGTCTTCTAGCACATCTGCATTTTTCTAAATCCACGGTTAATATTTTGATATTCTGTTAAAATCTGAAACTCAAAGAAAACAATACTTTCTCTATACACTAGTATGATAAAGTAATTAGAACTAAAGAGAAATGTTAGTGTTTGGAACCCGAATTATACGATATTTAAAATTTTAACACATTATTACCTATAGAAACTATGAAAATATCTGCAATGACCGTTGTATAGTATAAGCGTAAAATTGATAATTGAATTACGCTACAGATGTAAAGCAGTATTAAAATTATATACTAGTAGGATTACTTCTGGGATAATCCTTGAACACTCTTAATGACTTTGTAAAGAAAAATGCATGAAGGTGCACGTTGGGTCTATTTATAGTGAAGTGCGACCATGCCAAATCGATTAAAAGCGATTCCAGCTCTCCTAGTGGATAATTAAAAAAGTTAGAACTACGAACTGGGTGAAAAAGCAAAATTGACGAAAACAGCCAATTACAAAGTTGTAGAGCATTCAATAAGTAAACTACACTTTGTGCAAAGGATAATGAAAACTAGAGCAACGTAAATAAGCACAAATAGCGAAATAATGGAGTATACAGCTGTTTCGAGGATACGTTGGATCCTTTTCGTCAGTGCAAGAGAACCAGCAAATCCTAAGTCCAAAAGAGGAATGGGCCAAATTGGCCCAGTCTTCTTTTGGACTTAGGGTTTATTAGTTCTCTTGCACTGACGAAGGGAATCCAACGTATCCTCGAAACAGCTGTATACTCCATTATTGCGCTATTTGGTCTTATTTACGTTGCTTTAGTTTTTATTGTAGAGCATTGTTTAATGTGTAATAAACCACCATAAAACTGTTATCAGAAGACATTTATTTGACGTGGCTGTTGCTGATTGACTACCCTATTCAGGAATGATGCAATAAACAACACTTACACGAACAGAAATCTAGTGTTGAACCTGTTTCAATTTTCCTCCGTCTCCAGAAAGAATATTTCCGCGTACTTTGACAAGCATTGTAGGTGTTAGAGGCCCCGATGATACGACTTTTTGACAAATATTTATTGCCTTCCGTTTACGCGTTTCGTTTGTTCCTGACATGGATTGGGCAATTCTCTACAACTTTGTAATTGGCTGTTTTCGTCCTTATCGATTTGTTGTCGAGTTCGTTATCCTAACGTTTTAAATTTTCCGCTAGGGATGCTGAAATAACCTTTACTCCATCTTCGAAATTGGCCACTTTGCTATAGATAAGTCTAACGTGTATGCTCATGGACTTTTCCTTACAAAGTTATTGGGGGAGGAGGGGCTTAAGAACTTTCGAACCTTATATATAAGCCAAACGTATCAAATTTGTTTGTGTGATGAACCTGTTGCCAACTTGAAAAAATTAATATATTAAAGAATTTTTGTGAATTTCAGTGAAATTTTGCTATAACAATATTGCATTTTACGATAAACCTATCTATAACAATAAATTGCCTATAGCGATATATCCGAACGGTCACTGTCACTTAAGAGAGATAGAGTTTAAAGAACAAGAAACTGTTTAAGAAAAGAGTTTAAAGAACAAGAAACTGTTTAAGAAAATATTTAAAATCTCAACTTGGAATTGAAAGCTCGTCAAAGTATGCTTTTCCCACAGTAGTTATTGATTGGGATACAAATCGACGTAAAAATATGAAATTAGAATGTATGAGAGAGTCGAGGAGTAGATACACACTCGCGTCGCATCACTACTCAGATCTGGTCGTTAATGATACTTACTGCGATAAAACGTGCGCAGTACCAATGGATGGCAATCGAACTGAGTTACTGAAAAATCAGATGTGGGCAGTACATGACTTTTCCTACAGACTCAAATTCATTTTCTCTTTATTTCTTTAATAATTTATTAAACTGAGTTTTATTGCACTGCTAATTTGAAATGACACTGAATTTGCACTTTTAATTCAAGTTTCGTTTTCATTTGGTAACTGCACGTATTTTCAAAGGCGTGGTAAAAATGTGAAATAACTAAAATATTTAGGGAACGGCTAAGCCTAGAGTAATGGGGTTAGCCTTATTCTTTTTATCGTTAAAAATTATGTATAATACAAGATTTAATTCATACATTTGAGCATATGTAGTCTTTTATTTTAGATTTTAATGATTTTTGCGGGCCAGTGTGAAAAAAGAAAAACAAAATGAAAGCAGCTTCTGTTTTCCCGAATGGTACAAAAATCTAATTAAAACCAAGGTAACCTATAAGAGACTTATCTACCAAATTTTGTGTAATTTGGTAGATTAGTTTTTGTGTTATAATAGATGCATACATTGCACACATAGAGGCACACACATACAGATGTCACGCTATAAATAGTATTTTCGTGTTGTATAGAGGTTCCAAAGCGTGTAGATCGGTCGAAAACTCGCTTTTCGACATGATTCCATTTCCCTATACATTGCCATGTATTGCAGGGAAAGTAAAATTACTAAAAATGTATCTAGTTGCATTAAGTTCAAAGCAACTATCTATTTATGCGCTTACTTTAAGTGCTATGTATGTCTAAATAAAATGGTTATCTACTCAGTTGGAAGGGTTATGTTTTTGATCTTGAGCGTAAATGTTTATGCATACTATAAAATTCTCCCCGCTTTTATGGTTTTGTCCCCCCCGTACACTATTTCTTGTTGCACCCTTATTACACAAGCCTTTATCTCCACGCTCTTAAATGCCTTTTAAAACCAGTGTGTACTAATTTTCGGTTTACTGCACTTTTCGCAATGGTTCTATTTCGTTGATGTGATTGCTTTCTTGGCTGTGTTTGTCTTTTTATTTGTTATAAAACTCACGATGAGTTTATTTTATATATAAATATATTGTACCCGGGGCGAATATTTAGCTAAAAGTGCTCCTTTAACTTCACGCATTTTCTCTTATGTTTTTTTCTTTTAAGTTATCCTTATGTGTTTCATAGCTCAGTCAAATTTTTATTTGATTTTTGGTAAAAATTTTGCCATAATATTGTGTTTACCAAAAAGCTATCCTTGTAACATCTATTTCTCAGGATCTTCTAAAGATAGAGATTACTTGGTAACTAATATAGATTCAACGTCAAATTATGAGATGAGATAGGGGTTCTCTAAAGATTTCCACTTCTGATTCTTTTACCATTTCCGGTTTAAACATTTTTATTTTATTCGAAGCATCTGTTTTTCAAGATTGGCAATAGGTAGAGTTTAGATGATGACTCATGTGTTCAGCATCAAATTCCGGAAGAGGTAGTAGGATCACTAAAGATTTTCATTTCCGGTTCAAATAATTTTCTTGAAACACATTTATCCTGGGATTGGCATAAAGAGAGTTTAGACGATGACTCATGGATTCAGCATTGAATTCCAGAGAAGGTGAGGGAGGGGTTCACTAAGGACTTTTATTTCCAGTTCTAGAGATGTCGCTTCCAGTTTTCATGAAAATCCGTTATGACTGTAACAAAAAATGACTGCAAAAGGCACACCATTTGATACCACATAAAGGCTCCATCATAAATTTCTTCTTTGCATTTTTTTTTTTTTAATACTATTCATTGCACTTCCTGGGTAGAAGCAGACATGAAAATTAGGTGACTGCAATTATTTCAAGAGCGTTATGAAGAAAGACCCTTCATCATGCGATAAAATCAGGGCATACTGATCGAAAGATTAAGTACATTACAACTGCTTTTGAGACCCGATGAAAGGACTTAAAACACTTGTAGCCACCCAATTTGTCTTTTTCGATCAATGAACTGCAAGAAATTTCTTTTCTCACAAGCAACAGTTACATTCATGGTATTTATTTATTAAAATATGTATTTGTTTATTAAATTACATAGTATAATGTATAGGGGGAGGTATTGTTGTTGTTGAGACCCAGACCGTCCGACCTACCAGAAAGGTGTAAGGTAACTGTATGGACGGCCGGGAAGTGCCACCCAATTTAGACCGGAACCCAGTGGGGGAGGCTTCCACAGGGACCGTACCCTCCTTCCCCTACCACCAACCTCTCGGAAGGACTTACGGACCCACATGTTTAACGTGATCGTACTCCGCATGAACACGGCGGCATTTGTGGTAGCGTGCAAATCTAGCGCGCAAACCACGGGGATACCGCACCCGAGATGGCCAACAGCACGCGGTGTTCCGAGGTGGTCACCCACCAAGTACTAACCGCGCCCGATGCTGCTTGACTTCGGTGATCTAACGAGAACCGGTGTTTTCAGCACGGTATGGCCGTTGGCCCATGGGGAGGTATTGTGGCGGTGTCGAAAATTTGACAGATTTGCACAATTTTTAACATCTATGAATGCCTCGAATTGAACGTTTCTGAGGTGATGTCTATGTATGTGTGTTTGTATATATGGAAGACTGGGGAAGAAAATACTACCGGGGCATAGATGTCTTGGACGACCATAGCTCGCCACATGCTGCCATCTACCAGTTTACATGTTTATTTATTTATTTAAACTTTGATCGTCTGGCTTTGTGTCTAATTACTCTTATAAGGCAGTGGCGTGAAGAAATGTAATGTGAAGAAGAAACTTACGCATGATCATTGATGTGATAATTGTATTATTTGAGTAATTTTATTATTATTTCCTTTTTCTGCGTTTTTTCTTTTAGATAAATTAAATTCGGAAATGATTACTACATAAAAGTGAAACAAAGACCCTTCTACAGAAGCTTGAAGTAATTATCTGAATTGCAATGACTAACTACAATCCCGAATTTTTCTTGCGTTTTTTTTCAGTCGTTTTAGTTGCAGTTTTTCACTCTTGTAAATAAGGGCTTTATCTTTCGCCATTTTGAATATTTTTATTTCATTATTTAATTTAAACAAAAGACAAACTAATCATTTTCTGTTCTCTCTTTATCTTTGTTTAATTCTATTGTATCTATTTAATGAAATTATTCATTAAATATATATTTTATTTCCTTAAATAAAATATCTGTTAACTAAATAATTTTCATTAAAGAGATATTTTATTTGAATGTAATTAATAAAATATCTATTTAATAAAATATTTATAACGCGACTTTTTTTTCATATTCCACGTTCAGGTCCACTTATGTCCCCATGCTTTAAATAAGATTTGAAACAAATCTGTATTCTTTACGATTTCAAAACTTTCGGAGCAGGTGAGTACCTCAGTGTTGAGCTAAAGATATATTCAGCTAAAGGCATTAAATACTGCATTATGAGCTTACACTAAAGTTTCAAAGGTATAATGTTACCGTTATGAAATGTAAAACCTTCATACAGTATGGTCAATATAAATCAACATCTATATGTATATAAATGAACTATCAAATTGGCTACAGTGCACTTATACGGTAAATACCCCAAGTATCAGGGGAAAATTCAATTTTTATCAGCGTTCATTCTCGCATTATTTTCTTTCTAAAAATTTCAAATTTCTATTTCGAATTTGGCAATGAGTCAGTGATGCTGGTAATTTTTATGCATTTAAGCTGATTTGTGTTAGTTCGTGTACACGCTATTTTATTACTATATTCATGCACTAGAAAGCATGCCCGTCATATGACGGAATTCAAAATTTGCAAAACATTAACTACCATTTGGCGTAATTTTCATCAATTTGGCGACATATGCGTCAATTTGCGACATCCCGCCAAATTCGTGGTTAAAATTTTTGCCAAACGTTACGGACGAACATAGGAATTCTTATAGTTTATTCTTATATTCTTTCTAAGATATTGAATTTTCATCGATTGGTGACATTTTCAATAATTTGGCAATATTTTGATCAATTTGGAGACATTTTAAAAAGTCACCAAATTTGTGGCCAAGTGGGATGGTTGGAGTGACAGACAAACGATACTGAAACATTACAATACTATCCTTTTTCAAAACACAATTAATTTCATTGATATGTCGTCATTTTTATCAATTTGGCGACATTTTCGTTAATTTTGCGACATATAAAAAAGTCTCTAAATTTGTCTCCAAGTCGAACGGTTGGACTGACAGATAAAGGTTACCGAAACATCATTACAATAATATCCCCTTTCAAAACACAATTAATTTCATTGATTTGGCGTCATTTTTATAAATTTGGCAATATTTTAATCTATTTGGCGACATTTTCATCAATTTCGCAACATTATAAAAGTTGTCAAGTTGGCGATATCTAGCCACATTCGTCCCCCAAATTTTCACCAAACGTTACAGAGACGGACCGACGGATGGATGGACATAGGGAGAAATGGGTTATTCTTATAGTGAATAACGAAGTTCAGATCATCATTTCCCCTTATAAATTATACTACTATCACTTTCTCACAATTATCAGTTTCCTACCATAACACAGATTAACGTCATATTCTTAAACTAGAACGAATTATTCCGCGTTGCTCGTTCCTATATAAACGCCCGCTATTTAAATAATACCATTAATTATACTACTAATAATACCACCCAGTTTCCAAATAGTTAAATTAGTTTTAATCCAAATCACCATAAAATACGAATGATACTATCAGTATGGAAGATTTTGCGTTGGTCTCATAATATAGTTTGCTTACATTTTGTTTTCTTTTTGTAAATTGCATTTAGAAATGATTGCTAAGGCTCTTGAATGGAAGTGAAACCGCTTTTGCAGAAGCTTGACTTAATTACTTTAGTTTCAATGCTTAGGCTTCAATTTTTTTTTTTTTTTTCTCCTCTCTCAGTCGCTTAGCTTGCGGTTTCACGCTCCTGCTAAAAATTATTTTGTCTTCTCCCCACTTTGGATTTTATTTAATTATTCATCAGAAACAATAGGCAAAACCTGCTTATTGTGTGAGCTTTTCTCGTTCCTTTTGTTTCTTCCCCCATTCATCACTCAGATTTCTTTCAGGTCCATTTTCCGAAGTGTGGAAAATTGAATCTTCGCATCCGACCTCCTCCATTTCTTCATTAAGTGGCCCCCTTTGGCCCCCTCGTACCCAATAGCCCAATTAATCATAAATAAAATTAATCATGGGCCCCCTTGTTTCCAGGACTGTCTTACTTAGCCGGAGAACTAACTACTGTGGATGCTGATGATTACTGTAAGGGTTTTTCTTTGGCAACCAGCAAATAAAAATGAAACATGTTTTGTGGAAATTTGCATTGTCACTGAAAGTAATGGGCCGAATGATGGCCTTCTTTTAAGCTGGTAATTTGCAATTTATACAGGATTTCTTTATATTGCTTTTTTACTTTCTCTATACTACATGGGGAAAGTATTATGGTGGATTCGAAAATTCTAATTCAATATATAGTTCGAACTAACTATTTTTTTTTTGACTGAATATTTGTTGAGGTAGCATTCAAAATTGTCTCAACTTGCCAGATGAAGAACAAGAAAGATCAATCATGCATAAAGTATTGATTATGAAACGTTTTCCAACTGAAAGGCAATTTTATTTAAACATCTCTAAAATGCGATACATTCAGCACTGCTATTTTTTAAGTTATCACAGTACTACAATAATTTATTAAATTTGGAAACTTAAAAACTTCAACAAAAACGGCAATGCTATAAATTGTCTGCTTCTCTATGTAAAATCATTGAATATTTCATTCGTATCACTTACATTTCAGACTAATTTTGTATGAGAAAAATTCAGCAATTCTAAAACAACTCAGCTTACAATCGCTTAATTTGTTTGCATTCTGCATGTTAGAAATTAGGTTCCGTTGTATAAATAATCAAAGTTTAGTGATCATTTAAAATAAAAAATATTGTAATTGCGTTGGCGCAGAATTTAGATACACAGATAACATGCAAAAATAAAGCGGTTGTATGACCGATGTAACACTAAATATAAATTTAAAAGATCTTCAAACATCACGATTTTTACACAGGTAAAAAAATGGATGCTATATTTTATTTTGAAACGAGTCACGTGATCTCTTCATATTATATGGGTGTAATTATTATTTCAATTTTTCTTTAAAAAACTACGTAACATATTTTGGTAAAAAATCTTTTTACACATTTTATATGGTAATTTGAATATTTCCTAAAATTTTCGAAGTAATTTGGAAATTTTAACTCCGCTTAAAAAATGTTTGAAACATTAGGTCCCATAGGGTTCAATTTTCCATTTTTCAATCCGGGTTAAATCCGAAACAAATTGGGTGATATTATTCATTTTCATTTCCATATATCTCACAGACCTTCTCAACAACATACTAAAATGTCATTGTGATAAAGTCATTTTTACAGTAGTTATCGTGCGAACGGACAGACAGACAAAATGAACAAAGTCATAAACACTTTACAACTATGTTGGAACGTATTAATAAAATTAATAGAAACTGATGATTGAGTATTATTTTAAATGCTTTTTTTTTTTATTTCGAACATAATTCTGTGCTATAAAGTGATAATAAAGTACGGGCATAAAATATATATAAATAAGAAACATAAATAACAAAATTGATACTCAAATCTAAAAACTTCTTTTAAAATACAACATAAAACAAATTAACTGGCTTTGGAGGCAATAAATAATCTTCAGTAGGATAAAAAGACAGCAACATAAAATATAAGGAATATAAGTAACAAAAGTGATACTCAAAACTAAAAACTTTTTTTAAAATACAGCATAAAACAAATTAACTGCTTTATTAACTATTTTCGGAGGCAAAAATCAAACTTCTGTAGGGCAGAGAGACAGCAACAACACAAAGAAAGGCAAAAATTCGTGTGTCTTACATTTATTGGTGTGGTTACTCCAGTCGGAGGTTTGTCTCTGAGACCTTTTGATACCGCAACAAATTTGTTTTATTCTGTGAATGCTTTAATTTAATTTGCTTTATGTTTTTAATTTAAAATTGATATTATTCGTAGTGAAAGGGATGCGTTGCTTACAGGTCTGAATTAACCAACTAAGCGGTTTTGTGACGGATGCAACACTAAATATAAATTTAATAGATTTTCAAACATCACGATCTGCTGGGTTCCTACACAACGGAAAAAAATGGATGCCATATTTTTGTAATGAGTCACGTGATTTCTTCATATATCATGGGTGTCATTATTATTTTAATTTTTATTTAAAAAAACTACCAAACATAGTTTAGTAAAAAAAATTTTACACATTTTATGCGATAATTAGAATATTTCCTAAAATTTTCGGAGCAATTTGTGAATTTTAACTCCGTTTAAAAAATGTTTGAAAAATTAAGTCCCATAGAGTTCAATGTATTTCATTTTTTCAATCTGGGTTCAATCCAATACTAATTGGGTGATATTCATTTTCGTTCCCATATATCTCACGAACCGTCTCAACAACATACTAAAATTTCATTTTGATGAAGCCATTTTTAAGGCAGCTATCGTGCGAACGGACAGACAGACAGAATGAACAAAGTCATAAACACGTTACAACTACGTTGGAAAGTGTTAAAAAAAGAAAAGGAAGAAGTATGAACTGGGAATGCAATTTGTGGCTCCCTTTACATTTTATGAAGGAAAGCGCATGCTTTTCGTTTCTAACACTTTACAACATAGTTGAAAAGTGTTTATGACTTTGTTCATTCTGTCTGTCTGTCTGTCTGTTCGCACGATAACTGACGTAAAAATAACTTTATCAAAATGAAATTTTAGTATATTGTTCAGACGGTCTGTGGAACCTATGGGAATATAAATTAATAATATCACCGAATTAGTTTTGGATTGAACCTGGGTTGAGAAAATGAAATACATTGAACCTTATGGGACCTAATTTTTTAAAAAATTTTTAGCGAATTTAAAATTCACAAATTGCTTCGAAAGTTTTAGGAAATATTCAAATTATCCCATAAAAAAATAAAAAAGAATTTCAGCAAAATATAGTTAGTTTTTTAAATAAAAATTAAAATAATAATTACACCCATATCATATGAAGAGATCACGTGACCCACTTTAAAATAAAATATGGCATCCATCTTGTGCCAAAATCTTGATTTTTAAAGTTCTTTTTAATTTATATTTAGTGTTGCATCAGCCCTAAAATCGCTTTAATTTTGATTTTTTTTCTGTGCAATCATATACGGCGCCAACCCAATTACAATTTTTTTTAGTTTCAGTGATCATCAAACTTGGATTATTTCTACAACGAAGCCTGATTTTCACGTATGGAGAATGTAAACGCATCAAGCAGTAAAACCAGTTGTATAAGAATTGCTGAATTTCTTTAACGCAAAATTATTTAGCTCTGGCGTCTGCAATATAGCTGATATGAATGAAACATTAATTGATTTTGCATAGAGAAGCAGACGATTCTATTGCCTTTTTCGATGAAGATTTAAGCATGAAGTTATACAGTACTTTTACCTCCATGGTTTTATGTTTTTAAGTAAAATAAGTTAAGTGTTTATAAAAGATCATCAGACTTTGATTATTTCTACAACGAAGCCTACTTTTAATGGATGCAGAATATAAACACATCAAGCTGTAAGATGAGTTGTATAAGAATTGCTGAATTTCTTTTACGCAAAATTATTTAGCTCTGGAGTCTGGAATATAGGTGATATGCATGAAATATTCATTGATTTTACATAGAGAAGCAGACGATTTTACATCATTGTCTTTTTCGATGAAGTTTTCAGCATGGAGTTAGAAAGTACCTTTATCTCCATGGTTTTAAGTTAAGTAAAATAAATTATTGTAGTATTGTGATAATTTTAAAAATATCACCGCTCAATGAAAGGAATGAAATAAAAGTGTATCAATGAAATGTTCACTGTTTTTACATAGAGAGGCAGGCGATTTATATTTCGGTGACGTCATTTGAATAAAGTTCATTTTTTTCTTGGATGAAGTTTTAAATTTTCAAATATAATAAATTATTGTAGTATTGTGATAATTTTAAAAAAATCGCCGCTGAATAAAAGGAATGGAAATAAGTTTGAATGAAATATTCGCTGCTTTTATATGGAGAGCCAGGCGATTTATATTTTGATGACGTTATTTAAATGAAGTTCATTTGTTTTCGATGAAGTTTTAAAAATATAATAAATTATTGTATTGTGATAATTTTAAAAATATCACATGGCCTTTTAGAGATGTTTAAATAACATTGCATTTCAGTTGGAAAGTGTTTCATAATCAATGCTTTATGCATGATTGATCTTTCTTGTTATTTATTTATTTATTTGTTTATTTATTTTCAGTAATTAGGCCCTGGTTGCTCACATACGACATTTTTCTTTCACATTTTTCTGTTAAATTCCATTCGGAAATGATTGCAAAGGCTGTTAAATGAAAGCAAAATCGCCCTTACAGAAGAACCCTGACTCAATTACTTTAATTACAATGCCTAGGCTTCAATCTCAATTCTTTTTTCTGCCCTCGGTCGCTTAGCTTGCGGGCTTTCGCTCCTGCTAAAAACTACTTTGTCTTCTTGCCACTTTGGATTTTATTTAATTATTCATCCGAAACAAAAGACAAAAACTGCTTATTGTGTGCCCTTCTCTCTTTCCCTTTGTTTTTTTCCATTCATCACGCAGATTTCTTCTGGGCACGTTTCCTGAAGTGCGGAAAATTGAATCTCCGCATCCGACCTCCGCCATTTCTTCATTAAATGGCCCCTTTGGCCCTCTCACCCCATAGACCCATTAATCACACAAGTGCCGTGATGGGCCCCCTTGTTTCCTGGACTGTGTTTTACTTATCCGGCCCTACTGTGAATGCTGAGTAATCATTACGGTAAGGGGTTTTTCTTTAGCACCCACAAATGAATGATACATGTTCTGCGGAAATTTGCATTTGAGTACGGGGAGCAATGGGATGGATGACGACCTACCGTCTTTTAAGCTCGTAATTTGCAATTTATACGTAATTTGTTTAGTTGATTTTTTTTTTTTTACCTTCCCTACAATACGTGGTAATGTTTAAGGAAAACATTAAAATGGGGTCGAAAATTGAAATTTTGGTGAATTTACACGAATAAAATCAACTCCATTACTCTAGGATGAACCTCTCTCGAAATATTGTAATTTTTAGAATTTTGCTGAGTTAGTGACATAAATGCGCTATATGTCGCCAGATGAAAATATATATATATATATACATTTATTGAGTTGCAAATTCGATAAAAATTAAAATAAATATCCGTTTCACGCGCTAATTTGTTCGTTAAAACTCAAAATAATTCTTTAAATCTCTCAAAAAACATTTTGTATGATTTAATGAAAATTGAATGTCATGTTGTAGGTATGCTGGGTAGGAAATCTTAGGGAAAATCGTATTAGACATTTTACTTTCCTTACAATGTATAGTATATGTATATAGAGATTATACGTATGGATAAGTTGTGATGGAGCTTAAAATTCGAATTCGATGGATTTTTACGTTACATTGTACTTATTTTACATGTTACATTACGCGTATTATTAAAATACAAGAAAGATCAATCATGCATAAAGCATTCATTATGAAACACTTTCCAAATGAAATGCAATTTTATTTAAACATTTAAACATCTCTAAAATGTGATACATTCAGCGCTGATATATTTTACATTATCACAGTACTACAATAATTTATTATATTTGAAAACTTAAAATTTCATCGAAAAAATTTGAACTTTATTCAAATGACGTCATCGAAATATAAATCGTCTGGCTCACTGTGTAAAAGCAATGAATATTTCATTCATATCACTTTTATTCCAGACTCGAGAGCTAAATAATTTTGCGTGAAAAAAATTCAGCAATGCTTATACAACTCATCTTACAATCATTTGTTTACATTGTGCATCCGCTAAAATTAGGCTTCGTTGTAGAAATAATCAAAGTTTGATGATCATTTAAACTAAAAAATATTGTAATTGCGTTGGCAAAGAATATAGATGCACAGAAAATAGGCAAAAATAAAGCTGCTTTAGAACGGATGCAACACTAAATATAAATGTTCAAGTACTTTAAAAATCACGATTTTTACACTGGGAAAAAAGATGGATGCCATATTTTATTTTACATTGGGTCACGTGATCTCTTCATATAATATGGGTGCAATTATTATTTTAATTTTTATTTAAAAAACTACCGAATATATTTTGATGACATTTTTTTTATATATTTTATGGGGTAATTTGAATATTTCTTAAATTTTTCGAAGCAATTTGTGAATTTTAACTTCGCTTAAAAAATGTTTGAAAAATTAGGTCCCACAGGTTTCATTGTATTTCACTTTTTCTACCCGGGTTCAATCCAAAAGTAATTGGGTGATATTATTCCTTTACATTCCCATACATCCCACAGACCGTCTCAACTTCATACTAAAATTTCATTTTGATAAAGTCATTTTTACGGCAGTTATCGTGCGAACGGACAGACAGAATGAACAAAGTCATAAACACTTTTCAGCTATGTTGGAAGTGTTAATAAAATGAATAATATCCAATCTAGCGACGTTATTATAACAATAAAATCGTAACTCTTGTAATTATTATCATGATCGGATAACATTTGTACCGATGACTTGTCTGAAAGATAGCTATAAAAATGTAATTATCTATAAAAATTTCGAAGTAAATAGCTATAAAAACGAGAAACTTTTAGTTTTGTATTTTTAATTCCTACTCAATAATGCTTGCCTAACATGCCGCGATGAAAGCGGTTATAACATTCGCTTCTTACATATTACTTTGAAGCAAAATGATATAAAATTGCCCCCAAACTTTGCTTTAACGTTAATAACTAATAATAATTTAAAACTAAATCGCATTTTTTACAAAAAATAGCGCAGAAGTCTAAAAAAATAGCTCCAAAGTTTTCTGTTAAACTGCACACACAGATAAACATATATTCTCTTTTATTATTTAAGCCCAGTGTTTTATCTTGTCAAAGACAGGGAAACTGACACTTTTAAAAAATAAAATTGTAGGAGTTTTATTTTGTTGAGCAATATATCACGCTTAACGTTAAAAATTGCCGTCTTAATAAAATTATTGTTTAAGTTAATATTTAAGAAAGTATTGTTTTCACGAAAATTTTCGATTTCAAAATTTTGATGCCCATAATGTTTTAGGACCTCCTGAACAAGTTGACTATGCCTGTCTTTGGTCTTGGAGTGATTTCTTGTGTACACTATAGCTACCGCTGCCACATTTATTAATGAATTTTCACGAAACTTTTTATCCAGTTTTGTTAACAAAACATCTAAAACTAGATAGAATTTTTTGAAATTCGAGTAAAAACTTTGAAATGTATTCGAAATTTTATATTTTTTTTTTACATGACAGCATAGGACAAAATTTAACATAATTGTGCATAATATAATGGCTCAATTACGAAACTTAACAGTTTTAATGATTGTGGTGACAAGTAGCCGCGATAGAATTTTTGTATTCGTGACATCATTAGCCCTCTTGGGGAGGAAGGCAAGGCACCCCCCTCGAGGGGGGGGGGGGGGTTGGATACCTTGCCCTACGATTGATACAAAGTGTCAACTTTGTCTCAATCGAAAGATTTTTTTTTCAAGCCCTTTTAAATGAAGGGTAACATGCTTAAATCGCAAACATTTGGACCAACGATGCAGATTTTCCCAAAATTGTCTTGCAAAATAAAGTAAAATAAAATCACATGTTACTTGAAAATGTATTCTGGTATGAGAAAGTCGAGTTGAGCTGCATTCCAGTTAATTTTTTTGTAATGTAATCCCCATCTGTTTTCTACTTCAGGTCTAAATTAGCTCACAACTTCAAGTATGCGCCATCCAGAACTGCCTGGGATTCCTTCAGACGGCTCATTTTTTACTGCAGTCCCCAAGCTCCGTTTTAAATAATTCTTCCCGGAATATTGAAGGCTTTTGTTCAGCATTATCTGTCTTGCATCAAAAAATGGCGACACATCTGCTCTTCGCAAATGACATTAGACCACAACTATCTGCCCCACTTTATTGATTGCCCCATTCCTTCGAGCATCTTTCATCTTGATAGGGACAATATGCCCTATCAGAAACATGCATTTCTTTGGTTAGAGAGGCTTTTTTTTTTTCATGTATGACTTTGCATTTCGCCTGTGGTAAAAGCAAAATTCGAGGCTAAATTGATTTTGGTTCTAAAAAACCGTACTTCAATTAGGGATGAGAGTGGTTCTGTTCTTTAAGAATTACTTTTTGTAAATTTCTGGACTCGGAATAATCAAATTATTCGTTAGTTTTTTTGTTCCGTTAGAGATGAGCTTATTTAGATATACATCAAAAGTTAATGGTGGAGTGCGTGGAAATATTTTATCTCACGATCGCGTCAAATGATGGTGTAAAGGGTGGTGGAGTGACGTAAGAATTTCCTTTAAAGTGCATTTTTTCTTTATTATATGCCAAGACTGGAAAGTTCTTAGAAGATTCCATTATTTTTTTCTTTTTTACATTATTGTGTAGGGAGCCAACGGCCGTACCGTGGAAAACCCAGGCCGTCCGACTCATCCAGAGGACTTGAGCAACTATTTGGACGGCCGGGACGACCGTACCGTGCTGAAAACACCGGTTCTCGTTAGATCACCGAAGTCAAGCAGCATCGGGTGCGGTTAGTACTTCGGTGGGTCACCACCTGGGAACACCGCGTGCTGTTGGCACATTTCGGGCGCTGTAGCCCGGTGGTTTGCGCGCTGGATTTTCACGCTGCCACAACTGCCGCCGTGTTCATGCGGAGTACGATCACGTTAAACATGTGAGTCCGTAAGTCCTTCCGAAAGGTTAGTGGTAGGGAAGGAGGGTACGGTCCCTGTGGATGCCTCCCCCACTGGGTTCCGGTCTAAATTGGGTGGCACTTCCCGGCCATCCAAACAGTTACCTTACATTTTTCTGGTAGGTCGCACGGTCTGGGTCTCAACAACATTGCTGTGTAGGGAAAGTATTGTTTTTCTGAAAGTTTCGAATTCGATATTTTGACTGATGTTTTTCCGTCAAAATTGACAAGACTTATTGGTGCTACTTTTCATAGCTGTTCGCGTGCGTGTGTGTGAGAGAGAAAGAGAGCTTTACTGCTCTGTCTTTTTTTTTATCCTGCAGAAGGAAGCTGTTTTTTGGCACCCGAAATCGGCTGATATCGTTGCTTATTTTTTATGCTATATTTTTAACGAGGATTTTACTTTTTAAAATCTTTCATTGGATTTGTCATGACCGATGGTTGTCTGTCTGTTTCAACTTCTTTGATGACATTTTAACATAATTTCTTACATCCTGAAGATCTGCAGTTTGATAAACAGCTTGTAAAAGAGCCTTGCTGCCCCAGCCGGGAATCGGAACTTGGATCTCCGAACTGGCCTGCCGACGCCCTACCGTTGAGCTGCTGGGACGAAATTGCAAGCTCTTATCGTCGAAGTGGACTCTACAAACGTAGTCCAGTAAAACATTTTTATCTATTAAAATTTGGCGGACCCTGAAAATAGAACTGACATTTTTTGCGAAATAGCCCGCGAAAAATCTTCGCTTCCATAGAAATATATATACTCCCATTGCTGTAAGACCGTTAAAAAAGAGTGCAATATGCATAATCTTTTCTATTCATAAAATAGAAAGTTTAACACGTGATACTGCTCATGGCGAGTTATGAATAAAGGATATTACCCCTGAAGAACGGTTTTATATTTGTTTGTTTTCTAAGCAGTTTGAATGATTGGTTTTAAATCAAGAACGAATGTTGGTATTACTGAGAAGATGTATCTGTATGTATTATAGAAAAACTAGTGTTTTTATCATAATTAGAATACGAATTATGCAAATTTTAAGATTTTCATAGCATTATTTCCTATGGTAAAAAAAAAAAAAAAAAAAAAAAAAAATTGATAATTCCTGAAGCAATCAATGATGGTATAGTATATGGAAAATTTGTAATTTTAACTATTCTATGGATGTTAAAAGTATAAAATTGGTTTATAGTAGTGTGTGTAAGCCAAATGCATCCACTGCCGTTTCCAACTTCGAAAAAAGTTTAAAAGAATTCATACGGAATGTTTTAAAAGAATAACTTTGGTAAGACATGTGAAAAAGACACAGGTGTTGTAAAAATCTCTTACGAGAGAACGGGGTTTTTATGATCGAATGGGAGAGGTTTACGCTCCTAAATTCCGTTTTCTAATAAATAAAAAAAGCTGATGGAGAATTAATATTATTTTCTACCAATGATAGGAACCCCTCCCTCTATTTACGCCTTTGGCGTAAACTCTCAGGTCGCCGCAGAGGATTGATTAATCCTTATCTACGCCTTTGGAGAAAACTGCATCTTGTTTCTCATTCTGATAATGAATTATTGTAATACAAGTTGAATTAAACACCATGGAATAATAATGCGTGAGAAAGTCGACTGGAAACGTACACTTCAGAAATTTTAAATTTATTCCACCCAATAAACTCATCTCCAATTCTCCCCCTGACTGCATTGTATTGCATGTGGTCAATAGAAACTATTATCTGCTCCCTTCCTCTCCACGGATATAATCTCTTTGACTCTTGGATCTCATCCATCACCTTCGATATCTTGATTGGGTGTGTTTAGGACACGAGACGGTCCGCTGGACTTTCGATTTACTCCCGGACCGACTAAGCCCCCTTATCTTTTGTAATCGAGAAAGGGATTCTGTGGCTATCACTACATATATATATTCTTGGATCACTATGTGGATGGCGTTCGTTTTCCCGAGTGTCAGATTAAAAGTTGCTTATTTCCTTGCGGTACTGTACTGCTTTAGGAAATATTTGTAGCATTATTTAGGAAAGTGGCAATTTTTTTTTTTTTTTTGCTAGTATTTAAGCTTATCAAAGACAGGAAAACCAATACTTTTAAAAAATAAAATTGCAAAAATTTTTATATGTTTTATTTTGTTTAACAATATATGGCGTCGTAGCGTCGAAAAAATCGTCGTAATGAAAATTTCAATTTCATTAGGTTCTGTCTAATTGTCTACTTACTATATGTGTGCAAAGATTTAGTCTTCTAAGTCATCTCCTAATTATTGTTATATATTTAAATTTTTTCTCATTCTAATTTTTTACGTTTTATCGCTTTTCAACTTTTATTAAATACAGAAAGCAATTTTCAATGAAAATATTTTTGTTGCCGTTGAAAATATTTTAAGTAATAATATGCATCACATTTTATTACAGTTACGTATTTCATTAAATATCAATATTTGTTCATTTTTTTAAATACATTTTAATAATTTAATTAATTTTATGCATAGTATCTAAGCATTATCCTTCATAGAAGATCGCCAGTTAGCCAATTTTGCATTAGAGCTTAGATTTTATGGCCAAGTTATATAAGGAAGGACGGTATCCTCCCTCCTCCAAAAATGTAAGATGTAGAATATTTGATAAAATTACAAAAATTGACATATTCTGTATATTGAAATTTTCAAAATTTTTCGGCTGAAAAATTATTCGCCTCCCTTCCCTTGCCGTCGCAATTTATGTGTTGTTAATATTGCTTGTTTGTGCAGTACGAAATATTTCTTAGAAAAAACCCTGAGCTACGTTGTAGAATTGAATTTGTCGGTTGCCATAGACGCATAATGCAAGTTTTCTTACTGCCATTCTTCTTCGTTTTTTGACCCAGACCGTCCGACCTACCTAAAGTTGTAAGATATCTATTTAGACGGCCGGAAAGTGTCACCCAATTCAGATCGGAACCCAGTGGGGGCGACATCCACAGGAACCTTACCCTCCTTCTCCTACTACCAACCTCTCAGAAGGACTTACGGATTCACATATTTAACGTGCTCGTACTCCGCGTGACGACGGAGGCAGTTTGGGCAGCACCGGGAATCGAATTCGGATTGTCCGAGTGCAAACCCCGCGCTAACCACTAGGCTGTTTCACCTCTTCTTTGCCATTGCAGATATCGGCTATTCCATGCTGACGAGCACATAAGCGTGAAACTGGTCCATAGATATTGCTATATGCAATGGTAGCAGAGATGGCCACAAAGAATTTTTGGATGCGTATTTTTACTTCTTTCCTAAAATTTGAGGAGTCATTTTCCAAAGTGGGGAGTATTTAAAAATAATAATGGGTATTAGTTTTCTTATATTTTTCTGAATTGTAGTACAGAGGCTGTTCGCACATTTTTTAGACGATTTTGGTAAGCGGTAATAAAAAATCGTTTGCTGCAAAAGAAATAATTCCAATTGTACTATGTTTTTAAAAGTCAAAATTATCGTCTGCGGCTTGAAAGTTTTGTTTTTATTCAAAAATGGCGTTTTTAACAAAACAGTGGTTCGAAGGCTACATTTATGCTCTTTCCGAAGAGAAATATGCATACTCTGTTATCCAAAAACGATGTGAGAGTCATGGTTTTGTGATATCTAAAGCGTCGATAGGTAATATCGTCAACAGGAAAGGAAAAAAACGTCAAATTGAAGCCTCAAGTGGGACAAAAATTTCAAACAAGTATCCAAGGAAAAAGCGGACATCTTCGACTATTGCAAAGGTACGTTGTTTAATGTTAATAGAAAATCCCCCTAGTCAAAGGACAGTTGCAAAATCATTAAAATGCTCGGTGTCCACTGTAAACAAAATGATAAACGCTGATTTAAATCTTAAGAAAGCGAAAAAACGCAATGTGCATCGTCTTCTTCCAAATCATATCGCTGAACGCAGGACACGCTGCAGAATTCTATATGAGAAACACTTATCCAAAGAAAAATGGAAAACAATTGTCACAATAGATGAATCATGGGTGTATTTAAATGATTGCAACAAAAGAAGAGCCATTTATTATCATAAAAGGGGAGAAAAAAATTTAGGTACATAGTTCAAAGAATCGAAAGAAAGTTTTTCTAAGGGATTCACGATTGTTGCTGGTTTTTCTTATAATGGCAAGTTAAAAATAAAGAGAGTGGGAAAAAATGTCAAGATTAACTCCAAATACTATCAGGAACATATTTTATCGCCAATTTTTCTGAATGAAATACCATCGCTTTACCCACAGTGCCATCAATCTGTGAGACTCCATCAGGACAAAGCTAGCAGTCACACATCAAAATCCACTGTAAATTTCCTAAAAGAAATGGAACAAAAAACTGGTATCAAGGCCATACCCTTTACTGATATCCCTACTAAATTTCCCGATGTATCACCTATGGATTTTTGTGCTTTCGGACTTTTAAAATCTGCATTATCCAAACGTTGTCCCAAAACTCTTACAGGACTCTGGAAAGCTGTTCAGGAGGAATGGGATAGAATACCTCTTCTGACACTTCAAAAGGCATTATTATCCTGGAAATTGCGGTGTCGAAAGATAGTTCAGAATAAGGGATGTCAAATAGAACATTTAAAACACAAGAATTTTATGTAATTTAGTTTTGTGAATACAATATACATCGTCTAAAAAATGTGTGAACAGCCTCTGTATATTGAAACTTAAGAGGTTTAGTAACTTATCAATGCAAATTTTGTTGTAGCAAACTTTCAAAGAGTAAACGGGTATTTCTGTACATACTAGACACGTAATTACGCATTTTGGCGAATTTTGAATGGGAGTGTATTCCAAATTTTTGGGGACACTCTTTACAGGCTTGTGTTCTGTGACTATAGTTTTATTTGTTTAATTATTTGTGAAATATAACACTTGATAAGTCATTTAAAAGCTACTTTAAAATTCTATTTAGAATGCATAACTTTTACAGCTTATATCGTCGTAAGTGATATCAGTAGATCGTGCTGAAAGTGGTTAAATCATCAACCTTGTTTGGTTAGCAAATATGTTAAGTATGCTTGACAGTGGCTAATAATCTTCAGAACCATAATTTAAGCTATAATGCAAACCCTATAGATAGCGAAGAAAATATGAAGCTTCTAACAGTGAATAACAAAATAACCGAAGTCGAATTTGAAGGTTTGCAATAGAAACTTCTCCCCTCCAAACCTTCATTTCCCATCATTACCTCTGACGATGTTCTTCCGCTGTCGAGATAATATTCCATTTGTCGCTTGTCCTCTAAAAAATGAACTCCTAACCGAATCCAACAAACGGCTTGGAACTGATAAAAGACCGTGGAATCGATTCGAAGAGCATTTTTGACAACCTCATTTTGACTTCCCTTACATCAGATGTCCGAATTACATACTATATTCTTGTCTCTGTGTGGAATGTTGCTTTGTATTAGAACAATAAGGAATGAATAAGGAAATGTATTATTCTATCGATATTTCATATTTGTAGCATCTGAAATATTTATCATATTAGCGAGTTGTTAACCGTACCCTAGTATAATATGCATTTGATATGCTACAACTACTGAGCAGCTCTAGAATACATTCATAACCGCTTTCAAAATACACGCATATTTTGTAGCGCTCACTCAAAACTTCATTTATAAATAAGCACTCTCTATAAATTTCCTATGTTTATTACCATTCGTCACAACAAAACCAGTTTTATACTTTCTCATGTAACTGTTTTCTGTTATTTCTCGAAATTTTTATGTGATCCAGGAAGATAGGTGTTACCACTCTTTCTTTCGACCCAGATCGTCCAACCTACCCGAAGTTGAAGACCCAGACCGTCCGACTCGTCCAGAGGACTTAGAGTAACTAGTTGGACGGCCGGAACCTACCCGAAGTTGTAAGGCATCTATTTGGATGGTCGGGACAGTGCCACCCAATTTAGACCGCAACCTAGAGTGGGGGGGGGGGGGGGCAATACCCATAGGGATCGAGGGCGAGCCCAGTGGTTAGCGCGCGGGAATTGCACTCGGTAGACCCGGGTTCAATTCCCTCCGCTGCCAATACTGCAGCCATGTTCACGCGGAGTACGATCAGGTTAAACATGTGGGTCCGTAAGTCCTTCCGAAAGGTTGGTGGTAGGAGAAGGAGGGTACGGTCTCTGTGGATGCCTCCCCAACTGGGTTCCTGTCTAAATTGGGTGGCTCTTCCCGGCCGTCCAAACAATTACCTTACACATTTCTGGTAGTTCGAACGGTCTGGGTCTCAACAACCCATAGGGATCGTAACCTTTTTCGGACCCACATATTTAACGTGTCCGTGCTCCACGTAAACACTGATATAGTTTGGGCAGAGCCGGGGATCGAACTCGGATCTTCCTTGTATAATCCTTATGCCATAACTACTGTTCTATCCCGCCCCCTGGTGTTACTAATCCGAAAATAAAATTAAATAAAACCCAAACAGGTATTAAACAGTCAAACGAATAACAAAAATTTGCAACGCTAAACTCAAAACGCTAATATTAATTATGCATTTGTAAGAATACGAAATACATATGAACAAAATTATAGGGGAATTACAGATTTCGGAAAATAAAAAAGTACTTTCACCAGAAAAGAAAATAATGCAAATAAGGAAAACAATCAGTATCAGCTACAAAGAGTATCATCCACTACAGCATTAACTAGCATACTATTATTAGCATCAACTACAAAGATAAAATCAACGAGTTGTAAATTAATAGAAATTGCTCTACTCTGTTTGCTTCTGGTGAAGAAGGCTCATTTCCCTTTCACTTGTTAACTTCACGTTAATTATTTTCAACATCTTTGAAGGGCTCGTTCTCGGCTCGCACTGCACATAGAGAACTGAAACTCGGCACACAATTTCATCTCGCTGAACATTTTCATCAAATTTTTACATCATTACATTACGTCATTTACGCATGCTATGACCATGTTTTTTCCCATTTCATGTACTTTCTTAACGAATTCTAGTTCATCGTCTGGAGATGAAATGTTCTTCTGGTTCGATCACGTCGATCCATGTATAATACTTCATAGGTTTGAATGTAAATTACATAAGAAAATGAAAACTGAAAAGTAAAAAATAAATTATGAGAAAAAAAAAAGTTTGTCAATTTTCTCCCTTACACAACAGTGCCGCACGGAAAAGTAGAAAATGAATTTTACTCATTCACGAAATTGAACCCAACTGAGGGCGTAGGCAGATTCAATTAAAAAAAAAATACTATATAAATCTTATCATCATCTAAAATTGATGTTATGCAAAATTGTCGAAACTTTTCAGCTGCCTAAACCCTCATTTTTTTTTTTTTTTTACAATTTTGAATAATATCAATGTTGGATAATGATAAGATTGATATTGTTTTGAATTGAATCTGCATATACTCTCAATTTCTTACTTTCCCTGCAATACATGGTAATGTATAGGAAAAGTATTGGAATCATGTCGAAAATTGCAACTCGAGTTTTCGACGGATCTACACGTTTTGGGACCTCTGAAACACGAAAAACTATTTTTAGTGTGACGCCTGTATGTGTCTGTCGGTGCAATGTCTATATCCACTCTAACTTAAGAACTTATCGACCAAATAAATAAAATTGGCATTACGTCTGATTTCAACCAGCAGAAACAAGCACACAACTATAAAGAAGGTCTGTATTTCACTTCTTTAAGTCGTACAAAACTTTAAAAGGCCAGAGCGCTTTCGAGCGTAAATACGCTCTTCATCTGTGGCTACATGGAAATAGAAATGATCGTTCATATATAGACCAGAAAAAGTGACAAATTTGCAGAAATACAATTATCAATAAACTTACGTTTATCTAAGGAGAATACAAAACATTTTGCACAGATTCAAAAAATCGAGCATAAATCACGAAAAGAACAGTAAAAATTTGTCCATTAGCATTAGCTCTATTCGTATTTTCACTTTAGGAAGTATAATTGAAATAAGTATGGGTGGTTGTTCTGCATCGAACTGCTCTAATCATTCTAAAAAGGGTTTTAGGATATTTCGCTTTCTTAGAAACGAAGAAAGAAGAAAGCAATGGCTAATAAATTATTGGATACCCGGTACTGGAGCATACTTGTGCGAGCTAATTTCTACAATATTCTAATTGAAACTTCTTTTTTTATTATAGAATAAGTATTTATTTTAAACACTTATTCTATAATTTCTGTAACTGTAGTATTGAGCCGTATGGGCTTCAATATGCTTGATAAGTCAGCCTGTAGTAGAGGAGCTCTATAGTTATCTTTGACGTCATCCTCTCTGGGATTGGACCTGATTGTCCCCATTTTGTAACATTTTTTGAATTTGAAAATTCTGTAATAAAATTGTAAATTTTTACTGTTCTTTTCGTGATTTATGCTCGATTTTTTGAATCTGTGCAAAATGTTTTGTATTTTTGGATTCTCCTTAGATAAACGTAAGTTTATTGATAATTGTATTTATGCAAATTTGTCACCTTTTCTGGTCTATATATGAACGATCATTCCTATTTCCATGTAGCCACTGATGAAGAGCGTATTTACGCTCGAAAGCGCTCTGGCCTTTTAAAGTTTTGTACGACTTAAAGAAGTGAAATAAAGACCTTCTATTATAGTTGTGTGCTTGTTGTTTCTGCTTATCGACCAAATTTCATAAAATTTTATAGGTAACACTTATGGGTAACACTTATGGGTTACCCTGGTGCTGATTTGATTAGATTTTGGTCCGATTCGAATAAAAGAACTTGCCCTTTTTTTTTAAATTTAATTTTTCCGAAATGGCCCGCAAAAATCGTCAAAAGCTAAAATAAAAGACTACGCTCAAATCCATCAATTAAATGCTTGTTTTATACGTAATTTTTGACTATAAAAAAATAAGACCAACCCCATTACTCTAGGACTGGCCGTTCTCGAGATTTTTCGCATATTTGCCACGACGGTTTTGAGATTACGGTCAGTTACAAATGGAAAACGAAAATTTGTATAAAAGGGCACATTCAGTGTCATTTCAAATTATTATGCGTGTTATTTTGTGCAAATAAACTCAATTGAATGAATTATTGCAAATAAATAAAGCGAAAATGGATTTGAGTCTGTAGGAAAAGTCATGTGCTGGCCAACTCAGATTTTTTTAATTGCTTGTGATTAAAATTTATTTTCTACTTCCGAATGGACTGTTGATAAAATCCTACAAATGTTGTGTAAGGGAGAACACTGAAAAACTTGTCTTTTTTCATAGTTTAGTTGCCTTCGAAATCGGTTGACACATTTAACCAACTATTTATGTTGTTATTGACGAAGTGCTTTATTTTCATATCATTGCTCTGTGCTAGGAGCTGTGATAAAATTTTCTCGCTTTCGGAGTGATGTGCTATATTTGCATCGTTATCTTTTTCTAGCATTAAATAGGGCCTGAATCAAGCTGGGCTTAACGAGAGTGAAAAATCAATTCAAAATTCATTTTTACCATCGTACCCCCCCCCCCCCTCCCCCACCTTGACGTTTGTTATTCTCTCCAACGAAATTATCTATTTCACGCGTACTCTTCCCCCCCCCCCCCCTTCTCATTTGATTTAGCGTCGTAAAACTGTGCATGGATAGAATAATGATTGCTGTATACACTTTATTAAATCTGTATATTTAGCGATAAAGGTGTATATGCATGTGTCGAAATACGGTGAACTGTAGCGGGTATACTATGAAATAAAATGCCCTTTTGCACGATGCTAGAAATTGATCCGATAAATGGACCGTTCAAGTTCTGCATCATAAATAGTCAGTTTACACAAAGAGATTTATATAAATAACTGTTTGTTACTGTCTGGAAGTGTCATGCCAAATTTCAAATAAATAGATCTAAAATTAGCCGAGACAGCCGGTTTAAAAAATTAAATTGGGCGTGGCTCAACTCGACTTTCTCATAACAGAATCCATTTTTTGTAATTTTTTTTTTAATTTTACAAAAAAATTTGAAAAATCGGTATCACGAGTCCAAATGATTACAATTATAGCGTGTTACCCCTCATTTTAAAGGTCTTAATAAAAAAATCTTTCAATTGATACTATACTTGACAATGTACTCTCTCCGGGAGGGGGGGGGGGGGTCATTTTCCTCCCGAGGTGGGCTAATGACGTCAGGAACAAAACAATACATCGCGGCTATTTTTCACAACAATGATGGAAACTATTAAATCGCGTAATCATTGAGCCATAAATAAACTCTTTTATGCATAATTATGTCACATTTTGTCCTATACTATGTTAAGAAAATATAAAATTTTAAATAAATTTCGAAGTTTTCGCTCGAATTAAAAAATATTATATCAAATTCTAAATTTTGAGATAACAAAGCCGGATATAAAGTTTCGTGAAAATTTAGTAATATTTGTGGCCACCATCGCGTACACAAGAAATCGACCACAGACATACAATCAGTACGATATCACTCCAAAAATAGTCAAAACGTGTTCAGGAGGTTTTAAAACATATATTGGCATCAAAATCTCGAAATCGAAAATCTTCGTGAAAACAATATTTTCTCTATACTATCTATACATAGTATAAGAAAGTAAAAATGAAATAAAATAAAATAATAATAAAGCTGAGATAGGGTGGGCCCAGTGGTTAAGGCAGAGGATCGCAGATGGTAGACCAGGATTAAACCTCATCCCGACGCTGCCCAAAACTATCGTCGTCTCTACGAGGAGTATGGGCACTTTAAATCTAGGGGTCCGAAAGCTCATCCGAGAGGTGGCGGGGTAGGGAAAGGTACGGTTCCTGTGGTTTCCACTCCCGTTGTGTTCTGATCTGAATTGTATGACACTGTTCTGTGTTCGTCATGTGTTTCAAAAGTGATATAAATATTTCGGAGTTTCGATTTTCATACAATATATAGTGATATTTGCGTAAAACAGAAACCAAGTAAGTGGATTATAATTCATATGGAATTTTTTTGCGGTCCGAAAATTTACATATGCTGTAACATAATCTTAGTTAGGCGGAAATCTGCTTAGGACGAAAGTAGTTTTAGGTACTGTGTAATCGAGTCAAATAAATGTTAGTGTATTCCCTATACGCTATATAATATTATCTATTAAGGAATGTATTAACTTATCTGAATTGATAAGCTGCTGTAGTTCAAACCCAGTGCCCGTCTCAGAGTTCCCCTTCTATGGATTGCTTTATTTCCAATCACTGGCGACAGATAAGCACCAATCCAGGCCGAGCCAAATGACCGGAACGAATCATTCTTAAGGACTCGAATCAAATATAGTTCCTTCCTCTAATTCTGTTCTAATGAAAGCGAATTCTTTTCCTTGCACCATTCCAACAGATAAAGTCTTTCTGGATTTTTATTTTTTTCTCCAACCCATTTGCCAAATGCAATTTCTATTTACCAAGTTTAGAATTTTTTTTCAATAAAATTTATTAGCCAGGGAGGTCACTCTGGAGTTTTTAGTTTTTTCGCCAACCCGATCGCCAAATACAATTTCTATTTCCCCAAATTTTGAATTTACTTTCAAATAAAATGCATAATAATGTCAGAAGTCGCTCTGAAGTTTTTAGTTTTTTTACGGAAACCTGCTCGCCAAATGCAATTTCTGTCTTTCAAACTTTGAATTTACTTTCAAATAAAATGTAATAATAGTAGGGGTTGCGTTTGCAGTTTTTAGTTTTTTGAAACAACCGGGTCGCCAAGTGTCAACTTTTGAATCTACTTTCAGTAAAATTTTAATAACAATGGAGTTTCGCTCTAAGGTGCTGTGGAGGTTTCAGTTTTTTCGCCAACCCATTCGCCAAATGTAATTTTGTATAAACACACACACACACACAAAATATTTTCTATAAATCCTGTTTTCTAAAATTTTTACGGTTCTAAGAGTGTTCTCTAAATAGAGTCGCACTGTATTTGCGTTCACGCTTAAATTTGTCTCATTTTTTGTTTAGATTACTTAACCCTCAGCACCTTTCATGCATGTTCTAATCCTGCCGCGCTTTCACCTCTGGCGAAATGAGATTTTAGAATGTGTGTGTTATGTTGTTAAATAAATTTGCCCCGGGGGCAGAGGGTTTTTATAGAGGCTTTGTTCCCTTGTCTTTTCTTTGTGGCTTCCGAAAATTGAATTTTCCTATTTCTGTTAAGGAAGTTTTTGTTATGCATTATATTTATACATTTAAAGTGCTGAGTAAAGTGTTCAAATTTATTTACATTTTGTGAATTGCCTCTGAAGTGTGTGGTTGAAGGAAGTGTTCGAGTGAAGATCAAAGGATCCAGCGTTTGGTTTTTTTTGGTAGTAGGGAACTTCTATAATAACACAAGTAAAGTGTCTGTCCAGGTTTTGTCTCATGGACTTTGTCGCATGGAAAATATTGTAACAAAATCTTCGCTCTAACTATAGTTGAAGTATATTATATCGAATTACGACATAACATACGGAAAACGGTATAAAGACACAACGGAAAACGGTATAAAGACATATCTGTGGTTATTTGCTTGGTTTGCATGTTAATATGAATTTTGAAACCTTATACGCAACACACTGTATAACGAAGAAAGCTGTTGGTGAAGATACGATATAGTGAATATTTTAATTTTCCTCGCTAAGGGAAAGCTAAAAATCAGAGCTGATTGGTAGTAAGATTGTGATATATATCATAAATGCCTAAACATTTAAAATTATTTTTAATTTAAATGTAAATATATAAAGTTGAAACTTTTTAAATGTGTTCTGAAATTGAAAAATGTTCATAAGTGAACGAAATGTTAAGAAAGTTAAGTATTTAAACCCTAGAAAAGTGCACAAAGGTTTTTAGATGTACGTTATTTAATATAAACAAATGTTTTAAATTCAAATTACCTGGAAAACGTATAAAAATGTCAGTACTTGTATTATACATAATAAAACAAACCTTATTATACATTTCAGTGATGAAAAAAAAATGAAATTCGGTCACGCCTACAAAACGTCATAAAAACAATCGAAGTTTGTGAAACGACAAATGTTTAGAAACAAGATGGCTGGCATACATATCTTTTAGGCGGACATACATATTTTATAGCTACAAAACCCACCAATAGGGCATTTCCAAAGTTTTTAATTATGATTCTAGTTAATGAAGGTAAAATACCTTCTGACTCAGCGCCTAGCATCGGGGAACCAGTTTTCCGAATTTGAGTTCTCTTTAGCATTTAGTAGCCGAATCGGTGAAAAGCTGTTTTGTGCTGTAGAACGCTAAACTAATCAATTTGATTCTTTTAAATAGTTGTTTATAGAAATCTAATAGTTTTCTTTTTGCAGTTATCATATACTAAGTTACTTGGTGCAGCTATATCATATACTAAGACGTACTTTCAACAGTAACAGCTTCCAGTCGCAACAATTAAGCGTTATTTTTATCGTCACGCTTCAATGCACTTGCAATCTACCGGGTATTGCACTTGAAAGTGCCTTTAAATTCGTAGTGATTGGATATTTTATTTGTCTACTATATTACAAAATATTGAAATATTTTAAAAGCATTTGTTTTTATGAAATTTGTTATAATAGTACTGATTTAGGTACTTCCGAGAGTAACGGGTAAGTAGTATGCAGATTTGATGAATTTTGCTACTAAATGAAATGCAGGTTAATTATTCTTATTTTTATATTGGCAGATATATCCGGTGCTCGTGAGTTTGAAGAGCTTGTAAATTACAGTACTATTTTAAATTATATTGCTCTTTACTTATTAAGTTTATTTAATTTAATTCCCCTAAAGAGAGAAGCATAGCGATCTATACTCTTATTTGATGTGAATAACACCTATGGGACTTCTTTGACGGAAAAAAAGAACGTTACGGAAAATGTAAACACTTTGAACACTTATACCCCGAACTTAACAGATAAAAATGTAAATCATTTTTCTTGTTTTGTCGAAAATAGGACCCAGATATGAATATATAAAAATAATTTCAATATTATAATATTTTGAACTTTTTTTCTTCTCCCCGAAAAAACTTTTGTAGGTCTCCGAGCGAGGTTTTTTTTTTTTTTTTTTTTTTTTTTTTTTTTTTTTTTTTTTTTTTTGTTATGACCCATGTCTACTATGTTTACTAATGAAGAAAATTGCGAAATGATCCTTATTTTTGGAAAATGTAACCGGAATGCCGGTGCAGCTAAACGATTATGCTCATAACGTTTCCTAATGCAAGGCATTCCAATCGTCCGAGTATGTTAATGCTATTTTATTTGGGGGGGGGGGGGGGGGAGAGGACTTCCCTAATATATTCCCTAATATATTCCCTAGTTTTCAGAATTTTTCACAGCTTTTTCTGTCGGACAAACTCATTTTTGTACTAATTTGGCAATGCTCTACAACTTTTAATTGACTTTTTTTCTCTATCTCTAAAAGGGAGTAAGATCCCCTTTTTTTATCTTATATATATATATATATATATATATATATATATATATATATATATATATATATATATATATATATATATATATACATATATATATACATATATATATATATATATATATATATATATATATATATATATATATATATATATATATATATATGCTAGAGATGGGTTTTTTTTGTACATACAGTAGTTTATGCATAATTTTCGATTAAAATCTTTCAATTTTTATTTACACGTGGTAGAAGAGGAATGATTTATGCCGCATGGTAATACAATTTTCTTAATGTATCTTTTTTTCATTTTTTCATTTTTTGATGCCTGTAGTCTGAGTTTAAGCATTTATAGTAATGTACTATTGCTTAATCTGAAACAGGCATTTGTTTGGGTTAATTAGAATTAAATACTCAGACCTGAAGAGGAATTTTATTCTGATTAATCATCGAATTTGGGAAGGTTCTGTTCTTTTCTCTTGTCGGCATTATGGACGTGAATTTGCTTCTATGGTGATGTTAATATTACTTTAATTGTATTTTTATTTTTTTTATTTTTACATAATTCTTATTATTACATTTCAAATATATATATATATATATATATATATATATATATATATATATATATATATATATATATATATATATGAGAATACAATGTAATGAACAGGTATAATTTTGATATCACATTATTTCAGTCCATTTTCCATTCACTTTTGTTACATAGAACATTTTCTCCAATTATGGTATTAATGACCAATCTCAGGTATATATAATACAAGTTAAATAAAAATTCTTCAATTATATATATATATATATATATATATATATAAATATATATATATATATAATATATATATATATATATATATATATATATATATATATATATATAAATTTCCATTCTACCATTTAATTTTCAATTTTAATATTTTATATATATAGTCACTTAGAGATTCATTTCTTAATTTCTTACCCATTAACTAATGTGTTATAACAGTTGTCATGAGGCCCTGCTTCAATCATTTCTTAGCACAGACCCCTCGATTATCTTAATTGGGCTCACCCTATGATGGTTAATGCATTGAGAGTGTGATTTCATTTTCAAGCTGCTTTGTAATGGCTTGTATCAACGTGGTTTTTTTTAATCTATTTTAAGGTTGTTTTGTTAATCATTAAAACGTCTTATCTATTTCGTCCAGCTGTAACTTCCTCACGAAGCTAAAGAAAATATCCTTCGCCATTACCGTGAACAACAGCATGTAACATATCTGTAGTAAGATAATTTATTTGTTGTGAAATGTATGGTAAACTGCGTGTTAATATAAATAATAATTGCTCTGAAATATTGGTGTATCTAAAATATCCGCAAAGTATTGAAGATGCTACTTTCCTAATCTGAGAGGTACTAAAATATTTTTAGAAATATATTTTTTTACTTAGATAAAACTTAATGAAGTTTCCCCCTTTGATTTGCACCAGCAGCTCTTTGGCAATGTTCATAATAATCCAAATCTCTTCATCGCACTGCTTCATTCAATAACTTTAACCATTCTCTTCAAAACAAATGATAATCGTAATCAGTATTGGAAAACGATTTGAAAAACCCTTGCTCATTCAGACATACCCAATATTTCCAACTTCTCTTGTAATGGAATACCATCCATGTTCGGGGGTGGGAGAATGTATGTTTTTTCTTTCGCGACAGCTGGGCGACTTTTTTTACTCGTATAAATAACCTTAACTGTGGAGTCATTTAGCTTGGGACGTCAGTTGAAATTACGGAGCTCGCAAAAAGATTTGCATATGATTGATATTATGTACCGCTACACATCCTGCTTCTCCATTACAGTGTTATCTAAAGTTTAATATCGCGGCATTCTTGTTGGCGTAAGCCTCCTGCTATTTATAAAAAATTCCATTAAATGGTGGTGTTTAAAGATTAGAATTTTCTGACATGATCGATGTAACATATGTTGGATGTTTGCGCATGTTTCATTTGATCTGTTGCTGCCATAAGGCATAACTTACGCAAGGGATACCTCGTGGTTACTTGTACGCGGTCCTGGAATTTTATAACAAATGTCTGAAAATGATGTCGTACAAACGCTAATGATGTCGTACAAACGCTACAAAATTGTATCGCGGCTATTTTGCACTATAATGATTCTTCTTTTTCGACCCAGACCGTCCGACCTACCAGAAAGGTGTAAGGTATCTGTTTAGACGGCCGGGAAGTGCCACCCAATTTAGACCGGAACCCAGTGGGGGAGGCATTCACAGGGACCGTACCCTCCTTCCCCTACCACCAACCTGTCGGAAGGACTTACGGACCCACATGTTTAACGTGATCGTACTCCGCGTGAACACGGCGGCAGTTTGGGCAGCGGCGGGAATCGAACCCAGGACTACCGAGTGCAACCTCCGCGCGCTGACCACAGGGCTACCGCGCCCACGCACTATACTGATTGAAACTGTTAAGTTTCGTGAGTATTGAGTCATAAATAACCCCTTTTAAAAAAATTCTATTTAGTTTTAGATTTTAGCTTGACAAAGCCAGATATAAAGTTTCACGAAAATCCATTATTTGGGGCAGCGATCAAGTGCACAATAAATTGATCACAGACAGACGAACATCATTCTAAAAATAGTCAAAATGTGTTCAGGAAGTCCTGAAACATTGGCATCAAAATCGCGAAATCAAAAAATTTCGTGAAAACAATATTTTCTGTATACTATATTCTATAGTATTAGAAAGTAAAAATGGATTCTGGTATGATAAAGCCCAGTTGAGCCACACTCCGGTTAATTATGTATGTAAAGATAATTTTGGACACCAGTATATTTATTAAAATACATCATATATTTGTATTTTCTGTAAGAATTGCCGATCTTTTAGCTAGAGATTTTAAATAGATCTCTTTCATCATGCATAGGTGTAAGGCAATAGATCATAACTTATCCCGTTGTTGGAAAAATTACAGTTCTCCATAGGGTCTGTATTGGAAAAAAAAATTTTTGCACTATACGCCCCCCCCCCCCCCCCCCCCCATCTTTTTTTTGATCGTAAAACCCCTTTCCGAGGTCTTGACTCCGCTTATGCTTTTATCGTTTCACATTTCTCAGTGAATATTTTTTTTATCAATTTTTATGATTATCCGGAAACACGCCTTAGACTCAATTTCACCATTTTCATTGTTTTGTGTAAAATTAAGTATTGTGTTAGAATATTGCTTTGCCTTCATTTTTTCCTTCTGTAAAATTTATGTTTCAAATTTTATTTTCAGTTGCATTTGGCGAAGCTGGATTCATTAAAGAGCAAAATAACGGAGCTTACTACCATTATACAGCATACTGTTCAGGAAAGAGACAGCCTTGAAAGACAGCTAAATAGGAGTCAGGTATTTCATGTAAATTTTTTTATCACATCTCAAATTTTTCTTTCTGCTTTGTCATTCTTTTATGTATATAGCTAGGGCATTTAATACCGAGGAACTGTAGAAAATAAGTTTCAATCTAACAATTTGCAAATATGAAAATCCGGTAATGCTGAAATACGGATATTTCCGTATCAGTATACTAGTATTTAAATGCCGACAAAATTTGACTGAAATACCGGTATTACGGATCCCGATATTGAATGCCCTAAATACAGTTTACAAAGGCACTGATTTGTCTGTGCACGGATTAAACTGTCGCTTTGGAATCGGGCAACTAAAATGATCCTCCAATTGCTTTACAATCTACCCCTGTCGTCAGTTTATCATATACTAGAACGTATTACCCTGTGTTGCCCAGAACCTAAATTATATAAGAGCCCGCTACCAAAAGTCTGTAAATAAATAAATTACATTTAAAGAAATAACGTGAGATATCAAACGAAAGGACGCATAAAATACCAAATTTTTCATTTTTCCTTTCACTGGGAAAAAGACGGCCAGGTAAAAATATTTTTTTTTTTTTTTTTTTTTTTCGGAAAGAGTTATGAAAGAACAATTCTGAAATAGTTTGCAGGGGTACATCATTCCAACCCAAATACAGGGAAAATAACAGAGGAGTTTTAAGGTAACTATAATATAATAAGAATGTAATAAAATGTTGGGAGGGGAAATTAAAATGAAAAAAAAAGAAAAGAACAGAAAATATTAGAGCAATGTACAAGAGAGATCAGTCATGCTTAAAGCATTGATTATGAAACACTTTTCAACTTCAATGCAATTTTATTTAAACATGTCTAAAATGCAATGTATTCCTCGGTAATGTTTTAAAACTTATCACAATACTACATTAATTTATTATATTTGAAAACTTAAACCTTCATCGAAAAAAATGAACATCATTCAAATGACGGCATTGAAATATAAATTGCCTGGTTTAAACATCTCTAAAATGTGATACATTCCTCGGTAATAATTTTAGAATTATCATAATACTACGATAATTTATTATATTTGAAAACTTCATAGAAAACAACTGAAATTCATTCAAATGACGTCATAGAAAAAATAACACGCCTGGCTCTCTCTATAAAAGCAGCATTTCATTCATAAATAATTTCCCATTCATGGCATTCATCACAATACTATAATAATTTATTTTATTTAAAAATTAAGACCATGAAGCTACAAGTAATTAAACTCTATGCATAAAACTTCATCGAAAAAAATCGTCCTGCTCTTTGTACAATCAATGAATATTTCATTCATATCAGCTATGCAGACTCCATGAACTAAATGATTTTGTGTTAAAGAAATACAGCAATTCTAATATAACTCATTCTACATATTTTGCTGTTTACATTTTACGTAGGTGAAAAATAGGCTTAGTTGTAGAAATAATCAAATTTGGATGATCATTTAAACTCAAATATATTGTCATTGCGTTGTTTCAGTATGTAGATGCACAGAATTAAGGCAAAATTAAAGTGGTTTTAGGACGGATACAACACTCAATATGAATTAAAAAGAACTTTAAAAATCACGATTTTGAGACAAGATGGATGCCATATATCATTTTGAAGTGGGTCACGTGATCTGTTCATATCATGGTCACGTGATCGCTTCATTTAAGAGGTGTTATTATTATTCTAATTTTTATTTAAAAAACTACTGAATATATTTCACTGAATTTTTTTTTTTATATATTTTATGGAACAATTTGAATATTACCTAAAATTTTCGAAGCAAATTGTGGATTTTAAATCCGCTTAAAAACTGTTTGAAAAATTAGGTCCCATAGGGCTCAATGTATTTTAGTTGTGGAAAAAGTAATGCACAAACAATTATCAAAAATTTTTCAGAGATACATCATTTTAACCAAAATACAAAGAAAATAACAGAAGCCCTTCAAGATGATTAGCGAAAAAGGGATACCAAAATGTGAGATATGTGAAACTAAAATAAAATATTCGAGTTGAGTGTTAAAAATAGTATCGAGACTAAGAAAATATACTATTTTTTTATATATTTTTAGTGCACAGGATAAGGGGTGGTGTGGGGTGAAAAAGTAAGCTTTCATTTTTTCTAGTTGTAGAAAAACTAATGATCAAAAGATTATGAAAAATATCAGCGATGCATTATTTCAGCCCAAGTACAGGAAAAATAGCTTGGATGCTTTATGATGATTAAAAAATGAAAATGTGGTACTGAAACATGGGAAGGGAAAATAACAACACAATAAAATATACAAGTAGGGTGTTAAAAAATCGCATGCATCGAGACGAAAATGTAAATATTGAATTTTCATCTTGTAGTCACTAAAAAAGATAGAGTGTGTTAAAAGAACAATATATTTGATTTCTCTTACTTTTAGAAAAAGTAATGAATAAAAATCTGAAGCAATTATAAGATTTATCTCATCCCAACCCAAACAAATAAACAAAAAAAAAATAATAATGTGGGTGTTCCATATTGTGTAGAATAAGGCAGGGTTATAAAATGTTAGGCGGATCGTGAAAATTAAGTAAAACCTATAAAACTATTCGGATGGTGTATAAAAAACCGAGATGAAGACAATAATACTCACTTTTGCCTCTGAGTTTTTGAAAGGGAGTACATTTTTTTAAATATACTGTGTTGCTGAATGAGAATTTAGTTTTTCTCAATGGAAACTTTTAAGACTTATTTTTTCCTGATTTCAGTTGGAGAGGTTACGACTAGCCAGGGAGCAAGAAGAAAGGTTAGATCAGCAAGCTCAAAGGTATGAAGAGAGATTAACAGAACTTCATAGTGTTATAGCAGAATTATCTAAGAAGTTGGAAGCACACAGAGCCAGTGTTATTAAGTATGATTCTTTTAAAATGTGTATTTTTCAGATAAATCTTATTCAGTGCTGTTAAATATAAATGTAATTGCTACAATTGTCTTCAAAATTTATGAAACTGAGTGTTTGTAAAAGTTGTCATGGTGCCATCACCTGGTAAACAGAGAAATTTGGAATATGCAGGGAAATTAAAATTTTTTGCTAGCATTAATTCATTAGCACTTAGAATTTTGTAAATGATGGGCAGGGCTGAAATAATGCTCTACATCATTCGTGTGTTCTAAGTAAATACTTCTATAAAAAAATTCTAAAATTCTTGCTTAAAAGAGTTTAGTGCTTGGTGGTCATTCCATTGTTTACTCTGTGCTCATGAGAGGCAATGACTGCAAAACCATGAGGTAACCATTTTAGGACTTACATACTTGCTAGTGCTTACATAGTTAGATTTATATGCTGTGATCTCATGGTTTTTTTAATCTCGAAAATTAAAAAAAAATCTATGAAAAGAACTTTAGGAAATTAAATAAATAAAAAAACAAAATGAGAAAAAAAATCATTAAATTTTGTAATACCTATGTGGGGGGGCCTTATATGCAGTGCTGTAAATTTAGTTTTAACCCTTCTCCTTACTTCAGGATTACAAATCGAATATTTTGATAATTCATTTTCTTAATGGGGAGCGTCAGTAAATCTTCTGCCCTATCCACGCTTTGTTAACTTTCACAGATCATGTTTTTCACTGAAATTCGGCTCAAACTGTTAAGAAATATTTTCTGAAAGATAAAATGCAATGCTTAGATTATATTAAAACTAAATTTAATACTCAATAAAGTATAGAATATATTTTTTATTTTAATCCAAAATACTTTTGGTGCTGCCATCTATTGTCATAATTGAATTCATACAGGCTATTTTTATTTTTTAATGAACATTTTTAAATATCTATTCCTTCTAATACTGTATTAAATACACCAACAGATCATATATAATAATGCCACAATCACTGAAAGGTAATTTCTTATTCTATGAATTTGATAAGGGGATCTGAATGTATATCGCTGAGGGCAGCAGCTTTGTCTTCAAGTTCCTTTGTCTTTAAGTCCAAGTTCAATTACCTTTCCGTGATTGTGCCGTTATTATATATGATCTGTTGTTGTATTTAATAGCGTATTAGAAGAAATAGACATTTAAAAATGTTAATTAAAAAATAGAAATAGTCGGTATGAATTAAATTACAATAGATGGCAGCACCAAAGATATTTTGGATTAAAATAAAAAAATATATTCTATATTTTATTGAGTATTAAATTTAGTTTTAATATAATCTAAGCATAGTATTTTATCTTTCAGAAAATATTTCGTAACTGTTAGGGCAGAATTTCTGCGAAAAACGTGATCTGTGAAAGTTAATAAAACCAAATAGTTCAGAAGATTTACTGACACTCACCCTTAATTGATGGGTAGCTTCTATTTTTCAAGACTGTTTTGACCCATATATCTCTCTTTTCCTATCTTTTTTTGTATTTTTTATTGTTCCATAAGTGGCCCTAATGTTTGTAGAATCTAATTAGTTGATCTCAGGAACTTTTGCAAATGAATAACACTAGTAGCTTAAAATATATGGTTAATCTTTTACATCAAAGTATAATTATAACATAATACTTCCCCAGAATTTTTGAAGGTGGATGTTTGTTGTGCACTTAGACATTCAAAATGTCATTGCTGTTTTGACCCACATGCTTCAGATCTTCTCTGTCTTTTTTTTCTAATTCTGTAGGTTTTTTAATCATGTATTAGTTCTAAATATTATGAAACAAACAAAAAGTTTTGGAACAGATAAATTTGAATCATTATGTATTAATTGATGATCACCTATTCATTGTACACCTTGAGTTCAATCTTTATGAAACTTGATACTGGCAGCATGGTAAGATTAAATTTGTCAATCTTTATAAAAGTTCATAAAATTTTAATACATAGCAAGTTTTCTAGCTACCATTAATGGAATTCATTGGCTATTCCGTAAAGAAAACTAAAAGTTGGAAACTAGGCCATGGATGCTGGTATCTGCAATAAAAGCATGATCCTGTAGATTGTGGGTTTCACCCACCCCCCCTTTTTGGCAGGGAACTTACTGCAAATGGAAAACTTGTAATTCATATATGAATTTATGTATTAAGAAAGTTGTGGATATATTGTTAACAATATTATATGATGTTGTATAGGGAAGAGGATGAATGCAGTCAACAGTCGGGGGAAGAATCTAGGCAGAGTGAAACTCAGAGCCATTGTACAAGCAATGATAATAATGCTACAGAATCTTGCAGTGAAAGAGGTAATTTTCTTCCACAGTTTTATTTTTATTTTTCCTTTGGTACTTGTATGTATGTGTAATGATGAAAAAAGGATTTGAAATCCATCATTCTCTATCTTCAGAAGAACAACTAGAAGAGCAACAGTTTGATGAATATTTGAGCATTGTGTTTGAAGTGCATTTGACTATCTGAAAATAATCTTATTCGAGTTCTTCTATTTTAAAAGCCACTAGAAAGCACTTAATTTCCTCTAACTTTTCTCCTCAACTTCTTGCAATTCTACAGGTTGAAAATCCGTCTAAAATTGCAACAGTTTGAAGCACCAATTTGTCTGAACTGGATCTAAATATAGAGTTCCCAGTCTGTAGAAAGTCCTGTATTTTGTGTTTTTCCTGTTTAAATACCCTTAGAAATATTTTTTTCTGCCAATGATGTTGTTATTTTCTTTTGAAGGTCTTCCGGAAACTGCTGTAATTCTAGAGAATAAAATGTATCTGTTTATGATACACCTTGTTTGAGACATATCTGAACAAAAAGTTTCCATAGTGCTTACAAATCCATATTTTGTGTTCTTTTTTATAAAGCTTATAAAAATACTTATCATTCCCCAAAAGGTCCTGTAATATTCCTTATTTTCAGCCAACATTCAGAAAATAATTCTGCATATTAAGGAGAAATGTCTTGCTTAAACAATTCCGTAACAAGCAACTACACTCTTGAGTGTATTAAGTGTTTTAATAATATTTAGATAAAACTAAATTCTATTGCATAAATGTAAATATTCAGGGCCGGTTCAAGGATATTTTTCTGTGTGGGCAAAATTGTTTGGGGCCGCCCTTTACACACACACACACACACACACACACACACATATATATATATATATATATATATATAATATGAAAATCCAATGATAGAATAGAGTTATATATAAATTGAGCTACAGCCACGAAACTGAGCATGCAAATTTCGTTTTAAGAGTTATGCAAATGATCAAACTGCCAAAGTCAATGACGTTATAGGGCTCATGCAACGCACATGAGAACGACGTATCGTGCGGCATTTAAAACAACCGAGCTTCTTACGGACAATTGGAACTGGATTTTCTGCTTTAATACTGAAAATTGTGTACAAAGATGCCTTTGAGACGTACTCGACAGCACTACGATCAATTGTCTGATTTTGAAAGAAGTTGCATCATTGACCCAAGGGAAACTGGTTGGTCCAACAGATCAGTCGCCATCTTGGTCGGAGCGATTTGGTAGTTGCTCGGTGATGAAAACAAATCAGAGAAGACCTATGTAACCGCAGCAGAGTCTCAGAACGCCCCAGACAAGCAACTGCTCGAGAGGATCGTGCAGTCAGGAGAGGAGCCACGTCTACTCCAATGGCGTCGCTATTAGCCAATCGAAAGCATTTGGCATCCCCATGCATCCTGTCTCAATATATATCATTCGAAGACGACTGGGTGAAGGTGGTATTAAGTGTCGACGTCCATTAACGCGTCTACCACTTACCCCTCAACATAGGCAGAGTCGCCTGGATTGGTATTTAACTCGGTTGGCCTAGACAGTGTCCGATTAGAGGCATGTTTAGAGACGAATCCCGCGTCTCTCTCAGTACTGATGATTTCTGCATAAGTGTGTGAATAAGATCTGGACTTTTTTCATAATTATACGAGAAAACTATTAAGAGCAAAGTATCTTAGATAGGCAAGAGCAGGAGGGGACCTAACCCCCCTTAGAAACAGGATCACCATCACCTTACGAAAATTAATTAATTTCAATGACCTATCAAATGTTATTCTCATCTAAATTTATAGCTCTAATTAGCGGTTTAGAAAATGTAATGCTTTACATTTATTTCTACATACATATATAATACAGCAATAATTTATAATACATAACTGAATTTTCGACTTTATTTGTAATTTCCCTGCACACAAATAATATATAGGAAAAATATTGATGGGGTCGAAAACTGGAATTTTCGACAGATTAATATACGTTTTGGGCATCCTTTAACCCGAATCAATTATTTTTAAAGGGATGTCTGTGCGTATGTGAGTATAATGTTAGAATGAATGGAATGAAGCGAATAAAATTTATGATTTTAAAGGGCAAAGAACATTCGGAAGGTCGCAAATTTTCGAACTTCTTTTAAATCATGAAAAAAACGACATCCAAAAATATTAAAGAAACAATCATGTTATATGTAAGTTTTCAGTAGAAATCAAATGGAACTTACTTTAGACAACATGAACCGTTCTCGTGCTATTACACGTTTTTCGAATATATGGATAAAAAATGATGCATAAAATTAATAAAAGAGTATTTATACGATATATCTATTATCGACATTCTCGTATATATAGCGCATTTCATTCACGAGGAAAGACAAGTCAATTTTGTTTTGTTCAATAATGCTATAAATTTCTGTTTACGTTAATTAATACACTGCTAATATGATTGTGAAATAAATTCTAGGACGTGGATATAAGCGTTTTTTTTTTTTGTTGTTTGTTTGTTTTTTACGTGAGTAACATCTACGTTTGGGGTTTCTATGTAGGAAAAACGAAGCGATACGAAAAGTGTAAACTCTTTGGCGCTAAAAATAATGATTTCAATATTTAGAACATTTTTCTAGAAAACAAAAAAGTATCTGTCCGAGCGAGTGGTTTCTTTTTTTATTCTTGTTTTCATTTTAAACTATAAAATATAGATATAAATAGCAAACGACAAAAATACGTACTAGGAAATTTAGCATAAAAATCTATATTTGTTATTACGAAAAGCTTTTATAGTTCTCGAGTAAGCAATCGCCTTGCCAAATTGAAGAAGACTGGAAAATTTCTAATTTTCAAATTTGTTACATCTCAAAAATTAAAAAATCTAAACTTGAACAATAAGCATGAATTTGAAGCTCTTTGAAATCCCTACAAGTGTATATAATTGGATCGAACTTACTTTTTTTTTTTTTGAGAGGTGGAGGGGGGGGGGGGGGGGAAGAAAACTTAAACTTTGAAATTTAAAAAAAACATGTTTTTCCATGTTTCAGACTTTCACTCGAAATATCACCGAAAGTATAAAAGATCGATATAATTAGTAAGCGACAAAAATATGTATGCGGAAATTTAGTTTCTACATTTATATGTATATTTAAAAAACCTTTTATAGTTTCCAAGTAATCGTCTTTTGAAAGTTTGAAAGAAGTTTGAAAATCTGATGTTTTTCAAGTTTGTACTGCTTATACCTTAAAAAGTAGAAGTGATAGCCATAAACAATAAGCATGAATTTATTGCTCTTTAAAACTCCTACAATTGTATATAATTGGATTTTAGGTCACTTTCCTGATGTTTGAAGTTTGAAGTATAGTGGTTATAATTTCGATATTTTAACATATCAAAATTATAGCCACTATACTTCAAAATTCAAGTTTTCCTATTGGTGAAAAAGCTGTAATATTTGAAAAGCCACGATTGTTGCAACTCATTTTGGTTACTTACTCTTTTGTGAAATATTGGTACACAACCACAAGATATTTTGTTTTGCTTTAAAAATAATTAGGAAGTAGATGAACATGGGGATTCTAAAGATGTTTAATGATTGGCGAGGTTTGAACAGAATAGGTGGAAATAACGTATTCAAATACGTATTTATGTGCCGCAAGTTTATAGATTAGCTAGAATATAAAATAAGTAAGTTTAATTATTATACCGCAAATCAAGTTAGTAAAATAATCGAATATATTAAAATGGAGTCTATTGTCGGAATTTTCAGATGAAATCAGGGCGAAAACTAAAAGCGCTAGCTATCTATAAATAGTTAGCTAGTAATTTATATTGCTTTGCAAGCCTGTAAATGAAACAAATAAATCTGAAGAAATCGAATAAACTTATTGAACTTTAAGGGAATTTTATCTTACCAATATATAATTCACTTAAAACAATTTCAGCTCCATTGAACTGGAGCCACCGCCGATTATATTTTCCTGAATTTATCAGGAGTCAGAAGTAACTTACTGCACTGCATGTAGGGCCGGCCATGAAAGTTGCCCTCACCATTATTTTTCTAATAAAATTTGAATTTCGAATTACATGAATCTTATGAATTATTTGTACATTTTACAGTGATACATTATAAACAAATCAAACAAATGATCTCATGAACAAATTAGGAAAGGTGAGAGATAAAGGAAAAGCATTTCAATCCCTAAAAAGCAAATATATAATATAACAGGACAATTCAGAATTTTACAGGTTATTATCAGCAATTTATTTAAATAGCTAATATTTAAATACTAGATTAAAAACACAAAAACATTTTAATTTATTGCGTTTCTGATTTCGCAGATAAAAACCTGAAATCCTATTTCGAAGCTGTTTGTTATTGTCCATTGTAGCCCCTCTGAAATCTGATTCAAATCCTGTAGGGACACAGATACAGAATAATGGAATACTAGCCAAATTACAAGAAAGTTTTACGCCTTGACGAATTTAACAGTTGTTTTTATCAATGGAACGAATTACTCAGCGTTGACTCGGGCGTAAATAAACCCCCGCTACTTAAATAATACATTTACAGTTAACACTACTCAATTTTCTTTAAATCTTAAACCGACGACAAATTACCAGTACGCTATCCGCAAAGTAAAAAGAAAATACAGGCTCTCCGTAATGCAAAAAATAAATGAATGAAAGATTAATAACCTGTAGGAGATGAACGTGGCATTAGATCGTTACGGTAGCTGTTAAATCGTATGGGTAGCTGTTAGATCATATCGATGACTGGAGGTTCTGTAACTGTTAAATCGCGAATATAGCTGCTAGATCATATCGGTAGTTAGAGATTAACTGATTTTAGAATTTAAAAATTTCTTTAAAAATCTAATTTAAATTTTTAAAAAGGCCTTCGAGATGCATTAGTTCAGGTATAGATGCGACTGTGTTGAAGCTTATGGCAGCTTAATGTGTGGCCGGAGATGCGACTGTGTGAAAAAATTCAGTGCGGTAGATATCGCGCGGTACTGGGGACAGACAAACAGACAGATTCTTCTTTTTATTAGAGATTCACTGGGGGTGAAGACGATAGAAATGGAATGTTTACAATATTCCTGAGTTTGGGACAAGTGAATGAAAATAAATAAAAAAATATTAGAAGATACAAAACCTAATCCAAAGTCACGAAAAATACTTAGAATAGAAAAGGGGGATAACAATTAGGAAGGAAAGGGGAAGGGGAGTAAAAATAAAAAAATATTCTATTTTTCTGCCAAAAGATAAAATGCATCACAAAACTAAGAGGGGGGGGGGGGAGATCATATTTGCAATTATTGAGGACAAAGCGGTAAAAAACTCAATATTTTTTTAGTAATTTTGTAAAAGATAATAAACGAAAACATATGGAAAGAATTTAGAGATACATTGGCCCACAGGGAAATAGCCAAATGCTTCTAAATTTATTCAAAAACAGGGGGGAAGGGGGGGAGAATTTAAAAAATGTGAATTTCGAGTGGGGTAATAAATAATTTCCATTCGTTGGAAAAGAGGAGAGTCAGTATTTCATTTTATTCTGGGTTTTGAAAAAAAAATGGACAAAGCAATACCGCATATCATACAATAAAACTTTATATAAGAATAATAATAACTCGAATGTTTTAAGTTGACTAGAACATGGGGATAGGGGTAATGAATTGTTTGAGTAGAAATAAAAAAAAATCATAATATCATAATGTATATTACAAATTTTAAGATTGTTTACTTAACATTTTACCTAAAAGTGTATTGCACTATAATTATAACTAAAAGTGTAATTATGCAAAATTAAAATAATATTTACAGATTATTGAACGTATATCTAGACAGAAATTTGTATGCATGAACAAAAGAATCTGTCAAATTCGCAGACTGGGTCTATAGAATAAATTTATTTATTTATAAAACAGCTCTAACAATTTAGAAACAACTTTTCCACTTTTATGCAAATATTCATAAAGGAATATTTTGCTTCGCAAAAACCTTTTATACCATTTCTTTTTCTTTCATTTTGCAATGAAACTAAAAAAATTACAAAATTAAGATCATTTTACACCATTGCTTAATTATTTGCGATTGCGTCTGAAGATTTTTCATAGAACAGCCATGGGGCCTATAGATATTATTTTGGATAAAAACGTGAAAAAATTATTCTTTTATCAGTATTATTCTGGGGCTAATGCCATAGACTAAATTCAGCATCAAATTTATTTTATTTGTTAAAACACATTAAAAATCAACAAAAGACATAGTCAATTAAGAATTTTTACGAAAATATTTTAAATAATTGAAAAAAAAAGTTACCCGAATACTTAAAAGAAGCCATATTTCACGAAGATGAATTTGTGAATCTTGCACAGCAGCATCATAACACAACACTCTGAATACCAAGAAGTAACTTTTTACTTCTAGTCACTGTGTTATCTGCAACTGCAATGGCCTCCTGCTAGGCTCAATGCCCAAATGAGCTAAAATGGTAGATGACCAAAATAATGACCATCTGGACTAATCTTCTCCCTCCCGTCCTTTTAGAAGTGCGATCATAGAGACCGCATCCATGTGTTTACAATTTGAATTTGGAAGCAGGAACAAATTCTGAGAATTTGCCCCTTGGATTTTTTGCAGTGTTTGGGGAACAAGGTCATCAGCCTCAGGGAATGCAGGCTGCACCCAGCTGCAAGTTGTATAAAATCTAGTAATCTCTTAAGTGTTTGAGCTTAGTACTTTCAAGCAGAACTATACATTGCTTCAAAAAAGACATAATTTTGGGAGAAAAACGATTTTTTTTTATCCTTTTAATGTTTTAATACTATCTAAAAGAGTACATTAATTCATTTACATTAAAGTGGAACAAAATTGGTTCAATTTCAATTTTTTTTTTAATACGACCACAAAAGTCATTCTTACTACACATAATTTCACTTCCAAATGGCCGCCCCTAATTCGGCCGCCGTGGGCAATTGCCCACGCCGCCCACGCCTTAAACCGGGCCTGTAAATATTGAAAGTTAAGAGGATACTTTCCCTCCATCTGCTTGTTTCATTTTCTCTGTCATCATATTGCAAAAAGTTCTAAACTTTCATCTCGTTTATTTATTATTATTATTATATCTCTAATATTTTTGTAAAATGGATACATTGCTTTTCAGTAAATGTTAGAAATACTTCTAATTATAAGAAAAAAAATATTTATACTTCTCGGGATCTGTGCTTGGGAAGAAACACTGGGAAAAAAATTGCAAAAACTGAAACGCTAGAGACTTAGGACTTTTTCCATAGGTTAGTATGAAAAAAAGTGTGTTAGTGTTCACTAGAAGGGGAGGGGATGGTTGATTTCCTCTTTAGTAGCATGTTATTGTAAAACAAAACTTTAATGTAGTATTTATAATTTCAGTTCTAAATGTATATATGGAGCACATTTGATCTTATAAGTGTGTTCTGAGTCAGATTGAGAAAAATGGATTTTTCTTTATCTGACAAAACATAGTTTAAACAAAAAAAGAAAAAGTATTTTAAACCAATGGATTTTAAACAGCCAATCTTACTTCTGAGTCCTTATAAAGTGCTATAAAAAGCTCCTTTTTTTAAAGTTTTGCATATAAAATGAGAAATGGAATATGAATCAGTTTTTTCTAATCGCTGTTTCTGAATTGGTAGACAGAATACTTTTGAAAAAATATGAAAAAATTTCTTGAAAAACATTATTAATAATTTTGTAAATTTGTTTCTATTAATTGCTTTATTTTTATGCAAATGAAAATTTCTCAAAGAGTTAATATTGCATCAGATTAAATTAATTACATATTAAGATTTTTTTTAGTTCAAAATTCAAAATTCACCACCTTGATCTCAATAAAATTATAATTATGTGTAAATCACCAAAATTGATTAAAGCATTTCGGGGTAACATGTTCAGATACAATTTGAGTTGATTTGACACAATTTGATTTCCCGTTTTGAGTTGCTACCATGGAAGCTCTGTTCACTCAAATAAACACTATTAATTTGTTACGAATTATATTTAGTTTATTTTTAAAATGAAATTACTATCAGAACATTGGTAACTTTTACTTTCACATACTATTGTATAGATAAAATATTATTTTATGAAAATTTTTGAATTCAAGATCTTAAAAATATATTGTGTAGATTGGATCAAATAAAAACAACTTGAGCAAATAAAAACTTTTATAATGCTTCTTTCAATAATACTTTCATTAAAATAATTTTATGACTATCCAGTTCTTTATTTTATTAAAAAAAAAATAATTACTTTACTTAGTATCTGTATTTACTCAAATAATCTTAAAGCATTTTATCTAAATATGTTCGACTTTAAATAAATTTATATCTATTATATAATCCACAACATGACTTTTATTTGATTAGTTATATATTTGTAAGAAATATTGTACATAAATCAGAATTTAAAATTTTTTATTATTGTTCATTTTTAGAGCTTTCAAGGTATGGTGGTGAAGAAGATTCTCGTAATGAAGTTTCTCGAACTATTCTTCAGGAGGGAGAGGAAGCCAGCAGTGGGCTTGGTGATAATGAAAGTTCTGAAGATCGGCCTTTACAAGTTAGTATCAATAACCTACACTATTAAAACGATCCCAATCGTGTGTGTGTCAGTCTGTGTGCCTGAAGATTTACAATGTTAATAATAAATATGGAAAAAAGAGGTATGACAGATACAGACCTTGAAACGAAATTTGACAAAATGGAAATGAAATGGGGGAAAAAAAATAGATTTTTAATTATTTGCAATAAACAGTCTTGATTTATGGGGGATTGGAGTTAAAATGCAAATTATTGCTGTACAATAATGTAATTTGTCTTAAATGGAAGACAGTTCTTGGGATGAAACTTATATCAAAGTGAAAATAAAAGAAAAATTAATAGATTTTTAATTTTTTTGTAATTAATTGGCATCCTTTTTTTTCAATCTGTGCCATTTTATAAAATCAATTTTAGTGGATCAAAGTTAATATACAGTGCTACGAATGCCAGACAAAGAGGTGTGCTTGCAACAACTATTTAATTAAGTGAAAATTAGAATTTCCCCCCTGATGATTTCAGTTAAAGAGGACTTTCTAAGGCAGTTAATTAAATTTGTAGGGCGGCATATATTACAGTGGCGCACCCAGAATATTCCTAAGGGGGGGGCCATTGGTGCACAAAATTTTTATGAAAGAGGATGACTCCTCGATAAATTTTCCGAGAAAAAATGATCAGAGGCCATATCAATTAACAAGGCGGTTGTCTTTTTTTGTACATTTATTTTTATCAAATTACTAACAATTCTTTAGTGCAGTGCAAGAGAATTGAATGATTAGAAGAAGTAGTAGTAGATATTTATACAAAACAACACAAATTAAGAAATAGATGAAGATAAAATTATTTGTTCTGGTCTGCTTATACTGTATACTTGTTTTCAACCACTCTCTCATGATTACATATTGTTATATTATTCAATTATGATCTATACATATTTATAAAACGAAGTCCAGCCTCCTGTTTTTCTTTGTAGCCAGAGCATTAATTATCTGGTCTGGATCAATTTCCACTTCACGGTGAATGTTCATTGACGCCAGTCCATTCAGTCTGGTTTCACTCATACTGTTTCTCAAGTAAGTTTTCAACCTCTTCATTGTGGAGAATGACCTCTCAGCACTGCTTGTTGATACTGGGAGGGTGGCATACACTTTTAAAAGTTCAAACACAGTTGGAAAAGTCCTTTGGTCACAAAAGTTAAGCAGTTCGATTGGGCTTTTAGTTTTCTTGTTCAATGCAGAGACCTTCATGTACCACAGATGTAGTTCAGCTTTTAGAGTATTATCTGATCTAGGTCCTAAATCATCTGCAAATTTCCTTGATAAGGCAACAAATCTCTCGTTTTCTTCCAGTGTCGGCTGCCTTCCATTCGGAATGACAGATGCAAAACTTTGTAGAAATTCCTTATGTTTGAGAAATTTTTCATGGAGGTGAGTGATGAAATTATCAATCCATGGAATGAAAATAGAAAGTCTGTAGTATTCTTCAGGAGTCTGTACGTTGAAATTTGATCTATAAATTTGTCTGGTGGCACGGCGTGGTAGAGTAATGTTTTCTCCATGCTGTTCCAGCTTCTTAACAGCTTGTTCAAACAGATGGTGAAACTCGTTCTCTGCGTTCTCTCGAATTATAGATATAGCTTTCAAAACGTCTTCTACGTCACTCACAGCAGTTGCCAGATCAAGGTTAACTTCCTGCAGCTTTTCACTCAGACGAACACTGTAGCTGAGTAATCTGTCAGCTAAAACAAGTGCTATGACAAACTGTGATGTTAACATTGAACATAACAAGGTATGAGCCTCTGTTGATGTCTCCTTGTCATTCTAGGTAGTAATCTCCTCCAGAGCCTCGATTACTTGATCAAACAATGAAACCATAACTGTGACGGCATCATGTCTCTCCACCCAACGAGTAGGGCATAATTTCTTCAGTTTTTTGGCACTGATTTCTGTCTCTCCCTGATTAGCTGCATTAATTTTGCTGGTGAGAACAAGGTTTCGTTTTGGTGTGTTGAAAAAACTAGAGATTTTCCCTATTATTCCAAAGCTGTTTCGGATATCCGGAACTCTAGATGAATAAGTTATGGCTAAGTTCAAACAGTGTGATGCACAATGAACGTAGGGGGCTTTGGGGTGTTGCTCATATATAATTGCTTGGGCGCCATTGTACTCTCCACTCATTGCAGAAGCTCCATCGAACCCTTGTCCACGGAGGAAAGACGTATCAATGTTGCAGTCTGCAAGGCCTTTAAGAATAGCATCTGCAATTGCTCGACCTGTAGTTTCAGTCAGGGGCACAAACTTAAGGAAGTTCTCCACTATCTTAAATTCAATTTTATACTTATCATTTGTTTCAAACCGTTTCAAATAACGAACGCAAAGTGTCATTTGCTCTACCGTTGCAATATCTGTGGTTTCGTCACATAAAACCGCAAAACATTTGGCCTCATTCACCTCAGTTGCTATGTGCTTCACAATGGAATCATTGCATGCTGAAATAATCTCATTTTGTATATTCCAACTTATGTAAGTTGCATTTTTTGCACAACCTTGTAGATGAGTTTTCAGTATTTCTTCTCCTGCATCAACTCGGAGTCGCAAAAGGGCTCTAAAATTTCCTTCGCATTGGCATGGTTCTGACAATACGTCCAAATCCTCACAGTCTCTATGCCCTCTCATGGCCAGCCCTTGCCTTCCACAAAAAATCACTGTTTTGATAATAGGTTTAAGAATAGCCCTATTCTGCAAAACTTGTTTTTGCTTTCCTCTGTCCATTACTTGATCCACAGGAACCGTTTTTCCTTCCGTGACCCTTAAGAACTCATCGGCTTTGAGAACTGAATCCTTATGATAGAAAAAATTTTCATGTTGACAGAACTTCTCTAAGGCCTTCTTCCAATTATTAAATCCTTTTGAAACAAGTTGACCTGTAGCTTGTGTGGATCTTAAACCAACTTCATGGGGTGCAAAGAGAACACAAAATTTGCAATAGGCACTGTCCTCTGCCTTTGAGTAAGCTAGCCAGTTATGCTTACTCAACCAAGATGAGCAGAACTTCCGAGTGTGGTGAGGTTTTCCTTGACTTGATACAGCACTAGTGACAGTAGCAGGAAAACTGTAATTTGCATATGGTTCCCAAAGATTTTTTAGCGCTGTTATCCTATCTTCATCTGTGAGGTTAGATTTCTTGACATAATTAAAAATATCTGCAGCCAGAATTTCTATTTCAACTGTGTTTGGTATTGTGTTTTGTCCTACCTTTACCTCCTCACAAGCGTTTGAAGACAGCCCGGGGTCACGGCTGTTGCTTGCTTCGACTGCAGCCTCATCAATGTAACAAGAGCTCAGGGAAACGTCGTTGGGAACGTCACTATTTGCAATCTTACTTTTTTTTTAAAATAATTTCCCAGTGTCTGTTGGCCTAGCCCTTTTCGTTTTTCACTCATTGTCTTTTTTTTTTACCTTGCTCCTCAGTTATTCAAGAACAAAATTTGCTATATAGCCGAAATACGCACATAAACACACACACTGATCGTTAAAGATGCATTTCACTGTAAGATCAGTTGAAAGTTCAGGACCATTATTAAATTCAGCTATTCACCACGCAGGCCCTCGTTCCGAAACTACCAATTCACTGTTATCACCTTGTGTCGTAACGTCGCACTTTATTTCAACTCACAGCAACACTTAATTCGCGAAGCGTTGGCACGATCTATTTATTCACTTCCACAATTTTCTCACTGGGTAAACGAAATCCTCGAGTTTTCGAGCGAACAGCCGCTTCCCCCATAGAGTTTCGTCCAGAACAGAGCACCAGGCGCGTTTGGGTCACGTGATTTTGGACGAGTCCATTAGTTAAATTCAATCACAGGTAGAAACGTCTTAAGAAGAACGGGTTTCCAGAATTGGCGCCTTTAGTGCGAATTAATTTATAATTTGTACAGTACGATAAAGAGCTTTATATGTATAATTACATTCAGTGTAAGTGTTGGGATATGCTGGAATTGTTTTCTTCACAATGATTAAAATTATTTATTACAATAATGGTTGCAAATGTTTTTTTTTTATACTTTCTCGAAGGCAGACCTAGTTCTCTCTTGTGCTGACAGCACCCTTCGCGTTTTGCTTTGTCAGCCCAAGGGGGGGGCCAGGGCCCCCTCGGCCCCCCCCCCCCCCCCGTGGGTGCGCCACTGATATATTATAAATGTATTTTCAGTTCTATCAGTGTTTGTTAGCCGTAGCTGATAAAAAAAACGTGACTGCTTCTTGTAGACACTTCCGCTAGAGAGAGATTTTCCTTATTTTACTTTCAAAACTCAATATTAAAGAGAATGGTATGATACAAATGATCACTTCTTTTCAATTCATATATCAAATAAAGCTAGCAATGAGTAAGTATATTAGAGTGTTATACATCTTAAATTAGAATGTCATAATGATTGCTGTGTGATACTTTACATGAATACATTTAATAATAGTAATACAACCAGCATCTTTCTTAAATACTTTGATTTTATATATGAATAAATTTGAAATGAAAGACTGATCTCAAACAATCGTGTAACATTTAAAATAATGGTTAGAATCAAAGCATCCACTTAGGCTGAGTATGAATAAAAATAATAATAATAATGAGCTTTAAATTATTGCAGCATTTGAATAAATAACCTTTTTAGTTTGAAACATATCACTAGGATTACAGGTTGAAAATTGTGTTCACTCGCTTGCTATTAGCAAGCTCATTTTTCCACTGGCCTATCAAATCTTATAGGTGAGTAAGTACAAAGTTTGAAAATTTTTACTGGCATGTGGTTGTTTCAACGAAATTTCAACCTCTAAAAGTTATGTACTCATTGCCAGCATTAATTTGATATTTGGATTCTAAAGATGCAATCATTTCCAGCATCAATCATCTCCTGTAGCTGCTCTACACCCTTTGGGTTAGCTGGATGGTCTGGGTAATAAATCATTATCAGTAAAAGGCCAAAATTAGTAGCAAATAAATACCTCCCTTTGTTTGTTCCCCCATTTTTTTTGCTTCTGTATTAAGCTATTTGCCTTAAATTCCAGATGTAGACTTTATTCTTTATCTACCTAATCAAGAACAGATATAATTTTATTATATCTATAATATGTATATTTAAATTCATCAACCTGCAGGATCGAATCAATTAAAACCCTGTTTCTAATACAAAATTTGTTTTCTTTTCAACTTGTCCCCAAAAGGAGAAACCTTAAATTGTTTGTTAAAAAGATTTAAATACTAGGGGACTCTTCCCCTGTTTGCTGTACTAATTTTTGCTGTTTTTTATGTGTACACATCAAACGCTCAAGCAATAAGCATTCTATTGTCTCCAAATTTGTTTTAAGATTTGCCAATTTTCAGAAATAAAAATTTAATTAGATCACTATGAAGTATATTGCATGATCTTAAGCATTCCTATATAGTTTATGTTGTGTCCTCATGAATTTTATTTTATCTCATAAAGTTAGTTTTTTTTTGTATTGAAACTCATACAAAAGTCTTTGTTAACACCATGTTCATCAAATATGATTTTTAATATAGGGGGGGAAATATGGTATATATATATATGTATATGTGTCCACAATTTTTTTTGTGTAGTGTTCTTCTCATATGACAACTCATGCAGAAACCTCTGATAATAAAACAAACTCCATCAATTTTAACATTGTTGAAATACTGTCCCAGGATCAATTTTTTAATATTTAAGTAAAATAAATCATTGTGTTTTATTTTAAATGTCAAGTAAGTTCTCAAAGACTTTCCAATATATTTGAAAATTCACTTATCAAATACAAATATTTTGACTTTTACAGAATGGCCGAGACAGAGAAATTGAAGAATTTCAAGAGAATCGAGCAACATCATGCCATAGTTTGCAGATATCTCAACTTCAAGAAGAAGTCATAGTTTTAAGAGCAGAAAATGCTGCCTTACAAGATCAACTTGGTCGTCAGGAATCTGAACTCAACCGAACACGGGCTGCTCTTGCTAGTTGTAGAGAAGAAAGAGATAGGTGTCAAAGAAGGGTTAGTGATTTAGTTTTGTTACATTCTAATATTAGAGAAGTTTTCTTGTTAATACTAAAGAATAAATTTTTCATAATACTTTAATTTTATCCTGCATCATTGAGTGATTTTTAGTCACTTTGAATCATTTCATTCTAATTTTACCTTTAAATTAGTTACGTAATTTGCCTGTACAGGGCATTCCCCAAATTTGAAAAAAATTTCAAATGTTTTGGAATGCTCTATATAGACTTGTTCTATGACAAGAAACCGTTGCAGCCTTATGTAGGCGAAGCTATATTTTTGTGAAATTTGAAGCTGGGTACATTGCATGATTGAACTGAATTACTCAATTCCCTTAGAGGTTCACAAAATTATGGCTTATAGCAAATTTCTTATTGACATTGTAGATATTGGTTATTTCATGCTGATGACCACATAATAAGTACGAAACCAGTCCATGGATGCTGTTTTCTGCAGTGAGAGCATTTTCGTATGAATTATATTTTACTAAACTCTATGGAAACCAACAAATTTAGACTTACTACTCAGCTGACTTCAAATTTCTTTAAGAAAGATTGAGCTTAAGTTGCAGTGGTCAAGTGTTCACAAAATTCATATTCAGAGAACTTATCTATAGAGGGCATTTCTATATTAGGATTGCACTCTCACTGCAGATAACAGAATTTCTCTGCATTTGGAGCATGAGCCTAACTTTTGGAATACCCCCTGTAAGCAAATTTTGTGACTATAAAATTTCAGAAGGTATTTGTAAATATTTGCAACTTAAACTGTTTCGTGTGTTTTGCGATTGCTAATGTACTTTATCATTGTGAAAAGTTTACAAATGTTTTTTTTTTATATATTCGTACAGGTTCGAGAATTGCAGTCCAAACTTGTTAGTCTACAATCTCAAAGCTCACAGGGTTCTCAGACTGGCAGTTCTCCAACTCGTAGTAAAAGTCCTCATATTAATCCTACTACTGGTGAAAGAACGCCTACATCCAGGGAAGATGTTCCCATAGCCAAAATGGCTGAGCGAGTCAGGCTAAAGAAAGTGGAAAGTGGAGATAGACATATATTAGGTTCCGAGATATCAAGTCTAGGGGTAATTATCTACCAATTTAAGTTTTTTAGTAAATTAATTATTTATTTAATTGTGGTTTTTTTAACTATTTACTATGTTATTGTTGTTTCTATTTTCTGGTCTGGGTGATCGAAAAGTCGCACATACAAAATTTTAAAATCATATTATGTACCAAGAAATTGAAACAGTAGATTTGTTTTCACTTAGGTAGTACTGATGTACCTTCAAAAATATATTAGCAATATCGTCTTTTGTTTACAATTCTTCAGACGGTATTTTCAGTCCTATTTTTTATCAATAGAAGAACATGGTGTTTTCCCTTTACGAAATAATTTTTAACTTTGAACAGTTTTCTTGCCATTCTTATGCGAGCATCGTTGAAGAGTTTCAGAAAAAATATATTCATAATTCAACAGGTTAGGAAAGTGTTTTTGAGGAACTGGATCAAAGTGAGAATGAGCAGGCCTCCCATTTTAACTTGGAATACAGTGTCTGAAATAGAGACTGTTTTATTGAAACTCTTCAATAACATTCTTATAAGAATATCTAGTAGAGAAATATTGCTTTGAAATAAAAATAGTTCCACTTTGGGAAAACACCACGATCTTCAATTGATAACAGTAATTGTCATCTGATATAATAAATACAACAGATGATATGTTTGATATTTTAAGGTATATTAGTGCCACCTTGCTAAAAAGTTCTATTTTAATTTCTCGGAACACTATATGATTTAAAAATTTTATGTGCATTTTTGGATCATCCTATATATGAAATAGCATTTCTGTTCAGTTATTTATAAATCCTAAAACTGAATACTTTTTATGTTTTAGAATAAAGGAAAAACATAAATTTGTACACCTCAATGAAAAAATAATTTATTTTAGCATATTGCTATCTTGCTCAAAATAATCTCATTGATATTTTCATTCAAAATTACATAAACTATAATTTGGTTTATTAAATACAGTTAATTATTCTATAACTTTTTGACTGTATAACTACTTTAATTACAAATATAGCCATGCATTTCTTAGACACTGCATGGTACAACATGTGTGTTTAGGAAATTTTCTTTGTGAAGGTTGAAGATGTTTATAAGTGATAATAGAGATTTTTAAAGTTGACAAAATTGAGACATAAAATCTCAAGATTTTGGATGCAGTAGCAGTTATGACAAATCCTGAATCAAGAGCCATAAATCAGTCAATGAAATGAATCGAACTGAATTGAAGTTGCCAATGGCACATGTGAAATGAATCTGTCACTGATAAAACAAAGTTATTTGATAATGTTTATTATAATCATCATGGAGCAACTTATCGAATGACTTTGTTATTGACTTTGATTAATTTCTGAATCCCAGAGAATCTGGTTTGCATTTATATAAGTTATTCCCTTTCACAGCACCATATTTAAATTATCAATATTTTTTATTGACCATTTTTTAATTATACCGTTTTTATTGTAAAAATTTCTTCTCCTCATTGTGATTAGTATATTCATCAAATTTGAGAGTATTTTGTTCACTGGTACTCTGTACAAATTTCTATTAATATGGTTAATGCTGATATTAATCATCCTTTACATTTTAGTTACTAATACACTAAAACTACTCTTGAACTTAATATTAATTAGTTCCTATTTTTCAGCTGTCTTCAACCAAAATGGCTGAGCATTTGGCTCAGAACGTGCATGAAGAATCTCATGCTCAAGAAATTTTCCAAACTTTGTTTTCAACTGGTTCTCCTGTTCCTGAAAATAAAATAAGAGAATTTGAGGTTGAGATGGAACGTCTAAATAGCCGAATTGAACATCTTAAATCTCAAAATGACTTGCTTAATTTAACGCTTGAAGAAAGCAAATGCCAGTGTGACAGACTCAGTGTTCTTATAGGAAGATATGAATCAAATAATACTGCTCTGCAGCTTGCGTTATCTTATAGTGATCAAGCCATAGAAACTTTTGAAGTTCTTTTAGCTTTATTAGAATCTGAGCAGGACCAAATTAGAGCTAATTGCAAAGCTGTTGGACTAGGTGAGTATATGTGGATTAAAAAAGTTGTTTAATCATTCATTTGCTATTTTTTTCTGCAGTTCTTAGTACAGTAAAAGCCCAGTATAGTGCAGTTGTTGGGGGACATACATTATAGTTTAACACCAGTATATTGGATACACTATAATGATAATTTTTTTTTCAGAAGACATAATCTTCACCGATCTTCTAGAGTTATATATATATATATATATATATATATATAAATTAGAATATGGATTAATAACTAATACCAAGTAATTAATGACAAAATATTAAAACAATAAAATAACCAAAACAGTTAAAACATGGGCACCATGCCGAAAAAAAGAAATGAACAGCACTAGGCTTGAGTTATGTCTGGATCCATGGTATATCAGGCTTCTACTGTATTTTAAACATTTTATTAATGCTTGAACTCATTGTATTTGCAATTGCTAATAAATTTTAATATGAAACTAATATATCTTCATATTCACAGAACTTGTTGAAAAGGGACATTCCTAAAGCTAGGATTGTGATGCCATTGCAGATATTAGACTTTGAATATCTCTGAAAATATTTTTTTTAGATATATTTATGTCAGATAGCTAATTTTAGTATTCCGAGGAAATGGTGTATTTTTTTTATTTTTTTGTCGGCTTTGCATTATCTGTATTGCTGATCTTATGGGATATTCTTTTGTTTACTTCAAATATTTACTTAATGTCACTTTATACGTGTGTATTTTAGTTTGCTTTTAATTATCAGTATAGAATTAGATTATTTTACTAGTGTACTTATGATGAAGATTTCACCAAAACTTTTTTAGTTTTACAGAGTTCTTTCCATTTTCTTTTTATTTTACCCTCACTGTACTTTATACTTTAATTTTTGTCATGGTGATAAATTTCATACCACCAAAAAGGCAGTATGCATTGGAAGTTGAAGTGCCATTAAGGTTGGATATATAAAATATAATCAAAGTAAAAAGCCATTTTCAAATAAAATATCAATCCTCAATATTGATTCTAAAGTAGTCTTATTGTATATTAAAATTGGAGTAGGATCATTGCATCTTGATGCTCAATATTTTTCTATTTCCCATTATGGATGTTATTATTAATTAGCATTTTCCTCTTAAGCAATGTGCACAGTAAAATTAGTCCTGTCTTGTAGTGATGATTAATTGTAAAATTAAAAAAAGAAATAAAACAAATTACATTATTACTGATCTTCAATATGATTTATAGTCAAATCAGAAGATGAAAATCAAGAAAAGATTATGGAGCTTCTGAAAGAATCCCAAGAAAATCGAAAATCAGCAGAAAATGTTGCTAAACATTTCTTGCAGAAGCTCGATAGAAGTTATGGGATTACATCTCGAGTTGCAGGTTGCCATATTAGTCCATGGGAAGATTTATCCTCCCATAGCCATACTACCAGGTTTGACAATTTATATTCTATAAATCAATATATATATATATATATATATATATATATATATTTTTATCTTGTAATTATATTATTATGTGTTTTGTAGTTTGGTATAAAAATTTACATTTGTTGTAATTATTCAAGGTTTACATTTTGTTGGTATTTAGCTTTCACTGAACTTGAACACTAACATTACAACTACGGTCCCTGTGGATGCCTCCCCCACTGGGTTCCGGTCTAAATTGGGTGGTACTTCCCAGCAGTCCAAACTGTTACCTTACACCTCTCTGGTAGGTCGGACGGTCTGGGTCTCAACAACAACAACTAACATTACAACTTTTCCAGTATCCCTGGAACTAAGCAATGGTCATTTTAATAATTTGGAATGGTAGAAAATATGCTAATTTTGCTAATATTAAGCAAAAATAAAACATATACTATTTCAGCTGTTTATTAGTTTTACTTTTGTATCATATATATTTATCTTCAGTATAATATTGTGTGTGTAGATATATATATATATATGTATATGTATAAATATATATATATATATATATATATATATATATATATATATATATATATTATTTTACAAAGCTACAGTAATACACTTAGAAAAGTTATCATTATAATTGAACTTAAGAAAAGGGTAAAACATAGCATATAATTTCAGATTTTCCAAAGTGTTCTCAATCTAGTTAATATTTAATCAATTGCATCACAATTGTTTTTAAAATTAAATAAACTGTTTTGGCTTGGCATGAACATTTGCATTTTTGTTTCCTTTGGCATGGTTTACATTTATGGGTTGGTGTGTTGCAAGCATCTATTCTGCATGAGTGTACATCAAGAAGTTTGAGTTTTAAATTAACATAGTTCTTTTAAATATTCTCCTGGTTACTATTCCCCTCCTATACACAGCAAACAGTTTTCAATAAAAGCATGCCAGAACTTTGAAATAAGTGCAAATTCATTAGTTGATAGTTTTTGGAATCTTGTTGATGCCCAGTTGAAGCACAGATATCCTATAATTTCCAGTAAAGAATGTCACCTCATCATGACCAATCCTTCCATTCAACTTATAGCTTGTACACCTTATCTGCAACCCAACAACAATTTCAGCTGGTAATTGACAACTCGTTGAAAGGGGATATACTGCAGTGAATGCTCATAAGATAGTATATTGAATACATTGATCTGGAGATATCTTTAATTGGCCTACCATGCTTTGGCCCCAGAATTAAACCCCAGCACTGTCAAGTTGGTGATTTATCCCTCTTTGTTACAATATGAAGATTCCTCAGTATGATTTATCCGTCTTTGTTACTGTATACTTTGTTACAGTATGTATGGTTGCTAGGGTTATTCTTAAGATTACAAAATTCTGTGATTAATGGTGTGAGAAAAACTGAGAATATTAGGAAAAGTTGAAGTAGTTTCAATTGTGACTTTTGAAGACTCCAAAAGAGGACATATTTAGACTAGGATATATATGCGGACAAATTGAATTGCTTTTTATTGTGGAAGGTAAAATCAGCAATATACCCATTAAAATACATTACAATATTAAATAAGCACATTTATTTATAGCTGGTTTGGAAAACATGGAATATTAAAGAATGAAATCAATTTATGAAGAAAAGTAACTACTTTTCTTCATTAATAGAAACATTTCAGACATACCAGTTTATTACAACTTATATTGAATAATGGCAAAATATAATATTAAGCTTTATTTAGGATTAAAACTCCTGATCATTAGAAACTTGGTTTTTATTCAGTCTGTTTTGTTTAAAAAAGACTAGTACTATTGGGCACATCTGAATGAGGTTAATATTTGGACTTAATCTTTAATTTGAATATTTGTTTTATTTTATTAGTCAATTCAAATGCAATACATAATGTGGTTCGAGAAATAAAAAAAATATTCCAATTATTTGTAGGTTTTAAGTAGTTATATGCAGGGGTTTTTGCATAAAGTGTTTTGATGCTCCTTAAAATGTCTTATTTTAGGCAACTTAAAATTATTACTAGAGTTTTTGAAGTTTTTACTCCTCATCCTCTCTGAAAAAATTACATGAATGTTATTTTGTATAACAATAAATACTATATATATTTATTGCGAATAAATTTCCAACAAATTTTAGACTCTCAATATACTCAATCATAATTCAGGAGTGTTTAAATCAAAATGTATTTTTTCCAAATCATAGAAAGAATTAACTCTATTATTGAGCATTGGCGTGTTGCAATTTAATGAAAAAATCAAAAGTAGATTAAAATGTATTCTTAATAGCTATATCATACCCAAAATTTAGCAAGTGAAAAATAATGAAGACATTTGTTCATAAAATCAAGATAATTTTTTAAATGGAAATATTAAAAAAATTTAAATGAAAAATAAAAATAAAAAACTTAGAAACACATTAAATATAACACATGGTATTAAAAGTTTAATCCTTATAAAAAGTCATTTTAGTTCACAAAATAATGATTAAGGAAGACTAATCTAGATGTAGATACTATAAATAAATATGCTTATCATGTGAACTATGATCAAATTGTTCTTACTCATAAAATCCAAATTTAATAATGCATCTAAAATTAATGAGCTCTTGATATTAAAATAATAATAATTTTCCTAAGCAGCTATGCATGCATTTGTACTTATCAGACCATTTAAATCATAAATGTTTGTGCAATATAGTAAGTTAAAACCATGATGTAAAAGCCTCACTATATGTTGGTGATTTCAAATTTTTCATTTTCCAATGCATAATATATTCTGGTGAAGGTAAGTTTATAAGGAATCCTTTATTTAAAATTTTTATAAAAATGCACAAGAAACTTTTTAAAAAGTGTTCGTTGTATCAGTGTGCCAAGGAATCCATCATTATCCAATCAAAAATGTCTTGTTTAGCACTGTCCTGCCATCTATTGAGATAAAACATAATAAGTTTAAAGTTTTTTTAACTTCAAATTATGATTTGGGATATAGTACCAGCAAATGCAGATATGAATACATAGAGAATACACACCAAATTAGCCGTAGAAAAGACAGAGAAAATGCATTATGGTTATGGGATATATTGTCGGTATTGTCAATGTGATTTTGCTGTTTTTCCTTTTCATTATAATTATTAAATAATTACTGTATAATAAAATTTTGATTTTTCTTCTGATATCATGCATTTTATTTTAGTACTTCTAGTTCAGTCTCCAGTAGCTGTGATGGTGAGTTTACCAAAGCAGATGAACGCAGGCTTCGGGATTATATTGTTCAACTGAAGAATGACCGAGCAGTTGTTCGGACAACAGTTGTTGAACTGGAAAGTATCCACGTTGATCCCACTAATAAAGATCCACCTACGATTATAGATGCTCAAAAGCTGGATCTGGAGAATGCCGTCCTGATGCAAGAGTTAATGGCTATGAAAGTAAGACTTAGTATATGCAGTATTCTTTTCTCTTATGAATAACAGTTTAAATAAAAAATAAATTCATTGAATTGAGATGTCTTAATTGATATATCTTATATCACACTCTACATTTAGTAAGTGAAGAAGAATAGTAAAATTTATTCATGAAATTGAGACAATTATTCAAATGAAAATATTTAAAGAATTAAAAAATCCCCGAAGAATGAGAAACTTAGAAATACCTGGAATTATAATACATGATATTGAAAGTTTAATAAATATAAAAAGTATTACACAATAATGGGGATGGGTTCGGTAGCCCAGTGGTTAGCGCATGGGAATTGCACTCGGTAGGCCCGGAATCGATTCCCACGACTGCCAAAACTGCTGCCATGTTCACGTGGAGTATGATCGCATTAAACATGTGGATCCAAAGTCCTTCCGAGAGATTGGTGGTAGGGAAAGGAGGGTACGGGCCCTGTTGATGTCTCCCCCACTTGGTTCCTGTCTAAATTCGGTGGCTCTTCCCGGCCATCCAAACAGTTGTCTTACACCTTTCTGGTAGGTCGGACGGTCTGGGTCTCAACAACAACAATAATGGGGATAAAGACTAATTTACATATAAATTCTATAAATCAGCCTCCCTATCATTTGAACAATGTTCAAATTGTTCTGACACATAAAATCTAATGTTAATAAGGCATCTAAAATTAATAATGGCAGTGATATTGCAAACAATGATTTTTCTAAATAGCTATGTATAAATATGTTCCACCATTAATCCATTTGCATAAAACAATGAGAAAAATTTAAAAAACTAAATGTACTAGGAAATTCACATCAATTTTTTATAAACATGGGAAAACAGAATTATGCAGGATTGGCAGGAAAATGACCTCATAACAGAGAACTGTTCAAGATTTTTTTTATTGAAGGCCAAAATTAGATCGTCCACAAGGGGGTGTGCTCTCACCACTTCTCTGGTGTCTTGTTGTGGATTCTCTTCTGGAAAGCATTGATGTCTCTGGTGTTTCTTGCATTGGATATGCTGATGATGTTGTCATCGTTGCCAGGGGCAAATTTGGCAACACTGTCTCTGACATGATGTCTACTGCTCTTAGGAGGGTTGAAGCATGGTGTAAAAATGCAGGTCTTACGGTTAATCCGCAGAAGACTGCTTTAGTTGCGTTTACAAGGAAACGCATACTTAATCTTGGGAATATTTGCTTATTTGCTCCAAGGAGGTTAAATTCTTGGGAATTTACTTTGACAAGGAACTTAATTGGAAGAGACACTTGGACTACTGCACAACTAAAGCCAGAAGAATCTTCTGGTCTTGTAGGAATGCTATTGGGAAAACCTGGGGCCTTAATCCCAGAGCTATTCATTGGATTTACTCGATGATAGTCTGTCCTATCATTTCTTATGGATCCATTGTTTGGTGGTCCAGAATTAGAAATGAAACTGCTAAACTTGATTTAGTTAAGCTTCAAAGGATGGTGTGCATTGCAATCTCCGGATGCATGAAAACCACTCCTACTGCATCTCTTGAACTTTTACTTGGTTTGCATCCGCTTTATATGCGTATTGAAGCAGAGGCACTTATCTGCATGAACAGACTCAAATATCTGAAACACTGGAAAGATTACTCAAGGTATCTATCTTGGGGCGAACTTAACAGTAATGTTGCTAGGCATCCTTATTTCTGTATGCCACCTGATGGCATACATGTCAAATTTACGTTTGATAAGCCTTATGAAATTCTTGTCCCCTCGCGGGATGATTGGAAGAGGACTCCAACCTACAATAAACATAACTGTTTTGTATGGTATACTGATGGCTCGAAGATTGGCACTAATACTGGTGCGGGAGTCTGCTGCCCTGATGATGGCACTAAGCTATCTTATCCGCTTGGCAATTTTGCTACTGTCTTTCAGGCTGAAGTATTTGCCATTCTTATGTGTTGTAGAATTTGCTATGACAGAAAGTACGAGAATAGCCAGATTTTCATTTGTTCTGACAGTCAGGCTGCTCTTATGGCTCTGGGGAAATTCACTGTGACGTCTTCCCTTGTTTGGGAATGCTATAAAGCTCTCTGTAAAATTGCTAGTAATAATAGTGTCATTCTGTACTGGGTGCCTGGTCATTCGGGCATTCCTGGCAATGAATTGGCAGATGAACTTGCTAGGAAAGGCTCTAATACTCCTTTTGTGGGCCCTGAGCCAGCCTTGGGTATACCCAATGATCTTATCAGAAGAATTGTCTTTGACATCTTCAGGAAGCTTCAATGCAAGAACTGGCGTGACACTAAAGGGCAAAGGCAAGCGAAAATTCTCAATTGTAATTGCCCTAGTGCACGTCAAAAGGAACTTTTCAGGCTCAGTAGAACTGGCATCAGGAGAGCTGTTGGGCTCCTTACTGGGCACTGCACTCTCAAGAGACATCTTAATATTATGGGTGTCTCCAAAGATTCGCTTTGCAGAGGCTGCAATTACAGCGAAGAAACTGCAGCTCACATTCTGTGTGAATGTGAGGCCTACTCTGCTCACAGATTCGAACACATTGGTCGTCATGTGATTGAACCCTGGGAGCTGAACTACATTCCTGTCAAGTGCCTGCTTATGTTTGCATCGGCTACTGGTCTCTTCTCTTAGGGACCTTCACTTTTTGGGGTAGTACAATAGACCTCTGGTCGATGTGCTAGGCTCTTCTGGAGCCACCCACCTTTATATCATTCATAGATCGTCTTTCTCAAAAACACTTTTGTATTTTCATTTGTTTCTGGGGCATTAATATTTTGTATTTTTATTTTGTGTCTTATAAATTTTCCTTCTATGCATTTAAATATGTTTATTTAATAAAGTTTAATATTTCTTTCTCTTGGAATTACATTTGGGCATTAAATATATGAAATTAGTTCTAAAATTTATTTCTGTGAAAAAGGAAGTATATATTTTAAGGGAATATATCAGTCATTTTTATTTCTTTTTATCTTTAAGAGTATGTGTATGCAGTAAGTTATAGTCTTGTTTCAAATATAATGATCACATTTATTTCAAAACTAATTAGAAAACTGTTTTAAATGATTGCAAATTTGTAAACAGACATAACTTTTCATAGGTATGTTAATTTGACCTTCTGATTCTTTGTTCTAGAGCATAATTATTAAAAGAAATATATATATATATATATATAAAATTAGATGGAAAATAATATGCATATTATTATTTATGATACTATTTGCAGATATGCTTTCTAAAAATACAAAATTTATCTTAGATTGGACCACATCTTTATAAAATACTGACTAAATTATGATATAGAACACAAATTGTGAAGAAAATGTAGAAATTTTAAGCTGCAATTTGAACTTAACCAAAATGTCGGGCTTGAATCCTGCCAGGAACATATATTATGATTGTTGCTATTGAAAGCAATCAAAATATTTAGCCACCATAAAATTTTATAGTATTCATACTCTTATTCGATGCATAATTGTTTCTTAGGTTTACAACCTTGACTACTTTTATAAGAAATTCAATAAATATATTCTATTAAATTTTATTTCCCATTGTCTTTTGTTATTTGATCTAAACACGGAAGGTGTATTTTAAAAATTGCTTTATCAAAATTAGGTTCACCACCCTGTTTGATAAGCCTCGTCCCTTTTTATGACTTAAGGTACCTTGCAGGGAAAAGATAATTTTTGTGAAAATTTTTCCATAAATAAATTGTACTACTGTTCAACCAGACTTCACTATTATTCTTTTCCTTCAGATCTATCTGCACATTCAACCTTAAGAGCTATTACCCGGTAAAAAAAACACAATGTTTTTTGTTTATGCTTTATAAATCTGTAATTGTCCATATAATGTTAAACTGGAGGAAAATGCATATATATTAGAAAAGGTCAAAATGGTAGAAACCCGTAGATGTTTAATGACACTTAAAATAACTGGTGTGAAAATACAAGGATCCTAATTTAAATGGAATTGTTTTGTATTTATAAAATGATAATATTTTTATCTAAACAGATTTATACTGTCCTTATTTGTGGATGAATGTTATTAATAATTTAAAATTTGTCACCCTAAACTCAAGTTTCTTTCGCTTAAAGGGCAGATATGCCTCTGGATCCAGTTTGTGCAATATCTGGCACAATGGATGAGTTGGTTTCTCTCATGAGTGTCCCTATGTTTTGTAATTGTTCTTTGCATAAACTTTCATTTATATTACTGATTGTTTTTACTTTTCTCAAATTTTAGGAAGAAAAGGCAGAGTTAAAAGCTCAGGTATACTTATTAGAAAAAGAGAAAACATCTCTGGAACTACAACTAAGTAGTCGAGATGCTCAAGAACAGGCTTATCTAGTTCAAATTGAACATTTTAAAAGTGAACTCCAAGAGCAATTGGACATGGTTGAAAAACTCAAAGTAAGATTTTTTGTACTTTTTTACTGTATTGTTACACACATGTGTCCTTTGGACGAGTCGGACGGTCTGGGTCTTCAACACATGCATTGTGAAATATTTGTTCTAATGCCATTGTTTGAATATACAGAGTGTTCCAAAAAAATTGAAACATGCTTTAATTCTTTACCTGTTGGAAATAAGTGGGCAATGTAACTTGCAAAAATGTTGAAAGTAAGGTAGGAAATAAGACTACGTTAATAAAATAGTTCTGCCATTAATTTTTAAAAAGTTACACATTTTAAATTTTTATACGACCCCCTTTCAATTAAATATAAGACAAATTTGGTCAATCAGAAAATTTTTATTTTTAATAACAAGATCATTAAAAAAACCCACATATCTGTATATTTAAAATTGAGTGAGTTATATTTAATTGAAAATTGAACATTGTGAATGGGGACCCTATATCAAATTAGAAATGTAAATTTGTGACATGTCACAAAAAAGATAAAACTGGATGATAATACATAGGATACCTAACCGCGTAGTAAGTACCACTGTTTTATATGATCTCTGTCTGTGTAATGCTTTATTAGATACATTTGTGATAAAAAATTTTGACACATATTAATGTATTTTTGATCTAAACAATTTCCATCGTCAATTTGTTTATGATCCCTATTTTCACTGATGAAACAGCCTTTTACATTGTACGAAAAAGTGGCATAAGTCAAATTTTTTCCTTTATCATAACTTATTTGATTTTAAAGATACAGATATGCAGGTTTTTTTTAATGATCTTGCTGCATTAAAAATAAAAATTTTCTGATTGACTAAATTTGTCTATGGGGGTTGTATAAAAATTAAAAAAGTGTAACTTTTTGAAAATTAATGGTTGGACTATTTCATTAACATAGTCTTATTTCCTATCTTATTTTAAACATTTTTGCAATTTAAATTGCCCACTTATCTTCAACAGGTAAAGAATTAAAGCATGTTTCAATCCTTTTGGGACACCCTGTGGAGATTGTTAACATTAAATTATTGAGTTCTATTGAAGTAAGTGTGTGTAACTCAATATCTTACTATATGATTTGCATAGCTAACTTGACAAAAGAAGTATAGGGAGAACTATGAGAATATGCTAAGCAAACTAGTTCATGTATTAATTAAATGATTTTAGTTATCAAAAACTAAAATTTGGCAGTATAAATAAAATGATAATTTGATTTGAAATTAATAGGTTTTTAAATTAAAATTAAAAATTCTACTCATGTTTTTTATATTTCAATAAAAATATTTGGTACTTGTGTAGTTTACTGACTACCAAATATTTATAGCCACATGAAAAAATGATCAGCCAATTCGGATCTATGATCAGTATGTGATGTCATACGCTATGAACAGTTATCACGATCTTTCCAAAAATTGAAGAAAATACTGTTTCTTTTTTGCAAGATTCCAAAATGCTACCAATTGAGAAAATGTGTAGTAATGATATAAAGATGAAGTTGTATTTTGGAAAATGGGAATATATTCATTTGAAAATGCAATATTAAGTCATGCAAGATAAATTAGCTGTACATTTTTTTAATGATCAAAAATACCTTTCAAAAAATCTTTTTGAAATTTAAACTATTTTTAATGCTCAATGCTTTTTACAATTTAAATGATTGTAAAGTAAATTTTTTCTTTATTTTAAATTATTAAAAAATAAACAAACTTTTTAAAATCCAAAACAATAAAAAGTATATTAGGGATTTGATAAATTTAGACAGTGTTCTTCCTATTATGAATTTTATTAATTCTTGTATTCAGTTTACCTGTAAATTTGAATGTAATAATTCTCTTTCTTTCCTAGATGTTCTAGTCACTCACAATAAAAATTCTTTTGTACTGTGAGCCTTTTGCTGTTGCATTTATCATAATAACCTATCATAATAACAGTTGCATTTATCATAACCTGTTGTATTTATCATAATGTTGTTGTTTTTATCATAATAATTCTTCTCATCCCACTAATCAAAAGATATCCATATTCAATACTTGTCTACTGTGCTATTAAATTATGCACTACTTATGATTTATTAAAATCTGATATGGATTTAAAAAAATTGTCGCCATAGATCGTGGATTCTCGAAAATTGTTGATCATGCATTTTTAAATTTTTTAATCCAACTCAGAGCAAGGAAGGATTCAGTTACAACTTTTAGGAATATTACATGCCTTCCTTTCTATCCTAAAATTACTAGAATTCTCAATAAGTTTGACTTCAAAGTGGTATTCTTCCCTATCAATAAAATTAAATTTTCTTTACTTAAGGATCCCATTGAATATTTCAATAATTGAGGTATTTATCAAATTCCTTGTCAATGCAAACTATCGTACATTCGTCAAACTAAATGCAACTTAAAGTATAACTTAAAAACACCACATTAAAATTATATAAAAACCAATAAATTAATGAATCTATTGCTAATCAATATTGGATGACTAGTCACAGGTTTGATTTTTCTTCTGCCTCCATCATTCAAAATTGCTCTTCAATTTTCGAGTTTGATTTCTTTGAATCTTTTCATATTATTAAAAACTTCAGTAATCTAGTTAATGATTTATGAATAACTTCATATTTCTCCAAGGTATGGCATGAGTACATCTAATTTTTTATTTCTTTTGAGTTCATATTCTCTGCCTCTGAAATGTATGTTTGCTTATTTATCTTGATTTGCACTGTATTTTGTGTTGTAAACCAGTTCATTATTGATTGTGTGTAAAGTCATGTGCTTTACTAGTAAATTATGGATCTTTTTAATTCAATTCACTGAAAAATAAATAGTAGTTTCTGAATTATTAATCAAGAAAGAGTAAGCAAAATATTTTTGAAGTTTCAATATTTTCCCGATACTGCCCTGTATTATTGAAATGAGCCAATTTTATTATGTAATTAATGTATTTAAACTTATATTTCATTATTGTATACATTTTGTTTCATCATATTCTTCTGGCAACTTTGTACTTTCAGATTGAATTAAAGAAAGTGTGCCAAAATGACGGCATTTTTTAAAATTGGTCAATAGGGGTATGTAAAGTACACAAGTACCAAATATTTTTAATTTTAATTCAAATTCAAATTTTTTACTATGGTAACTATCTAGTCCATGCATGCACATAATGGGCATATGACACGAAGAAAAAAAACTGAATAAAATGTCACTCATAGCTTCTACAGTAACTTAAGTATTAACTTTGTGTAATTGATAACTATTTAATACTGGTGATTGAACACTTATCTGATTAACTTTTTAACCAAGCATGAGGTCAGTTTACTGGTTGCTAAAATCTATATCCAGTTAACCAAATATGCACTAGATTTACGGCTGATCATAAGATTTGGTCCCATGTAAGAAGAAAGAGAGAAAATATTGCATTTGAAAAAATTGTAAGCTCAATGTAGAAAGTGATCTAAAATGTTTAAATCTTTTTTGAGAATTAAATTATAATGACTGAGTAGAGGACTCTGTTAATAACATAGCCACAGAAACTGCCTATAAAGGCATTTTTAAAGCTGGGAATACTATCCTTATTGCAGATACTAGTATCCATACATCACAAATGTAGTTACAAATGTTAGTTTGGGGGCACTGAAGTTCCATTGAGGAGATGCTGAAACCCTTCTAGCAGTTGTAATGCAGAATAACTGTATGTACCTATCAAGGATCATTAGGAGTACTAATGTAACTTTTATGAATGCTTAGCATCGTAAGCTCCACCTATGCCATGGCTTATTTTATTCGTTCTCAATGCTGTATCTAGTGATAAAAAACACATAAAGGCTCAGATTATGGTAAAAGAGTATTCCTGTGAATTAAACCATTATTGAAATGTGATATGTTATCTAACAGAGTCAGTCTCTGGGAATTACTTTTGTTAATATAGAGAAATAATAAGAATAATGGTAATACTAATATTTCAGGTAAATGTGTTATGAGAAAATAGTTGTGAAATACAGAATTGCAAAAGAATAAAACAAATTAAAGAAAGTTGATCGATGCTCACCATGTTAATACTAGTTTTTGCATATTAACAAAATGCATTATCTGCTGTAAATTGTATGAAGTCTGCTGTGTCATATCAATTTCTTAATTCATTTTAGGGTGGTAACCAGAACAAAAAAAGTGAGTGTGGTCTAAATGTAAATGAGAGTGATAAGTTGAATGAGGCGACAGAGAAAGTAAGCAAGTTGAAAGCCAGGATTCAGGAGTTGGTTATGACAATGGAAAAAGTAACCAAGAACTCTGAAATGAGTGCTCAGCAATCTGTTGAATTTGTTAATGATCTTAAGCGTACTAATAGGTTGGTAATGCTTCTATTTTTACTTTCTCTTATTATAGTACTAGCAGTATACCCATTCTTCGGAATATATAAAGAAACTTAAAATTCACAATTATGTGTAAATTCCTATAGTTTTCTAAATGATATTGTTATTCAAAACATTCTATTAAAATATTTATTTTAATTCTCCTAAAAAGAAGCATAAGAATATTTGTTCTCACTATACAATATTATTTTCATAAGCAAATCTGAAGAAAAAAAAAACGCCCTGGTCCCATTTAAAAACAAATTTACAAAAAATATGAAATTGAATTGATATATGCTAAAATAAAAGCACTATGAAATTGGATCAACATATGCCAAAATGAAAGTGCTAAAATGGTATTATGCGATATACTTGTACCATTTTTATTCTGTTTCAACAATTGGCTTTGCCAAAATAAAACAGATGACTTAAAAAATTGAAAATATCAATAATCCCCATAACATTTTAACCCAAAAGCCTTAATTGATATAATCCAGTCAAGAATGGAATTACAATAAAACTAATTTTTATATGCATTTAATTATTTAAATCAGAAAATATTCAATAAAAATTGTATGCTGTATATACTCATTGGGTTTAATTTCATTGCTTAGCAACATGATATAATTTTTTTCTTTTTAAATAAATTTACGAAAAAAATATTGTTTGCATAATTCTATCTTTATGGAAGGTTCATTTTTTATTAAGATCTCCACAACTTCCAGTTACCTTACACCTTTCTGGTAGGTCGGACGGTCTGGGTCTCAACAACAACAACAACTTCTGGTCCTAGAAACTCGAAACATAGACTAAATTTTAAGTGGTGCTATTCCAAGGCTACCCACAAAATTTTAGGAAATTCGGTACAGCTGTTCTCATGTGATGATGAGACAAACACACATATACACACATACAGACATATTTTCAATTTTATTTATATAGATAGACAGCACTGAATACACTACAGAATTTGTATATTATGTAAATACAATTATTTGAAAATGTTCAATTATTTGTATTCATATAATGTACAAATTCTTTTAATTTTGTTTTTAGAAATCCCACCAAAAAAGATGCCTTCTTGTCTAGTATCCTTACCTTTGTTTATAAAAATTACTTCTTCAAACTGTAGGTCCCAGTTATTATAATCATTGTGCCTTTAAGATTGCATTGTAGACCATTTTTATCTACATAGTTGGGAGGATCATAGTAGAGAATATTACTGCAAAAATGTCTTATTTATTGACATTAAGCATTATATTTCAATAGTATTTATCGTTAAATATGAGAAGTTGTTAATTTAAAAATAAATTTAAATAATTTAATTTTATCCGTAAAAAATTATGTAGAACAAAGTGAGTTCATGGGTTAAGTTACCAGTTAGACAGTTCTAATATTGATATGCTTTCCAAAAAATTTTCCATTCAAAAATTTGATTGAAATGCATATTAAGACCTGTTTGTGTTTCTAAAACCTTTAAAATGATTTTTGCTTGTATGCATGTGAGACTTGTAAATAACTCAATAATAAATACACATATGTAATTAATATTTTCTATTTAAATAAATTATGTAAAAAATGAGATCTAGATAAAAAAAATTGTGTAATTGTTTGATTAGAACAAACCTTATTTGAAATTTGAGATTTTGATAACACAGTTCTCTATGGTGAAACAACAGTACTTCCTGAAAAGTGATTGTACTAGTGTCTATTATTTAGAATGAATTATAATTTACTTTTAAAAATTATAGTTCCAACTTTATTAAAAGCATTAAACTAGTGTTGTCATCAATCAGCTCAAATGCATCTAATTTTTCAGCTAGACTGATCCTTTGCCAACTTTCAAAAATAAACTTTTTTGAATTGCATTAGGTACTTGCATTAGGTCTTGAAAAAGAAAGCTACAAAGATGTCATTTTTTGTATTCTTAAAGTTAAACTGAGCAGCATTGAATACAAATGTATAAAAATGCCAAGTGGAATAAATTTTCTTTATTATTAATGATGTTAAATGTACGAATAGGTAAATTTGTAAAGTCTCCATTTATATATATATATATATATATATATAATTACTGAGATGTTGAAAAAGTTTCATATATTTGTATTCATATAATATATAGATTGTGTGAATGTTGTTTTCAGAAAGACCACCAGGAAAGATGCTTTCTTGGAATATTCAGCATTCTAGCATTTTACCTTTGCTTATTAAAATTACTACTTCAAACTGTAGTTACCAGTCAGTTTAAGTGCACAATATAACAAATAACTCAGTGAAGCAAATTTTCTTTATTATTAATGATCTTAAATGTACTAATATGTAAATTTGTAAAATCTCCATTTTTATATATATATATATATATATATAATTACTGAGATGTTGAAAAAGTTTCATATATTTGTATTCATATAATATACAGATTCTGTGAATGTTGTTTTTAGAAAGACCACCAAAAAAGATGCTTTCTTGGAGGACATTCTAGTATTTTTACCTTTGCTTATTAAAATTCCTACTTCAAACTGTAGTTACCAGTCAGTTTAAGTACACAATATAACAAGCAACTCAGTGATGTTGAAACAATCCAACTCAACTCTTACCCTTCTTTAAATGTTCACATAATATGTTTCTTTATGAATAAATTAATATTAATATGTTTATGTCATGAAGTATATAAATTATAATTCTATATAGTGTTTTTACAATTAATTTAGTTCTACTCAAATTCCTTGAAGATCTATTTTAATTTTTGCATTTTCCCCCCTTTCTAGTAAAACACAAATTCTCCTGTAAGATCTTTTATAGTTTCAAATATTACTCATTTTTATAAAATGTCTAATATAGCATTTTTAAAGAGTTTTTTTTTACAAACTCTCATGTACTCCTTTTTCTTCTCTGTGTACTCATGTACTCCTTTTTCTACCCCCTTATAACAATTGCTCTTCTTTAGAATTCTGTAGAAGTTGATCATTCGAAATACAATCAATTTGTATAACAATCATGTTATTAGCTGATCCATTAATGTAACAGAATAATCATTTTTTTTTTAATTTGATATAAATTTTTATTTGAAATAGCTCCCGAAGTAACCTTTAGAATTTAGTAATAGTTATAATTGTTATATTATTGACATTGATGAAAAATGATTGTTACAAAATTATTAAAATAATTATATAATTTTTTTATTGAAATCGTTTTAAAAAGTTAATTTGAATAAAATAATGTAATTTATTTTCTCTATAAAGTGCTAAATTATTTCAAAACGCATGTGATGAAAATCTCTGTCTGTTACACTTAGCAATAAAATTGGCAAATTTGGTGATAAATATGGCTCAGTATCGCCAATTGAGATACATATGTAACTGTATTTTGAGAAATGTCACTATTGTAATGATAATTCAATATCTCTGAAAATTTAATTTATTCTATAATCCCTGTTGCTTTGGAGGAATTATTAACTTAATGTTGTTATATAGCAAAAAATAGTTTTTGCTATATAACAACATTAGTTTTTACTGCTCTTGGGATAGGTTTTTTTTTAGTTAAGGGTGTTTAAGGGTTAATAATTGCATTTTGTGAGGGAGTTGTATTATAATTATGTTTTATGATGGTTTGTATGGTAATTAATAGTATTGTTTGAAAGATGAGCATGGTTCACATATGCTCAGAGATTTTAGGAGTGAAAGTGCTGCAAGCAGGTAGATGGGAGGGAATCCTATCTAATTTTATACACTATAACATGCTTAAAGCTTTGTATTTTATGTTATAAATTGTTTTAGTCAGTAAATTATCAAAGACATTAGAAAGTTAACGAATTTAGTTATGTATAATTTTTAACCCTGTTTTGTACAGTATAAGTTTTATAATTGTGTATGTGCTCTATAATTTGGGAAATACAGTATTAAAAGAATTAAATTTAAATATGTGAAAAGTTAAAAGATTAGAGAAAAAAATAATTATGTTTAATAATTTCTTATATAACAAAACTATATATCTACTAAAAGCCTTAACCTCGGAAAATAATTAATTAACTATATAGATAAAATATTTTAATATATTTTTTTATAATATAATTATCAAATTTGGCAAATTTTGAAAACTACATTAAATTATCTAGGAAAATGGTTTATTATTGGGGAGTTACTATTGGATGTCTACTACATTTAGTTTTCTAGATTTCTAAGTAATCCATATATATCCCATAATACTATATAATACCATAATAATATAATTCATATAATACCGTAATATCTATATATTTAATAATAATCCATCCGGCAATTTCTATTACACCCCAATAGTATTGAGGTATAGTAGATATCTTAGATTTCTACTGCACCCTAATAGTAATTCAAAACTACATTTTGATTTACTATTCAGGTTGCAACTCTTCAAATTTGTTATAATATTTTTTTTTTTACAAATTCAAGATCCGTAGAAATAGCCTATTTTGTTATAGGTGCAGTATATTAATTTTTAATGTGTGCTCACATTTCAGCATCTTACATATTTTATACAATTTTATGCAAATGTGTATCTTATTTTGAATATATATATATATATATATATATATCCTATAACTTCTATTGATGTATTTCATTTCTTGTAGTGCCTTGGTAATTGCCTTTGAGAAGGCTAAGAAGAAACAACAGACCAAAGTGAAGAAACTTGAGTTACAAATGAGTTCTATGTCTGAGAGGCACAATGCTCAGGTTAGTTCTCTGTTCTTGTATTTATTTATGCACTAGCAAAGGATCTGAGTTGCTCCTAATTTAGATAACATGCAAATTTTTAGAGCATTAACTGTTTTGAAAATCATATCAAAACAGTTTTTTGAACAAAAGAAAGGTTATGTATTAGAGCCTCTTTATAGAAAAGATGTTCATGTGCTCAAATGCTTAATAAATAGGATCCACTGAACATGGTTCCTGTCAATGGTGAAGCATGAATTGAATCTGGATAGACAGTGTCTACCCATGTAATCTGCTACCAAACAACTCCTCCCACTTTAATTATACATTATTAGAAACAATTTATGCACTTATTTTGAATAATGTGCAAATATAATAAAAGTTATTTGGTAGCAGGTTGTTTAGGTAGGCACTGTCTACCCAGATTCCCTTCATGCATCGCCACTGGCTCCTACTATTAACAATTTCAAAATATCTGTAGTTTCATTCTGCTATGCTAAATTGAAACTCTGGTAATTTAAGTAATCATTACTTCTTGCTGATTCTAGCTCTGTGATTGATCAACATGTTTTCCTTTATGTCACATTAGACAGGCAATGCAGATGAAAAGCTGTTTGCAAATTCAACAGCATCTTAAAAGTTCAGGAAAATTCCGAATATAATCGTTAAATATTAAACTACTTTTGTTCAGAAGCAACCTTATCTAGTCTTATCTTCAATTAAACTAAGTTGAAAATATTAAATTCAATTTAAAGAATTATATAAAATCATGGGCACATCGCACTTTGTTAGCCAGTTAGGGTATTAAATGCTGAAAACTGAAAATTTTATTGGTATGGTTGTAAAGTTAAATTAACTGATGTTTGTGCAAATTAAATGTTTTGTCAATTCTTTAGTTGAAAAAAATCAAGTAATTTATTTTGTGTATCAAAACAATTTGATTGATTTTTCATATCTTAAAATTTGTTTTGCAATTTGAATAACTTTGTGTTTAAAAAATCAGAATTGCAGATTTATTTTCTGATTTTTGTGGGTCGAAATGCCTGAAGAAAGCATTCCCCCCCCCCCCCCCCCCCCCTTCAAATTTTTACTGCAAATTTTGTTAACTGTATCAGCTGTATTATTTGTCTATTATCAAAATTATCTTTCATCTATAACGAGCACACTTTCAATAGCCATAACTGAGAGACTTGTTAAGTAGTTTTGTAATATAAATGTTCTTAGCTCGATTTTGAGAAGACGCTTGTAGTTCACCTGGAGCTACTGATAAATATAAGGCTAAGGTAAGTGCAAAAATCAACTTCCATATTAAGAAAAGTACTTTGACTATATATTAGAACAAAGCTTATTCTGTCATTTATCTTGATTCAGACAACAAACTGTCCTTGATTATTTTTAGAATAATTTTATATTGCCAAAATAAGCGCTTGACATGTTTCAAACAAAACAATCACTGCTTATTTCATTGAGATAAAATTGTATAACATTATAACATGCTAACCATTTCCACCCATGCTTCACACAGGGGAAATAAGTAGTGATCACTGAATGTGACACCTACATGCATAATAAAAATTTTGAATATCAGAAACTGCATTAATTTAAGCATAAAAATGGCACACATTTTATCGTTTGGTTAATATGGAAATTGCGGTATGTGAAACAATATTTCATGTCTGTCCAATCACTGTATGTTGCCATATTTTCAATATTTTCAGATATTTTAATATGAAAATCAATTAATTATAGCATTATTTTTTAACTGTTTGATTTGAAGAATAACCGACAAGTGATATTTGGTATTTAAAATGTAACTCTGTTACCATAGTTTTCCCAATGAAATAAAAAACTATAAATAAATTCATTGATAAAATATAAATAAAAATAACGTCTGATGTAGCTATACATTAAACTGTCTTAGAATAGTTGTTTGTACATTAGAGTGAATTAAAAAATTTTGGGATATTTTTTTCTGCATTGAATACTTTAAAAATGAATTTTGTGTGTCTAGCAGTTCTCGTGTTATAACTAAAAGAATGTTAGAATAAAAAATTCTGTGATTTATTAACTTATTGAACAAAATAAATAAATTTTAATTATTTTGATTCTATTTATTTAAATTATATATTTTTTTCTTTATTTATAGGTCAAATCCACATGTATACTAAATTTCAATTTTCTTCCTTCAATGTCTCTTTTAGCATCCCTTAGTTAGTCACTTAGTCTCACTCAGCTGTATCTATATATCAACATTTGGATGGATTTTTATACTATTAAGATATATTTGATGGGAGGGTATTATCAGAATTCTATAATATATCTTTCTCCTGCCCAAATCTGTTTTTATCCCCCATTGTGTTCTGAATGTAACTTTCTTAAACTTTTCTACGTAAGTTAACTTTATTGTCACAAAACCTGCCAATAGGAGGTGTTTCAAATCTTAGAATTGTGGTCCCAGTACATCAACCAGTAGCATTGGATTGGTGTTGCTTTTGTTGCTGCTCATGGCACTGAAATGACACTAACTGCTCTAGCAGCAAGAAAATGTATCAGGTGCCAGATGCAAGTGTTTTATTGCCGGTACATTTGGTGCCATTCAATGTTGATGAGCTGTAAAAAGAGCAAAATCAATCCATCAATGTTGATTACTGTAGTGAGAGCATAATTTCATTTTAATCAAACCACTAGATATATGTAGACAGTGCAGTATATAAGCCTACTGTAAACATATAAAATATTTTTCAAAATGCTGGTTGTCGAAGGTCATTAGTAATTTACATAAATTTGCTTGTTTTTATCATATTTGTGTATAACTTTAGTTTTGATTTATTGTGTATATGTAAAAGGGTTATTGTAATAAAGGCTCCTTTATTATGTTTTTATAAAAGTTTTGTAATAAATTTGAATTACAACCAATTTGACTTATGACTAAGTGTTGAATGGAGCCTTGTTGTAAGATTTGCAGCAATTGTAGAATTTTTGTCTGAGCTAAGATGTCTTAAAATACTTTAGGTTCAACTGTTGAAGCAGAGGATAAAAATGCTGGAAGGAGAAGCTGGTCATCGTCTTCAGACATCAGGTGTTTCTGACATCTCCATGTGACCGGACATTTAACCCCTCCCAGCTTTCACCATTGCATTACTTGTGTGATCCTCAATAACTCTTTTAATATGTGGCATTCACATGCATACAACCTGGAAGTGGCATCTATTTATTTATAACCTTATGTGTTAGGTGTGCATTAGTAGCATGTCTTTATGTGACTTTTTGTTTTAATGAAGAAACATTCTGAGATGCTAAGAAAATTTGTTTCAACCCTGCCATTGTGAATGTAATGTGCCAGCTTTTATATTTTGAAAGATTTACAATTTCATCTTCTAATGCTAAATATCTAAATATAACTGGCTTTTAATTACTGAATTTTATAATAATTATGTTTATATTAAGACAAAAGAAGATCAAAATATTTATTAAATGGTATTTTATGTTACTTAAGCAGGTATTGCTTAAGATTTATTTTTTTTACCAATTCAATTTTTAACGAAAATTTTTTAATTTAAATTAGTGAAACTAAATTCATCAATTTAATAGGTGTGAATTTAGTTTTTATAAATTCCCAATGAATTTTAATTTGAAACTTTAAAGAAAATTTGCATTATGGAGACTGCATGGTTTTTGCCTTCCATTTGCCTTTTCTATGATTTATTTACCCATTTGTTTAAAAAAATTAATTCCCATATGGTTACAAGGTTACAAAAAATAATTTAATAACTCAAATGTTTATTTCTTTTTTTAAAGCTGTTTGAAACATAATTTGCAATTTTTTTGTTGAAAAAAATTGATTGTTTTTGATCTACAGATAATTAGTAATTTTTTCACCTAAATTTTATTTTCAATTGCCAAAATTAATTTTTATCACAAATTGCAACAAAGCACAATTGCCATCGTGGCATCTGCTGAAGTAAGAACTCCATAATTTTACTTTATTTGCAATTTTTTAAGGGAAAAACTCTTGAAAAATAATGTTACTTTATGTATGAAAAATAAAGAGCTTAATGAACTAAAATTAGCTAAAAAGTTATAAATGAATGTCTGCTATCATAGTAAGTTAGTAAATGAATAAAATTGCTAAGCTATTGGTAAATAAATCAATTTTAGTCATTTTGAACAAATTTGAATTTATATTGAATATATAATCAAGCTTTGTGAAAGAAAATGGCTTATACCTTGTAGTGATTCCTTACTGGTGATTAACAAATTGCCCCAATATAAATTGTGAATGTTAGGTGCATTCAAAAACAAAATTTTAGAACCATTTCTGCAGAAAATGTAAGCCAATGATAGGTTATCAGTAAAAATATTTAGAGCATTTAAAATTAAAAAAAAGTTGTCCAGACAAAAAAATGTTGGGAACCATTGATATATTGTAATTTAATTTAGTTACGTATAGTATAAGTGAATTCCTCCCAAAACACAAATTTTACTCAATATTTATATCTTAGGTGTAAAGATTGGATTATAAAATCTTAATTATTTATACAGTTATACAGAAAATTATTTTTCTTTGTTTTTAATCTTAATTATGAAAGAAAAAACAAGTTTTTTTTTATTATTGAGATTTAGATATTAAAATAGTGTTCAACCTGAATGAATGTAAAGAATTAGCTCAAACTGCTGTCTTAAATCATATGTAAAATAAAATATCATGTTATTAATAGAAATTTAATCAACTAATCATTTTAGTCAATTAATGCTGTTAATACCGAAGTATTTTATTATTCTATTTGAATGTGTTGAGAATAATTTATATAAGAACATAATTTGAACATAAGTGTTGATTATTGCAATGGATCATCATTTATTATTTATTTTTGTTATGTTTTATTTTCACTTACTATACTCATGTTTTTATACAATTAACTTACTTTTAATCAGCTTATACTTTTTATGCATTGCTAAACATTTTTGGTAGTGAAATAAGTCAAGTTTGTAATCCATTATAAAATTTAATTATCTTGAAGGGGGAAAAAAAATGATTTATAAAATGAAATAATTTGTTTTTCTAACTGCTGTCTTAAATCATCTGAATAAAATGCCCTGTTATTAATGGCAGTTTAATCAATTTATTAATTTTATCAACTAATACTGTTAATAGCAAAGCATTTTATTTTTCTGTTTGAATGTGGTGATAATAATTCATATAAAAACATGATTTGGATTACAAAGCATTGATTATTTTAATGGACCATCATTTATTTTTTATTTTTATTATGTTTTATTTATCACTATACTCATGTTTTTATACAGTTACCTTAAATCAGCTTATACTTTTTTTGCACTGTTAAACTTTATTGGAAATAAGCTTTCTTGGTAAGATGTTAGCAATCCATTTTAAAATTTAAATATCTTGAAGGCAAAAACTTTTATTTATGAAATAAAATAATTTATTTCTCTATAAGAAAGTTACTTGTTAACATATTTCATAAATATCAACTCAAAATATTAGCATTGCAGCAATTTCAATCTCAAATTAAGCAATCACGCATTATAAGAAATTAATATTTCTTTGTATCTGATGGTCATTTAGAAAATTCAAAGAAAGTAGCTTAATATGTGCAGCTGAAATTTCACAAATCAAGAAAAACCACATATTCACATATGACATATTGAAAAATCTAGATATGGTCTATCCAACTGGTAGGCCATTAAAGAAACCTCACTAAAGTGTACCACAATTTCTCATAGTGGAGTGGTATAAAGTGTTGTAGGATTGAGCTGGAGAAAAGTAAAATTTGAGGTTCAGAGCATTTTTATTGTACTTTGGGTTCTCCGGGGAGGGGGGGGGGGGGAGAGAAGGTTAAGATTTCTTTACCTGCCCTCCTCTCCTATGAGCACACCACTGGTGAACCTCTTTCTTTTAAGTGAAATATTGAAATAAATTAAATTAATTGTATAAATTTGCTTAAGAGGATAGTAATCTTTAAAATTTTGAAATAATGTATTTTCTAAATTTTACATTTTGTATTCTATTATTAGAATTTATATTCTAAAGAGATTGATACCAATTACTTGTACTTTACTATTTATTAGAATTTCATTATATTCTAAGATATTTAAAAAACTTAAATTGGCATTTAAAAAAATTTAATTTGAAAATCTTTTTTTTTTTTTTTTTTCAAATTTAAATATTTGTTTAAAATGGTTTCTATGACACTTATATTACTAACATTTTACAAAATTTTTGTGTTTAATATATCATTTAAAACTTTTTTTTCTCTTAACATTGTTTTTGTTTTTATATATATATATATATATATAATTGGAATTATTATGCATTGGTATGTGTTAATTTAAATATTTATTTATATTTATCAGATCATAATTTACTTAATGAAGTTATTTTTATTTCTACTCTTATCATATTTTTTGCCTGTTATGTTGTGTACAAATTAAACAAAATGAGAAAACTTCTTTTCACTGTAATTAGAAATATAATTTTTATATTTATATTTGTATATAATTTTTCTTTTGATCATAAGATAGGTCTTTGTAAGTAATTCATAAAAACTGCATGTGACTCATACCAGTTTTATAGTTGTTTTTAAAATTATGTAAATATAGCTTTGTTGTGTTTTATGTTTTAATTTTTTTGATTTACTTTCAAGTAGATTTTCTTTTGTATATGTTATATTTTGTACAATTTTTTTATATTTATGTGTAGACATTTATTTTAATTATATAATTTAATATTACAAACACAAACACTCTGCATTTCTTGTTTGAGAATATAGGAAATATGTTTATTGTCACAAAATCCTCTGATAATGAATATTCTCAAGATTAGAATTGCACTCCCATTGCAGATAATAGCATCTATAGACCGGTTTCATGCTTATTAAGCACTAAGCACTTCTTATCATGAAGTAGTTGATATCTGCGATGGCAACAAGAAAACTTTCTATATGGTACAATTTTGTGAATCTCAATGGTAACTGACAAATTCAGACTTAACTACATGGCCAGCTTTAAATTTCTTCAAAATTCAACTCAGACTACATGAGAGTGTAACTGCCAAGTTTATTGTCACAGAACTCGCTTATAGTGGATTTTTATAGATTGTATATTATGTTGGTGATGAGGTCATTATTATCAATGACTCAATAGCCCATTGTAGGCCTTGAGCTTTCTCAGAAGTTCCTAAGTGATCCCCCTTGGAGCAATTATTCTTCAATATTTTATTTTTAACACCTCAAAGCTCTTGTCCACACAATCGATCCATCTCAACTTCGGTCTTCCTTTAGGTCTTTTTCTGATTGATATGGACGTAAAAATTTTCTTTGTAATTCTGTTGTTATCCATTCTTCACAAATGTTATGCCTATTTCATATGAATTTCACATTTCTGTGAATTTTAATGTGTTTGATTATATCAGAATCTTTATATAATGTGTACAGTTTGAAATTGTATATTTTTCTCCAAATATAATTTCCTGATTTTCACCAAAAATACTGTGCGGAAATTTTCTCTCAAATATGTAAAGAGCTTTTTCATTATGTTTTGTGAGAGTTCAGATTTCTGAATCATAAATTGAGGTGGGCCTTATAAGTACTTTATATAGTTGTGATTTTGTTCTTTTCCCAGTGTATCTGTAATCTGAAAAATATTCTTAATCCGTGCAAACAGTGATTTGCAGCTATAATTCATTTCGGATTTCTAAGCTAATATTATTTTTACCTTTTATTTGAGATTCCAGGTAGTTGAAAGTGCTTAACAGATCAAATTTGTACAAACCAGCCTCAAATATGTTTGGGAGTGGGGGACTCACTTCTAATAAAAGACGTGTATTTAGTTTCATCTTGGTTAATTTTTAGATGCATTTTTTCAGCAGTACTTTCCAAGGCAAGAAAGGCCTCCATTAGATATTTACTGGTTCTGGCTATAATATTGATGTTGCTGGTGATGTACCATCAACACTTTCCTCATATAACTAATATACTTTGGCACTCTGCCAGGATTTTTGTTTTCACTGTACGAGAAATACTTTCATGTAGCCGCGCTGCACTGAAGGAACATTATGCACACTTCATTAATTAACGAGGCAGGATACCAAGGTATATTGAACCTTCCCTTGTTCTCTTTCGGCATTTTTCTTATTCTAGTTATAAGTAGAAAGCATTGATGGTACATTGTCACCTGGATGGCATTGTACTTAGTGCCAACATATGTGATTTCATTTCTTTTTTTGGCTGATATTTTTAAGTACTTGGCGAATTTTTTTTACAACACAGTTGCTTTTGTTTGGAGATATTTTTAAATATCTCATTTTATACGTAACGTTCAAATATTTGATTTAAAATAAAAATATATATGATTTGCCTAATCAACATAAGTAAATTTCGTTTTTAAATTGTAAATCTAACTGAATGTACTATAAAATGTTTTCTGGTGTTCTGTTTAGCAGAACTTTGTATTTTATAAAATTATCAACCTATTATGGTTATTTTAAAGTATTCAAACACGTGATACTTTAAAAGATTCACAAAAATAACATAAGTAATGATTTATTTCTAATTTATCATGTGCTTGTGTTTTCTACTTTACTATTTAATTAAAATATTGGTTATAATTTATAACACTGACCTATTTATTTATATATAATTTTGATTACTCGTTTTTAAATGTGTATGTATGTACGAACTCGTGTATTGTATGTACTGTTCGAAGACTGGCCAGTTTAATGCATTTATAACAAAGATCTGAAAATTAATTTTTTATGTGTTTTTAAAACAATTTTAATTCCAGAAAAGAAATAATAATATGTTGCATTCTCCTTTATTGGATACCATATTTCTATGTTATAATAAAAATATTGAATATCTGTCTTGTTTCAAGGATGCCACTGACATTCCAAACAATTATATCCAGTGTTGTGTGTGAAAGTCATCCTATTTAAATGACATTGACTGCTGTACATTCTTAAGTGCAATCCTTCTAAAGCATCTGTTCCACTTGATAAGGCAATAACTGTAGTATTTGGTGTTTATAAATATGAATCTCTATGATGTGTCTTTTCAAGGTATATCTGTTTGACCCACATTTTGAAATGGTGGAGCATTGATAACATGCATTTTCAGAAGCAGTTTAGTATTATGGTTTTGCAATCTAATCATACATACAAAAAACACAGTTGGTTTCTTTGAGTTTAAAATGTTATACCACGTCATAAGATTATTTAAAGTGGTCATATTTATTGTCTGCTGAGGCTAAAATTTCAGACTTACCCAGCCAGGATCGACAGTACCAATACGCAAACTGTCCCTAAGCTTGGTGAATTTTCCAATTATAGAACCTAAGCTCAGCTTGGCTCAAAGGCCTTGAGTCTCGGCCTGGAACAAATTTTTATTCCAAATGTATCAAGAAACGTGTTTTACAAATGTTGTGCTCAGAATTAAAGTAAGAGTTTTATTTTATTAATATTCATATTTGTACGACTCAAATCAACAAATTTATTTTATGTCCCCAATTAAACTTTATAAATTTTTTAAACATTGGGTATATACGACTGGTCGCAGCTTGAATTTTTAAGGAGTATCTGAGCTTAGACCGGCCTGGAATTCTAAGTTTCTTGATGCAGTTTATAAACCAAATCGATGGTTCCAAGACTTGAAACATACGGACCTCTAATGTAAATTATTACCGATAAAATTTAGTATTTTTAATTATTAAGGTCATATAGTAATTTTGTATAATACATTTTATGAATCTGAGTAATTGGTTAATTTTTTTATGATTTTTTTTTTATTTTTACTACTTTGTTTTTATTAGAAATATTTTTTAACAACCGTATTCACATAAGTTGATCAATAAGAAATGCCTAATTTTTATGATTCGAAAGAATGACTGGAGAAAGTAGAGATATTGTACATTTAAAATTTAGATCACTGATATGAATTTTTAAATGGGATTGTTATCTTGCATAATTAGAAAATGAAGAAGGACATTTTAACCTATGATCCGTATGATTTTTTTTAATCATGGCCCTGGGGAGATGTTTAGTATTGCTTATATTAACTTGATAAAATTAATTTAATAAATAAAAGGATTTGTTTTACATTTTGAAGTTTTGATGTGTAATTAAAATTGTGGGATATTGAGCATAGTGAGCAAAGGAAAGGTCCATATATAGTATATGAAATGATTAAAACAGTTTGATTATGCAACTTTAAAAAAAAAATTTTACTTAATACTAATTTATATTAAGATATTTTATTAATATCGCCGCAACACTTGGCTCTATAGAAACACAAACAAAGTTGCCAGCACTGAATTTGGAAGTGATCAGAATTGCATGTGGAAAGATAAAAGCCAATAATGTGGAATTGTATATGGTAACAACAAATTTTTGTTAAGATTAAAGTGTGGTATTAAAAAATCGTAGTATTTGCACAAAATCTAATTTATAAAATAAAAGCCAGTTGTTTTGATTTAATTTTCCAGAAACTGCTGCTCTGAAGTTTTATGTAAAATATTACACTAGTTTTGTTATTATTGATGCTCTACTGTATTCCAGAATAAAAGAAGAAAAAATCAGGTTTTTTTGCCTCTACAAAAATGGTATAAAAGTGACCAAGTGCGAGTTTTGAAGCATTGTGTGCCAAAGAAAACTTATCGATAAATATTATGCATTAAACATTTCTGTGTTGTTTTGAAATATTTTAATCCTTTGAATATAATTAAATTAATTACAGTAATACTAAATATTTTCTATACATTTTACTACCATTTTATATTTATTTAAACAAGTAAACTTTGATTTTTAGGCAAAAAGAAAATTAAAACTCAAAATTGACCTGAATGGAGATATAATCACTTGTTTTGTCTAATTTGTGAATACAAATATGTGGGAGTTGTGCCGATATTTTTTATAGTATAAAATTCAATTCTGATTTAAATTTGATTGATAAAGAATTATTGTATCTCCTATTTAAATATTTGTTATTTTAAAATTAGTAGTTATACATATGGTGAAAAATGATTTTGTATTTCCTTTTTTATTTTCTGGACCTAGTTTGAATCAAATTATTTTGTAAAGCCATGATTTAGCTAGGAACATTCTTATTATCTGCATTTGCTTAGATTTTTATCTTTTTGGATATTTTGTTTAATTATGCTATTTTGATTGCTCATTAAATACAGGGAACGATAAAATTTTGCTCATTAAAATCAAATCACGCTTAAATTAACATTGTACCAATTAAAAATTCAAAGTTCTTGTTTAAATGGTTCTGTTGTGTCTTAAGTGGGTTCCATTATATATTGCATCTTCAATTTGTTTTGTCTATGGAGTTTAGTTTGTTCAAGCACTCAAATGACTCTTACTTTTGGATCATATCTTTACTGAATTCCGGAACATATGAGATGAGTCTACATAATATTCTCTGAATCAATGTAGTATAGTCCCTCATATATCCTATTCCTCATATTATCTCTCCTTAATGTCTTTGTAGGGCACCTAAATTTTTCAAGACGTAGAGAAGGCCTAAAAATCAGAATTTTATTTGTTGTATAAGTAGTTGAGCCCAGTACTTGATAATCTGCTAGGACGTATCTTAACCGAGATTAAAAAGAAATTTTTTAAATGTGTATTTAATTTTGAGTTTTTACTGCATACAGATATAGTGGAGTTGACTGGAGTAATGAAATACTCTTGAAATTCAGGGAATTATCAGGAAAATACTCATATTAGTCAGGTAAATTCTAGCTATTGTGATATCAAACTGTAGTGTATATTCATGGTTTTAACACATTTGGAAATGCAATGGAAGCTGAATAAGCAAACTGGAGCAACATATTTAAACACTAATAAAGCAGTTATGCAGCATATAGCTGTTTCAAAGATGGGCATTCTTAAAACAGCTATATAGTGCATTATTATTTTGTTTTTGCTTAAATACTTTGCTCAAACTTTCCTCCTCCTTTGCACAAAGGACTTTTTACAGTGGAAACTGGTTATAGGAAATTTGGGTTCTGACTAATTTTTGTTTTTTAGCCCTTTAATCATGTAATTGAACTCAGTTTGTAGCTTATGTAGCTTACTTTGACTGCAGGTGATCAGAATTTGGACGAAAATTCCCCTAAAAAATACTGTGATTTGTATTCCTGGGCAACTCAACAAATTTTTTAGGCAAAGTTTTTAGGACTACTCATACAGTGCTATTCAGTATAAACTCATATGGCAAAGGAAGCTCAAGAGTCAAGGAGAAGTCTTTTGATGTAAGTATGTGTCAGCAACAGAAGGATATAAGCTATCTCTTTAATAAACCCTTACTTTAAAGGTGAGCGTCAGTAAATCTTCTGCCCTATCTGCGCTTTGTTAACTTTCGCAGATCACGTTTTTCACCGAAATTCTGCTCAAACAGTTGCAACATATTTTCTGAAAAATAAAATGCAATGCTTAGATTATATTAAAACTAAATTTAATTCTCAATAAAATATAGAATCTATTTTTTATTTTAATCCAAAATACTTTTGGTGCTGCCATTTGTTGTAATGTGATTCATACCAACTATTTTTATTTTTTAATGAACATTTTTAAATGTCTATTCCTTTTAATATGGTATTAAATACAACAACAGATCGTATATAATAATGCCACAATAACGGAAAGGTAATTTTTCATTCTATGAATTTGATAAGAGGATCTAAATGTACATCACTGAGGATTGCAGCTTTGTCTTCAAGTCCAAGTTCAATTATCTTTCCATGATTGTGGCATTATTATATATTATCTGTTGTATTTAATACTGTATTAGAAGGAATAGACATCTAAAAATGTTCATTAAAAAATAAAAATAGTCGGTATGAACTAAATTACGACAACAGATGGCAGCACCAAAAATATTTTGGATTAAAATAAAAAATATATTCTATATTTTATTAAGTATTAAATTTAGTTTTAATATAATCTAAGCATTACATTTTATTTTTCAGAAAATATTTTACAACTGTTTCAGTAGAATTTCGACAAAAAACGTGATCTGCGAAAGTTAACAAAGTGCGGATAGGGCAGAAGATTTACTGACGCTTACCCTTAACTTTACAGTGCTGTTTCTAAAATAGTTTTTGTGAATATAAGAAGTAGAAAATAATGGGTTACTTACGCAGCAGTAAATGTATGTGAAATTCTTATATTGATATATGTGCCACATTTATTACTGCATTAAAATAAAAGTTTAGAAGTATAGTTTCAGGGATGCATTGTTTTTCAACAATGAACTCGGGATATAACTAACATTTTTGACTGTCCTTTGAGGTCTTTTATAACCAGTTTCAACTGTACTTTGATTTGGACTGGGTCAAACTTCAAGGTTCTTCATGTTGGGTTCAGGTTTTATTACTGGTAAAAATCAAGGTTAACGTCTAAAATAGCAGCCCACTTAGATCCTTCCTTAACACAAGGCGTATGCTCTGTAAGAATATGGTTGCAAATTTGGTTTGAACTAAAAATATACGCATTGAAATGAATTTACAGTACCAAATAAAATACTGTGTATCTAGTTTTTATTTGATATTTTTTGCAATTATCTTTGTTTGAAAATGTTTTTTTAATGGTTGCCTTACTCATATATAATTTTTATAGACTAATATACCACTACTTATAATTTTATTTATTTTATATAATTTATTGTTCTATATTTGTTCCTTGTATTTTAATGAATATAACCAAATTAAATGAAGATATCAATCAAATACTGAGTGAAGAGTTAAATCAGGGTTCTACTGTTATTTTTTTTTTTTTTCCTATTTTATAATTATCAGTTTCATTTTATAGTTTACAGCTGTAATGTTTTATTTATTTTATTTTGTAAAATTTGATATGTGAAAATATATTTGTTTTCCTGCATCAATTGGTTTTTGTTTAAGGTACGAACATTACACAGTTGTATGCATTGTTATGTTAAGTGATGTACAAAGTCATTTTACTATAGAAATTGTTTACTTGAGGTTTACCTTGCTAAGTTTTAGCAAGAACTGTAACAACCTTAGTTGAATCATTTGTTTTAAATATATGTATATAAATTGTGTTATTCCATTTAAAACTTTATAAATTCCAACTTGTTTGTTGTTTTTTCAACTGACACATTTTCAGATTGTACATTTATTTATCAATCATTGTCTTCCAGTAGAGGATCAAATAATATTGACAACCTGTATGCAAGGAAGGTTCGTTTTATGCACATCCTGGATTTATGAGGGTTTTTTTAAAGGCTTTTTAAAACTACATATTTTATCTTTAGATTCATGGAAATCAGAAAATACTTCAGTAAAATCACTAGAAATTGGATCAAGATTTTTATTCGCCAATTTTAAAATAAAATCATGAATTTTTGTGCTTTTTCATAAAAATCTCAAAATTTAGCACTTTTAATAAAATTGTAATTTTTAATGCTTTTAAATAAAATTGCAAATATTTGCTCTTATAAAATGGCAATTTTTAGCACTTTTAAATAAAATGTTAAAGTATAGCACTTTTGAATAAAATGGTATATTTTAATGCTTTCACAAAAATTTCGAATTTAACTTTTCAGGAAAATTTCAAATTTTGTCACTGTCATGAAAAGCACGAATTTTAGCATTCTTTTGTAAAAATTTCAATTCTTTTCATTCTTATTTAGATGCTTAGAATTGAAAAATTGTTTCGAATGTATGAAATAATTTAATTTTTATATTTTAATGCTTTTAAATACAGTATTGTTTATACATTTCTGAGTTTATCAATTTCCATTCCATGATTTCCAAGTAAATTATGGAATGGAAATTGATCAACTTTTCTGCTTCGATTTGTGTGCACGTGTGCGTGCATGCATCTTTGTTGTAAGGTAATTTAAGAGGATTCTTTATCTAGCTGCAGTGGTGTATCTGGTAGCATGCTTGTGTGTACAAATCCAAAAGAGATGGCTTTAGTGAATCTTCTGCAGAATTTTGGTTTTATTTTAACTTTTGGTAATTTTAGAAAACCTGGAAAAATGATAGAACTCTCCTGGAAAACTACTTAAAAATTCATGGAAATGAGTACTTGAAAAGGTATGAACCCCCCCCCCCCCCCTATGTATGTGTTATTTTTCCATAGTTTTTCAATCATTAAGATGAGTACAGTTTAGTTCCTCATCAATCAGAGCTCTGTAACCTCTTGATCCTGTTGCGCAATCAACATTATATTGTCCAATAGATTTCATCTTAAGGTTAAGGAGTAGTGCTCACAAATTTTTTATTTTAGCAATTAATTTTCAAAATTTGTTCATGAAAAGAGTATTTTAAATCCAACATACTGTTGAAAAATAAGTTTACTATTTTTTGCTTTATAATAGATAAATATCTTAAAAACAAAAAGTAAATTTGAAATGGAACCAGAATGCATGGTTACGCAGTTTCTGTGAGTTTTAACTCAACGGTTAAATAATAATTCTCTTATTGACTAATAATTATAAATTTTCTTCTCTTAATTCAATATTTATAATCATGTAAGAAGATTCTTTTCTATGGAAATTCTACAACTGTCTTTTTAAAGTTGAAACGAACGTTTAAAGTAGTATAAAAAAAAAATGCTCAAACTGCTATCTTAAATAATCGAAAATTTGAAATACTTCGTTTGAGCTAGCAAAACACAATTGATTAAATAAAACCAGTTTCAAAGGCTTTCAGTTGAAAATGGTTTTAAAAACATAAAAGAGCCTTCTTCATAAGAAAAATTGACAGTTAATACAGCAAAAGCAGATAAATCCTGCATTTATTTAGGAACAAAAGTAAAATAAATAAATATTTGTATTTATTTACGACATAAATTTAGCTATGCCTACTCCAGTGATTACTCTGACTTAATTACTCTGGGGAAGAAAGCTTTTTTTTCTCTTTATATCTTTTATTGAATTCGTCATGACCCCTGGTTGTCTGTCCGGCTTGTCTTTAATGGCATTTTTAACATACTTTCCTACATCCTGAAAACCTGAAATTTGGTTCACAGCTAGTGTTTCTTTCAGACTTGGGAGACGAAGCCCCCCCCCCCCCCCCCCCCCCCCCCGAGACATTTTATGTTAACCTAGTTTCTATTTATGTGGCGCAGCATTTAGATATATTTATATAGGGAAAATAGAAAACGTGCCCCCTAAAATTTCATTCGCACCCCCCCCCCCCCCCCAGCCAAAAAGCTCTGAAAGAAACACTGTTTACAGCTTAGTCCAGTGAAATATTTTAATCCCTTAAAATTTGGTTGATTCTCGAAAAATAAAACATTTTCTTTTTTGCGAAATGGCCCACGTAATACAGAATATAAACATTTTTCTTATCGTGATATTGCGCAAAGCAGTTAATAACATGATGGATTTATAAATAAAAAATTGATATTAATCGAAAACTAAGCATAAACTACAGTAAGTACAACAAGAAAGATCAATCATGCTTAAAGCATTGATTATGAAACACTTTCCAACTTTAATGCTATTTTATTTAAACATGTCTAAAATGCAATACATTCCTCGGTAATATTTTAAAACTTATCACAATACTACATTAATTTATTATATTTGAAAACTTGCACCTTCATCGAAAAAAAAATGAACTACATTCAAATGACGGCATTGAAATATAAATTGCCTGGTTTAAACTTCTCTAAAACGTGATACATTCCTCGGTAATAATTTTAGAATTATCATAATACTACGATAATTTATTATATTTGAAAACTTCATCGAAAACAACTGAAATTCATTCAAATGACGTCATAGAAAAAATAACACGCCTGACTCTCTATAAAAGCAACATTTCATTCATAAATAATTTCCCATTCATGTCATTCATCACAATACTACAATAATTTATTTTATTTAAAAATTAAGACCATGGAGCTACAAGTAATTAAACTCTAAGCGTAAAACTTCATCGAAAAAAATCGTCCTTCTCTTTTTAAAATCAGTGATTATTTCATTCATATCATCTATGCAGACTCCATGAACTAAATGATTTTGTATTAAAGAAATACAGCAATTGTAATACAACTCATTCTACATATTTTGCTGTTTACGTTTTACATAGGTGAAAAATAGGCTTCGTTGTAGAAATAATCAAATTTGGATGAGCATTTAAACACAAATATATTGTAATTGCGTTGTTTCAGTATGTGGATGCACAGAATTTAAGCAAAAATAAAGTAGTTTTAGGACGGATACAACACTCAATATGAATAAAAAGGAACTTTAAAAATCACGATTTTGAGACAAGATGGATGCCATATATCATTTAGAAGTGGGTCACGTGATCTTTTCATATCACGTTCAGGGTCACGTGATCGCTTCATATAAGAGGTGTTATTATTATTTTAATTTTAATTTAAAAAACTACTGAATATATTTCGCTGAATTTTTTTTATATATTTTATGGAACAATTTGAATATTACCTAAAATTTTCGAAGCAATTTGTGAATTTTAAATCTGCTTAAAAAATGTTTGAAAAATTAGATCCCATAGGGCTCAATGTATTTCATTTTTTCAACCCGGGTTCAATCCAAAACTAATTGGGTGATATTATTCATTTATATTCCCATAGGTCCTACAGACCGTCTGAACAACATACTAAAATTTCATTTTGATTAAGTCATTTTTACTGCAGTTATCGTACTGACAGACAGACAGACAGAATGAACAAAGTCATAAACACTTTTCAACTTTGTTGTAAAGTGTTAAAAAACCCATGTCTAGCAAATCCTTTACAAATAAATAACTATATAAAGTAAACACACACACACACACACACATATATATATATATATATATATATATAATGCACTTTCATTATATTCCTTCCAATTTCCTTTTGCTTATTTTTGTTATTTTCGTTAATGTTATTGTCTGGAAATGTGTCGGATCTTTTGACGTTATTTCAACCATGTGGTTGTATCGTTGAGCGAAACACATTTGGAACCTCTGTGGATGCAAAGATCCTTGATAAGCTGGATTCACAGTGCTTCTATCCTATTCCATATTTTCGGATTGTATCTTTTCTCTGATTTTGTCATTTTAATATTTTGAGCCTCCAGATTTTGATAATCCTTTGTTGTTTGAACTTGATTAGTATGCTTCGCTCTTGAATGCTGAGAAATTCATGTGTAATATTCATATTTGAAATTAAGATCATTTTGTCTTTTATGGTAGCATTGTTTTCTTTTTGTCTGATATTTCCTATCATATCATATTTAATTAATTTTCCTCCGTATTGTTTTTGAACCAGGGTATGACACTTATCATGTTTTAAATTAGTATAACTATTTTATTTTTATTTTTAATTTTATCTTATTTATTATATATATATATATATATATATATATATATATATAAAGAGAATATTTTTAACAAAGGGGAGTTATGAATAGAAGATTTTATCCAAGAAATGAAGTTTTTATATTTACTCGTTACTTTTGAAATCAGTTATACATTTAATCAACTGCAGTCTTATGTTGTTACTAAGACGAGCATTTTTATTTTCAGCTTTAAAATACTATTATTTTATTCTCATGTAGATTGATGAGGAATTTAATGTAAATATATTTTATGTACTTGGAAAAACTTTATATATTTTAGGTGGGGGAGGGGGGTGCGAGTGCACTTTGTTGTTTTTCATTTAAAATTTTCGTTCTTAAAAAAAAAATCCCATTCATGGAGTATTGAATATATATATATATATATATATATATATATATATATATATATATATATATATATATATATATATATTATTTATTTATGACCCTAACAATTATCTCTTTGTTTACCAGAACAGACAGATCACAGTTTAAAAGTGAGAGGCTCCACTCGAATTTCTCATACAGGGTGATCGAAAAAAACCCGCACATCCAATTTTAAAATCATGTAATGTATCTAGACATTGATATAATGGAATTTTTTTTTTTTTAGCTAGATGGCACTAAAATACCCTAAAAATGTATCTACTGTTTTAATATGTCAGACGATCATTACAAAAGTGAGGAAGACAGTCCCATTGTAGAAAACAGTACCAATGAACTGGTTTCGCGCATAATGTGCACTCATCAGCATGGAATAACCGTTAACTCTAGCGGCAGCAAGAAAATTTGTTATTTGCCGCAATTTTGCGAACTTCTATGGGAACTGACAAATTCCGTCCTTCCACGTAGCTGGCATAAAATTCATCCCCAATTTAGCTCGGACTACACGAAGTTGCTAAGGCCAAGTTCAAAATCATAAGAATCGCCATAAAGCGAAAGTCTCCAAAGTAAGGAAGACACTCTCATTGCAGATATCAATATCCATGGACCAGTTTCGCGCGGAAGGACTGAAATTGTCACTTCGTATAGAAGTCCGTAAAATTGCGGCGAATGGCAAGTTTTCTTACTGACATTGCAGTTAACGGTTATTCCGTGCTAGTGAGCGCACAAGAAGCACGAAACCAGTCCATGGATGTTGTTATCTGCAATGGAAGTGTCTTCCTTATTTTGGGAAATGCCCATTTCTGGCGGGTTCTTGCGGTTTTGATCATTACAGACTCCTTTCTTATACGTGAAAGAACAAAAGAATAGAAGAACTTTTATTGAGCAATATTTCTCTAACCATTCTTATAAGAGTGCTATTAAAGAGTTTAAAAGATACCTATGCTCAAAAATCCCCTAACAATTCAACAATAAACGTTTTCGAGATTCTTGATCTGTTACCGACAAAGTGAGAACAGGTGTGCCTTCCATTTTAAGTCGGGGTAGACTCTAAAATAGAGACTGACTGCGTGGTTGAAACTCTTCAATGACACTTTCATAAGAATGGCTAGAGAAATATTGCTCCAAAATAAAATTTCTTTCACTGGGAAAACGCCATGTTCTTTGATTGATGAAAAGTAGATCTGTAATTATTGTCTGACGTATTAAAAACAGTGGACTACATTTTTGATATATTTTTGAAGGTTTATTAGTGACACCTAATTGAAAATTAATTCAGTATTGAATTAAATTAATTCAGTATTGACTAAGTTAAAGAATAATTTTATTATTTTCTAATGCTATTGTATAGAGGAAGTTCACAGATAATCACGACATTTAGACTAAAAAATACACTTAAAGACATCATGAACACATTTCGAACATTTTGGGAAATATTTCCATCAGAGTTTGTGTGCATCTGTGGGGTGCGAATGCACGTATCACTATAGCAATTTATACGTAGATGCATTCTGTAGAAAACTAGAAACAGGTAGAATATTTTGTAATAAATGAGATTAAAACGTTATTCGAAATTAGAGATTTTAAATTAGAGAGAGTACGTACAGCCACGAAATTCTATATGTAGCTGCATTCTGAAAAAATTAGAATTAGGTAGATCATTATGTAATTAACGTGATTAGAATACGGGTGAAAGGGAGGGAGACACAGAGAGATTGTGTGTGTGTGTCAAAATATAGTACGATCAAAATATAGTGTGGTAATTGCAGGAGAGGTCGATCTTGTTACGAACGAGTAAGATTCAAGGCCGCCCATAAAATTTATCCCTGGGATGGCCAAACTCAAGGATGAGAAGGGCAAACTCATGAGACGTACGATATTGACTAGCTTGATACCTATATTTGTGATTTTGAACGCTCCTATGGGCACACATGGCTATAAGTGTTGAAGACCCAGACCACTTGACTGGCCCTAGGGCTTACAGCAGCTGTTTGAGTGACAGGGAGAGATGTCTGTAAGTGTTGAAGACCTAGACCGTCCGACTCGTCCAGAGGACACGAGCAAGAGATTGCTGTAAGTGTGTAAAGCTTCAGACTTCACGAAGACTTTTGTGGGGTCTGGAAAGACTCTAATTTTCCACCCCTGGGAAAATCGAAACATTGACTCTGTTGGGTTCTGTCCTGAGGTTATTAGTATAAGCATGGAGCCTTTTCAATGGGCGCCCATAGGGGAGGGAAAGAGACACTTCCGCTGCTCTGAACATTCGAGGTTCGATATGTGGGGATCAAGGTAGTCGGTATTATACATATCATTCTTGAGTTTGCCCCCTATACCCTAAAAAAGTGCTATTGGCGCTCATGCTTATAGTATCGACAACGGGACAGAACCTAACGGAGCTGAATCTTTTTGTTTCTCCCTCGAGGGCGAATAAAATGGGTGGGAGTGTCAAAAAGACTTTGCCAATGACTTTGCGTCTTTCACAGCTTAACTGAATTAACTTTTATTTCGCACAAATATTGTATTTGAAACGATTATAACCGTGAAACTCAATATATCTTAAATCAAGAATATTAATTTCCCCAAAGGGACAGGAATTATCAAATAAATTAAACTGCATTTTCCAAGATATTAAATATTCATCAATTTGGTATCATTTTTATCAATTTAGTGTCATTTTTGCCAATTTGGCAACATTTTAAATAAAATGTCAAGTTGACCATATTTTGTTAATTTATCGACATGCATTACAAAACAGACAGACAAACTAATAAATTACGTTTGACGAATTGTTTGATGTCAAAATACAAAACCATTGCAAAACAGTGTCTTGTGAATGAAACTTACCAGAATGATGCTAACACAGTTGTCACATAATATTGCACATGGAATGGGAACATATTTCACGGTAGTTTGCACAATTTTAATTTCATGTATTTTTTAAAATTTATTTGAAAAACGTACAATATATCAAGAATGGCTCATGCTAGTATCCCAAAGTTTATGTTATTCATTTTCTAATAAAAAATTAAATAAAAAATGATTCCCGGTTGGGGCAGCAACGTTCTTTACAACACACACACACTAATATACATCCACATACATTAATATACATGCGCGCGCGCACACACACACACAGATATCACTTTAAAAACATTCGACTCGATTTCAGGGATGTTTGAAACGAGCTCTACCGTCGGAAACACCAAGCTGAATTCGAGTTTTCCACCTCATCATAATACTTTCCCTATACATTATATCAGTGTTTTTCAAACTTATTTCGTCACGAAACCAAAACTTGTCCAAATTATGCCTCAAAATTTTACTCGTTTTTAAAGACAATTTACATGAAATTATCACGCCGCGGAACCCCAAGGGTTCCTTGGAACACATCTTGAAAAGCGATGCATTATACTAGGTATGTCAGAAAAGTAACATTTATTGCTCCCACAAACCGAAAATGTCAAGCAAAATTTCTTAAAATGTCATAAATTTTGCATTTTTAAAATGACAAATATTCCCTCCTTTCAAATAATCTTCAATTTTCGTCACTGATTCTTGTACTATATAAGTATTGAACAACATACAGATCATACACATATATTTACTCCGAAATCTCGCATATAATAGTTTTATTTAAATAATAAATTATATATATGTGTGTGTAACATTTCCTAATGCACTCATTGAAAACAATTTATGTGCAGTACAAAAAGTCCTTAAATACATGTATTTTCATAGTATTACTCTGAAACCAAAAAATACATAAAACATGATTTAAACAATCGGATACAAATGTATCTAATCGGTCTTTATTCACGGATTAAAAACAATCGTCTTTCCCTTCGCTTTTGCAGGAGTTGCAAGAATAGTGTATCAGAAGTGGGGATAAACGACTGGGAATAAAACGTTTGGCGTGTAATGTGACAGAAGAGTTCTGGCGTTGGATACTTTTTGGCCGACCGCGTCCAGGAGGGGTAGCATGTTAAGGCTCCAAATCAAAAGAATTAAATATACAACCAAAGACAGCGATATACCAAATTTGGACTTTCTAGCTACTACGGTTTTCGATTTATTCCTCAAAAACGAGTTCATTCCTATTGCAGGTCCAGGACTAGCTAGCCCCATAAGGTTCAGAATTCAAAGGACTAAAATATACACTAAAAGACAATAACATACTAAATTAGGATTTTCTAGCTGTTCCCGTTCTCAAGTCATTTCCCCTAAGCTAGTATATTCTTAAGGTGAGCCCAGGACGGGTTAGCGCGATAAGGCATGTGGTACATCAAAAGAACTAAAATGTACCACAAAAAACAAGTACATACCGAATTTCACCTTACTATATGATTAATGAAACTTATTTAGTTAGGTCCTCAGATATTTGAATCGCACCGACAAATAGCTGATCAAATTCAATAAAAAGGTGCAAAAAAAAAAGCAGATGATTCTTTCAAAATATGTTTTGTGTCTTCTGCAGTGTGAACAAATCAATAATTTCAGGGAAAATGGGCTTATTACGTGTTGACTGTTTAAATACGGTAGCATTTTGATGGAAAATCTCTTTGTATTTTTATTACATTGAATTGGAAGCCTATTTTCCCCAGATCGTTGTTAGGATTTTTGAATAACAATGAATGAGATGAACATTCAATGATTGAGACCAACGGTTTCACACAGACAATTTATTTCACATACATATAGATACACATTTTGTTAAGGAATTTAGGGTCGTAGTCAGACTCGAAATGGCCAAGTGATATCCAGTGGAGCTCAGCACGATTGGTGAGCTGTTATTTAGAAATAAATATTGTTAATTTTTATACAGTTTAAGTATTACATTTTATTAAATTTTCTTTTATTTTTAATGTTTCTAATTTCTTAAAAATGTTTTAAAATTAAATTTGCAAAGAGATTGATTCAAATCTGCGTTTTTTCTATAGGGTAGCTTTATCGAATTTGAAAATACGTCACTTCGTTTCTTCTATTATCTTTTTTATTATTCCATAAAATTATTTCATTGCCTTTAAGGTTGGACCGGCTTTCTCTAATTTTTGAGGATCCTTCTACAAACTTTAATTCCTCGTAGTGTCGTTCTCCGGTATAGGGTTTCCGCTCCTGGATATAGATGAATCTATCGAGAACAGTCTGTACCGCCATGGAGCATTACATGGAGCGCCAAACGAGAAAGGGGCCCTAAAATGATTTGTTCCAGGACTCCAAAAATATAGTAATGCTGACAAAGCATTACTATATCGCACTGGACCAAAAAATATAAATTCCGTTTTAAACAGATTTAGGTTATACATTTTCGTTACAACATATACTGATTTTCAAAACAGAAAGAAACATTTCCATTTTAACTAGATTTCAATTTTATAAAGATTCTATGTCACGTGGGTTTCACTGTAGTTAGTAAAATCTAAAATTCAGTTATACTACTAGTTATTGTTGTAGCAATTCTAAAAAAAAAAAAAAAAAAAGTGCTAATTATTGTGATTATTTGAGATGAATAGAAATGTACTCTCACATCTCACTTTTTGCAATTATATTTTTTATGGGGCGTTTAGGGGTGCTGATGGGCGTATGCAGGATTTTTTTCCAAGGGGTGCTAAAATTTATTACATTAAAAATTTAGAGATTACTCTAACGACCTTGAAATTTTGTTATAAAGTGAATTTGAATAGATGGTATGAGCATCACATTTCAAAAATGAGTGTGTATAGCACTTTTGAAAATTAGTATGCATCCATTTTTAAAAATTAGTATGTACCACCTTTAAAAATATTCCTCCTCTCATAATATAACTCTAACTTTCCTGGAGGCAGAGCAATCAAACTAACAAATTGGACATTCATAAACATACCAAATGCAATAATTTTAAATTTTCCATTTAGGTATAAGTTTAAATTGTTTTTATTGATACAATTGGGAGAAAATACACAGTTGTGGTTGAATGTTCTATTTCCAAAAAGCATTTAAAAAAAAAAAATTCTTATATTGGCTTTTAATAAAATTAACAGTTTTCCAGAGGGATGCTTTGGTATCCCCCTCCCCCCATACGCCCGTGGGAGAGCTACCTAGAGGGTGATCAGTACTTCTGGCCCCTGTTCGGCTACTATATCGGTTTTATAAGAGCCTCTTATAGGGTTAACGGGCTACTGCCCTGAAGGAACATTAGTGATATGTATTGTTATCATTTATGAGAAATTCTTTACAGAAAAGTAAGTCCCCTTTCTTCAAAAATGTAACTAGTATCTGGAAAGGGTATTTTAACAATATATACAATTTACAAGTTGCTTACATTTAGCTGCACTAATTGTCCATTCTTCTAAAAGAGCTGTTTGTAAACATTATGTACTGCCTCTCACATTTAAGAACAAAATCTTTTAAATTGTACATGGGTTCCTGTAAGTATACATGGCTAGTTATTACTTCACTCATCAACAGTATTGCGAGTTTTCAAAACCTTCTGGATAATGAAGATGAACTGCGTGGTGCCTGAAAAAAAATATTTCTTAAAATATTGTTATATAAAATGTAAAATATACACAAAATCTAATAATATAAAGTTTCGTTTATAAAATTATTTTTAATGATATTATTATGAGTAATGTATTTCGAGTGATTAATTTACTCATTTAATATTTAATGATAAGAAAAGGTCATTGTGACATGACAATGTTTCAAATATGCACAATGGAAGATACATTCGGGGGGAACGACAGCGCATAAAATAAAGGCATCAGCAAATCTGGAGAATGACAATACTTGAGCTGTACAACTGGACACTTATACAACCCAATATTTACGACATCTTCAGGAACTGTGATGTCCGGACAACTCGTCCAGGCTGTGCCGCCGGTTCTGGTTGGGCCAGAGGAGGAAAACTCCGTCCCATCCACGACCCGTGATTTCTTTATTTCCTCTTACCACTTCATTCCTTGCGGAATTTTAGTCCCTGCAATTTGGTCATATGAAAAGTAAAAGCCTTATCTGAGTCTATGTAGACTGCAACAACGGCTTTACACCAAGTAGTTCAATGGCGATGTACTGCAAGTGCCTGTAGTGCAAACCTTCTTAAAGAATCTCTTGTACTTACTACGGAGCGGCGAGAGCAAATATTTTCAATATCCCATTCAGCTGATGTTAACATCCGTTCTCTTCCGTCTAGGCTGAACTAATTGCTGTCTTTTGTGGTAAATGTCACGATACCAAATTGAACATGTATTAGAAATTGAAATATCAAAATGTTAGCGATCATAGAAGGTGCTGGTGTAAATGATGTTTCCTGTAAAACATGTAAATAAAAGTATATGTTTAATCAGGATAAAATATTGAGTTGTGTTGTATTTGATCTCTATGCATATTTCTTTATGATGTTATGTATGTTCTTCTTTGGCAAACCCCCAGAGAAGTGAGGATTCAATGTGACAGTTATATATCAGTGAATCTTTCAGGCTGTAGACACAAATTACCCTTTAACCAAAACTTCAAATAAGGGTTTCTAGTATAAAATGCAAATGTGAAGAGAATTGACGTCGAAGGAGCATTGCTTGTTCTGAGAGAAGGATCGGTCTCATCTGGGCTTTAGACTTATGGGACTCTTATTAAAAACTTCGTTTTTAGAAAGATCCCATTCACATAAATACAGATTACCTATAGTCTCACGTAATCAGCTGAGAGTGTGTTTTCGACCCTTATTTGACATAGAATGCAAATGTGAAGTTAATTGACATCGAAGGAGCATTGCTTGTTCCGAGTGAAGGACCTGCCTAACATGTGCTTTAGACTTGTGGGACTCTTATTAAGCACTTATTTAGAAAGATCCTATTTACATAAACACAACCTGTTTCACGTAATCTACTGAGAGTGTATATTCGAACCTTATTTAACAACTTTCAAACACGCTCTTTTGTTTGCTTCATAGGACATTTTAGTACCATCTAGATCAGGAATCGCCAGACTGCGGCCCGAGAATTGTTGATTGCATTTTAGAACATTTTATTATCTGTATTATTAACATAAGGAAACTATTCAAATTTAACTTAGTAGAAACTATCCAAATTTGAATAGTCACATTTCTTTCATTAAAATTTTTATTATTGTTATTAATTTTTCTATTGATACTCCTCTGTGGGGAAGCAGGTGTGTTAGGGGATATACTTCTCTCCTGCTTGAGCACTCTACAGTTCGATTTCTCACAAAATCAACAGACTTCCTATGGTCATCCATTAAAATAATTGAATTAACTTTTATCCTCTATTTATCCTTCCCAATCTTATATTAAACTCGATCTGATGTTTGTCAGTGTAATTCAAATGTTTAAGGCTCTAACTAGAGCAGTTAGAAAACTCATATTGGCATATCGTTGTATTTCGTGGTATATTTTAATTTTTTTTTAGTTTTGAACTTTTTCGGCCCAGTCCACCCTGGGTCCGGCATAGGAATATATATATATATATATATATACAGGGTGTCCAGTGCTATCGGTGCCAAATGGCTATTTCCTCAACCGATAGTCACAGAGATATACTTCCAATTGCAAAAATGTTTTAAATTTTAAAATCTATTATCTTAGAAACAGTTTAAATTAATAAATACATTTCTGAAAGAAATACGAAATATAAATTTTTATACGGTCACCCGGTCCTACCAATTATATTTAGGAAAATCATCCTCATACAATTTCATGCAAAATAAAAAAAAAAAATCTTCCTTTTACGACCCAAATTCACCAAGTTATGAAGTATTAAACTTTATGACTTAAGTCGCCTTTCCACGCATAAAAATGTCCCGTTTCAGGCAACCAACCAATCAGGGACCGTATTGACCATTTCTCCAGGCAACCAACCAATCAGGTACCGTATTGATCATTTCTCAGCATAAAAAGTGCGCCAACTTTAAACAGCTATAAGTCGGTCAATTTTGGTCGTAAAAGGATGATTTTTTTTTTATTTTGCATAAAATTGTATGAGGATGATTTTCCTAAATATAATTGGTAGAACCGGTGAACTGTATAAAAATTTATGTTTCGTATTTCTATCAAGACATGCATTTATTGATTTAAACTGTTTCTAAGATAATAGATTTTAAAATTTAAAACATTTTTGTAATTGGATGTGTATCTCTGTGACTAACGGTTGAGGAAATAGTCATTCGGCACCGATAGCACTGGACACCCTGTATATATATATATATATATATATATATATATATATATATATAATTTCTTTTACTTTGGGGGGGGGGGCTAGGAAGTCCAAATTTGGTACGTTGTTGACATTCATATACAAGGCTGAATCAAAAGTTCGAAGATTATGCTGATATCTCCAACCCTGATTGGAGGCGACGGGAACTATTTTACCGTGGCGTAGAGGCACATGTGAAAAGGAAGAAGCAGGTCCGTAGTGCAGGCTTTTTCCAGACAATGTGTGACTGTAGTCGATCGCGATCGTCGAAAACCGAAATGGCGTTTGAGGAACAATGTGCAAATATCAAATTTTGCCAACGTTTGGGGGAAATCGCCGACAGAAACATTGCATCTGCTGCAACAGGTGCAATGTTTCTGTCAGTAATTTCACCAAATAGACAGAAACATTGCACCTCCTGCAGCAGATGCAATATTTCTGTCGGCGATTTCCCCAAACGCTGGCAGAATTTGATATTTGCACGTTGTTCTTCAAACGCCATTTCGGTTTTCGATGATCGCAAACGACTACAGTTCACTAACATACATTGACTGGAAAAACACCTGCTTCTTCCTTTTCACATGTTTTCTACGCCACGATAAAATAATTCCCGTCTCCTCCAATCAGAGTCGGAGATATCAGCACAGTTTCCGAACTTTTTGATACTACCTTGTATTACATACCAAATTTGATTACATACATTTTAATAAATACATTTTTCATACATTTAAGTTTCATATAAATAAAAGGGGGTACTTTAAAAAGCTACGTTTTTAATTTCACTTGTTTCAAAATTAATTTGCAAATGGTATTCTAAATCGATCAAAATACTGTCGTTCATATTGTCGCGATTATCTAGTGTATCTTATTCCCTGATTTTTGATTTACTAGAAGGAAAAATAACTTTTACATGTTTTAAACCAATTGGTTTTTCGGTGAAACAAACTTCCAGTCAAGGTTGGTAGTTTTCGTTAACAGATTAACCCGTCGATAAATTGGACGCAATGTTGACGACTTTTGATCAAGAATTGAAACTAAAAGTGAAGTTCCGTTTTATGAGTTCCGGAAAAATGTCAGTGCTCTAAGAGTACTATTTCCTGTTTTCTTTTTTTGAACTTATTGGGCATTATTTTCCTCATTTTACTGTATTTGACGATTGTTTCAAGATTGTACCGGATAAATAGAAAGTAAATATTTGTATCTAGTTAGTTCCTGTTAACGCTTATTATTACTTTGAATAAATCTGAAGTTATTGAGGTCTTCGAATTCGTTCTTGTGTCGCCAATTCAAAGGATACGCATAGCAATATACACTTTATGAAAATACATTTTACAATATAATCGTTATTAAATAATAATAATATATATTTTATAATATGTGCTTTATGAAAATGCATTTTGTAATATATTTTTTATTAAAATATAAAGCATGTATTTTGCAATATGTACTTATTAAAAATGCTTCGTTTGTAACAGTGTAAGGAAGGTGGTTAAACGTATTAACCAGTTTCAAAGGTAAAGAGGGCTTGCTTCGTCAAGATAAATGAAACAGAGCAGTCACTACATGAAAGTAGGGAAATTTCTAAAGGTAGTACAGAAATTCTCCTACCTTTGTTGCAGTACAGGAATTGTCCTTCCTTTGTTGCAGTGACTGTTCTGGTTCATTTATCCGAAGGAAAAGCATCTTTTTTGCTTTTGAAAAACGCTTGATATAAAATCAACTGTTTATGTTGCTATTAAAATATTCTCATTTTACAAATCCATTCTTTGTCAAGATCATTTTGAAAAATTATTTTTATGTATAAAATAAAACCATCTTACTTGTAAAGCGTTTTGGTACCACTGTGCTACGATGTATAACTGAAGACTACTGGCCAGAGATAAAGCACTGAAGACTGCTGATGAGAAATAATTCAAGCCGTAAAATTTAAAAGCTGGAAAAGAAAATGCATTTGATTTTTTTTTTCATGAGATATGAATAAAATAAATTAAGTTGTTAGTCGAAATCGAATCAAGTAGAAACTAAGGTATCATTTAACATATATTACTCCAAAAACGTTCTACTCGAGTTAAGGGGTACTCAAGGCATGTAAATCCGTCTTAGCTCGAATTCGAATTTAACCCATGGATTCAGAAGAGTTCTGGATGGATATCATAAGGCTGAAAAAACGCAGTTGTATTAGCGCGGCTATCCATTAAACCAAGGTCGGACATTTTTCCTTAAAATGTAGCTATTCAAATGTATTGATCTTTTTGCACTTTCACTTTTCTACCTATATTAATATTTTTTTAATCATTTTTCAGGAAATTAAAGCAATCAACCTGTTTCTTTATTTTGAAGTTTTAACTGATACTTTTATTAAATAAATAAAAATTATATTAAACAACTAAAATAAATATCTATAGGGACAAGTAAAACTTGAACAACGTATAGAGTAAGCTCTTGTAACTAGAATCAGTAATTTTCAAACTCTAATAATATCACTTAAAATAAACATTCTGTAACCAAAACAGTTTTTACTGGTTAGGTCTTTTATTCCCGTTGCACTGAAATCAGTTTAAGTGGTGATTTTTTTTTCTAAAATATATTAAATTAAAAAAAAATTGCAAACTGCCCTAGGTACAATGGCAGTGTTGTACATAGGATCACCTGTTTAATATTGTTATCTACATATAATACAAAATGAATAAAATACAAAAGATAATGCTGTTGGAAAACCCCCGCATTAATTGAACATTGCAGAAAATTTAACCACTTGAATTGAACTTTTCTGAAATTTTAACAGAGAATAATGACAAAATATAAACAATACAAATTAAGCAAAATTTGATTACTCACATCACAATGAGTAACAATAATAATATAAAAGAAAATATTTGTATTATTCCACATTGTAATTTGCAATAATGATATCAAAAGTAAGTAGTAAGCATTGCCATTCTGAGCCACCAGTAATTTTGGGTTCAGATAACTTAAATACAATATCATCTCTGCTAATCACATAAGTTGTATCATTGTGATGTAGAAACTTTTCTGACTCTTTACAGATTCGTTTTAGGTATTTTATTGTATACTGATCATCTGCAACATCAATTATTTCTGCAACATAAAAATGTTTCGTTTTCTCCCCATCTAATTTTGCCAAGTAATGCCCCCCCCCCCCCCCCGGACGCCTATGGGGTATACTCGAAGGACCGGGGGAAATGTTCGAACTAATCGAAGTTCAAATTACCGAGAAAAAAAAAAGCCTATTAATTTTATATTATAGGAAAGGAATTGTGGAACTTTGAAGAAACTTCGACTTAAGCAGAAATTCGTGTTCACAAGGTTCGAGTTATTGAGAGTTTACTGTATTTATGCAAAGCAGAATATGCAGACTAGCATCGAGTGATATTCATATTTGAAAATCTCACTATATTAATATTTAACTATGATATAAAATAATTACAGGAAATGTTAAGAGAAAAATATTTAAACACATATAAAGTAGGATGTAATTTTGTTTTATTTTAACAAATTTTAAGGCCAACCTCTATCATTTTCATTGAAAAATTTTCCAAATTGCTTGACGAGAGAAATCCATCTCTGTGTCTTTTTTTTTGTAGCGCATACACTTGATTTATTGTCAACTGAAGAGTGATGGTTGGCCAACCAAGAATTTACAATTTTTTCCCGTTGAAAGTGTTCTATAGGTGGTCCATTTGCACTAATAAATATTAGATTGGAGACGTTTGAAATTAATAAAGATGATCTCAAATCTGTTACTATGTTGTTCATTAAGCAAAGTATTTTGCAAAGCGCGTACGTGGCTTTTAAGAAAAAGCAGAGAGCATACGGAATTGGCTGGAAAAACCAGAGGGTATACGGCGTATACCGCCGTATACCCTCCACTACAGCCCTGTTTGTAACAGACTAATATTTTTGAAAATATTTCCTAATCTAAATTTTTTTTTATTGTTCCGCAATAAAATTCTTATTTGCATTCTTTATAGTTCATTCTACAATCATGATACCATCATCCAAATGGCGCGAAATGCAATGTATGGAATTTTGTTGTTTAAAATGTGTTTTTCACTATGTGGCATTTTTATGCATTCTTAGTTACTATTTAAGACGCCGTATCTGTTACTATGTTGTTACTATGTTCTTGCTATATGTATATATATATAATATATATATACATATAGCAAGAAGCCCAACTACATATCCAGTTCTTAATCCAAACAAATTAAATCAAACAGCTTATTTGTCACATAGACGCAAAGCTGCACTTTCATAAATAAGCACAAATAGCAAATTCAAATGAAAAAAAAAGAGAGAGAAGGAGGGTATTGCAAACAGGTAAAGTACGAAATGGCCAAGGGGGATTGTGACCCCTTGTTCCTAGTTACAGCAGGCTTTCACACATAGGAAACACTCCCGGACACGAATACCTTCCTGAAGCATTTCCCCATCAGTCATCACAAAAGAAAATGTGAAAACGTTATGAGAAGAATGACATTAAACAGATGGTTTAAGCCCTATAAAAAACTATCAAGATGTATTGATCGGATCAATGGAACCAAATAATAATTTCGATTTTAGAGTTTACCCAGTGAATTTGGAATTGATTGAAACTATTATGGAAAATGCAAATATAATAAATTTTTTGGATATCAGTATCCAATATGATAAAAAGGATACAATATACTTCCAGTTATATGATAAAAGGAATTCGTTCAAAATCGACATCAGTTACATTATAAATTGGAATACAAACTTAAGCAAAAGTATTTTTCGCAGTTTAATCCTAAACCATTTACAAAGGAATAATAAACTTCATACATTAAAAAAAGAACGAATTATATGCGAAAGAAAATTAATTAAGGAAGCTGTCAAACAGCAATATCCAATGCAATTTCTAAGGCATTACTATAATGTATTTTACAACAATAGAAACAACGTATTTTATGCTAATTTCAGCGAATTGACATAACGAGAATGGCAACTTTGAATGGTAAATATGTGATATTTAAGAAGTATATTGGGCTTTCCAGCAATAGATTTGTGCTGTATCACTATGAAGTTATGTTAAAGATGTAGGTCGACGTTTATAGACGAAAGGTCGCACTCTCGTTATGTGTATCTTGATAGTTCTTTGTAGGGCTTAAACTATCTGGTTTAATGTCATTTTTCTCATTACGTTTACACATTTTCTATTGTGATGACTGATGGGGAAATGCTACAGGAAGGTATTGGTCTCCGGGAGTGTTTTCTAGGTGTGAAAGCATGCTGTAACTGGGAACAAGGGGTTACAATCCCCCTTGGCCATTTCGTACTTTACTTGTTTGCAATATCCTCCACCTCTCTATTTTTTTTATTTGAATTTGCTATATATATATATATAAATATATATATAAAATTAATTTAAAACATGATCAGTGGCTTACCCTGGTTCAAAAAAACAATACGGAGGAAAATAAAGTAAAGAGGATATGAAAGGAAATATCTAATATAAGGAAACCATTGCTACCATATAATACAAATTTAATTTTAATTTGCGATACATGCAAACCAAGTACAAACCTCAAAGGATTATCATATATATATATATATATATATATATATATATATATATATATATATATATATATATATATATATATATATTATTATTATTATTTATATATATATGCAATTATACAATTTATTTTATATATATATATACAATTATTTATATATATATATATATATATATATATATATATATATACAATTTTTAAACCCATTAATAATCAGTCTATCAAAATCAAAACTAAAATGCTAAAATTATATACACAATTAAATATTAATTGTAAGTTTTTTAAATTTCCTTATGTTACTTTGGTTCCTAAATTCCATAAATCACCTCTCAGTTTTAGAACAGTCACTTGTGGACATAATACCTTTACCACTACAGCTAGTAAATACTTGCTTAACAGTTTAAATAGTATTAATGAATCTCTTAAATTTAGGAATTCAGGATATTTCATTTTGAAAAATAGTTTTGATTTAGTAAATCACCTTAGCAAGCTTCCACAAATTCTTGGTTTCCATACCTTTGATTTTAAAGACCTTTTTAATAATATTGTCATTAAAGATTTATATAAAGTTATTATCTCTCTTTATCATGACTATCTATCTTTCAATAATGTTGCATTTAATGTCAAAGACTTTCCTATGCTCTTGCACTTTGTGTTATACAACAATTATATTATCCAAGGTGATAACATTTATTTACAAACATCTGGAGTACCACAAGGTGGCTGTAGTAGTAGTATACTCGCTAACTTATATCTTTATTATTATGAATGTCATTTAAACTCTAATTCATATATTATATATAGATATGTTGACGACTTAATTTGTATTAGCATTGATGATTCCTATCCAATTAATATTGATTTTTACCCATCTAACCTAGAATTAATTCCTAATGAGCCTAGCGTTAGTCAAACTGTAAATTTTTTAGACCTAAATTTAGATACCCTCAATAATCATGTAATCACCAATCTATATGATAAAAAAGATTCTTACAACTTCACTATCATAAAGCTGCTATCATATCAATCTTGTAATTCTATTTAATTGTTTAGAAACATCATTTAAAACCAGCTATTTCGAATACATGGACTTTCTGATCCTCGGTTTCACTTTCTCCACATCAATAATCTTAAACGCATTTGTCAAAATTACCAATATCCGGAAGTATTTGCAAATAATATTATTAATAATTTCAAATATACCACGTAATAATTTTACACATGCATTATTTATCTTTGATTGGATAACTCAATTTTGAGAATTCACCCATTCTTATTACCTAACTTACCACTTGGCCTGAGTCTAATACTGTTTACTATTTTCGAATGACTATTTTCCACTTGTCCTGAGTCCTATACTGATTACTATTTTTGAAAGTCTCCATACATATTATGTATCGTTCTAATGTATTCATTCCGGTGCCCACTCGCATTGACGAAGTGAGGTGAAATGCTCAGTCGCTTATTCAACTTACACGTGGTAAAAATGCTTGTGAGTTCATATTTCTGTTCGAGGAGGTATTATTTTTCTGATTTGTAATTCTATTGATTTATTTTTCTCCTTCCACTAGCCAGTAGACAGTTCCAATGGTGTCTGTAGTTAAATGCTATCGCCATTATCAGAAACTGGCAATTCTATCGATTTTAATTCGAATTGTATGGCTGTCCTGATGAGAATGCAATTTCGAACTAACGGCCATTTTTTTGTGTAGTTTCAATTGATTGTTCGCTATGTCTTAATCTTTTATCTTGAGCTAATTATTATTGCCTTTTCTCATTTTTGCCGTGTTTTCTTTTTCTTTTTATTTATATTTATATACTTTTAATTGTGAATTTTGTATCCTAATATTCTTCTCATCCCCCTTTCCATTGTAGTGATATGTTACCTTCTATCTTTATCCTTAGTCTTGGTCTATAGTTACTCATTTGTAACAGATATGCTAGAGATGGGTTTTTTTCTACATACAGTAGTTTATGCATAATTTTCCATTAAAATCTTTCAATTTTTATTTATATATATACATATATATATATATATATATATATATATATATATATATATATATATTTGAAATGTAATAATAAGAATTATGTAAAAATAAAAAAATAAAAATACAATTCAAGTAATATTAACATCACCATAGAAGCAAATTCACGGCCATAATGCCGATAAGAGAAAAGAACAGAACCTTCCCAAATTCGATGATTAATCAGAATTAAATTCATCTTCAGGTCTGAGTATTTAATTCTAATTAACCCAAACAAATGCCTGTTTCAGATTAAGCAATAGTACATTACTATAAATGCTTAAACTCAGACTACAGGCATCAAAAAATGAAAAAATGAAAAAAGGATACATTAAGAAAATTGTATTACCATGCGGCATGAAACCTTCCTCTTCTACCACGTGTATACACGATCAACCTCAACAGTTTAATCTAGAAGCACCGGAATGAACAAGTCGAAATTCTACCAGGGAGGTAGTACGAACGTTCACGGAAATACTCCCAAACCCGTCCAGTGAGTCTAAGCTGGAGACTGGACAAGCAATTCAGAATACAACTTCCCAAACATGCAGAACTGAATATGAATATGAATCATAGATGAAAATTCCTACTAAACAAGTAATTCATAGGAATACTGGATAATCGAGAATGCCACTATACACCATTATAAGGGCGCTCAAAACGTAGTTTCAATACTGACAAAAGTTACATTTTTTTGCGAAAATAAAATTCAAAACATTAATGTTAATCCATCTTATTTTCCGATTTTTTGATTTTTCTAATGTTTTTGACTTAGTTTATTATTTTTCATTTTTATTTATTTATATAATTAATAAATAATTATATATAACATACACACACACATATATATATATATATTTTTTTTTTTCTCTCTCTCTCCTGTATGTTAGTCACTATAATTGGGAATGTTTTCTAGGATGTTATCGAGTGAAATTTGATACACTGAGTTGATAATTTTAATAACAAAATTGGGGGGATATTCATTATTAGTCGCTGTACTCAATAATTCCATAAAGTGCGCTAATTTATAATATTCATCACAAATTTTATTGATTCTAAGAGCCTGGTTTATTATAATATTTCTAAATACAGATATATACAAACAAGAGTCAAAATGTTGAATTTTTGATGTATTAAATTTAAAATCCTGTCTTTTATCATACAAGTTTATAACCATATTACAATTTTGTAAATTTAAATTTAAATCTAAAAAGTTTGCAACATTTGTGTCATTATTACTTGCATTTAATTTTAAATTTTTTGGATAAAAGTTTAATACTATAGGGATATTATTATTTGGGGATACACATAAAATGTCATCTATATATCTAAACATGTGCATATTATGCAAGCTTGGATTAATGTTTTTTTCATAGAAGAATAAATACAGATTAGCTAACAATGATGAGGCACACCCCCCTTGTGGGATACCAACCTGTTGTTTAAAAATAGTACCACCATGTTGAATATAATTCTCATAAAGAGTGAAGTTAAGTAATTTTTTAAAAAGAAAATTTGAATATTTTAGGTTGATATTATATTTTTCAAAAATTCCTAAAATAATTCTATACAGATCATCTATATTAATATTATTAAACAAATCTTTGAAATCAAAGGTATAAATACTACGAATATTAGTAAGAGTTTTCAATTTCTTAACTACTTCAAAACTGTTTTTTACAATATGACAATTATTTGAGATTTTATCTGACGAGGATACTTCATGTAATATCTTTAATAATAATTTTCCAGCATTAGTAATGTAAGAATTATGCCCACTGGTAATGGTTCGAAAAGCAACAGGGGATTTATGAAACTTGGGTACTAAAACAATATATGGAATGTTATTACAACTATTTTTTAGATGGATTTGCTTATATTTGGCTGATATTCTATTGTATAAGATTTTAAGGTTAGTTTTATGTAAATTATAGATATGATTATTAAGTAAGTGTGACTGAAGGGTATTTTTATAATAATATTTACATATAATTGAGTAGTTTCCACTTGCCTTATCGACATATGTAATGACAAAAGCATTTTGTATTTCTTTAATATCATTTTTAATTGAATTAAGATTATATGAATTATTAATTTTCTGGTTATATAATGATTTAAGTATTGCTCTATTAAGACTCTCCAAGGTTTAAAGGCTTCTACAGGGATTTGATATTTATAACTGATTTTATAGATAAATTTATTTAAGTCAAGAAATAAACCTTTACATATTAATTTATGTTTAAATTTAGTAGGTATAAGGTACTTAGTACCCAGTAACATCAGTGATCTTAGTGCATCATAATTAATAATATTTAGATTTCCCGTTATAACATGCCCATGGTGTTTATCTACGAAGTCTTTGTATTGTTCTAAATGACAGTGGCAATATGACTCTTTATCCAATTCATAGTTTTGATTAATATCTACTGATTTGGCAATTTGATTATAGTTGAAAATATAACGTCCTAGCGGTTTATCATATTTATATGCAATTTTAGGATTTACATGTTTGACTGGAAAGTAATTGGAAACCGATTTTAAAAAATTATTTATCTTCAGATTATTTAATACAGAATTAGTAAAATTCAAGGTACAATATTCATTTATTTTAGTATTTTGTTTTGATTCGTCATTAAAGTTTGAGTCTGTGACATATAAATAACTATTAAGATTTTTACTTCTGGTAATGAGCAAATCATAGAATAAATGTTTAAAATGAACGTTATCAAATGCAGTACTTAGAAAAAGGTTATATACCATATTTAATTGCTGTTTTTTAATTGCGAAAATCCAGTTTTTACATTGTTTCCAATCAAAAGTAATTTTAAAATTTGCATGTTGCTGAAAGATGGCATTTTTTAGTTCAGATAATGATGGCAATTTTTTATTATATTTACTTGCTCTTTTAGTTCTTTTTGATTTACTTTTATGATTGTTGAAGGAATTATAAATATTATGGTCTTCATTAGGAGAATTAAAGGACTTTTTAACTATATTATGATGGTTAAATATTTGATTGAGTCCATATGGAAAAATGGTTTTGTGTGCACAAATGAATTCATTTTCAAGAAACAATCTGTCATAGTAATTTTTTTGAATACACAGAATACTAATTTCAATGTTGTCGAACCCATGTTTAGAAAAATGTTCGTATTCAAATTTTGATTCATTAAAGTTAGTTGCATTATTTGAAAATTTTTTTATGTGATTCCTGTGTACGTTAATTCGGAGATGCAGAGGGTTGCGGGTTTGACCTATATATGACATATTACATTTTTTACATTCAATTTGGTAGATACAATTATATGTTTTACAGAAGACAAGATTATTGTTACAATTGATCTGATTACTATTAGCAAACGGACAAGTTTTACATCTATTAGAATTACAAGATTTAAATTTAAGTGTGTTATTTAGTGATGCATGGCTGTACGATTGAAAGTTATATGAAGTGAACAAAGAATACTGGCTGGATGTACCGAATGAAGATGGAATAGTCATAGAGGATAAAGGATATTGTTGATAGCTGGATAACGATCTAGGAGAACCCCAACAAGTTCTCGAATACCGAGCTTGGATGTCAGAAAGCATCCAGTTGCCAGTCGCTAATTTTTTATAATAAGACATCATGTAATAGGGAAAGATAGTAACCTTTATTTCCCCAAAATAAAGGCACTTGCATTAAAAAAAGAGACTCTTTAGCCAAGAATGCACCTTAATTCAATTACAAAGGTGGAGACACAATTACAACATATGAAAGGTACCATTATTTTTCAAACTAATGGATCATCTAAAACACTTTGAAAATATATAAACTAATGTGTAGACACGTTAAAACCCGGATTAAATAAATGCTTAGGAATAAGCAAAACTAGGATAGATAGTGGAAAAATATACATATACACATTGACTATTCCAGAATAAATTGATTCAAATTAACATCCATCAATACAACATGAAACACAATATTTTACTTCAGAACTAATATAATCTAAGAATAATACAACCATTGCTGTAAATACAGAATTCAAATTCTTCCAATAAATATACATTTATTTAATGGTTCAACAATTCAGAGATTCAACGTATGAAAGGCTACGTACGATCACAAAAACAATAAGATATTCAATATATGAAAAACTAAGATCGATCACAAAAACAATGGCTAAGAATAGAATTATTACCTAGGAATTACAATTACCAGACATTTTAAAATGATAAGATAAGGGATAATGAGATAAAAATGAAGTTAAAATTTGACACCAATTCAGCGCAAATGCAGCTAACTTTAGTGTAATTCAGTTCTAACTAATTAAAAATGAATGTTACCACAGAAACTCGTAAACAACTAGACAGAAAATAAGAAACCAATATACAATACGCGCATAATGCAGCAGACAAGTATATGGATAAATATTTGAAATGTAATAATAAGAATTATGTAAAAATAAAAAAATAAAAATACAATTCAAGTAATATTAACATCACCATAGAAGCAAATTCACGGCCATAATGTCGATAAGAGAAAAGAACAGAACCTTCCCAAATTCGATGATTAATCAGAATTAAATTCATCCTCAGGTCTGAGTATTTAATTCTAATTAACCCAAACAAATGCCTGTTTCAGATTAAGCAATAGTACATTACTATAAATGCTTAAACTCAGACTACAGGCATCAAAAAATGAAAAAATGAAAAAAGGATACATTAAGAAAATTGTATTACCATGCGGCATGAAACCTTCATATATATATATATAGTAAAAATATAAAATGAAAATCCAATGATAGAATAGAGAGAAGTTGTAACTCAAATTACCCTAACTTAAATTATGCCTATAAATTAAAAAGAAATATTAAAAAGAGAATCATCAATCATGAGAAAAATAAAATGCATATTTCTAGTCATCAAGCTAAAGATAATCAACAAATATCAACAAACTTGGAAATTTCAGTACTTAGTTAAATGAATGTATGTTTAGTTAAAAAATTATAAAATTAAGGATTTTTAAGAATTTGTGCAGTAAAAAATGCATTTGTGTTCATTTCAAACATTTGAAATTTGTTTGGGATTGTTGAGATGGTAATGATAATACGTTATTATAACAACATAAGCATTATCGCAAGCTTTTATAGTAAATTGTAAGGTTTAAAAATTTCTTATTCCAGTTGGCTCGTAAATTGCACGATTTAATTTTTTTTAAATTTAGTTACTGAGGGTAAGATGGGTCACAATGAGACAAAAGATATAAAAATCAAGAAATTTAAAAAATTTCTGGGGGTGGGACCTTCCCTGGTTACGGCCTTGGCCAAACCGGTTGTTTATAAATTAGAATAGCACACTGTTGATATTCCATATACAATATTATGGGACAAATTTACTAACATCATTCTTGTGAATCTAGCTCGTTCCATTCATGAGAGAAGACATCCATTGATCAGAACTCGAACCATCCAGTTAATACTATAAGAAAAGTCCTTTACATTTTTGGAAGCGCATTTTATCCCTGCCTCTGATAAGCAATCGTTAGTTTTGGTTTGATAAGAATTTCCTCTTGGCGGATACATACAAACATACGCGATTGACTTTCAATAGTTAGTTAAGAAAATTTATTCTTCCCGTCTGCTTGTCTATATGTAACGCTTGGCGACAAATTTAGTGCCAATTTGGTGATCGCGGCGAGGACTTAGTGAAATATCGCCAATCTGGTGACTTTTGAAAATAACGCCAAATTGAAGGACGCGAAATGGGTGATAGTGGCGTTTGGGTAAAAAAATTCATATCTTATGGAGAATGATCTTTTGGAGGATGACAATTTCTTTAATAATTCCTGTCACTTTGGAGGAAATTAATACTCTTTATGTAGGAAAAGTCACGTGCTACCCATATCAGATGTTTTATTGAATAAAGCAAATATACTTACTTTGTTTGTTTAAAAATGCCAAAATGGTGTAGACGCCCATCAAAATGCCCGAAAGGACGCTGACCATCATGCCGAGAACCTTGAGTCCATTGAGAGTGGTTTGGTCGTGGTACTTTTCCACCCGACCCAGTAAATGCAGGATAAACAGAGATAACGTACCCAGAGATATGGCCGCTGTAACGGGAAAGCAGTTATCAATTATTGTGATTTCGTTTTGCAGACAATATCTTGTATAAAGTTTTACATATTTTTTCTATCTTATAAACACGTCATATGAGGAAAAACGGGTTTTTGAGAAAAGTAAATATACAATGTTAAAAGCAGTGGCGCTGTCAAGGGCTGCGGGATTTGGGGGGTTATACCCCCCCCCCACACACACACACACCAACACCACCACCACCTCCCAGGGATCCATCGAACCCATTGAATTTCGAAACAATGATACATGGAGAAATGGCCGGCCGTCGAAATTGCTGTTCATGTCCCAGGATGAGTGGGACGGTCTGGGTTTTCGACATGAAGAAATGGAAAACAAAATGTTTGGTTAACCCCATTCTCCCCAGAATTTTTTTCTGGCGACGCTACCGGTTTAAAAGAATCACTTTTGCACCCGCTCTGCATTGATTCTCACATGTGACCGATTTCTATAACTGAAAAAATTCTCAAGCACTGAAATAAGCACATGTAAGCACTTTGAAGAGTCCACCTCAACTGTAGAAGAGAATACTAGCACTCCAGTAGTTCGACGAATAGACCGTCGACTAGTTAAATCTGTGTAGTTCGTATTCCGGTTGGGACTCGCAGAAACGTCGTCAGGAAGAGGGGATATATTGCATAGAGGCCAGGGCCGCATAAGTACAGAGGCTGTTCACACATTTTTTAGACGATGTATATTGTATTCACAAAACTAAATTACATAAAATTCTTGTGTTTTAAATGTTCTATTTGACATCCCTTATTCTGAACTATCTTTCGACACCGCAATTTCCAGGATAATAATGCCTTTTGAAGTGTCAGAAGAGGTATTCTATCCCATTCCTCCTGAACAGCTTTCCAGAGTCCTGTAAGAGTTTTGGGACGACGTTTGGATAATGCAGATTTTAAAAGTCCAAAAGCACAAAAATCCATAGGTGATACATCGGGAGATTTAGTAGGGATATCAGTGAAGGGTATGGCCTTGATACCAGTTTTTTGTTCCATTTCTTTTAGGAAATTTACAGTGGATTTTGATGTGTGACTGCTAGCTTTGTCCTGATGGAGTCTCACAGATTGATGGCACTGTGGGTAAAGCGATGGTATTTCATTCAGAAAAATTGGCGATAAAATATGTTTCTGATAGTATTTGGAGTTAATCTTGACATTTTTCCCCACTCTCTTTATTTTTAACTTGCCATTATAAGAAAAACCAGCAACAATCACGAATCCCTTAGAAAAACTTTCTTTCGATTCTTTGAACCATGTACTTAAATTTTTTTCTCCCCTTTTATGATAATAAATGGCTCTTTTTTTGTTGCAATCATTTAAATACACCCATGATTCATCTATTGTGACAATTGTTTTCCATTTTTCTTTGGACAAGTGTTTCTCATATAGAATTCTGCAGCGTGTCCTGCGTTCAGCGATATGATTTGGAAGAAGACGATGCACATTGCGTTTTTTCGCTTTCTTAAGATTTAAATCAACGTTTATCATTTTGTTTACAGTCGACACCGAGCATTTTAATGATTTTGCAACTGTCCTTTGACTAGGGGGATTTTCTATTAACATTAAACAACGTACCTTTGCAATAGTCGGAGATGTCCGTTTTTTCCTTGGATACTTGTTTGGAATTTTTGTCCCACTTGAGGCTCCAATTTGACGTTTTTTTCCTTTCCTGTTGACGATATTACCTATCGACGCTTCAGATATCACAAAATCATGACTCTCACATCGTTTTTGGATAACAGAGTATGCATATTTCTCTTCGGAAAAGCATAAATGTAGCCTTCGAACCACTGTTTTGTTAAAAACGCCATTTTTGAATAAAAACAAAACTTTCAAGCCTCAGACGATAATTTTGACTTTTAAAAACATAGTACAATTGGAATTATTTCTTTTGCAGCAAACGATATTTTATTACCGCTTACCAAAATCGTCTAAAAAATGTGCGAACAGCCTCTGTATTTTATAGAAAAAGGTCAATAACTTGTAAAATAGGGGTTTGTAGAAGGCCTGCGCATATGCTGCATACGGAACTGAAAAATCCTTACTGTGGCCCTGGGAATATGCGTTCTTTACGATATCACAGCATCTAAAACCTGCATGTTAGATTCAGTGGATCACCGACATCTTAAAATACAGAATTTCGATATTTCCAACAAGAAAAAAAAAGCTGAAGTTGTATTTTAGGTCTCATTTTCATTTCGATCTGAAATATGGAGGAGAAAGTAAGGTTCACTTCAACTATAGAAGACTAGACTACCATCCCAGTCGCTCAATGGACAGAGCATCCACTGGTCATAAACATTTTTGAATCTGGGCAGGTCGGCTTCTTTACACCTGTTAATATTATGATATTGAAAAAACATTTTAGTATGCATTACATTTAAGGTATTCTTTATTTGTATTTCGAAACAATATTTAAATTTTTATTCCAAAAGGATTACGTCTGCAAATACGAGTACATTAAATTTTATTCTTTTGAACCGTCGGTTACAGATGGTTTTGAATAGTTAGTTATAGTTCCAACTGCAAAAATGCTTTAAATAAGAAAATTATGAAATAGTAATTTAAATTATGTGCAATATTTTTGTTAAAAAAAAAATGAACTTTTTACACAGTTTTTCTTGCGTAAAAATCGGCGATGGAATCCAAAATGGTCTTGAGTGAATAACATTTTGTAAAACAAAACTCAACTTTTGTAATATCGAAAAAGAAAAGAACTACATACAGAAGCTGATATATACACTTATAGGGATTTTAAAGAGCTACAAAAAATTCTTATTTATTGGTTATAGCTATCACTTTTAGTTTTTTAAGATATAAGCATTACAATCTTGAAAAACGTAAAATGTTTATACTTCTTCAAATTGACAAGACTATTACTCGAAAATTTTAAGAGCGTTTCTTAAAAATAACTATAGATTTACTAAATTAGACAAATTAAATTTCTTCATACATGTTTTTGTCGCTTACTATATTTATATCTATCTTTTATAGTTTCGCAGATATTTCGAGTAAAAGTATAAAAATTGAAGAAAAAGAAGCTAGCTCAGACATTTTTTCTTTTTTGAAAAGTTTTTTTTTTTGAAAAATAGAACTCGATCCAAAATTTAATTTATATGCACTTAGAAGGCTTTTATGGAGTTACAAATTCTTGCTTATTGTTTAGAGTAAGTTCTTTTAGTTTTTGAAATATAAGCATTACAAACTTGAAAAATGGAAAATTTTCATACTTCTTCAACTTGATGACGATTATTCAAAAGTTATAAGAGCTGTTTTAAATAATAAATATAGATTTTGATACTAAATTTTCTAGTATACATTTTTATTGCTTATTATTTATATTTATATTTTATGTTTTGCTACATATTTCGAGTGAAAGTTAGAAAAATGAAAAAAAAACCCTTCGCTCGGAGAGCTACTTTTTAAAGATATTTTTGAAAAAAAAATGTTCAAAATATTAAAATATTGAAATAATATATTCATAATTTGGACCCTATATCTGACAAAACAAGACAAATCACTTACATTTTTATCTATTAGGTTCGGATTTATAAGCGTCCAAAGTATTTACATTTTTCGTAACACCCCTTTTACCACCAGAGAAACTCAAACCATCGATGCTATTTGCACCAAAAGTCAAGTTACGAAAATGTTATCCATACCGCAATTAAAAAAACCTGATGTGGGAAGCACATGACTTTCCTTATATAATGCAATGAATTTACTACTTTTACAGTTAAAAAAAATGCTATTCTTATAGTAGATACTTATATTCTTTCCAAAATATTGAATTTTCTTCAATTAGTCGTCATTTTCATTGATTTAGCGTCATTTTTATCAATTTGGCGAGATATTTGTTAATTTGGCAACAATTAAAAATGTCGCCAATTTGGCGACATTCTGCCAAATTCCTCGCCAAAATCTCGCCAAGCGTTATGGACGGAGAAATAAGTTATTCTTATAGCAGGTAAATGACTATTGGCGTTCAAATACAAAAGTATTACTCAAAGTATCTTTTTTCATGAATGGAACGAGCTAGATCCACGAGAATTATGTCACCCAATTTATCGCATGATAATACATATGAAAAGTGAACATGTTTCTCAATAGGAAATATTTTTTTTTTATTTTATATAACTTTTTGATAATTGTTTTGAAAAATGTGCAATATCTCGAGAACGGTTTATGTTAGCGTTCTAAAATTTATGTCAATGGTTTTCTAATGAAAAATTACATAAAAAATGTCTATTTGCGTAACTTTATTAGCGATTTTGATTTTTTGACGATTTTTTCAAAATTTCACGCGAAAATTTAGGGGGATTCTGAACATTCGATTGCGCATAAAAACAATAGGCTTCCAGTGTTTACGGATTGTTATTTTTGTACCAAATTTCGTTCGAAGCGATCCATTCGTTCGTCAGTTATCGTCTCCGCAGTCTCTCTCTCTCACACACACACACATACTTTCACACACACACACACAGACATCACTTCAAAAATGTTTGATTCGTGATCAGGGATGCTTGAAACGTGCTCTCCCGTCGAAAACTCTAATTCGAATTTTCGACCCCGTCACAATACTTTCCTTATACGTTATGTATATAAGGAAAGTAATAACTGACACAAATTTGGCGGTAATATGAACCAATTCGAGATAGTTATCATTCATTAAAATTTTCACTGGGGATTAAGGGGGCATTCACAAATCAATTTCGGCTGCAGATGATTACTAAAACTTTTGCAAATATTTCAATAAAGCTAATGCGTCACCATAACGTTTATTCACAGTTTATATTTGAGCATTCAAGTAACTCTCGTGACCTTATCAAAGGTGCCTTTGATGAGGTACCTATAGACACCATTCTTGTTGCTCTTGACAGAAAAGGTGTTGATACCACGATCTCTTATTGGATCAAGAACCTGTTATCTAACAGGTATATCTGTGCATCTTTACTTGGTGATAGTATGACTGTGCATGCACTTTCGGGCTGTCCACAAGGAGGTGTGCTCTCACCAATTCTCTGGTGTTTAGTTGTGGACTCTCTTTTGGAAAGCATCAATATCTCTGGCGTCTCTTGCGTTGGATATGCTGATGATGTTGTCATCATTGCCAGAGGTAAATTTGGCAACACTGTCTCTGACATGATGTCTACTGCTCTCAGGAGGGTTGAGACATGGTGCAAAAATGCAGGCCTTACGGTTAATCCGCAGAAGACTGCTTTAGTTGCGTTTACAAAGAAACGCATACTTAATCTTGGGAATATTTGCTTCTTTGGGCAGAAGCTTATTTGCTCCAAGGAGGTTAAATTCTTAGGAATTTACTTTGACAAGGAACTCAATTGGAAGAAACACTTGGACTACTGCACGACTAAAGCCAGAAGAATCTTCTGGTCTTGTAGCAGTGGCGCACCCACGGGGGGGGCCGAGGGGGCCCTGGCCCCCCCCTTGGGCTGACAAAGCAAAACGCGAAGGGCGCTGTCAGCACAAGGGAGAACTAGGTCTGCCTTCGAGAAAGTATAAAAAAAAAACATTTACAACCATTATTGTAATAAATAATTTTAATCATTGTGAAGAAAACAATTCCAGCATATCCCAACACTTACACTGAATGTAATTATACATATAAAGCTCTTTATCGTACTGTACAAATTATAAATTAATTCGCACTAAAGGCGCCAATTCTGGAAACCCGTTCTTCTTAAGATGTTTCTACCTGTGATTGAATTTAACTAATGGACTCGTCCAAAATCACGTGACCCAAATGCCTTCTCGCTATAGTCGTACTATACCAGTGCTGTGTAGAGTGACGTCACAGGCGCCTCCGTGGCCCTATATAAAGAGTGAACGGCGGGGAAGCGGCTGTTCGCTCGAAAACTCGAGGATTTCGTTTACCCAGTGAGAAAATTGTGGAAGTGAATAAATAGATCGTGCCAACGCTTCGCGAATTAAGTGTTGCTGTGAGTTGAAATAAAGTGCGACGTTACGACACAAGGTGATAACAGTGAATTGGTAGTTTCGGAACGAGGGCCTGCGTGGTGAATAGCTGAATTTAATAATGGTCCTGAACTTTCAACTGATCTTACAGTGAAATGCATCTTTAACGATCAGTGTGTGTGTTTATGTGCGTATTTCGGCTATATAGCAAATTTTGTTCTTGAATAACTGAGGAGCAAGGTAAAAAAAAAGACAATGAGTGAAAAACGAAAAGGGCTAGGCCAACAGACACTGGGAAATTATTTTAAAAAAAAAAGTAAGATTGAAAATAGTGACGTTCCCAACGACGTTTCCCTGAGCTCTTGTTACATTGATGAGGCTGCAGTCGAAGCAAGCAACAGCCGTGACCCCGGGCTGTCTTCAAACGCTTGTGAGGAGGTAAAGGTAGGACAAAACACAATACCAAACACAGTTGAAATAGAAATTCTGGCTGCAGATATTTCTAATTATGTCAAGAAATCTAACCTCACAGATGAAGATAGGATAACAGCGCTAAAAAATCTTTGGGAACCATATGCAAATTACAGTTTTCCTGCTACTGTCACTAGTGCTGTATCAAGTCAAGGAAAACCTCACCACACTCGGAAGTTCTGCTCATCTTGGCTGAGTAAGCATAACTGGCTAGCTTACTCAAAGGCAGAGGACAGTGCCTATTGCAAATTTTGTGTTCTCTTTGCACCCCATGAAGTCGGTTTAAGATCCACACAAGCTACAGGTCAACTTGTTTCAAAAGGATTTAATAATTGGAAGAAGGCCTTGGAGAAGTTCAGTCAACATGAAAAATTTTTCTATCATAAGGATTCAGTTCTCAAAGCCGATGAGTTCTTAAGAGTCACGGAAGGAAAAACGGTTCCTGTGGATCAAGTAATGGACAGAGGAAAGCAAAAACAAGTTTTGCAGAATAGGGCTATTCTTAAACCTATTATCAAAACAGTGATTTTTTGTGGAAGGCAAGGGCTGGCCATGAGAGGGCATAGAGACTGTGGGGATTTGGACGTATTGTCAGAACCATGCCAAGGCGAAGGAAATTTTAGAGCCCTTTTGCGACTCCGAGTTGATGCAGGAGAAGAAATACTGAAAACTCATCTACAAGGTTGTGCAAAAAATGCAACTTACATAAGTTGGAATATACAAAATGAGATTATTTCAGCATGCAATGATTCCATTGTGAAGCACATAGCAACTGAGGTGAATGAGGCCAAATGTTTTGCGGTTTTATGTGACGAAACCACAGATATTGCAACGGTAGAGCAAATGACACTTTGCGTTCGTTATTTGAAACGGTTTGAAACAAATGATAAGTATAAAATTGAATTTAAGATAGTGGAGAACTTCCTTAAGTTTGTGCCCCTGACTGAAACTACAGGTCGAGCAATTGCAGATGCTATTCTTAAAGGCCTTGCAGACTGCAACATTGATACGTCTTTCCTCCGTGGACAAGGGTTCGATGGAGCTTCTGCAATGAGTGGAGAGTACAATGGCGCCCAAGCAATTATATATGAGCAACACCCCAAAGCCCCCTACGTTCATTGTGCATCACACTGTTTGAACTTAGCCATAACTTATTCATCTAGAGTTCCGGATATCCGAAACAGCTTTGGAATAATAGGGAAAATCTCTAGTTTTTTCAACACACCAAAACGAAACCTTGTTCTCACCAGCAAAATTAATGCAGCTAATCAGGAAGAGACAGAAATCAGTGCCAAAAAACTGAAGAAATTATGCCCTACTCGTTGGGTGGAGAGACATGATGCCGTCACAGTTATGGTTTCATTGTTTGATCAAGTAATCGACGCTCTGGAGGAGATTACTACCTGGAATGACAAGGAGACATCAACAGAGGCTCATACCTTGTTATGTTCAATGTTAACATCACAGTTTGTCATAGCACTTGTTTCAGCTGACAGATTACTCAGCTACAGTGTTCGTCTGAGTGAAAAGCTGCAGGAAGTTAACCTTGATCTGGCAACTGCTGTGAGTGACGTAGAAGACGTTTTGAAAGCTATATCTATAATTCGAGAGAACGCAGAGAACGAGTTTCACCATCTGTTTGAACAAGCTGTTAAGAAGCTGGAACAGCATGGAGAAAACATTACTCTACCACGCCGTGCCACCAGACAAATTTATAGATCAAATTTCAACGTACAGACTCCTGAAGAATACTACAGACTTTCTATTTTCATTCCATGGATTGATAATTTCATCACTCACCTCCATGAAAAATTTCTCAAACATAAGGAATTTCTACAAAGTTTTGCATCTGTCATTCCGAATGGAAGGCAGCCGACACTGGAAGAAAACGAGAGATTTGTTGCCTTATCAAGGAAATTTGCAGATGATTTAGGACCCAGATCAGATAATACTCTAAAAGCTGAACTACATCTGTGGTACATGAAGGTCTTTGCATTGAACAAGAAAACTAAAAGCCCAATCGAACTGCTTAACTTTTGTGACCAAAGGACTTTTCCAACTGTGTTTGAACTTTTAAAAGTGTATGCCACCCTCCCAGTATCAACAAGCAGTGCTGAGAGGTCATTCTCCACAATGAAGAGGTTGAAAACTTACTTGAGAAACAGTATGAGTGAAACCAGACTGAATGGACTGGCGTCAATGAACATTCACCGTGAAGTGGAAATTGATCCAGACCAGATAATTAATGCTCTGGCTACAAAGAAAAACCGGAGGCTGGACTTCGTTTTATGAATATGTATAGATCATAATTGAATAATATAACAATATGTAATCATGAGAGAGTGGTTGAAAACAAGTATACAGTATAAGCAGACCAGAACAAATAATTTTATCTTCATCTATTTCTTAATTTGTGTTGTTTTGTATAAATATCTACTACTACTTCTTCTAATCATTCAATTCTCTTGCACTGCACTAAAGAATTGTTAGTAATTTGATAAAAATAAATGTACAAAAAAAGACAACCGCCTTGTTAATTGATATGGCCTCTGATCATTTTTTCTCGGAAAATTTATCGAGGAGTCATCCTCCTTCATAAAAATTTTGTGCACCAATGGCCCCCCCCTTAGGAATATTCTGGGTGCGCCACTGTCTTGTAGGAATGCTATTGGGAAAACCTGGGGCTTAAATCCCAGAGCTATCCATTGGATTTACTCGATGATAGTCTATCCTATCATTTCCTATGGATCCATTGTTTGGTGGTCCAGAATTAGAAGTGAAACTGCTAAACTCGAATTAGTTAAGCTTCAAAGGATGGTGTGCATTGCAATATCTGGATGCATGAAAACCACTCCTACTGCAACTCTTGAACTTTTACTTGGTTTGCATCCGCTTTATATGCGTATTGAAGCAGAGGCTCTTATCTGCATGAACAGACTCAAATATCTGAAATACTGGAAAGATTACTCAAGGTATCTATCTTGGGGCGAACTTAACAGTAAGGTTGCTAGTCATCCTTATTTCTGTATGCCACCTGATGGCATCCATGTCAAATTTACGTTTGACAAGCCTTATGAAATTCTTGTCCCCTCGCGGGATGATTGGAAGAGGACTCCAACCTACAACAAACTGAAATGTTTTGTATGGTACACGGATGGCTCGAAGATTGGCACAAGTACTGGTGCTGGCGTCTGTTGCCCTGATGATGGCACTGAGCTATCTTATCCGCTTGGCAATTTTGCTACTGTCTTTCAGGCTGAAGTATTTGCCATTCTTATGTGTTGTAGAATTTGCTATGACAGAAAGTATGAGAATAGCCAGATTTTCATTTGTTCTGACAGTCAGGCTGCTCTTATGGCTCTGGGGAAATTCACTGTGACGTCTTCCCTTGTCTGGGAATGTTATAATGCTCTCTGTAAAATTGCTAGTAATAATAGTGTCATTCTGTACTGGGTGCCTGGTCATTCGGGCATTCCTGGCAATGAATTGGCAGATGAACTTGCTAGGAAAGGCTCTAGTACTCCTTTTGTGGGCCCTGAGCCGGCCTTGGGTATTCCCAATGACCTTGTCAGAAGAATTGTCTATGACATCTTCAGGAAGCTTCAATGTAAGAACTGGCATGACACTAAGGGACAAAGGCAAGCGAAAATCCTCAACTGCAACTGCCCTAGTACACGTCAAAAGGAACTTTTCAGGCTCAGTAGAACTGGCATCAGGAGAGCTGTTGGGCTCCTTACTGGGCACTGCACCCTCAAGAGACATCTTAATATTATGGGTGTCTCCAAGGATTCGCTTTGCATAGGCTGCAATTACAGCGAAGAAACTGCAGCTCACATTCTATGTGAATGTGAGGCCTACTCTGCTCACAGATTCGAACACATTGGTCGTCATGTGATTGAACCCTGGGAGCTGAACGACATACCTGTCAAGTGCCTGCTTATTTTCGCATCGGCTACTGGTCTCTTTTCTTAGGGATCTTCATTTTCTTTTTGGGGTAGTACAATAGACCTCTGGTCGATGTCCTGGGCTCTTTTGGAGCCACCCACCTTCATTTCATTCATTCAACTCTGCTAACTAACTGGAGTTTAAATTATGGCGGTGATTTCGTAATATCAAACTGTGTGAGATGATTTTGATTTACGGCGAATGCGCTAGATCTTTTAATTCCGAATGCAACGTATCTCCAATCTATTTCAAAAATTGAAGGACAGGCGTAGTATTGAGAAAGTATTGTTTCCACGAAAATTTTCGATTTCCAGATTTTGATGCCATATATATACACTGGCTTTCAAAAGTCAAGCACGGACGGTAAAATCAACAAAAATGGGAAACTAAAGCTTTGATTAACTCAACATTTTAGAAAGTAGAACATGTGTTTATGCATTAAAGAAAACAAGAATTAGGTACAAAGATGAAAAAAATGTTTAATTTTCGTAAGTTATATGATGACGTCACATTTGGATCATTAACAAAATTATGTTTAAAGGCAAACAAACCAAACAAAACTTACATTAATATGGTATGTGACCACCTAGGACCTTCACACAAACTTTACAACGATTTTCCATGCTTTCAATGAGGTGATCAACCATCGCAGATGCGAGCAATGGCCATTCCTCCAATAGGACACTTTCCAACTCTATGAGACTGACTGGAGAAGGTGAATGTACAGAGGCAGCACACCTGAGGGCATCCCAAAGGTTTTTAATGGGATCAAGGTCGGTGGAGTACGCCGGCCACTCCATACGAGAAATGCCCTCACTTTCCAGGTATTCGTCAACGATGTTAGCTCGATGGGGACGGGCATTATAGTCCATAAGGAGGAAATCAGGATTAACTGCTGCAACATCGAGTCTCGCAATCGGGTCTAGGACTTCATCCCGATACCTGGTAGCCTTCACAGAACCGCCTTTAAAGATATGCAGCTCTGTTCGATATCTCATTGAAATTCCAGCCCACACCATGACACTGCCACCTCTGAATGCGTGATGTTCGATGATGTTCTTGGCCTCATTGCGTGTGCCTCGATCTCTCCAGACCCTTACACGCTTATCATCTTAATACAGGGCAAATCTGGACTCGTCCGTGAACAGGACGTTACACCATTCTGAGACAGTCCATTTGACATGTTGACGACACCACTTTAATCTTGTCCTTCTGGCTTGGGCGGTTAGTAGAACACAAAAACGTGGTACTCGGACGTACAGTCCCTTCACGTGGAGCCTTCGGCGCACAGTACTGGCAGATATTGTCTTACCAAGTGCTTCTGCAACCATAGATGTAACAGTTGTGGAGGTCGCTCATCGTTTCTAGTTGGATACTATAGCAATATGCCGATCATCAGAAGAAGTGGTAACCCTTGGACGACCGGGCACAGGTCTCCGGACAACTGTTTGACTTGTTTCCATAATCTAGAACTTACCGAATGATCAACGCCAAAGAAAATAGCGACATCTTTGATTGACTGTCCTGCTTCCATGCGTCCGACCGCGCTCACTATCTGTCATTCGTCTTCTTTCGGCCATAGAAACACGAATATCATCAAAAATAATCCTACAAATGTTACAAACACTTCGTATCAACATTTAAATGCACCGCAAACCCTTCAGAATGCTGGCGTCTTCAACGACTGCCTAATTAGCATATATCCGGATAGTTAATCGTGATTGGCTGTAACATAAGACATTTGCATACTGTCATCTACATCCGCAGCGATTTTCAGCCACTCAAATTCAAATACGCTTTCGAGAAATGAAAATTTACTTTGCGTGCTTAACTTTTGGAAGAGTGTATTTTAAGACATCCTAAACTCATTTTGACTACTTTTGGAGTGATATCCGTCTGTCTGTTTGATGTCTGTGGTCAATTACTTGTGTACACGGTATCAGTCACAAATGCTAATGGATTTTCCGAAATTTTATATCTGGTTTTGTTATAAAAAAATCCAGCACTTGATAGATTTTTTTTTTTAATTCGAGTGAAAATTTCGAACTTTATTTGTAAGACTTAACATGGCAGCATATCACAAAAATTTACTTAATCATGCATAAAAGAGTTTATTTATGGCTCACTGATCACGAGACTTTATAATTTTAATCATTGTTGTGAAAAATAGCATCGATCCAATTTGTTTTGTTCGTGACGTCATTAGACCCCCCCCCCTCCCCCTTAGGAGGCAAATTACCAATGTTTCAAAATTTTTCTTGTAAAATTTGAAAAGAAAAATGAATTTTGGTATGAACAACTCCTCGAGTTGAGCCACATTATAGTTAATTTTTATTAATTTTGTTTGGGAAAAAATTGACATATCAGCAAAATCAAAGTTACCAGTTTATTACCCTATTTAAGGATTAAAATAACTTTAATCTAGAATCATTTGCATGTCCTTAAGATTTTATATGAAAAACGCCCTAAAAATCATTTTAAAACCCTACTAAATGCTTTCTGTGAATCAATTTTATTTGTGAACGGCAATTAAATTCATGACTTACGGTGATTACATGCGTACCGAAAAACCACAATAAAGTGATGTAAGTCAGGAAGTTTGACAACCTATTTCGTCTTAAATTTGCACTTTTGATATCCAAATTTTGATTAGTTTAACAAAGCGAAGTATGAGCAATACTTTTGTAATTTAATTTTTTTCGCTATAGGGGTTGTATAAAACTTGATTTTTTAATTTTTTACAAAAATATTGCACAATATTTAAATTACTATTGCATAATTTCCTACCTTATCTAAGCATTTTTACTTTCCCTGCAATACATGGTAATGTATAGGGAAAGTATTGGAATCATGCCGGAAATCGCAACTTGAGTTTTCGACGGATCTACACGTTTCGAGACTCTAGAATGCGAAAAAACTATTTTTAACGTGACGTCTGTGTGTGTGTCTGCCTGTCTGTCTGTGTGCCTGTGTGTCTGTCTGTCGATCTATCTGTGCAGATTTTGTATCCACCCTAACTAAAAAACTAATAGACCGAATTTCATAAAATTTGGTAGGTAAGTCACTTGGGGGCAAATATAGTGCTGATTAGTTTTGGGTATGATTCGGGATAAAAGAAACCTCCTTTTCTTTGCGAAATGGCCCGCAAAAGCTTCTATCCACTCTAGATGAAAAACTAATGGACCGAATTTCACAAAATTCGGTAGATAAGTCACTTGTGGGACATCCTGGTGCTGATTAGATTTTGATACGATTCGGAAGAAAAATGACCTGCCTTTTTCTGCAAAATGGCCAGCAAAACTCGCCAAAATCTAAAATAAAAAATCTGATGTGAGTAACACATGACTTTCCTTATATAATGCAATGAATTTACTACTTTTACAATAAAAATATAGGTTTTTATTATAATATTTATTTATATTCTTTCCAAGATATTGAATTTTCGTCAATTAGTCGTCATTTTCATTTATTTAGTGTCATTTTTATCCATTTGGCGAGATTTTCGTTAATTTGGCAACAATTAAAAAAGTCGCCAAGTTGGCGATATTCCGCCAAATTCGGTGCCAAAATCTCGCCAAGCGTTATGGACGGAGAAATAAGTTATTCTTATAGCAGATAAATAACTATTGGCGTTGAAATACAAAATTATTACTCAAAGTTTCTTTTTTCATGAATGGAACGAACTAGATCCACGAGAATGATGTCACCCAATTTATCGCATGATATTACGTATGAAAAGTGAACATGTTTCTCAACAGTTAATATATATATTTTTTAATTTATGGGATTTTTTGATAAATTTATTTAAAAAATGTGCAATATTTCGAGAACGGTTCATGTTAACGTTCTAAAGTTTAAGTCAATCGTTTTCTAAGGAAAAATTACATAAGAAATGTCTATTTGCGTAACTTTATTAAAAGTTTTGATTTTTTGATGATTTCTTCAAAATTTCATTCGAAAATTTAGGGGGTTCTGAACATTCGATTACGTTTAGAAACAATCTGATGTGGGCAACACATGATTTTCCTTATATAATGTAATGAATTTACTACTTTTACAGTAAAAAAAATAGGTTTTTCTTCTAGTAGATACTAATATTCTTTCCAAGATATTGAATTTTCGACAATTAGTCGTCATTTTCATTGATTTAGCGTCATTTTTAACACTTTACAACATAGTTGAAAAGTGTTTATGACTTTGTTCATTCTGTCTGTCTGTCTGTCTGTCCGTTAGCACGATAACTGCCGTGAAAATGACTTTATCAAAATGAAATTTTAGTATGCATTTCAGACGGTCTGTTGGACCTATGGGAATATAAATAAATCATATCACCCAATCAGTTTTTTATTGAACCCGGGTTGAAAAAATGAAATACATTGAACCCTATGGGACCTAATTCTTCAAACATTTTTTAAGCACATTTAAAATTCACAAATAGCTTCGAAATTTTTAGAAAATATTCACATTATCTCATAAAATATATAAAAAAATTTTCAGTAAAATTTGTTAGGTAATTTTTTAATTAAAAATTATTTAACATAGGTTTAACGAATTCAATTAAATTCTGACTTTTGCGATATCCTCCAGAAAGAAAAAATAGATATATTATATAATAAATATCTTTCCAAGAGTTTAATTATTTTGTATATGAGAGAGGATTCACAAAATAAATTTGGTAGATAACAATTTTTCAATTTTTTTTTAATTTTATATAACTTTTTATGATATACCTATTTGATGGCGTTTTTAATGCACTTTCCTACGTCCTAGAGAATTAAAATTTGGTACACAGCTTAAATTTGTCGAACATTTTATTCTACAACAATTTGGTGGATCTTTAAATATAGATCCTACATTTTTTTCGAAATGACCTGCAAATAATCTCCGTTCACTTCTAAAAATCATTGTTGTAATATTGTTAAAAATTCTGATGTGGACAGCACATGTCCTTCCCTGCAGACTCATATTCACGTTCTCTTTATTTCTTCAATAATAATTTGAGTATATCTGCACAAAATAACATCCATAAGTATTTTAAATGACATTGAATTTGCACGTAAAACTTAAATTTGGTTCTCATTTGATAGATGGACTTATTGTCAAAAGTGGAGTAGCGAAAACGCAAAAAAAAATTAAAATATCTCAAGAACGGCTAGTCCTAGAGTAATGGGGTCAGTCTTATTCTTTTTGTTTTCAAAAATCACGTATAAAATAGGAATTTAATTGATATAATTGAGCACACGTAGTCTTTTTTTTTTTACATTTAACGATTTTTGCGGGCCATTTCGCAAAAACAGCCCGTTCCTTTTTTCCGAATCGTACTAGAATAACCTACAAGTGATTTATATAACAAATTTTGTTAAATTTGTTATATAAATCACTTGTAGGTTATTGAAATATTATACACCCAATTGTGTTAAATTTGGTCCATTAGTTTTTAGCTAAAGTGGATAAATACAATTTCTGCCGGCCATTTCGCAAAGAAGGCAGAAGATTTATTACGAATCGTACAATAATCAAATGAACATCAAGGTTTCCCACGAAAAACTTACCTACCAAATTTTATTAAATTTGGTCCATTAGTTTTTCAGTTAGAGTGGATGCAATATCCTCACAGACACACAGAAACATACACAGATGCACCCTTACATACACAGACGTCATCCTAAAAGTAGTTTTTCGTGTTCTGGAAGTCCCAAAACGTGTAGATCCTTCGAAAATTCGAGTTCCGATCTTCGGCACGATTCCAATACTTTGAATACATACATACGCACACACATATATTATCTGTGTATCTGTATTATCTGTGTATCTAAATTCTGTGCCTACGCAATTACAATAGCTGTTATTTTAAATGATCCCTAAACTTTTATTATTTCTTCAACGAAGCCTAATTTTAACTTATGAAGAATGCAAATATCTCAAGCGATTGTAAGGTGAGTTATATAAGAATTGCTGAATTTTTTCACACAAAATTATTTAGCTCTGTAGTCTGGAATGCAAGTTATATGAATGAAATATTCTTTGATTTTGCATAGAGAATCAGATGATTTATATTTCGATACAGTTTTAAATTTTTAAGTATAATAAATTACTGTAGTGCTATGATAATGTAAAAGATATCACAACTGAATGTATCACATTTTAGATATTTTTAAATGAAATTGCATTTCAGTTGGAAAGTGTTTCATAATCAATGCTTATGCATGATTGATCTTTCTTGTTATCCATTCGTTTTCCTTTCTTGTTATCCATTTTCGTTAGTTTGGCAACATTTCAAAAAGTCGCCAAGTTGGCGACATTCCGCCAAATTTGTCGCCAAAATTTCGCCAAGCGTTATGGATGAAGAAATAAGCTATTCTTACAACAGATAAATGACTATTGGCGTTCATTAGTCATAATGACTATTGGCGTTCAAGTATTACTCAAAGTATCTTTTTTTATGAATAGAACAAGCTAGATCCACGAGAATGATGTCACCCAATGTATCGCATGGTATTACATATGAAAAGTGAACATGTTTCTCAATAGGAAATTTTTTTTTTATTGTATATAATATTTTGATAATTTTTTTTTAAATGTGCAATATCTCGAGAATGGTTCATGTCAGCGTTCTAAAATTTATGCCAATCGTTTTGTAATGAAAAATTACATAAGAAATGTCTATTTGCGTAACTTTATTAGTGGTTTTGATTTTTTGACGATTTTTTCAAAATTTCATTCGAAAATTTAGGGGGGTTCTGAACATTCGATTGCGTATAAAAACAATAAGCTTCCAGTGTTTGTAGATTGTGATTTTTGTACCAAATTTGGTTCACATCGGTCCATTCGTTCGTCAGTTATCGTCTCCACAGACTCACTGACACACACACACACACACACACACACACACACACACACACACACACAGACATCACTTCAAAAATGTTTGATTCGTGATCAGGGATGCTTGAAACGTGCTCTCCCGTCGAAAACTCGATTTCGAATTTTCGATCCCGTCACAATACTTTCCTCATACATTATGTATATAAGGAAAGTAAAAATATTACCGAGGAATGTCTCACATTTTAGGGATGTTTATATAAAATTGCATTGAAGTTGGAAAGTGTTTCATAATCAATGCTTTATGCATGATTGCTCTTTCTTGTTTTGGATTACTAAATATATTATTAAAGATAAAAGTACGATAAAATCAACATAGATAATTGCTGTTTTCTTAATATTTATTATTTAGAGGGTGTTATAAGTAAAAATTATTTGAATTTTTAATAATCAACACGAAACTCTAGATCCCAACTATTGACATAGGGGATTTAGTTCAATAGTAAATCAAACAAAAAAATCTGATGTGGGCACCACATGACTTTCCTTATATAATGTAATGAATTTACTACTTTTACAGTAAAAACAAGTGGTTTTTCTTATAGTAGATACTAATATTCTTTCCAAGATATTCAATTTTCGACAATTAGTCGTCATTTTTATTGATTTAGCGTCCTTTTTATCCATTTGGCGAGATTTTCGTTAATTTGGCAACATTTCGAAAAGTCGCCAAGTTGGCGATATTCCGCCAAATTCGTCACCAAAATCTCGCCAAGCGTTATGGACGAAGAAATAAGTTATTCTTACAGCAGATAAATGACTATTGGCGTTCAAATAGAAAAGTATTACTTAAAGTATATTTTTTCATGAATGGAACGATCTAGATCCACGAGAATGATGTCACCCAATTTATCGCATGGTATTACATATGAAAAGTGCATATGTTGCTCAATAGGAAATTTTTTTTTTTATTTTATATGACTTTTTGATATTTTTTTTGAAAAATGTGCAATATCTCGAGAACGGTTTATGTTAGCGTTCTAAAATTTATGTCAATCGTTTTCTAATGAAAAATTACATAAGAAATATCTATTTGCGTAACTTTATTAGGGGTTTTGATTTTTTGACAATTTTTTCAAAATTTCATTCGAAAATTTACGGGGGTTCAGAACATTCGATTGCGTATAAAAACAATAGGCTTCCAGTGTTTAAGAAATGTGATTTTTGTGCCAAATTCTGTTCGAATCGGTGCATACGTTCGTCAGTTATCGTCTCCACAGACTCACAGACACACACACACACACACATACTTTCACACACACACACACACAGACATCACTTCAAAAATGTTTGATTCGTGATCAGGGATGCTTGAAACGTGCTCTCCCGTCGAAAACTCGATTTCGAATTTTCGACCCCGTCACAATACTTTCCTTATACATTATGTATATAAGGAAAGTAAAAACTACGTATGCTCAAATATATCCATAAAATGCTTGTTTTATACGTAATGTTCAACGAAGAAAAGAATAAGACCAATCCCATTACACTAGGACTATCCGTTCTCGAGATATTTTAGTTTTTTTCTTTCGTATTTTCTCTACGCCACCTTTGAAAATAAGTCCAGGTATCAAATGAGAACGAAAATTGAATTAAAAGTGAATTAAATTTAATTAAAATAAAGAGAATGTGAATATAAGTCTACAGGGAAAATCATGTGCTGCTCACATCAGATTTTTGCAATTGGAACTATGTATCTGCAACCAACGGTTCTCAAAAAACTTTCACTGTTCACTTTTTTCTTACTTTTCCTGCAATACATGGTAATGTATAGGGAAAGTATTAGAATCATGTCGAAAATCGCAACTCGAGTTTTCGACGGATCTACACGTTTTGAGACCTCTAGAATACGAAAATACTATTTTTAGCGTGACGTCTGTGTATGTGCCTGTGTGTCTGTCTGCCTGTCTGTCTATCTGTCTGTGCAATGTATGTATCCACTCTAACTCAAAAACGAATGGACCGAATTTTATGAAATTTGGTAGGTAAGTCACTTGTGTGTGACCCTGGTGCTGATTAGTTTTTAGTATGAATCGGGTTTAAAGAACCCGCCTTTTTTTACGAAATGGTTCGCAAAAATTGCTTGTATCCACTATAGCTGAAAAACTAATGGACCAAATTTTGCAAAATTCGCTAGAGAAGTTGCTTGTGGATCACCCTGGTGCTGATTACATTTTGGTACGATTCGGACAAAAATAACCTGCCTTTGTTTGCGAAATGGCCCACAAAAATCGTCAAAATCTAAAATAAAAAACTACGTATGCTGAAATATAGCCGTTAAATACTTGTTTTATACGTAATTTTTAACGAAGAAAAGAATAAGATCAACCCCATTACATTAGGACTAGCCGCTCTTGAGATATTTTAGTTTTTCATATTTAGTTATTCATATTTTATTTTTAAGTGGGTCACGTGATCTCTTCATGTGATATGGTTGCAATTGTTATTTTAATTTTTATTTATTTAAAAAACTACCGAACATATTTTCCTGAAATTTTTTTTTATATATTTTATATGATAATTTGAATATTTCCTAAAATTTTCGAAGCAATTTGTGAATTTCAAATGCGCTTAAAAAATGTTTGAAAAATTATGTCCCATAGGGTTCAATGTATTTCAATTTTTCAACCCGAGTTCAATCCAAAACTAATTGGGCGATATTATTCATTTATACTCCCATATATCTCACGGACCGTTTCAGCAACATACTAAAATTTCATTTTGAGTAAGTCATTTTTTCGGCATTTATCGTGCGAACGGACAGACAGGCAGGATGACCAATGTCACAAACACTTTTCAAGTATATTGTAAAGTGTTAAAAACCTGGAAAAGGATGAAAATTACTAAAATAATAAGGAGGCAAACGAAATTGAAAAATTAAACCATTTAGCAGCAGTTTGAGCTGTACGTATAATAATTGGATAATATAATAATTGATAACTAATAAATAGATCTTCTCCTTCTTCAACCCAGACCGTCCGACCTTCCCGAAGGTCGACGTTCTGTTTGGCAGGGCTGGGAAGTGCCACCTAATATGGACCGGAACTCAGAGGGGGTGGCATCCATAGCGACCGGTGGAATAAGTACACATGGTGGAATACTATAGTATAAGTACATGGAATGTACAGTATAAGTATATGGAATTAGTATAAGTACATATGGTGGAATACATTAATGGTGGAATAAGTACATATTTATACATAGCTATTTAGAAAAATCATTGTTTGCAATATCAGTGCCATTATTAATTTTACATGCCTTATTAACGTTAGATTTTATGTTGTTGTTGAGACCCAGACCGTCCGACCTACCAGAAAGGTGTAAGGTAACTGTTTGGACGACCGGGAAGAGCCACCCAATTTAGACCGGAATCAAGTGGGGGAGGCATCTACAGGGACTATACCGTTCTCCTCCTACCACCAACCACTCGGAAGGATTTACGGACCCACGTGTTTTAACGTGATCATACTCCGCGTGAACACGGCGACAGTTTGGGAAGAGACGGAAATCGAACTGTCGCGCTCCTAATAATTAGATCTAATAATTAGATCTAATAATTAGAATAGTGAAATGAATTGAACAGTTTCAATAAAACAACTAAGAGTTCTCACCTGCAAAGAACGCACACACGGCTGCATTTACATTATTATCCTCTATGAAAATACTTGTGAAGGCACCTCCCGTGATCAGCGGCACACAGGTGAAGGCTACCATCACGTATAAATATACTTTCGCCGATGGACCGTATGAAATTCTGCATGACACCGTGGACTCGGTCGACATAAAACTTCCTTGGGTGAGACCTTTCGGCTCAACCCCTGCAAAGGGTCGCATTTCATGGTGTTCGATCTCCACAGCCTGTGTGGCCTCCTCCACTTCCATCTTGAGGTGAAAGCAAAGCTAATCCACAAATTGTATTCCTTGGCAGTGTTTGATTTCAGTCAGGGGGAGGCGATGTATTGACGAAAGTTATCAGATGCCTGTTAATCGTAGTATCGCACATAGACAATGGCCGTTATCAGTGGCAACTAAAAGTCTCAAAGATAATAATAATGCGATGGCGAAAATTATTTTAAAATTAGTGATTCTCATTCAATATATCGGGACCTTTTTTTTATAAAAGGGGAAAATTTTAGGAGGAGTGTAACTAAAATTTCAGTTATAATTTGTAAAGGATTCATGTCCCAACCTGTTTGAATCCTCCGGACTAGTTTGAATGATGTTTTCTATCTGGCTTGTCAACATCTATTGAGTAACTGAAATAATTGTCTTTCCTTTGTATTTGAAGTGGACATTCTTTTTTCTGATGTTAGATCGAAGTGCATCTTCTGGGCAAACAAGTCCAGTGGTTAGAGCACGGGGATTGCAGTCGGAGGACCAGAGTTCGAATTTAGGCTCTGCCCAATCTGTCCCCGTTTTCACGCAGAGTACGGGTACGTTAAATATGCGGGTCTGAAAGTTCTTTCGAGAGGATGGTGATAGGGGAAGGATGATACTATCCCTGTGAATGTCGCTCCCACTGGATTCCGGACTAAATTGAATGGTACTGGGCTGTCCAAACAGATACCTTACACCTTCGGGTAGGTCGGCTGGGGCAAAAGAAAGAAATGAGTGCATCTTATGATCAGTATTACTTCCTCATTCCTGTGTTTTCTCTGACACAGGATAGCATTCTGTTCTTAACTTTCGTAAATGAAAAATCGATGACCTAAGTCGTACGGTCACGGAGGAAATCGAAATTTGGTATCTTTAAATCCTTATTAATTCATCGCATCTAACTGGTAGGGTTAAGTTGCTCAGATGTCAATGCAAAGAACTTATATCCCAGCACGAATTCGAACCATCGATCTTCTGACACAGACGTTGCTCTATTCATTGAGCAATTGAGAAAGAACTTTTACGTATTTGTGAAATGGAACCTATAGTTTATAATGTTAAAATCATTGTAAGGCTATCCCCAATATACTATTTTAAGGTCCGGTGGTTCAACATTTTTCACGAAAAACGTTTCAATGTTCGCTCCATTATTCATCTATCAGTTGAACACATCGAGGAGAGATTAGATAAAGCGAACATCACGTCACACCCGCAGTAAGGACATCATTTCTAGTTCTACAGAGAATGCCAGCAAGATCTCTGGTCCGCAAAGTACGGAAAAAACATACGTTTGCATTTTAACGAGCAATTTTTGCTGCGTTTTCATTGCTACAAAATATAGCCTTTGAGATATTTTATTATCTTATTCGTTTTATATACCACAATTTATTTAAAATGAGGGAACAGTGTTAATTTAACAAAATTCAAAGCTGAACACTACTTTCTTTAGAAATTCTAGCAATTTGATCTGCCATTACAGTCGCGTTTTGTTTGCTGTAAAGTGCAATTTCCGAGAATTTTTTTAATAAAACCCTACACATTTTATTGACCACAATTGGTATATTTACTAATAACGAAGAATCAATGATTTAATATATTCAAATCTATAAACATGTACATATATTTATTACACAAGTAGTATATTTTCATTGCAGCACACAAAGCGCGATTTCTTTAAAAGTGCCCTAAGAACCCATTTTTCATAAAATACTAGTTTTTGATATCTGTAGTATTGTAGCTTAATTAGTTATTAAATTTGAAAATCAGACCATGTACAATTCATAAAATTTTATTTGTCAATTATCACCATTTTTTAGAACTACTAGGTGTACTAATCTATAAGTAAAATAATTGTGCATAAGATAAGGAAAAACTTAACACATTCGAGACGGTGTCAGTCCCTGGGTTCCGACACCGAATTTTCCGTTCGGCCGACGTCGGGCCCTGCTGACCGACACTGAATTTTCCGTTTAGCCGGTGTCGGATTCTGTGGACCGACGGTATTGAATCTGATAAATAAACTTGATTTATAGAACATTAAAAGTTCACTTACGAAACTTATTTACATAACATTAAAAGTACACTTGCAAAATTGTAATTTATATAACATAAAAAAATACACTTACACTTCTTTATTGTATGTATCTCAGTACGCAATAGAATTTCCATTTGCGTTGAGCGCGTTATCTTCCGTCTGTAATCTATGCGGTCAAACGTCCACTGAGTACTCTCCGCCGCGCCGGCTGGTGTATCAAAAGTATATCAAAATTAGCTCCCTCTCGAACATGTTAAACAACGTAATCAAACATAAATTCATAAACAATAATTGTAATAAACAAGAAAGATCAATCATGCATAAGCATTGATTATGAAACACTTTCCAACTGAAATGCAATTTCATTTAAAAATTTCTAAAATGTGATACATTCAGTGGTGATATCTTTTACATTATCACAGTACTACAGTAATTTATTATATTTAAATATTTAAAACTGTATCGAAATATAAATCATCTGATTCTCTATGCAAAATCAATGAATATTTCATTCATATAACATGTATTCCAGACTCCAGAGCTAAATAATTTTGTGTGAAAAATTTTTGCAATTCTTATGTAACTCACCCTACAATCGCTTAAGATATTTGCATTCTGCATAAGTCAAAATTAGGCTTCGTTGAAGAAATAATAAAAGTTTAGGGATCATTTAAAATCACAACTATTGCAATTGCATGGGCACGGAATTTAGATACACAGATAATACACAAATACACAGATAATATATCTGTCTGTATGTGTGTGTGTGTGTTCAATGTATTGGAGTCGTGCAGAAGATCGGAACTCGAATTTTCGAAGGATCTACAAGTTTTGGGACTTCTAGAACACGAAAAAACTATTTTTAGGAAGACGTCTGTGTGTGTAAGGGTATATCTGTGTATGTTTCTGTGTGTCTGTGAGGATATTACATCCACTCAAATTGAAAAACTAATGGACCGAAATTCATAAAATTTGGTAGGTATGTTTTTTGTGGAAAATCCTGGTGTTCATTAGATTATAGTACGATTCGTAATAAAAGAATCTGCCTTTTTTGCGAAATAGCCGGCAGAAATTGCATTAATCCACTCTAGCTAAAAACTAATGGAACTAATTTAACAAAATTTGGTGTATAATATTTCAATAACCTACAAGTGATTTATATACCAAATTTAACAAAATATGATATATAAATCATTTGTAGGCTATTCTAGTACGATTCGGGAAAAAGGAACGGGCTATTTTTGCGAAATGGCCCGCAAAAATCGTTAAATATAAAAATAAAAGACTACGTGTGCTCAATTATATCAATTAAATTCCTATTTTATACGTGATTTTTGACAACAAAAAGAATAAGACTAACCCCATTACTCTAGGACTAGCCGTTCTTGAGATATTCTAGTTTTTTCGCGTTTTCGCTACGCCACCTTTGACAATAAGTCCAGCTATCAAATAAGAACCAAATTTAAGTTTAACGTGCAAATTCAATGTCATTTAAAATACTTATGGCTGTTATTTTGTGCAGATAAACTCAAATTATTATTGAAGAAATAAAGAAAACGTGAATATGAGTCTGCAGGGAAAGACGTGCTGCCCACATCAGAATTTTTAACAATATTAGAACAATGATTTATAGAAGTGAACGGGGATTATTTGCAGGCCATTTCGAAAAAAATGTATGATCTATATTTAAAGATCCACCAAATTTTTGTAGAATAAAATGTTCAACAAATTTAAGCTGTGTATCAAATTTTAACTCTCTAGGACGTAGGAAAGTGCATTAAAAATGCCATCAAATAAGTATATCATGAAGAGTTATATAAAATTTGAAAAAATTTCATCTACCAAATTTATTTTGAAATGTGAAGCCTCTCTCATATACAAAATAATTAAACTCTTGGAAATATATTTATTATATAATATATTTCTTTTTTCTTTCTGGAGGATATCACAAAAGTCAGAATTTAATTGAATTTGTTTTTTTCCCTAATATTAAATAATTTGTAATTAAAAAACTACTCAACATATTTTACTGAAATTTTTTTTATATATTTTATGGGATAATGTAAATATTTCCTAAAAATTTCGAAGCAATTTGTGAATTTTAAATTTGCTTAAAAAATGTTTGAAAAATTAGGTCTCATAGGGTTCAATGTATTTCATTTTTTCAACCCGGGTTCAATAAAAAACTAATTGGGTTATATTATTTATTTATATTCCCATAGGTCCCACAGACCGTCTGAAAAACATACTTAAATTTCATTTTGATAAAGTCATTTTTACGGCAGTTATCGTGCTAACGGACAGACAGACAGACAGAATGAACAAAGTCATAAACACTTTTCAACTATGTTGTAAAGTGTTAATAAAATTGCTGCTTCTAAGAGCATAGCTTTCTAATACTTCCTTGAAGAAAACAGGCAAATTAGCAAATTACAATTGTTTGCTAATTTCTGATTAATTACATTGTTTTCCTTATATGTTTCCTTATAAGTTTTTACTTATAGGTGTAGTAACTTATGTATGTGATTTTTGTTTGCGATGGAAATAAAATATAAAATTAAATTACTTGTCTACAAATATACACTATTCTGTAGAAAAAATGGCAACACTGTTGCCCAATTAAAGAATATGTAATTACTTGCATGATACGGAATGCACATCTACATAAAAATTGCACATATTTATCTTAAATCACTAATCATCGATTAGGATTTCTGTGTTCTGGTTTCAACTCTCAGTAATTTTCAAGAGTTTGACTCGAGTTGAAATTCGTTGCATTAAATTCTCTTAAACTCTGCATCGATGTGCAATAAATAGCAAATTCAAGCATGGATTTGGAAAACACCCATTGCAGATAACAGCATCCATGAACTAGTTTTGCACTTCTTGTGCACACGTCAGTATGGAATAACTAATATCTACAATGATAGTAAGAAAACTTACTATATGCCATAAATTTTGTAAACATCCATGGGAAGTGACAAATTCGGTTCTACCACGTAGCCCGCTTTTTGTCTCAGACTACAATGGTTAAGATGAATATAAAATTGCACATATTTATCTTAAAACACTAATCACCGATGGAGATTTCTGTATTTTGATTTCAACTCTCAGAAATTTTTAAGAGTTTGACTCGAGTTGAAATTCGTTGCATTAAATTCTCTTAAACTCTGCATCGATGTGCAATAAATAGCAAATTCAAGCATGGATTTGGAAAACACCCATTGCAGATAACAGCATCCATGAACTAGTTTTGCACTTCTTGTGCACACGTCAGTATGGAATAACTAATATCTACAATGATAGTAAGAAAACTTACTATATGCCATAAATTTTGTAAACATCCATGGGAAGTGACAAATTCGGTTCTACCACGTAGCCCGCTTTTTTTGTCTCAGACTGCAATGGTTAAGATGAATATAAAATTGCACATATTTATCTTAAAACACTAATCACCGATGGAGATTTCTGTATTTTGATTTCAACTCTCAGTAATTTTTAAGAGTTTGACTCGAGTTGAAATTCGTTGCATTAAATTCTCTTAAACTCTGCATCGATGTGCAATAAATAGCAAATTCAAGCTTGGATTTGGAAAACACTCATTGCAGATAACAGCATCCATGAACTAGTTTTGCACTTCTTGTGCACACGTCAGTATGGAATAACTAATATCTACAATGATAGTAAGAAAACTTACTATATGCCATAAATTTTGTAAACATCCATGGGAAGTGACAAATTCGGTTCTACCACGTAGCCCGCTTTTTGTCTCAGACTGCAATGGTTAAGATGAATATAAAATTGCACATATTTATCTTAAAACACTAATCACCGATGGAGATTTCTGTATTTTGATTTCAACTCTCAGAAATTTTTAAGAGTTTGACTCGAGTTGAAATTCGTTGCATTAAATTCTCTTAAACTCTGCATCGATGTGCAATAAATAGCAAATTCAAGCATGGATTTGGAAAACACTCATTGCAGATAACAGCATCCATGAACTAGTTTTGCACTTCTTGTGCACACGTCAGTATGGAATAACTAATATCTACAATGATACTAAGAAAACTTACTATATGCCATAAATTTTGTAAACATCCATGGGAAGTGACAAATTCGGTTCTACCACGTAGCCCGCTTTTTGTCTCAGACTGCAATGGTTAAGATGAATATAAAATTGCACATATTTATCTTAAAACACTAATCACCGATGGAGATTTCTGTATTTTGATTTCAACTCTCAGAAATTTTTAAGAGTTTGACTCGAGTTGAAATTCGTTGCATTAAATTCTCTTAAACTCTGCATCGATGTGCAATAAATAGCAAATTCAAGCATGGATTTGGAAAACACCCATTGCAGATAACAGCATCCATGAACTAGTTTTGCACTTCTTGTGCACACGTCAGTATGGAATAACTAATATCTACAATGATAGTAAGAAAACTTACTATATGCCATAAATTTTGTAAACATCCATGGGAAGTGACAAATTCGGTTCTACCACGTAGCCCGCTTTTTTTGTCTCAGACTGCAATGGTTAAGATGAATATAAAATTGCACATATTTATCTTAAAACACTAATCACCGATGGAGATTTCTGTATTTTGATTTCAACTCTCAGTAATTTTTAAGAGTTTGACTCGAGTTGAAATTCGTTGCATTAAATTCTCTTAAACTCTGCATCGATGTGCAATAAATAGCAAATTCAAGCTTGGATTTGGAAAACACTCATTGCAGATAACAGCATCCATGAACTAGTTTTGCACTTCTTGTGCACACGTCAGTATGGAATAACTAATATCTACAATGATAGTAAGAAAACTTACTATATGCCATAAATTTTGTAAACATCCATGGGAAGTGACAAATTCGGTTCTACCACGTAGCCCGCTTTTTGTCTCAGACTGCAATGGTTAAGATGAATATAAAATTGCACATATTTATCTTAAAACACTAATCACCGATGGAGATTTCTGTATTTTGATTTCAACTCTCAGAAATTTTTAAGAGTTTGACTCGAGTTGAAATTCGTTGCATTAAATTCTCTTAAACTCTGCATCGATGTGCAATAAATAGCAAATTCAAGCATGGATTTGGAAAACACTCATTGCAGATAACAGCATCCATGAACTAGTTTTGCACTTCTTGTGCACACGTCAGTATGGAATAACTAATATCTACAATGATACTAAGAAAACTTACTATATGCCATAAATTTTGTAAACATCCATGGGAAGTGACAAATTCGGTTCTACCACGTAGCCCGCTTTTTGTCTCAGACTGCAATGGTTAAGATGAATATAAAATTGCACATATTTATCTTAAAACACTAATCACCGATGGAGATTTCTGTATTTTGATTTCAACTCTCAGAAATTTTTAAGAGTTTGACTCGAGTTGAAATTCGTTGCATTAAATTCTCTTAAACTCTGCATCGATGTGCAATAAATAGCAAATTCAAGCATGGATTTGGAAAACACTCATTGCAGATAACAGCATCCATGAACTAGTTTTGCACTTCTTGTGCACACGTCAGTATGGAATAACTAATATCTACAATGATACTAAGAAAACTTACTATATGCCATAAATTTTGTAAACATCCATGGGAAGTGACAAATTCGGTTCTACCACGTAGCCCGCTTTTTGTCTCAGACTGCAATGGTTAAGATGAATATAAAATTGCACATATTTATCTTAAAACACTAATCACCGATGGAGATTTCTGTATTTTGATTTCAACTCTCAGAAATTTTTAAGAGTTTGACTCGAGTTGAAATTCGTTGCATTAAATTCTCTTAAACTCTGCATCGATGTGCAATAAATAGCAAATTCAAGCATGGATTTGGAAAACACCCATTGCAGATAACAGCATCCATGAACTAGTTTTGCACTTCTTGTGCACACGTCAGTATGGAATAACTAATATCTACAATGATAGTAAGAAAACTTACTATATGCCATAAATTTTGTAAACATCCATGGGAAGTGACAAATTCGGTTCTACCACGTAGCCCGCTTTTTTTGTCTCAGACTGCAATGGTTAAGATGAATATAAAATTGCACATATTTATCTTAAAACACTAATCACCGATGGAGATTTCTGTATTTTGATTTCAACTCTCAGTAATTTTTAAGAGTTTGACTCGAGTTGAAATTCGTTGCATTAAATTCTCTTAAACTCTGCATCGATGTGCAATAAATAGCAAATTCAAGCTTGGATTTGGAAAACACTCATTGCAGATAACAGCATCCATGAACTAGTTTTGCACTTCTTGTGCACACGTCAGTATGGAATAACTAATATCTACAATGATAGTAAGAAAACTTACTATATGCCATAAATTTTGTAAACATCCATGGGAAGTGACAAATTCGGTTCTACCACGTAGCCCGCTTTTTGTCTCAGACTGCAATGGTTAAGATGAATATAAAATTGCACATATTTATCTTAAAACACTAATCACCGATGGAGATTTCTGTATTTTGATTTCAACTCTCAGAAATTTTTAAGAGTTTGACTCGAGTTGAAATTCGTTGCATTAAATTCTCTTAAACTCTGCATCGATGTGCAATAAATAGCAAATTCAAGCATGGATTTGGAAAACACTCATTGCAGATAACAGCATCCATGAACTAGTTTTGCACTTCTTGTGCACACGTCAGTATGGAATAACTAATATCTACAATGATACTAAGAAAACTTACTATATGCCATAAATTTTGTAAACATCCATGGGAAGTGACAAATTCGGTTCTACCACGTAGCCCGCTTTTTGTCTCAGACTGCAATGGTTAAGATGAATATAAAATTGCACATATTTATCTTAAAACACTAATCACCGATGGAGATTTCTGTATTTTGATTTCAACTCTCAGAAATTTTTAAGAGTTTGACTCGAGTTGAAATTCGTTGCATTAAATTCTCTTAAACTCTGCATCGATGTGCAATAAATAGCAAATTCAAGCATGGATTTGGAAAACACCCATTGCAGATAACAGCATCCATGAACTAGTTTTGCACTTCTTGTGCACACGTCAGTATGGAATAACTAATATCTACAATGATAGTAAGAAAACTTACTATATGCCATAAATTTTGTAAACATCCATGGGAAGTGACAAATTCGGTTCTACCACGTAGCCCGCTTTTTTTGTCTCAGACTGCAATGGTTAAGATGAATATAAAATTGCACATATTTATCTTAAAACACTAATCACCGATGGAGATTTCTGTATTTTGATTTCAACTCTCAGTAATTTTTAAGAGTTTGACTCGAGTTGAAATTCGTTGCATTAAATTCTCTTAAACTCTGCATCGATGTGCAATAAATAGCAAATTCAAGCTTGGATTTGGAAAACACTCATTGCAGATAACAGCATCCATGAACTAGTTTTGCACTTCTTGTGCACACGTCAGTATGGAATAACTAATATCTACAATGATAGTAAGAAAACTTACTATATGCCATAAATTTTGTAAACATCCATGGGAAGTGACAAATTCGGTTCTACCACGTAGCCCGCTTTTTGTCTCAGACTGCAATGGTTAAGATGAATATAAAATTGCACATATTTATCTTAAAACACTAATCACCGATGGAGATTTCTGTATTTTGATTTCAACTCTCAGAAATTTTTAAGAGTTTGACTCGAGTTGAAATTCGTTGCATTAAATTCTCTTAAACTCTGCATCGATGTGCAATAAATAGCAAATTCAAGCATGGATTTGGAAAACACTCATTGCAGATAACAGCATCCATGAACTAGTTTTGCACTTCTTGTGCACACGTCAGTATGGAATAACTAATATCTACAATGATACTAAGAAAACTTACTATATGCCATAAATTTTGTAAACATCCATGGGAAGTGACAAATTCGGTTCTACCACGTAGCCCGCTTTTTGTCTCAGACTGCAATGGTTAAGATGAATATAAAATTGCACATATTTATCTTAAAACACTAATCACCGATGGAGATTTCTGTATTTTGATTTCAACTCTCAGAAATTTTTAAGAGTTTGACTCGAGTTGAAATTCGTTGCATTAAATTCTCTTAAACTCTGCATCGATGTGCAATAAATAGCAAATTCAAGCATGGATTTGGAAAACACTCATTGCAGATAACAGCATCCATGAACTAGTTTTGCACTTCTTGTGCACACGTCAGTATGGAATAACTAATATCTACAATGATACTAAGAAAACTTACTATATGCCATAAATTTTGTAAACATCCATGGGAAGTGACAAATTCGGTTCTACCACGTAGCCCGCTTTTTGTCTCAGACTGCAATGGTTAAGATGAATATAAAATTGCACATATTTATCTTAAAACACTAATCACCGATGGAGATTTCTGTATTTTGATTTCAACTCTCAGAAATTTTTAAGAGTTTGACTCGAGTTGAAATTCGTTGCATTAAATTCTCTTAAACTCTGCATCGATGTGCAATAAATAGCAAATTCAAGCATGGATTTGGAAAACACTCATTGCAGATAACAGCATCCATGAACTAGTTTTGCACTTCTTGTGCACACGTCAGTATGGAATAACTAATATCTACAATGATACTAAGAAAACTTACTATATGCCATAAATTTTGTAAACATCCATGGGAAGTGACAAATTCGGTTCTACCACGTAGCCCGCTTTTTGTCTCAGACTGCAATGGTTAAGATGAATATAAAATTGCACATATTTATCTTAAAACACTAATCACCGATGGAGATTTCTGTATTTTGATTTCAACTCTCAGAAATTTTTAAGAGTTTGACTCGAGTTGAAATTCGTTGCATTAAATTCTCTTAAACTCTGCATCGATGTGCAATAAATAGCAAATTCAAGCATGGATTTGGAAAACACTCATTGCAGATAACAGCATCCATGAACTAGTTTTGCACTTCTTGTGCACACGTCAGTATGGAATAACTAATATCTACAATGATACTAAGAAAACTTACTATATGCCATAAATTTTGTAAACATCCATGGGAAGTGACAAATTCGGTTCTACCACGTAGCCCGCTTTTTGTCTCAGACTGCAATGGTTAAGATGAATATAAAATTGCACATATTTATCTTAAAACACTAATCACCGATGGAGATTTCTGTATTTTGATTTCAACTCTCAGAAATTTTTAAGAGTTTGACTCGAGTTGAAATTCGTTGCATTAAATTCTCTTAAACTCTGCATCGATGTGCAATAAATAGCAAATTCAAGCATGGATTTGGAAAACACTCATTGCAGATAACAGCATCCATGAACTAGTTTTGCACTTCTTGTGCACACGTCAGTATGGAATAACTAATATCTACAATGATACTAAGAAAACTTACTATATGCCATAAATTTTGTAAACATCCATGGGAAGTGACAAATTCGGTTCTACCACGTAGCCCGCTTTTTGTCTCAGACTGCAATGGTTAAGATGAATATAAAATTGCACATATTTATCTTAAAACACTAATCACCGATGGAGATTTCTGTATTTTGATTTCAACTCTCAGAAATTTTTAAGAGTTTGACTCGAGTTGAAATTCGTTGCATTAAATTCTCTTAAACTCTGCATCGATGTGCAATAAATAGCAAATTCAAGCATGGATTTGGAAAACACCCATTGCAGATAACAGCATCCATGAACTAGTTTTGCACTTCTTGTGCACACGTCAGTATGGAATAACTAATATCTACAATGATAGTAAGAAAACTTACTATATGCCATAAATTTTGTAAACATCCATGGGAAGTGACAAATTCGGTTCTACCACGTAGCCCGCTTTTTTTGTCTCAGACTGCAATGGTTAAGATGAATATAAAATTGCACATATTTATCTTAAAACACTAATCACCGATGGAGATTTCTGTATTTTGATTTCAACTCTCAGTAATTTTTAAGAGTTTGACTCGAGTTGAAATTCGTTGCATTAAATTCTCTTAAACTCTGCATCGATGTGCAATAAATATCAAATTCAAGCTTGGATTTGGAAAACACTCATTGCAGATAACAGCATCCATGAACTAGTTTTGCACTTCTTGTGCACACGTCAGTATGGAATAACTAATATCTACAATGATAGTAAGAAAACTTACTATATGCCATAAATTTTGTAAACATCCATGGGAAGTGACAAATTCGGTTCTACCACGTAGCCCGCTTTTTGTCTCAGACTGCAATGGTTAAGATGAATATAAAATTGCACATATTTATCTTAAAACACTAATCACCGATGGAGATTTCTGTATTTTGATTTCAACTCTCAGAAATTTTTAAGAGTTTGACTCGAGTTGAAATTCGTTGCATTAAATTCTCTTAAACTCTGCATCGATGTGCAATAAATAGCAAATTCAAGCATGGATTTGGAAAACACTCATTGCAGATAACAGCATCCATGAACTAGTTTTGCACTTCTTGTGCACACGTCAGTATGGAATAACTAATATCTACAATGATAGTAAGAAAACTTACTATATGCCATAAATTTTGTAAACATCCATGGGAAGTGACAAATTCGGTTCTACCACGTAGCCCGCTTTTTGTCTCAGACTGCAATGGTTAAGATGAATATAAAATTGCACATATTTATCTTAAAACACTAATCACCGATGGAGATTTCTGTATTTTGATTTCAACTCTCAGTAATTTTTAAGAGTTTGACTCGAGTTGAAATTCGTTGCATTAAATTCTCTTAAACTCTGCATCGATGTGCAATAAATAGCAAATTCAAGCTTGGATTTGGAAAACACTCATTGCAGATAACAGCATCCATGAACTAGTTTTGCACTTCTTGTGCACACGTCAGTATGGAATAACTAATATCTACAATGATAGTAAGAAAACTTACTATATGCCATAAATTTTGTAAACATCCATGGGAAGTGACAAATTCGGTTCTACCACGTAGCCCGCTTTTTTTGTCTCAGACTGCAATGGTTAAGATGAATATAAAATTGCACATATTTATCTTAAAACACTAATCACCGATGGAGATTTCTGTATTTTGATTTCAACTCTCAGTAATTTTTAAGAGTTTGACTCGAGTTGAAATTCGTTGCATTAAATTCTCTTAAACTCTGCATCGATGTGCAATAAATAGCAAATTCAAGCTTGGATTTGGAAAACACTCATTGCAGATAACAGCATCCATGAACTAGTTTTGCACTTCTTGTGCACACGTCAGTATGGAATAACTAATATCTACAATGATAGTAAGAAAACTTACTATATGCCATAAATTTTGTAAACATCCATGGGAAGTGACAAATTCGGTTCTACCACGTAGCCCGCTTTTTGTCTCAGACTGCAATGGTTAAGATGAATATAAAATTGCACATATTTATCTTAAAACACTAATCACCGATGGAGATTTCTGTATTTTGATTTCAACTCTCAGTAATTTTTAAGAGTTTGACTCGAGTTGAAATTCGTTGCATTAAATTCTCTTAAACTCTGCATCGATGTGCAATAAATAGCAAATTCAAGCTTGGATTTGGAAAACACTCATTGCAGATAACAGCATCCATGAACTAGTTTTGCACTTCTTGTGCACACGTCAGTATGGAATAACTAATATCTACAATGATAGTAAGAAAACTTACTATATGCCATAAATTTTGTAAACATCCATGGGAAGTGACAAATTCGGTTCTACCACGTAGCCCGCTTTTTTTGTCTCAGACTGCAATGGTTAAGATGAATATAAAATTGCACATATTTATCTTAAAACACTAATCACCGATGGAGATTTCTGTATTTTGATTTCAACTCTCAGTAATTTTTAAGAGTTTGACTCGAGTTGAAATTCGTTGCATTAAATTCTCTTAAACTCTGCATCGATGTGCAATAAATAGCAAATTCAAGCTTGGATTTGGAAAACACTCATTGCAGATAACAGCATCCATGAACTAGTTTTGCACTTCTTGTGCACACGTCAGTATGGAATAACTAATATCTACAATGATAGTAAGAAAACTTACTATATGCCATAAATTTTGTAAACATCCATGGGAAGTGACAAATTCGGTTCTACCACGTAGCCCGCTTTTTGTCTCAGACTGCAATGGTTAAGATGAATATAAAATTGCACATATTTATCTTAAAACACTAATCACCGATGGAGATTTCTGTATTTTGATTTCAACTCTCAGTAATTTTTAAGAGTTTGACTCGAGTTGAAATTCGTTGCATTAAATTCTCTTAAACTCTGCATCGATGTGCAATAAATAGCAAATTCAAGCTTGGATTTGGAAAACACTCATTGCAGATAACAGCATCCATGAACTAGTTTTGCACTTCTTGTGCACACGTCAGTATGGAATAACTAATATCTACAATGATAGTAAGAAAACTTACTATATGCCATAAATTTTGTAAACATCCATGGGAAGTGACAAATTCGGTTCTACCACGTAGCCCGCTTTTTTTGTCTCAGACTGCAATGGTTAAGATGAATATAAAATTGCACATATTTATCTTAAAACACTAATCACCGATGAAGATTTCTGTATTTTGATTTCAACTCTCAGTAATTTTTAAGAGTTTGACTCGAGTTGAAATTCGTTGCATTAAATTCTCTTAAACTCTGCATCGATGTGCAATAAATAGCAAATTCAAGCTTGGATTTGGAAAACACTCATTGCAGATAACAGCATCCATGAACTAGTTTTGCACTTCTTGTGCACACGTCAGTATGGAATAACTAATATCTACAATGATAGTAAGAAAACTTACTATATGCCATAAATTTTGTAAACATCCATGGGAAGTGACAAATTCGGTTCTACCACGTAGCCCGCTTTTTGTCTCAGACTGCAATGGTTAAGATGAATATAAAATTGCACATATTTATCTTAAAACACTAATCACCGATGGAGATTTCTGTATTTTGATTTCAACTCTCAGAAATTTTTAAGAGTTTGACTCGAGTTGAAATTCGTTGCATTAAATTCTCTTAAACTCTGCATCGATGTGCAATAAATAGCAAATTCAAGCATGGATTTGGAAAACACTCATTGCAGATAACAGCATCCATGAACTAGTTTTGCACTTCTTGTGCACACGTCAGTATGGAATAACTAATATCTACAATGATACTAAGAAAACTTACTATATGCCATAAATTTTGTAAACATCCATGGGAAGTGACAAATTCGGTTCTACCACGTAGCCCGCTTTTTTTGTCTCAGACTGCAATGGTTAAGATGAATATAAAATTGCACATATTTATCTTAAAACATTAATCACCGATGGAGATTTCTGTATTTTGATTTCAACTCTCAGTAATTTTTAAGAGTTTGACTCGAGTTGAAATTCGTTGCATTAAATTCTCTTAAACTCTGCATCGATGTGCAATAAATAGCAAATTCAAGCATGGATTTGGAAAACACTCATTGCAGATAACAGCATCCATGAACTAGTTTTGCACTTCTTGTGCACACGTCAGTATGGAATAACTAATATCTACAATGATAGTAAGAAAACTTACTATATGCCATAAATTTTGTAAACATCCATGGGAAGTGACAAATTCGGTTCTACCACGTAGCCCGCTTTTTTTGGCTCAGACTGCAATGGTTAAGATGAATATAAAATTGCACATATTTATCTTAAAACACTAATCACCGATGGAGATTTCTGTATTTTGATTTCAACTCTCAGTAATTTTTAAGAGTTTGACTCGAGTTGAAATTCGTTGTATTAAATTCTCTTAAACTCTGCATCGATGTGCAATAAATAGCAAATTCAAGCATGGATTTGCAAAACACTCATTGCAGATAACAGCATCATGGACTAGTTTTACACTTCTTGTGCACACGTTAGTATGGAATAACTAATATCTACATTGATAGCAAGAAAACTTACTATATGCCGTAATTTCGCAAACATCCATGGGAAGTGACAAATTCGGTTCTACAACGTAGCTAGTTTCATTTTGGCTCAGGCTGCAGTGCCTAAGGTTATAATCACAGAGTCCACCTGTAAGAGACATTTCCAAAAATTAGGAAAACATTCCTATTACAGATAACAGCATGAATATTGACAAAATATAAAAAACAATTTCATTCTATTCACGTGTTCAACCGTATAGCTTTTTATGAATAGTCACAATAAACGATATTATTAAACCTCAAGGATGCTCTTTCTGCAGGAATGGTTTAAAGGCATAGGTGGCAGAAAAATCAGTTCCACACTGAAAATTTGGTGTAGTAAGAAGTAGCTTTGCGGGTGTAACTCTCCAGCGCAAAAGAAAAAAAAATCGTAATAAACTAACTGCATAATAAAAATTCATATGAAAATTATCTTTATCTGGTATTTCTAATAATTAAGAAATTAAGTTTCTGACAGTAAGTAATAACAGATTTGGTGTTGTTAATAATAACACTACATATATTTACTTAAAAATCCATTTGTAAGTTTATGTTTTAATTTTTGTTCATAGCTACATAACACAAACAAAAATTATGATGGAGGAGGAGGGCTGTGTCAGCTTCATATTCATTTGCCTAAGAATAAATAATTTCTTGAACCAACACTGTCTTTCTGGGTTTAAGGAATGATCAAAGGATATTCTATGATGTGTTAAAAATAAAGCCTTATTTAGCTAAAAAGTGAATCTTAAACTCTTATAAATATCTTAAAAGATTGAAGAAAAATTCTGTTTTGATTCACTGCACACAAAAATTACTTTTTTATCCGTGAAATAAAAATACATACAGATACAACAAAATATATTTAATATCTCACTTTTATGTATTGGTCAATACATTCGCACAGCAGATTAGTACCATTTTTACTTTCTTTATATACATATAATGTATAAAGAAAGTATTGTGACAGATTGAAAATTCGAATTCGAACTTTCGACGAGAGAGCACGTTTCAAGCATCCCCGAATATACGAATTAAACGTTTTTGAGATGATGTTTGTGTGTGTGTGTGTGTGTGAAAGTATGTGTGTGTGTGTGTGTGTGTGTGTGAAAGTATGTGTGTGTGTGTGTGTGTGTGTGTGTGAAAGTATGTGTGTGTGTTTGTGTGTGTGTGTGTCAGTGAGTCTGTGGAGACGATATCTCACAAAAGAATGGAACGATTCGAACGAAATTTGGTACAAAAATTACAATTCGTGAACACTGGAAGCCTATTGTTTTTATACACAATCGAATGTTCAGAACCGCCCTAAATTTTCGAGTGAAATTTTGAAAAGTTCATCAAAAAATCAAAACCTTTAATAAAGTTACGCAAATAGTCATTTCTTATGTAATTTCTCGTTAGAAAACGATTGACACAAATTTTAGAACGCTAGCATAAACTGTTCTCGAGATATTACACATTTCCCCCCCCAAAAAAAAATTATCAAAAAATCATGAAAAATAAAAAAATATTAAATATTATGAAATATGTTCCTTTTCATAAGTAATATCATGCGATAAGTTTGATTACATCATTTTCGTGGATCTAGCTCGCTCCATTCATGAGAAAAGACACTTTGGGTAATACTTTTGTATTTGGACGACAATAGTTATTTATCTGCAATAAGAATAACTTATTTCTCCGTCCATAGCTTTTGGCTAGATTTTGGCGGAATGTCGCCAGCTTAGCGATATTTTTAAATGTTGCCCAAATTAAAGAAAATGTCGCCAAATTGATAAAAATAACGCTAAATCAATGAAAATTACGGCTAGATGATGAAAGTCTTAGAAAGAACATGAGCGTAGACTATAAGAATAACACATTTCTCCATCCGTCTGTCCGTAACGCTTGGCGAGAAATTTAGCGGGATGTCGCCAACTTAGCTACTATTTAAATTGTTGCCAAAGTGACAGAAATGTCGCCAAATTGATAAAAATGACGCCAATTGAGAAATAATGTTTTGCAGATTTTGACTTCTGTCATATGACAGGCGTACCTTCTAGTATATAAAAAGTGCTCTTCTCTCCGTTTGTCTGTAACACTTGGTGATGCATTTAGCGAACTTCGTGAATAATTTAGAAAAGTATCGCCAACATGGCGATATTTCGCCCTCAGATTGACAAAAATATCGTTGAAATTGCAAAAATGCCGCAAAATTGATGAAAATGACACCTAATTGATGAAGTAATTATTAAATATTTTAATATATGGACTACATCGTTTACCGAGGATGCTATCAATATTGATAACTGTTTATTTAGAGTTACCCGAAGTATAAGTTAATTGAGTATTTTGAAATAGTTTTGCATGTTGTCATCCGAAAAATCGCCAAATGTACAAGTCAACGATAAAAACACAGAACCGTGGATCTTATACAATGTATTTTGACTGTAAAAGTAGTAAGTTCATTGCATTATATAATGAAAGTCATGTGCTGCCCACATCAAATTTTTAAATGTGTAACAAACTAATTTGCAAGCAGTTATAGGAAAATATGCGAAAAATTCAATTACACGGAAGATTCTCAAACAGAAATTAGCATTTATAATACGTGTTTTACAGTAAGCTAAGAGTAAAGTGAACAACGGTCACGTAATTTCCTGTCTTTTGATCTTGCACCCAACTTTGCGACGTTATACTCTCTCTATTTAATCCCTTCTCTATGGTTGAACATAATAATGATAAAATGTTAATTTTGGGCCCAATTTATAACAAATGGACCCGAGTTCCACAACTCTTTTATAAACTGAAAACAAAAAAGTATTTCGTAGCAGTGTAAAACAAATATTTAAAGTCATCAACCTATTCCAGAGAAAAGAGTCCTTTTGTCAGGATAAATGAGATAAAGTTACTCCAGTAAAGACAGAAAAATGTCTGTCTTAGATACAAATATTTCCTGTTTTTGTTTTGTTTCAATGATTGTTATTCCTTTTATCCAGATGAAGGGACTTTTTTTTTTAATGAAATTGTTAATACCTCTAAATATTTGTTTTACGCTAACTGTTTTTATTTCAATTTATTTTATACAACAGTCTGAGTGAATCATATCATTTTATTCGTTTGATAATGTTGTCACTGATATCATATAGGCTATACTGTGCGGAACCTAGATGTTTCGTACTTTTAAAGCTTGAGAACTTCTGATTTAGAAACAGTGGTGTAAGTACAAGTATGGGGCTCCTGGAAATTTTTAATGTTTGGCCCTGGATTTTGAAATATAATTTTTTCTTTGGCATGCTTCGGTTCCTCACTTCGAGGATTAAGGCATTTTGGCATCCTAAGCACCCTACAGATACGTCACTAAAGCGTGAAAATCCACCAACTTGAAGTGCCTGGGCTTGAACCCCGGGGCAAACCGCGGTGGGCGAACAATCTAACGTTAAGTTAAAGATGTCTCCAGCTCAAAGGCATTATGATCATACGGTATAATCACTAACTAACCAAATTATCAATTTACCATTATTAAGGATTAACAAAAATTGGTTAAGGGTACGGTGGACGTTGAAATGAGCAAAAATCGACTAAAAATTTTTTTATTTAATATATAACATTATTTTACACATTTAACCTTTTGCTTACGGGTGGGAACAGCGTCAATCTCAAACGAAGCACCTCCCAAAAAGACAGGTATTTGACATACACTATCCCAAACAATTAGATCCCCCTTTTCAGGCATTGGCGTCCATAGAAATCACCGACAGAAACATTGCACCTGCTGCAGCAGGTGCAATGTGTACTTTTGGAAATTTATTAGTGCAAGCAGAGCGACTTATTTATACTGACCTGTAAAATTCTTATCGAAATGCAATGGACATTTAATTAATATTCTACAAAATAATTGACCACTGGCGAATTTTTTGGCGTCAAAATACAAAAATTTTTTATAAAAAGTATCATCTATCGTAAATGGAGCATACTAGATCCATGAGAATGGTGTTAACAGATTTGTCGCATACTATTACATCTGAAATGTGAACATATCGGATAATACTAATCACTCCTTAATTTCATGTAATTTTTATGAAATTTGTTTGAAAACATGCAATATTTCGAGAACGGTTTATACTAGCGTTCTAAAATTTATGTCATTAAAATTTTAATAAAAAGTTACGTCTGCACACAATGATTATTTACTTTTGATTATTATTAAAGGTCATGATTTTTCATTGACTTTTTCAAAAATTCATTCAAATTTCGGGATCTTCCGAATATTCGAATGCGTTTGAAATTTAAAATCAATAGGGTTTCATTATTCACTGATTGTAATAATCGTAGCAAACAATTTTCGAAACACTCGATCCGTTCGTGAGATATCACGCCCACAGACGTACACACACGTTTCCTCTCTCTCTCTTTAACATACATACACTGACAACCATAAAATGTTCACACATATACACACTAACATTCATACATACACACACTAATATTCATACATACACACACTAGCATTCATACATACACACACTAACACCTCTAAAACGCTCAATTCGAGGTCAAGGATGCTTAAAACTTGTTCTTCCTTCGCAAATTCGAATTCAAATTCTCGACAATACTTTCCCTATACATTATTCTATGTATACAGGGAAAGTAATAACTGCGGAATCAGCAATCTTCATTGTTAAAACAGATCATGTCATAGCTTAATAAATACTCTTGAGGCATCAACACAAAATATAAAATACTTAAAGAAAAGTGTCATCTATTGTCGTCTCAAACAAAATAAAGATTGTTTCTCAACACAGCAGACGTGTAACGACGTATCATTACTGCATATCAAATTCGACGTTTCTTACAAACATCGTATGTTTTTCATTCATCACCTTTGACCGTCACCACCACCCGGATTTACACACATCAGAATCACTGTATCCGAGAAAACCCCCAAGTTAGACTTTATCAATCCTCGCAACCTCTTGATATTAAAAGCATCATCGTCGCATAAAAGGATTTGGGCGGGAAAAGTCTTCCAATTCGATGACCTCTGGAGGTGACGTCTGTTTCCCCCTGTAGTTGGCATGATTGCTATAAAGAATCCTTATGCAGCCTAGAATTGGAGCAATTCTTGATATTACGGTAAACGCTCCATTATTTTGCCAACAGCCAGACGCAAATCAGCGTATAAACATACCTGGAGGAGACGATTTTGCTCAGTAGAGTGAAAAGATTTACCTACATCGGAAGCGATAAGGAAGAGGGCTCCAAGGCCATCTTTGATAGATTTTAACTAAATGATTTGTCTTCAGGTTATGCTTATCGCAATCGTAGCGTGTTCCGGACGTTGCTAAAGTGGAAGTTTACGATAACAACGTTTCGCTAAGAAGAAATGTAATTTAGAATGAATTGGAAAGAAATACAACGAAATCCGTATATGTGACGATAACTTACGGACTAGGAAAAGTTGTCTTTTTTGACTCGCTGAATAAAGTATGCAGAAATGCAAAACATGCAAATATGCTTATTATAAGGAAAACTAGAGCAACGTATTTCACAAATAAGAAAAATGCAGCATGCAGCTATTTCAAGGATAAGTTAGATCACCTAAATTGGTTGTTTACCATTACTTGCATCTAATTACGAAGGCGTTCACGTTTTTTAATTTTCAAAAAAATATGTTTTTCTCTTATGACTTAACTTTACTTTTCTCTTAAGTGGGTATTTTACTAGCATTTTAAAAGAAACTCGATGAAAAAATTCGTACTAGAATGAAAGTTATATCCGGATTAAATCCATTAAATGATCTACTCTGTGTATTTCATAATGTTTATTTTTACAAAATAATGTTTTAGTTATTGAGCGCACGATTGGCTGCATAAACCTTAGCTACATTTTTTGGACAAGGGATCAAAATGATATATATTTTATTGCAATCATTGCAAAAAATGATTGCAAATATGATTGCAATGATATAAAAATATATAAAAAATAAATGATATAAAACTGATATAAAAATGAAATAAATGATATAAAAAAATAAATGATATATAAAAATATATAATTTTATATAAAAATATATAAAAAATAAATGATATAAAAATGATATAAAAAATGATATAAAAATGAAATAAATGATATAAAAAAATAAATGATATAAAAATGATTGCAAAATATGATTTTTGAAAAATTTCCACTTTATCTTGTTAACACTTTTCCCACATAGTTGAAAAGTGTTTATGACTTTGTTCATTTTGTCTGTTTGTCTGTTCGCACTATAACTGCCGTGAAAATGACTTTATCAAAATGAAATTATAGTATGCTGTTGAGATGGTCTGTTGGACATATGGGAATGAAAATTAATAATATCACACAATTAGTTTCGGATTTAACCTGGGTTGAAAAAATGAAGTACATTGAACCCTATGGGATTTAATTTTTCAAATATTTTTTAAGCAAAATTATAATTCACAAACTGCTTCAAAAATTTTTGGAAATATTCAAATTATCAGGTAAAATGTATAAAAATATTATCAGCAAAATATCTTGGGTAGTTTTGAAAATAAAATTTGATATAAGAATTACACCTATATTATATGAAGAGATCACGGGATTCATTGTAAAATAAAATATGGCATCCATTTCTTTTTCCTGCAGTGCAAAAATAATGATTTTTAAACATTGTTTAAATTTATATTTAGAGTTGTATCCATCATAAAACCGCTTTATTTTTGCGTATTATCTGTATATCTAAATTCTGTACCAACGCAATTACAATATTTTTTGTTTTAAATGATCACTAAACTTTGATTGTTTCTACAACGAAGCCTAATTTTAACGTACGCAAAATGTAAACAAATCAAGTGATTCTAAGATGAGTTGTATAAGAACTACTGATATTTTTTCAAGCAAAATTATTTAGCTCTAGAGTCTAGAATATAAGTGAATGAAATATTCATTGATTTTAAATAGAGAGGACGACAATTTATATTTCGATGATGTCATTTGAATAAAGTTAATTTTGTGCAAGTAAGAAGTTTTAAGTTTTCAAATATAATAAATTAATGTAGTACTGTGATAATTTAAAAAATATCAGCGTTGAATGTACCCTATTTTAGAGATGTTTAAATGAAATGGCATTTCAGTTGGAAAGAGTTTCATAATCAATGCTTTATGCATGATTGATCTTTCTTGTTTTGTAGAAATAAAATTAATTATAATTGAAAATCTTGTGATTATTTTTATTATAATATATTTAATATTAAAAAAAACCCATTTTTCTTGATTACATGGTAAGTTATTATTTCACAAAACACATAATAAGAGGTCAATTTATACATACATATATAATGTTTCTATTTGCGAAAACAAATTTGACAAAGATGTACAGTGTCATTTCGTAGAAATCGTGCGTGAAATGATGTACACGTAATTTTAACAAGAAAGATCAATCATGCATAAAGCATTGATTATGAAACACTTTCCAACTTCAATGCAGTTTTATATAAACATCTCTAAAGTGCGATACATTCCTCGGTAATATTTTTAAAATTATCACAGTACTACATTAATTTATTATATTTGAAAACGTCATCGAAGAAAACGAACTTCATTCAAATGACGGCATTGAAATATAAATTGCCTGGTTTAAACAACTCTAAAATGTGATATATTCCTCGGTAATATTTTTTAAATTATCATAATACTACAATAATTTATTACATTTGAAAGCTTCATCGAAAACAAATGAAATTGATTCAAATGATGTCATCGAAATATAAATCGCCTCTATATAAAAGCAGCATTTCATTCATTAACATGTTTCCAATCGTTTCATTCATCACAATACTGTAATAATTTATTTTATTTAAAAAATTATTATCTACCATATTTATTTTAAAATGTGAAACCTCTGTAATATATAAAAACTGAAACTCTTGGAAAGATATTTATTATATAATATATCTCATTTTTCTTTCTGGAGGATATAGCAAAAATCAGAATTTAATTGAATTTATTTTTCTTTTTATATTAAATATAATTTTTATATAAAAAACTACCTAACATATTTTACTGAAATTTTTTGTATATATTTTATGGGATAATTTGAATATTTCTTAAAACTTTCGAAGCAATCTGTGAATTTTAAATTTGCTTAAAAAATGTTTGAAAAATTAGGTCCCATACGGTTCAATGTATTTCATTTTTTCAACCCGGGTTCAATCCAAAACTAATTGGGTGATATTATTGATTTATATTCCCATAGGTCCCACAGACCGTCTGAAAAACATACTAAAATTTAATTTTGATAAAGTCATTTTTACGGCAATTATCGTACTAACGGACAGACAGACAGAATGAACACTTTTCAACTATGTTGCAAAGTGTTAATAAAATGGGCATTAATCATTGTATTGTGAAAGATATTTAACGGCATAAAAGTATACTGGGTGATATGGGGTTTGTTTTAAAATACTGGTAAAATACTGATGTGTAACATTAAATTATAACAAGAAAGATCAATCATGCTTAAAGCATTGATTATGAAACACTTTCCAACTTCAATGCAATTTTATTTAAAAAAGTCGAAAATGCAATACATTCCTCGGTAATATTTTAAAACTTATCACAATACTACATTGATTTATTATATTTGAAAACTTAAACCTTCATTGAAAAAAATGAACTTCATTCAAATGACGGCATTGAAATATTTTTAAATCTATCGTAATACTACGATAATATTATATAATATAATTATATATATAATAGCAAGGTAATATTTTTAAATCTATCATAATACTACGATAATTTATTATATTTGAAAACTTCATTGAAAACAACTGAAATTAATTCAAATGACGTCATAGAAAAAATAACACGCCTGGATCTCTCTATAAAAGCAGGATTTCATTCATAACTTTCTCCATTTCATTCGTCACAATACTATAATAATTTATTTTATTTAAAAATTAAGACCATGGAGCTACAATTCATAAACTTTATGCTTAAAACTTCATCGAAAAAAATCGTCCTTCTGTTTATAAAATCAATTAATATTTCATTCATATCAGCCATGCAGACTCCATGGACTGATTTATTTTGTGTTAAAGAAATACAGCAATTCTAATACAACTCATTCTACATATTTTGCTGTTTACATTTTACATAGGTGAAAAATAGGCTTAATGGTAGAAATAATCAAATTTGAATGAGAATTTAAACTCAAATATATTGTCATTGTGTTGTTTTAGTATGTAGATGCACAGAATTTAAGCAGAAATAAAGTAGTTTTAGGATGGATACAACATTCAATATGAATTAAAAAGAACTTTAAAAAATCACGAATTTGAAACAAGATGGATGCCATATATCATTTTGAAGTGGGTCATGTGATCGTTTCATATCATGGTCACGTGATCGTTTCATATAAGATGTGTAATTATTATTTTAATTTTTATTTAAAAAACTACTGGATATATTTAGCTGAATTTTTTTTTATATATTTTATGGAACAATTTGACTATTACCTAAAATTTTCGAAGCAATTTGTGAATTTTAAATCCGCTTAAAAAATGTTAGAAAAATTAGGTCCCATAGGGCTCAATGTATTTCATTTTTTCAACCCGGGTTCAATCCAAAACTAATTGTGTGATATTATTCATTTATATTCCCATAGGTCCTACAGACCGTCTGAACAACAAACTAAAATTTCATTTTGATTAAGTCATTTTTACGGCAGTTATCGTGCTAACGGACAGACAGACAGACAGACAGACAGAATGAACAAAGTCATAAACACTTTTCAACTTTGTTGTAAAGTGTTAAAAAGAAAATTGATTTTTTATGTAAATTGAAGTAAATTTCCGAAGCTATTTCGTCTGCCTACACTACTTCAAGAATGTAGTACTGTTTTCAATTGGATCTGCCTACACCATCAATTTCATTCAATTTCGTATGTGATTAAAATTTATTTTATACTTTTCCGTGCACCATTGTTGTGTTAGGGAGGATACTAGTAAACTTTTCTGATAACTTTTTTTTTTTTACAGTATCCACAGGCTCCGAGACCCTTTATATACATACCTCGCTTGACAAAATTTGACCGTCGTATGGCCGACAAACCACTTAAATGAATATCTTGAATGAAAAACAAACATTCCTATGTCCTTTATTTTATTTCGCGAACATGGGCATTGCCCATTCCAGAGGGTCGAACTTTAGAACAGTAATTTCTTCTTTTGTCTTTTTATGGTTCCGTAACTTACTTTTCTTTTCCTGAACAAGCGAGTGGGAAGTCGTGACCCAACCATGCCATGTCACGCTATAAAATCACCATGAAATACACTTTTTATGTGTCACCCACGACATGACGTGAACTATGACATTGACTGATGCTACTGAAGCACGCTGCATGGTTGCTGGAGGGAAGGAAGCCTGAGTTGGCGATAGTGAGTTTATCGCCAACTAGATGCTGAAATCATTAACATTCATTCGATTGTCTTCTGACTGATATGTAGTTTTCATGTATTTGTTCATTTCAGTTTTTGTTGCTTTTTGAAAACAATGGGCAATTAATTTTCAATGAACGAAGTAAGAACAATGGTTTGTCAGTTTTAATGAGCCATTTTTTTTGCATTTATTTTAATTATTCTCTTCCGTGTTAGAATACTTTCTACTACTTAGCAAAGCTGTAACCAGGCAAGGGCCAGAAGTGAGCTAAGTCCCCAAAGAGGTTTAGCCCCCTAATAAAAAAATTCAAGTTTCAGTACTAACATGAAATTTCATCCAATTTTATCATATTGGCACACAATGAAAAGCATAATTTTCTTTAAGTTAACACAACAATTACGGAATCTAGTGTCAGCCAATGACAATTTTTAACACTTTACAACAACGTTGAAAAGTGTTTGAATTTTTTCATTCTGTCTGTCTGTCTGCCCGTTAGCACGATAATTACCGTAAAAATGACTTTATCAAAATGAAATTTTAGTATGTTGTTCAGACGGTCTGTGGGACCTATTGAGAATATAAATGAATAATATCACCCAATTAGTTTTGGGTTGAATCCGGGTTGAAAAAATGAAATACATTAAACCCTATGGAATCTAATATTTAAAACAATTTTTAAGCGAATTTAAAATTCACAAATTGCTTCGAAAATTTCAGGAAATATTCAAATTATCCCATAAAATATATAAAAAAAAAATTCAGCAAAATATATTTAGTAGATTTTCTAAAAAAAAATTAAAATAATAATTACACCTTTTTTATGAAGCGATCACGTGACCTACTTCAAAATAAAATATGGCATCCATCTTGTTGATGTTGAAACCCAGACCGTCCGACCTACCAGAAAGGTGTAAGGTAACTGTTTGGACGATCGGGGCATCCATCTTGTGTCAAAATCGTGATTCTTTTAATTCTTTTTAATTCACATTTAGCGTTGTATCCGTCCTAAAACTGCTTTATTTTTGGTTAAATTCTATGCATCTACATACTGAAACAACTCAATGACAATATATCTGAGTTTAAATGACCCTCCAAATTTGATTATTTCTAAAACGAAGCTTATTTTTCACTTATGTAAAATGTAAACAGCAAAATATGTAGGATGAGTTGTATAAGAATTGTTGTATTTTTTTAACGCAAAAGTATTTAGATCATGGAGTCTGCAATATAACTGATATGAATGAAATATTCATTGATTTTACACCGAGAAGGACGATTTTTTTCGATGAAGTTTCAAGCATAGAGTTTAATTACTTGTACCTCCATGGTCTTAAGTTTTTAAATAAAATTAATTATTATAGTATTGTGATGAATGAAATGAATGAAAAAAAAAGTTTATGAATGAAATGCTGCTTTTATAGAGAGAGCCAGGCGTGTTATATTTCGATGACGCCATTTGAATAAATTTCATTTGTTTTCGATGAAGTTTTCAAATATCATAAATTATTGTAGTATTGTGATAATTTTAAAAATATTACTGAGGAATGTATCGCATTTTAGAGATGCTTAAACCAGACAATTTATATTTCAATGCCGTCATTTGAATGAAGTTCATTTTTTTTCGATGGAGGTTTAAGTTTTCAAATATAATAAATTAATGTAGTATTGTGATAATTTAAAAAATATTACCGAGGAATGTATCGCATTTTAGAGATGTTTAAATAAAATTGCATTGAAGTTAAAAAGGGCTTCATAATCAATGCTTTATGCATGATTGATCTATCTTGTTTTAGTTTTAAAATAATTTAATGTAAAAACTAAAAGCTAGAGAGATTTATTTGTTTATTTATTTTATTTATTTTTTTTTTGTAATTCGTATGATTAGAACACGAATAATTGAAAATTGAAGATTTTCGGAACATTATTTTCAATGAATAATAATGGCAGTTCTAGGAACATTGATAACAGTATAGTCAATCACAATGCATATTACTATTTTTTTGCGAGAATATTACTTTTTTGTGCTTAGATTAGTAGAAACTGATAGTTTAAAATTCATTGTGCATGTAAAGGTATAAAAATAGTATGTATTAGCACATATCAGTTAAATATATTTAACGTATCGGCATGATAGATTTGTTTTATCAACAGTACAAATCTTACATTTACCAGTCACCTTAGAAAATTGTGAATTCGAAAACTGTCTGCTCATAGTAATGCCCACACAGTTTTACGTGGTTAGTACATACTTTGGAGAGGGGAAGTGTCATGTTCTACTAAATTTGACTTTTAACAAAATTAATAAGGACAGGTGCATCTATTATTATATGCTGTGACTTATGTAGAAAAGCACGCAATGAAATATTTTTAAAAAATCAAATGCGGGCAGCGCACGACTTTTCCTATATAATGCAATGGATTTACTTTGTAGTGAAAATATGATTTATAAGTTATACAACACAATATTTTTAATGTTGAATTGTACATTTAGCGCTTTTTCCAGATGACAACATGTAAAACTATTTCGGCGTACCCGATTAACTCCATTAAGTCCATTTCTTAAAATATTTTACTAATAAATTCATCAATTTAGCGCCATTTTCGTTAACTTAGCGTCATTTTTGCAATTTAGAGCGAAATATCTCCAAGTTGGCGATATTTCGTTAAATGATTCGCCAAGCTCGCCAAATTCATCGCCAAGCGTTACAGACAAATGAAGAGAAGAGCCCTCGTATATATAAATAACTGTTGGCGAATTGTTAGACGTCAAAATATAAAACTATTATTCAAAGTAACTTCTCTCGTGAATGGAACAAACTAGATCTACGAGAATGGTATTGACAAATTTATCTCGCATAATATCATATATGAAAAGTTAATATATTTCACAATAGTTATTACTTTTTCTAATTTTGTGTGACTTTTTTATAAATATATTTGAAAAAGGTGCAATAACTCTAGAACGGTTCATGCTAGCATTCTAAAATTTGTGTTAGTCGTTGTCTAATGAAAATTTAAATAAGAAATTATTATTTATGTAACAACATTGAAGGTTGTGAGATATGGTCTCCACAGACACACACAGAGATATTACTCAAAAACGATCCATTCGAGTCCAGGGATGCTTAAAAAGTGCTCTTCCAGCGAAAACTCTAATTCCAATTTTCGACCTCGTAACAATACTTTTTCTACACATCATACTATGTATATAGGGAAAGTAATAATAGAAGAAGACCTGTGTTAGAAATAAATAGTTGTGAATTGAGAAATGTAAAATTAGGATTGCAGTGCCTAACGCCAGCTGTTAATATTACACAAATGTTGAGTTCTTTTAATATTGCAGTTTGTGACAATGAGACAAACAGATGACAGCTTACACAACCCAACGGAATATTTCAATCTGGTGCCTTGGAAGTTAGATATTGGGTATATTTGGGCCACTGATTTAAAAAATGGTATCGGTTTGGACGTTTCATCTCTAGATTTAGAGATACGGCATAGCCAAAATTGAAAACCTAGCCAAAAATGGCCACTAGATAAGAAAAGAGTGACTTTTGAGCAAATATTGGCAGTTTGAATGCGTTCATACGCATTCAGTGAACCTTTTGGCTGATATAGGCCAAACCATGTCAAAAATTACACATAGAGCTAGACCTCATAAAGCAGTTTGTGAAGGCTTTGAGCAAAGAAGGTTTATGCTTTGCATATTTATAAGTAACTTTTCTGGACTGAGCACGGAAAATTCTAAAGCAAGAATTTTTTATAGCTCCCAGATAAGACAGCCTATGAAAAAAAAAATCACATTTTATAGGTTCAATGAACAAGATTGAGTATAGTGTACCTACTTTTTGTTTGGTCTAGTTATTAAAAATATTGTTAGAAAACAAAAGGCATACGCTGAATTAGTAGAGACATGCTCTCCTATATTAATATGCTTAGCTGCAATATGAGCATCAAGGTCCATTATTTACACAGCCATTAAGATCGTTTTTCAAAATATTTTGTCGATTTTAGAGAAGAGTAAAATGAAGTATATCACCAAGGTATAAAATCTACAGAATAATAATACCAGGGATGGTGGGATACCCACATTCAAGGCAGATTGCTTCTGAAACCTTCAGAGTGATTGTCCTGGTAGATTTTGCTCTAGAAAGCCCTATACAAGAAACATTTTATACTATGTGTAATTTTATATGCTTTCGGATTGAAATAAACTCTGATTTAGTAATATACTTGCTTTCATAGTATTAGTATATCATATTAATAACATCAATATTATTTCAAAATCATATAAAAATATCAGATTATGTGATTAAGGAATCTCGAATTTTGACGGACGACTGGTTGAATCAGTAAATAAGGTGGCTATGCCTATCTCTAAAATTATAGGTGATAGGGCAACACTCATGTCATTTTTGGAATTAGTGCCCCAAATACATCCAACAATAGGCTCAACGTAAGGCCCCAAAATGTTTATTGGTCAGTGAATTGAAATGAAAGAAAGTTATTGAAAAATTTAAGTACAAAAACACTTTTAAAATATACATGCCAAAGGGCAGATACCAGTTTAAACATGAGTGAAAAATAATGGATAATAGCGAAAAGACAGTGTGGAATTAACATGAAAACCATTATTAAAACACATTGCAGATTAACTTTAAGTGGGCAACATTTCGTCATAGAGAAAAGCATGGGAGAACAAGATGAAATAAATAATAAATAGAAACAGCTAGGAAAATACAGTAAAATAGCCTAATTAAGGATTGTAATGGGTGAAGTTACTGACATATATGAAGTAAGTCAAACACACATAAAGGAAACATTACTGACATGAAAGAAGAAAATTATCAAAACTGATTCCCTCATCTAGAAACGATTGTAGAATAAGTTGAAAACATTTGGGGGGGGGGGGGGGGAAGAGAGAGAGAGAGAGAGAGAGAGATAGAAAAAGTAATGAAATTAAGATAATAAATTAGCCTAATTGGTGAAATTCAAACTGTTCATAAGGTTATTGACCTAGAGCTATGTATAAGAATAATATTTGGTGAGATTAATTAATATATCAATATTGTCTGAAAATAACATGGAGAACATAACTTTTAATTCTCATTAACTGAGTAATAAAAGAATTTCTAAATATAGATTTAGCAAGGCAAGATGTGTAATGTGGACATCTAGAAACAGTTAAGTTAAAATCTTTACGTTTATCAAAAATATTATAATAAACTTTATTAATTTTATACTGAAATCTAAAACAGTAGGTAAAAATCAAAGCCTACTTTACTATTCCTAAGAGCAGTACGAATAAATAAAATATCCACATGTCATAGAAATAAAGATAAAGATTATCAAGTAATGTGAAGCCTTTACCACCTTGAGGAATGCCAACTTTTTTGAAAACAGATTTTATTATTCTGACAAATACAGTTACAGCATATGCGTTTTAAAATATTATTAAAATATGAGTTTGAAAGTTGCCATGAAGTTTTATAGCAAAACCAGTCACAAATTGTAATAAAGTATGCTTATCTAATAAAATCCCTAAATCACAAACGTAATCAACTTTTTTGTAATATGTTTAAACATCCAAAATTTAGTCTTGAACTTTCTGACTACAGCTTTGAAAATTTTTTAATTATAAAACATGTATTTTTTCAATTTGAAATTTAAGAGTTTAAAAGTTTAACATAAGAATTTGGCGAAAAGATATTTAGAGAATCAGGAGTTATGAAATTTTCAGTTGCTACTCCCCTCCCCCACCCTAAAAGTTTCTAGCGAAACCACTAGCAGTTATAGTATGTAACTGTAGTTAAAATATAGATTGCTGGAAAATTGTTTATCTTTATTTATCTCTATATATTCCATTTTTTTAAAACTAGAACAGTAAGGATAAACGTTTTTTAAAAAAATTCTTAACTTCCGAAGCTTAACCTAAATCCTTTAAAATCAAATTATTGCATTTTGCTATCGTGACTGTGATGAATTGGATTACGACAGGAAGCGATAACTCCCCAAAAGCAGCAACCTATCATTTGTACAACACGGAAGCAAAAGTAAACGAAGCGCGAAAAAAAGATGGTCTCAAGACAATAAACACAAAGCATGTTTTGACCGTTATTACCATTATCATCCGGCAGGTGGAGCTTTTTCTGACTTCCTTTGTCATTCACGAAAGACAGCAGGGAAGAAAAAAGTGACCGTGAAAAAGTTCAGTAGAACTGGAATTAGCATTATTTGCAATAAGGAGACTGCAGACTACTCTAAGGAGATTATTATGTGAAACGACTCTACGTTATTTGCTACTTGGAATAATCAAATTTCTGATAAAGAAGCTTGTGTTTCATCCCCTTATAGGTAGGCTTTTTAAAAATCTTTTTAATAATATGGCTGATTTTTGCAATCTGTTGACTAAATTTTATAAAATTCTCAAATATTCACAGTAGAAATAAAGTAGAAGTCACTTTTATTAATATTATAGGTTGCCATTAATTTTGGGCGGCTAAAATATTTTATACAGTATCCCCCTAATAATCTTGTGTATTACGTAATTTATAACACAATCATGCATTCTGAACAGATCGGCAAAAGTGTTATCCCTTTAAAAATGAAATGCACAACGAACTATAATTACATTGATGATAAAGTATGGCGTCTGTTTTGTTAAATGTAATTGATAATTTTTTTAGAATAATTATTAATTCTATTCATCAAAATTAGAAAGTAAATCTTAAGCGAGCAGTTAAATAATTTTATATATTATTAAACTTGTATTACATTGGAATAATAGCTTCACAATATTGGGCAATGATAGCTGAAATATTAAAAATTAACATTGTGTAATCTAGAAAAAAAATTCTTGCAATTCCATCCATATATCCTTCAGTCACACAGCAGTGAAATTTCCAAGATATACTATATACATTTAAATTCTGACATCGTTTCTCTACTCGACATGCTCTTCTACTGTACTCTACCGATTTTCATAAATTTCCTTAACAAAAAAAGGCTGCAGATTAAAAAAAAATATGGATAAAATCGAGAACAAAATCAAATTACGAGCATTTTATTCGAAAATGTCTTCTAAAATTTTGAATCATATCACTGTCATTTTCAGTATTCATCGCCATTCAAGAGCTCAACCTATTTTGCTAGATATTGTTTTATCATGATTAGTTCTTTATTTCTGACGTCGTTTCTGTCTCAAGCGTGTTCTCAAATAGCAGACAAAATTTATGATCTCGTGGGCGTCCTTTATTGATAGGTTTCATTGTAGTTTAATAAGAGATTTAAGCTAACGCAGTGCAATGTATTATTTATTTCGACGTTTTAAATTAACATTTTCTACTAAGATTATTCCATACATTATAGTAGCAGCAAAGGAATACTCGCCATTTCAAGGGTAAATGGAGTTTAATGGAACGGTGGACGTTGAATTTTTTTTAAATTTATTTATTGACTTAGAAACGTGAAAATTTGAATAAATATTCCTCTTACCATTACTATGTACAATACCATTAATTTTTTTTTCAATTTTATTATAATTTTGTATTTTTTTTAAATTTAATTTTTTTTAACGAAAATTTGAAAATGTTCCTTGCGTGCCATTTGTTCACATTTTTGATTAATTTTACATTATGATCACTCAAAAACACATTATGAACAAATTCGGGTATTCATTTTTAAATCCCTTAGAAAGGTAATTTCTTAAAAAAAAATTTCTACATTAAAACTTAATTTTCACCATTTAATTGGGTTCTTATTCACCTTTAATGACCTTAATAAAGTCCAATTATAAAATGCATACCCAGTTTCATTAAAAAGTATGAAAGGTGTCTTCTTGCCAAATTTTATGCATCTCAGACAAAAATTAAGACTCGTGGAGCATTTTAAAAATGTAAAACCTTTTAAAATTCCGTTTCGAAAAAAATGCATTCAACCTTTTGCTTAAGGGCGGGACAGCGTGCATCCCAAATGAAGAACCTCCTAAAAAGACAGGTACTTGACATACCCTATAGCAGGTGCAATGTTTCTGTCAGCGATTTCCATGGACGCCAATGCCTGCAAAGGGGATCGAACTGTTTAGGATAGGGTATGTTAAATACCTGTCCTTTTAGGAGGTTCTCCATTTGGGATGGACGCTGTCCCGCCCGTAAGCAAATGCTAAATGTTTAAAATAATGTTATATATTAAAACTTTTTTTAGTGGATTTTTGCTCATTTCAACGTCCACCGTCCCCTTAAAGGGCTTGAAATGATTTTTCGATTAGTTTGACAATGTACCCATGGTACCTACAAGTGGGGCCACTTTTCTCCGCTCCCGAGAGGGGCTAATATGATGTCACAACACACAAAATTTGTATTGCGGCTATTTTTCATTATGATGATTGAAACTGTTATGCTAAATTATACCAAAACGGAAAACAAAAAATTTGAAAGCTACTTAAAAATGGATTCTGGTTCATCATTTTAAGTTTAGAGGAAATGCCTGGAAATTTTGATAGATGCAGATTTTTAAGTTTTTAAGTAGAATATCGTCTACATAGAATCTAATAACTTTTCATTTTGTGTTTCTTTGATGTCTATGTTAAAATCTCCATTATCTTTTATAGTTTAAGATATTTATAGTTTATCTCTTATCTTTTATAGTTTAAGATATTTAGAATGAAAGTGAAAAAAGTGAAGTAAAAACTTGCTCTAACAAAAACTTTTCTAATGAAAAATAAAAAGTTCAAAATGTTAAAATATTGGAATTTTTTTTTTTTTTTTTGTATTTATAAATGGTATCCTATTTCCAATGAAACTGTTACACTTTTTTAGAACTTTACCTATTAGGTTCAGAGCTATAAGAATCCAAAATCCGATTTCCGATGGATATTCGACTATAGACGCTATTTACGCCAAAATAGTACCAAAATGTTACTGAAGCTATTTGTTTCTGCTAATTTAGGTTGGTATAATAAAAAACAAGAAAGATCAATTATGCATAAAGCATTGATTATGAAACACTTTCCAACTTCAACGCAATTTTATTTAAACATCTGTAAAATGCTATACATTCCTCAGTAATATTTTTAAAATTATCACAATACTACATTAATTTATTATATTTGAAAACTTAAACCTCCATCGAAAAAAATGAACTTCATTCAAATGATGGCATTGAAATATAAATTGCCTGGTTTAAACATCTCTAAAATGCGATACATTCCTCGGTAATATTTTTAAAATTATCATAATACTACAATAATTTATTATGTTTGAAAACTTCATCGAAAACAAATGAACTTTAATCAAATGACGTCATCGAAATATAAATCGCTTGGCCTTCTATGTAAAAGCAGCATTTCATCCAATAACTTTTTCTATTCCTTACATTCATCACAATACTACAATAATTTATTTTATTTAAAAACTTAAAACCATGGAGGTACAAGTAATTTAATTCTATGCTTAAAACTTCATCGAAAAAATCGCCTGCTTCTCTATGTAAAATCAATGAATGTTTCATTCGAATATTGCAGATTCTATGAGCTGAATAATTTTTCGTTAAAGAAATGAAGCAATTCTTATACAACTCATTCTACATCTTTTAGTGTTTACATACTCCATAAGTGAAAATTAGGCTTCGTTGTAGAAATAATCAAAGTTTGATGATCATTTAAACTAAAATATATTGTTATTGCGTTGTATCAGATTGTAGATGCACAGAATTTAGGCAAAAATAAAGCGGTTTTAGGACGGATACAACACTAAATATGAATTAGAAAGAACTTTAAAAATTACGATTTTGGCACAAGATGGATGCCATATTTTATTTTGAAGTGGGTCACGTGATCTCGTCATATAATGGTTACGTGACCTCTTCATATAATGGTCACGTGATCTCTTCATATAAAGGGTGTAATTATTATTTTAATTTTTATTTAAAAAACTACTGAATATATTTTGCTGACATTTTTTTATATATTTTATGGGATAATTTGAATATTTCCTAAAACTTTCGGAGCAAATTGTGAATTTTAAATCCGCTTAAAAAATGTTTGAAAAATTAGGTCCCATAGTGTTCAATGTATTTCATTTTTTCAACCCGAGTTCAATCTAAAACTAATTGGGTGATATTATTCATTTATATTCCCATAGGTCCCACAAACCGTCTGAACAACATACTAAAATTTCATTTTGATAAAGTCATTTTTACGGTAGTTATCGTACTAACGGACAGACAGATAGACAGACAGAATGAACAAAATAAAAAAAAAATTCAACTTTGTTGTAAAGTGCTAAAAAACCGAGAGGAGCAAATTAAATTTGCACAATTGCCCCAATCAATTACTGTCCGAAGCCTACTGCTTTTCTAAAGCAGTTGGCTCAGAGGTAGAACTTCAGCTTTTAGAAATTCTATTTTATAAAATCGAATGTATATATATATATATATATATATATATATATATATATATGTACATTCGATTTTCTAAAATAAAATTTATATATATATATATATATATATATATATATATAAGAAGATCATAAAAGATTGAGATGTGAAATAAGTGCCAACAGGGAAATAACAAATGGCCAAGGGGGATTGTGACCCCTTGTTCCCGTTTATAGCCAGCTATTACTCCTGAGGAAGCACTCACGGAACCGTTACGTGCCTGTGGCCATATTTCCCTGGAACGCCAAAGCAAAAGACGTATGCCAGAAGTGAATGCATATATATATATATATATATATATATATAGATAAGTACATTATATAAATATCCAGTATGTTTAGTTAATGGTATAGTTAATAAGTTTAAATTAGCTGAATATTCTTAAATATCCCCTTAGTATTTTTCATTAGCTTATTATTATCATTCTCTTGTACAGGGTTGAAAAATAAAACTGGTCCGGAAAAGTCTTCTAATGATCTCCTTGAAACTTTTCAGGGACAGTTTTATTTTGTCAACCCTGTATTTGCATTACAATGTATTCACATCCACTTAGACATTTGAATCCGTGTATACACTATTTCTCACGCCCTTATTTACGTAGTTTTTACAGGTGAATTTATAATATTTTATACTTATTTGTAATACTTTTATTTATATCTCACGATTGGCAACAGTTGATCTCCACTTTTATCTCCTGCGAATGGCAACAGAGACTCTGAGGAAGAATTTATTGCATAATGATCTCCATTTTAAGCCTATAGCTTTTCCATAAGTTAGGCTTGAATGCCTCGTAATTTTCTGTTTTTAACACTTTACAACAAAGTTGAAAAGTGTTTATGACTTCGTTCATTCTGTCTGTCTGTCTGTCCGTTAGCACGATAACTGCCGTAAAAATGACTTAATCAAAATGAAATTTTAGCATGTTGCTCAGACGGTCTGTAGGACCTATGGGAATATAAATGAATAATATTACCCAATTAGTTATGGATTGCACCCGGGTTGAAAAATTGAAATACATTGAACCCTATGGGACCTAATTCTTCAAACATTTTTTAAGCGGATTGAAAATTCACAAATTGCTTCGAAAATTTTAGGTAATATTCATATTATTCCGTAAAATATATAAAAGAAATTTCAGCAAAATATATTCAGTAGTTTTTAAATAAAAATTAAAATAATAATTACATCTCTTATATGAAGCGACCACGTGACCATGGTATGAAAAGATCACGTGACCCACTTCAAAATAAAATATGGCATCCATCTTGTCTCAAAATCGTAATTTTTTAAGTTCTTTTTAATTCATATTGAGTGTTGTATTCGTCCTAAAACCGCTTTATTTTTGCTTAAATTCTGTGCATCTACGCACTGAAACAACGCAATGACCATATATTTGAGTTTAAATGATCATCCAAATTTGATTATTTCTACAACGAAGCCTATTTTTCACTTATGTAAAATGTAAACAGCAAAATATGGAGAATGAGTTGTATTAGAATTGCTGTATTTCTTTAACACAAATTTATTTAGCTCATGGAGTCTGCATAGTTGATATGAATGAAATATTCATTGATTTTACAAAGAGAAGGACGATTTTTTTCGATGAAGTTTTAAGCATAGAGAAGATTTTTTTCGATGAAGTTTTAATTACTTGTAACTCCATGGTCTTAATTTTTAAATAAAATAAATTATTATAGTATTGTGATGAATGAAATGAACAGGAAATTGTTTATGCATGAAATGCTGCTTTTATAGAGAGAACCAGGCGTGTTATTTTTTCTATGACGTCCTTTTGAATTAAGTTGTTTTCGATGAAGTTTTCAAATATAATAAATTATCGTAGTATTATGATAATTCTAAAATTATTACCGAGGAATGTATCGCATTTTAGAGATGTTTAAACCACGCAATTTATATTTCAATGCCGTCATTTGAATTAAGTTCATTTTTTTCGATGAAGGTTTAAGTTTTCAAATATAATAAATTAATGTAGTATTGTGATAAGTTTTAAAATATTACCCAGGAATGTATTGCATTTTAGACATGTTTAAATAAAATTGCATTTAAGTTGGAAAGTGGTTCATAATCAATGCTTTAAGCATGATTGATCTTTCTTGTTTATTGATATTCGTTGATTATTCATAATATGATGAATACATAATTGCATTGATATAGATTTGTTTTCCCCATAATAGTTATATCTCTATTTTTCGCATTTTGAAAGTCATAGTGCTTATTTGCTCCACCTTTCTATTACAAAGTAGAGCATGAAAGGAATTATTTCAATTTTGTTTTAATTTTGGCTTATTGTATTTATTAGATAATGTTTTATATGTGTTACAAATTATTTCTAAAATATCTTTGGATTTTTATAAATTATTCTTATTCTTTATTATTCTTGCATTAGCATCTAATTTATCAAATATGCACTGTTTTACTTTTCCCTAATTATAAATAGTATGGTTAGTACTTACATTTGGTTTTATACGTGACTGTTTTATATTTTAATTTATGGTTATATTTGTCACAATTTATCTCTAATCTTTTATTGGAATTTCATATACAGGGTGTCCCAAAAGCATTGACCTCGGCTTTTATTCCTTAAATATTGATCTTAGACATATATAATAATTTACAAAGTTGCGTAAAAATAGGTACAGGATTTTATGAAATCTATTAAAATTTTCAAGGTAATTAAATTTTAAGAAATACAAAATTTAAATTTTTATACGACACCCGTACAAAAACATTCCCAGTGAGTAAAATGTGTCTTATACAATAATAAAGTGATGTACAAAATTTCAGCATTTTATTATAAAAAGTCCCAGAGATATGAAAAGACAAAAATGTTGACTTAAACCACTTTTCGATGCATCGATATGAGTTCTCAGAGGGGAAAAATCATGTCGGCGTTTCAGAGGTCATACACAAATTACGAAAGAAAACAATGATTACATAAATAAATAATAATTTTGCTATTTATTGGTACAAAAGTATTTACACTGTGTAGAAATAATAACTTTATACAAAGATTGCAGAGGTTGTTCAAAATGTTTTTCATCCTTGCCAATACAGAGCTGCATTGGCCTTATAACACTTCTGTGCACTCGATTAAATTCTTGTTCGATGATGTCACGACAACCATCTTGAATGCGTTGTTACAACTCTGCTTTATTTAAGGGAGGTGACAGATAAACTGTTGTGCGTAAGCGACACCATAAATAAAAATCCATATTCGTTAAATCAGGTGATCTAGGGGGAAATTTGACTGGCCCATGCAAACCAATCCACTTGTCTGGAAACTCGTTATTTAACCAATGTTTCACAACTGTAGTATGCTGAGCTGGAGACCCGTCCTGTTGAAACCATACATGTGGAAGTACTGTTAGGGGCAGTTCATCCATAAAATCAGGAATAACCGCATTCAGAATCTCATTAATATATCTGTTACCTGTCAACGTACCATCATACACTATGAGTCCAAGCAAACGGTTTCTGAAAATACTACACCATACATTCACAGAAAATTGCTTCTCATGGTGAATATCATGTACCACGCAGGGATTTGTGTCAGACCAGAAATGTTCATTTTGAGGATTTATGCATCCATCTGTTTAAAACAACATTCGTCAGTCCAAATTACGTTTTTCAGGAAAGAGAGATTTGCATCTTCCTGATTTAGAGCCCAATTACAAAAATCTAGACGACGTTGATAATCTGTTGGCTCCTGTCCTTGCACATCATGAATGTTAAACGGATGCATTTATTCCGTCTTAGTGTTCTCCACACTGTTGCACGTTCATTTCAAAAGCAGCGGTACGAACACTATGTAGATGACTGCAAAAGTAAGCCAAAATATCTAAAACAACAATCGTCAGTTCAAATTACGTTTTTCAGGAAAGAGGGATTTGCATCTTCCTAATTTAGAGCCCAATTACAAAAATCTAGACGACGTTGATAATCTGTTGGTTCCTGTCCTTGCACATCATGAATGTTAAACTGATGCCATTTATTCCGTCTTAGTGTTCTCCACACTGTTGCACGTTCATTTCAAAAGCAGCGGTACAAACACTATGTGGATGACTGCAAAAGTAAGCCAAAATATTAATTTCTACATCAGTTGAGTGGAATCTGGACCTACCTAGTCCACCTGCACTTCCTCTTTTACGCATTCGTTGCACCAATCGGGAAATAAATCTCCCAGAAGGATGTCGAGAATTGGGAAAAGTACGTCGATATTCCCATGCAGTTTCGTTAGCATTGCGATTGCATAAACTGTACAACATAAGCATTTCAAAAAGGTATTCGTTGCTGTATTGCGACATACTGTCGGTACAGGTTAACAACGCTCTCAAAATGCAGCAGAAATGTGAAATACTTAAGGGTCGCTTAGACTGCCGAGCTGCGCGCGCTACGCTTGCGTATCATTGATTATTGCGTATCATTGATTAAAACATGCGTATCATATCGGCGATTGATCAATGGCAGAGCAACAATAACTTTCTCATGTGATGATGCGTCTGTTGCGATTGTGTGACGCACCGATCAGAGGCAGATATTTACATATGCATTCATTTCTAAGCTGTTTTAACGTTCATTTTGATTGTGCCATTTCCAAGTTTTATTCTGTAATTAATCATGTAAAATTTTAAGGTATTTTTCAGGAAGTATGTTTTTGAAAAATTGTAAATGAATCTAAATATAAGAGATAGATATTATTTGCCTATGATGCATTTCTTTTTAATTTGTGATTAATCCATCACCAACTTTGTTTAAACATATCTCTGGGACTTTTAATGGTAAAATGTTGAAATTTTGTACATCACTTTATTAGTGTATGGGGCACATTTTACTCATTGGAAATGTACGCGGGCCATATAACAATTTAAATTTTGCATTTCTTTAAATTTCATCCCCTGAAAACTTTTGTCGATTTCATAAAATTCTGTACATTTTTACGCAACTTTGTAATTTTTTATATATGTTTAAGATCAATATTTAAGGAATAAAAGCCGATGTCAATGTTTTTGGGACAGGGACATTCTGTATGTAATATATATATATATATATATATATATTATATACAAAATTATGTAATATATATATATATATAACCACAAAGGATTGAAAAAGAAAGTGAAAGCAAGGTACCAAAAGATGAAAATATGGTCGGGGGGGGGGGGGCGGGGTAACCCGCGTTCCCCGGTTAAGCAAGCTTTATGTCGCGAAGACACTCCCGGTAGCCGGTACTTTGCCAGAGAATAGAATACTTAAGTATCAAAACAGACAAAAATTGTACTCAGATAAATGTTCGGTTGAGCAGTAAATTTACAAGCTTTCTGCCAGGGCAGACTATGCTAGTTGCATTTCTGTAGTGTTTTCTGGTCATTAAAGCTCTGGTAATAATGAATGTGATTCATACAACGTTGTTGGTGGGACCTCGTTTCAACTGTTCATTAGGTATTTTAATATATTGCAGTGAAATGTTATTATGGCTTTACTATGGCTTTGTTTTCGTGGTACATGTGTTTAATATCGTGCCACATGGCAGTTGGAAGATTTGGGTGTTTTTGAATGTTATTTATATTGGCTTGTCCAAATACGGAACAATTTACTGTATCTATATTTCCACCATTTTGCTGGCTAATCATATGATTTTGTTTCACCTTATTTGTTTTGATACTTAAGTATTCTATTTTCTGGCAAAGAACCGGCTACCGGGAGTGTCGTCGCGACACAAAGCTTGCTTAACCAGGGAGCGGGGGTTACAACCCCCCCGGCCATCTTTTGGTAACTTGATTTCACCTCCTTTTTCAATCCCAATCCTTTGTGGTTAGATAATGCGCCTTATAAGTGAGATTTCAGGTGTTTTTATCTTAGTTTCGTTATGACCTTTTTGTAAGACACACACACACACACACACACTGACACACACACACACACACACACATATATATATATATATATATATATATATATATATATATATATATATATATATATATATATATATATATATATATATATATATATATATATATATATATATATATATATATGTAAATTAAAATAACAAATACGAAAGTGCAGGAGTGTGAATCAGTAACCACAGTATCAAACCAAACCGCGAGCAATATAAAAGCGTGTAGTGAATAGCAAAAAGCAACGAGGAAGGGCCGGAAAAGTAGAGCACGGAGAGGCCAGGACAGGGAAAATATATTAAAGAATAGTATATCTGCCAGAAACGTCTTCAGGGGCACATTCTAGACAGACATACTAAAATCCGTTGTTTCTATGATTGCATAAAAACACGTGGTTAAAATATTATGCAATCTGTGCCCAACAACGGAATAACGAGAATAGCTTAAAAAAACCAAATAGGATAAAATTCAATTATAAAACATAAAATACCACATAAACATGAAATATAAAATACCACATAGACATGAACATGAAAAATATAGCGCACAAATATGCAAACTTGCAAGAAAGAGCAACTCACATGTCGAAAGGTCGCCACCGTGAATAATCTTCAAATGAGTCCACACACACACACACACATATATATATATAGATATATATATGTGTGTGTGTGTGTGTGTGTGTGTGTATTCGATACAAATACAAAATACATATTAAGAAAATTTACCATTGATGTGTATTGGACTGGATTGAATTTTCAATGCAATGCAACATTTGTCTACACATTTTATGGGAAATAAATAAACCTTATATTTGTTAAATAGTAGCATCAAAATTTTAAAAGGATTAGAATGTTTTGAAAAAAAATTGACTTAAAAGACTATACACAATGAAATTTTAAATCTCCAAGTTAATAAAGTAAAAATAAATTAATATATGGGAGAACACATTTTATAAAACTAAGATATAATAAAGAACAAGAAATTTATGAAGAAACCTTCATATGGTGACAAATAGTTTGTGCACTTCATTTTCTCTTTTGCATACACATTTCTTACAGTCATACGAATTTTCAGGAAATATGGTAGTGACATCTTCAAAACTGGAAATGAAATAAATCCTTTAGTGAATCTCTCCACCCGTTTTGGAATTCGAAGCTGAATCCATATCAGTCATCATCTAAGCTCTACCTCTAAGTAATCCTTATAAATAAATATTTTAAACCCATTTTTTTTTAACCGAAACAGAGAAAAACAGAAGTGAACACAAAAACAGAAGTGGAAATCTTTAGTAAACCCCCAACCCTCTCCTGAATTTAATGTCTCTTGAATTTAACTTTTGTCATTATTTTTATTAAAAATAATGTTTTATAGTGTACTTAGTTGATATTAAGTTTGAATCTTATCCAAACCTTATAATCTGGAAAATTCTAGAATCCGAAATTAGCAAAGTCCAAATTTTTGAGGTTGTGCTGTATATGCAGATAAAATTGTATACAAATATATAAAATGTTGAGTAATTTGAATGTTTCTTTTTCTCACTGTCATGTATTAACTGTAAGTATCAGATAAATCTAAAATTGCCTTTTGAAATTGATATCTAAATAGTAGTACACAGTACCTGGAATTTTGATGAAGACAACAGGGAAAACCTGGAATTCTCAGGGAATTTCATTTTAAAAAATGGGCATGCACCCTGTTTAAACTTATTAACTATACCATTTACTAAATATACTGGATATTTATATAATATATTGGTATGTTTTAGGTTATTAATGTGCAAAGCATGAAATTTTTTATCTGATAATTTATAAATTCAAAAAAGTTGATTAAGTGTAATATTTCTAAACAATTGAATAGAGTTACGGGAATTAAATGGTAATATTTTATTAATATTAAAATGAAAATATTATTTTTCTTATCATATAAATTAATATCTATCCTATTTGTTGGTTTAATAATTAGATTAACATCCAAAAATTTAACACTATTACAAAAAAGAGGCTTCATTAGGAATTAATTCCAAACTATCCGGGTAGACATCTATATCTATGGCACAGTTGTCAGTGAATACTAAACAAATCAGATCATCAACATATCTGTAAATTTTATAATCAGTTGAAGTAAAAGTATTTTCATACTAATAAAGGTATAAATTGGCTAACATACTGTTACTACAACCACCTTGTGAAACCCCAGAGATTTGTACGTATAATTTATTACCTTGAAAAATATAATTATTGAATAGTACAAAGTGGAAAAGTTTAGGAGAATTTTTAAATTTAATAAGATTAAAGTGATTAGTAATAAAAGAATTATAAAGAGCTAAAATTACATCATAAAGATCCATAATATTAATATTATTAAAAAGATCTTTAAAGTCAAAAGTTTGAAAACCTATAAGTTTACCAAGAGATGTTAATTTATTCTTTAATTCTTTACTGTTACTTAGAATAAAGTATATATATATATAATAGTAGTTTGAAAATCCAATGAACGAAAAGAAAGAAGCTGCAACACGATAAACCTAACTTTCTAAAACACCCACAGAATATATATATATATATATATATATATATAAATAAAATTGAAAATCTGACAATACTTTCCAGCATTCAACCCATTTTCTAAGTCTTTGGGGAGGAATCGAAATTCCGACTCGGTTAGGATCTTTCTCGTGGTTGATATTGTAAGTATATAGATATTCCGTCTTCTAGCGAGGAGCGAGGGGGGGGGGGGGGGTTGAAAATTCGACTTGGTTAGACTCTGTTTCAATGCCAATACTATACCACAGTGTCTAGAAGAGACTTCTTCTAAGCACTGTAACTATACATTTGAAAAGATGTAGTCTTCTTGGTCGGTCACTAGGGCTTCTAGAGGATATGGCAAGAAAAAACATGTTTCAATAACAAGAATTATAATAAATAAACTTTATTATGTACATACTTCTAATTAATTTATCGATTTTTTAAGAAAGCACAAACTTTCCTTCCACTTTAGCAGCTATGCTTGGCAATAAAAAAAACCCCAGGAAAAATCCTTAAATTTAAGCGAATTAGAGGTTAAGGACTATTTTCTATAGGTTAGCATAAGAAAACAGGAATAAGCGGCTGGAGGGAAAACTGTGGTAGCGTGGTTTGCTGATTCTGAATGTAATTGCGTGATGACTTTAATATTTAACTTCCGACCATTTTATCCAAAGAGAATTCGCAGATGAGAACAGAAATGTGACCTTCAAATAATAAAAGGCTGTTGGCTTCATTGCGTTACATCTATTCCGCTTCAAGAATCTGAAAACATCTGCAGCATGAGGCTGGACTTTCCAAATACGTATAAATTCTGTGATATTTACTTCTATTTATATCACAATAGTGCATCAGAGTGAAAAAAACTCCGATGTGGACACAGCGTGTCTTTCCCTACACAATGCAATGATTTTACTCCTTTCACAGTGAAACTATGGTCTACAAAATCCACAAAACAAAGTTTTGGCAATGAATTAACACTACGTAAATTAAAATTGCGCGCTTTTAGCGAATTATTGGTCCAAACAAAATGACATTTTAAATTCACCGACAAAATCCTCGTCAAAAAGCAATTGACATTTAATTAATATGCCATGAAAAAAATAACCATTAGCGAATTCTTGAGCGTTAAAATATAAAGCTATTACGAAATGCATTTTCTCTCGTGAATGGAACGAATTACATCGACGAGAATGATGTTAATTGATTTGTTGTATAATATTGTATTGGATGATACTTACTACTTATTTTATGTAATTTTGTTTATAAATATATTTTTAAAATGAGCAATATCTCGAGAACGGTTCATTCTAAAGCTTGTGTCATTTGTTTTCTAATAAAAAATTACATATAAAATGATTATTTATTTAACATTATTAAATATTCTGATTTTTTAATGATTTTTTTCAAAATCATCACTCTTAAATCGTGCAATATCTCAAGCGTGGTTCATGCTATCGTTCTAAAGTTCATATAATTTGTTTTCTTATGAAAATTTACTTTTGAAATGATTATTATTTATTTATCGTTACTGAAGATTCTGATTTTTTAATGATTAAAAAAATTCATTCGAAAATTGGGTGTCTTTCGAACATTTAATTGCGTTTAAAATCAATTGGATTCCAGTGTTCACTGATTGTAATAATCGCACCAATTTTTTCGCAACGCTGCATTCATTCGTGAAATCTCGCATCCACAGACTCACGGACGCACAAAATAGCACATACACACACACACATGCACTTATATACATACATACACATACACTAACATACAGACACAGTTGCATATAGACTTGCATACACTAACATGCAGAAAAACTTGCACATTCATTTAAAAAACATTCAATTCGAATTCAGGGATGCTTCAAACGTAATCTTCCGTTGAAAACTCAACTTCAATTTTTATTGCCCAGTCATAATGCTTTCCTTATATATTATACTATTCATGTAGGGAAAGCAATATGTCCATTCTTATGTACTTTAGATTGCAAATTGTTGATCTTTAAAAAAGTTTCTTAATTATCTCTCTATATTTGAAAATAAAATGTATTCAACATGCGACTTTCCTTGCAGATAAACAAATTTTGATTTTGTGAGACGAAATGATACACATTAGATCTTTCTTAACACTAGATATCGGCAAAAAAAAAAAAAAAATCAATAGTCTTAACAGCTCATATCAGTAGTGTCCACTTACTTTTTTAACACTTAACAGCATAGTTGAAAAGTGTTTATGACTTTGTTCATTCTGTCTGTCTGTTCGTTAGCACGAAAACTGCCGTAAAAATGACTTTATCAAAATGAAATTTTAGTATGTTGTTCACACGGTCTGTGGAACCTATGGGAATATAAATGAATGATATCACCCAATTAGTTTTGGATTGAACCCGGGTTGAAAAAATGAAATACATTGAACCGTATGGGACCTAATTCTTTAAACATATTTTAAGCGGATTTAAAACTCACAAATTGCTTCAAAAGTTTAAGGAAATATTCAAATTATCCCATAAAATATATAAAAAAAATTCAGCAAAATACATTGAGTAGTTTTTTAAATAAAAATTAAAATAATAATTACATCCTTTATATGAAGTCACGTGATCATTATATAAGGAGATCACGTGACCCACTTCAAAATAAAATATGGCACCCATCTTGTGTCAAAATCGTGATTTTTAAAGTTCTTTTTAATTCATATTTAGTGTTGTATCCGCCCTAAAACCGCTGTATTTTTTCTTAAATTCTGTACATCTACATCCTGAAACAACGCAATTACAATATAGTTCAGTTTAAATGATCATCCAACTTTGATTATTTCTACACCGAAGCCTACTTTTCACTTATGGAGGATGTAAATACCAAAAGATGTAGAATGAGTTGTATAAGAATTGCTGCATTTCTTTAACGCAAAATTATTTAGCCCACGGAGTCTGCAATATAGCTGATATGAATGAAACAATCATTGATTTTACAGAGAAGCAAACGATTTTTTAATGAAGTTTTGAGCATAGACTTAAATTACTTGTACCGCCATGATTTTAAGTTTTAAATAAAATTAATTATTATAGTATTGTGATGAATGAAATGAATGGAAAAGTGTGTATGAATGAAATGCTGCTTTTATTTAAAGAGTCAGCCGATTTATGTTTCGATGCCGTTATTTGAATGACGTTCATTTTTTTTATGAGGTTTTAAGTTTTCGAATATAATAAATTAATGTAGTATTGTGATAATTTTAAAAATATTTTCGAGGAATGTATCGGATTCTAGGAGATGTTTAAATCAGGCAATTTATATTTCAATGGCGTCATTTGATTGAAGTTCATTTTTTTCGATGAAGTTTTAAGTTTTCAAATATAATTAATTAATGTAGTATGGTGATAATTTTTAAAATATTACCGAGAAGTGTATCGCATTTTAGAGATGTTTAAATAAAATTGCATTGAAGTTGGAAAGTGTTTCATAATCAATGCTTTATGCATGATTGATCTTTCTTGTCTAATTTTTGTTAATGAAATACACTTGATTTTAGAAACTTTGTATAAAAATTACCTCATTAACTCTTTATATCTTGCTACAAAATGTTCCACATAAACTGTATAACTGGTCCGTCTTAAATAGACTCCATTTAAATATTTTTAGTGCTACGTTATGAGTATTACAAGAGGTCACAATATCCACAAATACAACTATCATGTAAACAATTTTTCTTTAGCTCGGCCTACTCGTTTTATTGATTTAGGTTTGATAATTAATTTAATTTTCAAATGCATATGATTAACACCATTAAAAGAGCTTATCAAAGACTTGGCTTCACCTTAAGACAATCTCATGTTTTTGTCAGGGCTGAAGCTATTATTAATAATATCTTAATAATAGTTTTTGTTAAATTTATTTTAGACTATTGTTCAGTAATTTGGGATCTTACTTACCATCTGCATCCTCAACAAATCGAGGTAGTCCAAAGTAATTTTTTACGTACTATTAATTAAGACTTTCTGGTTACTATCCGTGTGAAATGCATATTAGTCAACTTCGGAAAAAATTAATTTAGTATCTCTAAAAGAAGAAGGAAATTATTTTCTATTTTTACAAGGACATCGATAATATTATTGATTGTTCTATTTTACTATCTTGCTTGGAATTTCCTATACCTCTTACTAATACTAGGAAAAAATCACAATATTAGTATTAAACATAATTATGTTAAAAACGTTTTGTCTACAAATCTATTGATATCTATAATAAATATTAGGCTGATATTTATTTTATTTTTATTTTGATTCCTGACAATATTAAGAAAGCCTCTTTTAATGTATTTGATATGTTTACTGTTCAGTATTCTGATATTTTATGTTCTATACTTTTACGTTGTATGGTTACTATACTTGGATTTTATCTGTTACTATCCACTTATATTGAATAAATTAAAATCAAAAATTGAAATTAAAATATATATTACATGCATTTAACCAACAAATATCATGTTAAAATCTCTATAACAAACTTTCATAGGACATTTGTATAAAAAATATAAATATTTATAGGAAATTTTTCACTTTTGTAATAAGTACTGATTATGCTAAGAAAAACGCTGTACGATAAGTAATATGTCTAAAGCCTGAAATTAATCAATAAAAGTATCTAAAAATAACTGGTTACTTTACATTAAATGCGCATATGTGTTTCAACATACAACAACTGGAAAATGTAACTGGATAATATGGAACAAGTTGTATATGAAATATATACATATAAAAACTAAACTGTATACCAGTTATTCATATGGAAAATATATAATGTAAAGAAACTTAATTTCCAATTCGCGGTGAATTTTTAATATGTACTTTTATTTTGAGATTTTATAATTACCTTATAAAGCAAATAAGTGGGTTCTTCCGCGTTGAGATAATAAACAGACAGATAGAAGCACATCATACAATTAAGTTAGAGTAATCGAAATATTTGCAACTCTATTAAAATATGAATTATAAAATGCTTATTAAACACAACACATCATCATTACAATGAAATATAAAACTATAAAATAATTCTAAAAATATAAAAAAAGCCACTGACTATTTTATGCATAGAAAATTCTAAAAGAAGTTGACGCTAAAAGAAAAGAAGAAAAAACTCACTATTTTATGCATAGAATATTCTAAACGAAGCTGTTGGTTATAAAAAAAAAAAACTCATTTTACGCATAGTATATTCTAAGCGATGTTACTAAACAAAAAAGAAAAATAAACTCACTATTTTGTGCATAGAATATTCTAAACGAAGCTGTTGGTAATAAAAAATAATCTTCTAAATATTGCCACTCAGTAAAAACAAATAATTAAAATTTCGCTGTTGTTAAAAAAAAAAATACATGCAAATATAAGTAGTAGATGACAGACGATAAAAAAATCTCAGACACAAAGTTTTCATTCTTTTAATATTGTTTGCGGATTAAAATGTTCTTTTCATTAATTTATAAAGATCACATATTTTCAGAAATAACGAAACAGCAACGATCGGGCCATATTATTAGATTTTGAATTACATTTATTGTATTGCTTGATAAAAAACGATTAGATCTCGTTAGTTTAGAGATTCATATAGTAATTAGGTCCCGCTAAAAGTAAGGAAACAGTCAGAAGGACATGAAGACAGATAGAAAAAAATAACAGAAGAATGTTTGAATTCTAAGTGGGATCATACCAAGGCTAAATGGATGCTTAAATTTTAATTGAGACCATGCCAAGGCTACCCATCAAAATTTTATGAAACTCGGTACAGCAGTTCTCCTATGATGATGAGACAAACAAACAGACAAACAAATGGATTTTTAACTTAGTTTATTTAAACATCATAAGTTAATAAATGAATTTCACCAACTGTAAGTTTTAAAGAAAATATAAAGAGATCTTTTAAAATAATTAAAAGTTTGTTCCAACATATAGGACGTACAAAACATATATTTCAAATATATGAGCGCTTTCGAGTGTATGAGATACGCTCATCATCAGTGGTATATGGCAAGATTGGTGCTTTTATATTCAGCCAAACCTCAAACTAAATTTGCATACTGCAAATAGCCGAACGGCAAAATGAAATTCACACGAAATGAAGAAGCATAAAATGGACATATTACAAGAAAATCAAATATAAATACTCAAAGTACAATGTTGAAAAAACTGGATCAGCAAAATTTTTATGTATTCAAGTATGTAGATTATGATTTCAATTCTATGGAATCCAGAATAAGCCGCCAGGCCAAACGGAGTTTTTGAACAGGGTCAAAATTACAAATGGAATTTCGATGGAAATAAATAAACAAATAAAGCAGAATATTCGGTGCAAGAAAAGTTTGTTAAAAAGAGGGGGGCGGGAGTGATCGTTTTGTACAGTTTAAGATAAAGTAATGAAAAGTTTTTATTTTTAATATTTTGAGCGTGCTCAGACAATCTAATGTCAATGGTTCTTTTAACACTACCAATGTTAAATTTATAACTATTATCGGGAGAAATAAGGGGGACAACATACACCCTGCCCTGACTTAAATCTGATGTGGGCAGCACATGACTCTCCTTATATAATGCAATGGATTTATTTGTTTTATAATAAAAAAATAATGTATTAGATCCACGGCGCTGTGTTTTTATCGTTGAATTGCACATTGGGCGATTTTCAGGATGACAACATGTAAAACTATTTCAAAATACTCAATTAACTTATACTTCGTGCAACTCTAAACAATCAATATTGATAGCATCCTCAATAAGCGATATAGTCCATATATTAAAATACTTTAATAATTACTTCATCATCTAGTCGTCATTTTCAGTGATTTAGCGTCATTTTTATCAATTTAGCGACATTTTCGTTAATTTGGCAACATTTAAAAAAGTCGCCAAATTGACGACATTCCGCCAAAATCTCACCAAGTATTATGAACGGAGAAATAAGTTATTCTTGTAGCAGATAACTGACTATTGGCGTCCAAATGCAAAAGAATTACCTAAAGTATATTTTTTCATGAATGGAACTAGCTAGATCCACGGGAATGATGTCACCCAATTTATTGCATTATATTACTTATGAAAAGTGAACATATTTCAACAATAGGTAATATTTTTTTTTAATTTTATATGATTTTTTGGTAATTTTGTTGAAAAATATACAATATCTCGAGAACGGTTCATGTTAGCGTTCTAAAATTTATTTTAATCGTTTTCTAATGAAACATTACATAAGAAATGACTATTTTCGTAACTCTATTAAAAGTTTTAATTTTTTGAATTTTTCAAAAGTTCACTCGAAAATTTAAGGGGTTCTGAACGTTTTAGATTTAATTTTTGTGCCAAATTTCGTTCGAATCGATCTATTCGTTCGTCAGTTATCGTCTCCACAGATTCACTGACACACACACACACACACAGACATCATCTTAAAAACGTCTGATTCGTGTTCAGGGATGCTTGAAACGTGCTCTCTCGTCGAAAACTCGAATTCGAATTTTCGACCCCGTCACAATACTTTCCTTATACATTATATGTGTATAAGAAAAGTAATAAAAAGTTGATTTCAAACTTGTTGATCCTGGTACGGCTTAACATTCAAATCAAAGTAGATTTAATATGTTTAACACTGAATTCTCGACAGAATTTAACAAGAAGGCGAAAAGCTTTAGGATTGTAAATGTAACTTGATCTGAAAACCATCTAGTGGCTCAATAGTGTAGGGGGACAAGTACAGGTTTGATAGATAAATTTAGAACAAATAACACAGAAGATTTGATAGATAAAATGAGAGATCGTGCCCCAGACGAAAGATAAAATTAATTTCATCATCTAAATACGTATTATGTAAGAACACACATCAAAGGCATGGTTAAAATAGGCAATAAAGACAGCAGAGTGGATTAAAATGAATCCTAATTGTAAAATTTTTAGTAGTTTTAAAGCATTGGCATTTCTTATGAATCTCTTCAACGACACTCGTAAAACGGCTAGAGAAATATTTCTGTAAAATGGAAATTCATTCACTCTGGGCAAACGCCATGTTTTTCCATTGATAAATAAAAGAGATCTTTAGCTATTGTCTGATGTATTAAAAACAGCAGATGATATTTCTGATATATTTTTAGGGTATACTATAGTGCCACCTAATTGAAAACAATTGTACTATTTCAATTTCTCGGTACATTATAAGATTTTAAAATTGGATGTGCGTGACTTTTCGGTCATCGTCATCCTGTATGTGTAAAATCGACTGTAAGTATGAGAACAGAAATGAATTTTGACTTTTTGATTATGATCAATCGGTATGTTTAAAGTCGACATTAAGTATGAGAACAGAAATGAATTTTGACTTTTCGATCATGATCATTCTGCATGTTTAAAGTAGACTGCAAGTATGAGAACAGAAATTAATTTTGGAAACAAATAGGGCTCATTATCCAAAAGATGTATAATTGAAATACTGAAAGAAGCAAAGAAAGTGATAATCAACAAAAGGAATGAGAAACATCCCTTTCTCTAAAAGTTAAATTTATACTTTTCCGCATAAATATTTTTTTGCAATATTCTGCAGCTCTTTTCATTAATTCCTCGCCAATTTCTCTGTGTGTGTGTGTGTGTGTCTATACCACAAAATTTCGCCATTTGTCAAAACAATTTCAGAACACTTTCGCACTCTCACATTCGTTGGTCAAAGCTCAACAATTCACCAAAGAATTATATTCTTCTTTTTAACGGTGGGTCATGTAAGAGACAGAAAAAATAGAAGTTATCCACCCTTTATCTAACTCAGAATCAAAGACTTTTGTTCGATTTGACGTAAGAGACCATTTTTTCTCTCGCTGTTTTTAAGTCCACGATTTCCTAGCTCATCCCGGATCAAAAAATTGTAACTCATGCGAGTCGCCTGCTATGGAACAATGACTTCGTTGTGGAGTGAACCAACCTCTGCTAACAATCCACATTTTGTTCTAGAAGCAAAACCAGGTTAAAAGATTATGAAGGGGTAAATTAATAGACTTGGATACATACTACCGTCAGGCATTGTGCTTCTCCCAGGTCTTCGGGCTTTGTCTTCTATGAAGGGGCGGCTGTATGTGATTTTAATTGCGATAACTTCAAATTCAGGTCCGCGCTCGGTTAAGCCCATTATGGGTGCGTAATTGAATTTGTTTTGTTTACTCCATAAATTCGAATATTCTCAAAGACAAAAGTTGGTGGCGAAACGGGCTATTTCATAGCATATTTCTTGCAATTGCTGCGCACTAGTTCGATAGATGAAGAACTTTCGGCGTTACTACCGTTGTACGTAATTTATTCCCATATACCGTACCCTTACTACAAAAATTACACAACTCAAACATACCTGGAGTGTGAGTCTTCACTCGACTTTCTCATATATTCATATTATACAGTGTTTAATTTTACTTGTATCCCAATAATTATCAGAATGAAAAGAAAATATTTGTTTTTTACAATTTTTATCTCTAATGCCTTTTAACATAAAAATGTATTTTTTTTTTTCAGTTTTTACCATTGAAAGTTTTTTTTAAATAAACAATTATATTTATTATACACGTAGGATTTATCATTTTCTTTTTAAGTTAAAGATTTATTTTTATTGTAAGATATTTTGTAAAAATACTTTAAAACTTTAATTTTCAAACTGGCATCAGAATTTTGGCGCCGATGGATACATTTGACTTACCTGTGTTAATATAAACTATTTTAATACCATTAACATCAAAGCGTTGTTAAAATGACAGCCTTATACTACATATAATCATCATTGGATAGGGAACTATAGGGAATTATCATTGTTTCCTATAGGAAATATTGCTATAAAAATCTTAAAAGACCATTCTAATCATGAGAATTACTAAAAATTCAATCTTGTTCTATTTTTACATAATGTATCGAAATATAAAATTTGATATCGGTAGATGTATTTGTTATTGAGGTATCTTGTCCACACCTCACAGACATACATAAAAGAACATTCTTCCAAAAACGATCAAAATGGGTTCAGGAGATTTTGAAACGCGCTTACTCATCAAAATCTTAAATATGAGAAATTTCGGGAAAACAGCACTTCTTTTTACAAAAGTATGATGATATAGTAAAAATACAATTTTTGAATACAAATTCTATGCACTTCCTTGATGGAAGCAGACATGTGAAAATTAGGTGACTTTCTCTTTTTCAAGGGCTTTGTAAGGCCTCGTCATCAGAAAGAGTGTGTATTAAACTAAAGAAATACACACTTGCTGTAATCGTTTGTCCATCTGTTCATCTGTTTATATGTCCGCATGAAACACAACCAAAACCACTAAGCTGATTTTTACAAAATTTAATATATAGTATTCAGAGATAATTTTAGCGAGACAAAGCTAACTTTAAAAAAAAAAATTAAAATTTTAAAATGTTAGAAGAAGCAATATTATAATTTTACTCGTTTATTTCGTATGGGAGTAAAGGACATCTTGAATTGAGATAAAAATATTTTAATAAACTCGTGTCGTTTCAATAAACTTTTCTCTGAAAATGATACATTCTGATTATTCTTGGTATAAAAACTTACATTCTACACACCAATTAGCTGCAAAACTCACATTCTCTCACATCAGTGAGGTCCCAAACTCACATTATTCAATATTTAAACTTAATGTTGTTTTGTTAACATTCAATTTTCAATAACAATTTTATTTTCCTTATATTGTTAAATTACAGTCTATGAATAATTTTGACATTTCATAGAGAGATAATTGCAATAAAAAATTTTATTCGGGCTTATTACTTTTTTTTTAAATTGTCAAAAATGGAGAATGTGAGTTTTTCAGTTAGATCTCTCATATAAGATTGTTGATTTCGTTTAAAAAAATATGATGTAGGCAGAACATGAATTTTCCTATCTAATGCAGTTAATTTACATCTTTTGCAGTGAAAATATGATGTATGATATCCATAACACAGTTTTTTTAACGTTGATATGTACATTTGGCGCTTTTCCGAATGACAGCACGTAAAACTATTTCAAGTACCCAATTAACTTACATTTTGCGCAACACTAAATTGGCAATAATCCATATTGCATCGATTGCATCTGCAATAAACAATACCGTCCAAATATTCAAATATTTTAATAATTAATTCCTTAATTTGGCGTCATTTCCGTTAATTTAGCACCATTTTTGCAATTTTGACTATATTTTTGACTATATTTTAGAGCGACCTATTTGCAAGTTGACGATAATTCTCTAAATGAGTCGCCAAGTTCGCCATTTCATATATTTTGTTAATATATTTTTTCATTGTTTCCTATATAATTAAAGTGAAAGTTAAAAAAAAAACAGTAAAAAAAAAAAAAGATTCGTCCGGATGAATATTTTAAGTTTTTTTTTAAATTTTTTTCCAAAATATTAAAATATTGAAATTATTTTTATATATTCATAGTCTGGACCCTATTTCCGACAAAACAAGAAAAATTATTTACATTTTTATACAAGGTTCGGGTATCTAAGTGCCCAAAATATTTACATTTTTCGTAGCACTCCGCTTTCTCTGCCAGAGAAACCTCAACCATAGACGTTGGTCACATTAAAAATAAATTTTATCGAAATTACATTTTTGACTGGTTTATATGAATAAAAGTTTTCAGGTGGAAAGGTTGCGGTGATTATTGATATTTTCAATTTCTTAAGTTATCTCTTTTATTTTGAAAAAGATTTTTCAAACTCAAATATTGAATTTAGCCAATTCTTGAAACGGAATTAAAATGGTACGGGTATATCTTTTACATACCATTTTAGAGCTTTCATTTTTGCATATGTTGATTCAATATCAAAGCGCTTTCATTTTAGCATACATTGATCCAATTTCATATTTTATGTAAATTGTTTACAAACGGAACTAAGATGCTTTATTCTTCAGATCTGCTTGTGAAGATAATTTTTTATAGCGAGAACAATGACTCTTATACATTTTTTCAGGAGAACTAAATTAAATATCTTAATAGAATATTTTGAATAACAATGTCATTTAGAATACTATAGGAATTTGAACATAATTGTAAATTTAAAGTTTCTTTAATTTATATATTCCGTAGGAAGAACGGGTATACTGCTAGTATCTTATATAAACGAAGAGATTTTTCTTTGTTTTTATAAAATGGGGACATTCCTGAAGCAAAATAATTGAAATCTAATTGGATATTCCATTGCGGAATAAGCTTTAAATTTTAGAATTGGATGTGTATTTTTAGATAAGATTATTATTTTCTTTTTAAATAAGTAATGATGTTTTATTACACCATTTTTTCATCTTTTGGCCGGCCGTCCAAATGGTTGCTCGAGTCCTTAGGATGAGTTGGACGGCCTGGGTCTTCAACCATTTTTTCACCTAAATCTGAATGTTGCTGCCGAAAGTTTATTTTGACTCTCATACTTGCCATTTCGAAAAAAAATATTTTAATGATTTTTAAAAAATGTAAAAGACACAGGAATGGCATCTTATTTTTCATACGAAAAGTCGTATTAGAAAACTTAATCATTTCATCATTTAATGTCAGCATTTTCAATTTCGAAGAGATAATTTATCTTTAGAAGAAGAAACATTAAAAACTAACTTAACATTGAAAAGAATTGTGTTAAAGTTCACATAGCAGACGATTATGTAAGATTATAAATTTTACTTGCAAATGGAATGAATGTGTGCAAATAGTTCCAAAAAATAAAAATAGCTAAAATATCTCTAGAAAGAAGTTGAATATAGTTTGTAGGTTAGTGTTGTAAATTATTTTATTATTAATAATTTTAAGTACTTAATATTGTTTTATTGTGATAAATGATGTTTTATGTTAAAATTAAAATTGAGCATATATTCTAGGTTTAAAATTATAAATGTATGATATAGAAATGTAAACATCTATTTTTGTCTCCATATATTCCGTACTCTGTTCTACAACTAGGAAAAAATATGTATTACTTCTACTCATAATAACGGAACTTTAATTTAAAAATTATCAAAAATACATATACTAAACACTACGCTTTCCTGTTGGGTCCGATTAGAACTGATGGGACTTTATTAACACAATAGCATCACCTAGATATAATTCAAGGCATTATAACATTTTAAAGCTTTTCATCCATGGGAGTTTATCATCTCTCAAACTCCATGATGCAGACACAGTGAATTAAATCTTTGTTGTAATAGTGATGAGATTTTATCTGAACGTTGATGATCATACAACTATTTACAATCGATGTGCAGTTGGGGTCCCTATCCGCGGTTTCAATTATGAGCGACTTGAAAGAAAAAGAAATAAACAGTTCATAAGTCTCAGCAGATAAATTTGAGTTTCGAAAAGAGGTTTCGGCAAGAAGAAAGCAAAGAAGAAAGACGAGTTCTATGGAATGAATAGACAAACGTTCTGTTAGTTTGGTATATTCTGCTAAGGAAGACTATGTTACGAAATTATCGTGTTCTATGAAGATCAGAAATGTTCATCATCGTCATATAGTAAGTTATCGCATCAATTAATTTCATAGTCGGGTGAATTTTTCATTCATATTAGCTATGCAGACGCCATGAGATAAATACTTTTGCGTTAAAGAAATACAGCAATTCTTATGCAACTCATCCTACATATTTTGCTGTTTACATTTTACATAAGTGAAAAATAGGCTTCGTTGTAGAAAAAATCACATTTGGATGATCATTTAAACTCAAATATATTGTCATTGCGTTGTTTCAGTACGTAGATGCACAGAATTTAAGCAAAAATAAAGCGGTTTTAGGACGAATACAACACTCAATATGAATTAAAAAACCTTAAACATCACGATTTTGAGACAAGATGGATGCCATATTTTATTTTGAAGTGGGTCACGTGATTTTTGCATATCATGGTCACGTGATCGCTTCATATAAAAGGTGTCATTATTATTTTAATTTTTATTTAAAAAACTACTAAATATATTTTGCTGAAATTTTTTTTATATATTTTATGGAATAATTTGAATATTACCTAAAATTTTCGAAACAATTTGTGAATTTTAAATCCGCTTAAAAAATGTTTGAAAAATTAGGTCCCATAGGGTTCAGTGCATTTCATTTTTTCAACCCTGGCTCAATCCAAAACTAATTGGGTGATATTATTCATTTATATTCCCATAGGTCCTACAGACCGTATAAACATACTAAAATTCCATTTTGATTAAGTCATTTTTACGGCAGTTATCGTGCTAACGGACAGACAGACAGACAGAATGAACAAAGTCTTAACTTTGTTCATTTTATCTGTCTGTCTACCACTTTTCAACTTTGTTGTAAAGTGTTAATAAAAGCAACAACATTTATTTAGTGGTAGCACGTATATTAAGTAATAAGCTATTAATAACACTTTAGAATATCTATTTACATCAAATACATTCTTTAAATACATTATTCCAGAGATCAAAATCCACTTAAAACAAAGTCCTCAAAATATGACTTTATCTGTTATTACATCTGTATTTATTATACAATAAATTCCTAACATTATTTTAAAACAAATGTATCCTTGCCATCGCCTTTTGGTTCAGGCTAACCTAAGTAGAGAGCTGAGAGAGTCTATAAAACCTTCATGTAAATCGTGTAAATATAAAAGCCTACTTCAATCATCTTTGAAGATCTCGGGCTGTCTGGAATCTCACCTCGGAGAAAGCGCGTCGGCTCTGCTTTCTCTGTTCGTTGCCTCTTGCGACCGACACCCACTCTTGCTTATTTTCAATTCCTCGATTTTAATCTTTTTCAAACTTAAAACTTGCTCTCTTTCTCTGTCCCCTTTACACGGTGCCCCTGTCCCGGCCATCCAATATGCTGCTCTAAGTCCTCGGACGAGTCGGATGGTCTGGGCTTTCGACGGTGCCCCTGTCTATTATTGGCTATCGAAATATTAAAAACACGCCTCCCGGATATATTATTGGCCAGGTTCCCTCTTGAAATTTTAGAAACCTAATATTTTGTTTTACTTGTGGAAAGTTGTCACAACTTTCCCGTGGTCATCATGATATTCCATTGACCCTTCGGGTCAGCTGGGTCAACCCCTTCTGTTCAGCCAGCATCAGATGCCCCCTTGAAATTTAAGAACATCCGTTCTTCTCCTGCACCCTGTCCGGTGCACGTGCGTTCCAGGAACGTTCATACAAATTACCCCGCTGTTTGAAGGACCATCTTATTAGGTCAGTTTCCTCCTCTGAAACTGTAATGTTACATTGCGATTGAAAAATTCAATGTAACAATTATGTCAAATTGATTGACAATCTTTTCAATTTTAAAAGTTGTTTGTAGTACATATCCATCCATTCACCACAACATAACCATCCATTCACCAGCACATAAACTAAATTGTTAATACTTTAAAAATAAAGACAACCAAAGTTGGCTATTACCAAAATCTCCATACATGACTTACATAAAAATTACATAACCAGAGCGCTTTTGGACATTATTATGTCTTTCATCAGTGGCAAAATAAGAAATAGGTAGCGAACATGAGCTTTAATATATAGGCCACAACTGCGAGACAAAATTTGCATATTAATCATTTTTAAAACATCGATATATTTAAAGAAATGTATAGCTTTTTAAAAATGATTAATATACGAATTTTGTCTCGCTGTTGTGACCTGTATGTTAAAGCTTATGTTCGTCAATTATATCTTATTTTGCCACTGATGAAGGACATAACCGGAGCGATTTCGGACATTATTATTTAATTTTCATGCACGTCATGGATGGAGATTTTATTAAAGACATTTTAATAATAGTCAACTTTGGTTGCCTTTATTTTGAAAGTTTTAATGATTTGAGTGTTTTCCATACGATTTTAAATTGTTAATTTTTGTACACGATAAAAATAAGACATTGTGTCAGATTGATTGGCTGTCTTTACAGATTTTCAGTCATTCGTAGTACATATCCATCCATTCACCGCAACATAACCATCCATTCACCAGAACATAAACTAAATTGTTAAAAAGAAGGATCCACTGAAATCAAATAAAAGCTTAGTTGAGGCCAAGGTTAATAAAATATTAACAGGTTGTCTCGTTCCGTATTCCCCCCATGGTCAAGTTTTGAGTCCAGTTGTGACGTCACCGCTAGACCCAAGTAAGTTTTCTGGAAATCTATAGGTTGCTGCTCACTTTCTCCTTTCTCGCCAAGGACGCCAAGGTAGACTTCCAAATTCGCCAACTAATGTAAATTATGCTTCACACGTAAATGGGGATTTGGCGCCTTATCGCTCAATTCGATGTTATCCGGAAAATTTTGCATTTATTTGTGTACATTTGCTTTGATTTTGAATAGTGTTCATAAAGTGTTATCGTTAGTGAGATAGTGGAATATTATGCCTGGGACACGTTGCACAGTTGCTCTATGTAACAACAGTCTTGTTACGTCAAAGAAAAACCCGGATACCAAGCATATACTTTACCATACATTTCCAAAGGATGTGGAATTAAGAAATAAATGGGTTCATTTGTGTAGAAGAGATGGAAAGTGGAATCCGGACACGTGTTGCGTCTGCTCTGAACATTTTACGCCGGAAGATTATGAAAGGGATTTAAAATCTGAACTCTTGAATATACCAGCAAAACGGAAGCTTAAATATACAGCCATTCCTTCAAAATTTTTAAAAAATTCATTTGATGAAATGAAAGTAGCCGAAAATAGAACTGACCGTGAATTTCGGCTTAAACAAAGAGATGATCGTAATTTAGTTAATGCACTGACTTCAACTAATGAAAATAAAGAAAATATTGAAATTTCAGCCACTGATTATGCTGATATAGTGCAAAAGTACAATTTCCTAAAAAAACAAATTATTTCCATTCGGATGAATTATATGAAACAAATTAAGCATTTAAAACTTAAGATTAAGAGGCTGAATAGAATTAAACGCAGCAAATTGAAAAAAATAAATGCCACGGAAAATGAAATAGAAAATATTCGTAAAGAATTGGAGAAAATATTTACTAAAAATCAAGTAGATATAATGTTAAATTGCAAGAAAAAAAGGTATTGGTCAAACGAGGATATTGCGATTGTCATAAGTTTGAGATATCTAAGTAAAAGAGCCTACATTTATTTAAGAAAAGAACTGAAATTTCCTCTTCCAGGAATATCAACTCTTCATAAATGGGCATCCTCTATAACTATTCGACAAGGAATTATTGACGATGTCATGAAACTAATGAAAGTTGCTGCATCGAATATGAATGCTAATGAAAAAGTTGCTGTACTTTTGTTTGATGAAATGAAAATAAAAAAAGGCTATGAGTATGATGAGAAATTAGATAAAATTATGGGTCCCTTTTCTCAAATGCAGGTTGTTGTGGCAAGGGGATTATTTTCAAGTTGGAAACAACCCATTTTTGTTGACTTTGACTGTCAAATGACAGAAAAAATTCTTTACAGCATTATAAAGAGGCTTCAAAGTATTGACATAAATGTTGTGGCCTGTGTATCTGATATGTGTGGGGGAGTTTGTTCGTTTTCATCCTGCCTCAAATCTCATAAAAGAACCAGGTGTTGTCGCAACTTTATCAGAAAATGTTAGCAAACAACTTCTTTTAATTCCCCTCGAAGCTATAAGAACTTACGTTAAGATGCGAACAATTATTCGTCTGAAGTACTTAAATAATAAATTAACCGAGTTTACAAAACTGGCAAAAGATACGAATGGTAGGAAAAGGAGGAAAATTATGAAAATTACAACATAAAGAACCTCCTAAATATAAAGGTAATATTGTTATTTATGTATCAAAAATCATGAATTTATTTGGACATCAAATTCACTAATCTTTGCATATATAATGTTTGATTATACAATATCATCTTTGAACATGTCATTGCAATTATTTTTTGTATTAACTTCATGTGATATTAAAATTCTTATATTTTTTTAAAACATATAAAATTTTGAGCTAGACAAAAGCCATGCATTGAATTGCCTGATAATATTATATATTCTATTTTAATCTGCATTCTTCATGTTTGTAAAATTCAGAATACATTCAATATTTAAACGACGACTGATTTTCATCATTTAGATTAGAAATATATATTTATATCCTTCCCAAACCGATTCCGATAACGCACTTAACAGTTAGTGACTCTTTTCTAATCATTCAATATCCTTTTATATATAGCATTTGATCATTCAATAATCTTTGAACATAGCATCCATAGATCTTTGTATAAACTTCTCTTGATGCTAAAATTCTCATGACTTTCCCTGTCATCCAAAATTTGTAAATATTTTTTCATATGTACGGAATTTATTAAATATCCGTAAACTTCCCATTACACAGTTTAATTTTCTTCTATATTGCATGTACACACTTAATATTAAATAAATGTTTAAATAGTTTCTTATCAACGTCTCTCAATAGCTTTACTCGCCTGTAACAGAGAACGGGTCTAGCAGTGACGTCACTCGTCTTTCCTTCCTGAAACACGTTTTCTCCCGAACGAGACAACCTTATATATAAGATATTCTACGGACCTTGAGTTGAGGCATGAATTTGCATTGAAACCAAAACATAAAATTAGCCATTCCATGCGTGACAAACGTAAAAAAGTTTCCCATATATAGGGTACTGTCACATACTCAATACATATAATCATCCCTAACCGTCAATTTTAGCTATGACAGCATTCATCCAGTTCTATCAGTTACAAAATCGCCGAAGCGTCAAGATTCGAACTGCGACGAAATTATACGATTAACAATCCTGTTCTATAATTCGGGCACTATGCTTGCTCATCAGATGCTTATTTCCCGCTTGGGGTTGGCTGCCAGGATCTTTCTAGTAGACTTAGCACACTCTGCATGACTGAACAGTGTCGGAGAAGTTGGTATCTTCTTTCCGATTCAGGAAAACCGTCTCGCCTGCTTGTGGTCGCGTGAGATTTGCACCAGATCGAGATCTATCTAATATCTATATCTAAATGTGAATCAAAACATTCGTGATCTAGCGTGGGAGCGGTTAGCTCGGTAATTGGGACTTAAGTGATTAGACATGTTAAAAAGCATGAAACTGTATCATAATAAAGGTAGATGTTTGTTTATTACTTTTAAGGTAACGCGAATGTGAGAATAATGGTTTTTTTTTTTATAGAAGCTGTTATAACATTTTGACCCAGGTACCACCAAGGATTAGTAAAGTGGAAAGGGCATGGCCTAATGACAGTATTATTATTAGTACGCTTTAAACAATTAAAAAATATCTGAAGTGAGAATCTTCACTTTCTCACTCCTCACACATTCATTCATGGGTTTTTATAAAAGCGGTTATAACATTTTGACCCAAGTACCACCAAGGATGAGTAAAGTGGAAAGAGCATGACCTAATGACAGTGTTATTATTAATACGCTTTAAACAATTAAAAAATATCTGGAGTGAGAATCTTCACTCCTCACACATTCATTCATGGGTTTTTATAAAAGCGGTTATAACATTTTGACCCAAGTACCACCAAGGATGAGTAAAGTGGAAAGAGCATGACCTAATGACAGAGTTATTATTAATACGCTTTAAACAATTAAAAAATATCTGAAGTGAGAATCTTCACTCTCTCACTCCTCACACATTCATTCATGAGTTTTTATAAAAGCGTTTATAACATTTTGACCCAGGTACCACCAAGGATGTGTAAAGTGGAGAGGGCATGACCTAATGGCAGTATTATTATTAGTGCGCTTTAAACAATTAAAAAATATCTGAAGTGAGAATCTTCACTCTCTCACTCCTCATACATTCATTCATGAGTTTTTATAAAAGCGGTTATAATATTTAGACTCATGTACCACCAAGGATGAGTAAAATGGAAAAGCGTGACCGAATCGCAGTAATATTATTATTAATGCCCTTTAAACAAGTGGAAAACAACTGGAGTGAAAGTCTTCACTCCTCATACATTCACTCATCATATACATGCACAAGGAAAATAGGCGCAGTTAAAATTATTTCGTATTAGGCACCAAATACAGTTGCTGCGGCGCTGGCCTTCCTCGAGTTCTTTTAAATTATTTCGTAAAAATTAGAAAGATAATAATAAGTTAGCAATATGTCTGCCATACTGACGAATTGGGATCATTTGACTGATCAGTGTTAATATACAGGGTTCCTAGGGGAATTCTTCCCAATCACTTTGTAAGGAAAGGTCCGTGAGTTTACACAATAGGTACATACAAGGTAGGATCAAAAAGTTCGGAGACTGTGCTGATATCGCCAACCCTGATTGGAAAAGAGGAGAACTATTTTACGGTGGCGTAGAGGCACATGTGAAGCGAGATGTGAAAAGGAAGAAGCAGGTTCGCAGTGCATGTTTTTTCCAGATAATGCATGTCAGTGAACTGTAGTCGCTCGCGTTCGTCGAAAGCGGAAATGTCGTTTGAAGAACAATTCGTAACAACAATCTGCTGCAGCAGGTGCAATGTTTCTGCAGGCGGTTTCCCCAAACGCTGGCAGAATATGATATTTGCACGTTGTTCTTCAAACAACATTTCCGTTTCGACGAATTGTTCTTCAAATGACATTTCCGTTTTCGACGAACGCGAACGACTACAGTTCACTGACACGCATTGTTTGGAAAATCACCTGCTCCTTCCTTTTCGCATCTCACGTCATCTGTGCCTCTACACTACAACAAAATAGTTCTCCTCTCCTCCAATCAGGGCTGGAGTTATCAGCACAATCTTCGAACGTTTTGATCCTACCTTGTATATACTAAAGTGACTATGTTTGATAGAATAAAAAAAATTAAGGTGTCCTTAGTGGAAAATTAAAAATATTAAGACAAATTCGACCAACAAGGCAAAATAGATGAAAGAAAACTAATTACAAAGTTGTACAGCATTGTCTAATGAGTAGGAATCGACACCAGGAACAAAAGGAACGTGCATACGGATGACAATAAATACCTGTCCAAAAGTCGTATCATCATGGGGACACAGGCAAAGTTCGTGGTCATATTCTTTCTCGAATTCAAATGCGATTGTTGCTAGTGGAAGACATTTTAAATATGGTCTACAATAGATTCCCAAGTTTATAAGCGTTGTTTATTTCAGCACCCTTTGAATAGGACACCAATTCACCAATAACCGTTCTGTATCGAGCAAATGCCTTTAATAAGTGCAAATTAATTAGCACTAATTAATTACATTCGAAGCACTTATTAATTACATTCGATTAATGGATATTACATATAGTATTAATAGATGCTTTAAGCTGCAGTTGAGGTCTTGCAGGATGAGAGATCGACAAATTTTCAACAGAGAAATGTATGCACAATTTTTTAATGTTGTCTTTAGTGAAAATATTAACGGTCTCCATTATACCTTCTCCTTCTGATATTAATGTTATTTCCAACATTTGCTATTAAAGTCGCTTCACATATCCATTAATATGAAATGACACAATGTTTAGAAGTGAAACTTTCATCTAATACAGTACCATAAAAAGGATTTACTGGAATGTGGTTGAACTTTATTCTCTCATACCAAATTCCAGTTTTAAATAGCTTGTGTTATTTATTTATTTTTTCAAATTTTGCAAGAAATTCTTTTAAAAATCTGTTTTGTTCTTCCAAATGGTTGCAATTATAGCATGTTACCCAACATTATTTTAAAGGGCTTGATAAAAATCTTTCAATAGATACAAAGCTTGACAATGTACCCCCTCGGGGGGGGGGGGGGATAATGACGTCAAAAACACGAAATGTTGTATCACGGTTATTTTTCTCTACAATGATTGAAATTGTGGAGTTTCGTCATCATTGAGACATAAACAAACGCTTTTATGCATAATTATGTCAAATTTTGTGCTATGCTGCTATGTTAAAGAAATATAAAATTTCGAATAAATTTCAAAGTTTTTGCTGGAATTTAAAAAAATTTCTGTCTAGTTCCACATTTTTCGTTAACAAAGCCGTTTCGTAAAAATCCATTAATATTTGTGGCAGCTATCGTTTACATGAGAAATCGACCACAGACAAACACACGGACATCACTCTAAAAATAGCCAGAATTTGTTCAGAAGGTTTATAAAATACATTTCAGCATTCAAATTTCGAAATCAAAAATTTTCATGCAACAATACCTTCTCTATACTATATCCTATAATAAAGTAAATATTAGAAATGAAACCTCTGAGCGAAATATCTATTGAAATGGCCTATAAATTTCCATGAAATTTAATGAATTAAAATAGTTACACTCGGATTCAAAATAATAATGCATACATTCTCAAAATAAGAAAATACCTTTTATAGAAATATGCTTTTGGTATATTTTAATGGGCAAACTTGAATTCATTAAATGATCATTTTCGCAATTTTTCAGAGAGAAATTAATTAATGAGAAACACAGGTAAAAGAAGTACGACGCATGGTGACAAGAACCGAAGCTAAATCAAAGCATAAAACAGTAGCTATATACCTGGAATTTTATACTCCTCTTTATTAAGCAGGTTTAGCTGCTATTAATCTCTATATTAAAAACAAGAAAGATAAATCATGCTTGAAACATTGATTATGAAACACTTTCCAAATGAAATGCAATTTTATTTAAACATCTCTAAAATATGATACATTCAGCACTGATATTTTTTAAATTATCAGACTGAATAATATCAACTTATTACAATTATCTAAATGACGTCATCGAAATATAAATCGTCGGCCTCTCTAGTTAAAATCAATGAATATTTCATTCATATCACTTATATTACAGACTCCAGCGCTAAGTAATTTTGCGTGATTAAAAAAATCCGCAATTCTTATAGAATTCACTTTATAATCGCTCGATTTCTTTACATTCTGCATGCAATAGTATAGTGTTAAAATTAGGCTTCGTTGTAGGAATAATCAAAGTTTAGTTATTTAAAATCAAAAATACTATAATTGGCACATAATTTTGATACAATGTGGGAAAATAAAGCGGTTTTAGGACGGATGCAAGACTAAATATAAATTTAAAGGATCTGCGAACTTTACGGTTTTTACACCGGAAAATAAAATGGATGATATATTTTATTTTACAATGAGTCACGTGATCTCTTCATATAAAACGGGTGTAATTATTATTTTAATTTTTATATAAAAAACTACCAAACACATTTTGCTGAATTTTTTTTTTAACATTGTATGTGATAATTTGAATATTTCCTAAAATTTTTCGAAGCAATATTTAAATTTTAACTTTGCTTACGAAATGTTTCAAAAATTAAGTCCCATAAGCTTCAATATATTTTATTTTTTCAACCCGGGATAAATCCAATTATCTAATTGGGTGAAATTATTTATTTTCATTCTCAAACATCCCATAGGACCGTCTTAACAGCATACTAAATTTTCTTTTCGATAAATTCATTTTTACGGCAGTTATCGTGCGAACGGACAGACAGACAGACAGAAGGAAAGAATGACCAAAGTCATAAACGCTTTTCAACTATGTTGGAAAGTGTTCTAAAAAGCTCGTACGCTTTCCTCAAAAGCATCCCACGATTTCACGTTTACCACAACAGAGTTAATTTCTCTCTGCTCACGCCAGTTGCAAACCTGTAAACACTCCTTGCCAATACCAGGACGCCTCGATTTGGCGTATCCATAGAATTGTTAATAGAAACCCATTAAGAGCCCTATGGTCTGGACCCGGGTCACATCCTCGAGCAGAAAGCCTCGATTGATGTCAACCAGGAACATTCACTCTATTTACCAGTTCGATTCTACTCAATGATCTTGAATGACTTCAATCTCATCAACTCAAACTGTACCGGTTAATTGAAGGAATTATCTTGATAAACTTTGATTTGATTAATCGATCGACATAGACCCGATTGGATCCATGATTAACTTTAAACCAACCTAGACTAGGGTGACCAACCCTCCCGTATTTCCCGGGAATTCCCCGTATTTGAGATTTTTTTTTCTTTTTGGATCATTCCAGTTCCCGTATTGACCTTCTATTTATCCCCTATATTTCTTTAAAAATCAAGAACGCAAAATTAGAATTATATATTACTCCCGCGAAAGACATTCCTGTATAAATTGTAGGATTGGAATTTATTTTCGTTTTGTTTATCGTCGGAGATGCGGGCGCGACTACGTGTAAATAATTTGCGCTTTTTATTTCTCCGGTGGCATCACGTCTTTTTAGTTCGTGCGTTGTTTACCTGTTTGATTTTGGCTGAAGCAAAAAACGTGGATTTTGTTATTGCAGCAGAAACGTTTTTGAACATCGAGATTAAGTTTTGAATAAAAGAAATAAAGATCGTGGTTCTATTTATGTTCACAAACAAGTGTATAGAAAGTGGAATATCCGTTTTCGGATTGTAATATTTTCTGTTCCTGCTATGTTCATCCTCGTGCTTTTAAATAGGCTAATTTAAACTTACCAAATTGAATCAATTTTCACAATGAGAAGTGAAAGTGAAAGCAATAATGCAAAAACTCCACCTAAGAAGAAAACTAAATATATGTGTGTTTACTTGAAAAAATGGGAAGAACAATATTCATGGTTAAAGTCCGTGTCCTCCAACGTTTACAAAGCTTATTGTATACTTTGTAAACATGAGCGACCGTTCGTTGCGCTGCGGCCAAATCATGGGCTGGTTCATGGCCAAAAGTTGGTCACCCTAACCTAGATTTATTGCCACTCAGCACCCCAATGTCTTAATGTTATTCTGCATTTTTAAAGCAGAGTTGCTGATTTTAAAAAGAAAAATGGTGTACAACTAATAAATGTAATTCGTCATCGTTTGTCAACAATGAAAATGTTAACAACGATTACATTATAGACCATTTCGATGAAAGGGCATTTACTTGCAAGACCATGCTTTATGTAAGGAAATTATTTCAGTAGAACATTTTTGATTTTCCCGCGTGTATTCAAACATGGATAATGATAGGCACCAAGATAAATAACAATATGCACAAAGAATGCTGAAATTGAAAATATAGTACAAAAATACCGACTGACAAATACTACTATGGGCGAAGAAGAAATACGGATTAAAAATGTCGTTTGTCCAGCTGTTGACAAATGTATATTATTAACACCTAAAATACCGTTTAATTACGCACTAAGCAGATTTCTTTTTCGAGACGGGCTAAATTCAAAGTTCAATAGTGGATCCTAATTAAGTAAATTAATACACTTAAATCGAAGCTACGGTTTTGTAAATAAAGGCTAGCATATTCATTGGAAATTAAGTTAAAATAAGAAAGATCAATCATCAGTGGCGGCCATTCAGAGGGGCCGCGCGGACCCCCTTGATCAAGCACTTCAAATTATTTTAGTTATATAGGTTAATTACAATTTTTAAGGAAATTATCTGAATTTTATGTCAACTAAAATTCGAATTATCGAAAATAAGTGATGAAATTGTCACTAGATGGCAGCACTAAAACTTTGAAAGAGCTCTTTTATGATGCTCTTTTCATACTATATTAAGTCTATAGGGGAAAATACTGCATTACAGGGAAAGACGAGGGATTTTTAATGAGGCCGCGTCCCTGTATTGCCTCTGGGCAGATAGAATGAACGGTATGTTAATATAACGGTAATAGAAATTAAGAGTTAAAAAAACAGACATTGTAATATTTCAATCCGATGAAAGCCGCGGCAGCTCACGCGGCTCCCACGGCTCGTCGCCAAAAAGAAACGAATGCTGTGAACGACTGACTCGAATTGGCAAAGTTTCGCTAATTTGGCCTCGAATTTTTCTTGATAAATGTGTGTTTTCTCTGTCACTTCTTTTTAAAATAATAAATTTGGATGTTTAAATAAATATTTGAAAATAAATTACTGTATTTATGTAATTCTGATTTATTTTATTAATTCTATTGACCTAGTTCTTTCAGTTTTGGTTAATGGCGAAATAGTTTAGTATTAGATACAGAAAATAGAAATCCAAAAAAGTTTCGATACATATTTTGTGCTTTTTACTTAATAAGTGGTGGTATTTTGGGGGTTTCTGTTCTTCGCCTTCGGTAGAAAAATGCATTGTTTGGGGCAATCAGTTTAGTTTTGACCCACCCATCCGTATTACTGAAACTGTTTCACTCCGTAAGCGTCCGGTGGGGGGGGGGGGGGGGGGGTCATTTCTGATGTATGGTGGTTCTGTCCTTCGGAAAGGGGATCATTTCTGATTTAGTGTAGTTCTATGCTTTGTTTGTGACGAATTTCAATGCGTTTGACCTCTTAATTGTTTAAAAGCCACGAGAATTGTATTTGTGGCATACCCGTGGATATGTTTAGTGAACACTTTCAGAAATGTGTTGTCTGAGGGGGTGGGTCTCTTGACTTACTCAGCTGTCTTACTTTTTCAGCTATTTAACATTAAAGATTGAAAAAATTATAAATATTTGTTAAAGAATGTTAAAAAACAATTTCAACCAGATACTTGATTCTTTGATCTGACGCTGTTTTCCTTAAAATCTCCCCCCCCCCCCCTCCCTTCACCGGAAACTACTCAATCTACCTGGTTTTGCTTCTAATTTCATTGAAGATCAATACTGCTCCGATACTCCCTAGGCGTAAATTTTACTTGAGGTAGTCCTAAAATGTCTCATCTAGCTTCCTAATTAAGCGATTTTGAATCTACTGGTGGCTATAGTCTCTGCACTATCTATACGTGTATCGCCTGGACATGCAAATTTTTTTATTCATACCCCCCTGAGCGCAACTTTTAGTTTAACTAGCCCGCACGGTTTTACATCTTGGTTCCTAAATTGAGCGATTTTGAATCTTCTGGTAACTACAGTCTTTATACCATTTGAATATAAATCTCTTTCGTATCAATCCACTGGGCGCAACATTTACTTTAAATAGTCCCCCTCTAATTTCACATCTCAGTTCCTAATTGAGCCATTTTGATTCCGCTGGTGGCTATAGTCCCGGCACCATTTGTATATGTGAACTGGATATACATATTTATTGTGTCATCTCCCTGGGCGTAACTGTCTGTTCGGTTAGCCCCCCAACCCTCCCAAATTTCTTATTTCTCATTCTAATTGAGCGATTTAGATTTTGCTGGTGGCAATCACTTAGATATACAACCTTATTATGCCAACCCCCTGGGCGTAACTTTTACTTTAAGTAGCCTCAATTTCATATTTCGGTTTTACAAAAAATGCATCGCCTTGGTTCCTGAAATATCCGTGTACGATATTTCAAGGCCGTACGATGTTTACATTTTCCGCTACAGACCTTACACACACATCGACACACAAATATCGTCTGTTATTATGTAATATGAAACAACCGTGGTGAAAGAGGGGAGACCCTCCTCTTTTCCATATTTGCATTTTTATCTATCTTAGTGACTTTTGCTCCGATTTTGATGCAATTTTCACACTGTATTTTCTACTCTACAATGGACCCACTCGATATGCTCACTCTAAACTTTGATCCACTTTTGTTGCACCCGCGCAACGAGCTAACCACTTATTGTTATAAAAACCGATTGCTATATATAGTGACTGCTAGCTGGCAAAACTCGCTAGTATCATTTTAAAGACGAATAGAGATAAGCATAAAGCATAAGAATTTTCTGTAAATTCCAAATTAATTATTGTATTAAAAATAGTTCCTTTGTTTCTGCATATAAACGGCCGTAGATTTAGTTGGTTTTCGCTCTCCAATTATGTTACTGTTTGAGTTACAAGGACGATCAGGTATATAACTATTAGCCATAGTGTATATGAGAAAAATTGTGTGCATTTTGGGTGTAAAAACATTTGCGCTCATCATAAAAAATACTGGACATGTATACGACTGAAAGTATTTAATTTTTACAAATTTGATACAAATTTATTTAGAAACGTATTCAAATAATTTCCATGGTTGCAATAGGCTCTTATTCATTTCAAGGAAGCTTGCACAACGTATATCAGCGCAAGTAAAATAATAATTTGGCATACGGCTGTTTCGAGGTGATGCGGGAACCAATTTGCCGGACAAACGACGAACTGGAAGTCTAAACGACGTAGTTGGCACAAACTGAGGGATATATATACATAAATACATAGATGAGCGCCTCCCTCAACATATCGCTCACGAGCCGCCACTGTCAATCATGCATAAAATATTAATTATGAAATACTTTCCAACTGAAATACAAATTTATTTATTATTTGTTTTTAATTATCACAGAAGTACAATAATTTACTTTACTTGAAAACTTAAAACTTCATCGGAAAACATGAACTTTATTTAAATGACGTCATAGAAATATAAATCGTCTGGCTCTCTATGTAAAAGCATTGAATATTTCATGCATATCACTTTTATTCCAGACACCAGAGCTAAATAATTTTGCGTGAAAAGAATTCAACAATTCTGATACAATTCATCTTACAATCACTTGCTTACATTCTGAATCCATTAAAATTAGGTTTCGTTGAAGAAATAATCAAAGTTTGGTGATCATTTAAACTCTAAAGTATTGTAATTACGTTGGCACAGAATATAGATGCACAAAAAATATGCAAAAATAAAGCGGTTTTAGGACAGATGCAACATTAATATAAATAAAAAGGAACTTTAAAAATCACGATTTTTACTTTGGGAAAAAAAGATGGATGCCATACTTTATTTTGAAATGTGTCACGTGATCTCTTCATATTATATGAGTGTAATTATTATTTTAATTATTTTTATTAAAAAACTACCAAATATATTTTGCTGAATTTTTATATATATATATATATTTCAGGAGATAATTTAAATATTTCCTAAAATTTTCGAAGCGATTTGTGAATTTTAAGTTCGCTTAAAAAATGTTTGAAAAATTTTGTTCCATAGGGTTTAATGTATTTCATGTTTTCAACCGAGTTCCCCATCTTTTCAACCCCGAATCCAAAACTAATTGGGTGATATTATTCATTTACATTCCCATATATCTCACAGAATATTAAAATTTCATTTTGATAAAGTCATTTTTACGGCAGTTATCTTGCAAACGGTCAGATAGACACACAGACAGACAGAAAGAACAAAGTCATACACACTTTTCAACTTCTACCATAAACCCTTGGGTTGGTCGTGTGGTCTGGGCTTTCTACACTTTTCAACTAACATGGCCAACGGCCGTACCGTGCTGAAAACACCGGTTCTCGTTAGATCACCGAAGTCAAGCAGCATCGGGCGCGGTTAGTACTTGGTGGGTGACCACCTCGGAACGCCGCGTGCTGTTGGCCATCTCGGGTGCGGTATCCCCGTGGTTTGCGCGCTAGATTTGCACGCTGCCACATATGCCGCCGTGTTCATGCGGAGTACGATCACGTTAAACATGTGGGTCCGTAAGTCCTTCCGAGAGGTTGGTGGTAGGGGAAGGAGGGTACGGTCCCTGTGGATGCCTCCCCCACTGGGTTCCGGTCTAAATTGGGTGGCACTTCCCGGCCGTCCATACAGTTACCTTACACCTTTCTGGTAGGTCGGACGGTCTGGGTCATCAACATCAACACTTTTCAACTACCGGAGCGCGGTAGCCCATTGGTTAGCGCGCTGGAGTTGCACTCGGTAGGCCCGGGTTCGATTCCAGCCACTGCCAAAACTGCCGCCGTGTTCATGCGGAGTACGATCACGTTAAACATGTGGGTCCGAAAGTCCTTCCGAGAGGTTGGTGGTAGGGGAAGGAGGGTACGGTCCCTGTGGATGCCTCCCCCACTGGGTTCCGGTCTAAATTGGGTGGCACTTCCCGACCGTCCAAACAGTTACCTTACACCTTTCTGGTAGGTCGGACGGTCTGGGTTTCAACAACAACAACACTTTTCAACTACCGGCCATCCAAATGGTTGCTCGAATCCTTTGGACGAGTCGGACGGTCTGGGTTTTTAACACTTTTCAACTAATGCCAACGGCCCTATACCGTGCTGTAAACACCGGTTCTCGTTAGATCACCGAAGTCAAGCAGCATCGGGCGCGGTTAGTACTTGGGTGGGTGACCACCTGGGAACACCGGCACATTTCGGGCGCGATAGCCCGGTGGTTTGCGCGCTGGATTTGCACGCTGCCACAACTGCCGCCGTGTTCATGCGGTGTACGATCACGTTAAACATGTGGGTCCGTAAGTCCTTCCGAGAGGTTTGTGGTAGGGGAAGGAGGGTACGGTCCCTGTGGATGCCTCCCCAACTGGGTTCCGGTCTAAATTGGGTGGCACTTCCCAGCCGTCCAAACTGTTACCTTACACCTTTCTGGTAGGTCGGACTGTCTGGGTCTCAACAACAACACTTTTCAACTAGGGCGCGGTAGCGCAGTGGTCAGCGCTCAGGAATTGCACTCAGTAGGTCCGTGTTCGATTCCCGCCACTGCCAAAATTGCCACCGTGTTCACGCGGAGTACGATTACGTTAAACATGTGGGTCCGTAAGTCCTTCCGAGAGGTTCGTGGTAGGGAAAGGAGGATACGGTTCCTCTGGATGCCTCCCCCACTGGGTTCCGGTCTAAATTGGGTAGCACTTCCCGGCCGTCCAAACAGTTACCTTACACCTTTCTGGTAGGTCGAACGGTCTGGTCTCAACAACAACAACACTTTTCAACTATCGGTCACTCATCCAGCTGCTCATACCCTAGGGCGAGTCGGGTGGCCTGGGTCTTCCGCACTTTTCAACTATGTTGTAAAATGTTAAAAACGTAGCCACCGCTATTTGACAATTTTTGTATTCCACGAGTTCCTCTGTCTTCTACTGTAAGAATTATAACATATAAAATTTGGTACATTTTTAGAGAAATATTAAGAGAATATAATGAAATAAACGATTTTTAACACTACATCATAGTTAAGCGAAGTTAAAATTCACAAATTGCTTCTAAAATTTTAGGAAATATTCAAATTATCCCATAAAATATGTAAAACAAATTTCAGTGAAATATGTTTGGTAGTTTTTTAAATAAAAATTAAAATATACACCCATATAATATGAAGAGATCATGTGACCCACTTTAAAATAAAATATAGCATCCATTTTTTTCCCCCAGAGTAAAAATCGTAATTTTTAAAGTTCTTTACGAAGCTTAATTTTAATGGATGTAGAATGTAAACAAGTGATTATAAGATGAGGTGTATAAGAATTGATGAAATTTTTCACGCAAAATTATTTAACTCTGAAGTCTGGAATAAAAGTGTATGAATGAAATATTCACTGCTTTTACATACAAAGCCAGACGATTTATATTTCGATGACGTCATTTGAATAAAGTTGATGTTTTTCGACGAAGTATTAAGTTTTCAAGTAAAATAAATTATTGTAGTACTGTGATAATTTAAAAAAATATCACCGCTGAATGTATCACATTTTAGAAATGTTTAAAAAATTGCATTTCAGTTGGAAAATCTTTCAAAATCAATGCTTTATGCATGATTGATTTTTCTTGTTTAATTTAAACTTTAGTTTAAGAAATATTTAATGTCAAAGTCAAAGACAGAATATTTGAACTGCGAGTTCGCGTCATGTGCAGACTAACAATAGGAACACCATGTACCTACATAGGTGAATTTTTGCAAAATAGAGCACTTATTTTTTAAATTTCTATGTAGTTTTTGAATTTTTCTACATTTTATGCACTTCTGAAGTGATACATTTTTTCCTTATATGGTCGCGTCCCTCGGAATTCTCTGTATCATACAGCAAAAACTATAGAATACAAGAAATTTGGTACATTCGTAGAGACTTGATAGGGAAACATGCTGAAATAAACAGTTTTCAATTTAAACCTTAGTTTAGTTAGATAAGAGGCGGCGAGTTATGAGATATGGTGCAGTATAGCAAGGGGGACCCCCCTTTTAGTAATATAAAATACACTCATAGCCATAAAAATTTGCACATCAAGAAGTAATTGTAGGATGGTAACGAAACTTGGCATGAAGGTACGTGTCAGGTAGATATGCAAATGATTAGAAATGCAGTGTGACTGTGCATTGCGTAATGCCACCATAGAGGGCGTTGAACTTCGTTCTCCCTGGCTCAGAAAAAAAGGTACGCAGAGGCTTTTTTTCCCCTGTACTTAATCTGTTGCAGAGGGACGCTTTTTCATTAGGGATGCCATTACGCCGTCATCGAAGACAATATGATCAGCTGTTAGAGTTCGAGAGGGGAAGAATCATTGGGATGATGGAAGTCGGGTGGTCAGCTCGGCCAGTAGCGCGCCACCTAGGCCGTTCTGACTTTATTATGAGGGACCAGTGGGCGAGAGAGAGGTCGCATACACGATGGCAAGGCTCAGGACGCCCTCGGTAGACAATAGCCGAGAAGACCGTCCCATTACCCTGCACGCACGCATAGCACCAACTGCATCATTGTCAGTCATCCGGACACAGGCATCACCTTCACTACGGTCTCTGTGTCTGTCCGTAACATCGCGAGGCGCCTGGCTGAAGGACATTTGGTTTCGCGGTTCCCATTACGTGTGCTGCCAATGACACCCACCCACCGTCGCCTCCGTTTGGAGTGGTATCGCGCTCGACGGGATTGGACCACAACCGAATGGAACCAGGTCGTCTTCAGCGACGAATCGAGATTCAATTTGGGCAGTGATGATAACCGTGTAAGTATGTGGAGGCCCCGTGATGAACGTCCCGATCCCGCCTTCGCTTTACAGCGGCACACCGCTTCCACAGCAGGTGTGATGGTATGGGATGCCATCGCATACGACACCCGGTCACCTCTAATATTGATCCACGGAACCATGACAGCCCAGCGGTACGTTCGTGACATCCTCCAGCTATATGTGTTGCCACTCATGGCAGGGCTCCCAGGAGTCATTTTTCAACAGGATAATGCTCTGCCACACACAGCAAGGATGTCACAGGTATGCCTCCGCCACATTACCACCCTTCCCTGGCCTGCCTGATCCCCAGATTTGTCACCGATCGAGCATGTCTAGGATCACTTGGGACGACAAGTTGGACAGCCTGCGAGTTTGGTCTAACTAGAGGCGCGCTTACAACATCTGTGGAATGAGATGACGAAAAACACCATACGGGACCTGCATGCTTCAATGCCCGCTCGTATCGTATCGTGTATTCACGCTAGTGGTGGTCCAACAGGGTACTCCAACCTCCATTAATTTGTAATTTTTCCTGTAATAAATGATCCCTTTGCTTTGATTTTGTAATCACTTACTTATATCAACGTTGCACTCACATATATAAAACTTCGTTCGATTCTAACAACTCTTTCTTGGTGCGCAAATTTTTATGGCAATGAGTGCGTAACATAATAAATACAGTGGAATTTAAAAAATGCATCTCGCCTGGTTGAATATTACAAAAATAAATTATTACTTTAACAGTATAAAGTTGTTTTTACACTTCGAGATCTAAGAATCATTTTAGATGCTATTTTAAAAAGAGAGAAATGCACCTAACAGAGCATCTTTCATCGTTGAAATTTCACAAAAATTGAAATAAAGAACTTCACCATCATAATCTTATAGTGGAAATCAAAAGTATGTTTTTTCACTGAGAATTTAGAGGTGCTATTGAATTTTATATACAGTCAACCCAATTTTACAACTCAAATTCACAAAAGTTATTCATTCATAACAGTATTTTTTTTCTTTTTAACACTTTACAACAAAGTTGAAAAGTGTTTATGACTTTGTTCATTCTGTCTGTCTGTCTGTCTGTCCGTTAGCACGATAACTGCCGTAAAAATGACTTAATCAAAATGAAATTTTAGTATGTTGTTCAGACGGTCTGTAGGACCTATGGGAATATAAATGAATAATATCACCCAATTAGTTTTAGATTGAACCCGGGTTGACAAAATGAAATACATTGAGCCCTATGGGAACTAATTTTTCAAACATTTTTTAAGCAGATTTAAAATTCACAAATTGTTTCGAAAATTTTAAGTAATATTCAAATTATTCCATAAAATATATAAAAAAAAATTCAGCAAAACATATTCAGTAGTTTTTTAAATAAAAATTAAAATAATAATTACACCTCTTATATGAAACGATCAGGTGACCATGATATCCAAAAATCACGTGACCCGCTTCAAAATGATATATGGCATCCATCTTGTTTCAAAATCGTGATTTTTTAAAGTTCTTTTTAATTCATATTGAGTGTTGTATCCGTCCTAAAACTACTTTATTTTTGCTTAAATTCTGTGCATCTACATACTGAAACAACGCAATGACAATATATTTGAGTTTAAATGCTCATCTAAATTTGACTATTTCTACAACTAAGCCTATTTTTTACCTATGTAAAATGTAAACAGCAAAATATGTAGAATGAGTTGTATTAGAATTCCTGTATTTTTTTAATACAAAATAATTTAGTCCATGGAGTCTGCATGGCTGATGTGAATGAAATATTAATTGATTTTATAAAGAGAAGGACGATTTTTTTCGATGAAGTTTTAAGCATAGAGTTTAATTATTTGTAGCTCCATGGTCTTAAATAAAATGTTTAAATAAAATAAATTATTATAGTATTGTGATGAATGAAATGAATGGGAGAAAATTATGAATGAAATCCTGTTTTTATAGAGAGATCCAGGCGTGTAATTTTTTCTATGACGTCATTTGAATTAATTTCAGTTGTTTTCGATGAAGTTTTCAAATATAATAAATTATCGTAGTATTATGATAATTCTAAAACTATTAACGAGGAATGTATAACATTTTAGAGATGTTTAAACCAGGCAATTTGTATTTCAATGCCGTCATTTGAATGAAGTTCATTTTTTTCGATGAAGGTTTAAGTTTTCAAATATAATAAATTAATGCAGTATTGTGATAAGTTTCAAAATATTACCGAGGAATGTATTGCATTTTAGACTTGTTTAAATAAAATTGCATTGAAGTTGGAAAGTGTTTCATAATCAATGCTTTAAGCATGATTGATCTTTCTTGTTTTAAATAATGCATGGCGCTTATATAGTGTCAAAAATAGTCATCTCAATCGAAAATTCGTTCAATTAGACGCTGTCCTTTATTCGGTACTGTAAGTATGCTTAAAGTTTCAGCCTTTTAAGTCACCGAAGGGCCTCTGGAGGGTCTGGAAAGACTTTTAGACCCGTCTCTGATTTGTCCAGCCCCGGTTGAGAAATCGAAAATCCGGATCCGTTAGTCTCTGTCCAGCAAAGATTCAGCCTTTTGAGTCATTGGAGGTTTCTGGGGATATTGGAAAGATTTTTCGAAATGAAAACTTTATTTTCTCCGTCCTTGGAGGAGAAATCAAAAATTGACTCCTTTAGGTTCTGCCCATGGTCAGTACTGTAAGTGTCGAAAATCCAGATCGACCGACCCGTCCTAGGACTTGAGTAACAAATTGGACGGGCGGAGTACTGTAAGTGTGGAAGACCCAGGCCACCCGACTCACCCTAGAGTATGAGCAGCAGGATGAGTGACCGGAGTACTGTAAGTGTGCAAAAACTGGGACTTCTAGGTTCGGGGGGCCATCTGGGGCGTCTAGGAAGATACTAACATGTTAGACAAATATTATGCAGATGTGCAAATTATTTCCAGTTTCTCTTATCTATAAAATTTTATGTGAATTTTATTTTGTAGTTGTTATGCATAATGAATAGGACTAAAATAGTTTCTTTTTGCTCCAGGTTGCCTTCTCAATAATGTTAAAGTATATTATTCTACTCTTGCCTGTTATTTTGCTTCGAAATGTAAGTAAGCCTTTATGTTTATTGTTAAAAATAATTAGCGTTCTAGTTTTCGGTCTTGAAAACGAAGTTTAATTAACTGGAGTACTACGGAACTCGGCTTTCTCATACCCGAATCCATTTTACAGTAGCTTGTTATTTTATTTATTTATTTATTTTTTCAAATTTTGCAAGAAAAAAATTTGAAAATATGTATCGTTTGTTAAAATAATCATAATTATAATATGTAACCCTTCGTTTTAAAGGACTTGAAAAAATCTTTGGATTGATACCAAGTTTGAATACACTGAGGGGGACTTATTATGCAACTAATACAGAAATTGCATCGCGGCTATTTTTCACTACAGTAGCTGAAACTATTAAGTTTCGTGATCATTGAACCATAAATAACAACTAGTATGCATAATTATGTCAAATTATGTCCTATGCTGCCACGTTAAGAAAATATAAAATTTTGAATAAATTTAAGTTTTCGCTTGAATTTCAAAAAATTATATCTAGTTCTAGATTTTCCGTAATCCAGAGTCGGATATAAAGTTTCCAGAGTCGGATATAAAGTTTTCCACAGTCGGATATAAAGTTTTCAGAATCGGATATAAAGTTTTCCAGAGTCGGATATGAAGTTCCGAGAAAATTCATAAATATTTGTGTCCTCTATCTACAAGAAATGGTCCACTGAGGACAGACAGATGGACATTGTTCTAAAACGAATCAAAACAAGTTCAGGAGGCCCTGTAACATATATTGGCATCAAAATCTCGAAATCAAAAATTTCATGAAAACAAAACGTTTTCTATACTGTATTCTATAGTACGAGTAAGTACAAATCCCATGATTGGTTGAGATACACCAAAGGTTAAGACGTTGGAATCGTACACATTAAACCCGAGTTCGATTCCTGCTGCAGAAAAATATATTCGTGTCTAAACTGCAAAAAATTCTGCAACCTTTGCCCATTTTACTTTCCCTGCAATACATGGTAATATATAGGGAAAGTATTGGAATCGTGTCGAAAAACGCAACTTGAGTTTTCGACGGATCAATACATTTTGGGACCTCTAGAATACGAAAAAACTATTTTTAGCGTGACATCTGCACGTGTGTCTGTCTGTCTGTGCAATAAATATATCCACTCTAACTCAAAATTAATGAACCAAATTTCATAAAATTTGGTAGGTAAGTCACTTGTGTATGACTCTAGTGCTAATTAGTTTTTGGTAAGATTTGGGATAAAGGAGCCTGCCTTTTTTTGCGAAATGGCCCACAAAAATTGCCTGTATCTACATAGCTGAAAAAGTAATAGACCAAATTTCACAAAATTTGGTAGATAAATCACTTGTAGATTAACCTAGTGTTGATTAAATTTTGCCACGATTAAAAAAAAGAGCCTGCCTTTTTTTACGAAATGGCCCGCAAAAATCGTTAATTCTAAAAATTAAAGACTATGCATGCTCAAACGTATCAGTTAAATGCTTATTTTATACGCAATTTTTAATGACGAAAAGAATAAGACCAACTTAATTACTCTAAGACTAGCCATTCTCGAGATCTTTTAGTCTTTTCATATTTTCGCTACCCCACCTTTGAAAATCGGCCAATTTGAAAATAGGAATGAAAACGAAAATCGAATTAAAAGTGCAAATTCAGGGTCATTTAAAATAATTATATCTGTAATTTTGTGCAATTAAACTCAATTAAATGAATTATTAAAGAAATAAAGAGAACGTGAATATGAGTCTACAGAGAAAGACATGTGCTGCACATATCACATTTTTTTAGCTACTTTGTTGATGTTTTTGGCAAACTATCAGAAAAACCGCAGTTCAGGCGTTCATGGAAATTTCAGCTTTATTCATGAAATATTCAGCTAATGATCGTCTGCAGAAGCGTTATTTTTGTATTTTACTTTCCCTGCAATACATGGTAATGTATAGGGAAAGTATTGGAATCACGCCGAAAATCACAACTCGAGTCTTCGACGGATCTACACCTTTCGGGACCTCTAGAATACGATAAAACTATACGATAGACACGTCTAGAATACGATAAACACGTCTGTGTGTCTGTCTATGCAGATTTGTATCCACTCTAACTAAAAAACTAATTGACTGAATTTCATAAAATTGGGTAGGTTAGTCATTTGTGGACGAATCTGTTGCTGATTAGTTTTGGGTTCGATTCGGGATAAAAGAATTCGCCTTTTTTGCGAAATGGCCCGCAAAATTTGCCTGTATACACTCTAGCTGAAAAACTAATGGATCAATTTTACAAAATTTGGTATATAAGTCACGTGTGAGTCACCCTGGTGCTGATTAGATTTTGGTACGATTCGGAAAAAAATAACCTGCCGTTTTTTTGCGAAATTGCCCGAAAAATTTGTCGAAGTCTGAAATAAAATACTACGTATGCTCAAATATATCAATTAAATGCTTGTTTTATACATAATTTTCAATAATGAAAAGAATAATTTTACACTAGGACTAGCCGTTCTCGAGATATTTTAGTTTTTTCGCATTTACGCTGCCGCACAGTTGAAAAACGTCTAGTTACCAACTGAGAATGAAAATTGAATAAAAAGTGCCAAGTCAATGTCATTTTAAATAATTGTGGGCGTTATTTTGTGCAATTAAACGGTTGTGCAAGCCGTTCTCGAGATATTTTGTTTTTTCGCATTTCTGCTATGCCGATTTTGAGTCCATTATTTATGTGTGTTATTTAGTGCAATTAAACTAATTTTAATGAATTATTAATAAAATAAAGAGACGATGAATTAGAGTATGCAGGGAAAGTCATGTGCTGCCCACATCAGATTTTTATTTCCCTGCAATACATGTTAATGTATAGGGAAAGTATTGGAATTATGCCGAAAATCGCAAAACGAGTTTTCGACGGATCGACATGTTTCGGGGCGTCTAGAATACGATAAAACCATTTTTAGCGTGACGTCTGTGTGTCTGTCTGTGCAGATTTTGTATCTACTCTAACTAAAGAACTAATGGACCGAATTTCACAAAATTCGGTATATAATTCGCTTGTGGGTCATCCTGGTGCAGATTATATTTTAGTATGATTAGGAAAAAAATAGCCTGCCTTTTTTTGCGAAATGGCCCGTAAAAATCGTCAAAATCTAAAATAAGAACTACGTATGCTTAAATATTACCATTAAGTGCTTGTTTTATACGTAATTTTTAACGATGAAAGAATAAGACCAATCCCATTACACCAGGACTAGCCTTTCTCGAGATATTTTAGGTTTTTCGTTATTTTCTCTACGCCACCTTTGAAAATAAGTCCAGTTACCAAATGAGAACGAAAATTAAAATAAAAGTGCCCTTGGTGCTGATTAGTTTTTGGTACGATTCGGGATAAAACAATTCGCCTTTTTTTGCGAAATGGCCCACAAAAATTGCCTGCATATGTGTGTGTGTATGAAAATCTAATTGATCAAATATTACCAAATTTGTTAGATCGCTCGTACGATACTGTGATGCTGGTTAGATTTGATACGATTCGAAAAAAAAGAATATGCCTTTTTTTTGCGATATGACCCTCAAATATTGGATCTAAAATAAAATATTACATGTTAAATAAATGACTAAAATTGATGAAATATATTAATTAAGTACTTGTTCTACATGTAAAATTTAACAACTAAGCGAATAAATCTGACTCCATGAATGTAGGATAAACCGTTCTAGAGATATTGTAGTTTTGGAAATTTAAATAATTTGAAGAAATTATTAAAGTGAATTAAGTTGCCAAACGAAACGAAGATACAATGAAAAACGAATTGGATATAATATCAGAAAATTATCCATATTATATTTTGCAATTAAACTCAATTTAATGCATAATGAAATAAAAAATTACAAAATGAATTTGAATCTACAGGGAAAGTCATGTACTGCTCACATCAGATTTTTTCTTTCTCTGCAATACATTGTTAATGTATAGGGAAAGTATTGAAATCATGTCGAAAATCGGAACTTGAGTTTTCGACGGATCTACACGTTTCGGGACCTGTAGAACATGAAAACACTATTTTTAACGTGATGTCTGTGTGTCTGTCTATCTGTCTGTCTGTCTGTGCAATGTATGTATCCACTCTAACTCAAAAACTAATGGACCGAATTTCATAAAATTTGGTAAGTCATTTGTATGTGACCCTGGTGCTGATTAGATTTTGGTACGATTCGGGAAAAGTAACTTGCCTTTTTTGGCGAAATGGCCAAATATCGTCAAAATCTAAAATAAAACACTACGTATGCTCAAATATATCAATTAAATGCTTGTTTTATACATGATTTTTAACAATGAAAGTTATAAGATCAACCCCATTACATTAGGGCTAGTTAGCGAGATATTTTTGTTCTTTCGCATTTACACTGCACCACCATTGAAAAAAAAATCCAGTTACCAACTGAGAACGAAAATTGAATTAAAAGTGCCAATTTAGTGCCATTTAAAAAAATTGTGGGCGTTATTTTGTGCAATTAAACTCAAGATAATGAATTATTGAAAGAAATAGAGAACGTGAATATGAGTTTGCAGGGAAAGTCATGTGCTGTCCACATGAGATTTTTATATATATTATAACTATCAGGAACCTTACTCTTCCAGGGGATCAGCCGTGCGCTGACAGCTGATCCCCTGGAAATTTCATGCTTGCAAATGCTTGCAAACATGCTTGCAAATGTTTTACACTGCATGAAGAGTATGGGAATATTAAATCTCAAATCTGTAGTCCGTTTACATTTTAGAAATGAGTTATCAGAAATCAAATGTGTTTACTTTCTGATTAAATAGCTTGTGCTTCACTAGAAGTTTTGACTAGCCGAAGTCTCTTCTCTTGACTGATATCCATTTAACAGATGATAACCCTATAGAATGACATCCCTTTAGACTGATATCCCTTTAGAATGACAGTCGCAGTCTATGTACCCTATTCAATTTTTACTCAATTTTAACATGTGCTAAATTGTTTTCACAAAGAATTATATTTTTGACAAGCAGCATACCCGTTCTTCGTAATCTAAATAAATAAAATTGAAAATCTGTCTGTTTGTTTGTCCCGGCACCAAGGGAGAACGGCTGAACCGAATTTGGTGAAATTTGGTGGGTAGCTTTGAAATAGTCCTACTTAAAATTTAATTTATGTTTCGAGTTTCTACGGCCAGTGGTTCTCAAGATATTGGTGAAAAACAAAACTTTCGTTTGTTTCATCATCACGGGAGAACGGCTGAACCGAATTTAATGAAATTTTGTGGGTTGACTTGAAATAGCCCTTCTTAAATTTAGTCTAAGTTTCGAGTTTGTAAGTTCAGGGGTTATCGAGATATTAATTGAAAACGAAACTTTTTCCTAGGAGTTCTACTCTCAAACTTCCTCGTTCCTCCAAACGAAAAGGTTGAAAATCCTTTGTTTTAAAAGTGAAAATGAATTAAAATTTTATCTCTGAGTTTGGGGGCAGATTTTTGCGTTAAAGAGTCACTTTCTGAAATCATGAATTGTTTGAAAACATGAATTTAAATGGAAACTCTATCACCATGGTTTATTTTTCACAAGTTTTTACTCAACGATGAAAGTATTAAGAAATCAAAATGGTTAAATAGTTTTTAGAATTTTATGAGGATATATCGTGTTACTTGACAACGCAATTAAGTTAAATGTGTTTGTTAATGTTTATTATTTTTTCGATATGAATAATAAATAATTGGATATAAATGTATACTATCTTATAAATGAACGGTTGGATTTTTCTTTTAATTATATTAATTGCGGCCTGCGTACATCACTTTCATTTATTTTGACAAAGAGTGTTGGTTAGCTTGGGCAAGCTTATATATTGTGTTTAGATAATAAACTCATATATTGTGTTTAGCCAATAAATTCATTTAGCCAATTGTTGAAACTGAAAAGGAGTAGAACGGGTATATCTTCTAATTCAATTTTAGTGTTTTCATTTTGTATATACAAACGGGATCTGGATGTTTTATTCAGATCTGAAAATTCAGAGCTACGAATTTGGCGGGATATCGCTAACTTGGCAACTTTTCTTTTTTGCCAAATTGACGGAAATGTCGCCAATTTTTAAAAACGACGCAATTCAGTGAAATTTATTTCGCTTTGTTAGAAGAAAGTACTGAAATGATGTTTCATTAGCATTTGTCTGTCAATCCAACCATCTTACTTAGTAACACATTTAGCGAATTTTTAAAATATCACCAAATTGATAAAAATATTTATAAATCCATCAAAATATCTTGAAATTGATAAAATTGCTCGAAATAAATAAAATTAATTGTGTGTTTTGTTATTGGATAGTATCGTGATGTTTCGTCAATTTGTCGCTAAGCGGGACTGTCAGTCCTACGGTCCCACTCGGCGATAAATTTGGCGATTTTTTAAAATGTCGCTAAATTGACGAAAATGTTGTCTAACCTTCCATAGAAATAGCATTATTCAAACGATGTTAAGAGCTTAGTATGCATAGAGCTTCGTATGCATAAACATACACTTATACAGATACTTAACAAAGATGTAAAATAAATATTTAATATGTAAGAGTTAAAATATTTTTTATTTCTCTTCAAAACAAACAAATATTGAAATTAAAAATGTTTTGTTATTCAATTTGCGTTAAATAAAAGAAGCAGTTACACTTTCTTTTTACATTTATTCACTGTCGGAGCTATCCATAATTAGTTCAACGACATCCTCTTTTAAATGTTGGTTGTGCTATTTCATAGCTTGAAGATTCACTTGTTTCTTCTCTGTTATTTTCGTTGTTTAAAAGGGTATCTTCTTCTGCTTTCAACAATTTATTATTGTTACTTTCTAAATCTTCTTTTACTTCAAAATATAGAGCTAAATAATCTTTCAATTTTTTCTTAAATTCCTCAGAGCGCTTTGTTGATGGATCATTATTCGTAAAATGTTCTTCTAGATTTTTTGCCAATTCTAATCCTTCATTTATGATTTCTAAAGTAAAGTGTTGCTCTGGCTCATAGAAAATTCGTAATGAGTTTTCTTCACTACTTGATTCGGACGACTCTGCCAGTTGCATAAGTTTTTGTTCATCTGAGTGTTGGTTACTAGTATTAATTAATTCAATAACATCTTCCTCGTTCAGGAAAATTCATTGAAGAGCAATCTTCTATCCATAACATCAAACACTTTCCCATTTTAGGCATTAAAGTGTCTTTTATACGAGCAGTTTTATTCAAACTTACTAAAGATCCAGAGGGAATTCTAGCTCTTATTTTGTTTGTTTTCTTTTCTTTTTATTGTTCGAATTGTTGCCTCGCTTAATTTTAAATCTTTAGCAATGACTATTACTGTCTCACCAGATTTTAACCTATCCAAAATTTTAATTTTTTCTTCAAGGGATATACATTTTCTGCTCTTCTTAGAATTCTTCTCCATGTCAGGGGTCATGATGACTAAAGACAAAATTTTAGATAACGTAAAAATTATAAAAATTATTAGACTTACTTAATTTATGTACGTATTATAATATCTTTTTTTATATTTATTTAACACACTTGACTTTAAACACAGCTTAATTGATAGTATGTATATGTACCAAAAATAACAGATATGTACTTCCTCTAGATGAAATCGGGTTTAATTTCGCAAAGATTTATTTTTCTAAAACTTCTTTTTCCTCAAATTTAAGTTGAATAAAATAAATCATACGATATAAAAGTTTTTTCAGAGACGTTTAATGTGCATCACAACTAGAAACAAACTGAGACGATCTCCTCTACAAATGGGGTTTCCCCGAAATTTGAGAAGCACAATGACGTTTAGTGTTATCAGCCGAAAGTTATATTAATTATTGGAGCTAAACCGTAATAAAATCGAAACATCTGTCTCATTCTTTTACCGTGTTATACGAGCCTCTTTTAGCGTGTTATAAGAACACGATCACAATTTTCCCACCGTGTTATACGAATCCGTCTTATATGTTATAGGGAGGGTCTACTGTACTCAGTGCAAAATCCTCATCAAAATGCAATTGCCATTTAATTGATATCAATTGCTTAAAATAAATTACTATTGGGTGTAATTCTTAGGTGTAAAATTACTAAACGATTACAAAAAGTATCTTCTCTCGTGAATGGAACAAACAATATTTACAAGAATGACGTTGCATAATATTGCCTATGGAAAGTGGACATATTGGATAGTACTTACTACTTTTTTACTTATTTTATTTTTGTAAGTTTTGTGAAAAATTTATTTGAAAACGTACAATATTTCGAGAAACGTACAATATTTCTAGGGTTTGATTTTTTAATGATGTTTTTTTCATAATGATTTAATGATTTTTGATTATTTTTAAATTGAAGACTCAATAATTATGAATATAATTAACCAGTATTTACTCATTGTTGTAGGATAAAGTATAGAATATAGAGATAAAAATAAATTAAAAGATAAAATAATTTTGATTACTTAAGAATATTATTTGCTGTTTCAGTTCTACTTTGCATTGCGCTAGTTATAAAAATAATAAATCAACAGTTTAATTAAATATTTTATACCTTTCGCCATAGAAATGCATGCAATGCAGGAATTTATTTATCCCAGAGCCACCTGGATTACTGTCTCAAACGATTTTGGCGTTTCCTTAATATGAAGTTTTAACTCCTTATTTTTACCTCCATGTTTCAGATCATCTTTCTTCCTATTTACCGTGCTTGTCGCTAGAAACATCGTTACGGTCGCGATGAAGGAGTGTCGGATCATGACACTGGATTTTTAGGTTGTTCAGATGCCTGGGGTTCAGAATTTCGTTCTTTTAATTTATAAAAATAATAAGATAAATAAAAATAACGATGACGAAAGCATGATCTTAAAGCCTTTTGAAATTTTTAAACCAAATACCAAACGATGTAAATATTTTCACCATTGTCCTGTCTCATATCTCGCACCTCCATTTCATTCAACATTAACGAAATTCCTAACAAATTCAGTTGCTACTGCTACTTAAAAACAATGACTTCAAAGAAAAAAAACTTCGTTAAAAACACAGCATAAGACAATCAATTAGCTATATCAGCTAGTTTCAAAGACACAAACAAGCTTCCTTCTTCAGGATAAAAAACAGAGCAGCCTCACCAACAAAAGCTCAAATGCGTGTGTCAATTGGGACGTATATCACGTAATGCAGAACGAAAACCGTTGCTAAATGGACAATATTAAAAACGAAAAGAAAACAAAATCTATGAGGAATGAAAACGAACTACTGGATTCAAAATAGTTTTACAGTGAAGAAGGCTAAGAACTTAAATACCTTACGACAAAATAAATTGGAAAACCGACAGGTTTCGGAAGATGGGCAACTGTCAACTAATTGCAATGTTTTCAAAATATTTCTTTATAATGGTTTCAAAAAACATCGTAAAAATACCTTTAAATAAAAGACTACGAAATAATGTAATATATAACAAAAAATCTGATGTGGGCAGCACATGACTTTCCTTATATAATGCAATGAATTTACTACTTTTACAGTAAAAAAATAGATTATTTTAGTTATCTACATTCTTTCCAAGATATTGAATTTTCGTCAATGAGTCATCATTTTCCATGTCGTCATTGATTTAGCGCCATTTTTATCCATTTGGCGAGATTTTTGTTAATTTAGCAACATTTAAAAAAGTCGCCAAGTTGGCAACATTCCACCAAATTCCTTACCAAAATCTCGCCAACCGTCATGGACGAAGAAATGAGTTATTCTTACAGCAGATAAATGACTATTGGCGTTCAAATACAAAAGTATTATTCAAAGTATCTTTTTTCATGAATGGAACGAGCTAGATCCACGAGAATGATGCCACCCAATTTATCGCACGGTATTACATATGAAAAGTGAACATGAACCGTACACAAAAGAAAATATTTTTTTTTATTTTATGGGATTTTTTGCTAATTTTTTTTAAAAATGTACTATATCTCGAGAACGGTTCATGTTAGCGTTCTAAAATTTATGTCAATCGTTTTCTAATGAAGAATTACATAAGAAATTTCTATTTGCGTAACTTTCTTAGAGGTTTTGATTTTTTGACGATTTTTTCAAAATTTCATTCGAAAATTTAGGGTGGTTCTGAGCATTCGATTGCGTATAAAAACAATAGGCTTCCAGTGTTTATGAATTGTGATTTTTGTACCAAATTTCGTTCGAATCGGTCCATTCGTTCGTCAGTTTCCGTCTCCACACACACACACACACACACACACACATAAACACACACACACACACACACACACACACACACACACACACACACACACACACACACGCATACTTTCACACACACACACGCATACTTTCACACACACACATACACACACAGACGTCACTTCAAAAATGTTTGATTTGTGATCAGGGATGCTTGAAACGTGCTCTCCCGTCGAAAACTCGAATTCGAATTTTCGATCCCGTCACAATACTTTCCTTATACATTATTGTATATAAGGAAAGTAAAAATGAAGGAAATAACCGGTTTAGGAAGCTATATGAGCTACTTCATCAACTAACTACTAAAAACTTGTACTGATGAAAAAATATTATGAAAATGTGTAGTGTAGATTATAGCTGATATAATTATAATATAACAATACACTTTGCATTTTTTACAGCAGTTTATTAATTATCTTTTGCGTTAATTAAAAACAATGGTTTATGTATAAAATTTCATAATTTTATGTAAATTCTTTTATGTTTCAGCTATCGTCAGCTTCCCCATCTCCATCTGGAACTCTTTCTATAAAGAAGCCAGCAAGCCCCAATAAATTCATATGTGAGTATGAGATTATATATATATATATATACACAGGGTGCCCAAAAAAGATTGAAACACGCTTTAATTCTTTACCTGCTGGAGATAAGTGGGCAATGTAAATTGCAAAAATGTTGAAAATATGGTAGAAAATAAGACTATTAATGAAATAGTCCTCCCATTCATTTTCAAAAAGTTACACTTTTTAAATATTTATACGATCCCCTTAGACAAATTGGGTCAATCAGAAAATTTTTATTTTTAATGTAGCAAGATCATTAAAAAAAACCGCATTATCTGTATCTTTAAACTCAACTGAATTATGATAAAGGCAAAAATCTGACTTATGCCACTTTTCCGTGCCATGTGAAAGACTGTTTCATCAGGGAAAATAGGAATCATAAACAAATTGACGATGGAAATTGTTTAGATCAAAAGTACGTTAATATGCGTCAAAATATTTTATCACAAATGCATCTAAATAAAGCATTACGCAGACAGAGATCATATAAAGCAGTGGTACTCACTACGCCATATTACCGCCAAATTTGTGTCAGTTATTACTTTCCTTATATACATAATGTATAAGAAAAGTATTGTGACGGGGTCGAAAATTCGAATTTGAGTTTTCGACGGGAGAGCATGTTTCAAGCATCCCTGATCACGAATCAAACATTTTTGAAGTGATGTCTGTATGTGTGTGTGTGTGAAAGTATGTGTGTGTGTGTCAGTGAGTCTGTGGAGACGATAACTGACGAATGAATGGACCGATTCGAACGAAATTTGGTACAAAAATCACAATCCGTAAACACTGGAAGCCTATTGTTTTTATACGCAATCGAATATTCAGAACCCCTTAAATTTTCGAGTGAAATTTTGAAAAAATCGTCAAAAAATCAAAACTGCTAATAAAAGTTACACAAATGGACATTTCTTATGTAATTTTTCATTAGAAAACGATTGACATAATTTTAGAACGTTAACATGAACCGTTCTCGAGATATTGCACATTTTTCCAAAATAATTATCAAAAAGTCATATAAAATAAAAAAAAAATATTTCCTAATGAGAAGCATGTTCACTTTTCATATGTAATACCATGCGATAAATTTGGTGACATCATTCTCGTGGATCTAGCTCATTCCATTCATGGAAAAAGATATTTTGAGTAATATTTTTGTATTTGAACGCCAATAGTCATTTATCTGCTGTAAGAATAACTTATTTCTTCGTCCATAACGCTTGGCGAGATTGTGGCAACGAATTTGGTGCAATGGCGCCAACTTGGCGACTTTTTCAATGTTGCTAAATTGACGAAAAACTCGCCAAATATATAAAAATAACGCTAAATCAATAAAAATGACGACTCATTGACAAAAATTCAATATCTTGGAAAGAATATAAATATCTACTATAATAATATGTAATATATTTTTTTTTTTACTGTAAAAGTAGTAAATTCATTGCATTATATAAGGAAAGTCATGTGCTGCCCACATCAGATTTTTTGTAATATGTCACAAATTTATATTTCTAATTTGATATATGGTCCCCATTCGCAATGTTTAATTTTCAATTAAATATAACTCGCTCAATTTTAAAGCTGCAGATATGTGATTATTTTTAATGATCTTGTTGCATTAAAAATAAAAAATTTCTGATTGACCCAATTTGTCTTAAAAGGTAGTATAAAAATTTAAAAAGTGTAACTTTTTGAAAATGAATGGGAGGACTATTTCATTAACGTAGTCTTATTTCCTACCTTACTTTTAACATTTTTGCAATTTACATTGCCCACTTATCTCCAACAGGTAAAGAATTAAAGCGCGTTTCAATCTTTTTGGGACACCCTGTATACACACACACACACACACACACACACACATATATATATATATATATATATATATATATATATATATATATATATTCATATAAAAACAAGTATATCACGAAAGGAACTCCTATTTAAGTAAAGGAGAAAATAGAAACCTTACAGAGGATGTGGCGCTTAGCAGCTCTGCATCCAGAGTGGCATATAAGGATATAAACAAGAAGAAAAAGTAAGCGAGAACAGGAGTGACCATATGATTTGCATAGAATGGCAGGGGTGGATTGCGACACCCCTTTCCCGCTTAAAGCAGCTTTTACGACCCGGGCAACGCTCACGCCACCAATGTAACTCAATGGTCAATCTCCCACATGTGCAAAGACAGAAGCACCCGAACGGACACAAAAGCAAAGATGGAACCAAGCAAGGAAGAGATACACCCTACAATCCAACATGAAAACACTACATTTTATAAGGGAAAGTCGCGCATGCGCGAAAAGACTTCATGATGATGATAGGATCGCAGATATGAATATATATATGATTAAGAATGCTCATGTAGATTCAAACAAAGCACAATTTCTTTCTTTGAAAAAGGAATAGTAATAATGTTGTAAAAAATATCTAGGGTAATTTCTTTTCATTGCATCATTTATTATTTTATTACATTCATACATGCAGTCTTTTTTAAAAGTACTGTAGTTTCTGTTTCTTCTGAAGTATCCGATAATAATATTTCTGAATATATTTTTAGTGAGGTTTGAATTCCAATCAATAATATTATTAATTTTGATATTGTATGAATTTCTCTTGTCGTGTATGGTTGTATAAATTCCATACTGTTGGTATTTTCTTATTGACAAATCCAGGAAGTCTGTCGATCCATCCTTAATGATCGGGTTTTCAATTAAGTCTAATTCTTTTGGGTAAAATGCAAAATCTATGTCAGGGGTGTTTGCATAACCCCCTAATATCACATCGTCAACATAACGGAAATAAGGTATTTCCGATAATATATGGGTTCCTCTTTCATATTTGGATAGATAAATATCCGCCAATATTGATGAGCATGCACCACCCAAGGGTATGCCCTTGACTTGTTTGTAGTAATGCGTACCGTCATATAGTATGTTTTCATTCAAAACCAACTCAATCAAATCCAAATATCTTCTAAGAGTTATATATGGTTTTAAATTGTATTCCTCATGTAATTCTTTCAGGATCATTTGTAGGTTTGTTAAATCGATGTTATTAAACAGATCCCGGAAATCGTAGCTTCTGAAGTTCAAATCTTTATGGCAAAATTTCAGTCGGTCTATCAATTCCTGTCCGTTTTTTAACATTATGGAGTTTTACCTCTTAATATCAGTCATAACACATTGGAGTAATTTCAGAAGTTTTTTATTTGCTTGTTCCAGGTATGATCCGCATCCCACTGTTACAGTTCGGAACTTGACTGGTTTTTTGTGTAACTTGGGAATGAGGATCAAGTATGGAAATTTTACTGATTTAATATCCATACCAATTCTTTTATATAGTGCTTTTATTCTATTAGTGATGATTGATTCGTTGCTAGGAATTAAGGTATACATGGCACTATCCTTATAGCATTGGGTTAAAGTATCGACATAGAATTTTTTACACGTGAATGCAAAATTCGATACGATTTTGTCGGTGTATGTCAATGCGAATTCTTCATTAAATTGCTTGATTGAAGACGGAAATCGAGAACTCCCAGAATCCTTGTTTCGTCTCGGGTAGTATTGGCAAAAAGCACTGGAAAAGGCATATTTCCATGCGTTAAAAGTCTGTACAGGTAAACTGTGTTTGACTGCCATCTTGTATATGAAGGTTTCAAGATCGTAATTGAATTCATTATGAATATTATTAAATTCTTGTATTCGGTACTTAGTACCGAGTTGTAATAAGTTTTTGAGTTTATTATCTTTTATAAAATCTAAGTTTCCAGTAATTATATGCTTGTGGTAGGGATCACAATGTATATTTTTATGACATTGATAGGATTCAATATTAAATGAAGACACAGTTTTACACATAATTTATTGTAGTTGAATAATCTTCTTCCGTTGGTTCTTACAAAGCGATAGGATATCTTGATATTTAGATTAGGCAAAGGAAGACGTTCTTCTATATTATGTAATATATGGTTAAATGGAATACTTTCGAACATTCTATTCTTAAATGTTGTGATAAAAAATTCTTTTGATTTGTTAATTTGATATTTTGGTTCAAGTGCTACATTATATTTTGCGGCTCTGAGTTTAATTAAATCTAGAATGATGTCTATATTAGTGTTTGTATCTTCTGTATTGCAGTTATTTTCACTTAAATTGAAATTTATAATAAAATTCCATATACGTTGTAAGTATTTCATTTTGATACTGTTGGCTATATTCTTGATCCATCCGAATTTCACCGTTATTTCTGTTTTTATGAAGTCTGAGATTTTTTCTTCTGTTTTGATGTAATTAAAATGTTGCTTTTTGTTTCCTCTTTGGTTTCTATAAGTTTTCTTAGGTATTGAATTTTCTAAGAGAGGGTATGTTTGACTATTCCTGCATCTTTCTTTATTGCAATTTTCCTTGAATAATAAAGTATTCAGACCATATGGATATGCAGAATTGTATTGCTTTATATGGGTGTTTTCCCACCACAGGCGTTCAGAAAGGTCTGGTACTATATCAATAATAGTTACCATAATATTGCTGAAGGGGTGTTCTTGAAAATGTCGTACTTCTAAGTTATTATTGGTGGTTGGCTGTTGGATTTTTTCCCACTTGACTTCGGTGCAGATTTATACGGATATTCAGTGAATTCTGCGTCTGTCCTATATATTTCGCCTGACATGCAAGGCATGATATGCAATATACCACATTAAAAGTCTTGCAAAAGATTTTTATATTGTCCTTTTGTGTAGAAATTTGGTGTTGATTGGCTACGGGACAAAGGTTACATCGCTTAGAATTGCATTTCTTGACAATATCTGTCTTTCTTGACAATGACTTGTCTATAACAATAATTTGCTTTTGAGTGAACCTGTATATAACGATAATTTTGAGTATTTCAAACATTTTCCCCTGTGTTGTGTCCAAGACTTTTTGGACTTTGGACCAAGACTTTTACAATGGCAGACTTAACACAAAGCAGTTCATCCTAAAGGGGAATAATGTTCTATCTACCGACTATATACCAAGATTACCAAACTCTTTGACATAAATGTTAAACAAGCATGTGACTTGATCTCTGGCAATTGGAGTTCTGTGCACTCATCTACCATACGAAATTGGTGGCGGAAGGCAGGTTTTAATTTCAGCTCGTGCAGTGATGAAGAACAGTCTGACAGCGATGAGAATTCTCAATAAAATCTTTCTGAAGAAGAAAATTGTGTGCTGCACCTAAGTAATTCTCTGAATTAAATTCAAAGTTTCCATGAATATGCACTCTTCAATAAATCCAGAAGACTATTTGAATTTGGATGAAGGTTTATTAGTGTTCAGTGGGAGCAGCGATGAGGACATAATTGTAGAACTGAAAGCAAATGATGATGTTATTGAAGTGGAAGATGAGGAGTGTTAAACGGAATCACCACCCGACACAACAGCTGAAGATACTGTTAAAATGGTCGAAGCATTACAGAATTTTATTCCAACTTTACCAAATGTTCCAGATGTATATCTGGATTCGCTAGAAGGTTTAAAAAATATGTGTATGACGGCTGCATTTTCTGAAAAATCCAAGCAAATGAAAAAATCGGATTACTTCTCATGTTAAATTTTCCTTCGTCCTATTTAAGGATTCGAATTGTGTACGGTACGCATTTCATTTCCGTTTCGACGTATTCCTTATTTTGAATTAAAAATATAACTCCAATTTTATTTTTATCATTATAATTATTCATTTTTTAATTGCATAATAGAAATATAGTTAAAATATACCCTGTGTTACATTTTCGAACTGCAATTTGAATCTTATGATTTAGGTTCATAAGATACTACACATGTTTCATATTTTTTTCCTAATCTGTAATACAAGTTCAACATAATACTGTGGTATTATTTAGTCATGCAAGTTAAACATATATTATTATAATAATGTCACACCCATGTTAAATAACTTCCATTATAGAGTGTAGCAAGTTCAGCCCTGGCTATAACGATAAATTGTCTATAACGATATTTTTTCTCGGTCCCTAGAGTATCGTTATAGACAGGTTTGACTGTATATATATATATATATATATATATATATATATATATAGAAAAATTGAAATATACAAAGTGAAAAAAACATGTAAAAAGGAAGGAAGGCTCGGCAAAAAGCTTACATTATGGCGGTAAGGGGTTGTGACCTTACTCCCCAGTTCAACGAGCTCGTCAAAAACGCCGCGGCATTTCACTCCTGGTCGCCAGCCCTGGCCCAAGCCAACCTCCGGAGTGACTTTGAAATCATCACGAGACCTAGATAGAGAAGTGCACGAGAGCCATATCACCACAAATAAAGCCAACTGAATTGCCGACTCATGGTGTAAGACTTAAGTCTTTTTTGAGTTCAATTATAGACAAAATCATCGAACCCTCCATATGACAGGACCGCACTGTGATCACAGGACCGCAGCTGGCACTACATTTCATTTGAGTCGGCAATTCAGTTGGCTTTATTTGTGGTGATATGGCTCTCGTGCACTTCTCTATCTAGGTCTCGTGATGATTTCAAAGTCACTCCGGAGGTTGGCTTGGGCCAGGGCTGGCGACCAGGAGTGAAATGCCGCGGCGTTTTTGACGAGCTCGTTGAACTGGGGAGTAAGGTCACAACCCCTTACCGCCATAATGTAAGCTTTTTGCCGAGCCTTCCTTCCTTTTTACATGTTTTTTTCACTTTGTATATTTCAATTTTTCTATATATATAGTGTTTGGTACCCTCATGCTGCCTTGCGCAAAAGTTACTAAAACATTTTTATTTCCGATTTTTCAATTTCTATATATTTATATTTTATATATATATATATATATATATATATATATATGTATACATATATATATATATATATATATATATATATATATATATATATATATATATATATATATATATATATATATATATATATACTAATTCCCAACTGTTCGTCTCTCCGTCTGTCTAGTACGTCTTTTTCGACAAGACAGAGTATTAAAAATACTGCAGGAGTAAATCGTTTAATAGGAAGCAAATGGACAGTTTCGGGTTTCTATTATTTGTTATTTTATATGTGTATCACCCCAAACTGTTTGCAAAATTAATGAGAAACTCTTTTCGAATGAGGTAGAGACTTGAAATTTGGGCACACGTCAATCGCTTGATAAAATCCCCGGTAGGAAAAGAATTTTTCATGAATGTTCATTTAAATGGATGCTCCATACTAAAAATTTAGAAATGCGAACTGCTAGTAAAACACATTTTCCGATGAGATACAGACTTGAACTTTGGAGGAGGTTCAGTTTGCAAAATTTATTTTTTAGATGTGCCGTAAAATATTTACTTTAGCGGTGCAGCATACCAAAATGTTAAAAAAAAATCTGATGTGGGCAACACATGACTTTCCTTATATAATGTAATGAATTTGCTACTTTTACAGTAAAAAAATAGGTTCTTCTTATAGTAGATACTAATATTCTTTCTAAGATATTGAATTTTCGACACTCAATCGTCATTTTCATTGGTTTAGCGTCATTTTTATCCATTTGGCGAGATTTTCGTTAATTTGGCAACATTTCAAAAAAGTCGCCAAGTTGGCGACATTCCGCCAAATTCGTCGCCAAAATCTCGCCAAGCGTTATGCACTAAGAAATAAGTTATTCTTACAGCAGATAAATAAATGACTATTGGCGTTCAAATACAAAAGTATTATTCAAAGTATCTTTTTTCATGAATGGAACGAGCTAGATCCACGAGAATGATGTCACTCAATTTATCGCATGGTATTACATATGAAAAGTGAACATGTTTCTCAATAGGAAATATTTTTATTTTATTTTATATGACTTTTTGATATTTTTTTAAAATGTAAAATATCTCGAGAACGGTTCATGTTAGCGTTCTAAAATTTATGCCAATCGTTTTCTAACGAAAAATTACATAAGAAATGTCTATTTGCGTAACTTTATGAGTGGTTTTGATTTTTTGACGATTTTTTCAAAATTTCATTTGAATATTTAGGGGGGTTCTGAACATTCGATTGCGTATAAAAACAATAGGCTTCCAGTGTTTACGGATTGTGATTTTTGTACCAAATTTCGTTCGAATCGATCCATTCGTTCGTCGGTTATCGTCTCCACAGACCCACTGACACACACACACACACACACACACACATACATACACACACACACACACACACAGACATCACTTCAAAAATGTTTGATTCGTGATCAGGGATGCTTGAAACGTGCTCTCCCGTCGAAAACTCGAATTCGAATTTTCGACCCCGTCACAATACTTTCCTTATACATTATGTATATAAGGAAAGTAAAAAGGTTCAATCGTTCGATAAAACCCGGGGAAAAATGGAATTTTTCGAAAATGTTTATTTGAGGGCATGACGCACCAACTGCATCACACCAACTGCTTAAAATATGAACTGATGGAAAAATATATTTTTGATGAGATACAAATTTGAAATTTGAAGCAAAGATAAATCGTACAAGAGTAAGAAGGAATAACATTAGAGTTTGCAACATTTATTATTTTAGGGATGCCGAAAACTGAAATATTCGATTTGCTAAGTAAATGAGAAAAGTTTTTACTTTAAACGAGATAGACACTTAGAATTTTGTATACGGATCAATCGTTCAATTAAACCCTTGTGATAAAAAAAAAACGATTTTTCAAAAATGTACATTTAAGGAGGCGCTCCACACGAAAACGTTCCAAAAATGAAATCATGGAAAGACGTGCTTCAATGGCATTCAGACTTGAAATTTGGTGTAATATTAGATTGTTCGATAGTGAAAAGGAACAAATTTCAGTTATCAAATTTTTATTATTATTTTCCCTACAATATGTATAATTAAATTATTGGAATCGTCTCAAAAATCGCAGCTCGAGTTTTTGACGGATCTGCATGTTTCGATCACTCTAGAACCGGAAAATCTCTCTTTACGGAACAGCTGTGTATGTTTGTGTGTATGTATCTATCTGTCTGGCCGTGCTATGCATGCATCCAATCTCGTTCAAAAACTTACAAACAAAATTGCATAAAATTTGGTAGATAAGTCAGTTGTGGGTGACCCTGGTGCTGATTAGATTTTGATGCGATTCGAAAAAAATAACATACTTTTCTGTAAAAGGCTCCGAAAAAAATCATCAAATTCCAAAATTGAAGCTCAAACGTACCAATTAAATGTTGTTTCCTAGGTAGATAATTTCTGACGATAAAAAGAAACAAAGACCAACCCTATAACTTTGGGACTAACCGTTCTTGAGATATTTTAGTTTTTCCCCTTTTTTATCCAACGTCGCTTTTGAAAATATGTCCAACACAAATTCCGTGTAATTTCGAATAATTACCCGTGTTCTTCCTGTGCAGTTAAACTCGCTTTAATGAATTATGAAAGAAGTAAAAAGAAAGGGAATTTGAGTCTTTAGGGAAAGTTATGTGCTGCCCATATCAGATATTTTAGAGTTATAGCACACCAAAATCTTCGATAAACGCGAAACGTACTGTTTTAACTGAGATAGAGACCTGTTATTAGGTACACAGATCAATCGTTGATAACGATTTAGGTTAAAACCGCATTGTTCTAACTTCTATATTTGGGGCGTTCATGACGAAAGGTTCGAAATATGGACTGTTTGGAATATTTGTCTCTTTTCGATAAAATAGAGACTTGAAATTTGGTATCTGCATAGATTGATAAACATCAAGAATGGGGAAAATTAAAATGTTACAATATTTTGTTACTTAAAGTGCGCTGTACATTTAAATGTTCGATTTGCAGGACAAATGAGAAACGTTCTAAATTCCTGTTTCTAGAAATTGCAACACCGTGAAGGAATCATCAGAATTGAATGACATTTATTTCACACCTGTATTGATATAAATAAACGATTAAATTTACAAAGCAAAAGAAAAACGATATTTCATGTCGAAAATCAGTATTTGGTGAAGCTACCATGCGCTGCAATAAGTGCTTCTTATACGAAGTGGCATCGAATCAAACAGATTTTGAATTTGTACTTGAGGAAGAACATTCCAGATTGCTTCCATCCGAAGGGGGAATAGTGTACAAAGGAGTTCTTGCACGCAGTCCACGATGCAGCAGACGGCGACGAATTGCTGGAGCTGACAATGACACACACCTGTAGCACTTTCTGGTAGGTCGGACGGTCTGGGTAACAACAACAACAACACACCTGTAGCAGTGCTCCAACTTTCTGCCAACTTTCAAGATAAAGCTGTACGGTCCATCACTGCCATGCGGATAAGGTGTCTATTATCCTCTGCTGGCGTAGCATTTCGTCACCCACTGCCAGATTTGCAACTCGTCCGGTTCTCTTCAGTCCACTGCTTCAACACTTGCATCACTGTCGTGGCATTGCGCTCCATACGAGCTGCTATTGCACGATAAGAAAAGAAAAACCCTTCACGAAGGCCGGGCATTCGTTCCCGTTCAAACTCCGTAACTAGCTCTTATGGCCTCCTCTGTCATCGTAGAGGCATAGTGACTTCTCATGAAACGTTTACAGCTGGCAGACAACCATAGACTGCAAGAACATTTGCCGATATTTGCTAATTTACGGATGACACCAAAATGTTAGATTTTCTGAATATATAAAATCACCTTCTTTAATTGAGATAGAGATGGGTAATTGGGTACACTAGTCAATAATTAAGAAAGCAATTAAGATAGAAACTTGAAATTTAATACAGGTGTGATAGTTTGATAAAGTTGACGAAATATTCTATAACTCTAACCATTTAACAAAAAAGTATGAAACATTTAAATTCTGGAATAGCTATTTCGGTATTAAAATAGCTATTTCGGTAATATTTTAAGCATAATTATCTTTTTATGTTTCTTCGATTTTCGAAATTAAATATTTGAAAATGTAATAACTTTCTGCTAATCCAGCAGTCTGTTGTTTGTTGTTGTTTCTTATGACCTCCTGTATTCGACGGAGCCGAATACAGGACCAGTGACGCAGGAAGAAGGAACGAAGCGAAGAAAGACACAAGACGAGAGCACAGAGTTTATTACAAGCAAGCATCACTGATGGAGGTCGGAGGGGGAGCAGCTTCACATTTAGACGAGGACCCAGAAGGCGGAAGACTGACTTCATCATCAAGAACACCAATGCCTTACACGGGATTCGAACCCGAGCCCACAAGACAGCAGTCGGAGACGCTATGCACTTCACCACCTGGGCGGCATCCGGCAGTCTAATATATCAATATAGGATTCTGACGTTCATTAGTTAAAATAATCACTCTAAATTTCATTCAGCTCTCATAATTCATTCTAGAGATGACATCATTGGAAAAATTGTTGATTCGTTAGAAATACGTTCAAAAGGATACTAAATAAGGAATTATGATATAGAACTCTCTTATAAAATATTGTACAGCCGCGGGGGAAAAAAACGCCCCACCCTCTGTTAATCGAGCATCGGTCATCGTAGAGAAAATTGAATGATACCATTCGATTAGGAATAACATCAGTAGAAGAGGAAGGCCGGTTCACCAACAGTGGCGGAATAATGCGGAATGCGGAATCCAAGATGGCGGCCATTCCGCCTTCCGTAATCCTGGACGGGGGTGTAAAAGGGGGGTAAATGAAAAAAGGTGGAGGGTGAAAATTTTTGAGAAACTTTTTGTCGGATGGCAACGATTTCGTTGTCTTGTACGAGGGGTTGAGGGGGAAATAAATTTTTTGGATGATATTTTTTACAAGTATGGGAGAAACTATTTTCGGAGTGGCAACGCTTGGGGTTCTGCGACAGTGGCGGTATGGAACCATCAGCGCCCCCTAGCGGCAGAAAGGAGAATTAAAATTGGGATTTTTTTTTCTTTTTTTTCTTTTTCTAAATGAATTAAAGGTGCTAATGAGGATAATGAAATAAAGTGATTAAGTATATCAAGGTCTATGTTATTGCATGCTAGGAGCGTGTCAAGAACATGTTATTACATGCTAAGGTCCTACAATACCCCTCCCCTATATGGCGGTTACGAATACATAACTGTAAGAATTTTACATTTTACCAACAAAATTTCGTAAATGCAAGTTTTTTTCTTATATTTTTTCGCAAATGTAAGTTTTTTTACTTTTCAAAAACCGCACTTGTGCTGTTTTCTCTATAGAAATTAACATAGGTTTTCGCACTTGTGCTATTTTTTAACGTTTTTTCACAAAAACATACTTTTTACTAACAAAATTTCGTAAATGCAAGTTTTTTTCTTATATTTTTTCGCAAATGTAAGTTTTTTACTTTTCAAAAACCGCACTTGTGCTGTTTTCTCTATGGAAATTAACATAGGTTTTCGCACTTGTCCTATTTTTTAACGTTTTTTCACAAAAACATACTTTTTACAAACAAAATTTCGTAAATGCAAGTTTTTTTCTTATATTTTTTCGCAAATGTAAGTTTTTTACTTTTCAAAAACCACACTTGTGCCGTTTTCTCTATGGGAATTAACATAGGTTTTCACACTTGTGCTATTTTTTAACGTTTTTTCACAAAAACATACTTTTTACTTGTAAAAACTAACAAAAACGCGTTTTTAAAGTAGCAGAATCGCGTGAATTGGTGTTTTAAAGTAGCAGAATCGCGTGAATTGGTGTTTTAAAGTAGCAGAATCGCGTGAATTAGTGTTTTAAAGTAGCAGAATCGCATTGCATTTACGAAATTTTGTTAGTAAAAAGTATGTTTTTGTGAAAAAACGTTAAAAAATAGCACAAGTGCGAAAACCTATGTTAATTTCCATAGAGAAAACGGCACAAGTGTGGTTTTTGAAAAGTAAAAAAACTTTTTGTCTTTACGAAAAAAACTTTTTTATTTGCGAAAAAATATAAGAAAAAAACTTGCATTTACGAAATTTTGTTGGTAAAATGTAAAATTCTTACAGTTATGTATTCGTAACCGCCATATAGGGGAGGGGTATTGTAGGACCTTAGCATGTAATAACATGTTCTTGACACGCTCCTAGCATGCAATAACATAGACCTTGATATACTTAATCACTTTATTTCATTATCCTCATTAGCACCTTTAATTCATTTAGAAAAAGAAAAAAAAGAAAAAAAAAATCCCAATTTTAATTCTCCTTTCTGCCGCTAGGGGGCGCTGATGGTTCCATACCGCCACTCTCGCAGAACCCCAAGCGTTGCCACTCCGAAAATAGTTTATCCCATACTTGTAAAAAATCTCATCCAAAAAATTTATTTCCCCCTCAACCCCTCGTACAAGACAACGAAATCGTTGCATCCGACAAAAAGTTTCTCAAAAATTTTCACCCCCCACCTTTTTTCATTTTAGAGCAAAATTCAACCTGTGATACCAAATTTCAAGTCATTTGGGTGAAGCGTTTCTGAGTTGTGAGTATGTAAAGTTTTGAGCTCCTAATGTTAAATTAGTTTCTAAGACTTCCATTCATATCTTCTGTAATAATTTTCTGCTCACTCTGATTATTTGTATGACGTTACTACTAAACAACCCAAGCACATTTACGTGATTTTTATTTTTGTGGAAATAATTGTTTGTATGAAATATTAACTATGAAATCAATAATCGAAAAAATATTAATCCAAACCTAGACATGTTTTAATAAAAATCGATTCACAAAGACTTTTTATATGTTTATGTAAAATTCCAGGTGTTTCCTCCCTCTAGTTCTTTCGAAATGTTTAAATATTCAGCATCACGATGATTTTAGGGGTCATATATTAGTTTAAAAAATGACTAATTTGAAAAAGTTAAATTAATTGTAAGTTAATCCTTATTTAAGAAAACTGGTATTTATTTTTACCCACTTTTAATAAAAACTTTGTATAAACAGTGTTGTATAGATGCAACCTAATCAACGTAATTCTGCTACTGTATTGAAGGATGAAAACTTGTATTGTTATAAATGGGATCTACTTATGTTACTGTCGATTAATAGTTCCGGAGCTACAGCGAGTTGAAATCGCCCACAAAATGTGATAATTTATAATAAAGTATATTTATATTAAACAATAACAAATTATAAAATCATGTGATACTAAACGCCAACAAGACTTCAAACGGTGATTGATAATGACGGATTGATACTTTTAAATTCGTCACCAAGTTCCAACGGAGTTGTTTTGTCGCATCATCTGCAAATATTTGTTAATCTCATAAATTGTTTTTGAAACAGCATTACAAAATGACATTTGAAAATAAACATTTCATTCTTTTCATTCTTCCTTATTTCTTCTTTCTTTTATTGATCCTAGCACGAATGCCCCATTAGTTTTTAGCAACGTACCCAGTACGGCTTTTTACCCCTAATAATCGTGCCCAATTTGAGGCTCACATAATCCTACCCATTATAGGCCCAATATATATATATATATATATAAAAGAGAAAAATTCTACAAAGAAATCTCAAAAAAGGGGGGGGTGGTGGAGAAAAGCCAACAGGGAAATTTGAAAAGGCCTAGGGGGGTGGTGACCCCTAGTTCCCCGGTTAAAAGTCGACTTTTATTCCAAAGGAAACACTCCCGGAGCCGAAAAATACCTGAGGCCAATCTCCGTACAAACGTCAAAGCAAAAGACGCACAAAACAGTCCGAACAAGGAACAAATGGACTCCATTACGAAGCTGTAAAAGCAAGGATATACATACAAAGTCAGAATCCAGAGTGACAACACAGAAGAAAAGTAAAACGTCCAACTGAAATCCCTCAGTCAAAAGAGAGAAGGGAGTAGAGTGTATAGGACTAACACCATCGTTGCCATTTATAACCCAAAACTAAACGTTTGCCAAAATCATTTTCAAATGCGTTGACTGTTTTATTATGATAGGTATTATAAATATGTCTGAGGAATCCAAGGGGATAGTCTTGTTTTATAGCCTCCTTGATAAATATAACATCACTTTTTATACGGTCTTTTTTATAAGTATGCAAGCGGGCGTTCCGTATAAAGTGATTCATTACGATATTACGAAAAACTTTCTGACTTAAATTAGACCTCCAATTGATAATATAATTCACTTTAATCTTGAAATGTCGTCTTTTATCATAAAGTATCGTATACAAGGGTTCATCTTCAGCGAAGTGAATGATAATATCCAAGTAATTAATTTCATCGGCAGAATCTGCAGGAGTTTCGATTAAATCCAATTGTGCAGGGTAAAAGTCGAAGTTAAATTTAATATTGGTTTTCTGATGTGCCACAAGTATATCATCCACAAAACGGAAATACGGCAATTCGTTTAATATATGTGTGCCTTTTTCATAGTGATGGAGGTATAGATCTGCCATCATCGAGGAGCAGCCTCCCCCCATAGGTATACCTTTTACTTGCCTATAATAATTCATACCATTGAATAAGACGTTTTCAAAAAGCACAATATCCAAGATAGCCTTGAATTTGTGTAAAGCTATGTATTTATGTAGGTGATATTGACTATGGATTTCTATCATAATATCATATAGATCTTTCAGATCTATGTTATTAAAGAGATCTTTAAAGTCATAAGACTTGTAAATCAGGTTTGTGGGATGTTTGTTGAAATACTTTATTATATCTCCACTATTTTTAATCATTACTGAACCACCTTGCATAATTTAAGTCATAATAGGTTTTAAAAGTGTAATAAGTTTCGTATTTGCTGTAGTAGTATAAGCTTTATAGGCTACCGTTACTGGTCGAAACTTTACAGGTGTTTTGTGTAGTTTTGGTATCAAGACCAAGTACGGATATCGAATATGATTGATGTTGATACCTATGCGTTTATGTAAAGCCCTTATTTTATTTTCGATTTCCCTTCGTTTTGATTTCAACAAAACATACATGTCTTCGTCATTATAACTGATATGGAGTTGATCGATGTAATATTTCATACAAGTAAAGGTAAAATTCGATGTTACCTTATCGGTATACGTAATTGCGAATATTTTCCATACATTTTCCAGGATGCGTCTATTCATTGTGTGACGTTCATCTTGTCCACAAGAATGATGATAATAAAAATAAAAATTCTCCATAATGTGATCGCGCCATTCATTAAAAGATGATAAAGGCATGCTGTATCGCACTGCCATTTTATATATGAAATCACTCAATTCATGACAAAATTTCATGTCTATACCTTTAAAATCCTGCATACGAAATTTCGTTCCCAATTTCAATGCATCCTTAAGGTCATTATTGGTGATTATGTCCAAATTACCAGTTATAATATGACCGTGATCGTGATCAACAAAGAGGCTAGAAGCACATTGACAGGTCGGATTATCGTAAAGGTTCAGATTTTTACCAATATGATTATAGTTAAAAACTTTACGTCCTAAAGGAACAACATATCGATGAGTGATAGTGATCTTCGTATTAGAAATGGGAAAACAATGAGCCTGACCCTCAAATATTCGATTAAAAGGTATATCATCAAAAGTCTTATTACTAAAGGTTGTAATAAAGAATTCCTTATTAACAGGTTTTTTTCTCTTCATAACTCAAATTAATGTTAAATCGTGATGCTCGTAATTTAATCAAATCCAGAAATATAGCATATTTATTGGTTTTATTGTCAGATTGATTTTGCCTTGTATCTTCATAATGTTTAACACTATAGTGTGCCCAGATACGTCTGACATATCGTTTACGAATGCCAAAAACTGCATTTTTAATCCAATTAGTACTTATTTCTTCCATATTGTAAATTTGTTCTATTAAAACATCTAATTTTTGGAGAGTATTAAGGTAAGATGTTCTTGATGCACATTTTCCTCGATTATGTCGTGTAAGCGTATTACCATGTATGCGGGTCAAATTTGATTGTAATCGTCCATCTCTGCAGGAATCCATATTATGTATATCCTTATAAAGTATTGAATTCAATCCATAAGGATAAGTTGTTCCAAATTGTCTAATATGAAAACATTCCCACCATAACCTTTCGTCCAGATTAGTCACAAAATCTAATATTTCTACGGTAATTTCTTTAAAACCATGTTGACTAAAATGACACAATTCTAAAGTTGTATGTTGTACAGCTTTACTGCTGTATTGCTTGATTTGACTTCGGTGTAGATTTATGCGTAAATTAAGTGCATTTTAGTCTGTCCGATATATTTTTGTTGACATTTACCGCAGGTTATAGAATAAATGCAATTATAAGATTTACAAAAAATACGATAATTATTATTGATGACAGATATTTGTTCATTTTTAGCGACAGGACATAGGGTCATATATTAGTTTAAAAAATGACTAATTTGAAAAAGTTAAATTAATTGTAAGTTAATCCTTATTTAAGAAAACTGGTATTTATTTTTACGCACTTTTAATAAAAACTTTGTATAAACAGTGTTGTATAGATGCAACCTAATCAACGTAATTCTGCTACTGTATTGAAGGATGAAAACTTGTATTGTTATAAATGGGATCTACTTATGTTACTGTCGATTAATAGTTCCGGAGCTACAGCGAGTTGAAATCGCCCACAAAATGTGATAATTTATAATAAAGTATATTTATATTAAACAATAACAAATTATAAAATCATGTGATACTAAACGCCAACAAGACTTCAAACGGTGATTGATAATGACGGATTGATACTTTTAAATTCGTCACCAAGTTCCAACGGAGTTGTTTTGTCGCATCATCTGCAAATATTTGTTAATCTCATAAATTGTTTTTGAAACAGCATTACAAAATGACATTTGAAAATAAACATTTCATTCTTTTCATTCTTCCTTATTTCTTCTTTCTTTTATTGATCCTAGCACGAATGCCCCATTAGTTTTTAGCAACGTACCCAGTACGGCTTTTTACCTCTAATAATCGTGCCCAATTTGAGGCTCACATAATCCTACACATTATAGGCCCAATATATATATATATATATATATATATATATATTTGCCTTAGTAATACACACACACAAGACAACACCACAGCCAGCCATGAAAATGCTCACCCTCTCATGCAAGAATCAAAACTGCGACCCTTTGGCTGTGAGGTAAGCCATAATGATGGATGTCAAGAGTATAGTTCAATAATTTACAACAGTGCTGTGGTCAATCAACGAAACATCGCCCTTCAAATTGTGGTTCTCAATATGGAGCTGATCCCCGAAAATTGCACATTCCGGAATATTGAATATCTTCGGATATAAAGATAGAAACGCCGTGGAAATTTGAATTTGGACTAATTTGGAGGCCTAGAACTTGTGGGTGACATCAAAATTGGGTGTTGCCATTGAAAATTTTAAAGTTTGTGCGCATTTAGATATGAAGACGGCCCCTTATGCAAATTTTACGCTTATTAATTTGTAGATGATGTTAGTAGAAGAGGAAGGCCGGTTCACCAACAGTGGCGGAATAATGCGGAATGCGGAATCCAAGATGGCGGCCATTCCGCCTTCCGTAATCCTGGACGGGGGTGTAAAAGAGGGGTAAATGAAAAAAGGTGGGGGGTGAAAATTTTTGAGAAACTTTTTGTCGGATGGCAACGATTTCGTTGTCTTGTACGAGGGGTTGAGGGGGAAATAAATTTTTTGGATGAGATTTTTTACAAGTATGGGAGAAACTATTTTCGGAGTGGCAACGCTTGGGGTTCTGCGACAGTGGCGGTATGGAACCATCAGCGCCACCTAGCGGCAGAAAGGAGAATTAAAATTGGAAATTTTTTTTTTCTTTTCTAAATGAATTAAAGGTGCTAATGAGGATAATGAAATAAAGTGATTAAGTATATCAAGGTCTATGTTATTGCATGCTAGGAGCGTGTCAAGAACATGTTATTACATGCTAAGGTCCTACAATACCCCTCCCCTATATGGCGGTTACGAATACATAACTGTAAGAATTTTACATTTTACCAACAAAATTTCGTAAATGCAAGTTTTTTTCTTATATTTTTTCGCAAATGTAAGTTTTTTTACTTTTCAAAAACCGCACTTGTGCTGTTTTCTCTATGGAAATTAACATAGGTTTTCGCACTTGTGCTATTTTTTAACGTTTTTTCACAAAAACATACTTTTTACTAACAAAATTTCGTAAATGCATGTTTTTTTCTTATATTTTTTCGCAAATGTAAGTTTTTTACTTTTCAAAAACCGCACTTGTGCTGTTTTCTCTATGGAAATTAACATAGGTTTTCGCACTTGTGCTATTTTTTAACGTTTTTTTCACAAAAACATACTTTTTACTAACAAAATTTCGTAAATGCAAGTTTTTTTCTTATATTTTTTCGCAAATGTAAGTTTTTTACTTTTCAAAAACCACACTTGTGCCGTTTTCTCTATGGGAATTAACATAGGTTTTCACACTTGTGCTATTTTTTAACGTTTTTTTCACAAAAACATACTTTTTACTTGTAAAAAACTAACAAAAACGCGTTTTTAAAGTAGCAGAATCGCGTGAATTGGTGTTTTAAAGTAGCAGAATCGCGTGAATTAATGTTGAGGGGGTGTGTTTCCCCAACCATTCCGGTCTTGGAGTTTAAAAAATTTTAAATACGTGTGTTATTTTATACATGTGTTATTTCTTTAAACCAACATGGGTTAATACGTATGTTTTAATACGCGTGTTATTTTATGCATGTGTTATTTCTTTAAATCATGGTTTAATACGTGTACCATTTTACAAGTATATTACTCCCATAGGCTACCATAGGGGTATCTTTCAATCTTAACATGTCTTAAAAACCGAACGACAGACCCGAAGGCCTAGTGTAGCAAAGTGTGTGGCTGGTTAGTGTAATGTGTGTAAGTGAATATATTTTATTTTTTTTTAATTGTGGTCCCACCACCACCCGCCAATTTTAACTGGATAAAAAACAACAAGTGTTTAATATCCAATGTAAATCGACGCCACAATTTAACTGTGATTCTCAAATGAATGAGAATCTTTTTCCAACTTCTCATCTCTGCATCCCCTCATTTTCGTTAACTTCTTAATAATACCTGAAAAATAAAAGTACATAAATAAATAAAAGCACATGAAAAAAGAAATATTAGTTAAAAAATAGAATTACCTGAAATAAGGATTCCTTTTACGCTTAATTTCCTGCTAATAGCTGAAAAAATAAATATTTTTTACCGAGTTTTTACGAATACCTGAAAGGGGTGTGTCTGTAGTTTCCAAGAAAAAGGCAAAGTTAAGAAAACACACATTTATTAAAATAAATAAATAAATAAAAAAATTAAATTAAGCTCTGATGATCTAAATATAGGGCATTGTCTGGCTATCGATGAGCCCATAAGGGCAGTACAATGTATTACTATTATAAGAACACTGCTTATGTATTGTGCATCCACACACAAAAACTGATGTTCCGCCACTGTTGAGGCAGAAATGTTTATACACATTGTCATCATCCCAGCATTCTTCTGCCTCGTTGATGCATCCGCACCCCATAGGTGACCCATTTAACAATATGCGATCTCGAATGGGGTACCAATCTTCAATGATAACAGCATCTGCCCTATACATCTCCACCTCCTCATCATCGGAGATGTGCATCGGACACTCCTCCATCAGATCATAGCGATCCATTCGGCTAATTGATGTCGGAGTGTCCGACACCACTGATGGCGAGCGTCTGAGGTAGAACTCGTTTTCGAAATCATGCGGTATATAAACGTCGTCCGCGCCGTTGTCTATGGCGTTAATCCATTCACGTATTCTCCGTTGGCGCCAAAAGCATCCCTCTTCATTCGGAACATCAATCTCTAATAGCCAGTCAGGATTGTCGAAAGCGCTGTTAAAACTGTCACTAAGACTTCCGTAGTCTGAGCGGCGATAGTACACAGCGTAATTCATTTCTCCGTGGGAAATATAACTAGTAGCAGCAGCAAATCTAATCGGGTAAATGCATGGATAGAAAAGTAGCAAGTAAATTGTAAAGGTCGAGGGATGTTGTTCACGTGCAGGAGTTCCTAGCCCGAGGGCTTTCACCTCCGATCTGTGGATAATGTATGTACACTTGTAATCATTTGAGCTAAGAAATCTGATTCGTACAAAACGGACAGCATTGTCCGGGCCTTCCTTATTGGAAGGGGTATAAAACATAGGTGCAGCAGTGCTGCCATCTAGATGCTAGTTGAGATACAACAAGCTGCATGTAACAGTAGTTACAAGCTGGGGGGGGGGGGGGGGGAAGAGTTTGTTGTTGTTAGTAGCGTGACGTCTGTGTATGTGTCTGTGTGTCTGAATGTCTGTACAATGTATGTATCCACTCTAACTAAAAAACTAATGGACCGAATTTCACAAAATCTAGTAGATAAGTTACTTCTTCTTCTTCGACCCAGACCGTCCGACCTACCAGAAAGGTGTAAGGTAACTGTTTGGACGGCCGGGAAGTGCCACCCAATTTAGACCGGAACCCAGTGGGGGAGGCATCCACAGGGACCGTACCCTCCTTCCCCTACCACCAACCTCTCGGAAGGACTTACGGACCCACATGTTTAACGTGACCGTACTCCGCGTGAACACGGCGGCAGTTTTGGCAGTGGCTGGAATCGAACCCGGGCCTACCGAGTGCAACTCCAGCGCGCTAACCAATGGGCTACCGCGCCCCGGAGAAGAGTTTGTGAAATAGATGCATAGAATATGAAAATTTAACAAGAGAATTGCACAATAAGCAGACTGGGAGAGCGGGAATTAAAACAAAGCCTAGGGAGGTTCAAACAAGACTGTACGGGGACGCTTCTTGTTCGCCCGTGGATCGTAATCTTGAAGATTAAACAGTGATTCATTTGGGATTTTGGGTATGTCTCTAAAAAATTTTTTAGTTTGCTTTTTAATAGCCTGTTTAATAGTTTTAATTTTGTAATCTTTGTGTATTATATCGTTACGCAGGTAACGGGGAGCTTTACGGATAATACGAAGTATGCGGTTTTGCTCTGTTTGAAGTTTTTGTATATTCGTTTTACATGCATACCCCCAAATTGGGCATGCATATAAAAGAATCGGCTGCATTATGCTTTTGAATAAAATAATTTTATTGCTGACATCGAGATCTTTAGAAAATAGAAGATGGTTTAACGATCCTACGAGCTTTCTAGACTTCTTAATAACATACTCAAAGTCCGTACGCCAAGTAAGTCGGCTATCCAAATGGACGCCGAGGTACTTGGCTGTACGCGAGAAGGGGATAGGCTGATTTTTAAACATTAAGGGGGGGGGGGGGGGTATGCGGGCTCCGGACAGAAAAACAGCTTGAGATTTGGTTGCGTTAATTTTAATCTTCCATTTATCATAATATTTAATAAGTATGTTTACATGACTTTGCAACTGGGTGTGAAGATAATTTATATTTTTATTGGAGGAAATTATGCAGGTGTCATCTGCATATAAGCAAAGGGTGGTGTTGGGGGAGCGGGGGATATCATTTACATACAGATTAAAAAGAAGGGGCCCAAGGATGGATCCTTGCGGTACGCCTGCCTGAATAGGTTTACTGTCAGAAAGGGTATTAAGGGTACGTACATGGAATTTCCTATTGAGAAGATATGAATTTATAATTTTAATGAAGGGGGGGGGGAAGTTTAGTTGAATTAATTTGTAGATTATTCCGGAGGTCCACGTCTTGTCGAAAGCCTTCTCGACGTCCAGCAGAAGGGCACCTACTTGATTTTTATTTTTAATTGCATTTGCAGTGAATTCTACTACTCTAAGAAGCTGATGGGTGGTGGAGTGCATGGGACGGAATCCAAATTGCTCCGGGATTATAATATCTTTGTCGTTAATGAATTTATATAGCCTAGTTTGTATAATTCTTTCGGTGATTTTACTAAGGGAAGGGAGGAGGGAGATGGGACGGTAGGACACAGGGTTAGAGGGGTCAGCGCCAGGTTTTAAACAAGGTATTACGACAGCAGTCTTCCAGCAGGAGGGAAAGTGACAATATTTAAGGATGGAGTTGATCATTAGTACTATATAAAATATAATGTTAAGAGGGAGGGCCTTAAGGGCCCTATTAGAGATTTTATCTATTCCAGGGGATTTTTTGTTCTTCAATTTATGAATAATTTCTAATACTTCGTCAACTGAGGTGGGAGGAACCGGGTGGGGGGGGGGACGAGAGAAAGTTGTTAACTGAAAATTGTACTTGATTATGAAATTCGGAGTTCGGGATATCGATCGCAAATTGCTTCTCGTAGCAATTTGCGATAGCATTTGCTTTGTCCCGTTCGGAGAAAGCGGTGCCTGAAGAAGAGAGAAGGGGGGGAGCTGCGTGTAGGGTTTTTTAATTCTTTTAATCTCTTTCCAGATGCTTCTGTCGGAAGGGGAGAGGGACTCAATAAAATTTTTCCATTTATTTTAGTTATACTTTTGAATGGCAATTCTAACTTTTCTGTTTACAATGTTAAGATGGTTTTTAGTGCGAGGGTCTCTAGTAACTTGCCAAAGACAGCGGACGAAATTTCTATATTCAATCTGAATCTGGATGTTATGCGGAAGGGAGTTATAGCCGGGGGGGGGGGGGAGGAGGACGCTTTAGCCAGGGAGATTTGAATTTCATGGGTGATATTATGTGCAGCACTATCAATGTCAGCAGGGCAGTTAATTTTTGGGATGAGCAGGGAGGTATTTCTAAGGTTAGTTTTAAAATTTTTCCAATCGATAGTGGAAGGGAGGCTGGAGACAGGGAGAAGGGAGTTTAGCTGGAGGGTAAGGAGGATGGGGAGGTGGTCAGAACTAAATTCATTAAGCGTTTCAATAGTATAAGGCAAATGTATATTTTTAAGAAGTCCAAGATCAATGGTGGAGGGGTAGGGGGAGTGGGAGTAGTGGGTGGGTAAAGCAGGGACAGCAAGATGGATTCCACTGGCAGAGGTGAAGTTTTGCAGAGCAGTTCCGTACGTATTTCTCCATCGACAGTTCCAGAGAGGGCTGTGCGCATTGAAATCGCCTAACAGGATGGCCCGATGTTACTGATACTTTTATTAATGTTACTGATACTTTGGAGGTCCGGGGTTATGTCATTACTACTGGCAGGTTTAATATAGATAGATCCAACGATGATGGGGGGGTAGTTAGGGAGAGAGAGCTGTATCATTTTATTTTCAATTATTGTTGTGCTAACGGGATTTAATTCATGATGAGGGATATTACGTTTAATGTAGACTGAGACGCCACCTGCATGGGAGGACCGAGGATTAGATGGGTTATTTCGAAGAGCAGTATAATTAAAGTAATTTGCAATTTTGAGGGGGGGGGGCGGGGGCCAGGTCTTATCTCTTGGATCAGTATGATATCAATGCTGTTATTCTGTGCAAAGCTACGCAGTTCTGTGATTTTGCCGCGGAGCCCATTGGCATTCCACGACAATATTTTTAAATGATCAAAGGTTTTACTCGCCATGGCGGGGGGGGGGGGGGACTGTACTAAAAACCTCACCGAGGGCTGATATGATATTTAATAGTTTATCCAGTGGGTTGATTGGTTTGTTAATGGTTTCTTTTATTTGATTAATGAAATTTTTGATTTTATTAAAATTTATATCAAGGTCAGTAAACATCTTTTTAATTTCCTGTATGATCTGAATTATATCTTTAATTTGAGAAGTGGAGGATGATTCATTATTAGTAGGTTCGTTCAAGTTTTCAGTAGTGGTGGGGGGGGGGGAGCAGGGGAGATGTAAGAATGTACTGCAATTTGCTGAAGGGTTTGTTTTCTAGCATTGGCTACTATTTGATTTCTGGGGATAAGTTTGGAGGAGGGGGGAGGGGGAGCTGAGCTGCTTTGTTTGGCCGTTTGGTCTGCCGCGATTTCTGCAAAAGTTTTGTTTTCAGTCTGATTTACAGGGATGGGAGTTGGGCTGATTTTTGCATTTATAGATTCTTGAGGTTTAGTTTGTTCAGGTACAGAAGTTTGTAGGCGGGGGAAATTTGAGGACTGCAGATTAGGAGGGCTGCTTCTGGGGGGGGGGGACAGGCAAGTTTACAGCATTTAGCATTTGATTTTTATTTTGGGGGTTTGCGGGGCAAAGTCTGAAGTTAGCAGGGTGGGGACCCTTACAGTTTGCACATTGTGCAGGGGTATCTCTTGACTTAGTGCATTCCCTTGTGTGGTGCCCAAGTCCGCATCTAAGACATCTAGGAGGTAATCTACAGCATTCGCTAGAATGTCCGAACCGCTGGCAGCGGTAACACATTTTGATTCCTCTTGAATCAAAGTTCGTTACTCGTATGGTCATGTCAAGCATAGAGGTGACGTTTCTTATATCTTCCCAGCCATTAGTAGGGTTGAGATAAACAAGGAAAATGGGTAACGGAGCTTGATTTTTTAAGTCCCTCAATTGTGAGATTCTGTGTACACTATATCCCAATAGGGAGAGTTCTCCCTTGATTTCCTCTATATCCGAGTTTGCGGGCAGTCCTTTTAGAAGAATTTTAATAGGCCTTTCCGCCTTGATGTTTATTGAGTGAAACTCAAGCTTTTGCTCAACAAGAAATCTTTGTACTAGTCTAAAATCATCTAAGTTTTGGGGGAGAATTTTAATGAGATCTCCAGCAAGCTGGGCTTTGACATTAGTAGAGGTTTTTGAGTTGATTGCTTTAATTAGCTCTCGCCAGTTGTGGGGACAGTTTACATAAAAGGGTTCGGGTTTATAGGCGTTAAATTCGGGGTGTTCTAAGTTATTATTACTATTGTTATTAGTTTGAGAATCAATATTATTAGTTATTTCACTTTCCTGGGGGGGGGGGAGGGGGAGGTGTCCATATCAGACGAAGAAAAAGGGTTCCTTGCAGTCTCGATACCATTAAGGGGCTGGACATTGACCATGGGGCAATGCCTCTTCGGAAACCTAAAGCCTTCCGAGTCTACTTGTGCAGTTAGCATTTCATTTCTAGAATTAATTTTACATTTATTGTTTATATTAAGATTACTTTTACCTTTAGATTTAATTGGATCATTACTATTATCTTTAATTATATTCTGAGAAGATTGAATTATTAAGTCATTTGAAGTACTAGTTTCATTATTATTATTAGGATTAATTACATTTAAGTTAGCTGACTCAGCAGAGTTTACAGTATTTACATTAAGATTATCTTTAGCCACGCACGTGGTTAGGCCAGTGCGTGCAATGTAAGCATCTATTTCAGTTTTAAAAGGGGTATTACTATCATAAGAATCAGTTAGCTCAAAATGATTAGATAAAGTGTAACACATACCCATGAATTCATCTTGAGTGAGGGTGGAGAGGCCATCAGAGATCTTGTGGAACTCGTGGAGGAGGAAGTCACCGATGAGTCTGAAGGTGGTCATGGAAGATAGGACGCCAAGTTCATTATCAGATGGGAGAGTTAAAGTCCTGAATTTGTCAATAATAATGCTAATGTCCGGTGGTACACCCTTTATGGCAGTCTGTGAAGAAGGCATGGACGCCATGTCCAAGCAGTGAGAGTCGATGTAACGAGATGCAAGATGCACGTTGAGAGAGCACGCTGTAAGCGTTCCACGAGGTAGACAAACCAGTTCGTGAAAGTGATGCCAAGGTCGAGGGATGTTGTTTACGTGCAGGAGTTCCTAGCCCGAGGGCTTTTGAGTAAATTGTAAATTTTTTAAAGTATCACTTATATAGGTAGCGCGTACTTAAGATATTTCTGTCATTCGTTAAGAGTTAACAATACTAGGATAGTACGTATCTTAAAAGCAGCCAACCCCACTGGTTGAAAAAACCGATTATTGTAGAAACATTTTGACTATTCGCTGAAGGATAACAAAGCTATGTATCTCTAAAACGCCGAATCGCATGCGAGCAATTCTAGAAACAGTCCTAGCTGTTTTGTGAGGAAAGAAAGCAATTCAATTTAATAATGGTGTCAGCATTTTAACAAAGTGAATGTAACACTATAGGATCGCTAGCGCTTTGAGGTAGCGCAGGTGTATTTATCAATAATCAGGCGGAAATAGCATGGAAAGACTATCAACACTCCCTAATGTCGGTATTCCTTTAATTGGGGATTAATATACCCTCGAGGATTTGCATGTATGTAGCTTGTATGTGAATGAGCAATTTCTAAATAATAGGCTATCGCCAACTTAAACGCATTTACTTTAGGCTTATATATTGTGAGTAAAAAGACAAATTTTACAAATCTCCCTAGGTTCTTACCTGGACCGCATAAACCCATCAAACGTCACTTATACAATGGCTTATAAGTGTTAGAATTATTGTTAAACATCCTCAATTGAATGATAGGAAAGCGGCTTAACACCTGATTTTCCCCATGTGTGTTATTCCCACAACTTGAGAATACTCCTGCACCCCTGGCATAACTTATCATTTCAATACCTGAGGGGGACATACCTAGTTGTGGGGAGAACTAGATGTTTACTTGATAAATTGAAGAAGTCACGTTTCATGTCTATTCCTGGCACTTTCTATATAAGGAGTGTCTCTATGTTCAATGCGGAGTATACTTTATGAATAAAATTACAGTAAAATATTGTATGCAGTGCTAAATTGAATAATACTGAGCTTAATAAATCCTGGACGGGGGTGTAAAAGGGGGGAAAATGAGAAAAGGTGGGGGTAAAAATTTTGGAGAAACTTTTTTTCGGGTGGCAACGATGTCGTAGTCTTGTACGAGGGGTTGAGGGGGAAATAAATTTTTGGAATGAGATTTTTTCTAAGTACGGAAAAAACTTTTTTGGGGGTGGCAACACCATCGGAGGCGGTATGGAACCATCACCTCCTAGCGACGAAAATTGGAACTATCGGGGATGGAACTTAGAAATATTTTTTGTTTGGGTTGCCATAGCAATACCTGTAGGGGAGAAACTTTTTCATGGTGGCAACACCATCGGAGGCGGTATGGAATCATCAGCACCCCCTAGCGGGGGTAAGCGGAACTATTGAGGATGGAACTTAGAAATCTTTTTTTTTTGTTTGGGTTGCCATAGCAATACCTGTAGGGGAGAAACTTTTTCATGGTGGCAACACCATCGGAGGCGGTATGGAACCATCACCGCCTCCTAGCGACGAAAATTGGAACTATCGGGGATGGAACTTAGAAATATTTTTTTGTTTGGGTTGCCATAGCAACACCTGTAGGAAAGAAACTTTTTTGGGGGTAGCAACACCTAGGGAGGCGGTATGGAACTATCAGCGCCCCCTAGCGGCAAAAAGTGGAATTAAAATTGGGATTTTTCTATCCTAATGGGATTTTTTTCTTTTTTTAAAATGAAGTAATTAAGTACGAAATATTCGTATTTTTTTTCTTTTTTCTAAATGAATTAAAGGCGTTAATGAGGATAATTAAATAAAGTTATTAAGTATATCAAGGTCTATGTTATTGCGTGCTAGGAGCGTGTCAAGAACATGCTAAGGTTCTTACACTATCCCTCTCCTATATGGCGGTTACGAATGCATAACTGTAAGAATTTTACTTTTTACTAACAAAATTTCGTAAATGCAAGTTTTTTTCTTATATTTTTTCGCAAATGTAAGTTTTTTTACTTTTCAAAAACCGCACTTGTGCTATTTTCTCTATGGAAATTAACATAGGTTTTCGCACTTGTGCTATTTTTTAACGTTTTTTCACAAAAACATACTTTTTACTAACAAAATTTCGTAAATGCAAGTTTTTTTTTATATTTTTTCGCAAATGTAAGTTTTTTACTTTTCAAAAACCACACTTGTGCTGTTTCTCTATGGAAATTAACATAGGTTTTCGCACTTGTGCTATTTTTTAACGTTTTTTCACAAAAACATACTTTTTACTAACAAAATTTCGTAAATGCAAGTTTTATTTTTATATTTTTTCGCAAATGTAAGTTTTTTACTTTTCAAAAACCGCACTTGTGCTGTTTTCTCTATGGAAATTAACATTGGTTTTCGCACTTGTGCTATTTTTTAACGTTTTTTCACAAAAACATACTTTTTAATAACAAAATTTCGTAAATGCAAGTTTTTTTTTATATTTTTTCGCAAATGTAAGTTTTTTACTTTTCAAAAACCACACTTGTGCTGTTTTCTCTATGGAAATTAACATAGGTTTTCGCACTTGTGCTATTTTTTAACGTTTTTTCACAAAAACATACTTTTTACTAACAAAATTTCGTAAATGCAAGTTTTTTTCTTATATTTTTTCGCAAATGTAAGTTTTTTACTTTTCAAAAACCACACTTGTGCCGTTTTCTCTATGGGAATTAACATAGGTTTTCACACTTGTGCTATTTTTTAACGTTTTTTCACAAAAACATACTTTTTACTTGTAAAAAACTAACAAAAACGCGTTTTTAAAGTAGCAGAATCGCGTGAATTGGTGTTTTAAAGTAGCAGAATCGCGTGAATTGGTGTTTTAAAGTAGCAGAATCGCATGAATTGGTGTTTTAAAGTTGCAGAATCGCGTGAATTGGTGTTTTAAAGTAGCAGAATCGCATGAATTGGGTGTATGGAAGGGGGAGTGTTTCCCCAACCATTTCGATCTTGGAGTTTAAATTAATATGCGTGTTATTTTATACATGCGTTATTTCTTTAAACCAACATAGTTTAATACGTGTACCATTTTACAAGTGTACTACTCCCATAGGGGTATCTTTCAATCTTTACCTTTTCTGAGGCGCCTTGTTTTAAAATGAAGCCACAGAGAAAGAATCATCTGAATAAAACTTCTAAAACTTCTTAGCGATGCGTGCGTTGAAAGAGTGTTCAGAATATTGGGTTTCTTACACTAATGCTGAAAAGCCCGTACAGGTAATCTCTTAGAAAACCGCAGAGTCCATTAAATCACGATGACAAATCTACCCCTCCCCACCTCGCGTGAATGTGGATAGTTACATCGTATGGTCAGTGCGGGAAAGATGGGGTACTGCTATAAAGGGGGGGGGGGGGTACTGCTGCACAGTTTAAACACAGTTAAACAGTTAAAAAAACAGAGTTTTTTATAACAGAGCGTGGTCCTGTATCTGGATATAACTTGAGGCTATATGTTGACTTGGGTTGGGTCGACTGTTTAGAACTGCTCTCGCTGCTATTGTTAACATCTGTGGTGGCGGACAGTTTTTTACGGGCTCATAGAATGTTTGTGTTGGACCATCGCGAAATGCTATTCTCTGCTGGGAGAGGCTCTTTTAAAGAAGTTCTTATGCATTGCTTGCTAATACCTGAAAAAGAAATTCTTATGTTTCTACATTTCCGTTTAAATGCATTTTTTACCAAGTGCTTATTTCCATTTAAATTCTTATGCGTATGTATTTCCTAATAATACCTGAAAAAGAAACTCCTGGATAGCTGAAACAAAGATGTATACCATGCGTTTTGCATTTCCACTTAAATGTCTTGATGCTACCTGAAATATCTGAAAGGGGTGTATCTGTAGTTTCCATGAAAAAGGCATGGTATACATCTTTGTTTCAGCTATCCAGCTATTTTCTTTTTCAGGTATTATTAGGAAATGCATACGCATAAGAATTTAAATGGAAATAAGCACTTGGTAAAAAATGCATTTAAACGGAAATGTAGAAACATAAGAATTTCTTTTTCAGGTATTAGCAAGCAATGCATAAGAACTTCTTTAAAAGAGCCTCTCCCAGCAGAGAATAGCATTTCGCGATGGTCTAACACAAACATTCTATGAGCCCGTAAAAAACTGTCCCCCACCACAGATGTTAACAATAGCAGCGAGAGCAGTTCTAAACAGTCGACCCAACCCAAGTCAACATGTTATATCCAGATACAGGACCACGCTCTGTTAGCAGTACCCCATCTTTCCCGCACTGACCATACGATGTAACTATACACATTCACGCGAGGTGGGGAGGGGTAGATTTGTCATCGTGATTTAATGGACTCTGCGGTTTTCTAAGAGATTACCTGTACGGGCTTTTCAGCATTAGTGTAAGAAACCCAATATTCTGAACACTCTTTCTACACACGTATCGCTAAGAAGTTTTAGAAGTTTTATTCAGATGATTCTTTCTCTGTGGCTTCATTTTAAAACAAGGCGCCTCAGAACAGGTTAAGATTGAAAGATACCCCTATGGGAGTAGTACACTTGTAAAATGGTACACGTATTAAACTATGTTGGTTTAAAGAAATAACGCATGTATAAAATAACACGCATATTAATTTAAACTCCAAGATCGAAATGGTTGGGGAAACACTCCCCCTTCCATACACCCAATTCATGCGATTCTGCTACTTTAAAACACCAATTCACGCGATTCTGCTACTTTAAAACACCAATTCATGCGATTCTGCTACTTTAAAACACTAATTCACGCGATTCTGCTACTTTAAAACACCAATTCACGCGATTCTGCTACTTTAAAAACGCGTTTTTGTTAGTTTTTTACAAGTAAAAAGTATGTTTTTGTGAAAAAACGTTAAAAAATAGCACAAGTGTGAAAACCTATGTTAATTCCCATTGAGAAAACGGCACAAGTGTGGTTTTTGAAAAGTAAAAAACTTACATTTGCGAAAAAATATAAGAAAAAAACTTGCATTTACGAAATTTTGTTAGTAAAAAGTATGTTTTTGTGAAAAAACGTTAAAAAATAGCACAAGTGCGAAAACCTATGTTAATTTCCATAGAGAAAACAGCACAAGTGTGGTTTTTGAAAAGTAAAAAACTTACATTTGCGAAAAAATATAAAAAAAAACTTGCATTTACGAAATTTTGTTAGTAAAAAGTATATTTTTGTGAAAAAACGTTAAAAAATAGCACAAGTGCGAAAACCTATGTTAATTTCCATAGAGAAAACAACACAAGTGCGGTTTTTGAAAAGTAAAAAACTTACATTTGCGAAAAAATATAAAAAAAAAACTTGCATTTACGAAATTTTGTTAGTAAAAAGTATGTTTTTGTGAAAAAACGTTAAAAAATAGCACAAGTGCGGTTTTTGAAAAGTAAAAAACTTACATTTGCGAAAAAATATAAGAAAAAAACTTGCATTTACGAAATTTTGTTAGTAAAAAGTAAAATTCTTACAGTTATGTATTCGTAACCGCCATATAGGAGAGGGATAGTGTAAGAACCTTAGCATGTTCTTGACACGCTCCTAGCACGCTATAACATAGACCTTGATATACTTAATTACTTTATTTAATTATCCTCATTAACGCCTTTAATTCATTTAGAAAAAAGAAAAAGAATACGAATATTTCGTACTTAATTACTTCATTTTAAAAAAAGAAAAAAATCCCATTAGGATAGAAAAATCCCAATTTTAATTCCACTTTCTGCCGCTAGGGGCGCTGATAGTTCCATACCGCCTCCCTAGGTGTTGCCACTCCCAAAAAAGTTTCTTTCCTGCAGGTGTTGCTATGGCAACCCAAACAAAAAAATATTTCTAAGTTCCATCCCCGATAGTTCCAATTTTCGTCGCTAGGAGGCGGTGATGGTTCCATACCGCCTCCGATGGTGTTGCCACCATGAAAAAGTTTCTCCCCTACAGGTATTGCTATGGCAACCCAAACAAAAAAAAATATTTCTAAGTTCCATCCTCAATAGTTCCGCTTACCCCCGCTAGGGGGTGCTGATGGTTCCATACCGCCTCCGATGGTGTTGCCACCATGAAAAAGTTTCTCCCCTACAGGTATTGCTATGGCAACCCAAACAAAAAAATATATCTAAGTTCCATCCCCGATAGTTCCAATTTTCGTCGCTAGGAGGCGGTGATGGTTCCATACCGCCTCCGATGGTGTTGCCACCCCCAAAAAAGTTTTTTCCGTACTTAGAAAAAATCTCATTCCAAAAATTTATTTCCCCCTCAACCCCTCGTACAAGACTACGACATCGTTGCCACTCGAAAAAAAGTTTCTCCAAAATTTTTACCCCCACCTTTTTTCATTTTCCCCCCTTTTACACCCCCGTCCAGGATTACAGAATTCAAGATGGCGGCCATACCGCATACCGCATACCGCACATACCGCCTCTGTTGCAGAACGCCCCTTCCTTATCTACTGACGGCCCCTTATGCAAATTTTACGCACATTAATTTGTAGAGGATGTTATTCCTAATCGAATGGTATCATTCAATTTTCTCTACGATGAACGATGCTCGATTAACAGAGGGTGGGGCGTTTTTTTTCCCGCGGCTGTGCATATTATTCGGTTATATACTGCTTTATACAGCGCCTTTTTTATAAAAATTAGTTAATTTGTAACCAGGACTGCTCAAAACGTCTGGATCCATCAAAATCCGGGAATCTGGCAATTTCCCTTTATATATACTATGTTCTGTCGGGAAAGTAAAATATCTGATGTAGGCAGCACATGACTTTCACTACAGACTCAAATTCATTTTCTCTTTATTTATTTAATAATTCATTAAATTGAGTTTAATTGAACAAAATAATTTGTACTTTTAATTCAATTTTTGGTTTTATTTAGCAACTGGACATTTTTTCAAAGGCGGCGTAATAAAAATACGATAAAACCAAAATATCTCGAGAACGGTTAGTCCTAAAGTAATGGGGGTTGGTCTTATTCTTTTTGTCGTCAAAAATTCATATAAAACGATCATTTAATTGATATATTTGAGCATATGTATTGTTTTATTTTAGATTTTGGCGGGCCATTTCGTAAAAAAAATGGTCTTCTTCTCCGACTCGTACCAAAATCTAATCAGCAACAGGATATCCCACAAGTGACTTACTTATCTACCAAATTTTGTGAAATTTGGTCAATTAGTTTTTTTTAACTTGAGTGGATACGTGAGATTTGTGCGAATTATTTCGCAAAAAAAGGCGGGTTCTTTTATTCCGAATCGCACCCAAATCTAATCAGCACCAGGGTCACACACAAGTGACTTACGTATAAAATTTTATGAAATTTGGTCCATTAGTTTTCGAGTCAGAGTGGATACATACATTGTAGAAACAGACACACACACAGAGACTTCAAGCTAAAAATAGTTTTTTCGTGTTCTAAAGATCCCAAAACGTGTAGATCCGTCGAAAACTCGAGTTCCGATTTTCGCACGAATCCAATATTTGTTGTTGCAAATCCCCATGGTGCAGGGAAGCCTACACCTAGTCTAAAGACCCCTGGTCCATGGCGAAGGGTAGTATGCAGCTTCACTTTGAACGAGGCTCCACTAGGGCAGAAGACTGACTTAATCTCAACACCCATGCCCGCAGGTGGGACTCGAACCCACAACCCGGCAACCGAGCGATCACAAGGAAACGCCTGCCTCCTGACCGCTCGACCACTGAGTCGGCATTCCAATATTTCCCCTATACATTACCATGTATTGCAGGGAAAGTAAAAATGAAAAAGTAAAACATTCCTTGTATTGACTCTGTTGTTTTTCTCTAGCTGTGAATGCGGCTTGTAGTCGGAAGGCGTTGCTGGCAGTCGTCGTTCTTCGTGATCCGTTCCATGGTATTTTGTACGCCCGAGGTTACCCCATAGAATGCAGCATTATCGGAGAAGGATCCAGAGAGGTGAAACTTTCCTTCCCAGTCGACAAGTGTGGAACCAAGATAATTGAAAAGCCAGTAAGTTATAACACAGTAAATGACAATAAATGAAACTGTTGCTGCTTATGAGAATACTGCTTTCTAGTACTTCCTTAAAGAAAACAGGTATAAGAAAATTAGGTGACTACAATTCGGGGGATGTTATTTGTCCTCTACTTCAGGTAAGAACAGTTGCTCTTAAGGGTGCGCGGCAGTAAATCTTCTGCCCTATCCGCGCTTTGTCAAATTTCGCAGATCACGTTTTTCGTCGAAATTCTGCTCAAACAGTTGCGAAATATTTTCTGAAAGATAAAATGCAATGCTTAAATTATATTAAAACTAAATTTAATACTCAATAAAATATAAAATATATTTTTTATTTTTAATCAAAATATTTTTGTTGCTGTCATCTGTTGTAATTTAATTCATACCGACTATTTTTATTTTTTAATGAACATTTTTAAATATCTATTCCTTCTAATACTGTAATAAATACACCAACAGATCATATATCATAATGCCACAATCATGGAAAGGTAATTGAACTTGGACTTGAAGACAAAGCTGCAGTCTTCAGTAATGTACGTTCAGATCCCCTTATCAAATTCATAGAGTGAGAAATTACCTTACCGTGATTGTGGCATTATTATATATGATCTGTTGTTGTATTTAATACTGTATTAGAAGGAATAGATATTTAAAAATATTCATTAAAAATAAAAATAGTCGGTATGAATTAAATTACCACAACAGGTAGCAGCACCAAAAATATTTTGGATTAAAATAAAAAATATATTTTTTATTTTATTGAGTATTAAATTTAGTTTTAATATAATCTAAGCATTGCATTTTATTTTTCAGCAAATATTTCGCAAGTGTTTCAGCAGAATTTCGGCGAAAAACGTGATCTGCGAAAGGTAACAAAGCGCGGATAGGGCAGAAGATTTACTGACGCTCACCCTTAACAAACGATAAGATACAAATGCCAAAAGTTGTATCTTAGGCAGAGGCGGTCAGAAACAGCATTCTCTTAAAAACGCTGAGATACAACTGAAAAAAGCGGTATCTTAGGTAGTAGCCAGTCAGAAACAGTGTGCTCTTAATAAACGCTAAGATACAACTGCAAAAAGTTGTATCTCAGGCAATAAGCAGTCAGAAACAGTATGCTCTTAACATACGCTAAGGTACAACTGATAAAAAGTTGTATTTTAGGCAGTATTCGGTTAGAAACAGTGTGCTCTTAACAAACGCTAAGATACAACTGCAAAAAGTTGCATCTTAGGCAGTAAGCAGCCAGAATCGAATCAGTATGCTCTTAACGCTAAGGTACAACTGCAAAATGTTATATCTTAGGCAATACGCAGTTAGAAATATTGTGCTCTTAACAAATGCCAAGATACAACAGCAAAAAGTTGTATCTCAGGCCTTTGTATCTTAGCGTCTGTTAAGAACACACTGTTTTTGGCTTGAGAAATAGGGCCCATAATCCCCTCGAAACAATTATTGTCAGTTTATTTGCTTATGCCTCTTTTCTTTAAGGAACGTTGAAGGAATTTGCAAATACATCTTACTAACTAGAGATCTATTACAAACAAACATAGGCACCTTTTCTAAATTCTATTTAAAATTGTTCATATATTAAACATTTTGAAGCTGTTATCAAAAATGGATGTTGTGATAAAAAATGTAAGCGATATAAAAATATATGTCTTTTTGTCGAAGTTTTTAATGCTTTATCGGCCCTTTGTTATAAAATCTTGGAGTCGTCATTAGAATAAGCGATATAAGGATAAGATAGCATTTTTTTTTCAAACATTTTAATGCTTTATTGATCCTCTGTTGTAACATCTTGGAGTCGCCATTAAAATAAGCGATATAAGGATAGATAGCTCTTTTTCAAAGTTTTTAATGCTTTATTGGCACCTTGTTGAAGACCCAGATCGTCCGACTTGTCAGCAAGGACATGAGCATCTATTTGGACGGCCGGCTTGGCACCTTGTTGTAAAATCTCGGAGTCGCCATGAAAATAAGTGGCGGGTTAAACATATGGAGCTTGTTATATGATCTTGTGAAATTTCAAGAACCTTTATAGCTAGAGAGTTTCACGGGGTAACCAATGGTCCGTGAACCATAGGTTCGAAACTTCTATAATAGAACGTTTTCTAGCATACAATACTGTTCATATATTTCTGTGATTTTACAGGACGGAACTATGCAGTTTGACGTCTACATGTACTTGCAATACGAACGACATGTGCAGCAGTCGTCCGATGAGATCATTCAAGTGCAGTGCGTGCCACAAGATGTCGTTGTCAGCAGTAGAGTGGTTCCTGCAAAGCCTGGACAAGGAGAAATTAGTTTAGCATCGCATCCATTTAGCACAACAACCACCAGCACCACTCAGGTTCACTTTTATTATATATTTATTCTCCCCAAGACATGATAATATTGGAAATGTTGCGAATAAAAATTTACCTCTATTATATTCTATATAATAGCCCTAATAAATTAAATCCTAAAATTAAATTACTTCCCCAAATAATAGAAATATGTAATAATAGTTCATATTTACAAGTCAGGTGAGATGCCACAATGCCAGCAAATTACAGACCAATAAGTTTCCTCTCAACATTTAGTAAAATTACTGAGAGAATTATCCTCAATAGATTAAATTGAAGCTCCTATATATATATATACGAGCTGACTCGTCAGGCATGTTGAAGCCTACTGCAACTTGAAGCGTACTCCACTAGCATTAGTTCTGTTTATATTTTAACTTTAGGAAATGTTATTAAAATAATTATGGGTGGGTGTTCTGCACCGAACTGCTCTAAACATTCTAGAAAATGTGTTAGACTATTCCACTTTCCTAGAAACGAAGAAAGAAGACAAAAAATGGATTTTAAATATGTTGCAAGGCCATTGGATACTCGATATAAAGACGTTTGGATGATGTAAGATCTACAATATTGGAATTGAAACTTATTTTTGTGTACAAAATATTTATTATAAACTTCAATTTTATAATCTGTGTAACTGAATCACAGTAGATTAATAACTTTTGGTTATTATAGTCAAATTTTATAGAACACGTGGTTATATATAAGATATTAAAAATTTACTCATGTAACACCCATGTCCTTCTAGTTTTGTAAATGTTATTACATTTTAAAGTAAAATGGATCACAAAATTATTGAATCGACTTCGACAAATGGAAATCTTTCCATATAGTAATTACGTAAACATAAGCTAAAAAGGTAAATAAATTGACATAGATGTGTCAAGAAGCTAATTACGGTTCAAATGTGATATTTTTGAAACATTGATAGAACTTATGCCGTAATGATACAAAAACAGCATTGATATTCTTATCGCCAAGTCGATGACTGACGCCAAATATTTAATGTAAACATTGTTTCTCTGTCTTTCTACTTTAGTCGTTTTCCCCAATATTGTCTTAAAGTACTTCAACTCTTTTGAACTAGACATAGAAAATATATCGGTTATAATACAGATATATATAATTAACTAATATTACTGAAATTTTAAATGTTATATTTGGAGTACGTGTTAAATCGCCAAATATGGTAACCCGTGTAATTGCAACAATCGTATTGGACTTCAATATGACTGATAAGTCAGCCTGTTTATTTAGGAGCTCTAACAGAGAACATGACGTCATTATCCGGGAACAGTTTTGATTCAGGTCCCAGCATTCTATTGTGCACATCAGTTACCGAGGGTGGTTGAGTATATATATCTTTCGAACTTTAAGAGAAGACACCCCTCCCACAGTCTCTCAGTTAAAAAACTCTCAGTTTTTTTAAATATTCAAAAACACGTGGCTTGATTAACAAATTAATTTCACTTGAAGTCGCTAATGTAATTGTCAAACTTTTATTTCATACTTAAATGGTAGGCACTTTCAAGTCAGATAGGCACTTTCAAGTCATTAACGTTTCAGAAGACGAAATTACACTCAAATTGATAAAATGGAGTGTTCCAAAAGACTCTATACTTGGCTGCACATTTTTCAGCATACACTTAAAGGACATTTCCAGGATACAAAACACTAAACTGGCCCTCTATGCGCATGATGTGGCAGTACAAATCTCTCCATAAAATAAATGGCTCTCAGTAATACACGTACAGTTACGAGATCTGGTTCACCAACTGGTGAGTAAAGATAAATCCCATCAAGACCCGTACTTTCCATTTAAGACAAACTTCTACCTTCTATAACCAGAATTTGAGTTATAAATCCCTCGATTGACTGACACACGCACAAAATTGGACTCGTCTTAAAAGTGTATTTATACTAAATATCTATATTGCCTTTTAATTCTTTAAAGTCTATACTTGTATTTTAGGCACCTCACTTAGCTTTCGACAGCTGGATGGATATTCTTCGCGGCAAGATGCCGACAGCTGTTCCCATCACGGAATATGTCAACGTTGGAGAAGAAGTTACGATGCTGGTGAAGATCAGGCATGTTGGTGAGCAGATTTATATCACTCCATTTCCACCTAAATACAACAGAACCTCAATATAGTAAACTTTCGATAATATGGCCTGTTCAGGACTTTAACGGTGACGGTTTACCAAATTCGCCGGATTATCGGATGTCAAAGTAAAAAATAATTTAAAACGAAATAATAAACAATAAATGTATTTGCTTAAAACGTACACAAACTAAATTACATTGTACAGTGTGCGAAAAAACATTTAACGTAATTCAAAAATTATAAGGTAAGTTTTAATGAACAGAAATCTGTATGGTGGTGCCCGTTAACGAGCATTTCCGAATACAGCCGAATGGACCCCATGCCGTTAGAGAGGCGTGCCGAACCAATGGATACTGGATTAACGGAAGTTTACCGGAAAATGTACCGGAAATGTGGCTGTTGAAATGCGATCTACGAAGGGAATGTGTTTCTTGTAAAATTGCTACCTAAGATACGTAAAATAGCTACTAAAGCATGTATATTTTATTGTAGAAAACTTTTCGAAAAGATAGAATATTAATGTTTATATACTTAAAAATTTATTAATTAAAATAATGCTTTTCATTTTTTGAAATTTGTATATTATAGTATTTCGCCAGATAATTTACTTTGGCATAGCTCAATTTAAATAATTATTGAATCTGAACAAAGATCTTACTGCTTAGTTATTGATCTATGAAATGTTTTCTATTTTCATTTTAGTTCTTTAATTAAATAATTTAGCTTTCTAACTTATTTTTGTGATTTCTAACTTAACTATTGTTTTTTTAACAATTATTTTTTAATTATTTATTACTAGCCGCCTTTGGCGACCAGCCTGTTCGCTACCCTTGAAAATTCTGACCGTGGCAAATTGTAACCGTGGCACACTCGCTGGCGCGACCTTACCAGAAGGTGTAAGGTAACTGTTTGGACGGCCAGGAAGTGCCACCCAATTTAGACCGGAACTCAGTGGGGAAGACATCCACAGGGACCGTACCCTCCTTCCCCTACCACCAACCTTTCGGAAGGACTTACGATCCCACATGTTTAACGTGATCGTACTCCGCGTGAACGCGGCTGCAGTTTTGGCAGTGGCGGGAATCGAACCCGGGCCTACCCAGTGAAATTCCCGCGCGCTAACCACTGGTGTACTTCGCCCTCCGCGACATTTTCCATAACTTTCTTTTTATTCACCGAATTTAGACCGGAACCCAGTGGGAGAGGCACCCACGGAGACCGTACCCTCCTTCCCCAACCACCAACCTCTCGAAAGGACTTACAGACACACATGTTTATTCCACGTGATCGTACTCCGCGTGAACACGGCGGCAATTTTGGAAATCGAACCCGAGCCTACCGCGTGCAATTCCCGCGCGCTAACCACTGGGCTACTTCGCCCTCCGCGACAATCTCCATAACTTTCTTTTTATTCACCCAATTTAGGCCGTACCCTCCTTCCCCTACCACCAACCTCTCAGAAGGACTCACGAACCCACATGTTTAACGTGATCGTACTCTGCGTGAACGTGGCGTAAGTTTTGGCAGTGGCGGGAATCGAACCCGGACCTACTGAGTGCAATTCCCGCGCGCTAACCATTGGGCTGCCGCGCTCTCGCGACAATCTCCATAACTTTCTATATATTCATCCAATTTAGACGTGAACCCAGTGGGGGAGAGATCCACAGGGGCCGTATCCTCCTTCCCTTACCACCAACCTCTCGGAAGAACTTACGGACCCACATATTTAACGTGATCGTATTCCACGTAAACACGGCGGCAGTTTTGGCAGTGGCGGGTATCGAACCCGGGCCTACCGCTAACTTCCCGCGCGCTAATTTGCAATTTAAAATGACCATATGCTTAATTCCATCATCCTCATTCCATTGTTTCATTGTTCCATCATTTAAAATATCCATAAAATTAAAATATCCATTTAAAATATCCAAAAGTTAAAATATACATTTAAAAAATCCATATCGTCCCATCATTTAAAATATAAATATAATAATTTATATAGAGCAAAGGAGCTCTATTCAGAACCGTGACGTCACCTCCACCTTGACGTCCCCACCACCACCTTCCCTCCTTCAGCGGGGGAGAAACGAAGCGGCACGCCGAGAAATTGAAATTCGGAAACTTTTAAAATCCCGATCCTGTGGGCAATACGGAATATTTCTTGACCAGATTGGACTTGTAAGAATGCCAGATGTTTGACCTTTCTAAAAATGTAAATTATTAGTCGAAATTCTGAGTACTTTTTACTATGCGAGAATTTAAAAACCAAAAATCGTTTTTTTGAGTCAAAAGTGATTTTTGTTTTAAAATCATAAAAAAATATTAGAATTTGTCCCTGAGATTTGAAATTGATATATTTTTACTCGAAATTCTCTGCTCTTTCCGATGGTGTGATTTGTTTTTTTCTACGATGTCCGGATCGTGGAGAAAAAAGAGCAAAAAGGTCAAAAAACGGTCGAAATCGCATAAAACATTAAATAACAAAAAAAATAATTAAAATTTTAAAAATCGGTTTTCACGTGTCCCCTTCTCACCCCCCAGGGTCTCCGATTGCAAAATTTCGTAGCTCTCCGACGCGCGGTCGCGAAACGTATAGTGTATAAGACAGACAGACACACAGACACACACACAGACATTGCCTTTTATTATTTAAGACTAGCCGCCTTTGGCGACCAGCCTGTTCGCTACCCTTGAAAATTCTGACCGTGGCAAATTCTAACCGTGGCACACTCGCTGGCGCGACCTACCAGTAAAGTGTAAGGTAACTGTTTGGAGGGCCAGGAAGTGCCACCCAATTTAGACAGGAACTCAGTGGGGGAGGCATCCACAGGGACCGTACCCTCCTTCCCCTACCACCAACCTCTCGGAAGGACTTACGGTCCCGCATGTTTAACGTGATCGTACTCCGCCTGAACACGGCGGCAGTTTTGACAATGGCGGGAATCGAACCCGGACCTACCTAGTGCAAATCCCGCGCGCTAACCACTGGGCTACCGCGCCCTCCGCGACAATCTCCATAACCTTCTTTTTATTCACCCAATTTAGACCGGAACCCAGTAGGGGAGGCATCCACAGGGTCCGTACCCTCCTTCCTCTACCAACAACCTCTCGGAAGGACTTACGGATCCACATGTTTAACGTGATCGTACTCCGCGTGAAAATGGCAGCAGTTTTGGCAGTGGCGGCAATCGAACCCGAGCCTACCGAGTGCAATTCCCGCGCGCCAACCACTGGGCTACCGCGCCCTCCGCGACAATCTCCATAACCTTCTTTTTATTCACCCAATTTAGACCTACAGCGGTGGAAATTTGTCGAGCCATTTTTGTACATTTATAGGATTGGTGGAATTAATATTTTCTACTCCCCTCTATTATGCTCTCTCCACCTGAAAATTTTATGTAACGAGTGGTGGAATCTTGTAAATACCAGCTATGTAAAAATTTTTTTAAGATCTTTAATAAACTCGCAAAACTGCAGCCGTGTTCGCGCGGAGTGCGATCGCGTTGAACGTGTGGGACTGCCCTGTTTCGCTTCCCGCTGCGAGCCGCTTGTGGGGCTCCTCCTCTGGATTGGTGTTGGCCGGATCGTCGGACGGAGACCTTATGAGTTAGCTTCCGCTATCTCTCTTCCCGGCCACACAATTTGTTACCATAAACCCTTGGGTTGGTCGTGTGGTCTGGGCTTTCTACCCAATTTAGACCGGAACGCAGTGGGAAAGTCATCCACAGGGTCCGTACCCTCCTTCCTCTACCACCAACCTCTCGGAAGGACTTACGGACCCACATGTTTAACGTGATCGTACTCCGCGTGAACGCGGCTGCAGTTTTGGCAGTGGCGGGAATCGAACCCGGGCCTACCCAGTGAAATTCCCGCGCGCTAACCACTGGTGTACTTCGCCCTCCGCGACATTTTCCATAACTTTCTTTTTATTCACCGAATTTAGACCGGAACCCAGTGGGAGAGGCACCCACGGAGACCGTACCCTCCTTCCCCAACCACCAACCTCTCGAAAGGACTTACAGACACACATGTTTATTCCACGTGATCGTACTCCGCGTGAACACGGCGGCAATTTTGGAAATCGAACCCGAGCCTACCGCGTGCAATTCCCGATCGCTAACCACTGGGCTACTTCGCCCTCCGCGACAATCTCCATAACTTTCTTTTTATTCACCCAATTTAGGCCGTACCCTCCTTCCCCTACCACCAACCTCTCAGAAGGACTCACGAACCCACATGTTTAACGTGATCGTACTCTGCGTGAACGTGGCGTAAGTTTTGGCAGTGGCGGGAATCGAACCTGGACCTACTGAGTGCAATTCCCGCGCGCTAACCACTGGGCTGCCGCGCTCTCGCGACAATCTCCATAACTTTCTATATATTCATCCAATTTAGACGTGAACCCAGTGGGGGAGAGATCCACAGGGGCCGTATCCTCCTTCCCTTACCACCAACCTCTCGGAAGAACTTACGGACCCACATATTTAACGTGATCGTATTCCACGTAAACACGGCGGCAGTTTTGGCAGTGGCGGGTATCGAACCCGGGCCTACCGCTAACTTCCCGCGCGCTAATTTGCAATTTAAAATGACCATATGCTTAATTCCATCATCCTCATTCCATTGTTTCATTGTTCCATCATTTAAAATATCCATAAAATTAAAATATCCATTTAAAATATCCAAAAGTTAAAATATACATTTAAAAAATCCATATCGTCCCATCATTTAAAATATAAATATAATAATTTATATAGAGCAAAGGAGCTCTATTCAGAACCGTGACGTCACCTCCACCTTGACGTCCCCACCACCACCTTCCCTCCTTCAGCGGGGGAGAAACGAAGCGGCACGCCGAGAAATTGAAATTCGGAAACTTTTAAAATCCCGATCCTGTGGGCAATACGGAATATTTCTTGACCAGATTGGACTTGTAAGAATGCCAGATGTTTGACCTTTCTAAAAATGTAAATTATTAGTCGAAATTCTGAGTACTTTTTACTATGCGAGAATTTAAAAACCAAAAATCGTTTTTTTGAGTCAAAAGTGATTTTTGTTTTAAAATCATAAAAAAATATTAGAATTTGTCCCTGAGATTTGAAATTGATATATTTTTACTCGAAATTCTCTGCTCTTTCCGATGGTGTGATTTGTTTTTTTCTACGATGTCCGGATCGTGGAGAAAAAAGAGCAAAAAGGTCAAAAAACGGTCGAAATCGCATAAAACATTAAATAACAAAAAAAATAATTAAAATTTTAAAAATCGGTTTTCACGTGTCCCCTTCTCACCCCCCAGGGTCTCCGATTGCAAAATTTCGTAGCTCTCCGACGCGCGGTCGCGAAACGTATAGTGTATAAGACAGACAGACACACAGACACACACACAGACATTGCCTTTTATTATTTAAGACTAGCCGCCTTTGGCGACCAGCCTGTTCGCTACCCTTGAAAATTCTGACCGTGGCAAATTCTAACCGTGGCACACTCGCTGGCGCGACCTACCAGTAAAGTGTAAGGTAACTGTTTGGAGGGCCAGGAAGTGCCACCCAATTTAGACAGGAACTCAGTGGAGGAGGCATCCACAGGGACCGTACCCTCCTTCCCCTACCACCAACCTCTCGGAAGGACTTACGGTCCCGCATATTTAACGTGATCGTACTCCGCCTGAACACGGCGGCAGTTTTGACAATGGCGGGAATCGAACCCGGACCTACCTAGTGCAAATCCCGCGCGCTAACCACTAGGCTACCGCGCCCTCCGCGACAATCTCCATAACCTTCTTTTTATTCACCCAATTTAGACCGGAACCCAGTAGGGGAGGCATCCACAGGGTCCGTACCCTCCTTCCTCTACCAACAACCTCTCGGAAGGACTTACGGATCCACATGTTTAACGTGATCGTACTCCGCGTGAAAATGGCAGCAGTTTTGGCAGTGGCGGCAATCGAACCCGAGCCTACCGAGTGCAATTCCCGCGCGCCAACCACTTGGCTACCGCGCCCTCCGCGACAATCTCCATAACCTTCTTTTTATTCACCCAATTTAGACCGGAACGCAGTGGGAAAGTCATCCACAGGGTCCGTACCCTCCTTCCTCTACCACCAACCTCTCGGAAGGACTTACGGACCCACATGTTTAACGTGATCGTACTCCGCGTGAACACGGCAGCAGTTTTGTCAGTGGAGGGAATCGAACCCGGGCCTACCGAGTGAAATTCCCGCACGCTAACCACTGGGCTACCGCGCCCTCCGCGACAATCTCCATAACTTTCTTTTTATTCACCCAATTTTGACCAGGACCCAGTGGTGGAGGCTTCCACAGAGACCGTACCCTCCTTTCCCTGCCACCAACCTCTCGGAAGGAATTATCGACCCATATGTTTAAGGTGATCGTACTCCGCATCAGTGGCGGGAATCGAACCCAGGCCTACCGAGTGCAATTCTCGTGCGCTAACTTCCCGCGCGCTAATTTAAATTTATAATGACCATATGCTAGGCTCTTAATTCCACCATCCTCGTTCCATCGTTCTATCATTTAAAATAGCCATAAAATTAAAATATCCATTTAAAATATCTATAAATTAAAATATCCATAAATTAAAATATCCATTTAAAATCAAAAAATCATCCATATCGTTCCACCAATCCATAAATATAATAATTTCAAATACATCACCACAATTCAAACCACCATAATTCAATCATTTAAATTATTTAAAATATCCATTTAAAATATCATATAAATATAATAATTTCGCCCGATGTATACAACACTTATGCTCGTAATTCATTTAAAACCGAAAGCGCGGTCTCTATGGAGACGGGGAAGAAACTACTGCCGATGGGGGTGAAAATGCCGTTGAAGAACTGAGCCGGTAGCCGACAAATTTAAAATCATGGCGTCTTTAAAATTGCGATCCTGAAGGCAATTTTCATTATTTCTGGACAAAATTAGATTAAGAATGCCAGATCTTTCAGCTTTCTAAAAATGTAAATTATTAGTCGAAATTATGAGTACTTTTCACTATGCGAGAATTTAAAAACCAAAAATCGTTTTTTTGAGCCAAAAGTGACTTTTGTTTTAAAATCTTTATAAAATATTAGAAATCGAAATTGAGAGTTGAAATTGATATATTTTTACTCGAAATTCTCTGCTCTTTCCGATGGTGTGATTTGTTTTTTTCTACGATGTCTGGATCGAGGAGAAAAAAGGGCAAAAAGATCAAAAACCGGTCGAAATCGCATAAAACATTAAATAACAAAAAAAATAATTAAAATTTTAAAAATCGGTTTTCACGTGTCCCCTTCCCACCCTCCCGGGTCTCCGATTGCCAAATTTCGTAGCTCTCCGACGCGCGGTCGCTGAACGTATAGTGTATAAGACAGACAGACGCACAGACAGACAGACACACAGACATTGCCTTTTATTATTTAAGAAGATTATTATTATTATTATTATTTTTATTATTATTATTACAATATATAAGCAAGAGCATTTTTATGCTACTTGTAACAGCAAAAAAAATCTGATGTGGACAGCACATGACTTTCCTTATATAATGCAATGAATTTACTACTTTTACAACAAAAGAAAAATAGGTTATTCTTATAGTACATACTTATATTCTTTACAAGATATTGAATTTTCGTCAATGAGTCGTCATTTTCATTGATTTAGCGTCATTTTTATCTATTTGGCGAGATTTTCGTTAATTTGGCAACATTTTAAAAAGTCGCCAAGTTGGCGACATTCCGACAAATTCGTCGTCAAAACCTCGTCAAGCGTTATGGACGGAGAAATAAGGTATTCTTTTGTAGATAAATGACTATTGGCGTTCAACTACAAAGGTATTACACAAAGTATCTTTTCTCATGAATGGGACGAGCTAGATCCACGAGAATGATGTCACCAAATTTATCGCATGATATTACATATGAAAAGTAAACGTGTTTCTCAACTGTTAATATATTTTTTTTAATTTAGGGGATTTTTTGGTAAATTTATTTGAAAAATGTGCAATATCTCGAGAACGGTTCACTCTAGCGTTCTAAAGTTTATGTCAATCGTTTTCTAAGGAAAAATTACATAAGAAATGTCTATTTGCGTAACTTTATTAAAGGTTTTGATTTTTGACGATTTTTTCAAAATTTCACTCGAAAATTTAGGGGGATTCTGAACATTCGATGGCGTTTAAAAACAATAAGCTTCCTTATATAATGCATTGAATTTACTACTTCTACAATAAAAAAAATCTGATGTGGGCAATACATGACTTTCCTTATATAATGCAATGAATTTACTACTTTTACAGTAAAAAAAATCTGCGTATAAAAACAATAGGCTTCCAGTGTTTACGGATTGTGATTTTTGTACCAAATTTCATTCAAATCGCTCCATTCGTTCGTGAGATAGCGTCTCCACAGACTCACTGACACACACACACACAGACATCACCTCAAAAATGTTTGATTCGTGATCAGGGATGCTTGAAACGTGCTCTCCCGTCGAAAACTCGAATTCGAATTTTCGACCCCGTCACACTACTTTCCTTATACATTATGTATATAAGGAAAATAATAATAGTTTGATTGAAGCAGCATTCAACCTTTTTTTCTACTCGGAAGATTTCAACAGAGTTTATTAATTTGTTCAGGAGATATAAAGATATAAAAACAGAAAACCGTGTTTTTATATAAAGTCCAAGGTAAACATCAAGATAACTGATTTTATGTTTCATTCTTTTCAACTAAAAGTGGATCTAACGGAACAGAAAGGAAACATTTCTTCCTATATACTCTATTGTTAAAAAACATTCATTATTAAAATAAATTTTAAAAGCATTAGAGCAGATAGGGAAATTTTTAGCGTAAAATTAAATGTGAAAAATAGTATATGGTGAAAACATCTGATCGAAACCGCTGTGTTTTAATTTTGGTTTTACGCATTCAAATATTACTATGTTTATGAAATTGGTGTTTGCAAGATCAAAGAAAAATACATAATACCATGTAAGAAAAAAATCTGATGTGGGCAGCACATGACTTTCCTTATATAACGCAATGAATTTACTACTTTTACAATAAAAAAAGATAGATCATTTTTATAGTAGATATTTATATTCTTTCCAAGATATTGAATTTTTGGCAATGAGTCGTCATTTCCATTGATTTAGCGTCATTTTCATCGATTTGGCGAGTTTGTCGTTAATTTAGCAACATTTAAAAAAGTCGCCAAGTTGACGATATTCCACCAAATTCGTTGCCAAAATCTCGCCAAGAGTTATGGACGGAGAAATAACTTATTCTTACAGCAGATAAATGAATATTGGCGTTCAAATACAAAAGTATTACTCAAAGTATCTTTTTCAATGAATGGAACGAGCTAGATCCACGAGAATGATGTCACCCAATTTGTCGTATGGTATTACACATGAAAAGTGAACATGTTTCTCAATAGGAAATATTTTTTTTTATTTTATATGGCTTTTTGATAATTTTTTTCAAAAATGTGCAATATCTCGAGAACGGTTCATATTAGCGTTCTAAAATTTTTGTCAGTCGTTTTCTAATGAAAAATTACATAAGAAATGTCTATTTGCGTAACTTTATTAGGGGTTTTGATTTTTGACGATTTTTTCAAAATTTCACTCGAAAATTTAGGGGGTTCTGAGCATTCGATTGCGTATAAAAACACTAGGCTTCCAGTGTTTACGGATTGTGATTTTTGTACCAAATTTCGTTCGAATCTGTCCATTCGTTCGTCAGTTATCGTCTCCACAGACTCACTGACACACACACACATACTTTCACACACACAAACACAGACATCACTTCAAAAGTGTTTGATTCGTGATCAGGGATGCTTGAAACGTGCTCTCCTGTCGAAAATTCGAATTCGAATTTTCGACCCCATCACCATACTTTCCTTATACATTATGTATATAAGGAAAGTAAAAATAGTTGGGATAACACGATGTATTTTAAATATAGTAAATCGTTCAATAGCCTCTATCTATAAATAGAACTTAAATAAATTCCACAAATTTACCGGATCTTGCGGGGGATAAGTGAGTAACACTGTTACTCGTTATACATTGCTGTGAAATATCACATTTTTTTCACACATATCGAATGAAAAAATGCTGGTGTGTTGTGTATGACGATAGTACAAGCTATCTAGAGATAGGTCTCGATGTTTTTAATCTAAAATTATTTTTTTTTTACACTTTTCTACCTGATTTGTTTTATAATACAGCTTACAAGGTGTGGGCAATCAGAAGATACAATACATATTGGGTTCTGTATTGAAGTTGGCAGATTCAAATCATATCAGTGGTTTTCTATTACGTATTCGTAACAGAAGTGAAAGTATGCAACGAAGCAATATGGTGTCACTTCCGTTAGATACTTTCACTTCCGTCTCATCTAAATTATATATATTTTTTTTCAAGGTCTTTGCTCTGCGGCCTAAGATGTCTCACACTAAAAATGTCCCGGCCGCCCAATAAACTGCTCCATATTCAAGGATGGCCTGGGCTTTCGACACTAAAAATGTCATTTAGATCAGTGACTTATGGAGCAAAATGAACTCGTACAAATAAGGCTGAACAATAAATTTTCCAAACGAGCATATATTGTTGGTAACATTATTGTTAACATTTTGTTGTTATTGGGTTGGAGGGAAAGTTCTGTCGTATTTTAAAGAAAATATTTGAATTCATTTATAAAAATATGTGTTTAATATTAATCAATTATATATGCTCCGTTATTTGTTACAACCTGTTGCCATCTTTCAGGTAACCTGTGAATTCCTGTTTTGTAGAAGTTCTCATCCTTGGAGTTAAAATAGTCAGCAACTGGCTTAGAAACACTTTCAAAAGACGTGAATTTTTTTCCCGTTAGATAATTTTGCAGAGATCTGAACAGGTAATAATCAGATGGTGCAATGTCAGGTGAATACGGTGGGTGACTAAGGACTTCCCATCCTAACGCATTCAGTTTTTGTTGTGTCACCATTGCAGTATGCGGGCGAGCATTATCGTGGTGGAACACTATTCCTTTTCGGGCCTTTTTTCTTTGATAGCTGCATTCAATTTATCCAGCTGATTGCAGTACAGATCCGCGTTGATGGTTTTCCCCTGTTTCAGCAACTCGTAGTACATTGGACCTTTCCTGTCCCACCACAAACAAAGCAGTACTTTTCGTTGATGGATACTTGGTTTTGGAACTGTTGCTGATGATGTTCCTGGTTTGCAGTAAGATTTTTTTCTCTTAATATTCTCGTAAGGAATCCACTTTTCATCTCCAGTAACCAGCCTGTCCAAAAACGGCTCCACATTGTGTCTAATCAGATGTGATGAACACATTCTTACACGATCAGATAAATTATTTTCCGTTAATTCATGTGGAACCCAAAAACTTTGCTTTAACACAAACCCAAGGGATTTAATGTGATCTCCAACAGTTTTATGATGAATGCCAAACTCTTCTGCAATTTCTCGACTTGTTACAGATGCTCTTTTTATTTACAAGAAAAATCACCTGCCTATTTAAAATACGACATAACTTTCCCTCCAACCCAATAATATTGCAGAGAGGAATCCCCCCCCCCCCTATCAAGTTCGAAGTAATGGTGAAATGTCAAAATTTTAACAACCGATACGTTATAGTATCGGTCTCGTTATCAGAGTAGGTGCGGTCGGTATCCGTGCAGTTTTGGTATGTCAGTAGGCCAGCCCCATGGCTTCCAACTGTAAAGTCAACTTCAACTACAAAAGAAAATATAACCATTTTAGTAACTCAGTGGACATAGCATCGACCACAGAGATATTGGAGTGTTGATTAAAAATTAGTATATAATTGAAAATAAATAAGGAATATATTTAAATCGAAATTTTTAAGTCAGAAAACATGCTGAAATCCTTAGGAATTACGGCAATAACGTAATGCAATAGCGTCTGGTTCAGTGCAATATTGTACCATGTACCCAGACCACACTTATAATCGAATATTAAAATTTCTCATGTTAGTGATCATATGAAATTGAGAACAAAAAACTTTTTCTGATTATGTTGCTGATTTAATTTATATTTTTCAGACGACGTAGAAGCTAAAGTTATCGAATGCATTGCAAGCGATGGCACTGACGAAAATGAGCAGCTACTCATAGATTCCAATGGGTAAATACAGATTTATGGCAAAAAATGTTTACTGTTTTTCATTGTATTTACTTTCATTATGAAATCTAGTTAATTTTGTATATAAGGTATGGAGCCTAAATTTCGTTACGTGCTGCTTCAGTAAAAAAGATACGCCCCCTTGTTATGCGTGCATTGTTCACAGTAGAGCACATTCAAAGAACCCATTCGATAAGAAATAAAATCTTCTACAAATGCATATGCGTAAATTCACGTAAGGGTCCATCTTCATATTAAAACACGCGCAGACTTAAAAATTTCCAGTGGTAACATCCAGTTGTAATGTCACAAAAAATTCTATATCCCCAGATTAATTTACATAAAAATGTTTATGAAGATACAATGTTTATATCCGGAGATATTCCTCGAAATTTGCCCGTTACGGGGGTTCTTTCCATTCGAAACGGGTTCGGGTATGCATCTGGCAAGGTTACCATGAATACGCTGTGTAAACTATAATCGACTGTTTACCCAATTTTGTTTTCACGCGTCCATGACGCATACATTAAAATCGCCGCATACATGGAAAAAAAGCCGAAAGAAACATTGCACCTTCTGCAGCAGGTGTAATGTTTCTGTAGGCGATTTTCATGGACGCCAATGCCTTCAAAGGGGGATCGAACTGTTTGGGATAGGGTATGTCAAATATCTGTCATTTTGGGAGGCCCTTCGTTTGGGATTGACGCTATTCCACCCGTAAGCAAAAGGTTGAATGCATTTTTTTCGAAACGGAATTTTCAAAAGTTTTACATTTTTAAAATGCTTCATGCGTCTTAATTTTTGTCTGAGATCCATGAAATTCGACAAGAAGACACCTTTCATACTTTTTAATGAAACTAGGTATGCATTTTATAATTGGACTTTATTAAGGTAATTAATTAAAAGTGAATAAGAACCTAATTAAATGATGAAAATTAAGTTTTAATGCAGAAAAATATTTTTAAAAAATTATCTTTCTAAGGGATTTCAAAATGAATACCCAAATTTGTTTATAATGTGTTTTTGAGTGATCATAATGTAAAATCAGTCAAAAATGTGAAAAAATGACACACACTGGGTTCTCAACAACAACAACACAAGGGGCATTGGGCGCGGTAGCCCATTGGTTAACGCGCTGGAGTTGCACTCGGTAGGCCCGGGTTCGATTCCAGCCACTGCCAAAACTGCCGCCGTGTTCATGCGGAGTACGATCACGTTAAACATGTGGGTCCGAAAGTCCTTCCGAGAGGTTGGTGGTAGGGGAAGGAGGGTACGGTCCCTGTGGATGCCTCCCCCACTGGGTTCCGATCTAAATTGGGTGGCACTTCCCGACCGTCCAAACAGTTACCTTACACCTTTCTGGTAGGTCGGACGGTCTGGGTTTCAACAACAACAACACAAGGGGCATTTTCAAATTTTCGTTAAAGAAAAATTAAATTAAAAAAAAATACCAAATTATAAAAAATTGAAAAAAATTTAACGGTATTTGATATAGTAAGGTTAAAATGAATATTTGTACAAATTTTCATGTTTCTAAGTTAAGAAATAAATAAAAAAAATTTCAACGTCCACCGTTCCCTTAAAAAAAAAAGTCCAGTTCTTTAATATGCTAAAACGGCAGTGAAATGATTGTCAAAGTTATAGGCACTTTGGCTCGATGGAAAGAAACAGCAAAAACAGAAATTTCAGGGGGATCATTCAAAAATTGAATTTCGTTAGATAAAATTTCCATTCGATTACATGCTTACCTATCTTTAGCAAAAGATTTAAACAATACTCAATTATCCGTCGAAAACTTTAATGAATGGTAATCTTGATCGGACGATAATAGAACTTTTTTTGTTTGACTAATCGGATTATGGAAGATATTTTTGTAATTGAGAATTTTTTCTGGAAGCCTACATAAAAAGTTATATTTTGCAATTTTTTACCAAAAGACGCCAGATGATCAAAATTTGCATACGAGAATTATCTGCCTTAAAGTATTACTATCCATCTTTCAAGATAAATTCAGTCATGCAATCTTTTTGAAATACTCTGTATAACTTAGCGGAGGTTCATAGTTTTTTTTTCCTTGTCTTTCTACTGTTAAGTTAGCTTCGTCCAACTATAATAATCCATTAATTGCTGCACTAACGAGATTTTATTTTTCAGTTTCATTATGCTATTTGGGTGGCAACCCTATAAACAGCATTAATTATTAAGTTAACACTAACTCATTTATCGCTTTTCTCTCATCTCTTTAGTTGCAGCGTGGATTCGTCCATAATGCCCAACCTTCAAGAGAAATACAACACGAAGACGGGTCTCAAGATGCTGTATTCCACATTTAGGGTGTTCCGGTTTCCGGAAACAGACGATCTTCACCTTCAGTGTAAAGTTCTCGTCTGCAACACCACGTGTCCACTGGTATAAAAGATCGAATCATTACTGATATTCTCATTGCTATTACACTGTGTTAAACTTTGCATTTATAAATCAGTAATTCATGCATATATTAATGTCAAGTTGGAATACAATGTGCATACATAGAAAAAGTACGGAATAGTGAAACATCAGATGATGGATATATTTAGAAAGATTAATTGACAAAAGTTATCTCTGAAATTGATTCGTATGTATAAACTCTAATACCTTTATTAGAATGGATTTCTACTGATAGTCTTTGATGACGCAAGGTTTTTATGAGTTAATAAAAATTACACTTATATGTATTTGTTATGGACGTTTTACGAGCTTGAAAATACTTTTGGTTAATATCCGTGATAAAAATTTTGAGGAGTATTCATATTATCTTTACTTTCCCTGCAATACATGGTAAGGAATAAGAAAAGTATTGAAATAGGGTCGGAACTCGAATTTTTGAACGGATGTACATGTTTCGGGCACTCTAGAACACGAATTCACTACTTTTAGAGTAACTTCTATGGCATCTGTCTGTCTGTGCAATACATGTGTCCACTATAATTCAAAAACTGTTACACGAAATTTAATACTATAGCAGAAGTATCCGGCTGAAATCGGAGCATCATGAAAAATGTAAACATTTTGAACTTTTATATCTCAGAATTTAATACATAAAAATATAAATAATTTGTACGTATTCGTTCAGAAATAGGGCACAATTTATGAATGTACAAAAATTGTTTCAATACTTTATTGTTTTAAACTTGTTTTTTTCATAAAAAAAAAAAATTGTTCAAGCTAGTTTCTGTTTCACGTTGCCCAATTTTACTCGATATAACTTCTAAATTATCAAAAATAGATTTAAACAGTTAGCAACAAAAATATGCAGCAGAAATTGTAGTTTCTAGACCAATAATTTGTTTTTACGAAACTCTTACAGTTTTTGAGCAGTTCTCTTGTCAAGTTGAAGAATAAGGGAAATTATCCTTTTTAACACTTTCTAACATAGTTGTAAAGTGTTTATGGCGTTGTTCATTCTGTCTGTCTATCTGTCTGGTCGCACGATAACTGCCATAAAAATGACTTAATGAAACATACTAAAATTAAATTTTAGTATGTTTTTGAGACGGTCTGTGGAACGTATGGGACTGTAAAAGAATAATATCGCCCAAATAGTTTTGGATTGAATCCTGGTTGAAAAAATGAAATACATTGAACCTTATAGGACCTAATTTTTCAAAAAAATTTTAAATGGAATTAAAATTCACAAATTACTTTGAAAATTCTAGGAAATATTTAAATCATCACTTAAAATGTGTAAAATAAATTTCATCATCAATATATGTTAAGTAGTTTTTTAAATAAAAATTGAAATAATAATTGCACCCATATTATACGAAAATATCATGTTACTCATTACAAAATAAAATATGGCATCCATTTATTTATTTATTTATTTATTTATTTTTTGCTTAGTGAAAATCGTGATTTGAAGGAACGCTTATATTTATGTTTAGTGTTGCATCCGTCCTAAAACCGCTTTACTTTTTGCATATTATCATTGTATCTAAATTATGTGACTACGCAATTACAATATATTTTATTTTAAATGATCGCTAAACTTTGATTATGTCTACAACGAAGCCTAATTTTAACGTATGCAGAATGTAAGCAAATCAAGCTGTAAGATGAGTTGCATAAGAATAACGCAAAATAATGTAGCCCTGGAGTGTGGAATACAAGAGATATGAATGAAATATTCATTGATTTTACATAGAGAACCTGACGGTTTTATAGCATTGCCTTTTATGATGAAGTTTTAAGTTTCCAAGTGAAATAAATTATTGTAGTACTGTCATAATTTAAAAAATATCACCGCTGAAAGTATGGCATTTTAGAGATGTTTAAATGAAATTGAATTTAATTGGAAAGTGTTTCATGATCAATGCTTTATGCATGTTTAATCTTTCTCGTTAAATATTGTAATGCTTATATCTCGAAAACTATCTATGAACAGTAAGGAAGTGATTTATAGCTCTTTGAAACCCATACAAGGATATACATTTGATTTCGATCAGATCCTTAGTTTTCGAAATATAGTGAATATAATTTCGATATTTTGATATTAACTATAAAGATTAAGTTACTTCAATAATGTATCCTACTTTAGTTACAATAGACCAATATTATCACTTCTTCTTCTTCGGCCAAACCGTCCGACCCCCGATAGTGTAAGGTATGTGTTTGGACGGCCGGGAGGTAATACCCAATTTAGACCGGAACCCAAACCCAGTGGGGGCGACATCCGCAAGGACCGTACCCTCCTTCCCCTACCACCAACCTCAAGGAATGACTTACGGACACACATATTTAACGTATCCATACTCCGCGTAAACACCGGGACAGTTTGGGTAAGACCGGGAATCGAACTCTGGTCGTCCGTGTGCAATCCTCTCTCGCTAACCACTGGGTTGTCCCGCTCCAACATATTATCTCTTGTAAACGAAACAAGTGAGACTGAAAACTATAAATCAAGTTATTGAATTTTATTTGACAAGATATTATTGATGCAAAACCATTTCGACTCTATCGAACTGTAGTCACTGCCGATTTTTGTTTTTCGAAATGGCTCGTTAAAATTGTCAAAATCTGCAATTAAAGACTAAGTACACTTAATTATATTAATTAAATGCTTGTTTCATACGCAATTTTTGATGATAAAATAAATGAAGACATTCCCTTTACTCGAAAATTAACCATTCATGAAATATTCATTTATTTTTTTAATTTTGGTGAGCTGGCAATACTTTGAAATGCGCTATCTCGCCAAATAAAAAAGTAAATAAATAATAATTACTATAAATAGATTGAATATAATTTAAAATATGTGTCAATTTTATGGATAATTTCGTGTGATTGATGCAGTGCGGAATATATAAACAGGAAAGATCAATCACGTATAAAGCATTGATTATGAAACACTTTCCAACTAAAATGCAATTTTATTTAAATAGCTCTAAGATGCCATACATCCAGCGCTGATATTTTTTAAACTATCACAGTACTATAGTAATTTATTATACTTGAAAATTTAAAACTTTTTTTAATTTTAATGTCACTCAAAAAGTGTTTGAAAAATTAAGTTCCATAGGGCTCAATACACTTCATTTTCTCAACCCGGGTTAAATCCGAAACTAATTGGGTTCACTGGTTATTCATTTTCATTCCCATATCCCCCACAGACCGTCTCAACAACACACTAAAATTTCTTTTTTATAAAGTCATTTTTACGGCTGTTATCGTGCGAACGAACAAACAGACAGAATGACCAAAGTCATAAACACTTTTCAACTATGTTAGGAAGTGTTCTATATAAGTTTGTTTTAAAGTCATGCGGCTCACATAATTTTTTTTTATTTGATTTGATTAACGATTCTAAAATACCTGGTCTTCATTTTTTCAAATTATTCAATGGAATAAATTTTATCTAAATTAAGATGGCCAAGCAACCAGTGTTGAGCTGCTTCACTCGGACTGACTTGAACTGCCATCTCTGTGTTTAAAATTAACTATATAACCAAGTATCAGTCATTGAGAGAATAAGTAGAGCTATTTATGAGGCTTTTTCCGTAGGAAAGTTGTACGAAACCGAGGTGGTCCACCAGAGGCAGATCCAGAGCCACCCGAGCGTCGAGCAATTTGCAGAGAATCGTGGAAGAACTGGACGTCTTCAATACCGTAGAAGTCAAAACGCCACTCATCGACATCGGTTCCCGTAGACCAGTTTCGACGGCTTCCAGTTTTAAAGAGGTTCCAGTAAAAGAATCAACCAGTATGTAAAAAAAAAAATAATAATAATTTTGTTGAATTTACTCTATCAATTTTCAATTTTGCTTAGCGAATTTTAACTACTCTGGTGTTCAAAAGTTAAGTATAATTCGGAAAACGTGCAATATAAAGAGCTAACGCAAATAGAACAGTAGAAATTTGCATATAGGTTATCCACTATAATCAATTTCTATAGACGTGTAAATTTTATCAGTTGACGGTATATGCGTAAATATGATGCGTATATCGCAGCTCCCTAAATATAGCTGAACATGCCCGGTATGTATTTATTGTTGCGAACTAGTAAAATACTTTGGAGTTCCTTTCCCTCCCCCCCCCTCTCACTTTCGTCTCTTTCGAAAACCAGACGAAGAAAACACCCGTACGTGCATCCTTTCCCATGCCGCGAGTCTAGGGTTGTCACATGTCAAAGTTCGAAGAAGGGCTGCCAGATTTGGCGCTTTATCGTCAATTTGGCGATATTTGCCGAGACTTTCCGAAGATTCGACAAACACAAAAACAATATTCTACGAGATATGACAGATTTCCAGAAGTTTCTATAGAGAGTCTATAAAAGGAGTCATCACTCCGTTGGAGAGAAGTTGACGAGCTACATTGAACTATGACTTTCGTCAATGCTTTGAGAATAATAGCAGATGTTTTTTGAAATAACTTTTCAATGTTTTGAGAATATCATCCGTTATTTTGTGAAATAAGTGGAGTATATAAGTGCTGTTTAACTGTATATTGTTCCTGTTTACGCTGTGCCTCTGAATAAACGTATTTGTTAACCAGAAATTTGAACTCATTCTTGCATCCACGATTCCAAGAGAATACGGCGTAATACCGTGCTATATTGTAGAATTTCGAAGAGCGACAATTATTTATTTCTTTGTATTTACTGTGCATCTGTGCTATATTATAGAATTTCAAAGAGCAATAATTATTTGCATTTTTTCTTTTTCTCTCAGCAGTACCTCCACCAGTTAAACCAGAGAACTTATTTTGCCTGAACTCCACTCGCATGGTGGCGATCATCTGTGTTCTACTTGGTGTTCTTCTTGTGTCTCTGGTTGTCACCATCTGCATGTGCGTCAGAGCTAGAGAACTCAGAAGAAGACTGATGCAGAGGCAAAGCTTTCCATACGGCAGGGTGAATGAGTACTCTTGACAATTTCCGAAAATCATAGACCAGAAAGATGCCAAGAGATTTGACGAGGCCATCAAAACGTTCCGGCCTCCACCACGGTCCAAGGTGCAGAAAGTAGTGAAAATAGTGGAAGAAATTGGTGCTGAAATAGCGGTTTAATTTCGTTGACTACTCGTAAAAAGATGGGGACTGGTTTATGATTTTTATGTTTCTCTTTTTGTGTGTTTCTGTAAATTATTTTCACAATGGAACAATTGTGAAATACTAAACGAAAGAATTGGCTCACAACATCTACATATTGAGCTTAAAATTTTTAGGCTGTCTGTTGCGACCCGAATTTGAAGCAAAACAGTGTATCTCGCTACAGGTTTAATAACCGAAAGGTTTATTTCATGAAAGTAGCAAAAAACTCAAAATATTAAATCCGAAATAATAAATAATGTAAAAGACAGCTTAACAACTTAATATAAGTAAGTTATACCAAATAAATAGAAAATTTGGTTTGGCGAGCGAATCTTTTTAAAGTAATCGTTTTCCATTGATTTATTATCTGATCTTTGACCTCAGATATCTCACAACACAGATCGAAATTTAAAATTCAGTTTCCATAATAACCTAAAACAATATTAATTCCAGCTATGTACAAAATTTTATTCGAAGCTGTTCAATTTTACTATGTCGACGAAACTTTTGTACACAATTAGATTTGAATCGGTGTTAAGAAAGCTACGCCCAAAACTCGTTCCGAATCTAAACCGTGAATAATAATCTAAAGCGAATTTTCTTCAAAATTCAGTTTCCAACGGATTATGAATCAATTATATCTTCTAAACAGTGGTAAATTCAGTTTCACTTCGGGTTCCGAGACAATATTCCGGGGGTTCTGCGGCGAAAAAGTTTCGTGTATATTTTCTTAAACATTAAGAAAACTCATAAAATCTGAATGCATAGTTTGGACCATGATAAACTTTTATTTTCTCTTTGGGATTACGCCATTGAATGGAATTTCAATAGGTTTCCACGACCATAAAAGTTTGAAAAACACTGGTCTAGATGATGGTACTTAAAATGCTCTAATAAAAAAGCAAAACAGGTACGTGAAACTTATGAAATAAGGGTTTAAAGCGCTGTCTCAGCAAATTTCGTGTTACTAAATGTTATCTGTGTTTATGTGAATGAGATCTTTATGAAACAAAGTGGAAAAAAAATTTGGTGAGTCTAGCATTCACTTAAAACATCAAATGCTCACTTTGATATCAATTTTCTTCACCTTTACTTTTTGTGCCCTTATTCGAGTATTGGATTCAAGTGTTGGTAAAATTGATAATGTGATAATTCCGCACTTATAGATACTTAATTTCGTTGCTCGAATTTTTCCCTACCCAGACCGTCCGACCGACTCGAAGGTGTAAGATAACTGTACTGCTGCTCAACTAATTTTTTTTTTCTTTTTCAGTCAGATATGGAATATCATTAAATCATTTCGTACTCTGTTCTCGTATAAATGTGTGTCAGGGGAGTCAATAAAGCTAGACCTAAAATAATATTGAAATTCGTGTTCAGTAATTGAAAGGTAGTGCAGTATCAAAGTCTTGTTTAAAAGTACTTGTATGTTATTTGAAAGAATAATCTTCATAAATACTGATACTCGTAAACTGGAAACTTGAATTATAGTAAAACTTTGAAAAGCCTTCATCCTAACAACCCGACGCTCTCTAAGTCATCATTTTTCTTCACTTCTGTTCAGCTCTCATAGACGTCAGTGTAATTAAACCCTCGTTTACTCGTCACTAAATCAAATGCTACTCTGGATAATTCATTACTGTGAAAAAAGGGAAAGATATGGAGTGACCCTGAAAGATTTAACTACGAAATTTTTCGAAAAGCGTGAATGTGTCAGAGATGAAAGAGAAAATGGAAAAAATTTTTCACCACCTAATAAAACACAAATTATTGAAGCTTTATAAATGCTTTGACATTACCTTATATTAGTTTAAAGTACTGCACCTTGCCCCAATTTAACCTTTTGCTTACGGGTGGGACAGCGTCAAACCCAAACGAAGAACCTCTTAAAAAGACAGATATTTGACATACCCTATCCCAAACAGTTCGATCCCCCAATGCCTGCAAAAGGGGATCGAACTGTTTGGGATACGATATGTCAAATACCTGTCTTTTTGAGAGGTTCTGCGTTTGATATTGACGCTGTCCCACCCGTAAGCAAAAGGTTAAGGTACTGCAGATGATGAATTCAGTACACTAAATGCTGTAGAGAAGAAAATTAATTTGACTGACACGTGCACCTTTCAAAAAAATGACACAAATACTTGGTACCATTATACATATGTAAAATTGCAGTATAGAAGCATAACGAATGTTCAAATAAAGCTCAAAAGAGGTAAATTTAACTTTTTTTTTTATCATTTGCGTAATTTATTAGTACTTCTCACTAATTTATATTATTATTATGAATATCATAATAAATTTAAATGCACACAATCTTTACATTAATGCATATCGAATACTCGTTCGTTACTCCACTCCACTTAAGTCCTTAAAATTCCTTGGTCATTTGAGTGACAACTTCCAAGTTTTACTGTAATATCACTAACAAACTGAATAAGTGTACATTTTTGCCACACATTTCCTGGAATCAAACTCAATTTAGCTTTCTTTAACACAAGTTTCATTTAATAGTTTCAATAATCCTTACTTTTGAGACTTTGAGATGTTTCTGAATCAATAGGCATTGCTAATTGCTTTTAGCACATGATTCTTTTGATATATAAATATTTTTCAGATTATTAGAATCTCAACTTTTATTAAAATGTTTCCAAATGCTTAGTCGGTTTGGAATGCACTCGCACATCGATGAACGGGTTTCGTCGTTATTATATACTCGTAAGAATTTCGTCAACATGCAATGTCGATATCTGCAATACCAGCAAGATACTTGCTATATGATATTGGCTATTCCATGCTGACGAGAGCATAGTAGGCACTGAACTGGTTAATGGATGCTATTATCTGCAATGCGAGTGCATTCCAAATTTTACAGTCTCGTGATATGTTAGATAGATTAGTTGCTGAGGAAGCAACAAAATATTACAAACTCTCGACTTCCAGATTCATGGTAACATTTAACACAAAACTACACTACGTCTTATATCAACAAACGATAAAATTTCTGACTATAACACACACACATGTATCAAAGCTCTGTAAATGCTATGGCAGTCGTTAAGAGCGATATACTGACAACTTAACAGCAGCATCAGCAAAAACCGACAAAGCTCACGGCATTTTTTACCCATGTTTATGGGTCTCAAAAGGTGCACAGTTAAGATCAGTGGAGATCTGGAATGGCAAAATTTGTGCGGCCTTTGCAATGGCACAATTGGAATAATTGTGCGATTGTGTTGGCATAATTGCAATTTTATTTGAGCATCACAAGTAACGCAGTTTTCTAAGTCCACTATTGTAAATCAACCATAATTGAGCAATTGAGCATCACAAGTGACTCAGTTTTCTACATCCACTATTGTAGATCAACCATAATTAAGCAATTGAGCATCACAAGTAACGCAGTTTTCTGCGTCCACTATTGTAGATCAACCATAATTGAGCAATACAAGTGACGCAGTTTTCTATGTCCGCTATTGTAGGTCAACAGTAATTTTTAAGGCTTAGAGAGAGGAGAGTGCATAATCTCTGCCTCTAGGCAGTGCACCCCTGAAAGGCCATCAAAGGCAGCAAATTAGTGGTCTAATTCAAACACACACGTATTGTACATGATGTAAAATGAAATTGCCGATATAGTTTGCATTTCCCTCTATTCTATGTCATACATTCGCTTCATTCTATATCTTAGTTAGATGAAGCCTTTGTTTTAGAGACATACGGAAAATCTCGATATATCCCAAAGTGTGATATGAAAAGATACAATGTGACTAGTGGTTACCGTATTTGATTCCAGAAATGTCTGGTAGAATGATCCGCAATGCAAATTCGCAAAACGGTTTGTTCCAATTGTTTACATAAGTTAGACAGCATATGTTTAAGGCACGATGTAAAATGAACTGCACGTTTTAATTGAAGAATTTTAGGAGAAATGTGAAAAGTTTCACTTGTTAATACTGCACCTTTTTATAAAAAATGTGATAGCTATTAATGTGGTCAGAATACGCATTTTATCCTTAAACTCTAGTTCATGTGGCACAGAACTTATATCAAGTTCTTATTTAATAGTGTTATCGTATGTCATTATGCACCATTTTCATTTGTACATTACATAACTTATTTTATCTGTTCCATGCTCTCATCATCATTATTTATTGATATTATTTATTAATTAATTTATTCATTTCATTCAGGTGATCTATGTGACAAAATATTAAATTATTCGATTCAATTTAGTTTATTAACAATGCATTATAAAAGTTGGTTAAGTCAAAGTTTGCGATACAGAAAAATTAACCTTCTTATGACAAAGAAGGGGAAAACGGGATATTGTCAAATATGGATCTCCAATATAATTTTCTCAAAGCTATTCCAAGTTATAAGTTTCATATTCTTTTTCTTTAGATAACCATTCAGTGAAATTCGAAGTTTTGGAGCAGATAGAAACATTACTCTAAAATTAATATTTGAAGAAAAATTATACTGCTGAAATAATAATATAATCAAAATAAAAAAGTAATATTTGTTATTATTGCCTAAAATCATATTCCGTTTTTAAATATATAAACATTTTAGTGCTCCAGGTCCCTAGTGGATAATATATATATATACTTGCTATAGGCAAAAGAATCTCATTAATAAAAAAAAATTCAGATTTTAGATCCATGATTTGTTTCTATAAAGCTTTTATAGTTTTTGAGCAATCACCTTGTCAATTTAAAGAAGATTGAAAATTGTCCGTGTTGAAATTTTTAATACTTATATAACGAAAACTAAATGTGCTAGTTATAAATAGTAATTTGTATCCCTTTAAAAGTCTCACAAGGATATATTTAATCGGGTTTCAGATTGTATTCATAGTTTTTTTAAATATAGTGACTATAATTTCGATATTCTAATATATTGAGTTATTTTGAGGAGGTGGCTTTAATTTATTTATATAGATATTTAAACTAAGAAAACAGTTTGTAGCCTTTTGATAGATCTTCAAGTATATATAAATGGAAATTTATTGGAGTTTTATTTTATAAGATGTTATTCACGCAAAAGTATTTCAACTTAATAGGACTGAAGCCACCGCCGATTTTTTTAATTCAGTTTCGATATTTTATATATATATATATATATATATATCACTTGTACATAATCTCGTTTTCCCCAAATGTCTTTTGAAGTATTTTACCATCATACCTGCAAGTGAATTAAACTATATTGTATATAAGAATTTGATTTTATGAATATAAAATCATACTTTTGCAACAAGTTCTAATGTCTTAAATTTTGTGAATTGAAAATAAAGAGATTGTAGAATGAAATGATATATTTTTGTTGTTTTTGTTACACAGTTTTACAGTATTAACTTCTTTTTGAAGTACAGTTGTTTTTTTAAAAACTTGGGTCAGCGAGTGGGGGACGCCACTTCTTGCTCTCTGACACTCAATAATCGACCCCTAGAACTTGCTTTGTAAGTCAAGGGGCTTCACATCCTACTTTCTGACTCTTCCTAAACTGGATTCGCGAACTTTTTCGTGATGCCTGCTACGCAGGCGTAATACACCAGGCAGGTACCCCCCTGTTCAGTGCCGCTCATTCACCGCCACGAATACATTCCCACGACCTCTACCAAAATATCAGACATTAATTGATGATAATTCAAGCGCATAGGCCGCTTAATGAACTTATGTAATCTATGTGTATCTATGCAGCAGGCGTTCCCTAAATAAGAGCAAAAATTGCATGATTTACAACAATAAGACATTTAACATCGATAGCCAAAGATAAGGAAAGACTCAACGATAGTTCCAGTATTACTACCCTGGAGTTAGTTTCCTTTACGTCCATGATTATAGCTCTTGATAGTAAGTATATTTTTAACTAGCAGCATACCCGTTCTTCGTACGGAGTATATAATATAAAGAAACTTGAAATTCATAATCATGCCCAAATTCTTATAGTATACTAAATGACATGTTTAATCAAAATATTCTGTTAAAATATTTAATATAATGCTCCTAAAAAGAAGTTTAAGAATCTCTGTTCTCGCTATATAAAATTGTCTTCATGGACATATCTGAAGAATAAAACATCTTGGACCCCTTATGTAAGCAAATATAAAAAAAAATATGGAATTGAATCAATATATGCAAAATAAAAGCGTTAAAATTGTATGGGACCCGTACTAATTATATACGCGAATATTTGAAAATATAACCTGTATTAGTAGATTACATGTATAAATTGAAAATACCAATAAACCCGTAATCTTTAAATCTGAAGACAGTCATTTATTCCAATATATGTCAAAATTAAAGTGCTAAAATTATATGGGAAGATATACACGTACTACTTATAATGTCCGATGATTAGAAGACGATTACCCGTTTTGCAATATGAGTCACAAATGTTTTTTGGTAAAATACAACAGACGACGTAATAAATTGAATATATAATTAATCCCCTTAATCTTCATACCAGAAGACTGTACTTGATTCCAATATATATGCCAATATACCTGTACTACTTATATTCTCGTAGGTTAGAAGATATACCCGTGCATTCCTAGAAGATTACTCGTACAACGTACAATATGCGTCAGTCAGCAATTTTTGCCGCAATAAAGCAATGGCGTAATAACTTAAAAATATCAATAATCCCTGAATCAATAATTCCGGAAAATATCAATAATAATAATGTTTAAACCTGAAGAGTATAATTGATATTATCCAGTCCAAAATGAAATGGCAATGAAATTTATTTTATATACATATCTTCATTATTCAAATCGGAAAGGATTTAATAAAAATCGTCTGCCGCATAAACACATTGGATTTAAATCCGTTGCTAAGCGACATGATATCATTTGCTTCAAATAAATTGGTAGAAAAAATATCGTCTAAATAGTTATATTTCTATGGAACATTTGGCGACAGTTTTGTCAAATTAGCGACATTTTAAAAAATCGCCAAATTTATCGCCAAGTGGGACTGTAGAACTGACAGTTCCACTTTGCGACAAATTGACGAAATATCATCACAATACTATCCCCTAACAAAAAACAATTAATATCATTTATGTAGCGCAATTTTATCAATTTCAAGATATTTTTATAGATTTGAAAACATTTTTATCAATTTGGTGACATTTTAAAAATTCGCTAAATGTATTACTAAGTAGGATGGTTGGTCTGACAGATAAATGCTAACCAAACATCATTTCAGTACTCTCTTCTAAAAAAACAAAAAAAAATTTCATTGATATGTAGAAGACCCAAGCCACACGACCAACCCGAAGGTTTATGGCAGCTGTTTGTGTGTCGTTTATATCAATTTGGCGACATTTCCGTCAATTTGGCAAAGTTTAAGAAAAGTTGTCAAATTAGCGATATCCCTCCAAATTCGTAGCTTTGAATTTGCAGATCTGAATGAAAATTCTTATCCCGTTTCAATATACTAAATGAAAACACTACAATTGTATTAGAAGATATACCCGCTCTACTCTTTTTCTGTTTCAACAATCGGCTATATGAATTTATTGGCTAAACACAATATATGAGTTTAGTAGCTAAATGCGATATAAGCTTGAAAACTCTTTGCCAAAATAAATGAAATTGATGTACGCAGTCAGCAATTAATATAATTAAAAGAAAAATCAAACCGTCCATTCATAAGATATACTTTTATATCCATTTGTCCATTTATTTATTATTTAAATCGAAAAAAAATAATAAAAACATTAACAAACACATTTAATTTAATTGCGATGCCGAGCAACATGATATATCCTCCTAAAATGTTAAAATTTATTAACCACTAACAGCACACGCGTTATTCGTACGGAGTGTATAATTTAAATAAACTTAAAGTTCGCAATCATGTGCAAATTCTGTTAAAACATAAAATTTATTGCTCCTAAAGAGAAGTTTAAGAATATATGTTCTCACTATGCAAAATTATCTTCACGATCAGATCTGAAGAATAAAACATCCTGCCCCCTTTTGTAAGCAAATTTACAGAAGAAAAAATAGGAATTGAATGAATATATGCAACCCCGTACTAATTATATTGTCGCAGATCAGAAAATATGCCAATGTGTTAGTAGAAGATTACCCGTATTACAATATGCGTCTCAAAAATATTTGCCAAAATAAAAGAGATGACTTAATAAATTAAAAACATCAATAATATCCGTACTCTTCATACCAGAAGGTCGTAATTGATTCCAATATATGCCAATATATATCAAAACATATGTCAATATACCTGTACTACTTATATTCTCGTAGATTAAAAGATATACACGTGTATTTGTAGAAGATTCGTACAACATACAATATATGAGTTTAAACAATTTTTGTCATAATAAAATAATTGCATAATAACTTGAAAATATCAATAATCCTTGAATCAATAATCCCCGAAAATATAAATAATAATAATTTTTAAACCTGAAGACCGTAATTGATATTATCCAGTCAAAAATGCTATAAGAAAAATCAAATCGTTCTTTTCTAAAATATATTTTTATATCCATTTATTTATTATTCAAATCGAAAAAATAATTATTAAAATTAACAGACAGATTTAATTTAATTGCGTTTCTGAGTAACATGATATAAGATAGAATCTTATAACATGTTAAATATGTCATGTCTTATAACATAAACTGCGAAATTAAATAACGATTTTGATTTCTCTATACTTCTCATTGTTCCGTAAAAGCTTGTTTTAAATAAACCATGAACCATGGAGATAGATTTCCCCTTTAAATCATGTTTCAAACAATTCATGTTTTCAGAAAGTGACTAATTAACGCAAAAAATCTCCCATCAAACTCAGAGATTAAATTTTAATTCACTTTCAAACGATTTTCAAGCTTTTCGTTTGGATAAACCACGGAGTTAGGGAGTAGAACTCCTAGGAAAAAGTTCCGTTTTTCATTAATATCTCGACAACCCCAGGTCTTAGAAACTCGAAACTTGGACAAAATTTATGGGGGGGGTATTTCAAGGCTATTCACCAAATTTCATTAAATTCGTTTCAGCCGTTTTTCCGTGATGATGGGACAAACGAAAATTTCGTTTTTTACTAATATCTCGAGAACCACTGGTCGTAGAAACTCAAAACACGGATATAATTTTAAGTGGGGCTATTTCTGGGCTACCCACACAATTTCATCAAATTCGGTTCAGCCGTTCTCCCGTGATGGTGTGACAAACAGACAGACAGACAGACAGACAGATTTTCATTTTTATTTATATAGATGATGTCATTTAAATATCAATTCTTTTGAAATGACAATAGCGTTTCCAACATTGAAAGTTAAATCATTTAAATATATATTTTTTTAATGGCAACAGCGTTTTCAGCAATGAAAGATTTGATTTTGAAGATAAATGAAAGGAAATAAAATTTTCGCTTCAAAAATAATGTAAAAACTTATTTACTTCAAAAGTGTATAAATATCTGATTGTAACCAAACCAGGAGGCGGTACATAAAAGTATTTTAAACTAAACAGTATGACCATCATATGATGGTATGCAAAAATTTGCAAAGCATTACCTCATTACTTCCCACCAGCCCTCCGGCAACACTTGCTCCTATCCACGGACACATGCGAACCATACACCTCTCCCAATAAATATATTATTTCCTATACAACTCCCTATCGAAACATGTATGCTATATTATCCCCCAACCAAACGTAAACAGATGAGGATTATCAAAGAAATTGAATTTATATTTCAAAGATATTCAATTTTCATTTCAATCATTTTCATTTATTTAGCGTCCTTTTTATCAATTTTCTAACATTTAGAAAAGTCTCCAAATTTGTTGCTGGGATGGTCGGACTGACAGACGGACCCTATGGAAACATTATTAAAATACTATTCCTTAACAAAACGCAATGGATTTCATTGATTTGGCGTCACTTTTATCAATTCATTTTCGTGAATTTGGCGACATTTAAAAAAAGTCGTCAAGTTGGCGATACAGCGCCAAATCTGTCGCTAAAATTTTTGCTTAGCGTTACAGACGGAGAAATGGGTTATTTTTGCAGTGAATCATCATGCAAAATTGCAAATCATTAGATGAAAAGGTCCGGCGATAACCTCGATAGAAGATTTCTGCATTTTAAAAGGATTTTGTCAGCATCTGCGGCTAATTTTTTGTTTTCAATATAGAAATATATTTTTTACCACGAATCTTATTTATCAATTCAATAATTTAATCACATAATCACGTGTAAAATATACGCACTCGAACCGTTAAAAATATAATAAAGTAAACTATAATAATATGGATCCCTCTCATAAGCCTTATCGCAAATAAAAATCAAAAGCACTTTTGAACGCGTAAAACGTCTATTTAATTTTCATTAAGATATTGCTTTCATATTTTTTGACACTTTATCATCTAAATTTTCAAAAGCAACACCCCTTTTCCTCTCTGGCCAACGGCCGTACCGTGCTGAAATCACCGGTTCTCGTTAGATCACCGAAGTGAAGCAGCATCGGGCGCGGTTAGTACTTGGTGGGTGACCACCTCGGAACGCCGCGTGCTGTTGGCCATCTCGGGTGCGGTATCCCCGTGGTTTGCGCGCTAGATTTGCACGCTGCCACAAATGCCGCCGTGTTCATGCGGAGTACGATCACGTTAAACATGTGGGTCCGTAAGTCCTTCCGAGAGGTTGGTGGTAGGGGAAGGAGGGTACGGTCCCTGTGGATGCCTCCCCCACTGGGTTCCGGTCTAAATTGGGTGGCACTTCCCGGCCGTCCATACAGTTACCTTACACCTTTCTGGTAGGTCGGACGGTCTGGGTCTCAACAACAACAACAACCCCTTTTCCTCTACACTTCTTATTAACTTCGTGTAAACTCCCTTTGTCCCATAATTCAACGTCAATGGTGCATTCTTTCTCGACTCCCAGAGCACATAGAGAAATGAAACTTCGCATTCGCACACAGTTTAACCTCGTGGAACATTTTAATCTATCAAATTTTCACGACATTTACTTACGTCATAACTATATTTTTGCCATCATCATGCATTTTCTCTGCGAATTACGTTTCAGTGTCTTCAGATGAAATGCGATGATACGATCCCCATATAATACTACATAAGTTTGAACGTAAATTGCGTCAAAAAATGAAAACTGCAAAATAAAAAGCAAATAATGGAGAAAACAAGTTTTTCAGTGTCTTCCCTTACATGACAGTGTGATTAAAACTTATTTTTTACTTTTCCGTGCACCACTGTATGAGAGGACATTGAAAAACTTGTCTTTTTTTTCAATTTACTATTTCATGAGATTCTTGGTACTTAATATGTTGAATTTAATTTTTTTTGTAGAATTTCAACTTTATGACCGGAGATTTATAACAAATCCGTAAAATGATTGTCTTCATATTTTATAAAAAATTTTCAGATGGGTGAATTAAATTAATATCATTTCAGTCCGAATATGCAGTCATGATCACTAACTATAATTCAGGGCTATTAATAAATAAGATTGAGCCACTATTAAACATTTAGTCAGCTAGATCTTGAAATGGTTCTACATTTCCAACACATAGCATTCAGACGATACAAGTAGATGGAGGTCTAAAAATCCAAACTTTTCAATATCCTTGCCTTAATATCGAAGTCCATCGTATAAATTAGGTGACGTATTACGTTAATAATAGAAAAAAAAACATTTCTGATCATTGCTAGCCTCATGCTAATGGCATGAGCATTGGTATAATAAAAGGAGCGTTGAGAACAGTACTGTGCAGGAACATTGCTAATTGAACCTTCATACCAAGGGTATGAATATAACACTAATGGTATGGGTAATGAACACATCTCTGTACATGAATATTTCTGACAGAGGGCTCAAACTAGAGCTCACTTTATGACAGTACTAGCTAGCAGTAGAAGCTAAAAGAGTACCGACACTGCTGTTTTCCACATTTTCCTTTTGTTTTTATGTTTAATATTATATAAGGAAGCGCTGGACAATAAGTTCACAAAGTTTTTAAGTAACTAACATTCAAATAATCGAACAAATAAGACTAAAGCGAACTTTGCCTTCTACCGAAGAAATTCCTGCATTAGTTAAAATTTTTAGTTTTAGGCCAAACCGAATATTAGGAAATAAAATATATTTATAAATTAAAAAATATATCAGGAAATTGGATGAAAATTATAAATCGCATTATTTTAAAATATACGCTAAAATGGTGTAGTGAGATTTTGCAAAACACTATCATCTACAAAAATTAGGACAGAACTAGTAGACTTCAGACCTCTTCTTAGTAGCCACGCATCTTACGGCTGTGCTAAAAAATCGCCAAACGCAGTATTTTGATTGTACATATTTGAGTGCTTGTATTCTATTGATTATTGAATTTGACGTAACATACAAGCAACTATCGTGTTGCTTCCACTTTCATATCGTTTACAATATTTTCCATTGCAATATTACTATCCAAACGCGCTTCATAAACTTCTAAATAAAACTTAAATAAATATAAGTAATTGTGTAAATATGAAATGCTAAACAAATTAATAAGACACATAAATAAATCCAATTGTATAGACATTTATTTTTGAATTTATAAAATATTAATAATTCATAAAAATGATTTTGAAAGGCATTTTATCTGGGATTTTTTTTTCGGTAGAATTAAATTTACTTAAGTGAATGCTACTTTTAACAGGACAGGAGTTGCTATTGCATTGCAAAATGAATGTCTTTAGAAAAATTTACCATGAAAAAAAAAAAGTTATTTCAACAGAAAAAAAAAACAGTTTTTGCCTTGTTTATGAAAGAATGTTTAAAATTGGTAAATTTTATGGAACGAAAAGAATAATTTATATATATCACTTTTTTTATGACAATTTGTCTTATCTGTGACTGATTTCTTGTGAGAAAATCACCGACCTCAAACAAATTAGTACTTCTAGCAAATAAGGGGATATGAGGCATTGTTTAAAATGACTATATGAAAATGAAAATTTTCACATCAATTACTTTGGCTATCTCTTGAAAATCGCTCACTAGTTTCCTATCGGAAGTTCGCTGACATCAAACACATTAGTACCTCTTCTGGCAAGGAAAGGGTCCAAAGTACCAAATTGTTGTGATTCTGCAGCTGTGACTGGGCTTTCAACGGATGCGATTTTCCCAGCAGAATATGCGACATTTGACTCAGTTACTTTCACAGAGCCGTCTGTAGCCGATGTTTCACCATTAACCGATTTCATAACAGACAAAAATGCAGAAGTTGTTGAAACTGACTTTGCTTCTAAATTTAATCTTGATCGCGATCCAGTCAACTTTTCTTGGAACATCGTAGAAATCACTGGAGCAATCAATAAATCTTGAGCACTTCTTTCATCCTGTTTGGACTCTGCAGATTGCTCCAAACGTTTCAGTTCTAGGTCTTTTTCAAACAGCGATATCAAGTAGTAAGCCAAGAACTCGATTGGTCTTTCTGGACGTCTAATGGCTACTTCGCATAAAGCTTGGCAGAGATACTTCCCTACAGAGTTTTTTAGATAGTCTGTATTCATAGTTAAAATCTGAAACAGAAAAAGATATAAATAATTAAAATGTATGACTATAGGTGTATTGCCGTTTACAGCCCTATTCTGTCTTGAACCTCATTTCTTCCATCCAGTTTTTAGCTAGATGTACTTAAATAGTCTGCTAAGACAAAGAGCGAATTGTTTCATTTATAATCATTTACAAATAATTTTTATTTCCAATAAAATCATTCACTAAGACGTTTGAAGCAATTATTGAAGCAAATCCATTGCTGACAACAAAAACCTATATTATTAAAATGTGCTCACGTTCACGTATGTGTGTATGTTACGACTATTCCAAAACCCTCTACTCAGCCTAAAAGCTCCTAGTTTTCTTTTAAAATGTAGGTATCAAACCGGAGATTGCCTCGAAAATTTGAAAAATTTGGTATATTTTTAAATATTTCTAATAAAACCTCTCCAAAATCAGGATAAAAAAACGGTTTGCGAAAAAGTTATCTCCTCCTACAAAAAAAGGACTCGGTTGTGGGCTTAAACGGGAGACAGATAAATTTTCAACGCTGTCTAGAATTTGAACTTTTAATAATTCCGATAGTTTTTTTGTTTTATATACAGGTGTTTAAACCTACCAAAGAAACACTGTAAAATAAATTGAGAACAACGCGGCTCGAATTTATTTTGCGATCGTTAAAAACACCGTAAAACACACGGAGAAAAATGCTGTTAGAATTTCACTCGTAGCACGACGGCAAGATCATAGACAAAGGCATTACTGGTGAAACTGGGAATCATAGACGTTCTGGCGCTTCAGTAGTAGGATTTAAAGTTCAGAGATTTAAAATCCCGAGTTCTACGTATAAAGAGTATGAATTTTTAAATATAAGATTGTAACAATATTATTGGCATTCCCTCAAAAAATCATGTTTGTACAGTAATAACTTCTAAAGTTAGCAATTAAGGTTTTAATTCTACTTAAATAAGAACCAATTCATATTGAAACGGCCATAAAGCTTTTTAAATCTTTCGTTTTTAAAAAATTAATTGAATTTTTAAAAACTTAATTGAATTTAAAAAATTAATTGACCCTAAATTAAGAAGAACGGGGAGGCTAAAAAAAAGAGGGATGTAAAAAAGAAATTAGCGGCCTTTTTTAAAATGCTGTAGCATGAAGAGGGAGGGCAAGCTCGAAGGGAATTGTGAGAGGGAGAGGAGGGGGGGTCTTTGCAACCTCTGCGCAGTCGCAGAACTTGCCAAAAAAATCTGATTGTTATAAAAACTGGTTACTATATTTAATGACCGCTGGCGAGCAAAACCCGGTAGTAGTTATTTAAACAGGAGCTTTATTTAAAATAGCATCTCAAAATATAGTGAATCCCAGTTTATACAAAGCATGTAACTACTGCTGAGGGGTAATACAAATTCCTGGTACTTCCTTTTCAATTTATGCTTTCATGACCAGATGAAAGATATTCATAATGCCCTTAAAAGAGAGTAGCCACCTAATTTTTATGCCTACTTCTATCGAGGAAGTGCGAGGAATTTGTATAAAGCCCAGTTTACCAGTTTATTTGTATTTCCAGATTATCCAGACCAAAATTGCTGATTCTATTTCTGAGTGAGTTTTCAATTTTGATAATTATAGCGATTATTTCTACATTACAATTAAAATATTCCGCAAAACATATTGTTGTTAAAGTCATTATATATTCAATTTCCCATATTTTTTTTTCTATCTGTCATACCATAATCAAAGCCTAGACCTATGCGATATGAATGGGAATTGGGGATTTTATTTTTGTTGCAAGATATTTTAAGAAATACATCTAAAATTAGGGCTAAAAGCAGGCAGGCTTTTAACTCAAAACTAAGTTGTTGCTTAAAAGTCTCTTTGCAAATAAAAAGTAACACAGAATTCCGATAATTCCCCCTCCCCCATACACACCCGCACCTAATAAATTGTTAACTTTTCTTATTCCACAAAATTTCCATTTTAAATGCCTCAACCACCAATCCTTATGTAATTTCCATTTACAAATTGCCGCAAGACCCCGGAGAACTCAATTTATTTTTGTCACATTTTTTACTCATAAGATTTGAGATCACTACTTTTAGATCGTGGAGGACCACACTTCTAATGTATGGGAAAATATAAAGCAATTATCTCGCTCTTTGCCATCTAATCACATTTTCGCAAGCCAGGAATGTAAAATATGCATTTTAGTTAGTTTTTGAAAATAATTATTTAATTGTTTAATAAATGAAAATTATATTATTATTTTTAAACTCGCGAAACGAGTTACCTGGGTTGGTGAACGTCAGCTAGCAGGAGACGGAGCTTTCTAATTGTGTTTTTAAACGATTCAAAAGAGCAGTGTTGTATCGGGAAATTCAAAGCTGCTTATCCCCTCCCTTACTTATATTTGAAAATTTCTATTGTAATCCCTTCCAAGTTCTAAAGGTTTTCCTTTCTCAAAAGAAAAAAAATCCTATTACAATCACTTATGTATTTTTTCCTATTTTTCTCTGATTACTTTCGAAATTCTATAGTATACAATATTACTGATATTATTTATATATTATTATTGCATTCTTCGAATTTTAGTTTATCCGGATCAACTCCTCCCGTATGATTCGCGTCTCAATCTCAGGATTAATTCGAGTTTGAGAAGCAAAATTCTACTACATTTAAAAAGATTGCTCCAAAATTTTTGTGCATAATGTCAGTGTCTAATGTAATTAAAATGTTATGCAATCTAACAATATATTATTAAAAGTAACCTCGTATAACTTCACTTTTTTTTAAAGTGAAAAGAATTTTGATTGAATGGTTGTTCGTTAGCCATGTTCCATCGAAATTGCAAAACAACTTGATGAAATCATCAAGTGATTGTAAAACCTTCACTTGCAGCAAAAGTAAACAAAACCTTAATTAAATCATCATACATAACACAGGATGTGCAATTATTCAGATTTCTGCTGGTGTCATTTAGCATACGCATGTGTTATTAAGAAAGAAAACTGCCATGGAATCACTTTACAGATGGAACAACTAACTGCCGTAACGTGCCACTTAAGTTACAAAACGTATTTCTTCACGCAGAGTTTGCAAGCGAAAGTCTTCATCTTTTGTCTGACAATAAGATCACCAAGCAGGAAACAAGTCTGATTTACAGCAAGCTGTTGAGATTAGCTATTGCATTCGATTTTGAACGGCGAGGGATTGCTGACCTGATTCATTGTAGACATCGAAAAAACAAACATTGCAGCTCGCTTCAGTGGCAACATTCAATGACCAAACGATGTAACCGGCCTTGGAGGAGCATTGACCAAAACGCATAACGATCGCGAGGCTTCTTCGTCTAACAATAACCTCTCACTTTCGAACCATGTTCGCAATCACGGTCTACTTCGAATTTACAATGCACATTTATCAAAATCAAGCATTCGATGAAGTCTACGCTACTCTGTGGCTAATCGTTTATAGAAACTGAATTTTCCTCTCTATGTTGCTATATATACTTTCGCTAGGTATCCCTTGTATGGGTTTATTAGAAGGATAAGACTTTGACCCCGGGTCATTACTAAGAACAAAACATCTATTCAAAAGCGATTCTTAGTTATTCGAATTTGGTACGAATAAGATTCACCGGGTTAGTTATTTTAATAATACATTGATAATTATTTTATTCACGATGCTTCAAATTGTCACATATCATTCAGGTATCACTCACTCCTCGCTATGATTTATTTTGCTCTCTTTTGTGATTAAATAAGATTCATTGCGTGAATGCCTACAAAAGATACGTTTATTCACTACATATAAATAAATTACACTAGATTTATTATAATTGAAAATATCCTGCCGATGAGCGTCAGTGAATTAGTGTGGAGATAAAAGCTGTTTGGGGGTAATACACCTTAAATCTTTATACATTGGAATAAATATAGCATTTCTATTAATTAACTGGAGTGCGACTCAACTCAACTTTCTCATACCAAAATTCATTTTTTCCAAATTTTACAAGAAAAATTTTGAAAAATCGGTATTGTGGGTCCAAATGATTCCAAATATAACGTGATACCCTTCACTTTAATGGGCTTGAAAAACCTTTCGATTGATACTATACTTGTCAATGTACCCTCTTGGAGGGGGGTAACTTTCCGCCCAAGGGGAGGGGTGCTAATGACATCATGAACAAAAAAATTTGTATCGTGGATATTTTTCACAACAATGACTGAAACTAATAAGTCTCGTGATCATTGAACCAGAAATAAATCCTTCCATGCATGATTGTGTCAAACTTTGTCCTAGGCTGCCATGTTAAAATAATATAAAATGTAGAATAAAATTCAAAGTTTTCGCTCGAATTATTTAAAAATACTCTTATCTAATTCTAGATTTTTCGATAAAAAAGCCGGATATAAAATTTCGTGGAATCCATTAATATTTGTGGCTACTATTATGTTCACAAGAAATCGACCACAGACAGACAGCCATCACGTGTATATACAATAGTCAAAACGTACTTAGACGATCTTAAAACATATATTGGTATCAAAATCTCGAAATCGAAAATTTTCGAAAAAACATTACTTTGTCAATACTACGTATGAGAAAGTCAAAATACGAATAGCTACTGGTAGGTGATTTATCATCCGAGCATGTTTGTCACTAAATTCATAAACACATATTTATTATAAAGCTGACATGACAGCATAGGGGTATAGTTTAGAGGAAATTGTTAGCCTTCGCTAAGTTATATAGTTTATCTATTAAAAGTCATGGATAGTTAAACTCTGAAATTTTGCTGCATTTTATGAATGGCTTGGGTTTAAATCAATTGTTGCCTATAATTAAAATTCAAAATTATATTTACGTTCTTTCATATTTTAATAAAAAGATATTGTAAATTGATATTCAAAAGAGAGTATGTTATTATGGAAATAATCTTGTCAATGTACACATAATAGAAGCATTAAAAAAATAGGTGCTTATAACTTTACCAATGCTTTCAAGTTAGTTCTGCCGTTAGTTAAGATTTTAATCTATATATTTTCATTTCAACATTTTGCTTCATTTGCATTCCATGCTCTGGTATACAAATTATATAGTACTGGATCCGTACAAGGCGTATTGGTTATTTTATTTATAAGGTTACACGCAAAATTAGCAAGTTATTCTTAAATTAGAAAAGCAAACAGTTTCAGTATCCAATGTGGTACACATAACAGCATTGCGAGTGCTCAATTGCAAACATTACAATGCACATACTTATTCATTTAAAGATATTTAGACAGATATGATAGAAAGAAATAATAGTATAGAGAAGGAAAGTTTCCTGACAGAAACACGTCATAAATGTCACTAGACTTACGCACAGGGAACCGGCAAAAATATGAAAAGTTTAAAAAGGACATTAGAGTGGAATACTGGGCTGCGGGATGTGCTTAAATTGCTACTAGCCAATTTGGCTGGCAGAAAGGCAGATTTTTTGCTGAAAAGGATGATTAGAACGAGCATGATGAAGAATGGAAACAGAGTTCTACCCTCATATTCGTTCTAATCATCCTGTTCAGCAAAAATCTTCTTTTTGCATTTATGTTTAGCATGCCGTAAATTTTTATTTTAATTCTCAGACACTTAATTGTAAGAGTGACTTTCTAAAATATTTGGTCGATTGTGTTCTAAAATATTTGCCGTTAAAATCTTTGGCCGTAAACTTTTTGGGCGTACTACAATCCAACTATTATTGACATGGCATTGCATAAATTCAATAAACCAAATTTGGTTTTTAACCTTCAACGTAAAAAGGTTTGCCCACGTAATTCTATCGTTTTACCTTTTTATTCATCTGTTAGCTATAAGGTCGTCAATATGTTTTCCCTTTTCAGTGTTGGGTGTCTTTAAACCTCTTAACAAAATTCATTTCCCTTCTCTTATGACCCTATTTCTGTCTTGAATCGTTGGGGTGTTTTATCACATTCCTTACGAATGTGGCCTTGGTTATGTTGATCAAACAAAAAGAGCTCTTACATTTCGTATTAAGAAACACATGGACCATGTTTTTAAACAAGAAGTTTCTAATTCTTCAATCGCTGAATATTCTTAGAACTCTAATCGTGTTTTTAATTTTTCCACTTTTGTTCCTAATTTGAATTGAACTTCCTTCAAAGTTTCTCGATTATTTCTCACAAAATCCCTTGTTAATGATAATAATCCTTTCTCTCTCGGCTTATTCTAGGCCTTTCAACTCTGGGCTTATTTCGTACTGAAAAAGAAATTTCAGGCACTTCCAAAACGTGCGTTGGCCTACTACTTTATTTTTGCAGAATTTCATGTTGTGATCCAGTTATTGTTTGTGCGCAATGTTATTTACTATATTTACACAAAAATATACTTTCATTTACAGCTAATTAGGATTATTCCTATAACACGGAGCTAATTAGGATTATTCCTATAAAGACTATCGAGGACCGTACCCAGGTAGCGGACAGAGGGGGCTAAGCTTCCCCAAGATGTATACTCAGCCCCCTTGATAAATATATTTAATTTCTATTAGTGGTATGAAATTTCATCTAAAATGTCATTCAAATTTTGCATAAAAAATCTCTTTTGAGATTTTTTTATAATCTACTTCGTCTTGAAGATTTTTTTAATTTAGCTGAATTTGGGATTATACTAACGTTCAATTTATATACACATTTAATTTAAAAATATTTAAAAATTATGACAATAATATTTAAGATTCTGTTGCATTATTTTGGGGTTCACAGTTATACATTATAAAGTCAAAATCAACTGATAAGTAGGTAAGAGTTAATATTAAGCAGTAACTTGTATTAACTTTCAGAATGTTTTTACAAATTATTAATAGCTTTATTACTAGTTAATGCTTACATTAAAATCAATTGTAATTATTATATATTAATATGGATGTATAGCAGCTATATGGATATCAATAATCAGCTCTTACTTGCAAATATAAATATGCAATTATTTGCTAATAATTATATGAATTGAAATATATAATAGTAACTGTTATGATTTATAAATGCTAATGATTAATTGTGTTTTCGGTGAGCCCCTCCTTTAAGACTATTCAGCCCCCCTTGAATTTCCCTCTAACCCCTCTTCAATTTTGTCTCTAGCTACGGCTCTGCATCGGCGTCAAATATGGTAGTCCTGTGACTCAAATACGTGATAATTGTTTTCCGTTTTCCATTTTTCAAAAATTTTGATTTTGAGAATTATTCATTATCCATTTCTTTAAAATTTAAAACATTTTATGAGCAATGTCATTTACTTTACACAAAAAAAAATAATTTCGAAGATGTTTAATTTATTTTTAACAGCTTTTAAAGGTCAAAGTAGCTTTTAAAGGTAGCAGCTACTTTGTAACTACAGTGTCTAAGTAACAGCTTTTAAAGGTCAAAAGCTTTTTAAGGTCAAAGTAGCCCAGTGGTTAAGGGGGGAGGATTGCACATGAAAGAAATCGGCTCGATTCTCGATGCCTCCCAAAACTACCTCCGTGTCTACGTGGTGTATGGGTGCGTTAAATATGTAGCTCCGAAAGTCAACCCAAAATGTACTGGATGAGAGAAATGATAATACTGTCCCTGTGATTGCCACCACTCCAGTCTAAATTAGGCGACACTGTCCAAGTAGTTACCTTACATCTTCGGGCAGGTTGGTTTTCCTTGGTAAGGAAAAAACCCAACAAAACAGCTTTTCCTAAAAAGGAAAATAGCCTTTTTTAAATTTCATTCCTTACGATAGCAGCCTCCAAATTTCTAAAAAATCGCCAGTTGCGCAATTTTTCTAATATTAGTAAAAATTAGACTTCAGTTGCTTAATTATTGCTCCGCAAAACATATGAAAAATTACTCTAAACACCGCTTACAGAAAAATCCCCATTTTGGCTTATGTCAGTTACGTGGATTAAATATTGTTATGCATTCTCTGTTACAAATTATAACTGTCAGTATTTTTATAAAAAGTAGAATATGATTTTACTTACAGTTTAATAGTGTTACTTCAAGAAAGTTGACTATAAAACTACATCTCATAAACACGTTATCGGAGTTTAAAACTTCTAATTTTGATACAGTTAAGTGAACAGTTTTCAAACCAATGACTTTCACTCAATTTAATGAATGTCAATAATTTGCTTTTTATTTATTGTACATATCCATTTGAAATAAGAAGCTCAATAATTATCTCATCGTTATAAAGTGTGTCCTCTCTTTGAACGTATTAAATCAAATGTACAAACGGGCATTACATGTAAGGAAAAGTCTTGTTTACTATCTTTCGTATAGTATATGATATCCGCATCGGAAAAGTGGAAAGCGTACATAAAAGAATGGTACAAAAATAAAAAAAAATCCATAATCTGGAAAATAATGCACATAAATGAATTTTGTATACAGATGATATATAAAATATTTTGTTGTGCAGTCAAATATGCCTTAAATGGAATTTCAGAGGACAGGAAGAATTTTCTGTTTCATGCAGGTTATTTTAAAAAAATACGGTTTAGCTGGAAATGCAGATGGTCCATATGTAATTGCTAATCTTATGCATCAGACTTTAAAAATTCTAAAAGGTATATTTAGATGCACCGGATTAATACTATATTATACTATAATAGGTAATTTAATTATTTTAAATACGTATATGTACATTTTTATATACTGCGATCATAGGAGTATATAAAAAATTATGTACCCCATGTCCTTGACTGTTAGCTTATTATCATACCTTAAAACCTAGATGAATTGACTTACCTGCAAAATATTATTACTTACCAAGAAATATAAAACAAGACCAATCATGTATAAAGCATTGATTATAAAACACTTTCCAACTGAAGTGCAATTTTATTTAAACATCTCTAAAATGCTATACATTCAACGCTTATATATTTTAAATTATCACAGTACTACAGTAAGTTATTATATTTGAAAACTTAAACTTTTTGAAAAATATATGAATTTTATTTAAATGACGTCATCAGAGTATAAATCGTATGGCTGGCTCTCTATGTAAAAGCAATGAATATTTCATTCATATTGCTTTTATTCCAGACTCCAGAGCTAAATAATTTTGGGTGAAAAAATTCAGCAATTCTTATACAACTCATCTTACAATCACTGCATCCGTTAAAATTAGGCTTCGTTGTAGAAATAATCAAAATGTGTTGATCATTTAAACTCAAAAGTATTGTAATTGCATTGGCACAGAATACAGATCCACAGAAAATACGCAAAAATAAAGCGGTTTTAGGACGGATGCAACACTAAATATAAATTTAAAGGAACTTTTAAAATCACGATTTTTACACTGACAAAAAATGATGGATGCCATATTTTATTTTGAAGTGGATCACGTGATCTCTTCTTATAATATGGGTGTAATTATTATTTTAATTTTTATTTAAAAAAATACCAAACATATTTTACTGAAAATTTTTATATATATTTTATGTGATAATTAGAATATTTCCTAAAATTTTTTAAGCAATTTGTGAATTTTAACTTCCCTTAAAAAAAAGGTTGAAGAATTAGGTCCCATAAAATTAAAAAATTTCCCAAAAATTAGGTTCAACGTATTTCACTTTTTCCACCCGGGTTCAATCCGAAACTAATTGGGTGATATTATTCATTTACATTCCCATGTGTCCCATAGACCGTCTCAACAGCATACTAAAATTTAATTTTTATAATGTCATTTTTACGGCAGTTATCGTGCGAAAGGACAGACAGACAGACAGAATGAACAGAGTCATAAACACTTTTCAACTATGTTGGAAAGTGTTGAAAACCACTGTATTTTTATTGAGATGAATTTTTAAAGTAATTTAACACGGTTTTTTGGACACATGTCTTACTAATGATGCGAACTTGCAGTTAGAAATCGCGCATTCACAATATTTCTAGCATTTCAAAATCTCCCTGATTAGCTGAAAACTCTTGAAGATTTGAAACAGCTTTCAAAAAATTGCCATATGATTTAATAGAAAGTTCTCTGCAAAAATGGTTCTCTTGGAAACAAATGGCTGAAACAGTTGAATAATTTTTCCGTTCTTTGTTCGTTAACAAGTGATTTATAAACAAATTATTTTAAATTGGCCGTCCGTTTGCGAGTTATGCAAGTTCCGGTTCATACAAGGAAAACAACATGAATTTCCTATGTTTTCGAACGGGGCTAAAAATATTTTCCGCTTATGACAGTATTCCATTTCCTACAGATTCCGTTTCAAACAGGTTTGACTGTATTGAGAAAGTTTTGTTTTGACGAAAATTTTCGATTTCGAAATTTTAATGTCAATATATGTTTTAAGACCTCTTAAGCACCTATTTACTATTTTTGGAGTAATGTCCGTCTGTCTGTCGGATGTCTGTGGTCGATTTCTGGTGTACACTATAGCAGCCACAAATATTAATGGATTTTTAGGAAACTTTATGTCCAGTTTTGTTATAAAAAAAATCTAGTAGGTAGAATTTTTTTAAATTCGAGCGAAAACTTCGAAATTTATTCGAAATTTTATTTATTTTAACATGGCAGCATTGGACAAATTTTGACATAATCATGCATAAAAGGATTTATTTATGGCTCAATGATAACGAGATTTAATAGTTTCAATAAGAAAAAACAGATGCGATACAATTTTTTTTTGTTCGTGACGTCATTAACTCCCCCCCCCGTTGAGGGCAAGTTCCCTTCCGGGGGGGGGGGGGTACATTTTCAAGTATGGCATCAATCGAAAGATATTTTCAAGCCCTTTAAGGTAACACGCTATAGTTGTAATAATTTAGACCCACGATACCGATTTTTTGAAATTTTTCTTGTAAAATTTGAAAAAAATGAATTGTGGTATGAGAAAGTCGAATTGAGCCACACTGTACTTAATTTTTAATGTAACTGTCTTTAGTTGGTTTAACAAATATCTGTTGGTTAAACAATATAATAGGTTCTTTCCTAGTACTAGTTCGAGATGTGATCACCATCAGGTATTTTTCGTCAAACCTCGAATGTAATAATTCCCAAAAAAATATATATATTCCCTATACAGTAATTTAAATAAGTAAAAAGCCGATTATGGTCATTATCACTTCTCTAAAAGTTCAGTATCAGTTTGCTATAGCTCCAGATGCAACCCCGAAAGCTGAAAAACTCATCTATACTAATTCGACCATGCTGAATCCAAATCTGAAAATCCCGCTTTTTTTTTTCAAATTAACTCTTGGAACGGTAGAAATAGCCTCTCAAAGTCAAGCCTTTTTGTTATTTTTGTGTTTATAATTTCAGGCCAAAGGCGCTAATATAACATAATGCAATTGCGTAGTCATGAATACTTTAATTCAGCCCATGGAGTTAGAGATAAGACCACCTCTATGATTCAGCTAAATAGTGAAGTTAATATTCAGTGTTCTTTCCAATTTAAAAATTCAGAATATGAATATTTAAACCATGGAGTTAGAAAGCAATTAATGCAATTAATGCAAACTTTTTTTTTATAAATAGATTGGTTGGAACTGAATTGTATGACCCATAAATTTAGAGAAAGTTAGTTTCTGTTTTCTATAGTATAACCAGAAATTGAAAACTTAAGATAAAAAGTTTAAAGTATTGAACTTGATAAATTGGCTTGTTGCAGGTTCTAGGGGAACGTAAATACTTTACGTTATGTTATTGGTTGGTATATTATGCATGTTTTGATAGGGAATCGTATAAAAAAATAGGAAACATTAAAACATTTGTGATAGATCGGCTAACTTCTGTAAATTTGACTAGATATTGGCTTAAATAAATGATACAAAATTTTAATATTAGCCTTATTACTTATTTATTGGTGCTATGAATCTAGAGACAGGAAGTACAAATTTTCTTTACAAACAGTGAAATATGCCCAAGGCAACCACCAAGGTCCAGAAATAAGTGGTCTTTAAGATAGGTGGTCATTTAATACAGGACTGGTTGTAAAATGGGAAGTTGGTTGTTATAAAATTAGAATGGAACTATGCTGGATTATGTCATATTAAAAATGTATAACATGCTTCATGTATGAATTATCCAGAATTGAAAGAAAATTGGAAAAAATTTCTTCATATGGTTACTCTCGCTCACTTCATGCAGTGATACATAAGTATATAAAATCCAATTTATACAACAAACTGTGTTATGTTACTGAGAGAGAATAAAAGTTGGAAAACAATATTTTATTAGTTTCTTTAAGAGATTGTTCTGTATTTTAACAAAAATTTTAAAGGTACTGAAATCCAACTTCAGAAGAATAGTATTATATTCTGGAGTAAGCAAAAATTGCAAGAAAAATTGGAATGATTTCTTCAAATATTTATTTAAGTTTTGCAAAGAAATTTGAGAAATCATAAAATAAAATTTCTGACTTGTCACAGCAGTAGAAGACAAGAAGTTTCGTATTTCACAAATTGACAAAAGTATGTCTTATTTTATAAATAATGCAAGATCTCAATTAGAATAAAAATCTTTAGTAAGACATCCGGCTTCCTAATGCATGTATCTACATTCAAATATTGCATCAACGCGGAATATCAGATAAGAATTCTGTTTGGTAACTTGGGTATCTGATTAACAGGTTCAAGACAGATTCAGACAAAAAAATAAATACTAAGTTTAATGTTTACAAATATTGACAGGAAAGCAATTCTGATCTTGATTGCAATCAATCTCCATCTCAAAAAAGAAACTTATGTTTAATTCTGAACAAAAGACACCCTCCCTCCCCTCGACCATTCTACTTTTGAACCTAAGCTTCTGTTGCCTGACCTCAAAACCAAAAGGCGAAGAAATCATCAGTTTCATTTTCGTCCTTTTTAATTAATCTCTGAATTATTCCAACCGTAACTGCAGATATGATTTCATCACCATTGTTTCTCCGCCCACCCATGCGAAAGTCGCATGACCACTGACCAATAGGAGCAACGTGGGTGAGTTTTATGATCTGGCAACAAGAAATTATATGGCAGCTATAAATCCTACAGTGAAGATTCATGTGTGGTCAAAACTCGAAAGTCAGTGAAGGATTGTAGAATCTTGTGCTCTTTGTGGAATTTGCTACTTCAGCTTCTATCTGGATTGTAATACGTTGGGAATCCCTACTGGACTTATATTCTAAAACACCTCATTGGGAGAATATTTCTTACCAAGTAAGATGCTTTTGTGTTTCAACTTGTGTACTTTTTCAATTTCCAGTTTTCTACACAAAAAAAAAAGGAAGAAATTTTTCTTATACGGGTGTTGTTAGTGTAAAATATATTGAAGTTTGTGCAGGAAATTTTTTTTTTATTAAATAGAAGTTATTGTTGATTGAATTCAGAATATCTTATCAATGGCTCAAGAAAAATTATCTTTTGCCGCTTATGCATCTGAATCAAATGCTGACACAAGTATCGATATTAATTGCATCGTCTAATATTAATTTTTCCTAAGTTAGCTTCAGTTGTAACTCAATAAAAATTTACGTTTTGAAATCGTCTTGCTTTAAAATGAGTAGTTTTACCACCGAAAAAATGGCCGTAAATGAAAATTTTCATTTCGATTTTCATTTAGAAAAATTATTGAAAAAAGTTTAATTATGAAAAATGTGATATATAACATATTTATTTCTTGCAAAATCTTTATATCCATGTGTTTTAAGCCCACACATACAGAACTTCGTTGAATTCAAATTACAGTTTAATTTTTTTTAAGTTTGCCACAAAATCTTCTAGTTATTCCCACTCAAATTTATATCATAAATGGCGTGTAAGAGCATAAAATTAAGAGAAACTAATTAAACTCATTAGGTTTTTAAAGAATTTTATCGACCTAAAATATTTCATTATTAAAAACATAAATACAGTAATTTGACCACTTTATAGGTGGAAAGCAATGAAAAATGCAATCGAAGTTAGAATCTCCTGTAAGAGATAATATTTTTACTACTACAAAGACGGATTCTTAACATCTCAAGAATGCAATGCTAGTCCATTAGCAGGCCAGTCGATGTGTGTTTATTTTAATGCAATTAAAATTAGAAGATTTTATTGCATTAAAGCGAATGCAAGTAGAAAATTTACATAATATGCTGGGATTTATTTTTGCAACTTTTTGCATTAATCTATATATATATTGGGTACAAAAATGTGTACCATTAGTTTCAGTAATGCAATGAATTAATAAAATTTTGAAAAGATAAATTTCTATACCTATATACCTAATTTCAAATCCTCAACTGATAAAATTATTTCTAACACAAATTCTACACTGTAAACTATTTGCTTGAGATATTTTAGATTCCTTTACTGATAAAGAAATCTATTCGCAGAACTATATACAGAACTTCTATACACAGAACTTGATTTAAATGAATAAATATGAGAGAGAACTTATATTCTTGCTCATTTTATCAGATGATCTTGTTTATCAAAAATTAAGTTTTAATCTCAACGGAGAAGTACCGGTTATAAATTTTCTTGATTTAAATGTTACTGAATCTGGTACACCCAGGAATGTAAATATATTTGAAGTCCATATAGTTTTACAGTGTTTATAAGAGGGGAACCATTATAACAAATTTAAAACTAGACCTAAATGCGTGTCAAATTTCAAGTCTCTGTGTCATTTGAAAATAGCTATTTTGCACTTTCTTAATAAATCGAATGTTTTAATCTAAAGCACCTTTAAAATATTTAATATTTGAAAACTACGCTTTTACCGCTGTGTTTAATTGTACTTAAATCGAAATATCTGTGTCCACGAAAATGTGTTATTTCGGAATTCAAATGTTTTAAAACCTTGGCCCTACTTTAAATGGATTAATTTCAAGACTTTTTATTTCTCGTTTGATTTATCAAACAACCCATGAATGAACTAAATTTTAAGTCTTAATCTTATTTGGAAATCTCTTTTTTCTGTTCACTAGACAATTTAAACGTTATCACCTACTACATTTCAACAATAATAAATAATCGAACATAAAAGGTTTCCATAATGTTTTTATCACGTAGACATTCTTCTTTTGTTTCGCATTTCAAATCACTATCTCAACGAAAAATGCGTTTTACCTCCTCTCTGCAATTCAAAATTTTCGCTCTACAGAGCCCCATAAATTTTAATTTCTGAAAACTGAAAATCGCCAAAAAAGTTTTCTCCAGCTATGTTTATTAAATTTCAACAAAATCCGAAAATGTATTCGAATGTATGTGAATGTTTTTTTCTGCAGCACACTGTAAAATGCAAGTACTGTAAAACACATTTTTCCCGCTATTTCAGCTTATGCATGTCAATTTCAAGTCTGCATGTTGCTTCAACGTTGGTATTTTGCATCAGTTGGATTATTCTAATGTTTTTATCTATAGAAACCCAACATGTCTGTCTTATTATATGACTCGGTTTCAATCCCCGGTTGCGGCCGAGTGTTATTTTGAACTAAAAAATGAAATATAATGTTCTATAATTGATACTACACGAGTAAATATAATGAGTAGTTAGTGACGGCAGTTCCAAGACGACCCTGTTGTTTTGAGCTAAAACTTGGTTTAATATTATATATTTGGTAATGGAACTTAAATGTAGTATAGTACAGTTTCAAGACGATCTTGTTGTTTCGAGCTAAAAAATTAATTCTAATATTCTATAATTGGAACTTGAACTAAAATATGGTCCATCTCAAATCCAAGCACATTCCCGTAAATATAATCAAAATTGCATTGGTGAATAACATTCAATTCCAGAAAAATCGATAGCATATAATGTTACGCCCGCCAATCGGTATCTCGTTATAAAATACATTAACACGGATTCTAACATTTATTTATTTTAATTTTATTTTTCATAAGCAAAGTTTAGCACGAATCGTGATTTAAAATCGATTGATTTCGTATGTAACATATTTATTACACGGGTTAAGATGTAATTTTATTTAATTTATTATTAAAAGATGTTACAAATTCTAGCGGTGAATATTTTTTTTTTAATTTTTATAAAAAAAATTCACAATAATATTTTATGACTACCTGAGCAACCAGTTCGAAATTGAACGATCGTCAGTTTGCTACTTTCTGAAAACAGAACTTCGATTCCATTGTAACGATTGTACGGGACATATCCCATAAATAAGCTGTTTTTTTTTAAATAACTTATAGGACATAATGCTAGGGTGTATCACTTATAGAGATAAAAATGCGCAATGCTAAAATCTGACCAATAATCTTTAAATATTGACGTGGAGATTCAAGGCACGCGCATATTCGAAGCTTACATGTTAAGAGTTAAACTTTCATCTCAAATCTCTTGCAAAAATGATTTATGCTAAATTTAAAATTCTACCTTAACGCGCAGTGCTAAAATCGCAAAGTGCGATAAATGCGCAGTGCTAAAATCTAATCAATAATCTCTAAATATTGACAAGAAGATTCAAGGCAGGGGCATATTTGAAGTCTGCATGTTAAGAGTTAAACTTTCATCTCAAATCCATTGCAAAAATGATTTATGCTAAATTTAAAATGACTCTTTAATGCACAAAAAAATATACTGCATTCTTCCCTATTATTTTTATTCTAGTACTTAAAGTTATAACAATGAATTTTATTCAAACAGTGTCGAGGGACATTCAAAGGTTGAATGACAATTTTATAAGAAATGTGCCTGGAAAAATCTTAAATATATCTAATTTTCTTATAAAATTTCCGAAATTTTAATATGTAGTTGTTAATAAATTTTACTCGCTAGAAAATTTTAGATATCATCCTAAAAGACTGATATTTTAGCATTTTCCACTTCCATTTAAACTATAACTTTTGGTCAATAGTGCCAGAACGTGGTGAAATTTCCCATATAAAAGGTAATTTTGGGTCATAAAAATCGATATATTGGGAAAAGAAATAAAACAACACTTTGTTTAAATTTAAATAAATTTAAAAAATCTGATGTGGGCAGCATATGACTTTCCTTATATAATGCAATGAATTTACTACTTCTACAGTTAAAAAAAATGTTACTCTTGTAGTAGATACTTATATTCTTTCCAAGATATTGAATTTTCTTCAATTAGTCGTCATTTTCATTGATTTAGCGTCATTTTTATCCATTTGGCGAGATTTTTGTTAATTTAACAACAATTAAAAATGTCGCCAAGTTGGCGACATCCGCCAAATTCGTCGCCAAAATCTCGCCAAGTGTTATGGATGGATAAATAAGTTATTCTTACAGCAGATAAATGACTATTCGCGTTCAAATACAAAAGTATTACTCAAAGTATCTTTTTTCATGAATGGAACGATCTAGATCCACTAGAATGATGTCACTCAATTTATCGCATGGTATTACATATGAAAAGCGAACATGTTTCTCAATAGGAAATTTTTTTATATTTTATATAACTTTTTGATAATTTTTTTGAAAAATGTGCAATATCTCGAGAACGGTTCATGTTAGCGTTTCAAAATTTATGTCAATCGTTTTGTAATGAAAAATTACATCAGAAATGTCTATTTGCGTAACTTTATTAGCGGTTTTGATTTTTTGACGATTTTTTCAAAATTTCACTCGAAAATTTAGAGGGGTTCTGAACATTCGATTGCGTATAAAAACACAAGGCTTCCAGTGTTTACGGATTCAGATTTTTGTACTAAATTTCGTCCGAAGCGATCCATTCGTTCGTCAGTTATCGTCTCCGCAGACTCACTGACACACACACACACACACACACACATCACTTCAAAAATGCTTGATTCGTGATCAGGGATGCTTGAAACGTGCTCTCCCGTCGAAAACTCGAATTTGAATTTTCGACCCCGTCACAATACTTTCCTTAAACATTATCTATATAAGGAAAGTAAAAATGAAATATGTATTGACGCTTCAATAATATCAAGATATAAATATATTAGAATCTGGCAATTTTTTCATGTTATAAAAGTATATTTTGCTTCTCGAAACACAATGCATCTTTTACATATAATGATATTAGCATTATATGTAAATGTGATGCATTGCCTACTTATAAATGCAATACTAGAGGACTCAGCACCCTCGCTCGCCATTCCCCGAAACTTGCTTCCCCAAATTTTCTGGCGCTCGCTGAGATCCACGTATAGTAAAGATTGCATATACAAATAGGAGCCCTTTTTGTAGTCACTAATGTCTCATATAAACCCTTGCTAATTCCATCACCTAAAGTATGATTAGACAGACCTAGGCTCAACTGGTGCACATGCCAACTAGTGGCTTCCATGAAGGAAACCGTGACTCTTCCCATGGGCCCTCTGAATATTATGTAATATAATATTCATGGAATTTGTTGGCGTGGACGCTATCTAATCCTGGAATAGTTGCAGGGCCCGACAAGTAATTTTTATACAAGCATTTGCTTCTACAATCCAAGCTCAATATATATTAAACATTCTTATTATATATATCCTTGTTGCTGAATTAATAAAAATTATTGGTAATCATTAGCCTAAATCTTTTATTTTCTAAATCAGTTATGCGTTATATTCAGAAACAATGACATTTATTAACAATGCTCGAATATCCAGGTGTTTTTTTTATTTCATTTATTATAACAAGTCAGAAAATTTCCTTCTTCCATCTTACTTAGGCAAAATGAATTAGTAAAATTATATGGAATAAACATCAAATCATCAACACTTTAAAAAAAGGCAGCCAAAAATTGGTTATTAAAAGTATTTAATTAAAATCACCATCCACGACGCACATAAATTTACAACCATAGCGCCTTCGTGTAATATTATACCGCATCAGTGGCAAAGTAAAAAAAATCTGATGTGGGCAGCACATGACTTTCCTTATATAATGGGAACATAGACTTTAAGCATAGAGTTTAATTATTTGTAGCTCCATGGTCTTAAATAAAATGTTTAAATAAAGTAAATTATTATGGTATTGTGATGAATGAAATGAATGGGAGAAAGTTATGAATGAAATCCTACTTTTATAGAGATCCAGGCGTGTTATTTTTTCTATGACGTCATTTGAATGAATTTCAGTTGTTTTCGATAAAGTTTTCAAATATAATAAATTATCGTAGTATTATGATAGTTTTTAAAATATTACCGTGGAATGTATTGCATTTTAGAGATATTTAAACCAGGCAATTTATATTTCAATGCCGTCATTTGTATGAAGTTCATTTTTTTCAATGAAGGTTTAAGTTTTCAAATATAATAAATCAATGTAGTATTGTGATAAGTTTTAAAATATTACCGAGGAATGTATTGCATTTTCGACTTTTTTTAAATAAAATTGCATTGAAGTTGGAAAGTGTTTCATAATCAATGCTTTAAGCATGATTGATCTTTCTTGTTTTTTTTTCTAACGTCAAAATCTTATTAAATATCTATCTTAGAATAAATAACTTTACATTAACATTTAAATTAATTTTCACATAAAAGTTTTCCAAACGCTAAAGGTATTTTTCAGAAAAAATTACGCGAAAAACATCACGAATGAATATTTTTAAAATTAAAAGACATACACTTCAAATTTTAATCCTGTAAAATAATAATTTGAAACACTGCCATGTCAAATACATAATTATTTGTGTAAATATTTCATCAAATAATAACCTACAGTTACTTATATATAACTCTTTCATTTGCTAATTAAAATTCTATAATTCACTATTGGCGATTTTAGAATCGTGAAGCGTTGCATTTACCACATTTCTCATAAGACTTTTCAATGGAAATCTTTAGATTTTGAACGTTTTTTCTTAAAAAAAAACATCTGCACGGAAAATGAATTTAGTATTATCAAATGTAGAAAAGTTTAAGCTTTCTAATTATATTTTGCAACTATCTGAACGATTGTGGATTTTTTATTGTGTTAATTAGTAAAATATTACTTTATACGGAAAGAAAACTGCAAAAGAGTTTCTCATTGTCAAAGATTGTATTTCTATGGAACAAAACATTTCGCTTTTTAATTATTTTTAAAGTCAAAAAATTATTTTGTTTAAAAGATAGACATACCATTCTTCTCCGGAGTTACTTTCCGATCAAAATATCCATACGGGTTTGGGTTATTTTGACCCAGGTAGGCAAACACATATCTGGACAACCAAATGGTTATCGTTCTTTATATATATGAAACTAGCAGTATACCCGTTCTTCGTACCGATTGTATAGCATAAAGAAACCCAAAATTCACAATTATATGCAAAATCTTGTGGTTTTCTAAATGCCATTGCTATTCAAAACATTCTATGAAAATATTTAATTTAATTATCTTAAAATGAAGTATAAGAATTTCTGTTCTCGATATACAAAATTATTTTTACAGGCAGATCTGAAGAATAAAACATCTCGGTACCGTTTGTAAACAAATTTACAAAAAATATGAAATTGGCTTAATATATGCCAAAAATAAATTTAAATGACATTAGAAGATATATACCCGTACCATTTAATTACCCGTACGCCTTTCTATTTCTATGGAAGGTTTAATTGTACGTTTTTCATTAACATCTCGACAACCCTTGCTCCTAGAAACTCGAAATATGGACTAAATTTTAGGTGAGGCTATTCCAAGGATGCCCACAAATGAATTTCGAAATTCTTTCACCACATGTATACGCGATCAACCTCAGCAGAATAAATTATCTAGAAGCACCATAATGAACATGTCGAAATACAACCAGGGAGGCAGTACGAACGTTCACAGCAACACTCCCAGACCCGTCCAGTGAGTCAGAGCAGAAAGAAAGAAGAAGCGTTCATGCCACATGGTAATACAAATTTCCTTAATGTTTCTTATCTTCATTTTTTCATCTTTTGATGCCTGTAGTCTGAGTTTGAGCATTTATAGTAATGTACTATTGCTCAATCTGAAACAGGCATTTGTTTGGGTTAATTAGAGTTAAATACTCAGACCTGAAGATGAATTTAATTCTGATTAATCACCGAATTTGGGCCGGTGCTATTCTTTTCTTTTATCGGCAATATGACCGTGGTTTTGCTTCTATAGTGATATTAATATTACTTGAATTTTTATCAAATTTTTCTAACACACACACACACACACACATACACACACACTCATATATATATATATATATATATATATATATATATATATATATATATATATATATATATATATATATATATATATATATATATATATATATATAAGAAAATCATTTTAATAAAGCAAATAAAATCTTTATAAAAATTTTATATTGTAAAATTGTCTCAATAAGGGATTTAAAAAATCGGTTTAGTCATGGGATATGTCCTGTATATTCTGAATATTCAGAATATACAGTACATTCCTGTATATTCTGTATGAACCTATTTTCAGGGGCCATTGAAAAGTATAAGGCTTTAGCTCAGATGAAGTTGGTCATTATACGACCCTGATCGGGTTCCGTTGTAAAGTATGTATATGGCTTCGTAAAGATTGGTAATCTACAAATGACGCAACTACAAACTTTTGCCTTAAGTCAAAGTTGCCTTACAGTAAAGGGATACCACACAAACTAAGTTATTTCAATCTAACTGATACATTAACTGGCTGTAAAACTAAAGAGGTCTGCATACAAAACTGACATTAAATTGCACATTCACGTATAGTGACTGAACATAGATGCTTATATAAATCCGGGACTTTGTGATCTATGAAAGTTGGACTACTCATAATAATAGAATACGAGCGGTCTATGCTTAATCAGTTCCTCAGAGGATGTCGAGATACTTCATAATGTACTCTTGTGGATTTGGTCCCGTTGATCATGCTTGTACACATATGGGCTAGTACCTCCTTGCTAGCTCCTATTAGAGCTGGCGAACTTGAGAACTCACAACTACTAACTATAGTATTATACTAAATATAAGTAGAATTATTATACTAATATTATATATTATACTAATATTTAGTCCTATATATAATAATATTAAGTCCTATATATAATTCTATATATAAGTCCTATATAGAAAATATTATACTAATATTTAGTATAATATTTATTATACTAAATATTAGTATAATAAATATAGTATACTAAATATAAGTAGAACTACGCAAGCTCGCATGCGTCTGCTCTAAACCTAAGCCAAGCCAAGTCCATTCTTTTTTACCCGAATCGAAGCTTTATCCTGTTTTATTACAGGATTGAAGAAATTATTAGCTGGTTCAGGATTGGCCCACATAACCGAACCAGTAAGTTGTTTATGCAAAGTAAATCACAGTTTAGAACGTAGGTGAAATCACAACCAAAGGTTATATAGATCTCACAAATCTTTACTATGGAACCGGGATTTTGTTTTCAGAAAGAGAACTAGCGATGACTCAATTTCTATTGGATTGTTCAGGAAGTAACAACATATTATCGTGCTTTTGTTTAAAAGAATTAAAAAAACAAACATTTCACTCCGCAACAATTTATAATATAAACACCTTGATTTATCTGTCTGTTTATCTATCTATCTCTGGGTAAAGCTGCTACAAAATATTGCCAAACGTGTTTCAACCACGGATAAGCATTTCAATTTTAGATACGAACCCAGACCCAGAGAAATTATATGGCAACCATAGCGCTTTACGTAGCGTGAGACATCAGATACTAAAAGTGAAACCTTGATGTTATTTTATTTCTTATCATTTTATAAACTTTTATTTAAAATACCGCGCAACTAGAAGTGTCACGCTCATATTGCCAACAAATCAAATATTTCAATCTTCTTTCAACAAAATATAGACTATAAGAATAACCCATTTCTCCGTTCGTGCGCCCGTAACGTTTGGCGAGAAATTTAGCGGACGTCGCCAACTTGGTGACAAAAAATGTCGCCAAATTGATAAGAAATGGCGCCAAATGAGAAGTAATGTTTCGAAAATTCTGATTCCCGTCATATGACATTCATACATTCTAGTGTCCTTTAATAATAAATTAAATCATCCAAAAAAATGATGTGTGAAAAAAGGGGGCGAGAGCAAAATTTCCTGGTTACGTCCTGACATGCACGTCTTACAGACAAACGTGACGAAATAAATAAAGAGAAGAATAACTTAATAGACTACAACTAATTCTAGACTACATCCAAGTTCAAAACAAATGTTACTTGTGCTGTGGGAAATGTAAAGATGTATTCTCGTTCTCATTTTTACGTATATTAATTGAAAAGTTAGTTAGATGCTTGTCATATGCGGATATGCAAACGGAAAAATAAATATTTTAGAATACATTCAAGATTCATATGTTTGCTCAATGTTCCAAAAGTAACGCTGTAAAGATATTTGTGCTATTCATCTGTGCCCTGAGAAATGTGAACAGTTTTCACTTTTTAATTTCCCTACAACGCACGGTAATGTATACGGAAAGTATTGGAATGTTGTCGAAATTTGGAATTCGAGTTATCGACAGATCTAAGCGTTTCGGGCACTCTAGAACACGAATACATTATTTTTAGCATGACGTCTGGTTTATGTGTGTCTGTGCAATGTGTGCATCCCCTTTAGCTCAAACTATGATATGAAATTTTTCCAAAATTTGTTAAGTAAGTCACGTGTAGGTTACCTTGGTGCATTTATTCTTCCCCTTATTTTGTCAGGCTTGTCTGTGAGACGTGCATGCGAGGGCGTAAGTGGAACTAGAAAATTGCGCCCTCGCCTTTTTGCATCTCAAATGTTTTTGAGGGGATATCAAGACTTTTTTTTTTAGGTTTATAAAAATGATTTCTTATCTTTTGAACTTCATATGGAGGATACTAGAAGACATGGCCGTCATATGACGGAATTAAAAATTTGCAAAATATTACCTCCATTTGGCGTCATTTTTATCAATTCGGCAACATTTGCGACATCTCGTCATAATTTTTGCCAAACGCCACGGACGGACGAACAGAGAAATGGCTTTTTCTTATAGTAGATTTTTGTATTCTTTCCAAGATATTGAACTTTCATCGAATTGGTAACATTTTCGTTAACTTTTGTGATATTTTGTTCAATTTTGAGACATTTAAAAAAAAACTCGTTAAAATTTTCACTAAGTGTGACAGTTGGACTGACTGACAAACACTGCCGAAACATCATTACAGTACTATTTTCATTCAAAAAACAATTAATTTATTGATTTGGAGTCATTTTTATCAATTTGACGACATTCTTATCGATTTGCCAACGTTTGTCGTCAATTTGGCGATATTTTAATCAATTTGGCGACATTTTAAAATTTCGAAAAATGTGTCTCCAAGTGCGGCGGTTGGACTGACAGGTAAATGCTACTGAAATATCATTAAAATACTATTCCCTTTCGAAACACAATTAATTTCATTAATTTTGCGTCATATTTATCAATTTGTCCAATTTTTTATCGATTTGGCGACATTTTTATCAATTTGGCGACATTTTTATCGATTTGGCGACATTTTAAAAAGTCGCTAAATTTGTCGCCAAGTGGGATGGTTGAACTTGACAGACAAACGCTATCTAAACACCATTACAATACTATTCCCTTTCAAAACGCAATTTCATTTATTTGGCGTCATTTTTATCAATTTGGCGTCATTTTTATCGATTTGGCGTCAATTTCGCAACATTAAAAAAGTCGCCAAGTTGGTTATATCTCGCCAAATTCGTCATCAAAATTTCGCCAAACGTTACCCAGAGATAGGTAGATAAACAGACAGATAAATCAAGGTGTTTAGATTATTAATCATTGTCGATTTGTTTTATTCTGGGGGCACGTTCAGAAATAAATAAATAAATATTAATCAATTGACTATAACCTTTATATTCAAGGTCTATTGAAAGGTAAGGTTGGCCAAAGATTGTACGCCAACAGCTGGAATTCTCCCCTCCCTTCGCGACTGACGTCACTGGTCCCAAAGACAGGTCCGTAGCCCGTTGCTGTCATAAGAAATACATTGAATATCGCAGCAATTTTCTTAATTTAAATATACATCACATAGTATATTGAAATTTCTACCGAGTAAATGATAGATTACATTTCATTATTCATATATAAGAATATAATATTAAATAAAACTAGTTATGGTAAATTTTATTTAGGACTGTATTGTTAGAGTTGTTTTTAAACATCTCTAACGATGATATTAACAATTGAGCTGTTTAAACTATGATAAAATATTTTCTGCATTTTAAAATTGTTATTAGTTTTTCTTTAATAAGTGCATAGTAAAATATCGGAGGATTTAGCTAAAATACAAGACACTATTATTCTATCCGAGACTAGAATAATAAGCCACCAAAACCTGTCCATTTTTATCGAACTGCTTTAAAATATCATGCTTGTAGACTTGACATGATAAAATAAATTAGAAGACAGTGAATAATTTGCTGAATGTAATTCAAAAATAGTTTTCAGAATTATAGAAATAAATAAATATGTGACGTCCTTAAAGATTTCAGGCAGAAAAATGCTCGTATTATTTTTTTTTTCATAATGAAATTGATATGTGTACGAAATCCAATTATTTAAAGACTTCTCTGAATGCGAACAAATGTGGAAATCATATTTTGTACGATACAAAAGATCAGTACAATTATTTTCTTTAATTATGTATTATCATTGTTTCATGTTGGTCAAAAAATTGAATTATTCAAGAAATTAAATGAGCACTGAATTTCATATAACGATAGGCAATTTTTGAATATGGGTACTTCATGATAAAAAAAATGTAAAAATTAAAAAAAGTAAAGGGATAGGACGAGATATTGATTAGATACGTTCAGTTTTGACCAGATTTTGGAAATGCCTTTCATAAAGGAACGTCTACCGAAATTGTGCCTTATTTACGCTATATGTTTGAAAATCAATGAAAGCTAACACGTCCAACCAGTCAGTAGGTTTTAATCAATTGCATCGACAGAAAAAATGGGGGGGGGGGGGGGCGATAATGAAACGAGTTGCTTCCTATTTCTCCTAATATCCTTCCTTCTAACTTCAATAGTTTTCGATAGGTTTCTGGGGTGGGGGGGGGGGGGGTATATCTCCCATTACCTCTTTAGTGGCTTTACTAGATTTAATCTCACGATCTTTCAACTAATTCTGGCGTTACAAAGGTCAGTGATCAAATGACTGGGTTACGGATTTTCCCCTATGGGAGAGAAGGATAATTTTAAAATTGGTCGTTCTATAAAGGAGGAATGCCTTCATGGAGGACATTTTAAGGGAAGCTGCGTCACATTTATGTTACATGTTAGGAAAACCATGAAAACCTAACACACGCAGACCGTCAATTCCTAACTACTAGGTCATGAGTAAACCTTAAAATTTAAAGCTCTCTCTCCATTGCTTATTTTTCATTTCTTCACGTGAATGACCAGAAATTCTTTCAGCTTTTCTTTTCATGGCGTTTCTTTTCATCTGTTCATTTATGTGCCTTATTCGAAAGAAGGTTCTGGTTCTGGTATATGTTCTTACAACACCAAGAGCTATTTCAGGAAATTGTTCTTTTATTTTCAGTTGGAAGTTCTTTAAAATATTTCTTGAATTAGAAATAAAATTTCCGTGTAGTTTAAAAAAAATATCTTATAATTTGGTGACTGTTTCTACCCAGGTATCATGTGGAACAATTAAACCACCTCTTGATAAAGATTCAATCCATTTTTTGTCATTTTCGGATGTTGATTCCACTAGACATGAATAAGTTCCTAACTGCGCTGTGACGATATGCCAAATATCCTGAAAAAAAAAAAAAAAAAAAAAACGCAAGGCTTCTTTTTCATTTACAACAGGACTGAAATGAATGTCATGTTGAGGCTCAATGGGGGGGGGGGGGGGCAATCTGCAGTGATGCTGAATAGTCTTTTTCTTCTAATTTGAAAAATAAAGTCGCAGTTAGTGTTTGATCTTGGTTATTTTCCACATTTGTATTTATTGGCATAGGAAGCTTAAACCCAAGCAATAATGTTTTAAGTCGGAATTTGAAATCAGTAGTAAGAGGATGGTTATAAAATCGTACAAGACCTCTAATTTGGGAAAATATATTTTCTAAAGCATCTTGATTGACTCTAACTTGTCATTATGTATTTAATATTATTTTCTTTCATGTCATCATAAAGTCCTTTTAAGCTTGCTCTTGAAACAAGAATGCCTTTTTGGAAAGGCAGTATTGAAGTTTTAGAAATGACTCTGAGTTCCGTAATATCCGCTTGCATTTGACTTAGAATTTGCATTTGGTCATTTATATTATTTCCAAAAGCTCTGAGCGCTTTGATTTATTTTCATCATTAGAAACGCGAGAGTTAAAAACATCGACACATTTTCCCATGCTTCGGAAAGGTCTGGCTAGGGACCAGTGACGTCAGTAATTCCAAGAACTCTGGACAGGAGTAGGTTGCCAGAAACGAATGGCCTACCTCTCTTACTTCCATTTACCTTGCTTTATATTGACGTATAAATATTACTAATGCGCGTTACAAATAATAATATATTAGTTAAATAATAATTTTGCAAGGTAAATCTTATAACACTGACGTTCGTTTATATTTATATTTCTCATACCGTTTTTCGTCATTTAGTGTCATTTTTGTCAATTTGACAGCATTTAAAAAAATTCGCCAAATTTGTCAAATTTATTGCCAGGTGTAAAGACCGTATTCTATAATATACCATTATTTAATAAATTACAATTAATTTACAATCTCTAAACACCCTAGCTAAACATAACTGTCCCAAAAACAGGGAAACTTGTTATATTTTAATAAAGAATATTAAATTAATAATTTTCTCAAAGCGACAAGAATTATCAAGTAAATTAAATTTAATTAATTGTGTAGATATTCTGATTTATTCCAAGACCCAAACAGCATAACTCATTTTTCGGTTTATAGCTTCTTGATGTTGCCAAAAGTGACGAACATGCCATCCAATCGATAAAAATGTCGCCAAATTGATAAAAAGGACCCCAAATGAGGTCATATTTTGCAAATTTTTTATTCCGTCATATAACTGACATACCTCCTAATATATATGAAATGCTCTTTTCTCCGTTTGTTTGTAGCACTTGATGATACATTTGGCGAACTTAACAAATAATCCAGCGAAATGTCGATAACTTGGCGGTATTTAGGCCCAGATTGATGAAAATATCTTCAAAATTGCAAAAAATGACGCCTAATTGATGAATTTATTAACAAAATATTTTGATATATGGACTATATTGTTTCTTGCGGATGCTATCAATATTGATAATGGTTAATTTAGAGTTGCGGGAAATAGAAGTTAATTGGGTACGAAACAATTTTACATGTTGTCATCCGGAAAAGCTCCAGATGAGCAATTCAACGTTACAAACCCTATGCTGTGAATCTTCTCATCGTTTTTTCACTATGAAAGAAGTAAATTAATTCATTGCATTATATAAGGAACGTCACGTGCTGCCCACATCAAAATTTTTTAAACATCTGCTTTTTAATATAATATTATAAATTTTATATATATATTATTTGCAACTCATAAGGCGTCACAAAATGATTTTTCGTTAACGTCAATGGGGCTAAAAATTTCAAAATATTTCGATTTTTTTTTTTTTAATCAGATGTTATTCGTTCATACAGTTTGTGATTCTGTTAACGGGGATTGGCTCGAATTTAAGCTACGACTTACGCTTCCGCAGAATTTAGTGTGGATGTTCTGCTCTTATATATAAATTGTTCATCTATACTATTGAAACGTGCCCGCGTCTGTACGTATGTATACAGGGTGTCCCAAAAAGTTTGAAATGCGCTTTAATTCTTTACCTGTTGGAGATAAGTGGGCAATGTAAATTGCAAAAATGTTGAAAGTAAGGTAGGAAATAAGACTACGTTAATGAAATAGTCCTCCCATTCATTTTCTTACACTTTTTTAATTTTTATACGATCCCCTTAGACAAATTGGGTCAATCAGAAAATTTTTATTTTTAATACAACAAGATCATTAAAAAAAACCCGCATATCTGTATCTTTAAAATCAACTGAATTATGATGAAGGAAAAATCTGACTTATGCCATTTTTCCGTACCATGTGAAAGGCTGTTTCATCAGTGAAAATAGGGATCACAAACAAATTAACGATGGAAATTGTTTAGATCAAAAATACGTTAATATGTGTCAAAATTTTTTATCATAAATGCATCTAAATAAAGCATTACACAGACAGAGATCATATAAAGCAGTGGTACTCACTACGCGGTTGGGTATCCTATGTATTATCATCTAGTTTTATCTTTTTTGTGATATGTCACAAATTTATATTTCTAATTAGATATAGGGTCCCCATTCACAATGTCCAATTTTCAATTAAATATAGCTCGCTCAATTTTAAAGATACAGATATGCGGGGTTTTTTAATGATCTTGTTGAATTAAAATTAAAAATTTTCTGATTGACTAAATTTGTCTAAGGGGGGCGTATAAAAATTTAATAGGTGTAACTTTTTGAAAATTAATGAGAGGACTATTTCATGAACGTAGTCTTATTTTCTACCTTACTTTCAACATTTTTGCAATTTACATTGCCCACTTACCTCCAACAGGTAAAGAATTAAAGCGCGTTTCAATCTTTTTGGGACATCCTGTATATCTAGCCACTATTCCGAAGCCCGTACTTGGCCTAGAAGTTAGCATTTTTTTTTTTAATGTAGCTATCAAACCGAATATGGTCCCGACACTTTTGAAATATTTGACAGATGTTTAAGCATTTGTTTAAATCTTCAAAATAAGGGTAAAAAGAGTAGTCCGGAAAAACGTATCTCCTCTTACAAAAAAAAAAAGTTAGAATTTTTTTAACAGGAGACAAATAAATTTCAAAAACCCTCTAAAACCTGGAATTTTTATAAAGTCGATTTTTTTTTTTTTTTTTTATATACAGATTTTTTTAAATAGCGAAAAACACTTCTGTATACATTGAAAACAACAGGCATTTCATATCACATGGGCAACTCAGAATCAAAATATCTGTCTCTTCACAGACAGCTGATGCCTGCGGGTAGTGGGAGTTAAAATTCAGAAAACTAATTTGGCGAATTTAACATATGGAGATTTGAATTTCTGAATATAAGATTGCAACATTATTATAAGCATTCTCTGAAAAAAATCAGTATTTCGATAAAAACTTCTATTCTGCGTATTGCTCCAAATTAAAATTTAGCAAACCTGTTTTCGAGGTACCGTTTTCAAAATTTGTCATCATCAAGTCTCGAATCGTAGCTCTAGAAAACTTTTACTCTTTTTTGTCTTTTCGTTGTAGCTTGATTTTTTTTTTATTGTTTAGTTTTTAAAATTAAATTAAGGATTCAATAACTTTCATTTCAAAGCTATGTATGGCTAATATTAATGATTCCTCCAAAATGTAACTATCCGAGGAAGTAACGATGAACTCTCAAATCTTAGCTCTAGAAGACCTCAATTCTTTTTGTTGTTACTTTATTTGTTACTTTTTTAGAATTAAATTAAGGATTCAATATCTTTAGTCCGGAAAGTCGCTGTCTGTCTTTGACTCATAATTGGATCTTCACGATTTTCTGTTATAAGAATATTCGTTTCATATTTTCGTTTGTTGTTTTTACTCTTTGTTGAGGGGGGAACGACTGCGGTAGAAAGAGGGCGGGGGCCCTTTTAAAATCTCCGCTTTAAAAAGTTAATTATTAAGCGCCGCTTGCTCTGACTTTAATGCAATTTTCACATTGTATTTCCTACTCTGTAATGGACTCACTGGATTTGCTTACGCTAATCTTGGACCCACTTTATTTGATTTGCGACTTTTGCTCCCGCGGAAAAGGGGGGGTGAGCGGGCAATTAAGGGGACTCTGAGTGGGGGGCGGGGGTAGGGGGATTTTTCGCCCGAGCAGCGGAATTTGTCTAAAAAATGCAGACGCAAAACTTGTCTAAAAAAATTTATTACTATAAAAACTGGTTGCTGTATTTGGTAGGAAATGAGCTCATTCCTCATTTTGACTTCGGATTTGTTGGTTCTCTTGAACAGATGAAGGGGATCCAGCGTATCCATCGAAACAGCTATATGATGCATTGTTGTGTTATTGGTGCTTATATACGCTGCTAAAGTTTTCTTTATTTCATATTGATTAAATGGTCTCAAAATTTACAGAAAATGTAGCCAATTTCACTGTTTCAAATTAGAAAAAAATTCAAAATACCTGGTTAAATCCCACGATGGGTTTAAATCGGGTAGTTATTTAAATCGAAGCAAAGCTTGTTATCATTTGAACCAACTCCCATGTCTTTCACGTAATTCTACTAAATCACAGTTGCATGTGAGTCAGAAATCTGGCGCGGTACATATAATACATGCTGCCAGTCACTGGACGGGATGTGAGGGAGACGTTATGGGAGGCAATCGTTCACTGAACGACAAATTACCACCGTAGCCGCAATTAGTTGGTCAACTTGACGGCAGACACACACAGGAGACATGCACAGGAGGAAATACCGTTTGAGATTAAATAATATTCCATATGTATAATAATCAGCATAAGGAAATACCAAGAAAATGTATGTTGTATGACTAATTTTATCTGTCAACGCAAAAGTTAAAAAAACTGGGGGATTTTTGTTACCATCGACAACTTAGTGCTGAAGAGCACTTAATAGTTAATAAGTGCAAACTTTGTGTCATCGATGCTGGTCAAATCACTGGAACAGTAATTTCATGATTTTTAACTGTTTAATTTCTTTACAGTTCCTTACATTACTTACATTTCCTTACATTGCATTACTTAAATTTGTTTGCTTGTAAAATATTTAGACTTTCTATTGTTTTTACAGATAACATGAGTCCAAACACCAGAGTGTTCTATCATGTTTGGTGTTTATTTCTCTTTGCTGCCCAACTTACTGCGCAAACCATCCTTGCGACGACAGTCACACCAATTCCTGTGTTCCAAGTGACCCCTCCTTCTGCAAGCAACCTTGCTGTGACAGCTCAACCCTCTCTTTACCATGATTCGTCCGTCTATGAATCAGCCAAAAGCAGTGCTGAGAGACACATCAGTGTTGCCAACTGGAACAACACATACAACGGATTAAGGGAGGCATCTGCCAGACTAAAACCCAATCAGCACCAAACAAGTACAGAAAGTGGAGAGCAAAGAGAATATTTGACCAGAGATTATAATATTCGAAACCATAGGGAAGAAACACGAGGTAATGAAATTATGATTTTCTGATCCAAATTATAATCGAATGGTGGTGTGGGGGTAATCAGGTGAGAACATGCTGCTTACATATCAATGATATCTCAATTGTATTTTGATGACGATTTTGCACCTGAGTATTTATAAGTCATTCTTTTTGGCATAGTAAGGCGCCAAATTTCTCTTTATGTGATCTTAATGCCAACACCTTTATTGTATGACTTCATTTATTTATACGCACATCTGGCAATTTTACGGTCGATGGCTGTTATATGAGTAAGCTATTTGCATTTCCTAATTAGATAACCGAAAGTTAAATATATTATTGACATATGATTAATATGTTTAAAATTTGGATTTTCACTTTTGGGAATCTATTGATTAGAACTCAAACCATCGGTTTTATATCATAAAATAGTTTCTAATGATTAAAATATTTAATATATGGCTAGCCATTTTTCTAATTGTCAAGTTATATTTGCGTAAAATGTAAATTAATTTGATACTTCGAATAGTTTCGCATGCTGTCATCACGAAAAGCACTAAATATTCACTGCCCAAAACATTGTGTTGTAAATCTTGTACGCCACTATTTTCCCTGTGAAGGAAGTCCTACATTGCCCTGTAATGTCATTACATTTTGTAAAGAAAAAAATGTGCTGCCCACATTGTTTTCTTTACATAATGCAATGAAAATATTTTACATCTTTTTAAAATCTTTTACAGTGAAAACGTAGAGGATTTTCAAAGAACATAATGTTGAATATTCTTATTTTATGGAAACTTTCTTGTGCTTCCCACTTTTGGAAACTTTGGGAAGATCCCCATATTTTTGCAAAATTCCTTTCCCCCAGAAAAGCTTGTGTTTTCCCGGGAATAAACCTCATTATTTCAACCCTTTGCAACTCTGTGTAAGAATAGCTAGGTAATTGATTATATGCGCTGCCCTGCAGACAACAGCAGTAACAACTGTTCAAATTTAGACTGAGTATACAGTGCAATGCAAGGGACTACCACAGTCTTCAAACAAGGCTGTCAAAAGAATCCGGTTCTAGCAATACGTTCTACTATTAGAATGTTATTCCGTTGGTCATATCGCTTAAAGGCAGCTGTAATCGCTCCGGATATCCACAATCCGGAACGATTAGCTTTGTTGAAGATGTGCGAAATCAAGAGGATACTCTGCCCTACGGGTAAATGGATAAAAATAAATATTTTTAAGCTTCCATACAAAAAAAATCTTGTTTCAAATCTTGCTCTTGATCATGTTATCATCTTGATCATGTTATCATCTTGATCATTTTATCCATCTGCTGCTGGCTGATAAGCATTAACAAAGAGAAAAAATAACGTTAAATCATGGTCCAAATATCGTAAAAGATTAAACAGATGAACATTGTCTTAATTATATATATACCCCGTTACAGGGCAGATATCGCTTCACTGCTAGCCTGTGAGCAACGAGTTCTGTCATCTAGCGGCGCCTTTTGGCTATAGCAATGTGCTGCACTTTGCACTGCCAGTGGATGAAAATAAATGTTTTAAAACTTCCACCATAAAATGTTAAAATCTTAGCTTTTAATGAGTTTTGTCTTTTTGGCTCATTTCATCGCAAATATGACACCAATTCATCAAAGTTCCCAAAAAGCGTATACATCTCGAGCTTACCGAGTACCACTTACCATAATAAAAGTCGTTCCAGTCAAGGATATATCCAGTGTTAAAAAAAATATTACTCTTAAAACACGCGTTTAATAGTTGCAACTAAGCACATTACAGACGCTGTTTACACATTTTTAAAACGATTTTATTGTGAAAATAACAAAACATAAATTATCTCAAAACGAAAAAAAAAAAAAATCTGGAAACAGCTTATTTCATAACAGTTAAATTATTATTCGCTGTAATTAAATTTTTTTCTATTTTAAAATTAGTGTATGTAATCAGAGTTTGGATTGAAGGCTACGTTTTTTGGTCTTTCCGAACCATACTCGTATTCTGTAATTAAAAAACGCAGAGAAAACCATAGAATTCGCATTTCTAAATACAAACTATTATTAATAATAAAGGAGAAAACATCAAGCATTACTTTTAACCAAAAGAAAAAAGAACAACGAATGAATGCCCAAAGAAGGTACGTATATTTACAACTATTTCAAAAATAAAGTTTCTTCTCAAAAGAAAATCAGGCGACTCAAAGAAGAATTTCAGTATCTTTAAATACCTCTGTAGCGACTGTAAGCAAGATTATAAATGAGATTTTAAATCTTTAAAAAGCTAAAAACATAATGTTCTGTTCACCGCCTAGACATATGGCTGAGCGTAAAACATGCTGTAGAATTCTCTATGTGGATCATTTATCCTGTGACAAATGGAAATATATTGTGACAATTGATGAAACATCGATCTATTTAAATGACTGCAATAGCATAAACAAGACAGATTTACTCTCGCAAAAGAGGAGGAAAAGACCAAAAAACTTGGTTCCAAGAATCAAAAGAAGGTTTCAGTAAAATATTCATAATGATTCCTTGCTTTTCGTACAACTGTAAATTAAAGTTATGAAAAGTCGAAAAAATGTCAAAATCAATTCTACATTACTAAGATAATGTAATATAAGCTAATTACTAAGATAATGTTTTAACTCTTTTATTTAAAAAAGAAATACCATTCCTTTATCCACAAAGTTTTAACTTCATCAGGATAAAACTACCAGTCACACATCAAAATATATCGCTCAATTTTTGAAAAAATGACAAAAGATACAGGTAATAAAACTGTACCTTTTGCTCATATTCCTTCAAAGTCCCCTTATGTGTCGCAAATGGATTATTGTGCTTTTGGATTGCTAAAAAGATAACTTTCTGAACGCAGACCTAAAACAATGGATGAATTATGGAAAATTGTGAAAGATGAGTGGAATAAAATACCACTTATGACTTTGAGAAAAGATCTCCTATTCTTGGAAATTAAGATGTAGAATAATAGTCCATAGAAAAGGCTATCAAATAGAACATATAAGAAATAAATATTGCTACTTTAAACTTTACACATTTTAATAACAAATTTAAAACAATATAATTAAACAGCCTCTGCAATTCTTTTACTTTATTTCATTTTTCCATTTTTGACGGTTATTTTGAAGAAATAATTTTTTTCCCCAGATTAGAATTTCGCAGGATTGAAGTTTTAAATTCCATCACTGTCGATCACCTTCGGTTTACGTAAAAGTGGTCCCCCCCCCCTCACTTACCAAATGAAAAATATATGGTTCATTAGCTGATCGATTAATAGAGCCATTAATCTGCATTTTAATTCAAGTTGTCGTTGATATTGGTTTTATAATATTTTGATCCTAACACTGTAATGATAGTAATTGTTACAGTAGAACAAACATTATTTATACAAATTTCATATTTATCAAGGCACCATAATGGGGCGGAAGTATCGTAATACAATCTTATTATCTTAATGTACTTTTGTCGAACACATAGGACTTCAGCTACTTGTTTGTTTGTGCCTATGTTGGTAAACGTAAGCAAAAAAAATGCTAGAACATTTTGTCGTCAAGTCATCTTCCTATTATTTAAATCTCTTTGGTGTCTAAAAATTTTCCACAACTCGGGAGCTTTCATTTTCCTTTTCTGGGGATTTGCAATGTTAATAAGCCATACACTTTTCTGTTAATAAGCCAGGTTTCACTGAGGCAAGCGGCAAATAGCAAAAGGGACAAGAGGCATGAATCTCAGTAAATAGTGTCAAGTACTGTATTAAAAATAGGGGCACAGTGAAAAGGCATCTTCAGTGATTTTAAATTTTCGAATTCAAATCAGTTGTGTTTAATGTGATATAAAAGAATAATATGGTACAATAACTACTTCCCGCATTTAATATTCATACGTCTTCCAAAGATTAAAAACTAGTTCACACAGATATCAAATTACGAGGGCAGTCACAAGAACAACAATTTTCCCCCAGTCCCAGTTGGGTATATATAAGAAATTTGTTTATTTTTTTTTCAGAGTCTGAGAAGTTCAGCAACAATCACCAGCGCGAACGAGAGAACAGTTTGTTCGAAACAGTTCACAGTCAGAATGTGAATGCAGTAGCTTCAGGACATGTCGATCCAAACGAAAATGAACTTATTGAACATCCGAAGCAACCCTTCCCGCCAGCACCAGGAGCAGGATACATACCGCCAGGAAACGTCATTGAGCAGTCAGCTCCTCAGATATTGGGGTTTCAACACGAAAGGGATGTTCCAAGAGTTGAATGTAAGTTTGAAATTAGCTTTGCATTAGTCTCAGATGCAAGGGCTTATAGTTTTGCATTCTGCAGTTCCTTTTTCTGTCAGATCTTTTAACTCCCGTTCAAATACAGCATCCAATACAAAAAAAAATAGACATTTAATTGAGGTGTGTTAACTTATACATTTTAAAGTTATTTTTCTTCTTGGCACTTTCAAACATGCCACTGAATGCGGATTGCGTTTTCATAATTTTTCTTAAAAGCTTTAACCCCCGACACCTATAGTGTTTCCCCTTGTAAAGTGAGACACCACAGTGCACCTTTACAACGACGACATTGTGGGTGTTGCACCTTGTAGCAACAGTAAGTTAAATATTTACCCAAAATGCTAATAAAAACATTAAAATCATAAGAGTAAGAAATATCTTCGCGCCACGTATCGTGCAATCTCGAAATCTTGACATTGGAATTTGGAGTGAAAAAATATATTTCAACTACTAGATGCTATATTTACTTTTTGCTCTCTTCCATTTAATATAGACCTTATTTATATATTCAAAAATTCACATACAGCTTGAGAGTCGCCGATGGCAGGCCTATAATAGTTTAGCGCTGTAATCTTGTAAAATACAAAATGTAACTTTTAAGCACTAAATGATATGCTTCTTTATTTTTTAGAACTGAACTTCAGTTTACTACCACAAATAATAAACTGAATTAATGAAAGAAAATAATTTAGATACTTAAAACATACTTATATTCATTTTTACCATAAAAATATTATCCTTTTAGATGTTACAGCAGATTGTTTCAACAATTACATGAAGATTACTGTTCAGTTTAACGGATCATTTGACGGCCTAGTCTACAGCACTGGCTATGCTCACGACAACGACTGTGTGTACATGAATGGATCGGGTCACGACCGGTATGAGTTCTCCATCCGCCTTAATAGATGTGGAACTCTTGGGAGACCGGAGTTTGAACCGTCCTCTAACGAAGTACCGGCAAGTAACATTTATTTACCATTCATAAAATAATAATGTCATGAATTTATTGTTAATCCTTCCAATACAAGGATTTATAACTTTAAAATGTTAGAAGTATGCCCATTTTTATCGATCGTTGTTGGTAGACGCGAGAGTCGGTCTGCCACAATAGAATTTGACAAATAATAACAATTCGCAAATGCTAATCTTACCACCAGGTTGTAAGTGCACACTTAATAATTTTTTGTAAAATAGGGAAAACATCCGTTTTTCACCAAAAAGTAGGCTTAAAATGTTTCTCTGAAATTCACTGAACAAAAGAAAAAAAAAATAATTAGTCTATAAGGAAGGCTATATGATGTCAATACAAGATTTTTTTTACTCTGATAATGAAAGGGCACTTTTACAGGCAATGCACGGTATGGCATAATGCAATAGCGATGAGATGAAACTCTAAGCCTGCGATTGGTTTCATATTTTTTGGTCATACCCTATTGAAATTGCAATGACCATGTATTACACTTAAATGCACCATTAAACTTAAGCGGAACTTTTTACAGCAAGTTATTTAGCTTCTTATTCCTCATGTTCTGTAATGCATTTCTTATATTACCCCTTTAAGGGGAGATCGCTTTTTTCAGGGTGAATGGACCTCGGCTCTGTAGACATGAACTCATCTCTTCTGAGGCAAACATTAATCTGATTACGGCTCCTAAATATACAGGCTGACACAACACCGGCCATCTTTACTCCTAACTGAAGCTATGGCTATACATGGCAAAAGGGGGCTTCCTTTCCCGTCCCTTTTTTCGGGATTTCGAGGAAATCTAATCATTCTAGACTTGAATAATTAGAACAATTTTTGGCAGTAGAAGCACACATTTTACAGTTAAACTGAGTATCAAGTATCAGCCAGGTAGCATGTCTACGCTTTTTAAATAGACCGACAATATCTGACTGGACAGATTGGGATAAAAATGGTGCTTGCTTCAGCCTGTATATGTAGGAGTCAAAAACCTTGTGCTTGTGAGTGGCGAGTTGATAAATTACATTGGCTTATAGAGTGTTGGATTTCTCTTGTGAGTTCCTCTTACTTTTGAAAATACCGGACTCTTTTCGTGTGGCCAAATCCATTGACGACTAGTTTTTGTTTGGCAGGTAATCTTTGGAACCTACCCAGTGAATGATTCCGTTGGCAGTGTCTCTGTAGTTGGGGCCTCGCTGGAAAGGATATTGAAATTAAGGCCCTTCTTTACTTCGGTCTAATGCGCGAGCTTACGGTGGAGTATCCCTCTTCTAACCTGTATTTTTATATATAAGGATGCTTCTTTTATAAGTTCTATGCCCTCTCTGACAATCATCATGCTTAGATTACTAATAAAGATAAATATTCTCCAGGACCGCAACCATTTTATGTGGAACACCATTACTGTACAATACAACCCCGAAATTGAAGAAGACTGGGACGAACACTTTCAGGTTACCTGCGAGTACGGATACGAATTCCGGCGGACAGTTACTTTTCCAGTAGTTGGGGTAGAGTAAGTAACTGTAACTCGAATTAGTTACAATTTTTCAACTGAAACTACTTGCAATTTAACAGTAGCTTATCCCACTCTGTATGTAATGTGTGCGTTTGAAGAGAATACCCCCATAAATCTCTGTAATCTTTCCTAGGAAAAACACTGCAAGTCCTTATCTTGTCACTTTATCTCCACCTCAGTGTTACATGGAGGTTCGATCCGGATTTGGTCCATCAGGCAGTCGCCTAACCGGGCCCGTAACTGTTGGAGATCCTCTAACGCTGATGATCCATATGGAGAGCGATAGCAGTAGGTTCAAATTTATGTGTTTTTCACTGTTTATCATAGGTCTTGAAATATATAATAATGTCAATTGCAAAAATATACACAATTTGGAATAGTTTTCTTCGTGTATAGAGTACAGACCAGAAAATGCAACGTTAGAGCCTTGCAATTAGAATATAATCCTTTGAGCATCATCACAGTCGTGACATTTTCGCACGACTCTTTCATTAATATATTATTCTTTTATACAAAAATGCAATTTTCATGAAACGAACTGTCGCTTTTTCATTTTCCCATATAAAATATTCCATAAAATAAATCATAACAGGTGTCAAGGAAAGTCATGAACCAAGTCAATAACTCGGGAAATATTAGGATTATCGATTTTTTTATGCGGGTGCATAGGAAACTCCAATGGAGTTACACGATGAGACAACTTTAAGGGGGATTGACTTATTTTTAAGGAGGTAGCTTCCTGTTAAAGATAGGGGGAAATGTCAATTACAAAGTTGTACACCGTTTCAAAATTACTATTAAATATTTTTGTTCCACTGTAAAAGATGGAAAGGAACCCTGAAAACCTGTGTAAATAATCTATATAACTCCTTTCACAAAAAATCAAACATTTCAAAAATGCTTTAGAATCAAATTGACTTCATTATACATAAAATACAAAATGTTTACCTCCAGCAACGATGCATGTTTGCACGCATATAATAAAATGTCTGCTTTCCAATGTCTCTACGTTTACACCAGCTATTTACACTATAAAAATAAAATATCGTTTAAAATCGTTATTTAGATAGTTATTTTGCAGCTTTCGCTGTGAGAAAAAAATGCTGGTACTAATTTTTCAACGTTCTACAACATTGTAATTGACTTCTGCCCTTATCTCTAACAGGAAGCAAGATAGCCCCCTTATCCTCTTAAGAAAGAGTTCAGCCACCTAGAGATGCCTCATCATTCGATAGGGGCTTCTTATATACCTATATAAAGAAATATGCAATAACCCTAATATTTCCCGAGTTATTGACTTGGCCAATTACTACTATTGGTTGCCAATATATTCAAAATATTTCAAATGTAACACCGATATTGGCTTAATGTTGTAATACCAATATCTAGCCAATACTGGCGTTTCATTGGAAATATTTCCAACGAAACTCCAAGATGTACAATAGTGGTCCAATATTGGCATACTATTAGGGTACTAGATAAATATTGATATCAGCATGCCCATACTGGCATGCCAATATTAGCTATAAAAATCCAACCAATATTAGCTCAATATTGCCAAAAGCTCACATTTTCCATATTATCCTAATATTGGATTTATATTGTCTGCCAGTATTGGGCCAACATTGGCATGCCACTAGGGATGTTAACCCTTCCAATCACACATCAGCTTCTTGGAAGATTTTTTTAAAGTGGTGGGAGATGACTATCGTTTACTTGTTAATTCAATTGAACTGAAAGTGCAAAATAATAATTAAAGTAAATAGAATAATAACTAATTATGTTTGTCATTCTGTAATTCTTAAAGATATATTGCTTCATGCACAATTTGTATTACGAAAATTCTGGATGGTCCTTTTACCTTTCTCTGTCTATTACACTATGAGTTACTTGAACCACAGATGATTTCTCATATTCACTGCCAAACATTTCACTATCCATGTATAGTTGCCTGAAATAATGTTGCAAAGTAAGTACATATTGGAAATCTTAACTTTAATTCTTAATAGCAATGTTTCTAGAACCAACCATGGTTCCAACTTAAGAAATGCTTTAATTAAGGTAGAGTATCATCGCAGGTAAATTTTGATCATGTGACAACTTTTAGCAAAAAAGTTCGAAATGTAACTTTTTATACGGGCAACTAAGAAAAATAATTTAACTGTAGAAATAATTTCTCCCAGTCAAATTTGTCAGCTTAAAAAAAAATATATTGCCATACAATCGAAATTACAGGAGATATCATAAATTTTGACGGATAATTGGGGATTGTATAAAACGTTCGCTCTAAAGCTAGGTAAGTTTTCGAATGGAAATTTTATTTGACGAAATATCATTTTTGTACAACCCCTAAAGTCTAAATTTTCGTCGGGTTTTTTTAAATCGGGTTAAAGTGGTTAAAATCCGATAATTCTGACAATTTTCCACTGCCAATTTTGCAAAGGAAATTTTTTTCCCCCAAAGATTTTTAAATGTATATGGAACTATTTGCTAATTGGAACTTCCTTTATAGAGGGCCCGTATAGAATGTTAAATTTGGTACTTTTTTTTTTTTTTTTTGCTAAAACGTGTCACGTAACCAAACGGTCTTTGTTTGAAAGTCGATATTATTTGAAGCATTTCCTAAATTGGAATCATGGATTAGAGACTAATCGCACAAGAGATATTGAGTCGAGCAATCTTTTTCAAACACACTGTATATCTGCATAGCTTTCTATTAAATATAAAGTGCTACGAAAGTGCTATTTTGTGAAAAATAACATTTTCTCTGGCAAATGAGCTACATTATATCAAAATAAGGACTGTGAATGCACAAAAACTTTAATTATTTTATCAAATAGGTTAGCAAAAGAGTTAGCTTAATTCGATAATTCTTAAAATGATAAAATTTAAGTAAAGTATAGAATATTTGTTTAAAAGTTAGACTCTGATTATAATTTTTATTATTACAGCGGAGTTCGACGTAGCGGTCAGCAGTTGCTATGCACATAATGGAGCTAAGAAAAGGCTGCAACTTATTGATGCCAATGGGTAAAAATTCAGAAAAGAAAATGGCTGACTACTTTCTTATATTTCATTAACCTTCTTAACACATCCGTAATTCTCTATGAAATATACAAATGATAATTTTGCTGCTATATACATTATACATAGTATTTTTAAGAAAATATTCTCTTTGCACCCGAGATTTCAGTGACTATGGCTACTTTCGGTGATTTCGGTACCTAGGAATAGAAATTACTTGTCATGTTAAAGAGCACTGCCTACAGATGTGCGTCGAACATTTACATTTTAAATCGAACAGATATAGTTGTACGTATAAAGTTATTTTCTGAATTTTTTCTAAACATTGTTTTTGAATGACAACATTTTGATGGAATTTCGACCAATAATCAATATATTGAGACAGAAAGATATAAAACTCTCATGGTTGAAAAATTTGAAAATTCCATAATGCTTTAAAAATTATATTTAGGTGTCTGGTGTTAACTTCCCATCTATTCCAAATTGAAACAACAGGAAAACTTGTTTAGTACATGTATTTTTAAATATTTTCAAGTTAAAATTCTCAAATTTTGAATAGAAGTAAGTGTTTTGTTCCTGTTTAGTAAACAAGCTATAAAATATATGAAAAAATAGTTGGAAAAAAAATTAAATATGAGCACGTAGGAATGTTCTTTATAATTTGAGCTATAATTCGCATGGCACTGGCAATTTATTTCTGCAAAATTAACAGAATAGATTAATTTTATTTAATACATACCAGCCTTTTGCCATAGAAATACATACAATGCAGTGGAACTTATCTTTCCCCCGGTGACTCCTGAATTATTGCATCAAACAATTGTAGCGTTTCGTCAACATCGAATTTTAACTCATTCTCTTTATCTCCAAACAACAACCATTTCTGCAAACGTTGACATATGCAAAAAACTGACGGTGTCCCGAAATCGTTTTGCTTGAATAACATTTTGTAAAATAAAACTCCAGTAAAGTTCAATAAGTTTATTCAATTTTTTCATACTTATTTGTTTTGTTTACAGGCTTTCAAAGCTCTACAAATGACTCGCTAACTGTTTACAACTAGCTAACACTTTAGTTTTCGCCTCAATTTCATCTGAACAGGCCATCGACTTTTAAAATCAAATTATTAATATCAAATTATTTTACTAACTTGCTTTCCGGTATATAAATTAAACTTATACAATATATGTTACGAGATTTTATATTCAGGTTAATCTATAAATTTGTCTGGTGGCACATAAATACATACTTGAATACGTATATATTCATCTATTTTGTTCAAACCTCACCAATCATATCTTTAAAATCTCCAAGTCACGTTTTGCATTTAATAAGAGGTTATTTATCGCTCCACGTCTCTGTTTTGTATATGTTATATTTAAAACATTTTCTTTAATAACATGTTCATAATAACATTTTATGAGTTTGCACAGCATTAAAATTTATTCCGCTTTAAAATCATAACTAGCATCAACATGGAATCGAGCCCCGGTATCTTGATTTCTGAGTAGGTATGCTATTCCTACACACACAATCTCGTTCATATAATTTAATACCTTGCAAAACGTACAGAAATATGTAATCTGCAAGAACGTAATTTTAAGGCACAGCAGCCTGAAATTTTACTGTGATAATTCGTTAAGTACAGCTACAGAATTTCTTTGTTTCTATAAGACAGCGGGAAAATAAAATAATACATGGTCATAAAATAGAAATCCGGCTAGATTTTCTCTCAATAAAGAAACCGTAAAACACTCACAGCGCTAAATGTAAACTAATTTTCTTTTCACAAAAGTTTCTACGACTTTTTCTGGCATGCCTACGGAGTTTGGATGTGCTTCGGCCTCTAGACAATTCTAGAAAATAAACCGCATTTTTTGGAGAGCATGCCTATCGAGTTTGGTTGTGTTTTGGTCGCTAGACAACTCTGGAAAATACTCTGAAATATGGTGCTTTAATGGGTCTATTTTAATAAAGGCATTAAAATGAAAGATTTGATTGGGTTTCGTCCGATAGACATCGCTATAGAATGTTCTGAACTCTAATGGAGATACATTAATAGGGGTATTTTAATTGAGGTACTTTAATAGCGTACTTTAATGGAGGTGTTTGGTTGAAGTTCAGCCGTTAGAAATCTCAGAAGAACACTCTTAATGGAGATACTTTAATGGAAGAATTTGGTTGAATTTCCGCCGCCAGACATCTCTGGAGCACATTCTAAATGGGAATTATTTAATGGAAGTACTTTAATGGAGATACTTTGATAGAGAACTTTGATTGAATTTTATTCGCCAGACACCTTTGGTCAACACTCGAAATGGAGATATTTAATAGAGATACTTTAATGGAAATACTTTAATGCAGAAATTGTTTGAGTTTCGGCAGCTAGATATCTCTGGAGAACACTCTAAATGGAAATACTTTAATCACGGAGATACATCTTGTGCAATTTTGGGACATCATGAAATTTACCCTTTTATTAAGTTCTTCCACCCAAGGCTCAGACATATTAGAAAGATTGTCACTGGCAACGGACATTTTTTGCTATATCATTCTTCAGATACAAATATTTTAATTTTTGGTAGATCAATCATTCGCCATGCATGTTGTCTCTTTCAGGTGCATTCTAAAGGAACAGCTGATGAGTCCATTCCGTGGTGTTCGAAGCGCTGGAGGCACCAATCACGTAGCCCTCTACGCCTACTTCAAGGCATTCCGGTTCACTAGTAGTCCAGCACTGTATCTAGAATGCGACGTCCACATGTGCCATGGCACTTGCCCGGTAACATTTTCAATAAACTTAGATCATAATCATTTACAGTTTTGTCTTAAATTCTGATTTGATTTATAGAGGGGCGGGTTTACTAATAAACGTACTTCATTTTTATACTGTATATACACTACGTGACAGTGAAAATGAGACACCAAGAAGAAGTGGGCAGAAATATATGCAAATTGCAAGGTAGTCGCAGCTCGCCGAGTTATGCAAATGATGCGAAATCCGCAGCTGTCCCTCGCACGTTGAGTGAGATGTAAAGAAAGGAACCTGCATAATCGGCAATAGTCGCGCCGCTCTGTCTGACAAGGAAATCATTTTACAATATTTTTTTGGCTCAGAGGAAACGTGTAGTAGTAGAGAATGCCATGCCGCCGCAAACCGAGACAGTTCCAGTAGATAGACAATTTAACGAGGGATATGGTGATGGGACTCAGAAGGGCAGGTTGGTCCATACGTCAAATCTCAGAGGACAGCCACCTACACGCGTCCACGGTGCACCGACTGTGGCGAAAATGGTTGGAACAAGGGAATGTGGCACACTTGAGGGGTGCTGGTACGGGCACAGCAACGTCAGCACGCGCGGACTGACGCATCCGCCGGCAAGCGTTGGCGACCCGGCAGGCCACTTCCGTGCCCTTTTGCAGCATGTGTAGGACACACTTGATGCTCATATATCGACCAGGACCATTTCCCGCCGATTGGTCACCGGCGACCGGCATTCATGGCGTCCGTTAAGGAGAATGCCATTGACCCAACAACACGGACGCCTCCATTTGCAATGGTGTCGGGATGGAGCCACGTGGACGACGGAATGGCATAGGGTCGTGCTCTCAGACGAATCACGTTTCTGTTTTAGCAATGACAGTCGCCGTGCACGAGTCTGGCGCCGAAGTGGTGACAGGTCCATTCCGGCCGCATTTGCCCCGGAAAACGCGACATCATGGTTTGGGGCGCCATCGCCTACTATAGCAGGTCACCTCTGGTCCGTATTGAGTCACCTCTGGGTCCGTATATGACGGCCCAACGATACGTGGATGATGTACTACGGTCGGTGACACTACCCTTCCTTCAGGGGGTGCCCAATGTCATTTACCAGCAGGATAACGCCTAACCACACATGGCACGTATCAGCCAACATGCCCTGCAAGGTACCCAGGTGCTTTCCTGGCCGCCAGTCTCCCCTGATCTCTCATCAATCGAACACGTCTGGGAGGTGATTGGACGTCGCTTGCGTGCGCTGCCACCGCCGCGTTTAGAAGACGAACTCTGGCAAATGGTTGACAGTGAATGGGCAGTCATTCCTCAGGACACCGTCCGTATGCTCATTGACTCTGTACATAGACGTGTTGCTGCCTGTATGGCCGTCCGCGGTGGTCCTGCAACCTACTGATTAGACGGTGTTATCGCTCAGTGTATAGATATATCAAGTTGCAATAAACATCACTTATTATTCGTTGCTGTCTCTCTCTGTTTGACCATTTTCATCACTTTCTGCCCACTCTTTCTTGGTGTCTCATTTCCACTGTCACGTAGTGTATTTCGAAAATAATAAAATTCAAAAATTATCAAACAGTTTCTATTTACAAGACCTTCAGAACTTTGTCACCCAATATGCAGAGCTTCAAGTTTTACCTCCCTCTTTCCCCGCAGCCAAATTTCGGCCTATGCCCCCTACCAATTATGATTTACTAAATATTAATTTCACAACTTTCTCCTGACCCCTTTGCAACTCTGCATTCCCTTTCATTTCGGTTTTCGCGGTTTGGCAGTTTATTTCCGCTTCTGCAAATATGTCTCCAAGAATAATAGACAGACGGCAAAGATATGTCTTTTCTTATGTCTAAACTTAAAAACAATTATAACTTGACAAATAACTACATCAATATTATAAGTTCATACGTTGCAGAAAAGAAATTTAAAAACATTACATCAGGAAACACTGGTCAAGAAGTTCGTATCAAAAATATGTTAGTGATTAGGAGTTTACAAAAATATATGTTTATATTAAGAGTGGGTTCGCGAATACTGAAAGGTTGGTAACCATTGCTCTCACTGCATTGTACTTCAATTGACTCAGATAAACTTCAGTTGAAATAAACTTCAATTGACTCAGATGCGCATCAAGTGCAATAAATTTTAACGAGTTTATTGACTTTAACTGATGATTTGTTTATTCGTTTAAAGGCTCAAAGATGTCATTGGAAAAGTCTAACTAAGCGATCTGCTGATTTACATTTGGAAGCTGAAAATTCTTCCCTGACATCTGAAAACGTTAGCCTTTTCCAAGCTCTTCAAGTTCTACAGGAATCTTCCGATAGTTCTGCCACTGGAAAGACCAAAACCGGTATGTAGACCTATTCACCCATAAAAAAATTGAGCTACAGCCTGCGAAACTCGGCATGCAAGTGTCGTTTTAAGAGTTATGCAAATGATCAATCAATCTGTCAGCACCAATTATGTTATAGGGCTCATGTAAGGCGCATAAGAACGACGCATCTTGCAACATTAAAACGACCGGTGTTCTCACTCACGGGCAATTAGAATTGCATTTTTATGCTTTGATACTGTAAGTTGTGTGAAAAGATGCCTTTGAAATTTAGTCGATGGCGCTATGGACAATTGTCGGTTTTTGAGAGAGATCGTATCATAGACCTAAGGGAAACTAGTTAGTACAACATGCGTATCAGCGCCATCTTGGTCGTAGCAATAGGGTAGTTGCTCGGTTTCGGCAATATAGTAGATTAGAGAAGACAGATGAAACCGTCGCAGAGGCTCAGGACGCCCCAGATAGACAACTGCTTGAGAGGATCGTGCAGTCAGGAGAGGAGCCTTGCCCACACCAATGGCGTCGCGATCAGTCATTTGAAGGCATTTGCCATCCTCCATGCATCCTGTATCAAGGGATACTATTCGAAGACGATTGGCAGAAGGTAAAATTAGGTATCCACGTCCGTTGAGATGCCCACTACTGACCCCTCAACATAGGTAGAGCCGTTTGGATTGGTGCTGAACTCGATAAGCCTGAGCAGTGTTCGCTTGCAAGCATGTTGCTTTAGCGACGAAACTAGTTTTCCTCTCAGTGCTGATGACCACCACATACGTGTGTGGAGGAGAATTGGCCAACGTTCCAATCCGGCATTTGCTGTCGAGCGACACACAACCATCACACGCGGTGTCTAGAGAACCATCTCATGGGACAGTCGATATCTGCTAGTTGTGCTACAAGCCAATCTGATGGCTCGCTTGTACACCGACGATATTCTGCAGCCGATTGTTCTGCTTATGTTATCAAACCGCCCAGGTTCCAGGCAGAATCTTTCGCAGATGGACATAAGCAACTTAATTAACACTATACCGAACCGAATATCGACTTGTATAGCTGCCAGGGGAAGATTCACCACTTACTAAAATGCCATTTTCTTGTTGCCACCATTTCTTAATAAAAGGTTATTTTTCTCCCAAATTCTAATCATTCGCATACCTCTTCAAACGATACATATATGCCGAGTTTCGCGGCTGTAGCTCAATTTCATGTGGATGCATATATTTTTTCGCAACAGTGTGTATTGTATATTTGTTTTAAAACAATAAACATTTTATTAATACACGATAATAGACCTGAAAACAGGCACTCGTTACAGAAATATATTGCTATATCGCCACAGAGTACTGTACAGTTTGTATCTTTTACAGTTACATTCATGAATGTTTAGTTGTCCCCGTCTTCAGCTTTGTAAGTGAGACAGATCATCAAACAACATATGAATTCGGATATCCAGTTTATCCTGGGATTTCAGCTAAGAGCTAAGCGTAAAGTTAAAAGTAGGGTAACTCATACCAAAACGTCGATTGTGATCTTACGTGCTAATTGTACTCTTTATAGTTGCAATGGAAGGTAATTAAATTACACAACTTTTAACAAGTTTTTAAGATGAATTTTATTTAAGGAGCTCAATGTTGCTCTCACAAACTCAGCGGCCATTGCACTCTTTAACATCAGTATCTTATAGTCATAGCGCACAGCAGTGAGGAATCCCCATCTCGGGACCCTAGAAACATAAATAAACGAAAAACATAAATAAACACAAATAGCAAAAATTAATATACTGGCTACTCACCAAACGACGAGGCAGCGTGACGAACTGTCAAGAATTTTGCAATAAATGAACGCTGTTAGCAGAAGTCCTTTCGATATTTAAAGTTCACATGCTATGCGTAGATCCATGCGTGTAAGAGTTCAAGACATTTTTTACATATCATAAGTTGCTACAAATGTACTATTTTGTTTTTCAGATGAACTTCCAAGCAGTACTATGTGTTTGCCTGTCCTAGCTTTGACAGCGGTAACAACAGCTTTCATGGCTTGTCTTCTTTTGTCTACAATCATATGCATCCTTCTTTGCCTTAGAATGAGACGTATGAAAGAAGCAGGTGACATGAACAGCCTTAACAACTACATGACGAGTACCTACCTTCATAAGCAACCCTCCAGGAAAAGGTTATAGACATGAATGCTACCACATACATTTGATGAAAATGGATCGAAAATACAGAAGGAATTGTGAATATAAAGATTTACTGTGCAATTCTCATTTGATATACATTAGAATAGGACAATGGTATTTTGGATATTTCAAAATATCCAATGTATTGGTAGTTGTGTTCTATTCTAACCATTACAGCCTCATTCTCAAGAATAAGGCCGTAAAGATTTGACATTAGTAGTTTCAAAACTACATGGCGAGTACCTATCTACCTAAGTTACCTCTGAGGCGAAGATGTTACAGAAGTATTCTGATAAGCGTTATAGACAAAAATTTTACGAGATCTACTATATTTAAATGTATCGATTATGTAAATGTATGTAACATTTTCCTCGTTCAATCCTAATTCGAAGTGCACTATAATTAGGCAATGATGTTTTTTACATTTCAAAATATCCTTTAAATTGATAGTTGTGTTTCGTCCTAAACCAGGCATGGGCAACCTTGAGTCAGTGGATTAGACGACATTATTTTGAAGGTATGGTGGCCAAAGCCTGGCCTCCGGTGCCAAGGTCCTAGGCATCAACATTTTGGGGGCACCTAAAGAAGTAAAATCATTATATATAATTATTTTATGATTTCCTACAAATTGTTAACGTATTGCATTTACCTTTGAAAACATTCAACGATTTTACAAAACATTCAACGATTTTATTCCAATTTTTGTATTTTTCTTGCCTTAAATTAGGACATTTTCCAAATCCTTTATTGTTAAGGTAGGCCTGTGATATTAGATGATACAGAAATTATTTTAGAAAAAATCCCTATCCATATGTGCTGTCGTATTCATCTTCGTGAAAAAGGACACTGCATGACCACAGGGCAACATCATCTACAATCGGGACCCTGATGACTCTTATATTCTGGTTCACTAAATAGTTTATGGTATAATAGTTTTTCTTATTTTATGCGTACTAATCAATGAAGCAGTTTACATTTTATATAACGAACACGCATGTAAAGAAACCCATTTAACTAAATCGTCGATTTTAAGAGATCTTCAGAAGGTCACAATAATTTTAAATGCCATAAACTCTAATGAAACATGCACATGTATTTGTTTCACATATTTCGTATATATGTTGAAGACTGACTTAGTGGTAGAAATTCTAGATTAATAAAAAATTGTGATCCTTTCTATTTTACTAAACCGGAATATTCGTATGTTCATTAATGTATATGGAATCACAAAATGTCTAAATTTAAACTGATGTTTTAATTTTTAGTTGAAAAAAATATGCACATATATATATCGCGAGTATATTGAACAATATCTGGGAAATACAATAATTCTCGGTTTTACTAATAAAATAGCCGATACTCCCGTTTAAATCAGTAGGAGTCTGAACTGTAGATTGGCCCATAAATGTATAAATTTTAAATACATTATACATTTAATTCGCATGAAATATACACATGCATATATTTTGCACATACTTCACTCACACATATGTTGAACGATGACTGAAATGCAATATCGCAATCTAGAAAATATTTATTCACACTAACAAATAGAAGGCAAGTTATATAAAATCTAATAATTTTAGTTGGTAATATAATTTTATCGGAGAATGAAAATGGTTAATAAAAATCCATCCGATTATCGTATTTATAAGTGCCTTCAAAATGAAATTTAGAGAATATTTATGATCGACCTAGTGCCACACAGAATTATGCCACAGGCTGCATTTGTCCCACACAGGTTGTCCATGTGTGTTTTAAACTATACGGGTTCATTGGAGAGAAAACTGTTTTGTCGTGAGAGAATTGTAGGTTAAAACTGCAATCTGTTAGTATGAGGTGTATACTTTCGTTTCTGAATGTTATGCAGTTTGGTCACTCTTCCCAAGTCTCATCCGAAGACTTTAGTTAAAGATCTGTATAGACTTCTTCTGTTAAACAAGATATACAGCGAAATCCTATACCACCTAAATAAATCTCCAAAGATAAAACACTCATAGCAGTTATGTGTAGGTACAGCAAAGTAGCCATGGTCTGTCCAATGTCATAGATAACAGCAGGGGTGAATTGAAGCACAGCAGGGGTCGAACCAGCCCTGGCAAATGATTTGTTACCTCCTGAGTGGAACATTATCAAACTTTCATCAATCAAAAGATTTGTTTCAAGCCCTTTAAAATGAAAGGTAATATGCTATAATTGTGATCATTTAGACCAACGATACAGATTTTTCAAAATTTTTCTTGTAAAATTTTCAAAAAATAAATAAATAAATAATAGCAAGCTACTTAAAAACAGATTATGATATGATAAAGTTGAATAAAGCCACACTTCAGCTAATGTTTATGCATGAAACTTGTCCACTCCGGCCAGAAGTTTTCTGAATTAAGCTATCTCTATCCCAAGAGATATGCAGCTCGACCTTGCACGAGGGCTAGTCAGACTTTTCAAACCTTATTAAAAATTCTATTCAATTAGTTTCAACAATAAGTCGAGATATTATCACAAAGACTGATTTTTCGCATATGATATTTTCTTTTGATTTGGGCCACTTAAAAAAAGCCATTTTAATCAACATTATTCCAAGAGATCGGCCTGCATCATAGCGACCCACAGGGTATCTATTTGGCCGGTATTTCGCTGATCCAATCCTCCCCTGGATAGCAGAGCTGGTGATGAAAAAAGTTCCTCTCAAACTAAGAGCGATTTCGAAAAAATTGGCAACTTCATAGCTGTGAAGTATCATTTAATCAGTTTAATGTGACATATGGCGTGCATCAAAAGCATGTGCAAATGACAGAAAACGCTGCCAAAATGGAATGCTGACAGAATGGAACGCCAAAATGGAAATGACAGAAAACGCTGCGATTTCTGACTTCTGACTCATCAATTTTTTGTCATTAGAAAGAAGTAATGCCGCAAATGGTTGAAAATAAAATAAATACTATACAGTGTACATTCCAGCATTTGCATCTTTGCACACAAATGTGCGTTGTGTCAGTTGCCAGAAATGGATTATCTTTCGACAGCATTTTGTGTCATTCATACATTCTTTTGATGAACGTGATATACTTTTTCGTTCTAACTAATAAACAACGTTTTTTTCTTTCTGGCATTGCAAATATTGGATGGTTAATAATAATTGAAAAATCTGTCCATGGCTGCTATTATCTACAATGGGAACGCAGGTCTAACTCTGGGAACGCCTCTATAAACTGGTTCTGTGAATATAACTTTCTACAACTTTATGATTGATATATTGTATTGCTGTTAGTTCAAAATTTAGAAGTGTTAACTTTTACATTTTACCACTAAGGGCGCTGTTACTTATGCCATCGAATATGCCTTTGTCACTATACTATACCTAAACGTAACTTTTATAGATATCTTTCATTCAATATTTGGGTGGTTTAGGAATTTTACGATGCATCCTGTGTGTATACAGATGAAGCAAAATTAAAATTAATCCAGAATTTTCTCGATTTAGAATATCAAACCGATATTTTTCGATACCGCTGTCCTAATTTAGATACATTGGGATTGAATATGACTTGTACCTACCTGTCTTTAATTGGGTAAGCTCTAATAAAAATGGAAATAGTTCACTGTTGCTTGTTGTGGCACATAGAGAAGAATTTCAAGACACAAGTCCTATTTAATGACAATGTGATCAACAACCCCTGTCTTTTATTTACACAAAATATTATTTTCGTTTTGCTAAGAACTTCGTACTTTTAAGACATGTTATTTCTCTCACAAACTCAAAAAGTTCTATTATAGGTGTATATATTGTAAGTTAAATGTTAAATATTAATATATTGCTTTTATGTAAATGTAAACTTTGTATCTCATCTCATTCAACAGGGCTCTCCAAACTATGGCCCGCTGGCCAAATGTGATCCGGAAGTTGTTCGACGATCCGGCTCGCGGCACGACGTCTCGCTGAAAATAAAAATAATCAAAAATTGGTTCGAATGATATGCAATATCAATTTTCGAATAATTTAAAAGCAGCTCTTTCCACGTGTACTACTACGACTCATATATATATATATATATATATATATATATATATATATATATATATATATATATATATATATATATATATATATATATATATATATATATATATATATATATATATATATATATATATATATATATATATATATATATATATATATATATTCTTGATACGACATGTGTATAAACAGTGAAGGTAAAAGAAAGGAACTAAAAATTCATGTTGGGAAAATGCCAAAATCTTTTGAGACAATAATGCAGGTGACGCTGGGTAGGGTAAGCTAAATCTCTCTGCATTAACTGCAATTCTATGGCGAAAGACTGTTATTGAATTCAAAATATCTGTTTAAACTATTAATTTTGCAAAAAGAAATTATCAATGCAATGCAAATTCGATCTTAAACAAGATAGAATATTCCTACGTATTCCAATTTATTTTTCCTTTAAATTCTTTTTTCTCCATATTCTATACACTTTTCTGCAACTAAAAAAAACTCTCATAATTAAGGATCTTTAATTTTAAAATATTCAAAGAATATATACTATAAACAGTATGCCCCTGCTGTGTCAGATGAAAAGAGATGGAACTTTGCTATTACTAACGACATCTACGTATAATTCTCAAAGCATTGTGGTATTTTCAAACTTTTCATCTATAGGGGGTTTATCTCCTTCTTTATAACTCCATGGTATAAAAACATTTTAAATATAAAATATGCAAAATCAGAGTATTTATCAGCACTGACTGGTGAAAAGTTTGACCCACAATGTATTTGAAATTTTGAATATGGCTCGCTTATTCTCAAAGTTTGGAGACCCCTGTTATACAATATTAATTTATACATTTGTCAACCATATAAACATTTGAATTGATAATTATTTCCAACTTGTAATTTTTTTGTATATTGTTCTACAGATGAGTATGTTACTAAATAGAAAGCAATAGTTAAGGTAGGGCAGTCACAAAACAGACAGAAGTTATTCTTAAATAACGCAATGCAATATTTACAATATTATTGAAATAGCAAACTTCTATAAATGTTTACCTAAATTGTTCTTAATCAGTGATTGACATTTCTTTTGATTTTCATTTTTAATGGTCAACTTAGTATTATGGTTTATTTGTGGCTCTTCTGCTTTTAGGCATATTGTTAAAATGTTATTATTATATCTGTCACCTATTTTATCTCTTTCTTTGCACCGCGTTTCATATTTTATGATTAATCTCTGCCTTGCATATTTTACAAGTTTTTTCTATACAAAATTTATGAAAAATTTACCCAAATTGTTTATAGCCGTTAATTACCAATTCCTTTGACTCTCATTTGTATTGTTTAGCTTATCATTATACTTTTACATTTTTTTATTCGTTGAGGCATATTGTTAAAAATGTATTATTATATATGTATTTAATTTATCTCTTTCTTTACGTCGCATTTTCTATTTTATGTTTGCCTTCCACCTTGTACATTATACAAGTTTATTTAAGTCATTGACTTGGGCGACCAATCTTATCACTTCTTGAAAACAACCCTTAACTTGCAGTAGCTTTCGCACACATACAATACGCCTGACTTTGGCCCTTTACGTGGACTTAATACATCCTAGAGATACATCTAAACAAGATTTCGCCCGCTGCGCGGGTGTAATACGCCCTAAAGAGAAAACGTACCTGTCGTTGCCCAGTATTTAAAGCAGTAATTAATTAAATCCATTAATCCAATCTTTCAATCCCGATTAAGAAAGTAGCTCCAAAAGCCGTCTTTATAATTTGCAAGGCTCGTGCCATTCCCGGAGTGCCATTCCCGGCTCGTGCCATTCCCATTTCAATGTTGACAGATAATTATGAATTTCAATTCTGTTTAGCTAAATTGGATTGAAAAACATCTGTGAAATCTAACAATTAAAAGCTATTTTAATAACGAAAACTGTTACTATTAATACTATACGTATATTTTGATGTAAAAAAGATTTTATGGTACTTTGATGCAGTAGTGCCAACCACTGATTTCTTAATGGTGAGCAATGGTTCAAACAAACGGTTTCTAAACTTTTATTGAAATGTGAAACACTTCTTAAAGTAAGTGCCCAATATTCCTCAGCGAACGGACGGCACGCGCCAAACGGATAGTAAAAAACATTCTTAACATTGTTTTATAGGGTGCATCACTCACTAATCCCCAGCGTACTCCCCGGAGTTTCAGAAATCCGGAAAGGATTGTAATCAAACTGCGGTGCGCCCCGACGCAGTGGCATTGTCAAATGGGGTCATACCCCTACCCCAAACACCCATTGAAATTCACAGAAATCATATTTTGAGAAATGGAACACATAGTATTTGGTTATACCACCCCCACTCCCATTTTTTTCTGGCGACTCTACTGCGCCGATGACGGCCACAGCCTTTCGATGAGTGGACGAAAGGCTCTTTTCCTCTTCTTCCACTATCAAACAACAATAACTCCTCATTTTTCGTCCCTATTTACCATTCCTATTGAAATAACTATCAGAAATCCTACTGCATTATCCAGTCGTGTAACGTGCAAGGGATTTTAAACATCGAACCAAGAATGCAGGACACCTCGATCATTAATTTTAACTGATTGGTGAAAAATGAGAGCGAAATCCTGTTTCGGAATTACGCAACGTCACTTAACTACTAAATAATCAGATTCACTCCGTACACTGATAACCAACTACGTCAAGAACTAACGGAATCGGTTTCCGGAGCAATCCGAAATATTGGATTGCCGACATATTGGTGCTTTCCGTCCTTCCGTTGCGGTCTCGTGGGAGCCTAGTTTTATATTGCATTTTCTGCAACGGAACTTTTTGTACTCATTTGGTTTACAGAATTTAAAAAATGAATACTTAAACACATTTTACTGTACACAAAACATACGTACCTATGACATAAATAATTTATAAATGAACAATATGAAACCAAATGTAGAAATTGAAATTGCAATATAAGTTTTAATTTGAAAGCTTTATGGACGTACAAACAAAAACAGTTTAATTTTTTAAAAATAAAATATAGTTTTGAAAAGGCAAAGTTTTTCTCCTAGCTTAAATTCTCATAAATTTCTGAATGAAATCTTGATGGGAAGGAAACGCACAAAATTTAGAATAATTTGTGAATTAGCGATAATGCAATGAAGGATTAAACAATTTGTTAAGAAATATGGGAAATAAAAATGATAAATATAGCGCTACTAACTGTTAAACAAGTCATAACTGGAGATTATCAAAGACATTAAATTTAGTCTTCAGAAATATTGTAATATTGCCAACTTAGCTAAGTTGGCGATAAATCATTTCGATATAGTTTCATAAAAGTTGCTATGTTGGCAATATTAGACTAGATTTGTAGCCAAGCGTAATAGACATTCTTATTGTATTTTGCTCATAATATTACATATTATATTGCAAAAAATGCTGATAATATACATATTATAAGCATTTTAAATTATGATCCAGATGTGTTTAGTTTTACCACATAAAAAATTCGCTCAAATTCTTGTCTAAAATAATCTGAAATTAAAACACTTCGTAAGTAAGAACACAGTTGATTGAAAGTATCAATTGATTTCAAAGGAATAAAAAAAAGCATTTTTCGTCAGAATAAATAAGTCATCAGCACTACGGCAAAAGTAGTGGATGTTTTATAGGCAGATATTTCCTTATCCTTACTCTAGTGGCTGTTGTCTTATTTATTCCGTCGAAGAAGATGCATTTTTACCTCTAAACCTTAGTCGATTCTTTTAATCAACTGTTTACGCTATTTTTAGCGAAGAAATAACGAATATATAATGAAGTACACATATAAACAACAGGATAATCATAACTATCATAATCGTAACTATCATATCAACATGATAGTAGTAACTATTATATCAAAATCAACATGACTATCATATTAACCTATATCGAGTAAAGAAATCCATCGAGGTGCACACAGGCAATTAAACTCACAGATGGACATGAAAAAAATATCCAGATCAATATAGCAAAACCTTAAGCAATTTACAAAATTTATTAACTGCAAAATTACTAGTCAAATTTTACCGACAAAAATTATCTCTTCAAACTATCGATATATGCCCCATACGCATTTCGGAACATTAAGAGAGATATATCCGCGAACAATCAATAACACTGTTAAAAAACGTATATAAAATAAAACCAATAAATGTAATTTTCTTCTAATATATTTAAAAAAAAAAACTATTGAAAATAGCACTATCAGAGCAAAACTTGTTTAAATTTCTCGGAGTAGGATCAATTTTCCTAGGAACACGGTTTGGGAAAAGCTGGTTTAGAGATGAGCAATTAATTCATTGTTTATCCAAGGACTATAGAAATTAAAGTTCCAACAAATTCGTGTATTGCTTTTAATAACTTCAAGAACTGGTCTACAACATAATGACGAATAGCGTCAAAAAGAATTATAATAAAACTATTTAAAAATAAGAAAATAAGTTTTAGTCTCATGAAAAACTCTTTGCTAAACTTTAATAACATGCATAGAAGTCACAATTTTAAAACACTTGTAAAATATTTTGGGATGCATAAAAAGTAAATTATTGACGATGATTGAACAATTAAAGAACTTATTACATATTTCATTATTTATGAATTCTATTTTCATTTTGTATGAACCGCAATCATTTATATTTCTTTCTAATACGAACTGTGACAAGGCTCGCTATTACTCAGGGACCTAAACAAAAACTTACAATGCGTGATTGAAAAATTCTGATTGCAAATATCCTCATTCTTTGAGGATAGTAAGCTTTCAACAAAATACTAGTCTTCCACACTCTACGTACCCATTGTATCGCTTCAGAAAAATCTCAGAGACATGCAACTCAAGAGTTTAGAACATCTTCAAAGCAAAAACAGTATATTTTTTTCAAATCAATATCAAATGATAGTTTCCATTCTTTTAATTATGCTTAAAATTAGTTAGTGCCCAAAAATATTATATAATTCAATCCGGACTTTGGGAGAGGGTGATATTCAAACGAAGGCCCTCCGATTCTTCTTAATTCATGATGTCTCTTGTTGTGAGTAGAAATCCTGATTTTGAACTATTTCAAAACGTTCTTTTTCTCGTAACTCTTCTAAATGTGCTTTGAACCACAGAGTCACAAGATAGTTTTATCATTTGAGTAGAATCGTTAGAAGCAAAGGACCAGATATGCTTTAGAAATAGAATTTTTGCTGCAAAACTATATGCAAGTGTTGCAACAGAAAAAAAAAAAAAAAAAAAAAAAAAAAAAGCAATGCATTTGATGAGCCTCTCTGGAGAACTATTCTTTTAGTCCAAATAACTTTGTAGTATTTTGCGAATTTTCTAACCAAAAAAAAACTTTGAAGAGAGGCCATTTATTTTTTCCAGTGAAATGGTAAAAAAAGCTACAACATATTTCTTAAAAAAGATATAACAAATTTTTTTCTGAGAAATTATTTAAGCAGGATAAGTGTGAATGTAAAGGTTTAATTTGAAACATGTAAAGTACCTCCCCTCCCCCTTCATTCTTAAAATCGTGAGATTCAGAATCATTCTCAAAACTTTATAATCTCTTTTCATTTAGAATGCAACAGATGTTAAATATCTGAAATTGATCATACATGTTAGTTTTAAACCATTACGGATTTGCATTCATATAACACTAGCAGAAGTTTATAGTTGATTATTAATTGAATATTTATTAACTTTGTATTTTCATCCTCATTGAACTCTGTTTTGACAAAAATATCAATTTTTTTTTCTGTATCTTTCTCAAATAATCCCAGACTCAGATTCAAATATATTTAAATTTCAGTTATATAAAACATCGTAAATGAAGGTCACGAACAGGGCCTTGCCCTGACGGTGACTTTCATTCAAAAGTAACATTCTTTAAAGTGGTCTTCTTTAAAGTGACCTTCTTTATAGTAACCTTCAGTTGCTTATATTAAAAATCATAAATGAAGATCACCGATGAAAAGCGCTGGATGAAAGCACTTTTACATTTCATTTATTTTCAAGATTGTGTTTTATATCATGTTACTCAAAATCGTGCTATTTAGGTTTGTGTTATTTAAAAATAATGTAACGATATTCAAGCTGTATCGTCCTATAAATTAATTTAGTTATTCGAAAATGATTTAATTCTTAAAATTCGCAATTATTTAATTTGGTGGTATCAATGTAAAAGAAAAATACCTTTAAGTTAACATTATTTTTCCATATGCTCGTTAACTTAAATTTTAAAAATTTACATTATTTTGGTAATATTCAAATCTTGCGAATTTTTCATTGTAGAGCGAGGAAAGACTACAAAGTACCATTGGTAAATAGCTCTTTTGTTATAAAACAAATATTTAAACAGTATTGGGCATACTTTCTTTGCTTTCAAGTTCCGAACAAGACAGCGTCTGCGAGAGAAACAGTTTTCTGTTGTATATATTGTGAAATATTTTCCTCTCTTAAATTATTATAATTTATATTTATTTATAAACCAAGTGTTGTTTTGAAACATGTATGCATATTTATAAAGTTCCTGGGTGAATTTGGATTTTTAGTGAATAAAATGAATTTTTTTATGGATGTGAATTATTAATTCGTTTTAAAACATCTGCTGCTATTTTTCACTCATGATTTCAAAGAATACAATATAGTACCAAATATTTAGTTTATACCCATAGAGAAAAGATAGTCGCCCGAACGTGACAGTGACGCTTTAGCTACGGCTAAGCTATGTACGAGCTGACTCATCAAGCATATTGAAGCCCACCATAGCTGGATGTGCAATCCATTAGCATTAGCTCTAATCGTATTTTCACTTTAGGAAGTATAATTGAAATAATTATAGGTGGTTGTTCTGAACCCAACTGCTCTAATCATTCTAGAAAGGGTTTAAGGCTATTTCGCTTTCCTAGAAACGAAGAAAGAAGAAAACAATGGCTAATAAATAATTGGATACCCGGTATTGGAGCATACTTGTGCGAGCTAGGTTCTACAGTATTATAATTGAAACATTTTTTTACATAAAGTATTTATTTTAAACACTTATTTTATAATTTCTTCCGTATGGGCTTCAATATGCTTGATAAATCAGCCTGTAGTAGAGGAGCTCTAGGTCTAGCAGTGACGTCACTTGTCTTTCCTTCCCGGGACAACTTTTTCGTACAACTTTTTCCCGGGACAACGTAGTAAAGGAGCTCTAGCCAAGGCACAACAGTTCACAATATTACATCGCTGTTGTGACTTAAACCAAGTGCAACATTGAGTATAAGTGACATTGTTACATTACTGAGAATTTTTTATAGCGTCCCTGTTACAGCACATAGACGTCACAAATCTTAAATAACTTGATAAAACCTTTATATAATGAGATGCATAAAGTTATAAAAGATTCTTTCCAGCCCTTCCACTACAGTGAGCTCTTAATATACCGGTCTTCTCCCAATTAATGTTATTAATCTTTATCAATATTATTTATCCTGCGACTCTCTGTCGGAACATATACATAGTACTTACTATATACCCTCCCCTAACAAAACGAAATTCATTTACGAAGCTATAGACAACCCCACCCTCTCCCTTACAAAACATACCTGGCTCACAAATAGTGAAACTCGTTATATTTCGAATCAAGAATATTATTCCCCTAAAGCGACAGGAATTATCAAAGAAATTGCACTTAACTTTCAAAGATATTAAATTGTCGTCGGTTTGGGATCATTTTTGTTAATTTAGAGGCATTTTCGTCCATTTGGCAGCATATTTAAAAAGACACCCAATTTGATGATAATTTGCCATATTCGTGTTAACCTTTTGCATACGGGTGGGACAGCGTCAACCCCAAACAAAGAGCCTCTAAAAAAACAGGTATTTGATATACCTTATCCCAAACAGTTCTATCCCCCCTTTGCAAACATTGGTGTCCAGCCAATGTCTGCAGAGGGGGATCGAACTGTTTTGGAGGGGGGATCGAGCTGATCGTATTGAGACGATAAATCAGACAATTCTGGATTTGACAATCAATTTGACGATAAATCACCAAATCTGGCACATATGTCACGAAAAGTATGGCAACCCTATTTTCACGTAATTGGAATGACTGCCTGTAAAGGTTGTGTTTCCTTGCAGATAGGCAATATATAACAAAAACATTTTATGCATTCGCAAAAATATGACAATATCACACAGTACAAATACTGTAAGTGTACTGGGAGACAGCAATGTGGACCTGACCTACCTCTCGGTTTACAGGTTTAATTTCACACCACTGGGATTCGTCTACAAACGACACAGCTGAGGCACAGGAGAGGACAGGTGACAATATAGTCAGACGATTTACCAAGCAAGGACACAAAGCCAAAAATTGAAAAGTTGACCTCAGAACCACACAACCCACACTCCCGGGAAACAGCACGGGAAGCAGAAAACCAGAACCTCACGGCTCCAGGAGCACTCAGGGAACCTCAAGAGAACTTCCCTTAATTAAGGAAGCCTGAGTGAGAAAACGTCCCAACTCCATAGGGAGTGCAGGGGTAGCCATGAAGAGCGGGAATCGATAGATGTCGAGTACAGTGACTGCCTAGAGGAACCAGAAAAGCCAAGGAGGAATAATACAGATTGCTAAATTTGGATAATTTTGCAGAGGATTTCGACTTTCAACCGCTAGGTAGTTATGCAGAGGCAGTATAAAACTTAAAGAGGCGCTCAGGTTAACTTAGCCTAAGGAGAGAAGGAGAAAAGGCTAAGAAGAGCCGGACAAGAACAAGACCGAAAGGGAGAAAGCAGAGGCGGCGAGATCAGCAAAGAAAAAAAGCAAATGATGACCAATAGAGGGATGATACCTTCCAGAGCCAAGAGAGTTAGCTTGACTATCGATGGCCAGGACAAGCTGTCGAATGCTCCACTGAAGTCAATGATACCATCATGGTATAGACTCCTTTCGTCTTGTCTTCTCTGATAATGTTTAGTACATTCAATAGAGCATGCTCTGTTGATGACCCTGGCTTGAAGCCGAATTGCTTAGGACGCCAATAGTTATTGATATAAAGTTGTGGTATATTCTGCCGTGGATAATCCTTTCCAGTATCTTCCCTAGAGACGGGAGTAAGGAGATAGGTCTATACGATTTAAGGTCACTTGTGGGTTTTCCCGCTTTGTGGAGTAAGACTAATGGAGTTCTAGACACTTGTTTATTCAGTTGTGCAGCAGAGCCGGGACCGATTCATTTATCTTTTTTAGCAGATTGTAGTCTACCAGGTCGAAGCCTGGGGGCTTTATTAACTTTAATTTTATTTAAGATTCTTGATATTTCCCCATGCTCCCATGCTCCTGGGAAATTTATGTTATCTCCGTTGTAGTGTAGGTCAATGTTGTTGCTGTGGTCCGTATTGTAGAGTGTGTCTATGAAGTTTTTCAAGTTGTTGGGAAGATCTGCTTCCGAGCTGAGTTGAAGAGTGTTATAAATAGAGCTGGGTGGAGTGTTCTTGTTAGTGATGATTTTAAATTGAGAGCCAAATGCGTTCGTTGTGTCTGAGCAGAACTTTTTCCAGGTGTTGTTCCTAGCCTTAATCAGCTCCTGTTTGTATTTTGCTCTTTCTTTATTGTGTCTTCTTTATTATCTTCCTTATCTTTCCTTATTGTGTCTTCTTTATTATCTTCCTTATCTTTCCTTATTGTCCCCCTCCGGGGACCAGTGAAGATATATCGAATATTTTTGACAGCTTTATTATATGCTTACCTAAATTAAAGTTCAGTTATTAAGTAAAGGGCTATTATTATATACCAAGTTAATTTGCTGTTTAAGAGGAGAAGGCGAAGTAAAGCCTGGTCCAAGTCGGCGCTTTGGCGTAGTGGGGGCTCCCCTGAGAAATTAGGGGTCGAAAGCCAACTGAAGACCAAGCCAAGAGAGGAAAGCACTCATTGCTCCAGATCAGTTTATTGGCTTTATCCGTCAGTAGGGTAAGGTAGAATGGAGGACGAAGCAGACATAATGGCTGCTCTGAAGGTGGACCCAATGACTAATATTGGTGACTATATGACAAGGTTTATTGCCTGTCTTAATAACATTGTGAATGCAGTGGGGAAAATTAAAGTTTCAGTTCCTGTTCAAACGAGAATTAGAGAAGAGCTGGCTGTAATGCTGAAGGTTATGATTGAGCAACGAACATTGATTGCTGTCCAGATGGGACAATTAAGTTTAACAGAAAGACATGTTTCATATGCACAAGTAGTGGAGAAGGGAGAGAAGTGTAGAAGGTCCAAGAGCAAGAAACGTACTACTCATGTACTGACAATTCATCCAACTATTGAGCAAAGTTCGGATGAAACGAAGGCTGAAGTTCAGAACCTGGTGAATCCCCATAAACTGAACATTAGTGTAAAGGGAGTTGGGAAGATAGCGAAAGGTGGAATTATAGTGGAAACTGGACGAGAGGAGGATATTGATTGGCTCATCAAAGAATTCACGAACCAGGATGAGTTAAAGTGTTTTAAAGTTGGAAAGCCTGTGAAGAAACCCCTAAAATGATATCGTACAATGTTAAAGAAAACATTACTGGGGATAATCTTAAAGAGAAAATAATTTCTCAGAATGAAGTAATGAGTAATATTACGGAATTTACTGTTAGATCTCATTTTAAGGAAAAGAGAGGTAACAACTGGGTAATATCTTTGGATCCTGTGTCATTTGGTATGTTGACCAAACAAGGAAAAGTGAATGTGGGATGGACCAGGGTGGATTGTAAGGAATTTTTGAGATCGAACGTTTGTTATCCCTTTCGGGACGGCGGCATTCCGAAACTACCGTGGCCCAAAGGACGAAGCGCTTCGTTTCCGAAATGTGCGTAAAAGACGGCTACTTTTTTGCGCTAAGCCTTACTCTCGAAAAAAATTCACTAAAAATCACCCGTTCAACACAGCATTCTACTTTTTTCAGGAAGAAAGGAAATACTTATTTTCTATTTGATGTATATTTTTTATTCAAATTTTCTTTTATCAAAATATTAAAAATTTTAGTGTATATATGTTTTAGGTACAGATGGATAATTCTTTGGCATGTCCTTCCGATTTTTTAAAACTGTACCACATATATGCGTATTCTTAGACAACAAATACTTTGCAAGTACAGGAGAGGTAAAAAATGTATCCAAATACAAAGTATATCCTTTACCTGAAAGTTCACTTAGAAGTGTTTTCACAACGCGTTCTCCATACCCACCATCAGATCTTGATAATCCCGTGTCCTTTCCAGTATACACAAGGAAATTCCATTTATGGCCTCATTTCGATTCTGACGATTTATATATTTTTATTCCATATCTGGACCTTTTCGATGGGATATATTACCGAAATCCCAGCCTTCCTTTCCATGAGAACATAAATAACCTAATCATTTCATTGCCGCACATTCCTTTACCCCCCCCCCCCTCCCCCACCCACTCAAAAAAAAACCTATCTTATATTCCTCTAATTCAACAACCAAATCAATAAAAGAGAAAATCAGAACGAGACCCGGAACTCAATTATAAAATTGTTGATGCTACGAGAAGTGCTATGTTTACTTTACAGAACCATGTGTTTCACCGCTCCAAATGGAGAAATAATTCATTGGATTCTCCTTGTGCCAAGGTCAAACATCTACAAAATACATTTAAGTTGCTTCCACGGGCATTTAGCGCCATCTAGGAGACAAATACATTCAAACTAAAACGTTCCACATAGAAACACCCATACGTGCCAGTCGTCCTTTAGGGTAAAATTTCCTCCGGCCCGCGGGAGTGCCATTCGTCCTTGAATGCAACTTCACAGCTGGCGCGTATGCGTGCCACTCGTCGCGAAAGGGTTAAAAATGTCGATTTTATGAACATATCAGCAAGTATTGCCCTAACAAAGAGGTCTGTGTAAATTGTGGTGAAAAGGGACACAAGGCGACAGAATGTGCAGGGAAGACGGTGTGCATGAATTGCACTAGGCACAATGTGAAATTTAAAACGGCGTATAAAACGGTTCATAGATGTACTGATAATGAGTGTAATATTTACATCAAATAATTGGAATTTGCTTCATCTAAAGTGGACTACGGGTAACCCTTGTTTACTTAGTTCCCTTTTGTTCTTGGCTTGTTGTTTTATGGACCTTTTATTGTTTGAAATGACTTTTATCTGTACTTCCTTTAATGCCACTACTTTCATTATGTTGTACATGTGTATTCATGCTGTATTCATATGATACTCTATGCTCTTTGTAGATGTATAGTGCATGCCGTTTATGTTTGCAGTACTATGTGATACTTTGTATTCTTTCGTGACAAGATAGTCAGTTATTTTGTTTAGTTTCCTAATAAAGTGGTTAGGAGAGGATGAGTCTCGACGGACCAGTATGGTGGTCTGAGTCGTGTTTTGTTGTTGTTTTCTGTTTTTACTCGGGTTCTGGTGCGAGCCGTGTTGTTGCCTGTGTTTGGCGGGTGTCCAGTCTGGAAGCCCGGTCGTTCGTTTGGGGGTGGTATCCTCGGGGCGCTGACCGTGACTGGCTTAGTTGGGGCGGGGTTGCTGTCGTGGCTGCTTTTTATCTGCCGTATACCTTCGGGTGGGTCGGTATATCTTATTGATTTCCTTATTGTGTTCCAGTCTGTACATATCTCTTGTCTCTGGGTTCTGCTCTCTTTGGGACCTACGTCGGAAGGCTCGAATGCTACTTCTATTCACTTTGAGTTCATTGGACCACCAGTTAGAAACTTTCTGTGTTTTTTGTTTGCGAAACTTTTAGTGTTTCGTAGCCGTGTCGATTAGATTTCCCAGGAGTGCCTCCGTTGCCTGATCTAAGTGCTGAGCATTGTTAGTGGAATTGATTCGTCCCACCCATTGGCTGCAGTGGCGCACCCACGGGGGGGGCCGAGGGGGCCCTGGCCCCCCCCTTGGGCTGACAAAGCAAAACGCGAAGGGCGCTGTCAGCACAAGGGAGAACTAGGTCTGCCTTCGAGAAAGTATAAAAAAAAAACATTTACAACCATTATTGTAATAAATAATTTTAATCATTGTGAAGAAAACAATTCCAGCATATCCCAACACTTACACTGAATGTAATTATACATATAAAGCTCTTTATCGTACTGTACAAATTATAAATTAATTCGCACTAAAGGCGCCAATTCTGGAAACCCGTTCTTCTTAAGACGTTTCTACCTGTGATTGAATTTAACTAATGGACTCGTCCAAAATCACGTGACCCAAATGCCTTCTCGCTATAGTCGTACTATACCAGTGCTGTGTAGAGTGACGTCACAGGCGCCTCCGTGGCCCTATATAAAGAGTGAACGGCGGGGAAGCGGCTGTTCGCTCGAAAACTCGAGGATTTCGTTTACCCAGTGAGAAAATTGTGGAAGTGAATAAATAGATCGTGCCAACGCTTCGCGAATTAAGTGTTGCTGTGAGTTGAAATAAAGTGCGACGTTACGACACAAGGTGATAACAGTGAATTGGTAGTTTCGGAACGAGGGCCTGCGTGGTGAATAGCTGAATTTAATAATGGTCCTGAACTTTCAACTGATCTTACAGTGAAATGCATCTTTAACGATCAGTGTGTGTGTTTATGTGCGTATTTCGGCTATATAGCAAATTTTGTTCTTGAATAACTGAGGAGCAAGGTAAAAAAAAAGACAATGAGTGAAAAACGAAAAGGGCTAGGCCAACAGACACTGGGAAATTATTTTAAAAAAAAAAGTAAGATTGAAAATAGTGACGTTCCCAACGACGTTTCCCTGAGCTCTTGTTACATTGATGAGGCTGCAGTCGAAGCAAGCAACAGCCGTGACCCCGGGCTGTCTTCAAACGCTTGTGAGGAGGTAAAGGTAGGACAAAACACAATACCAAACACAGTTGAAATAGAAATTCTGGCTGCAGATATTTCTAATTATGTCAAGAAATCTAACCTCACAGATGAAGATAGGATAACAGCGCTAAAAAATCTTTGGGAACCATATGCAAATTACAGTTTTCCTGCTACTGTCACTAGTGCTGTATCAAGTCAAGGAAAACCTCACCACACTCGGAAGTTCTGCTCATCTTGGCTGAGTAAGCATAACTGGCTAGCTTACTCAAAGGCAGAGGACAGTGCCTATTGCAAATTTTGTGTTCTCTTTGCACCCCATGAAGTCGGTTTAAGATCCACACAAGCTACAGGTCAACTTGTTTCAAAAGGATTTAATAATTGGAAGAAGGCCTTGGAGAAGTTCAGTCAACATGAAAAATTTTTCTATCATAAGGATTCAGTTCTCAAAGCCGATGAGTTCTTAAGGGTCACGGAAGGAAAAACGGTTCCTGTGGATCAAGTAATGGACAGAGGAAAGCAAAAACAAGTTTTGCAGAATAGGGCTATTCTTAAACCTATTATCAAAACAGTGATTTTTTGTGGAAGGCAAGGGCTGGCCATGAGAGGGCATAGAGACTGTGGGGATTTGGACGTATTGTCAGAACCATGCCAAGGCGAAGGAAATTTTAGAGCCCTTTTGCGACTCCGAGTTGATGCAGGAGAAGAAATACTGAAAACTCATCTACAAGGTTGTGCAAAAAATGCAACTTACATAAGTTGGAATATACAAAATGAGATTATTTCAGCATGCAATGATTCCATTGTGAAGCACATAGCAACTGAGGTGAATGAGGCCAAATGTTTTGCGGTTTTATGTGACGAAACCACAGATATTGCAACGGTAGAGCAAATGACACTTTGCGTTCGTTATTTGAAACGGTTTGAAACAAATGATAAGTATAAAATTGAATTTAAGATAGTGGAGAACTTCCTTAAGTTTGTGCCCCTGACTGAAACTACAGGTCGAGCAATTGCAGATGCTATTCTTAAAGGCCTTGCAGACTGCAACATTGATACGTCTTTCCTCCGTGGACAAGGGTTCGATGGAGCTTCTGCAATGAGTGGAGAGTACAATGGCGCCCAAGCAATTATATATGAGCAACACCCCAAAGCCCCCTACGTTCATTGTGCATCACACTGTTTGAACTTAGCCATAACTTATTCATCTAGAGTTCCGGATATCCGAAACAGCTTTGGAATAATAGGGAAAATCTCTAGTTTTTTCAATACACCAAAACGAAACCTTGTTCTCACCAGCAAAATTAATGCAGCTAATCAGGAAGAGACAGAAATCAGTGCCAAAAAACTGAAGAAATTATGCCCTACTCGTTGGGTGGAGAGACATGATGCCGTCACAGTTATGGTTTCATTGTTTGATCAAGTAATCGACGCTCTGGAGGAGATTACTACCTGGAATGACAAGGAGACATCAACAGAGGCTCATACCTTGTTATGTTCAATGTTAACATCACAGTTTGTCATAGCACTTGTTTCAGCTGACAGATTACTCAGCTACAGTGTTCGTCTGAGTGAAAAGCTGCAGGAAGTTAACCTTGATCTGGCAACTGCTGTGAGTGACGTAGAAGACGTTTTGAAAGCTATATCTATAATTCGAGAGAACGCAGAGAACGAGTTTCACCATCTGTTTGAACAAGCTGTTAAGAAGCTGGAACAGCATGGAGAAAACATTACTCTACCACGCCGTGCCACCAGACAAATTTATAGATCAAATTTCAACGTACAGACTCCTGAAGAATACTACAGACTTTCTATTTTCATTCCATGGATTGATAATTTCATCACTCACCTCCATGAAAAATTTCTCAAACATAAGGAATTTCTACAAAGTTTTGCATCTGTCATTCCGAATGGAAGGCAGCCGACACTGGAAGAAAACGAGAGATTTGTTGCCTTATCAAGGAAATTTGCAGATGATTTAGGACCCAGATCAGATAATACTCTAAAAGCTGAACTACATCTGTGGTACATGAAGGTCTTTGCATTGAACAAGAAAACTAAAAGCCCAATCGAACTGCTTAACTTTTGTGACCAAAGGACTTTTCCAACTGTGTTTGAACTTTTAAAAGTGTATGCCACCCTCCCAGTATCAACAAGCAGTGCTGAGAGGTCATTCTCCACAATGAAGAGGTTGAAAACTTACTTGAGAAACAGTATGAGTGAAACCAGACTGAATGGACTGGCGTCAATGAACATTCACCGTGAAGTGGAAATTGATCCAGACCAGATAATTAATGCTCTGGCTACAAAGAAAAACAGGAGGCTGGACTTCGTTTTATGAATATGTATAGATCATAATTGAATAATATAACAATATGTAATCATGAGAGAGTGGTTGAAAACAAGTATACAGTATAAGCAGACCAGAACAAATAATTTTATCTTCATCTATTTCTTAATTTGTGTTGTTTTGTATAAATATCTACTACTACTTCTTCTAATCATTCAATTCTCTTGCACTGCACTAAAGAATTGTTAGTAATTTGATAAAAATAAATGTACAAAAAAAGACAACCGCCTTGTTAATTGATATGGCCTCTGATCATTTTTTCTCGGAAAATTTATCGAGGAGTCATCCTCCTTCATAAAAATTTTGTGCACCAATGGCCCCCCCCTTAGGAATATTCTGGGTGCGCCACTGATTGGCTGGCTATTGTTTTTATATCATTTCTGAAGCCCTTATGATTACCAAATGTGATTTCTAGTCTGTGTCTAGTACTATCAGATTTAATGCCCTCGTCATCTCTCATTTGGAACGCTATGTAGTTGTGATCACTAAGTGTTACTTCGTCAAGGACTGACCAATTGATTTTGTTGCCTGCTGTATTGCCTGTTGCCGCTGTGATATCCTGCCATCCCTTGCAAGACAGAGCCTGCTGCCCAGAACGTTTACTACGCTTAAGTTTTGCAGAAGCAGGAAGTCCGTTAAGTATGTATCCATTCTATCGATGTCTGAATAGCCCCAAAGGGTTGAGTGGTCATTGAAGTCACCACAGACCAGAGCCGAGTCACTTAGCGCTCCGAATATCTGTGACAAGTCTAGGAGGACTTTGCCAAAGACTGCCGAGGGAGGAGCGTATGTGTTTATAATCGATAACTTGGCCATTCTATTCTGGAGAACTATAGCTGTCGATTCTTGTGCACTCTGTATATTGACTGGTGTTGTGCCAGTGTTGGTTGCTATTACAGCCTTGTTATTTAGTGAGTTGTGGCACCTCCAGCTATTGCCAAGACCTATCGGCCTGCCCGTGTTTGTATTCATATAGGCGTCCTGCAGTAGGGCTACATTGATGTTGTTGTCGCAAAGGTAGGCGTTAGGGAGCACAGTCGCTGCTCTACTGTTTCTGAGGTTTATCTGAATGAATTTAATGTTGTCTGAGCCTGTCGATTGGGATTGACGGCAGTGAGTATTAGTCCTCTTTTGATCCGACGAGGGCGGTGAAGCAATAAGTTGAACACCCTATATCGACTTGTCCCTGGTCATCCGAAGGTCCTGAAGATTGAGGCTGGCTCAAAGATGGAGAGTTAGCTGCCGATGTTGATGGTTTACTCTTTGAAGTCTCCATCAGTTGTAGTAACTATGGACGTTTGCTCGAGAAGAATTCGCCCTACTACTAACTTGTGTTATGGTATACTCCGCTCGTCGTTGGTGAAGACTTTCAGTTTCAGAATTTATGCGCTCCCTCATCTCCATCTTTTTCTGTTCGTCCAAGTATGTCCTGTATGTTGGACACTCTCTTGTGAATGCTGAATGCCCTGTCTGGACTTTATCGACCGTGGTGCCCCTCTTGTTGTATTGTGCACAGTTTGTGCACTTGGGCACCGATTCGTCTCGGTGACAGTCCCTGGTCTCGTGTTAGTGAGCGCAGTAGCCACATCTTGGGCTTTTCGATCCACACGACCTCTTTGAGTGACCGAACTCCTGGCACCGATAACACCTATTGATAGAATAAAACTTCTTGACTGAGCACTTTGAAGCCGATGCAGATTGTTCTGCTCTTCATTACCGTGTTCAGGAGTGCTGATGGATTCTCAATGGGCCAGTGGTTGGTGTCCTGGCTTGCCCTGATGGGAGGCTAGACCTTAACTAGGCCAGGGACAGCATCCTCTGGTGCCTAGTAATTGTACTCTTGACGCCTTGCGAATCCGAGACTGTTGGCACGTGAAAAACTATTGCCTTTGCTGAGACGTCTGGTGCGAGATCTTCATGCTGTTTTTGAACTCTTTGTTTGACTCAAGGGTCTCCTTGAGTTTGGACGCTTCTGTCTGGTTGTTACACCTGATCATAAATCCGCCGCTTCAAGTTCTTATCACCTTTTCGATGGTAATGTCCTTCGGGCATTGGATTGAGCTCAGTTGTTGCTGGACCTGCTGGGTGGTCTTGTCGGCCTCCGTCGGGTGCAGCACGATTGTAGCAGTGGCCCTTGTTATCTCAAAATATGTCTTCCTCTCCGTTAGTGTGTCTTGAGATGGCAAATGTCTAATCTTCGGACTGTTGTTGCCCTGCCGGATGATGTTGGTGGGGTCTTTAGTCTACTCCATTTGTACTAGTGCCTCCGTCTTCCATAGCTCCTGCGACGTGACGAGCATTCTGGGCTCTTCCAGTTTGTCATACACGTGGTCTTTTGTTGGACGTCTCGTCCCAGTATCCCCTTTCACAATTAACCTTGAGATCCAAGATAATTGCATTCGCCTTTTCCATAACTATTAAGTTATAGTTTGCCGGGTATCCATGGTGGTAGCATTGTCCACTTTCGATCGTTGGTTATCCTGAACCGCTATCAGGGCCCTAACTGGACTCGAAAGTCCCGGGTTATTCTTATACTGGCCCGTTCGGGCGAGCTAACATCTGTAGTTTTTCATTACACTATCATTTCTTGAGGATTGGAGTAAAACATCAGAATCCTTTTCTTTCAAATGTCCGAAAGGCACACACAGAGAGACAGAGATGTACATTGTAGTGTACAGAATGTACACTACAATGTAGGAATGTAGGAATGTACGTAATTTATCAATAAAACATTTATGTATGTTGTACGAATATCTTGTTATATATATAACATTCGGTATTTTGCTCAGTTTCGCGTAACCACGGAAAGTCTTGCAGCGTATTACTCGCGGGTACGAAGCATTCCTTGCTACATCTTCATAAGTCGAGGCATATCTTCATAAGGCAAAAACAAGGAAAATTGTTTTCTTTACGAACGTACAGTTACATATTTTATTTACGACAGATATGCATTATTTTTGAACGGGTACTTTTAAACAGAGACAGAGAGTTTTAGGTAACATTTTTGTTTAATATTTTTGCTATTTGCTGAAATTTTTTAAAGAAATTATAACACATTTTATATAAATATTTTAAATCATTTTTATAGTTTAAAAACTGTATCTAAACACGTATTTTATTTACGACAGAATCGTGTTATTTTTGAGAGAGAAAGAGAGATATATTTATTTTTTGCTTAAAATTTTTAAAGAAATAAAACACATGTTAGATAAATATTTTAAATAATTTTTCTAAGCATTGTTTTATTATTACTATTATTATTTTTATAAAATACTTCATTTTTTTATATAAAACTTTTTACAGTACAGAAAAAGTTTTGAAATTTAATTTAAATAAATCTAATTAAAAAATTGGAAAAAGGGTTTCGAAGTGCAGCAGTTCAGGTCTAGATGCTACTGTATGCGGATGATATCGCTCGGCATTGCGGACAAACAGACAAATAATTTTTTAAATTTAACGTTTGCCGGATTTTAATTTAAGTTTTTGTTTTCAAAGTTGAAGATATAGATATAGATATGTTATAGATATTTTTGTTTGCATTGGGATAAGGGTTAATAAAATATATTTATAATATATATGTAGGAAAATAAACTTTCGGGTTCTTGGTAGAGCGGTAAACACAATGTATTTGCCCCATTTTTTCCTCGTTTCCACCATTAGTTTTCCTTTATACCGCAATAAAAATGATTTCCAATGAAAGAATTGGAACTAATCCTTCCCAGAATTTCCCAAATATTTCAGTGAAACATGAGTGATGAACACTTTTGTTTATAAAACTCAAGTGGCTTACACGCTACCGATTTGATATTTTCAAACTTTTTAGAGCTTTTTACAGTTTCATTAATAATATTCTTTCAGAATTCGATGCATTCATAAAATGTAATTACATTAGCAGCTGATATTGTTTGTACAACAACCACGTGACTATGACGGACGTCAGGTGCATATTGACCATTCCCTGGAGTTAAACCTTTACCTAACTGCAACCAATAATTTCTATGGAGGGAGATTTTGATGGCAACAATTACAAAGTTTGATTTCAAATATAAAATTTGTGTAGTTTAAGTTGCGTTATTGTCTGTATCATCTGTTTTTAGTTTCAAAATTGAAATCAAAATTGGTAGTTTAAATTATTATCTAGTCATTAAATATGGCAGGCGCAGGTACTTGTTTTCTGCTTTTTTAACGGTTTTATTGGTTATTTTGAAATTGTGATATATATTTATTTCTCAGTTACTTGTTATTTGATTATTGGTTTTATTTTTAATTACATACAAATAAGATATCAAACCAACAATAAGTTCATTACTGTTATATTTGATTTTGCGATCAATATCATGTTCTTTAACTGGCGGGTGTATTATTTGCATAATTATTTTTTATGGATTTTTCTGTTTTATTATATTTAAATTCATAATTTCTGTATAATCTGTATTTTTTATTATGAATATATGGTTCTTTTATAACGAAATAATAAAGTGAACTTTATAATCACTATAATAGACTTTATAATTCGTTCAGAAATTATTTATTCATTATGGCCTTTTATAATTCAAATACAACATCGGCTAATCCGGAGATTAGGTCACCTTGGTTAAATCGGAGAAGACGCCACGCACTTTGTGAGGTTAAATCGGAGAAGACGCCACGCATTTTGTGAGCGCTTTATGTTGCAATCTGGTAACCTCTTGTATCGGATGTTTTCGGCGGAAATTGTGTAACATCCAATAAGAATACGTTTTTGTGTTTGCTACAGTTTTTTGATGTAAAAGAACATTTCTATCAATATTTTTGGCCATTGTTGTGCGTATTTGCTTGTTCTTTCGTTATATGATTTATTTTGGAGAAAGTGATTTTGCTACGTGCGATATGCACAGGTAAAATTGTAGCTTATTCTGTGTCTGGGCGCTGCAGGCGACCGTTCCTAATAAACCGGAGATCACTGGGGGCCCCGTTCCGGTGTAGAACGACCTTTAGGTCGAACCCCTGCCCTTGTACGGACCACCGATACATCCGTTCCACAATTTTCGATCTTTAGATCGAATCCCTGCCCTTACACGGACCTGTAGGTCGAACCCCCTTCCATTATATGGATCCTCAGTTAGATGGAGAAAGCGATCTTGATACGTGCGATATGCACAGATAAAATTGTAGCATAAAAATATTAAATTTTACAAAAATCTGATTTTGGAACATTTACATGAGTATTATTAATTTTTTTATTCTGCAGTTTTATAAAGTTATTTAATTTTCTTAAAATAAACAAAAATCTGGTTTTGTAACATTTTTTTGAGTATTATTCACTGTTATTTAAGTTAAATTAAATTATCATTTATATTAGAAAATCTTGTTTAGAACAAACACAATAGTCTGTCTTTAGAAATAGGGTTCTTCTACCAAAACATCATTTTGGTAGGAGGAGCCTATTTCTAATGACGGTAAATGACATCACTGAGGATGGGTGGAGCCAATTTTCAAAACACGGAAGAAAGCGCCAACCACAGGCCAACTTGGCCCGATTTTGTACTTAGAAAAAAATTTGCGGTGACCTGATCTCCGGATTTACCACAACATCTTTCTTATTTCTATATTCATATAACTGAAAGCTTGCTTTTGGAAGTGAAATGTAATTTTTTTTAGTAAAATATAATAAAAGCTCATCTAATGTATCCGCTTTAGAGGGGAAAAAAAACATAGGTACTATGAATAAATCTAATGTGGATTATTCTCCTAAAAGTGTAATTCATTATTAAGAATATATTTGCCTTAATTTTTTTATGTATGTAGGTAATATCTGAAGTTGAGGTTCTGGGACGGAGGGTTACATATTAAAATGCTAAGTTAGCTGGATCGCAAAAAATTATCCTACACGTATGTTTATTTGTATTACTAGAGCAAAATGATCGGGTTATAAATAAGTGCCTGCCACGTAAATAATATAGATGCAAATAACAATTTCCAAATTGCCTGTTTTGAACTAAATCATTGTCACGACACTGTTTTTTCTTAAATTTAGTTAAAGTACAATCTTTTTTCTAAGTATCGTTTTTTCTTAAATTTTGTTAAAGTGTTGTCTTTTTTTTTAAATTTTCGATTTATAAGTTTTTGATATTGATTTAAATTCAAAAGATATTTTAAGTATCGAGTGTTTTAATATGTTTTCTAAAATTTTATTATTCTGCCATTACGCAATATTTTAAAAATGCACAAAAATTGTATTTTGTATTCTTTTTATGAGTATTATTCAATTGCAATATCATTTAACAAAATTCCAGTTCATAAAACTGTAGAATACGTTGTCACTTCAGTTGGGAGGAGTCAATTTCAAAACACTGAGAAACATGCCAACTTGGCGCAATTTTGTACTTCGAAAAAAGAGTGGGGGTCTATTCTAAGAATTTACCGATTTGACTTTATAAAATGGTTTTTTAAGAATTTAAAAATTAATTTTTAAAATAATTCAAATTTAGGAAAACAATTTGAAAGACAAATGTGCACATTACATATAGCCGTGAAGCACTTCTCTATCAAATTTCACTGCTATCCGATGCTTCAATTTTCCACTAAAGATGATGACGACAGACAGACAAACATCTTTTATTATACAAGAAGCAGCTTATGACCATAATAACATAAATAGACGTGGGTTTATTTTTTCCAGAAATTGAGGGAATTACACAACAGTTAATAAAAGTTGAAAAGTAGTATTAAACCAGTAATATTAAATATTGAAAAGCAACTAATGAGCAGTGTTCTTCCTAGGTCTTTTTTATCCTGCAAGGATCGCACAGTATCTTCTTTTTCCTACTTTTTAAAAATTATTCCTACTTTCTTTTTGTTTCCTTCTTTTTACTACTTTTCCACAGTTGGAATTTTTAATTTTGTTTGTATGACCAATTGCGAGCATATTAGGAAAAATGTTCAAGGAGTTAATGATACGATGTATGAAACGAAGTGAAGAAAATCGGTCTGGTGAAGTCTGTTTTTATGAAATAGTGCTAAGATTTGCAATTTTTATGCAAGAGCAAAAAATTCCGCGATTTTTGAGAGTGTTAAAATTCATAATTTTTACTTTATCATACTATGTAATATATTGAGAAAGTGTTGTTTTTGCAAAAAATTTTTGAATTTGAGATATTGATGCCAATATATGTATTATATGTTTTAGAACCTCCTGAACACATTTTGACTATTTTTGGAGTGATTTCCATCTGTCTGTGGGCGATTTCTTATGTATACAATAGCTGTCACAAATATTAATAGATTTTCACAAAACTTTACAAATGCCTTTGTTAAAAAAGAAAAATAATGTAAAACTAGATAAAAAATTTTTAATTGGAGCAAAAACATGATTTTCCAAACTTTCCAAAATTAGCATCTATTGAACCTCCTAAGTACTGATAGATGTGAAAGAGGTTTTTCTGATTTAAATTGAAATCTGCCTAAGGAACCATATGAATCGGAACACTCTAAATAATCTAATGGTGATTTCACTAGAACAACTAAATCCAACAGACTTAGATTATGAAAAGCTGCAGACAACTGGACATCAAAGAAGAATGGAAGAATTAACATATCTTAAAATGTTAAAGATACTTAATTGAATTTCAATAATGACAGATGCAAAAGCTTTCTGGGGAGAACACCGATAAGAATAATCCTATTTATACTACATAATTTACATATTTGAATTCTAGCAAATTACTGTGATTAACTTTTATATGACTTATTATCTGGATGCTTAAATTAAGGTTAAAAGTATATTCTTTCTTGTTTAAACTTCACTATGGAGAAAATTGTATGAACCATTTGCTAACCAAGCACCAACTTAAAAAAAAAAAATCTGAAATTAAATTCATGTTTGCTTTTTCACTGGCAAAATGACTGTCTTTGATCAATTTGCCAAGTTAATGATTGCTATTGTACTGCCACCTACTGAAACATTATTTGATGTCTACAAAGGTGAGAAAATTTCTGAAGACATTGCTATAACTCCATTAAAATAACACTTGAAGTTTGTTTCATCAAAGTAGAAATATAATAAAGTAATTTGATTTTTGTGATAGGGGAGAGTGGACATCTTGGAGCATAGCCCACGTTTGGACACATTAAATTTTAAAATCAGATGTGAGATTAAAATTTTATTATTTTATATACTACCGTTGCCTACGTGATAATAAAGGCCGGGAAATTTCGATTCAGAAAGTGGGGAATGTGTAGTTCCAGAACTGTTGGTAGAGGGCGTTGTTATTTCCTGTCGAAGCTGATTTATTACTGTCAAAGTTCTTATAATCCTTGTATTTTTAGATTTCTTTACATTATCTAATAAATTAAAATTCGCATCTGTTTGCGTATTATTTGTTTAATATAAATATAGTTATTTTTTATTTAACCTAGAACATTTTTAGTTTTGTAAATCAAAAAAAAAAGGTACAAAATTAATATCTGTAATGTTTTATCGTTCAGTAAATTAAAAAAGGCAAACGTTATTAATTATTAAAATAATTTTTACAGGAAGAAGGAAATATACCTGTAAACATACGCGAAGCCAGAAATTTCCATAAGGGGATGTCAGAAGTGAATTTTTTTTTCATTTAAAAGCAAAAATTTTTTCTTAACAAGTTTTTTTAATGATTTTAAAATTTTCAATTTTTTATTTTAGTTATTATTAAATAAAAATTAAGTTTTATAAAGTATATTAAATAAAAATTAAAATATTTTTAATTTTATTAAATCCCCTTTTTCATTAACATGCCATAAAGTCCCCTTGTCCGGATGCCAATGCTTGCAAAGAGGGATCAAAGTGTTTAGGACAGAGTATGTCAAATACCTGTCTTTTTCAGAGGTTCTTCGTTTGGGATTGGTGCTGTCCCACCCATAAGCAAAAGGTTAAGAAATAATTCAAATTTTTTTGACAAATTCATGTAATTCCTTACAAATATTTTCGTATTTTCTTCAGAATTAAAATTTCTCCTTATCCCCTTTTTACAGCTTTTGCAGATATTCTAATTTAAATCATGATTATATTAATGAAGAAATATTTATATTTCAATTTATTTTTCTTTACATTCGCAATCGAGTATAACTTGAATTTCCTCGATTTTGATTCTCAACATTAAAATCATTTTCTATGTATGATTTTTAATCTTGTAGATTTAAATTTGTTTTAATAATGTGAATTTAACTATTTAACCTTCACAGCCAGCAGCTTTATTTTTAATTATTTTTACAATCCCACTAGCAATGTTCATTAAATGTTCATTAACAAAGCAACATTTAGTGCAATAGGTTGTTGTTGTTGAAACCCAGACCGTCCGACCTACCAGAAAGGTGTAAGGTAACTGTTTGGACGGTCGGGAAGTACCACCCAATTTAGACCGGAACCCAGTGGGGGAGGCATCCACAGGGACCGTACCCTCCTTCCCCTACCACCAACCTCTCGGAAGGACTTTCGGACCCACATGTTTAACGTGATCGTACTCCGCATGAACACGGCGGCAGTTTTGGCAGTGGCTGGAATCGAACCCGGGCCCACCGAGTGCAACTCCAGCGCGCTAACCAATGGGCTACCGCGCCCCTAGTGCAATAGGTTGTAAAATTGTAATATATTTTTATCCTTTTATTTTCCGTCGTTGATATCTGCAGGATGAGCTCACAGCTGCAATTTCAAGAGAACTGTGACCAGTCAGCACCTCCCCCCCCCCCCCCTCAAAAACATCTATCTTGTTATATTTGTACATGATGAATAGTATTGGATATTGAATATAATTACTATAGATGATTTCGATTATATGTGATACAGTTGTTATAAGATGATGAATTGCATTATATATCACTTCGAGCATAACCATATATATATATTAATAAATGATAATTTTGGATTCACATCTGCCTCTGATCTTACGGAATGAACTAATTATAATTATGCTTGATTTTCAGCTACCTGGGAGTGTAAGTCTCCCTTTTAGAAAGCTAACCACTTGATTGATCTTATGTATTAAGTAATAGACCAAAATTAATGCTACTTTAAGGAAGTATGCATCTTTAATCATTACTTTGCAGTTTACATGGTCTATATACTTCTTTATTGTGTTTCAGAAGTAATTACGGCCATTTCATCCTGATAATCACTAAATTCCATACAATGTAGATAATGTATATATTTTAATTATTTATTTAAATTATATGAAATATATTTTTTGTTATATATTATTCAAAAAGAAGTTTATAGTGGTTGTGAGAAAAATCAAACAAGCCCAATTTAAATAAAAATCCAATTTGAAACAAAAAAATCTAATTTAAATAAGAAAAATATGATTTATTTGATTTTTTTTTATAAATAAAAAATCACCAACCCAGCAAACAGAACACATGACTGTATTATTGTTGTTTTCTAGTGAAATATTCTTGTTTATATTTTCAGTTTTTAATTATGTTCAAAATATACAATACATTATATCCACAACAAATATTCACATTAATACATACACACAATACAAAATAACAAATATAAAAAAAAAACTTTACTATAAACAAAAATGCACCCAAATCCTTACGAGTGCATCAGTGTTTACATTGAAAAACTGCGAAAGGACAGGAAATAAACGCGATCCTAGCGGACACTTGAGTGAACTAAGCTTTCTCCCGTTTTTGGCCGAAAATACGCGAAATTTCCCGGCCTTGTATATTACGTAGGCAACGATACTACTAGGTGACTCTCCTGTGCATTTGCTGCTGTGTTTTAAAAGCTCAACTGCTGTTAAGTACTAGTAATTTATTAAACTTTTTAATTTTTATATAACAGTAAAAACTTTTATGTTTAAATTCTGTATACAGTAATAGTGGGATTATAATTTAATTTATTTTTATAAAACTACACATCAAAAAAACAGGGATGTTTATGGTAAAATAGTCACTGTAGAGTTAAGCCTAAAAGCATGGGAGCTTCCAAGAAGAAACTAGTCGGGGCACGTGATAGAATTGTTTTTTGCAGTGACTGCTGTATGTAATGATTTTAATTTGCTAGACGTTTAATTTAAGATTTTGTTACTTATGAAGCTTTTACATTTTTTATCTGTTAAAATGCCCCCCCCCCCCCTCCAGATTTTTCACTATAAGTTGTTCAATACATGTGCCTTGTATAAAATTGTTTCTGCTGAAATTCAGAGTCTGTTGTGTTAATTATTTAACTTGGGCAATATAACCAAAAATTTGTCTCAGGAAAGTTGACAATTAATAATATTTTATATATTAAAGGAACGACAAAGGTTGCAATGTACCTCACCAGGTGGGATATCTTGGGACATTAGAAAGGTTCTGGAATAAAATATTTATTAATTATGTATAAGACATTTGAAGTGAATTATACTTTTATACAGGTCTGTCCTGAAGAAAATTATAATAAGAAATTAGAATAAGAAAATTAGAATGAGAAATGTATTGTATGGTATACTGATGGCTCTAAGCTAGGCACTGGTGCTGGAGTATGCTGTCCGGATGATGGTGCAAAATTGTTTTACCCTCTTGGCAGTTATGCTGTCTTTCAGGTTGAGGTTTTAGCCATGAATGAATGACATGAAGGCGGGTGGCTCCAGGAAAGCCCAGCACATCGATCAGAGGTCTATTGTACTACCCCAAAGAATGAAGGTCTCTAAGAAAAGAGACCAGTAGCCGAAGCAAAAATAAGCAGGCAATTGACAGGAATGTCATACAGCTCCCAGGGTTCAATCACATGTCGACCCATGCGTTCAAACCTATGGGCAGAGAAAACCTCACATTCACAAAGAATGTGAGCGGCAATTTCTTCGCTATAATTGCAGTCTCTACAAAGTGAATCTTTAGTGATACTCATAATATTTAGGTGTCTTTTAAGGGTGCAGTGCCCAGTAAGGAGCCCAACAGCCCATAGGTTTGAACAAAGAATTAAGCAAGCAAAGAATTTTTCAAGCTCAGTAGAACTGGCATCAAAAGTGATGCCAGTTCTACTGAGCTTGAATAATTCTTTTTGATGTGTGCTAGGGCAGTTGCAGTTAAGTATTTTAGCCTGCCTTTGGCCCTTAGTATCACTTAGACTCACTTTAATATTACCTACATACATAATTTTCATTCCTTCCTTAATACCCACTAATATTATGAAAAAGTTACTTTGTCTTTCACCACTTTGTTCAGAGAAATGGGATAACTGGACTTGGTGACTTGACCGTGCCACTCTGACTTGCATTCGACTAGTCGCCTATCGTCTATCCAAACCCAAGGTGGCAGTTGCCACTTTCATCAGTTTTTCATTCCTCTCCTGTTCGTATGCAGGATATTATTTTGAGACTTAGGGGGTTCAGGGGTTTTTCCCTCATTTCCTCATTTGTTTTCATTCAAGTTTGTAAATGATTAGCAAAAAAAAAAAAGAAAAGCTGAACTTTGTTGAAAGTTGCTCCAAAACGAACAAATACAAAAACTTTCTTGAAACCTTGTACGTACACTGCATGTACTCAGTATTTTTCAAGGTTTCTTGAGAGTGTGCGGTGCATACAGTGTGTATCCTTTCGGAACAGCCCTGCTTTTATTAAGGCAGAAGTATTTTATATATATGAGGCAAGTGTTTGGTTAACCCTGAATTGTTATGGTAGGCTCCAATTGAACCCCAGAGCACATGCTTTTCAACCAAATGTTTTTGTTTTTTTTCACTGTAACAGTTAAGGATTAAGATAGAATTATGAAAAAATATTTATAAAAATCAAAAACCAGAAAATGGTCCAAGGTGTTCCACACTCTCCGACTATAGAAAAAATGGCAAAATCTACAAGTAACCTAACCTGAGGATTGAGCGTATGTTACTGAGGAATCCTGTCCACCTAGGATACACATGGGATTTTATATAAGTATCCAAATCAAATAATTTTATTATCAGAGACTTTATTTTGTTTTGCAACTGCGTATGTTTGATAATTTCATTGTGTATTATTTTTTTTAGCAAAACAGCCTCGACGTAAAGCAGCCAAGAACACATACAAACTTCCAGAACCTATTCCAGAAGGTTTTGAAATAAAGGATACAACAAAGAAGGCATGGATTATAAATAAAGTAATTGGTTCTGGCGGTTTTGGAACAGTCTATTATGGTTTGTAATTTATTAGTTTAAACAGGTTTAGTAATATTTCACTTTATAACATTGATAGTAATAGATAATATAAAAATTCATTCAAACTCCAAATTTATCTGCAATAAAACTATTTTGTTAATAACAGTAACAGCATACAAAGTTGATTGAAAGTATCAACCGATCAAAAAAGGAATAAATGAAATTTTGACTGTAGGAACAGACCAGCTAGTTTAAGGAATCCTCATCAGTTTACTCCCCCCCCCCCCTTTATTTTATATAGACAACCGCTTTGTATGTGCATATATGTTGCCTGGCTGTACTTTCTGTTTTATATATTTCATAATTTTTGTATAATAAAGTAATTCTAAAATTAAGAAAACAAAATCTAGGTCACTTGAAGATTCAAAATGAACTGATGTTTTAGAAAAAGTGTTTTTGATAAAAGTATTCACATGGAAAATTGTCACGAAGTTTCTATAATATGAGTAAAAAGTATAAAAAGGAAAAGTTATTTCATGTGTTCTTTCATAAACTTGACATATTTATCACAAAATAATAAAAATGGTACTTGTAACAATGAACTATTGTTTGAAAGAATTATTTTAATGGCATAAGATAATACTCCGAATCTGAATTTTAATGGACTAATAACTGGATTCTGCATTGTTATTGCGGTTCATTACAGCATTAGGTAACTGTTAAGTTTAAACTAAGTACTTGAAATAATGCTTTTTTCTGCTTAATACATTTGATAATGTTGATTATTATTTTTCATCTTAATCTTTATATAGAGATTTCTTTGTAAAAATAAAATCTTAGTTTTCTTTTATACAAGTTTATTTTGATGAGATGTATTTTCATTAGGTTTTAACATGTATATTAATTTTATTTATTGATGCATTTCATTATTTTTAATAGCTGCTGATTGTAAGAAACCTAAAGATTTCGATTATGTGGTGAAAGTGGTAAGTATCTAAACATGGTTATTTAATCAAAATATATGAATCAAGCATTATTTAGAAAATTAAGAGGTTTGCTTGCCTCCTGATGATTTAGTACATTCTTTACTTTCTATCCATTGTTATTCATTTTTTTGTTCTCTTATTTATATTTTTTGTTTCTTATGGTTTAATAGTTGTAATCCCCTGAGCATTTTATATCTTAATGACTTGCCTTCCATTGTTTTCTCATAAATTTTTTTAAAATCATATAGCTATATAACATGACTCAAAAGTCTGCATACTCAAACTTTTGAAATTTACTGTTAAGCAAAGCAAGTACTAATATAATAATTCCAAATGGCATGGCACTAGTTGAAGGCCCAGACCACACGACCAACCCTAGGTCTAATGATAGCTTAGTGTGTGGCCAGTGGCATTGAGTATGGTTTGGATCATAACCTCATAACTTTGCACCTACCCAGGAAGCATAAATGTAAGTTAGTGCACAAAACATCTTTCGCAGCTAGGGAATTGCTTTGCTTAGTAGCATTTTACATTGTTTATTTGCAAAAAAAGTGACACATTTAAAAAATGATCGATTTTGAGTTTTCTGCAAAAATTTACTCGAAACCTCTTATCTAGAAGAGTGAATGTACTCCTCTTTAGTAGCAAATACGAGTAACTCGGACACTCATTCAGGTAAACTTTTAGGGATTTTCCAGGTTACTTTTAGAGTTAAATTTGAAAGATATTGTGAAGTCAGTGATTTTTTTTATCACTCTTACAAACTTATGATATGTACAGTGTACACTCTGAAAACTGCATTGAAAGCTTTGTGGGACAGATTGTATGAGCTTTTATAAACTGAAAAATTTCTGTGATACGAGAAGCATTACAGACAGATTAAGATATGGATAGTTTTCTGAGAAACACTGGAGCTTGTGGTGATCATGCTTTAATTTTGATATATTTGACTAACCAAATTGCCAAATGCAATTTTTACTTATCCAATTATGATTTTACTCCTAAGTTATAAAATAATATTTGGAATTTTATTATAAAATTTTGAGATGCGGGTCAAAAAATTTTCTGCTATGTTTTTTCAGAAAATTTTCTACTCTTCAATTAAAAAAAAAATGTAATACTCTTTCCAAATTATTTTTCTGAAAAGCAAGTAGCTTTACAAAAAGTTTTTGATCATTGAGTTTTTTAATTTTGAAAAGAAAATGAAGGAGGGTGAGATGCAAATGTGTGTATGTGTGCTTCATTTTAAAGAAAAAGAATGGATAACAACCAAAATGGGTATAATTAACATTTTACTCATTGTAAAAAAAAAGAAGCAAATAAAGTTTTCTAAGAACTTTCTTTTTTAAAGAAGCCTATTCTTTCAGTATTAAAAAAATGGAATGTTTTCACAAGTTCTGCTAAGGGAAAATGCTTTAATAGCAGTAAATATATTCTTAACACATCTTGTAAATTGTCTCTTCTTTCTCATGATACTCACTTGTTCAATTACAAGCAGGTATTTTTAAAACAATTTTTAATATTATTTAAAATAATTAATCTTTAAACATGCTTAATTATAAGCATTTTTTTTTTTAAATTTATTTTTGTCATATAATATGTTTATATATTTAATAATTTACTTTTATTTTTATTATTTTTTTAAGAAAATGGTACAATTTTCCCCTTTGAATTATCAATATTTATTGAAAGAAATGCAATATAATATTTAATGTGCTTTTTAATTATAATCAGATTTTAAATTTTTATAAAACATCATTTTATAATCTACTTTTTATACCTATAATAAACAGTAAATTATTTATTATTCTGATAAAGTTTAACAATTTTAAATTATTTCTCATTCTGTTTCTTTTGTGCAATGCTTTAAAATTGGAATTTTGAAGATAAAAAAACATTATTATAGATGAAATAGAATTTTTTATAAGTTATCAAAAGCAAGTGTGTTTAAAGAAAATAATAAATTGTAGCTGCTAACTGTTGTGTACATATATAATACATTTTCATGCATAGAATGTTTCATATATTTCTAGATTTAAATCTTTTTTTAGCTTTGTTATATAATATACCTATGTTTGACTGTAGCTATAACATAAGAATATATACTTTTGAAAGTCACTAAAAATATTTTTCCAGCTGAAATAGAAAATAATTTCAAAATTTTCTGGAAAATCCACATCTCTAATAAAATTATTTAATGACTAAATTTGGTGAGAAGAGCTTATGAAGATTTTTATTAAGTAATATCTGTTTGTTTGTTTTTTATCGTATTTCACAGTTATTTTATAAAGCATCTATTGCTGCGTTGTTGGAATAATGTTGCATGGAAAGATTTCAAAATGTTAAAACGATTAATCTTATTTTTAAGGCATTCAAAACTTAAGAAATATACATCATTTGAGTTATTATTAGCCTTATTACACAGAGCAGTTTTTATTGCCGAAACTTAGTAATTCCACTCATTTATCCTGTTTTAAGGTCCTTTTCTTGAACATTCAATTTTATTGTTGCCAGTGCTTTCCTTCGTTTAAACCTTCTAATGTACTCAGATTTTTATCCTTTAGAAATTTTTTATAGTTGGGGCATTTACAGTATTTCTTGCCAGTGCGGTCTTTCTTATATTAGTCAAACTAAACATGCTTTAAAATTTTGTATTAAGAAACATGAAAACTATGTTAAAAAACAAAAATTTTATAAATCTTCTATTGCTCAATATTACTATCAATTTGACCACCATTTTGAGTTTCTTCAGTAATGATCATACAAAAATTCACTTCGATCTGTGATTTTGGCTTCTTTGAAGTCTTCCATATACAAAAAATTCTAGTAATTTAGTTAATGATTTGTCTAGTACTTCATTTTTGTCCACGGTCTGGCGGAGTGCCCTATAATTTTTTCCACTTTCTTTATTCCATTTCTTAAAGGATATTACTGTTGTGTTTTGGTGCAGGCCAATCTTGTGTGTTATTTCTGGTTTTGGATTGGCTAGACTGTTCATCATTCTGCTGTCTGATTGGTTCTCAAGTGAGATTAATCAATTTCTTGGGTATATAACCCTTTCTGTTTCTTCTATTTATGTCCATTCTTCTTTTAGTCTTGGAGTTTGTTGGTTCTCTTGCACTGATGAAGGAGATCTAGCATATCCTTGAAACACCTGTATGCTGCTGCATTGTGTTATTTGTGCTTATATACGTTGCTCAAGTTTTCCTTTTGCAACCTATTCGTATATAGTAAGCACGTTTAGCATCAGACCATATAAATGCCAAGATCTCAACAGTTTTCCTCCACGAAACATTTTTATTTGTTTTATAGCATAATTTTGATCTTTAATGTATCATATGTTCATTTAATTAGATAAAAATTTGTAGAATTGCCATTCCATATCTGTTGTTCGCCGTATAACTGCATTCATAGTCGTCATTTTTGAGGATTGATTAGCTTGACATCAAATTTTGTCATCTAATTATATCACGCTCAAGAGTTAGTTGATTAATTTTTCTTGCTCTGCACAAAATAATTGTGGCAATTTGAGAGCTTTTTTTTCCTTAAAATGTTTGGTGTTGATGAAAGCTTGCTGGAAGGAATTACTACATGTAATAGGACCTATAGACATTAGCAGAAATAACAATCACCAGGATTTTTACCAAATCTTGCAAATTGCAAAAACATTTCTGGAAAAACTGTATTCAACATTATAGCAACTGTTATGTCATTAATAAATGGTGTGTCAATCTTATAATCAAAATGTGCTTCTAGCAAAATCTCTACTTGCTAAAGAGGCATTTTTGGCTAACTCACATTTCCTTGTACCAGGCTATTGAGGTATCGAGTTACTTTTTTAATGCTAAAAAATATTCCTTTTTAAGCTTATTCATATTTATCTAATGTCATCAGGAATTTCTTAGTCTTTATTGAACCACAAGATTCTAAACTTCGATTATGGAAACTTTTGAAACATCTAGTGTAAAATTATGTAATTCAAAAGTATATTTTTATGCAACTACTAGTTGCACAAAAAACAGTACTTCCTTAAAGCATGCATAAGAAAATTAAGTTAATACAATTGTTTTGAAAGTGCTGTGAGCCCTCTTCTTTAGGTCAGGGACAATGCGCTCTTAAAAATGCTAAGCTATAACTGTGAGGAGGCAGGCAAAGAGACAATCAAGCAGATCTCGAACACCCAAAGTGGCTTGCCACTTTGCAGTTGTATAGATAAGAGCACATTACTCCTAACCTGAAGAAGAGGTCTCATAAATCCCTTGAAACAATTGCAATCATCTAATTTTCTTTTGCCTGCTTTTTTCTAGGAAGTACTAGTCTCGCAAGCAACGGTTTATTTCATTTATTGCGATAAAATGATATGCTTGAAAAAAAAAAGTCCATTTAAATTTAATTCATCTGCTGTTAAACACTGCTTAGTGTTTTAGTGCAGTTCAAATTACTGAAAGTATATAACAACTATTGGCAGTGTTGACCTAAACCTACTTTACAATTTGTAATTTTTTTTTCACGTATAAACCTCACTGTTTTTCATGATGGTATTATGTATATTTATTCTTTAATCACATTTGATCAGTACATTCAAAGGAAAAAATCCTACAATTTTGCTGCAATACTCTTTTTTTTTTTTTTAACTTTATTTCTAAACAGTCTAGTTAAAAAAAATCAACTTAATATTATTAAATATTTAAGTTAATCAAGTTAAGTTTTGGTAGCCCATTGGTTAGCTCGCTGGAGTTACACTCGGTAGGCCCGGGTTCGATTCCAGTCACTGCCAAAACTGCCGCCGTGTTCATGCGGAGTACGATCACGTTAAACATGTGGGTCCGAAAGTCCTTCCGAGAGGTTGGTGGTAGGGGAAGGAGGGTACGGTCCCTGTGGATGCCTCCCCCACTGGGTTCCGGTCTAAATTGGGTGGCACTTCCCGACCGTCCAAACAGTTACCTTACACCTTTCTGGTAGGTCGGATGGTCTGGGTTTCAACAACAACAACAAGCAAGTAATACAAGTGTAACAAGTTATAAGACATTTTATTATAGTTAAAGAGTATTGATAGAATTGATATTGTAGTACTTTTTATTGAAAACTATAATTTATGTATAATTATATATTTATTTTCATGATAAATTTAAGGAATTAATAATAATTTTTATAATAAATTTTAGGAATACCATGAAAATGGACCTTTGTTTGCAGAAATGCATTGTTATCAGAAAATAGCCAAGCCAGCAACACGTAAGAATTCTTTTAACATATTTTTAAAGTAATAATATAATTCTATTTTATTTAAAAATCTTTTAGTTTCTTTTGAAATTAAGGTAACATTTTCCATGTAACTTCCATTAAAATTAAATTTGATTGATATAGATCCTCAAAAGTTAGATGTTTCGGTACTTATCGGTTATAGGGACCATAAAGCCAAACATGGCAACACATGGGTTCTCGAGATCTAGGATGGGTTCTCGAGATCTAGGATTCCTTTTACAGAAGCTTTACGCTTTATATACTGTTGGGCCGACAAACTTACTTCTGTGTCGTGGTGTCAACATCAGATGGATTTTAGTCCAGAAACAACTGTAGATTGGAACAATTACATGCGCGAAATATGTTTCCAGTATCTGCAGAAACAATCTACAAAAAGATCGGGGTGGGGTGGGGGGACAGTGGAGATCGTTGAAATTGACGAAACTCTGTTCACAAAACGAAAAAGTAATTATGGCCGATTACTTCCCGCGCAATGGATGTTTGGTGGCATTTGTCGAAAAACCAAGGAATGCTGTCTCGTGGCAGTGCCTAATCGGAAAGCTACTACGCTTTTCCAAGAAATTGTTGAACATATCGAGGATGGCTCAATCATATTTTCAGATTGCTGGCATGGCTACAAAACTGAAGAATTAGAAGAAGTCAGTTTTCAGCATTTAAAAGTAAACCATCGGTATAACTTCCTGGATCCTGAAATCGGAGCTCATACGCAGACCATAAAGAAACTGTGGGGATCCGCAAAATGGTGTAACAAAAGGCATAGAGGCACTGCGAGACAGCACAATTGGACTCATATCCTGCACAATTTATGTGGTGCAACGTTACCGGTAGTGATAAATTTAATGAAATTTTATCGGCAATAGCTGAGTTTTGGCCACCACAAATTTCAATGCAACACAATATTTTTTTGTTAAATAAAGTTGATCAAACCCCATTATATATTAAATTTGGTACTTTTCCATTTCGCCGGCGCAAATTTTGCCAAGCAGACTTACTTTATTGGCAACAACACACAGTATACACATAAAAAAAATGTTAATAAATGTTAGTTTGACTGATAAGAAATGGCCGCGACTTATTTTGAAAATGTATGCGGTAAAAGGTTGCCAGCGGAGATATTCTGTTTGGCGTCGGTTGTAGTACTTTTGGCGGCTTTATCGCCTGCGCCGGCGAAATAGAAAAGTACCTTAAATTTTAATCATTGTGTTTGTAGTGAATTTCTTTTATCGGATTATATCGCCAATGTTCGTGTTGTGACAACTCGGAAAAGTAATTGCTAACCCACGGTCCCTATAACCGATAAGTACCGATATTTCTTATTGATAATTAAAATCTAATATATTTTTTTAACACATTAGCTGTTTTTTGTCCAAAATTTGTCTAGAACTTTTTTTTTTTTTAACCTCAACACATATACAGAAATTGATTTGGTAATTCACTAGCTAAATACTATTCAAATGTAGAATTTGAATTTTGAAGTCAGTGTAACAAGTTTTAAAAAATACTTGAATCAAATATGAAAACTTGTTATGAGAACTAGTTTTTGAGTAATTTTGTTTTACAGTGGCTGATTGGATGAAAACAAAGAAGCTAGATTATTTGGGACTGTCACCTTGTCATGGATTTGGATCTTTTGAGTTCAATGGTTCAAAATACCGGTTCATGGTTTTAGAAAGATTTGATCAAGATTTGCAAAAACTGCTTGATGAAAATGAAAGAAGATTCCCTTTGAAGACTGTGTGCCTTATTGGAATGTCCGTAGTATGTTTTTTTTTATTTCATATTTGTGTTAAGAATAACAATTTTGCTTTTTTTTTAATAGCATTTAATTGTTGCTTAAGTTTATATAAATAAATGTGTTCAATACAAAAATAATCTGATTTGTCTACATAAATGTTTTCCACAATAGAGCAGTTTCTCAGACATTTTGTAGTTTTATTTTATTATTATTATTTTTTTTAATTAGAATTTTTGTTTTAAAATAAAATGGGAAATTTGGAAATAGCATGTTCTAAGCTTTTGCTTTATAGAATTTCTTTTTATTCAACTATTCCCTGTGCTGTTTAATAATTTTTGTTAGATGACAATGACATAGTTTTGCTTAAGGATTCAGACATTTAATTTATGGAGTTTCTGAATCATGTCAAAACTTCCACATCAATGTGTAAAACTTTTAACTTTAAAGAGAGACAGTAGAAAATATTTAGAAACAGAGATAGAAAAAGAGAAAAAGATAGAAAATTTCTATCAAGATCCAGATCAGCCATCCTAAAATAGTATTTAATAAAATATAGTATTTAATAAATAATATAAAATTAAATATAATTTAAAAATTTATATTTAGGCCTTTATAAAAAAGCCAATTCTGGTAAGCATAATGTATTCATTGTAAATGACTAAATTTGGTTATCATTTAAAATTTCAATATTTTCTAAGAATTTTTAAATTATTTTAAGAATAAAATTTCATAAACAGTAATTCATACTTTGGAGTTACATTCATTAGGCATCATGAGCCGGAGAATTTTTTTAGTCATTACGATAATGTATGTTTACCTTTACCAAAGACCCCAGGTTCGATCCCCAGTGGTGTCACTATTGCCACAATGGTGATCTTTTGTACAAGCAGCGCTCAACTTGCAAAAATGCAAAATAAAAATACTTTCTTATGCATTTTTCATAACTCCTCACTAGATGGCACTAGCACAAAAGAGTTGCTAGACTGAATGGTATTCACTTACATCGATTCAACGTACATCATTACGTCTGGTGACCCACTATAAGTCTTTTCCAAATAATCGTTAGCATAAACACTCACGCCTTGTGATTCTACTACAAGGCTTCTCCAAAAACATATTCACTTTCATCAATAGTTAATACTAGCCATCTGCATTTCATTCCCTAAATGCCAGTTTTGTAAAAAGCTAGGAAGGAAATTTTATGGAGTTGCATTCATAAGGCAATGCCAAACATTATGAGCTGGAGAATTCTTTTGCTCATCACGATAATGTATGCCTACCATTCATTAGCCCTGGAATCAATCCCTGGTGATGCCACTATACTTTAGCTGTACTACATATACTTTTATTATTTGGTGTTCTTATTAACAAAAAAATACCTATATCAATAAATAGTGAGAAGTATGTGGTAATTTTGTAAATCGGAAATTCCTAATGGCTAGCAAATCCAATGAATGAAATAATTCTATGAAATAGGTGTTTCTCTTTTTGGGTAAAAAAGAATTTTAGCTTTTGCATTTTAACAAAAGTGACTATTTCTGCTTTTCAGGTCAGGTAAGGTATGTATGTTTTTGGAGCAACCAGTAAATAAAATTTGACTATACATCCACACAGAGTTTGCTAAAATGTTTAATTACACATCTGGTACACACCGAAATACATATTTCAGAGTTACTGTGGTCCTTAAAAAGTCCTTATTATATTTAAGTGCTCTTAAATATAATAAGGATTTATTTTTTTGCCAAAGGTCCCAAAGTACTAACTTATTTCTTATCAAAAGTTTTTATTTTTTCCTCCTAAAAGAAATAATGATTTCAGTAAATTAGCCATTTCTTCCAATTAAAAAAAAAAAAAAAATCAATTATTTAAATCAAATGCAATTGTTGCGTAAAGAAAATTTTTGCCAACTACTTGTTTGTTGCATATATATATATATATATATATATATATATATATATATATATACTAAAATGCTAAAATTATATACACAATTAAATATTAATTGTAAGTTTTTTAAATTTCCTTATGTTACTTTGGTTCTTAAATTCCATAAATCACCTCTCAGTTTTAGAACAGTCACTTGTGAACATAATACCTTTACCACTACAGCTAGTAAGTACTTGCTTAACTGTTTAAATAGAATTAATGAATCTCTTAAATTTAGGAATTCAGGATATTTCATTTTGAACAATAGTTTTGATTTAGTAAATCACCTTAGCAAGCTTCCACAAATTCTTGGTTTCCATACCTTTGATTTTAAAGACCTATTTAATAATATTGTCATTAAAGATTTATATAAAGTTATAATCTTTCTTTATCATGACTATCTATCTTCCAATAATGTTGCATTTAATGTCAAAAACTTTCCTATGCTCTTGAACTTTGTGTTATACAACAATTATATTATCCAAGGTGATAACATTTATTTGCAAACATCTGGTGTACCACAAGGTGGCTGTAGTAGTAGTATACTCGCTAACTTATATCTTTATTATTATGAATGTCATTTTAACTCTAATTCATATATTTTATATAGATATGTTGACGACTTAATTTGTATTATCATTGATGATTCCTATCCAATTAATATTGATTTTTACCCCTCTAACCTAGAATTTATTCCTAATGAGCCTAGAGTTAGTCAAACTGTAAATTTTTTAGATCTAAATTTAGATACTCTCAATAATCATGTAATCACCAATCTATATGATAAAAAAGATTCTTACAACTTCACTATCATAAAGCTGCTATCATATCAATCTTGTAATTCTATTCAATTGTTTAGAAACATCATTTTAAACCAGCTATTTCGAATACATCGACTTTCTGATCCTCGGTTTCACTTTCTCCACATCAATAATCTTAAGCGCATTTGTCAAAATTACCAATGTCCGGAAGTATTTCTAAATAATATTATTAATAATTTCAAATATACCACGTAATAATTTTACACATGCATTATTTATCTTTGATTGGATAACTCATTTTTGAGAATTCACCCATTCTTATCACCTAACTTACCACTTGGCCTGAGTCTAATATTGTTTACTATTTTCGAATGACTATTTTCCACTTGTCCTGAGTCCTATACTGATTACTATTTTTGAAAGTCTCCATACATATTATGTATCGTTCACATGTATTCATTCCGGTGCCCACTCGCATTGACAAAGTGAGGTGAAATGCTCAGTCACTTGTTCAACTTACACGTGGTAACATTGCTTGTGAGTTCATATTTCTGTTTGAGGAGGTATTATTTTTCTGATTTGAAATTCAATATATTTTTCTCCTTCCACTAGCCAGTAGACAGTTCCAATGGTGTCTATAGTTAAATACTATCGCCATTGTCAGAAACTGGCTATTCTATCGGTTTTAATTCGAATTGTATGGCTGTCCTGATGAGAATGCAATTTCGAACTAACCGCCATTTTTTGTGTAGTTTCTATTGATTGTTCTCTATGTCTTAATCTTTTATCTTGAGCTAATTATTATTGCCTTTTCTCATTTTTGCCGTGTTTTCTTTTTATTTCTATTTATATTTATATACTTTTAATTGCAAATTTTGTATCCTAATATTCTTCTCATTCCCCTTTCCATTGTAGTGATATGTTACCTTCTATCTTTATCCTTAGTCTTGGTCTATAGTTACTCATTTGTAACAGATATGCTAGAGATGGGTTTTTTGTACATACAGTAGTTTATGCATAATATTCGACTAAAATCTTTCAATTTTTATTTATATATATATATATATATATATACATATATATATTGTTGCAATACTACTTAACCTATCTTTCTTTTTTGCTGGTGATTCAATCATTTTTATCTTAATGACTGTGTTGTTACTATATTAAACATTTTAATAGAAAATTTAGTAGATTGCATTTTTTTTTTTTTTTTTAGAATCTTGCTTGAACTATGTTAAATTATGCATGTAAATGCATTTTGGGTCCATAATATAGCTTTATTTTTTATACTTGTAAAATATGGGAACCCTGTATTTAATCCTTAAAATTTTATTAGTGTGTAAAAATACACATTGAAATTTATAATATTTGTGTATATGTAGTGTTAAAAATATCTAATTTTATTATGTTAATTAGATTGATGTTTTGGAATATATCCATAGCTGTGGTTATATACATGGAGATGTTAAAGCAGCCAATCTTTTACTTGGTCGTAAAAAAGGAACACAAAATCAGGTAAATTGAAAAACATTCATATTTTCATTAACTGAATGGAAATTTGATAAAATAAAATGCAAATGTTATTCATTTTTTTATTTTATTAAAGGGTGTAAATCATCTGTCAATTTAAAATATTTATCAGATATTTCAACAGTAAAGCACTGTTTATATGCTTCTCAAAGAACCAGCAGAAAAAGTGTATAACTGCAAAAACGTATAATGGAAATTTACCAAGATCTGTTGTAAAGTGGCAGTACTTGGAGTTATGACAACAGAGTTAGTTACATTGTGAGTCTTATAGATGTTTTATTTTGATTAACCAAATATCCATTAAAAATCAGTGCTGTCACAATAAACATAATTAACTCTTTTGGACAATCATAGACAATTATATACACAGTTATATAATTGTGAGAATTTAAATGTTTCTGATATTTTACTTTTAAATAATTAGAATTAATGGAATGCCTTGTTAGCTTTATCAGACTAATTCACTTGTACTAAATTCCAAGTTTCTATTTTAATTGTCTTCTTAATTACTAACCTGTATACCTAATTCCATATCTCTATCTCACTTAAAAAGGGATGTATATATTTGGCGAATCAAACATTTTGGTGAGCAGCAACCCTAAAGTAGCCAATATTGGAAAATAAATTGTGCACCTTCTTCTTATCTAACAATTCTATGGACCAATATTTAAGTCTCTATCTCACCACACTATTAACATTTTAAATGTTTTGTTGTCTGGACACACCCTCAAATGCACTTGTATGAAAAATCCAATTTTTTGTGCTTTTTTAAACAATTGAACTTATTTATTTGACAAATCAAACAGTTTGGTATGTCATAGCCCTAAAATAGCAAATTATAGAAAACTGAAATCACCAAATATTCAAACTCATTCACCAAATATCATGTCTTTGTCTCACTTAAAAGAAGATGCTTTTCTTTGTTCGGTAAATTGAACATTCAGATGTACGGCACCCCTAAATTAGCAAATATTGAAAAAATGAAATTGCACACTTTCTTCCTTTCGAATTATCTATTTATATACCAACTTTAAAGTCACTATCTCATTGCAAAGTATGCTTTTCTATCAATTCACATTTTGAACATTTAGTGTAGACCATTCCCTCTACTGAACATTTTTAAGAAATTCAGTTTGTGTAGGGGCTTATATCAAACGATTGACCCATGTACCAAATTCCATCTGTTTGGGAAGTTCTTGAAATATTTGTAACAAATGAACACTTGGAAATTAGTATGCAGCCGAACGTGATTATAACGATATTCAAGGGATCATCAAAATTTTGATGCTATAACTGACAAGTCATTTTAAAATAATGGTTCATAGTATAAATTTCATAATTAACATTATTAGGGCATGTAGTACTTTTATTTTAACATCTGTATTTTAGAAAAATATACGGAGCAATACAATTTTGATCTCTACCTTTTGCTTAATTTAATTTCCTATTATATGAATGACTTTTCACCTCTTGTGTATGGTACTGATTTTAAATGATCATTTTCATCATCTTCTACAGCAGTATCCAAAGGTGATTTGACATGTTACACTATATCACTTTTTGTGTAAGTGCCCCACTCGTGAGATTGATATCGACGAATTCATCAAAATACTTGAAACAAATCTTCAAAAAGATTGAAGGTCACTGCCCAGATTCCTGGCATCGTCACAAGATTTATTAGGTCACCCAGCTTTAATAACTAAAATACAGTGAGGAGGTAAAAAAAATACCCTTACAAAAATGGAGGCTTGAAAAACATGTAATTTTTCATTTACTTCGAGAATAAAAAAAAATTCTGAAAGACAGGAAGTATAAAATGACCCCATATTGAAATACGCAATGATGACTTGATTTAGCATAATATTCGTGTTATCTAGAAATTTTAGAACGTTATAACTGAGGTAAAATGACATTATTTCTATCGAGCTTCATAAAAGATTTCAGAATTTTGATATAATAGCCAAGTTATTGCTACAACCAAGGTTGTTATAACCCAGTTTAACTGTATATAGATTTTTACTTTATTGTTTATTCATACATTTATTAAAACAGTATTCATACATATTACCTAAAACAGTAATATACATTTTTATAAAATACTAGAAAAAAATGTACCTAGTGTTGTCCAAGATTTAAAGTAGGGATTAATTGAATTAATATATTGAATTTTTTAAAAGGCATAGTTGCACCATGCTTAATTTTTAACAATCACTGTTTTAAGCAAATGAGAAAAAAATATACGTACATTTTAAATATACTATCAGGTAACATTAAAATAGATGTATCTCATGTTTCAGAATTGGTAGAAACAAAATTTAAACAGAATCGGGACAATTAAAATAACCCATGTTTTTATTAAAATTAAATTGGAAAATCAATATTTTGACTGAAAATCATGTCTAAAGGTATACAGATACCTTAAGACATACCTGCCAAATCTCCCGATTTTTCCGGGAGTCTCCCGAATTTTGAGGCAATCTCCCGAACTCCCGAAAAATTCCTAAATCTCCCGAATTTTTACAATAATTAGAAAAAATCCCTACAAAAGGGATTTTCCTAAAAAAATCCCTATGCAAACGTGCCAACTCTCCGGATTTTGGTTGGAGACTCCGGATTTTTCATTATTTCTCCGGCTTCCGGATTGCTAACGAAATTCTCCGGCGTTTTTTGTTGGAAATTTATCAATTAACCAGACATGGTATAATTCCTCGAAAACACCAATTTTCTGCATTTTTAGCACTGATTTTTATCATTCCCGGGATCATAGCAAATCCATAATACAATGCAGGGTAATGCCAATCAAATTAACGGAGATTTACGGCCGCGTGTATTGTAAATTAAGATCTCGATCACTTATTTTATGAAAGTAATAAACATACTTCTTCAAAGGTTATTGAGCATAAATCGCTAAAATGTTATTTTGTTCATTAATTTCGCATAAACACTGCGATTGCGCAATTCAGTTTGTTCTCATGAATCGCCGAGAGTACAATAGTATCTTTTTCCATCCATCTCAATCTTCTAAATATTGCATTTTTGATGGGTCCATTTCGCCAGCCCCGCCCATCTCGAGTTTAAAGTTCAAATTAGGCTCAATCGTTAGTGCATCGTTAGTGCACGTTAGTGCACGTAAGCATTTCGTTAGTGCACAGCCCCCTCTTCAGGTATTACAAAAAATAAAAATAACCTGGGCGGGGCTGGGGAAATGGCCTCCCCACACACCCACCTCGAATTATAAGTTCAAATTAGGCTCAATCGTTAGTGCATCGTTAGTGCACGTTAGTGCACGTATGCATTTCGTTAGTGCACAGTCCCCCCTTCAGGTGCTGCGAAAATAAAGATAACATGGGCGGGGCTGGGGAAATGGCCTCCCCACCCACCCACCTCGAATTATAAGTTCAGATTAGGCTCAATCGTTAGTGCATCGTTAGTGCACGTTAGTGCACATATGCATTTCGTTAGTGCACAGTCCCCCCTTCAGGTGCTGCGAAAATAAAGATAACATGGGCGGGGCTGGGGAAATGGCCTCCCCACCCACCCACCTCGAATTATAAGTTCAGATTAGGCTCAATCGTTAGTGCATCGTTAGTGCGCGTATGCATTTCGTTAGTGCACAGTCCCCCCTTCAGGTGCTGCGAAAATAAAGATAGCATGGGCGGGGCTGGGGAAATGGCCTCCCCACCCTCCCACCTCGAATTATAAGTTCAGATTAGGCTCAATCGTTAGTGCATCGTTAGTGCACGTTAGTGCACGTATGCATTTCGTTAGTGCACAGTCCCCCCTTCAGGTGCTGCGAAAATAAAAATAACATGGGCGGGGCTGTGGAAATGCCTCCCCACCCACCCACCTCGAATTATAAGTTCAGATTAGGCTCAATCGTTAGTGCATCGTTAGTGTACGTATGCATTTCGTTAGTGCACCCCCTCCCCTCAAGTAATACAAAAATGAAAATATATGAAAATTGTAAGGAGGAAGCACAGTGCTGTACAGGAGATAGAGACAATCTCCATTATACCCCCATGTTAGCAAACAAATTGTTAGATTTTTGCCGTCTTTTACCAATATGGGTGCCGTGATGAATAATATTTTCAATTATGACCAAGCAACCGAATCAAGTTGTTCATCAGAAAGCATGTTCAACGACTTGAATAATCGTGTCTTTCATCACGTGAATTTGCCAATACATGTTGATAAATTTATTCCTGAACTTATAGATTCCATTCTTGGAGCTATAAACTTGATTGGTGCTAAAGAAACATACAGAAACGACAAAACAGGCGATGCCAAAGATGAATTGTTGATTATTTTTATACTGAAGAAGGAACATAAAAACAGAAATAATTGTCTTTCATCAATAGAACAGGAATGCGATAGCAGCCATCATCTTTCTCCAGACCCTAAGAGGCATGAGCATAGCAGTCCCCCGCATCCACCGGAACAAGAAGAAATTAAGAAAAACTATGAAGAATTGGCGCGGTTTAGCTACAGCAAAGAAACGGAAGCGAAGAAACTACTTAGACTCGGATCCATCTATATTGACATGTAACAGAAGCAGTAAAGCTAAAACAAAGTTCTTGGCATTCTCAAAAATGCCAATTCGTTAGGTTTGAAGTCCATTAATATTGATGGAAAGCATCACACGTTCAGCAATACCTGTGCATTTGATTCCATTATTCAAATATTATTCGCAGCCTATGCAGATAGTGAAAAATATTCGGAGTTTGTAGATAACTATTCAAAAGAATTACTTGTTGAATTAATTCGTAGTGGGGTGCGTGATGGTATCACAGTTCAAACATATAGAAAACGGGCTGCTATCTTACTTAACCATTTTAAAGGAGAACCATTTAAAAAAAATGCGGATCTCATTTATGTAAACGCAGCCACAACTGCAAAATATTTCTTAAGGAAATTATTTAAAGATTTTTAAAGTGCTACCGAAATAGTGGAATGTTTTAATTTGTTTGTTTGAGACCCAGACCGTCCGACCTACCAGAAAGCCGTAAGGTAACCGGCCGGGAAGTACCACCCAATTTAGACCGGAACCCAGTGGGGGAGGCATCCACAGGGACCGTACCCTCCTTCCCCTACCACCAACCTCTCGAAAGGACTTTTGGACCCACATGTTTAACGTGATCGTACTCCGCATGAACACGGCGGCAGTTGTGGCAGCGTGCAAATCCAGCACACAAACCACCGGGCTACCCCGCCCGAAATGTGCCAACAGCACGCAGTGTTCCCAAGTGGTCACCCACCCAAGTACTAACCGCGCCCGATGCTACTTGATTTCGATGATCTAACGAGAACCGGTGATTTCAGCACGGTACGGCCGTTGGCTTGGAAAGTTTTAGTTGTAATGCTACCAATAACTTTGCTAAAATTGTCATTAGCTTTTCTTTACGTAACAACAACATGGACTAGAATTGTTACGTGAACAATGAGCATCCATCCCATTTCAACTTGGATATCAACATACCATTATCATCAGTCCCACATATATTGAATCTAGGTAGTAAGAAATACCAATTGAGAGGTGTGATTAGTTTCCTGGCTCCGTCAGCAAAAACGTCCAATGCGATCGGTCGTTGCTTTCGTCTGCATAACAATGTGTGGGAGAATGTGGATGATCTCTCCAATTCCATCTAACTCGTAAGGATAAATACTGAAGTTCAAAAATGCCAAATTTTGGTATACTCAGAATAAAAACGATTCATGTTTTACATATCCGAAATGATAGCATTCTTAAGTAGGCGTTTATATTTATTTCAAGAATTATATATTACATTAATTGTGTTATGATAGCCTCTCATGTTTTTGTTTTTATTTTGGAATGATATAAATTTTTTGATGATATAAATTGCAGTTTTATATCATCATTTATAATGCTACGAATGTTTATTGTAAATTCTGGACCATTTCGTAAAGTGTATTATTTTTACTAAATTCTTTTAAATTATATTTCAGGTTCTACAATTTAGTACTAAATTTCTTTTAACACGTTCAAAGGCCTAATAGTCTACAAATAATTTTTATAAAAATCGGGAAATGTAAAGTAAATCAGACTTGGGGATGTTGGTTAATTTTGATAACGTTACAGTTACGTTGTAAAAAATGAGAAACCAGTTAAGCTAAATTTTCCCCATTCACCCCCCCCTATTTCCTCAGCCACGCACACGTTATTTTTGTATTAATTGGGGGGGGGGGGGGTGCACATCAGGGACGTACGTAGAATTCGAAATTTGGATAGTTAGGAAATTGGAGGTGAGCTGATGGGGCCGTTCCCCCAGCAACGCACACGTTATTTTTGTATTACTTAGGGGGTGGGGGTGCACTAATGAAATGCATACGTGAACTAACGTGCACTAACGATGGAACCTAATCAGAACGTATAATTCGAGGTGGGTGGGGAGGCCATTTCCCCAGCCCTGCCCATGTTATTTTTATTTTCGCAGCACCTGAAGGGGGGACTGTGCACTAACGACATGCATACGTGCACTAACGATGCACTAACGATTGAGCCTAATCTGTACTTATAATTCGAGGTGGGTGGTTGGGGAGGCCATTTCCCCAGCCCCGCCCATGTAATTTTTATTTTCGTAGCACCTGAAGGGGGGACTGTGCACTAACGAAATGCATACGTGCACTAACGATGGACAAACGATTGAGCCTAATCTGAACTTATAATTCTAAGTGGGTGGGTGGGAAGGCCATTTCCCCAGCCCCGCCCATGTTATTTTTATTTTCGTAGCACTTGAAGGGGGGACTGTGCACTAACGAAATGCATACGTGCACTAACGTGCACTAACGATGCACTAACGATTGAGCCTAATTTGAACTTATAATTCGAGGTGGGTGTGTGGGGAGGCCATTTCCCCAGCCCCGCCCAGGTTATTTTTATTTTTTGTAATACCTGAAGAGGGGGCTGTGCACTAACGAAATGCTTACGTGCACTAACGATGCACTAACGATTGAGCCTAATTTGAACTTTAAATTCGAGATGGGCGGGGCTGGCGAAATGGACCTATTTTTGATTGACTAAACTAGCTTATTTTCATATTCTGGTTAATTATTATGGTTAATTTCTTAATTATTTTCGCATAAATAATGCGATTGTGCAATTCAGTTGCTTCGCGTGAATTGCCGAGAGTAAGTTAGTATCTTTTTCCATCCATCTCCATCATTTAAATGTTGCATATTAGATCAGCTAAACTAGCTTATTTTCATATTCTGATTAATTATTGTGGTTAATTTCTTAATTATTTTCGCATAAACAGTGCGATTGCGCAATTCAGTTACATCGCGTGAATTGCCGAGAGTACGTTAGTATCTTTTTCCATCCATCTCCATCATTTAAATGTTGCATATTAGATTGACTAAACTAGCTTATTTTCATATTATGGCTAATTATTAAGGTTAATTTTTTGATTATTTTTGCATACTACAAATTTTTCTATTTTGAAAAATCGGTATGAACTCTGTGAAGGGATAGTGAAGAATTTAGTAAGGAGTTCTTAAAAAAAGCAAAAAGAGCTACTACTTTATTTTTAAGTAATAAGAAGGATTGAATTTGACATTTTTTAGTTATATAGAACTTTTACGTGCTGTATTTTTACTTACCAAAAAATTTCTTTTATTCAATATTTTATCTGCAGAGAAGTGTTTCTGTGTCAAAGACATGTGAATGATTATTAAACAGTAACCAATGACATTTTTTTTTATGCATCATATTCAGTGTAATGAACATTGTTATAGACTCTGATGAGAATAACTCTAACGAATGTGCTTATTTTTTAAAAGATGATTTAATTCTTTTGTATTCGTTGAAATTAAATTGTGTTTATAGATGCAATACAGATTTTTTATCATATTTGTCTATTTTTTATGGTGCAGTTTTGTAGTAGAGGGAAATAATCCCTATTCTGTCTTGAAAATTCCCTTTTATGCTTTCTGTAAAAAAAGAAATTGTTATCGCGCTGTGCGATTTTTCGATTTTTGTCGCGAATTGCAAATATTTAAAAATCTCCCTAATTTTCATTTTCCAAGGTTGGCAGCTATGCCTTAAGACCTGAATACAATTTGGATACTTTTGAATGAATGAGTGCCTGCATATTGTACATAATATGTTGTATATACAAGTTTTACTGACACACCATTAAATTTTGTGTGGATACATTTTTAATAGAAACTAGAAATAGAAATAAATTTTTGTAATTTACATGAATAGAACACAAATTCATAATATAGGATTTTTATAGTATTATTTCCTGTGAGAAACAATAATTGTTTCTTCTGCATGATGGTAGTATAGTCTATACAGAAAGTTGATAGGATGCAAATGGTATTAATTTTTGTATATAAACACAAATCAATTTAATGCATCAGTGTCACAGAATTGTAGTCAACTTTAAAAATCAAACATTTTGTTTGCTTCTGTTACTATGAATACTGGAGAAAAGAAGTAATCTAGACTATAATCCTGAATGTTTTACTGCTTATTTAACTGTGCAAATCCACACTGTTCAACCACACCTTTCTGGTAGGTCGGACGGTCTGGGTCTCAACAACAACAACACTGTTCAACCAAACTCATCCAAATTTAGCATGCAAACTAATTGGGCGATAGGCAACATTTAGTGGGATTTGGAAAATCTGTATAATTGTTATAGGGGTGTGCAAGTGGTTAAAGTTTTTCTTTTACAACTTTTATTAACATTTTACAACATAGTTGAAAAGTGTTTATGACTTTGTTCTTCCTGTCTGTGTCTGTCTGTCTGTCTGTCTGTCTGTCTGTTCGCATGATAACTACCGTAAAACTGACTTTATAAAAATGAAATTTTAGTATGTTGAGACGATCTGTGGGACATATGGGAATGCAAATGAATAATATCACACAATTAGTTTTGGATTGAACCCCGGTTAAAAAAATGAAATACATTGAATCCTATGAGACCTAATTTTTCTAAAAAAAATTTGGCGAAGTTAAAATTCACATATTGCTTCAAAAAATTTTAGGAAATATTCAAATTATCCGATAAAATATATAAAAAAAAATTTCAGCAAAATATGTTTGGTAGTTTTTTAAGTAAAAATGAACATATTATTTGCACCCATATAATATAAAGAGATCACGTAACCCACTTCAAAATAAAATATGGCATCCATCTTTTTTCCTCAGTGTCAAAATCATGATTTTTAAAGTTCTTTTAAATTTATATTTAGTGTTGCATCCCTCCTAAAACCGCTTTATTTTTGTATATTTTCTGTGCATCTATATTCTGCGCCAATGCAATTACAATATTTTTGAGTTTAGATGATTATCAAACTTTGATTATTTCTACAACAAAGCCTAATTTTAATGGATGCAGAATGTAAACAAGTGATTGTAAGATGAGTTGTATAAGAATTGCTGAATTTTTTTCATGCAAAATTATTTAATTCTGGAGTCTGGAATAAAAGCGTATCAATGAAATATTCACTGATTTTACATAGAGAGCCAGATGATTTATATTTTGATAGTGTCATTTGAATAAAGTTCATTATTTTCAATGAAGTTTTAAGTTTTTATGTAAAATAAATTATTGTAGCTGTGATAATTAAAAAAATATCACCGCTGAATGTAGCACGTTTTAAATGTTTAAATATAAGTGCATTTCAGTTGGAAAGTGTTTCATAATTAATGCTTTATGTATGATTGATCTTTCTTGCTTAACATGATCTGGTATTTGTCAGTTTGATTCAAATCTTTGAAGCCCTAAATAATCAAGTTCTGTTAATCACAGTAACATAAAGTTTAGTAATCTTTTTTTTTTTTTTTTTTTTTCAACCTTATTGGGCCAGCCCGTCTCAGACTGCCATAGAAATGTACATGTTTGGGGAAAATAATTTGAGAACCGGAGCAGCTAGAAAGTAAAAATTTGGTATGCCATTGTTTGTGGTATATGCTGATTTTTTGAATTTTCAACTTTACTGGGGTAGCCAATCCTGGGCAAGCCTTAAGAATGTACTCATTTTTCAAGAATAATTCAATATCTGGTGTGTAGTTAAAAAGATAATATTTGGCATATTGCTGTCTTGCATAGTATATTTTAATTTTTTGGATTTGAAACCGTACCATCCTAGCTCATCCTGGGCTTGTCATAGGAATGTTTGGGGGGAATAACTCGGAAATCAAAGCAACTAAAAAGTCCAAATTTAGTATGCCATTGTCTTTCATGCATTTAAGCCAAACATTTTTATAGAAACGCCCATGTATGTATATATGCATCAGTGCACAGCCGGTCTACACTCAGGCCGTGGTGCCAGAACCATGACTTGACGCTAGAAGGGGAACTCTCGCTAACTCTGGAAAACTTGCAAATTGAGAGTTAAAAAATATTTCAAAATAATTACACTTTTACTCATTTCTATGCCTAAATTTTAGTTAATTTCATAAAGATTTTCTAAACTTAGATGGGGGAGGGGGGTATATTTTTTTACTGGAGCTCCCACAAAGCAAGAACTACTCTGTCTAAATGATTACAAAATTATATATAATCTAGATCCTTTTAAAGTTACAAACCCAGTGTTAATGAATATTAAGTAGCTTTCATTTTTTTTCTGCTACTGTAAACAATGCAATTAATATGACATCAAAATTTCTACAACCATATGTATAATAGCAAAAAATTATTGTGTGACAATTCTATTTTTACACATAATTTGAAATATTTTCACATTGTTGATGAGAAAAATCACTTCAATTGATTTCTAATAAATATTAGAGTTTTGAATATTGAATACTTTTACTGCAAGGGATACTTTTTGCCTCTCAATGTTAGATGGATATAATGATTTTAATGTTAACACGGGAGAAAATTTAAGGAGTTTATCCCTTTCAAAGTTGTATAAATTCCGTAAATCAGAAAAATTTGCCCCTTTAAGGTTTTCTTTATTTTGGAAATTAGGGTACTGCAATTTAGTGTCTTTTACATTTAACCAATTATTTCTTATAGATTTTAATAAATGAACAGGATCATACATCAAATACAGAGCTATATCAGGATTACTTTGATTATAAACAGCATCATTAAATTTATCGTGTTTCTTAAAAAAAGCAAACATGCTTCTATTAATATTGTTGTTGTCAGTAATAACAGACAATACATTAAGATCAAGTTCTTATAACTTGCAAATTAACATAGATGCCAAATTATAGAGCTTTTGTCCTGTAAATGTTGAAACTGGGGCAATTGCTATTACGTCTTTATAATGCGAAAACATAGATGTAATCAAAAACACTTGGGCAGTTTTTGCTTTTTCATTACTATCAAAACAATCACCTTAACTGTACCACATTTAAACGTATACCTAGGATCAACAAAAATCTCATCAATTAAGAGAGAGACAAATTTTTGGTCTTCGTTTAAACATTGTACCCTATGTTTTAAATAATTATTACACGGATTAAAAAAATCTGAATCCACATTTAACTTTTTTGAAATTCTACTTAATGTTCCCACATGAGGCAATGTCAGCATCTTTGAATTTCTAAACACCTTATAGCACGAAGAACTAGATAAGTATATTTTTAAGCATAGAATAAACAGTTCTTGTGAAAATCGAAGCTGATTTTTTGGTTTTTCTAGCAGTTTTACTTGTTCAATTAAAAAGTCTAATTTGGCGGTGCAAATTTCTAAACATACCAGCTTCTGTTTCTCCAACAGCTTCACTGCGGCTTCGATATAATTAAGTTGTGATGGAGTAGAATGTACAGTTTCGCATGCACTTATTAATAAATCCAGATCACGTTTATTTGTAATTAGGCTAAATTGTATTCCACATTTTTGTAGCTGCTTCTCACTGCACTGGAGATTTTCAAAAAACACATTGAACGTTTTTTTTTGCATATGCTGATACTTGCAATAACACATGGCACAGATGATGCATTAATGCGAACTTTTAAAAGATGCAGCTTGTCATCGATTGAAAGGTGGGTCCAATTTTCTCCTTGAATAGTATAAAAATAAACTTTGATATTCTTCTAAAATTGGCATGCTGCTGTTTTGCTGCTCTTGTTGAAAAGTCATTATACTTTTAGAAATTGCCGTATAGTTCGACCGGCAACCGGGAACGGAACAAGGCATTGATAATTACGCAGATATAAACTATTTAAAAAATGGCTCTAAAGCACCCATGAATGTTGGTTAAATGATAATAAAACATGAGAACAACTTATTATGCACAAAACACGATGCTATAAAACTAATAGAACATTCCGAAAACCTCAAAAACGTTTTGCAATTATCAACCACTCCACGAGGGACGCTGACCGCGCTTGGATTTTTGTTCTCTTCTTTCCGAATGCTCCCCTCTTACCGTGACGTCACGACAATTTCTCCTCAATGGCGCCACACCCTGTGTGTAGACCGGCTGTGATCAGTGCCACCTACAGGGAAGACAGATACCACTCAAGTAGAGGACCCAGGCTCCACAGAGGGCCCATACCCTCAATAATTATTTTAAAGGGGAGAAGAAATGAACAATTTACAAAAAGTGCAAAAATCAAATATGGAGGGGTGCCTGTGATAAAGGTTTGTAGGGGGCCCACAATTTATATGGGTGGCCCTGTATGCATGTATGCTTGTGATGTAAACACAATTACTTAAAAACAGAGGCACATGTCACAATGAAGTTTTATATTTAAAATTTAATGTGAAGCAATAGAACTATAGCTTAAATTATGTTTTTGAAATTTAGTAGACTTCATATTTTTTCTAGGCACATTAGACAGGGTGCGTGCGCGGCCTGGAAAACCTTGAAAGTCCTTGAATTTCATTATTTTTTTCCAAGGCCTTGAATAGCCTAGAAATTTGGGATTATTTCCAAAGAGGTCTGGAAAATCCTTGAATTACTAGAATTCCTACGTCACGCATTTCGTCACAATCTCAAACCAGTTCTCTTTTCCCCGGCGCTGTCAATCACAGTTGAATTGGCTCCTCCCATTACTTGTTTTCCGCGAATGGTGGCCGTTCGTTTTGTCATTACCACGTGGTTTGCATTTTGAACGGCTCCGATGATTAGTATCTGCTCCTTGCACTGGCGTGTCGCGTTTCCGATATCCTGTTTTGTTTTACATTTGCTCTACATCTCTCCCCATTCTCAGAGATGCCAACTTTTTTGGATTTTCCTTAGTTTGTGCGGATGTTTACTTCATCTTATTGTTTTACGGACATTACTCCCAAAACTATGGAAAATCCCATGAAATCCATGCATCCCACCATTCAATTTATATTCTCTGCTTTGCTGAGAGTCCAAAATTATCAGTTTGCATCCATTTTCTTCTAATGATTTTATATCAGAACAATAGACCAATTTATTTTTATAGTGCGAGTAAAATTAAAGAAATATTTTACTAAACAAATTATATTTCTCTTAAATTATAAGATTGCACAATTCAGTCTTTTTTTTTTTCGGGCTTTGCTGAAAGTACACAATTGCCTTTTTCTGTCACAAACTTTTGACATACTTTTTCCATCTATCTCTGTCCCCTTATTATTGCACATTAACTTGACTAAACTAGCTTATTTTCATATTTTGGTTGATTATAAAGGTTAACTTTTTAATTATTTTCATATAAATAGTATGATCGTGAAATTGAGTTTTTTGTTTTCTTTGTGGCCGTTGCCGAGATTACGCTATCATCCTTTTTCCATCGATCTCCATCTCCCTATTGTTGCATATTAACTTGACTAAACTAACTTATTTTCATATTTTAGTTGATTATAAAGGTTAATTTTTAATTTTCACATAAATTGTACGATCATGAAATTCAGTTTTCTTTTCGCCGGCATTGCCGAGAGTACGTAATTATCCTTTTCCATCCATCTCCATATTGTTGCACATTAACTTGACTAAACTAACTTATTTTCATATTTTGGTTGATTATAAAGGTTAATTTTCACATAAATTGTACTACCATGAAATTCAGTTGTTTTTTTCACAGGCGTTGCCGAGAGTACGTAATTATCCTTTTCCATCCGTCTCCATCTCCCTGTTGTTGCACATTAACTTGAATAAACAAGATTATTTTCATATTTTGGTTGATGATAAAGGTTAATTTTTTAATTATTTTCACATAGATAGTACCAGCCAAAGGCCCTACCGTGCTGAAAACACCAGTTCTCGTTAGATCACTGAAGTCAAGCAGAATGGGGCGCGGTTAGTACTTGGGTGGGTGACCGCATGCTGTTGGCACATTTCGGGCACGGTAGCCCGGTGGTTTGTGCGCTGGATTTGCATGCTGCCGCAACTGCCGCCGTTTTCATGCGGAGTACGATCACATTAAACATGTGGGTCTGTAAGTCCTTCCGAGAGGTTGGTGGTAGGGGAAGGAGGGCACCGTCCCTGTGGATGTCTCCCCACTGGGTTCTGGTCTAAATTGGGTGGCACTTCCCGGCCGTCCAAATGGTTACCTTACACCTTTCTGGTAGGTCGGACAGTCTGGGTCTTAACAACAACATAAATAGTATGATCGTGAAATTATTTTTTGTTTTCGCGGGCTTTGCCGAGAGTAAGTAATTATCCTTTTCCATCCATCTCCATCTCCCTATTGTTGCACATTAACTTGACTAAACAAGATTATTTTCATATTTTGGTTGATGATAAAGGTTAATTTTTTAATTATTTTCACATAGATAGTACGATCGTGAAATTAATTTTTTTTTTTCGAGAGCGTTGCCGAGAGTACGTAATTATCCTTTTCCATCCATCTCCCTATTGTTGCACATTGACTTGACTAAACAAGATTATTTTCATATTTTGGTTGATGATAAAGGTTAATTTTTAAATTATTTTCACATAGATAGTACGATCGTGAAATTAATTTTTTTTTCGAGCGCGTTTCCGAGAGTACACAATTATCCTTTTCCATCGATCTCCATATTGTTGCACATTACATGATTTAGAAAAATAATCGAATAACGATACTAAGTAATATAATGACATTTGTTATGGTTTATTACTGATTCATTTTTCTATCTAATTCAGAGGTGAGATATGGGATAAGTGTGACATAAATATTTAATTTAATGTTTTTTTGTTTTCATAAATTTTTGAAAATGCCGATATCAAATTTTGTTGCAGCTGTTCAATAATAAAATTTGATAATTATAGCTTTGATTTGAATTTCAACTTTTACAATAATTTCTAAGTATTGGTTAAAAATATATTACACTAAAATCTATTTTGCTTGTGTTTTGAAATTGCTTGAAATATTTTGTGTTAAAATAAAGGAATTACAAAATTAAGGTTTTTAAATTGTATTATAAATGCAAACTTAAGATAATATTTTTATATTTATTACCCCATTAATATAATATATAAACATATTTTTAAATTGTAAGAGGTATTATAAGGATGGCTTTTTTTTTTGGATCGTTAATACATTCAGATTTTTTCAAGAATTTCGGTGATAACAGATAATTCATGCATTATGCCAATTACATGTGGTTACATCTTTTCTGTTTAGCAATATATTTTTAAATATAAAACTTCTTACAAATTCATTAATTAAAAAAAAAAACTTAAAAATGCAATTTTTGTACTGAGTCAGTGTTGTGCAACGGTAAAATAGGTCCTTGATTTTTTTTTGTAATGTTCTTGAAAAAGTCCTTGAAAGTCCTTGAATTTCACTTTCAAATAAGTGTACGCACCCTGGAACCCTATTACTAGCGAATGACTTAAGAGCAAGTTACCACAGACACAAATTGTAAAAGTTACTCTCATTAAATGAAATAATTAAAAATATATCCAGTATGGAAATAATTTCATAATTTTAAATTATGAAATTAATGTTTGGCAAAAGTTTTATTTTATAAACACTAAATTACAGAAGAGATATTTGAATAATACTTTTGTTCTATTTTCCACTCATTTGGTCATATTCTACAATTTTAACTGCTCTTTGACAACACTAGCTGTTACTAGCTAGTACATAAAAGTTTACTATCCAAATTATCAAAGTTATTAGCCAGCTGGCTAATGGCTACCACATATTGTAATAATATTTTATTATTTATATAATTGAAAAACACATGAAAACATTCTTAATGGGAAAGTCATAGTTTCTGAAATTACTCCATTCAATTTTCAGATCTTGTGCCCACAGATTTACAGACTGTGTAATGTCATAATGGTGTTTATGCATTAATAGACTGTTTAATGCATAAACACCACCTCAAAGATAATTGATTTGATTTCAGGGATGTTCAAAACATGTTAATCTGTCAAAAACAAATTTAAATGTTTATCTTCCATTGCAATATTTTCACATACATTCTGATATGTAATGTTGGGAAAGTAAAAATAACTTGCAGACTTAAAAGGATATTTTTCCTCTAGTCACTTGTTTCATTTTCTCCATGTTAACCTATAGAAAATAGTTAGTTCTTAACATCTAGTTTGTTTAGTTTTTAGAATTTTTTCTGATGTTTTTTGCTGCGATTAGGAATGCAAGGGTCATGATGCTGATTGCCATTGTTGCATTTATGGAAAAAAATTCAATCTGGCAGTTATGAATTCAGTCAATGCCAAAATCAAAAATCATGGTATACTAATCTTAATGCATACTACTTTACACTTTCCAAAACAATGATCTTTGGAATTTGAGAATTTGTAAATCAAATCAAATTTTTCAAATAAAGTCAAAATAAAATTTGCCGAATACAAACTATATTTGATGAAAGAAAATTTCATTTGGCAAATAGTTTTGGTAAAAGTAATTAAAAATCCTGAGCACCTCCTGGAAAGATTTGTGCTTTTTAAAAAAATAATTTAAATAATGAGAAACGTCTTTAATATGTTTGTAAAATGAATGCATTACATTTCATAGATATTAAAAATACTTCTATTTTGTCGATTTTTCAAAATAACACAAACCTTCCTCCTTTCAGAATCTATGCTTGGCAAAAACGTTGGGAAAAATCTTAAAAACTGAATGAGCTGTAGGTTAGGACTATTTTCCCTAGGTTAGCATGGGAAAAATGGAACAAGCGGTTAGAGGGAGAATATCCACTTAAGCTCATATCAAGAAGGAATTTCCATCAGTACAATTTTGGATGCAATATTACCATTACCAATTGTGTAGAACTGTCTGAAATTTAAATATTATAAATGGTATAGTTGAAATAAAGTTAAGTGTAGCAGCCACTCACCTTCAATGTATTTAATTGTTTTGTTGTGTACTAATCACAGACTTTTTGTACATAGGTATATTTAGTCGACATGGGCCTTGCCTGCAAATACCAAAGAGATGGAGTTCATAAGAGTGATTTGCCTGATCCTAAAAAATCTCATAATGGGACACCAGAATTTACTAGTAGAGATGCACATAGAGGATGTAAGTTTATTTTTATAATTTAAGAATTATTTGTATCATAATTAAAAGTTTCATATTATACATTAAGGTTTAAGGAATTTTTTAAAACTTGTTTCCGCAACTACTTGCTCTGAAACATAAAAAATATCTTATAAATTTAAATACATTTAGAAGGTCTGAAACATATTTTGAATATTAGTTAAAATTTTTGGGAAGCAGCATGCCGTTTAAAAGTGCTAGAAATGGCCGGATAACACTTCTGTCAAATTCTAATATTAACCAGATATCAAATATTTGAATACATTGAATAGTTATTTCAAATTGCTAATAAATAATATTTACATTTATTAAATATTATTAATTATTTGTAAATAAGTTAATAAAGTAAAATAATGAAAGTGAAAAAGTGTTATAAAACCACATTTAGAAATTAAACTTTTTATTTTAAAATTTTAATTTTTTTACAGGAGTTTGTATTTTTTATTTTAGATACTCTTAACTAGGATAATTGTAAGTGTTTCTCACTCTCACCTATTGCATATTTTTATTTAAGAAAACAAGCATTTGGACATGTTCAGGATCTAGACTTCTTTTTTTTTTTTTTATCATAAATTAAACTAGCGGTACTAAAGAGTCGCTCTTAAAAAACTGTTGACAGCAGCACGATTAACTACTTCAAAAATAATTCCTTCAAGCGAGGATACAGACTGTTCTTTCCCAATAGGCAAAAATGTTTTCATTTGAATACTGCAAAAAATAATGTGAAATTGCTCAAAGTATCTAGAAGCAAAATTTCTTCTAGGTACTTTCAATTTTTTTTTTCTGGTGTATCCTGACAATTCTAGAACCTGCTGTTTGTAAATTGTGACATGATATTTGAGGTATATGAATTTCTTCGAGTAACATTATTTATATTCAAGATCTTGAGTCTCGATTGCTTACTAGCATTCAAGGTATTTGTAGATTGTATTTGCTCATCTTTAAAAAATTACCATATATGCTTTCGTGTACACCAAAAATTTTGCTATGTGCATGTTGTTGAGACCCAGACCATCCGACCTACCAGAAAGGTGTAAGGTAACTGTTTGGACAGCCAGGAAGTGCCATCCAATTTAGACCGGAACCCAATGGGGGAGGCATCCACAGGGAGACCGTAACCTCCTTCCCCTACCACCAACCTCTTGGAAGGATTTACGGACCCACATGTTTAACATGATTGCACTCCGCGTGAACACGGCGGGAATTATGGCAGTAGCGGGAATCGAACCCAGGTGCTATGTGCATGTGTTAATCTTTTAAAAGATCTATTAAATAGGTCCTTTAAAAGTCCCATTGTATAAGTCCTTTAAATGCCTTTACATTTTATGGCCAAATGCGTTCAGGAAGTCTCTTTAACATAATTCGGTACGTATCGGTTGTAGGGACCATGAAGTCAAACACGGCAACACGTAGGGACCACGCCAAATTCTGGTTTATACCAGTTGCTGATATTATAAATTGGACTCATATCTCGCAGAATTTATGTGGTGAAGTGTTACCGGTAGTGATAAATTTAATAAAATTTTATTGGCAATAGCTGAGTTTGAGCTGCCACAAATTTCAATGTAACACAATATTTATTTTGTTAAGTAAAATTGATCAAACCCCATTATATATTAAATTTTAATCATTGTGTTTGTAGTGAATTTCTCATATCGGATTATATCGCCAATGTTTGTGTTGGTGACAACACGGAAAAGCAGTCGCTAACCCATGGTCCCTATAACCAATAAGTACCCATAATTCTTATGTTAATGACTTTAAACATTTCTTTTGACCAAAATTTTAAACAATAAATTGAAATTATTTTATTTCTTTGAAAATTGTTTTATGGGTTAGGGGTATTATATGGATTAGAGGTATTATAATATATGGGTTAGGGGTATTATAATATAACATCCATCATAAAACTGCTTTAATTTTGCATATTATCTGTATATCGAAATTGTGTGCCAACGTAATTGCAATATTTTTTATTTTAAATGATCACTAAGCTTTGATTAGCCTAATTTCTATAGCATGCAGAATGTAAACAAATCAAGCGATTGTAAGATGAGTTGTATAAGAATTGCTGAATATTTTTCATGCAAAATTTAGCTCTGGAGTCTGGAATATAAGTGGTATAAATGAAATATTCATTGATTTTACATAGAGAATCAGATGATTTATAGCATTGTCTTTTTTGGTGAAGTTTTAAGTTTCCAAGTATAATAAATTATTGTAGTACTGTTATAATTAAAAAAATATCAAGTGCTGAATGTATCGTAATTTAGAGCTGTTTAAATAAAATTGCATTTCAGTTGGAAAGTGTTTCATAATCAATGCTTTATTCATGATTGATCTTACTTGTTTTCCTATATATAGACATTTCTAATATTAATATCTGATGCAAGTGCATATTTAATTCAAATTATAATATTAAACATGAAAACTGACAAAATATTTTACAGCTTTCTCTCGTCGAAGTGATCTCGAAATCTTGACTTATAACTTGTTGCAATGGCTTTCTGGGAGGCTGCCGTGGGAAGATTTTATAACTGATAATAACAAATTACAGAAAGAAAAAGAGAGGTATAAATTTTGATTTATTTTACAAAATTTAGGATTTTTATGTGAAAACATCTTTGCATGAACTTTTAAAGTATGTTCAACTCAAGGCTTTATGTCACAAAATGGGGTGACAGACGTGCTTATATCATTCTCTACTGATTAGAATAACACTGGTCTCTTTCTAGTGCTGTTGTACGCAGTATAAACAATTAACATCAGTTACATTAAATAATCTGATAAATTGCTAAAAAGAGGAATCTGCCAATTTTATAAGTCAAACAAAAATTTGTATGTAAAATATGTAGGATCATTGTGTAATAATTAAATATTGCAGTTTATTTAGTTTGTACAAATAATTCTTTATTGAAAAAGTTATTTTTCTTTGTCTTGCCTTATTATCATGTTTTTCAGTAGTAATGTTTTGCCACTTCATTATCACTGATTAGCAATTTCTCTATGAGACACAAACAGCAACTCATCTTTCTAGGAAAAGGAACCACCCCTCAATTGCTTTATGTCCTTTCCTAATTTCTAAAAGTTTATCTCAGGGTAAAAATCTATGGGAAGAGTGTTCATTATTGTAGTGAATTCCAGAAATAACACAATTAAATGGCATCAGCTTGCTAACATTAAAAAAAAAGAAACAATAATACTAATAAATGAAAATATCTTGAGAATGGTATATCTTAACTTGGTGGTTTCATTTGTTTTGTTATCAAAATTTTTAATCAAAAGTACCATTTTCCTAACAAAGTTACATATTTCTACTATTTTTTTTTTTTTGAAAACTAAGAAAGGTTAATTCTATTTTTCAGTTGGTATCAACATCTAATTGGCACCAGAGCGGGACATGACTCCATATTACCAATTTTTATGAAAATGGAATGGATAAAACAATATATAAAGATCTTTGTAAATATAGCATACATACAAAAATATATTCTGGTCCACTTGTTTTGCAGCCTTCTTCAGAACTGACAAAAGAACAACCTTGTTTACGCAGATCAGGTTGGCAATTGAGTCAGTGAGGTCGCATTACTTGTCAATTCTGAAGAAGATTATTATTATTGCCTTTGAAACTAGTAGACCAGTTAATTTTAATTAATGCTATATTTACAAAGTTTTTATTTATTATTTGTTATTATTGCAGCAGTTTTCAAGCATTTATTTGATTGCATGGACAGTTTTCATAAACATTGGATGGATAGTTTAGAGCTAAATCAAATACAAACTTCTGCACAAAAATATTTTGAGTTTTAAATTCAAAGCAAGAGTGTATATGAATGATTTACAAATTATTTTTTTAAAGAAAAGACATAAATCCAGATTCTTAGCAATATAGGCCAGTCTATAAAAAATAAAAAGTATGCCTTTTATTTAACTGTGATCAATATTTAAAAGTATCTTAAGTTCAGCAATACCTTAGCTGTATTAGTTAGTTTTGAAGTTTCGCATTTTTTTAATATTTTGCAGTTATTTTAAACAGTTATTTTAAAACCGGTTTCTGACTCACATTGAGTTTGATTATTTCTATACTTTTGCTCAAGAATCAAAAAAGAATTTTCCTATAAAACAGCCTCACAGACCCCCCAAAAAGCTATCAGACTCCCAAGTGTACATGCCAACCATAGGTTGTTGACATTTGGCATGAAATATTATTTTCCCACAAAAGTATCTGAATTTAAAATTTTGACTGAAATATGTTTTTAGGGCCAAATATAGCAACTTTATGATAGCATGATTGTGTAATGCAAAATATATATGCATATTACACTGAAATTTATAATTTTGATTGAAAAGAGCTTGGATAAATGCTTGAAAAATGCTTGAAAACTGCTTTAGAGGTTGACATAAGTCACAATAAAGTGAAATTGGGAATGAAATTTGTACTAACAAAAATGAAATTATTATGAATATAATTTATGTTAACAATTACATTGAAATTTATTATTAATATTTATACTATAGCCTTGAAAGTTCATCTTTCCAACTGTACATATCCACACATAAACCAAATTTGACATGACAACTAATTGTGCAAATAGAATCATGTAGTGGGGTTTTAGAGGTTGACATAATTGCTTTAGGCAGTGTATGGGAGATTAAACATTCTTTTAAGGTATTTTCTTTTTAATATTGACTATAATAACACACATCCAGATGTCACGAAAGCCTGAAATTTAATGTACAACACTATATGGGCAATTTGCAGTTTATAAAAAATTTACATTTGGGGAGAGGAGAGGGCTCCAGACCAAAATGTTTAAATAAAATAGTAAAGTGAAAGTAAAACACTTTATTGAGTTAAGAACTTAAAAATTAGTACAAAAGTAGAACTTATGAGGAAACTAACACCTAAAATAATAGATTGTTATTAAAAACTGTGCACTTTAGAAAAATTAAATATTTTTACAGAAGATGTAGGCAAAATCAAAATGTGCATGTGAGATGAAAGGAATGTTGCTAATTTCCCTTGCAAATGTACATGGTTTAGTGATAATGCATTTGTCTACACATAAGTATTTTTAGTGTATGCGTAACATTGTAAACATTTCTTAGTTTGTTGTAACAGTGAAAATTGTGTATTTTTTTAGGCATATGTCTGATATTGCTGCATTTTTAAAAGTGCTGTTTCCAGAAGGAAACTGCCCTAGTAAGATTTTTATTATTACTTTGTTATAAATTTTATTATTTTTATTATGCTTATGATTCTATTCACACTAGCTCCCACAAAATTTCTTATAATTTTCCCTACTTATGTTGTATAATGCATATGGAGAGTATTCTGAACGTGTCAAAAATTCACATGCAAGTTTGCAATAGATCTATATGTTTTGAACAACCCTGAAGTTGATTCAAATGTTTTTGATGTGTGTAAATCTGAAACAAATTGAATAAAATTTGGTAGAATTATTTCAATCAGCAAATGCATAATCGCTATCTATTTTAAGCACCATTAAATATTCACAAATCACAGTGAGATGAAAATAAAAAGTACCTACATGCATACATATCGAAATAAAATTTGCTACAAAATTTTTGAAAGTATAATAAAAATTAAATAAAATAATTAATAGGAAAATTGCAAAAACTAATAATTTGAACATTTTTAGGTTTAAATATTACAAAATAATAAAATTTTCATTAAAGAAAGCAGACAGATGTATGTTGGTTAGGTGACTGCAATTGTTTTGAGGGCATTTTAAGCCCCCGTACTCAGATTAAAAGAACAGTATGCACTCTTAACAGTTGCTAAGAATGAACTGCGAAAGGGCTGGCAAAGAGAAATTCAAACAGAGTTAGAACACCCAAAGAGTGGTTGAGAGCAAATCACTGTTATGATCAAAAGAGAAATATATATATATTCATCAGTTAAACTACTATAACAGTTTGATTTAGTCTCAATCACTGTTATTTTTAGAGTAGTTTCAATCACTGTTATTTTTAGAGTAGTTTGATTGATGAAATTAACTTTTGAAACTGGCGACTTCCTTTTGCTCTTAATTACCGCCTCATTCCCCTGTAATTTCTTTATCTTTTTTTTTTTTTTATGAGGGTTTATCTAATTTTTCTTCCCTCTAAATTCATTAATTTGTTTACCAATAATTTAACAGTTAATCCTTTTTTCTCACTGTTTTATTTTAAATCTCATTTCAATACTTCAGATTTATGACCAGCTTCCCTCATCTTTGTATGTGTGGACCCTTTATCGACCTGTGTTGATATGCTTAGGGTTGTTTTGTTTTTAATAGCTGATGCCACCTGTTAGTGAATTTTCACTTTGGGTGTTCTAGATCTGTTTGAATATATCTTTTCAGCTCTTTTGCAGTTCATTCTTAGCAGCTGTTAAGAGCACATACTGTTCTTTCGGCCTGAGGAAGGGAGCTTAAAACTCCCTCAAAACAATTGTAGTCACTTTACTGACATATGCCTGCTTTCCTCAAAGAGGAAGTATTAAAAGTTTTATACTCTCAAGCAGCAGTTTTATTTATTGTGATTACAAAATAAGCGTGTTTTTATTGTATGTAAAAAGGCTAAATTTATGCATTGTCTAAAAGTATCTGCAATATTAGTTAACATTTTGAAAATATGGAGCTATGTGTATGCCTACATTCTACGTGTATGTTACATCTTCACCCCCTAAATTCTTGAATTTTGTCTGACAAAATTATAAATCAATCAAGCAATTATTTAAATAAACAACCACTTATGATGCTGTTTTAGTTGCAGATGGTGTAAAAGGAGTGGAAATTAGTAACATAAGTGATAAATTCTATACACTATACATGTAATGTTTTAAAGCGTTAAAAGAAAAATTTCAGAGGGAGATGAACAATCATAAAAATAAGAAAAATACATTAGCTGAAACTAATCATGATATAAATGTTTTATATTCTGACATTTAAAGGATTGAGAAACAAAATTAATAAATAACTGATTGGCCATGTAAAGTTTGGAACAAAGAAAGGCATCAGATTCTTTCTCATCAATATCCCCTAACTTATCTGTGCCAATACGATTGAATAAGGTAGTAATATTAGAGTGAATGGGTTTGAAACCAAATTCATGGCAAAATTGAATAAGGGGATGGAAAATCTTAGGATGATAACGAAAACTGGATTTATACAGCAGACGTTTAGTATCAGGGCAGCAACAAGTTTAGTATCAGGTTGAGTGAATTTACGGCGGACATGTGCAAAAATCTTATAAATAAACTCAAAGGAATAAGCTGCCTCATGGCCAAGATTAAAGATAAAGTTAATTTCATTATTTAAAGCCAAAATAGAAGCGCAAACATTAAATGCATGATTAAAATAAGCATTAAAAGAAGTTTTTTTATAGGATACAGGATGAGAAGAATTGCAGGGATACACGAGTTAGTAAAAGTGGGTTTATGGAAAACAGAAGTTTGAAAACCAAAGGAGGTGTGGGTGACAAGAACATCCAGTAAAGGCAAAGAAAATTGGACTCCGGTAAAATTAATCGAGGAGAAAAAATTATTAACTTTATCCAAAAGATTAAGGAGATAATTTAAATCGGGATCCAAAACAATAAAAACAGTTGATAACGACACCAAAGAATAGGTTTAAACGTTAAAAAAGGCAAAATCTCGTTCTCGAGCTCCTTCAAAACAGTTTCACCAAAAATGCTAGGCAACGGGTTGTCCATAGGGGCACCGGAAAGTTTGTAAGTAAATAGTGTCACAGAAGCCAAAATAATTTATTATTTATTTAGGCTTCTGTGACACTATTTACTTGCAAACTTCCGGTGCCCCTATGAGCAGTCCGTTGTCTGGCATTTTTACTGAAGCTGTTTTGCAGGAGCTCGAGAACGAGATTTTGCCTTTTTTAACATTTAAACCTATTCTTTGGTGCCTGTTACATTGATCATGTTTTTATTGTTTGGGATCATGATTTAAATGATCTCCTTAATCTTTTGGATAAAGTTAATGATTTTTTTCCCCTTGATTAATTTTGCCATTGAACATGAGTCCAATTTTTCTTTGCCTTTACTGGATGTTCTTGTTACCCACACCTCCTTACCTTCTTTGGTTTTCAAACTTTTGTTTTCTGTAAGCCCACTTTTACTAAGTCTTGTATCCCTGCTAATTCTTCTCATCCTATATCCTCTGAAAAGCTTCTTTTGATGCTTATTTTAATCGTGCATTAATGTTTGCTTTTCTATTTCGGCTTTAAATAATGAAATTAACTTTTTCTTTAATCTTGGCCATGAGACAGCTTATTATATACCCCTAATTAAGTTTATTTATAAGATCTTTGCACATGTCCACCATAAATTCATTCAACCTGATACTAAACTTGTTGCTGTCATTGAACGTCTGCCGTATAAATCTAGTTTTCCTTATCATCCTAAGATCTGGTCGATGTGCTGGGCTCTTCCGGAGCCACCCACCTTCATTTCATTCATTCATTCATTCATTCATTCATCATCACCCTAAGATTTTCCATCCCCTTATTTAATTTTGCCATGAATTTGGTTTCAAACTTGCTCACTCTAATATTACTACTTTATTCAATCGTATTTGCACCGGGGATATGTTAGGGGATATTGATAACTTTAAAAGCCATGCCGGGGTATATGTTGTTTTCCTGTTAACTCCTGTAATTTTACATTGGTAGTACTAAACATACTGTTGGTATATGGTTAGCGGAACATGCTCGTGACATCAGGAATGGTAAACTTTCTACGGCTCTTGCCCAATGTGTTGTTAACGATAACTTTCAGCCTGTCTTTGAAAAAACTTTCCTTTTAATTCGTTGTAATAACCCATGTAATATCCTTCTTTATGAATCATTGTTTATTTATATCTACCATGTTTCCATTTGTAATTTTGATCTTGTTTAAATTTTAAGTTAAGCCTGGCAACTCGTTCTCGACTCTATACATGTCAAACCTCTTCACAGTTACCTGTGACATCATTTTATTGTAATTGTGCTTGGCTGCATTTTTGAATTGTGTCTTTTTTTTTGTAAAATATTTACCACTTAACCCACGTAATATCCTTCTTTATGAATCATTGTTTATTTATATCTACCGTGATTCCATTTGTAATTTTGATCCTGTTCAAATTTTAAGTTACGCCTGGCAACTCGTTCTCGACTCTATACATGTCAAACCTCTTCACAGTTATCTGTGACATCATTTTTTTGTAATTGTGCTTGGCTGCATTTTTGAATTGTGTCTTTTCTTTGTAAAATATTTACCACTTGTTTAAATTAAATCTCTTTGGTATAACCCCTAATTTTGTATTTGTAATTGATTGATTTTAATAGCCTGCTTGTACTACCATTATTTTGGGTTTATTTATACAAATTTGTCTGGTGATCTGGTCTACATATAAGCATTCCACATTTACTGTTTCATATAGCCACTGATGAAGAATATAGTAATGCCCGAAAGCGCTCTGGATTTTTAAAGCTATGTATGTCTTGTAGGATGATTTTATTAAATGACCTTTTATCTATGATGTTGTGTCATTGATTTTATAACTGGATTAATTAACTGTATATTTGATAATACGAGGCATGTTTTTTAAGTAAGTACCGTTTTGGAATTAAAAAAAGACGTGCAAAGATATCGCAATAATTTTATTTCTACATGAAAGCCTGTACCTTAATCTACTTTTCTACATAATTTCCATGAATATTGAGGCACTTGTCATAACGTGGCACCAGTTTTTGAATACCCTCCTCATAAAATTCTGCCGCCTGACTTGTTAACCACTGTATCACAACTGTTTTGACTTCGTTATCGTCTTGAAGACGCTGACCACCCAGGTGTTTCTTCAAGTGCAGGAACAAATGGTAGTCGCTGGGCGCCAGATCAGGGCTGTATGGAGGATGATCTAGAGTTTCCCATTTAAAAGATTTGATGAGATCTTTGGTCCGATTAGCCACATGTGGACGGGCATTGTCATGCAGCAAAACGATACCCTTACTCAACTTGCCACGTCTTTTGTTCTGGATTGCACGACGCAGATTGTTCAATGTCTCACAATAAGACGCTGCATTGATTGTCTCATTACGAGGCAGAAACTCCACTAGCAATACTCCTTTTTTGTCCCAAAAAACTGTGCACATGATTTTCCGGGCAGAAATTGTTTGCTTAAACTTCACTCTTTTGGGTGATGACGAATGTCGCCATTCCATGGATTGTTGTTTTGATTCTGGTGTGACGTAGGCCACCCATGTTTCGTCACCAGTAACAATTTGGTCTAAAAAATCTTCACCTTCATTGTGGTACCGCTCAAGGAAAGTCAATGCACTGCCTAAACGTTGGGTTTTGTGCAAATCCGTTAACATTTTTGGAACCCAACGTGAACACAATTTCCGGTAATTCAAGTTCTCGGTCACAATGCGATACAAAACACTACGAGAATATTGAGGAAACCAGTCGCACATTGATGAAATTGTAAAGCGTCTGTTTTCTCTCACCTTTTCTTCCACTTTCTGCACCAAATCTTCATTAAAGACCGAAGGACGCCCACTCCGTTCTTCATCATGCACATTTGTGCGGCCATATTTAAATGCTCTCACCCATTTCCTTACCATTCCATCACTCATAATGTTTTGTCCGTAAACTTCACAGATCTCACGATGAATATCGATCGGTTTTACGCCTTTAGCACTAAGAAATCGTATAACAGCCCGTACTTCACAATCGGCGGGACTCACGATTGTCGGAGGCATCTTAAACACTCAGTAAACAACGTATACAATGAAGAATCAGACTGTAATGGCGTCAGTGCGTAGACAAGAGATGTAGGTAACCAGCGTGCATGCGCGGAACGCCGACCGTAGCGCTGCGGCGGCGGAATCGCAAAACGGTACTTACATAAAAAACATGCCTCGTACATTAAAAAGCATGAGTGTCCTTTGCATGTCCATTTTGTTCTCAAATTATAAACGTCAGTGTTATGAATGTTACCTCAGGATATAGTTTTGTTTTGATGGCTAAGTAAAGTTTAATGTGAAAAGAGTTGATAGATTTCATTGTGACAGTCATTATCACATCTGCTTATTTCAAGACAATTATAAAACTTTTTCATGTGAAAATATTTTATTTATATTTAATTACATATTTTTCTGTAATATTTATCTTAAAAATGTGTATTAAAAGAGTTTTTTATTTTTCCTTTTGACATTTACTAAAGCAAATTATTTTTAATGGCATTGTATAAATTGAAAAGATGAATCTAATGTAATTTCCATACTCATATTTAGGTGGCATTGCTAAACTTACCAAATATATCAATACCCTAAAGTTTGAGGAAGAGCCTGACTATAATCATTGCAAGAAACTTTTGATGAGTGATTTAAAGTCAATTGGCTCTGCAAATGATGATTCTTTGGAATTCACGAAAGTAACAAAGGTATGTATTTTTTAATAATACTGTAAATTTGGGAAATTTAAATTTATGTAAAGCCTGAGTTGATCTATTTGACAATTTAATTTTAGTTACACATTTTTTTCTGAAGCAGTTTTAAACACTTTGGAAGTTCAGTTTAAGCCTCCATGGACATATAATTAGATCCCAACTTTGTCGTTAGGGGGAAATTTGTAAAAGAGTGTTTTTCACAATGCAGTATGTGGCTACTTAGCACTAAGAGCCACTAAGTGGACTGTAAAGGAAGAAAAGGCCTACAATTACATGGTTAGACAAAGTTAAATAAAATGGTGAGTTTAATGCTTGTTTCACTTCTGAAAACAGACATTTTGCATTAGATGAATTCTTAACCTGATAAGCAAACATATATCCTTTCATATTGATTTGGACAATAGCCAATATTTTTTATTATTTTGCTAAAAGAAATAATTGAAACAGGAGACAATTCTAAACTAACTATATCAGATTTAACTTTTATCCATGCAACTTCACAATCAACTGTTCAATTGTATGGCGTGCCTTTTCTGGAAAGTTTATTCAAATTATATAACAAGTCTGAAGTGCTTTTGAAAATTTCTGCATAGTATGTAACTAATCCTAAAAATGTCCTTGATTCACCAACATTTTTAGGTCTGGATACTTCTTGAGTGGCTTTTATTTTATCTGGAGATATACGAACAAATGACAATGCCTTGTATTCTACTTTTTCTTTGAAAAATTTACATTTGTTGACATTAACATGCAATTTATATTTATGTAATTTCTCTAGAACTTTAAGCAATCAAGACATCCATAAGTTTTTCCTTAAATGATTAAGTCATCAAAATAAGCAATAATTTCTTCTAAATCTTGAACAAATTAGTCAATAAATGGATGAAACTCATTTAGTGCTGATTTAATTAAGAAAAACAAACATTTTGCTAAATGTGTCCCACGATGCATAGAAATTCTTTGGATTTTAGCACATTTATCATTCATTGACAAATGCATAGCTGCCAATTCTATTAGTTTTTCCGGGAAACTCCAGGTTTTTGGTGATTTCTCCCGTTTTTCCGATTTTAGACGAAAATCTCCTGGGTTTTTTCAATATTTTTAGTATTCCCTAAAGTTAGGGATTTCTCATTAGAAGATTAAAAGTTCTCTGTTAAAGGGAATTTTGATCGAATTTTTGGCCGCCATTTTGTTTCTTCCGTATATGAATCTAGTACCAGTACTAAGTTGTATCATTTTCACATTATTGATGGATACTGCTTTAAATAAGTATGATTTCGCTAATATAGATTACATTGCTGTGTAATGTTGAAACATCCGTTTCCATCTATGTTTAATTTCAAATTATGTGAATGAAAATTACACAACGATTTCTTTGTAGTAGGTTTCATTATTAATCAGCATTTTAATAAAATATTGATTATTTTTTAAGTGTGATTTCACGGGTATAGATTACATTCTCGTGCAATGTTGAAACATCCTTTTCCATCCATGTTTAGTTTCAAGTTATGTGAATTAAACAATGCACTACATTTATTTTTTTTTGCAGTATGTTTCATTATTAATTAATATTTTTGTAAAATATTTATTAATTTTTAAGTATGATTTCGCAGGTAGGTATAGATTAAATTTTCATGTAACATTTAAACATCCTTTTCCATCCATCTCATTTTTGATAAAATTTCAAGTTAATTAAACAGTGCTTTCACATTTTTGCAGTTTACATAAAAATGAAGGATTATTTTCTTTAAAATATGTTTTTTTCCCTTATTTTTTAGGCAATAGAGTCCTTACAGCATTTTAGTTTAGTATAATTCCACCCCACACATTATTTAATTCAGTATATTCCCATACTATCTATTATTTAATTTAGTATAATTCTATCCTATTTAGTTTTTAGTATAATCTGATCCTCATAGCCACAATTATTATAAATAATTGTAAGTATATTGAAAATGCATGGTTTAAATATATAGATATATGTATATTAACTATATTAAAGGAACTGTCAGTGACATGGCTGATCATTGAGCAATTCGAAAAACCAAAAGGTGCTCGTTATGGTGTTGCCAGATGTTGTTGTTGTTGAGACCCAGACCGTCCGACCTACCAGAAAGGTGTAAGGTAACTGTATGGACGGCCGGGAAGTGCCACCCAATTTAGACCGGAACCCAGTGGGGGAGGCATCCCACAGGGACCGTACCCTCCTTCCCCTACCACCAACCTCTCGGAAGGACTTACGGACCCACATGTTTAACGTGATCGTACTCCGCATGAACACGGCGGCATTTGTGGCAGCGTGCAAATCTTAGCGCGCAAACCACGGGGATACCGCACCCGAGATGGCCAACAGCACGCGGTGTTCCGAGGTGGTCACCCACCAAGTACTAACCGCGCCCGATGCTGCTTGACTTCGGTGATCTAACGAGAACCGGTGTTTTCAGCACGGTACGGCCGTTGGCCTGGTGTTGCCAGATGTGACCAAAGAAAACTTGTTCATAATTTCCGGTTACCATCTCGAATAACAGAAATACACAAACATATTACACTAGAAACTGTACCCGGTGTTGCCCAGAATTTAAAGCAGAGATTTTTTGAATTCATTAAGGTTTTTAAAAGGCTTAGTTACCTGCTGTGCAATCATGCCTAAATTATAAAATACACGCCAGTACATCCTTGCTCTAAATTAGCACCTAATCACACCTTTGGCTGCTTCTTGGGTATGTAATATACTGTTGCAAACCCCTTTCTGTCCATGCCAAGAAGACTGGCAAAGGTTATTCTCGGCCCGCCATCTTACTTCTCCGAGAGTTTTGCAGCTGGCCACGCAGTTTGATGCTGTGGACTGCGAGGGGTAAAGGGCCAGAAATTGGAGGGGAGGGAGATTGCGGTTAAAGAACGGAGAACTTGCTTTCGAGACGCTGAACTGAACAGACGATCGGATTCGGGGAGTCCAGAATAGGATGTATGAATCAATTTGAATCTGGGAAGATGTGTATATATGTGTAAATAGTTATATGTATTAAGTATGATGTCTTGTGATTATAAGAGTGGTTTGCATAAGCTTAGAAAAACGAACCATCGAACGGGCTCAAGGTAATGAGCATTGGAAAAGAGAGCCGAGTTCGTGACACTGTCGCAGCCGACATAGATAAATGCTAAGCAAATAGAAAGGTGGAAAACGCTTTGAAATAAATTTGATGATGGAATGGGCTTTGGAATAAATTGGATCGGAGTGAGTCATATGAGACTAATTTATGTGTGTGTTTAATGTACGTAATGGATTATCGGTATAGCCTGTGACAAAGACCCCAACCCATAAGAAAGAATGATGATGGCATCTGGTACACAAGAAGAGGTAAGTGGAAATTTTCACATTTATGGGTGATGCTCTCTGGGCTAGGGCGGATTTTAAATTAAATTGTAAAATTAGTAATGAGTTTAAAGTGGGTCATTTGGTTTGTGGGGAGTAAATTATTGATGGGAGTAAATTATGAGTTTTAAAGTTTTGCTAATAAATAACGGAAATTCCTAGATGAGCAGTGACAGAAGTAATATATGGATAAAAATTTTACTTCAATATACAAATGTGTTTAAATGCTGGTTTGATAAAAAATGATAGTAAATTGTTGCATAAAATTATGATAAATTTGGTATTAATGAGAAATTTGTATGTGGAAAGTTAAATAATATTATTTGTAGAGTATTTTAATATTAAGATAAATTAAAATGATATTACTTCTAAGGTATTTGGTTTTGTATTAATAAGAAATGTTATGTTAAATTTAAGGTTGGGGATAAATAATAGTGTTGAGAGGGGGTTTGCCCTTCCCTTTTTATTAGCCTTCTTATTTACTTAATTAATTTAATTCACACACATTATTTATATTTATTCATTTAATTTTTCTTTATTATATTTATATTTTATCATTAAATTTACTTAATTATATTTATATTAGCCTGTGATCGTATAGATTTAAAACAATAAAGTTTACTTTTATAATTATTATTTTATTTTGTTTCTTTATTTACTTTATTTATTACCTACGGCTTGGTCTGTGCTCAATCATGTAAACCTTTTAAAAACACTTCAACTTCATACTACTTCTAAAAATTCCACTTACCTTTAAACATTCACATAAATAAAAATAGCACAGCCAACAACAACTCAAGAATGACACTCATTATTAAATTAAAAAAATTAACTTTTATTTTTCAACAATTAAAAATTTAAACATCTGATCCATTTAAGATTTCATTACATGTATAGTGGCATAAAGTTAAGTTAGTGCATTGCGAAAATTAAGTCTATTAAATTTAGAATTCAATTAAAGAAAAAACCAGATAACCAATTAAAATAACCCAGGAAACAGAATCCACTCTGGTCTGAAGACCAGAGCTTGGTCTGCCTGGAGCTGGCTGTCCACCACTAAAAATGTAAAGTATTAAATTCTCAAAAATATTAGAACTAACACAATAATTTGAAACAATTATTTTGTATCTATAAAACTACAAGTAAGCAAGTAGTTGTCTCTTAAAATTCTTGTTACTTATTTAAATTTCCAAATGCCACACTATTATTTTTAAGCACAGATGTAGTAAAGGATGCCGTTGATTTTTGTATCTTGAGCTGTAAAACACCTCTGCTGATTACTCACGGTTGCACACAATCACTTTTGAAAAAAAAAGATCTTATTCACTTTAACAATTAGTTGACGAGTTGAGAAATTATGATCCACACCTGCAGATTCTGAGACGAAACTGTAGGCTTAAAAGGGCCTGCTATGAACACTGATTTACTATGACGACAATTGGTCATCCGCATCTTCCATCCTTGGATCCGAGTGGTAACTGAGGTAGTCAGTGTTGGAAACTTGGTTCTGTTTTCGTCGCGATTCTCATTATCGCGGGAACGTGTTTACATTTTTAGAATGGTTTTACCGTTCTCGTGAATGACTCGTGACGAGAACAGAACATGCCATTCATGCAAATCGCCTTCTCGCCGCGCGCGCATCCTGTTTTGCATATAGTGAGGGCGCTGCCGTCAACGGTTGTGTTCCGGAGCGTACCCATCACGGTGTATATATGATAGGACACATTCTCAGTTATTCGGACCGAACTTGACCTGAAGTTATCTTGACCTTATGATCAGACTTGATCAGATCTTGCAGACTTTGAGAGGTAGACCTTGATCGGCAGAGCGTAGTCTAACTTGTAATGCCATGACGTGTAACCTGATGATGGTGGCTTCATTAACATGCACGGCATTTGTGGTAATGTAGCTGTTTTCTACTTACCGATGTTATAGTAACTGAGAGTGTGTGCCTAGTCATAAACTGTTTACAAACCCTTTTCATGAGCTTGCTAGCTCATTGTATATAGTTTTGCTTTGCAACGAATGTTACAGTGATTTTGTAACCTTATATTGTGCAATGGATCTCACAAGAATAAAATTGTGTTTGTGTTTGACGAACTTGCTTTCTTGAGAAAACACTTCACTGCTGCGTGTCATCTACTACTAAATTTTCTACCAGCACTTCAGATATGGCCAAACACTGCTAAATCTGCTAAATGACTTTCTAGTCGCAAAATTTCTAACAGTCAGCACTTGCAGAAAATTGAACACAATGATACACTTAGGCCTGCCTTTTTTTCTTGATAAGGAGATTTACAGACAAAGGCCACTGTATCAGCATCAACTTGGTCTTTGATAGTCACGATGACCTCATTAGAAGCACATTTCAAGATCTCAAACAGGATGCATAAATTGGCTTGGAATCGGATTAAAACATTCTTACGGCGACCGCGGGATACGGGCGCCCTTGCATTGGGGCCCCGATCCACGGATCTCAGCAGCAACAAAAAATACCACCTCCAACAGTGCCGGTCAGGAATTGAATTCCCCGGCAACACGCTTGCCTTCCCAGGAGACGCCAAACTTGGCGAGTGAAAACCTGCGCTTCGCGCCGAGCTCTCACGCATATACTGCGGAAATAAAAACGCTATTATGCCAAGAATCATTAAAAGGATCACTTCCGCCAAGCGGCAAGCCGTCGCGCAACGGCAACCCGCCAGCCCCACCGGATGCGATGGCACCCCAAATACAGCTGTGCAACTGATAAGCGGTTGAAAGCCAAGTTTTGCCTAAAAATGCATCCTTTTTTTCTCGCTCTCATGAATGAAGTGCAGTGAAGTTAAAAGACGCGAGCGAGAAACCGAAAGATTAACAAAAGATATTTTAACGTTTAAGATGTATTGCGTATAATTTTGAATAATAAAACAAAGAAAAGGGATAACAAATTACGTTAAAGGGGAAATTAATCGCCGAAATATTCAAAAACAACAAATGAATTTTGAAGGGAAAAGGGAAAAATAACGAATTTTAAGCTATTACATAATTTTGAACTAATAATTAAATTTTGAACCAAAAATCTCGGCATAACAATAGTAGTAAAGAGAAACGATTTCACTGTAAAGAAAAATTATATTATTAGTGGGAAAATTTGGGAGATTGGGATGGAAACCGAAGATGAAATATGCTGGTTTTAGAAGCAAGATTGCTTCCCTGCGAGACCAATGTTATGGAGGAAATTGGTCAAGAGATAAAATGTGTAATTATTCACAAGTGGAAATGAAGTTATTAGTGGGGGAATTTGGGAGATTTGGAAGGAAACCGAAGATGAAAATGAAATATGAGAGAGAAATTACATGGTTAGTGGAAAGAATGGAAGAGTGGGTCTCGATTTGTGGGATCAGAAATTGGATACTGGATGATGAAAAGAAGTTGAGTTTAAATCTGTGGGGGTTAATGGACTCCGAGGCAGGTGAAATGACGAAGAGGATTACTGGCTTTAATGATATATTATGTGTTCTTTGAATAAAGTTTTGAGACAGTAATCTAAAAATTGTGAAATTTTGGAAAAATGTATGTGAATTGTAATGTGTTTTTATATAATTAAGGTATATGTTAGTAGTATTGTAATGTGGTCAAAAGTGGAAATTGATAATTAGTGTTTTAAAGTATAATTTTGGTTTGTAGTATGTTTTTGTTTTAAGTGCTAAACAGTACAAGTGGAAATTGATAATTAGTGTTTAAGAATAATTTTGGTTTAAGGCATGGTTTTGTTTTAAGTGTAAACAGTAGAAGTGGAAATTGATAATTAGTGTTTTAAGAATAATTTAGTGTTTATGGAAATATCCTTTTGTGTATGAAATTTAAATCTTGATAATTATTGTGTAATGGTTCGATCCTGTCACTGGCTCATAGAGGAATTCTGGGTTGCAGAGAGCATAGCCTGTGTGTGGGAATTTTCACTATGGGGAGGGGGGGTGCAGGATATGGACTTTCCAGTCATCGTTTGTCAACGGATGGACTGAAAAGTGGGGGGAAGGTGTTACGAACCCCTTTCTGTCTGTCCATGCCAAGAAGACTGGGAAAGGTTATTCTCGGCCCGCCATCTTACTTCTCCGAGAGTTTTGCAGCTGGCCACGCAATTTGGTGCTGCGGACTGCGAGGGCTCAAGGGCCAGAAACTGGAGGGGAGGGAGATGGCGGTTGAAGAACAAAGAACTTGCTTTCGAGACGCTGAACTGAACAGACGATCGGATTCGTAGAGTCCGGAATAGGATGTATGAATCAATTTGAATCTGGGAAGATGTGTATATATGTGTAAATAGTTATATGTAATAAATATGATGTCTTGTGATTATAAGAGTGGTTTGCATAAGCTTAGAAAAACGAACCATCGAACAGGCTCAAGGCAATGAGCATTGGAAAAGAGAGCCCAGTTCTTGACATATACCTTGGTCCCTGCTCAGGGCACATCAAATGCTACGTGTTAATGACTGTGTACTATGCCCTCAATACACCTTTTGCCTTCTGCAATGATGTATAGGCTCTTTTGATATGCCCTAAATAAACTCGTTTGATATATCCTGAATAAGCTCTTTTGATATAGCCTAAATAAACTTTTATTATACACCCTAAACAAGCTCTATTGATTTTTTCTAAACAAGCTCTTTTGATACACCATAAATAAGCTCCTTTGATTCACCCCAAATGCATCTTTCACCGTCTGTGTGGGCATAATATGCATTAAATATGCTCTTTTGAAATACCTTATATAAGTTCCTTCAATTCACTACATAAGCTTCTTCGTTTAAAATCAATGCCAAGTTTTCTAAAATGAGAATTCTTGCAAACTGATATTTTCAATTCTACACTAACTTGCATAGTACGAACTTGCAATCCAAATAAGTCCTTAAGCAAATGACATCACTTTCACTGATAATGTTGCATCAAAATAACCAATCTGGACCCCATCTCAAGGTGCATTCAAGGACAGGGGAAAAACCTGTTTATCTGTTGTCTTTTGCATTGTTAGAATTCTTTTGAAAATTTATAGAATAGAATACAGCAGAAACAGGATTTTTTACAATGTTGCCCCGGCTCTTCACAGGGATCAGATAACATTTTTATTTTTAGCCACCCAATTTAAACCGGAATCCAATAGGGGTGATATCCCCAGGGGATGGCCTTTCCATTCCATAAACCTCTCGGAAAACCACAGACCCACACATTTAATGTGCCCATACTCTGCGTAAACACAGGGATAATTTAGGTAGCTTTGAGAATCTAACTGGGGTTTTCCAAGTGCTAGTGGTTAAGACCCCATGCATTAACCACTTGGCTATCCTGCCCTGGAATACAGCAGATGTGTGTTGTGACACGTCACAACACTTTTTTATTTTATTATTCTAAATTAACATTTTTTTTATAAATCATTAAATATTTTATTTTACTTTATTATTATTCCAAATTATTCTATTCAAAATTGCTTTTATTTTATATACTCATTAATAGGCCAATTGACTCTTTTATTAAATTAAATTATAACGTGCTGCTATCAGTTCATGTTTTTTATTCGTACAGTGTACGCCCTTTTTAAATATGACTGGATACGCGCACACTCTTTCAATTGGTAAGATCTCGTTTCAGGCGAGATACGGAAACTTGTTTCTTCTGGCTCTCACTTTTTAAACTCCTTGGTTGAGCGAGAGTTATGTTTTTACGAATGGCATCGTCCAGTTTTAGGCGGGAGATTTTCTTTTATGTGAAAAAGTGCTGACTCGCTCTTCTCTCAAAAAATTCTTGGTACGTGAAGGTGTGAATTTTTAGGCAGGAGTGCCATTTGGCACTCCTAGCTCTAATATAAGTTCTATAAAGGTATATTTTAATCTAAATACATCAAGGACACACAGTTAAGTATATATATATATATTATTTGTGTGTAAAAGGAATGCAATCTGCTGAACATTTTTGACTGTAATATGAAGTTGTGAAAAGAAATTGTTCTGCTGATGATTTTTTTTTTATGGCATGATAAGATGTTGAAACATCAAATCATTTCTTGTGCAAGTATCTATTAATCATTTTATTAAAATTATTTTGAACCAAGTTAAAGAAATTATATTTTATTTCCTTGGATTGACAGCAGCATTTGCCTCTATGGATATTTTCTTGAATTTCACTTTTTGCCAATTACAATTCAATTATGGTCTTCTGCAAGAATAGTTACGTCTGTTACTATGCATTGATGGTTTAGGAGCCTTTATTGCAATTGTTATGTCGGACATTAATTAGACATAATTATTATGATCATCCTTCACCTGCTTTTAGTGAATTATTCTAAAAGACTAGTCCTCAGCAAAATGGAAACGAGTTAACAAGTCATATTTTAGCGATTTTTCTATGACTAAAAAAAATGCTGTGTTCATTATTCTTTCTAAATGTGTCTAGTGCATAAAATGGAAGAGAATTTTAAAAATGCTTATGATCTGTGAAGTGACATTACAAGGCAGATGTTATTCATGTTCATTCCTTGAAATTTGCTCAACAGGAAATTTTCAACAGCTGGTGATTTGCTCATCAACATTTTTTTAGAGGTTTATAATCTGCAAGAAATAAAGAATCTTAAATTAACTTATGAGGTTTGATCATCATCTACTAACAATTTTGGTAATATGAACATTCAGGACACCACATTATGTGTGCGATAAATAATCTAATGCAACATAATTTAATTATATTTTTTTTATTGAGTTGAATTTATGTCATGAATTAAGGTAAGTGAATTTAATTTTAGGCGCTCACATACAAAATGGTTTAATATTTAATTACACAACGCATTGCTTTATATTCAAAATTCTATTCCCCACTATACGGTCCCATTACATTAAATATTTAAAATAATTAATTTCCCTTTTATTGTATGTGAGTGTCCGACCCAATCAGGTGTTGAGATATGATCATTCAATTGATTTTGTTTTCTTTAATTAAGTCTTTTGAATGGTTGTATCACAACAATGTGATAATATGATTTTCTTAGACTAAAATAAAACAGATTTTCTCCTATACACTACAGGAGATGACTAACAAATTATGAATAGTAGTCACCATTCAACCACAAAACATGTGGTTTTTGTTTTTGTTGGTAGAATAAAAATGGTGTATCATTTTTACAGAAATGAGATTCAAAAGACTGCAAGAAATTTGGAGTAGTTATTTCTCCACCAGCAGAACTTGCATGCCGCTTAGCCCACTACACCTGCTTGCTCTTGTTTGAGCTCTGTAAAACTGGGATCAAATCTGTTAAAATTTGTAATTGTGATAAACAATAAAAACAACTTCAGCACTTGTGCTTAAAAATTCTCTCAAACTTTTAAAAATGAAATCACACTAAGCAGGTTCGTTTCCTCCAAGAAAACTTGCTCTAAACAATATATTAGAGTTTCAAATTTACTATGAAAGTTTATGTACATTTGATGGAATAAAACATTTTTTGTTATGGAAGAAGTACACCACAGCCATGCGTGAGAAACAGAAACCCACACACATCAACTTCCATCGACCATTCACTTCGACAATGTCAAATTTTGTAAAAAGTTATTACTTTTTATGTGAAATAACTCAATTTGGTGGGAGGGGGGGGATTATATAAAAAACAGCATTTTTTTCAAAATTGCAAAAATATGCCAAGCTTTGACGGGCTATTTCTCCAGATCCAGGGAGTAATTTGAAAAATGGATTTCATATTTGGTTTCAATCTGGTCGAATAAGTATATATGAGTTTTTTCAGCACTCAGGGTTGCAATATTCATAATCTGAATTTTTAAATTGGGAAGATCTCTCAATATTAACTTCTTTATTCAGATGAATCATGGAGGCAGGGTAAGAAATTAGCAGGGGCCATGCATGAAATGTGACCAAATTTTTATCGTTTGCGACCATAATTTTGGAATCGGGGGCCAAATCGCGACTAGAATTAAGCCACTATAATTTACCAAAAATAACCGAGGAAAAGAAAAGCCTTTTCTTTTTTCTTGTATAAAACAATAAGTCAATTTAAAATTGATAAAATAATATAAAACAAGCTTAATATGCAAGCTTAATATTCCCACTCGCCAGATGGCGATTAAACTTCAAAATCTGCCGATTAACAAAATACTGACTACCGGCCAAACTCTATGATAGCTTAAAGAAGATCCTTCTCCTTAAACAATGCCACCTGTGAAGTAACAAAAATCTGTCAACAATCGTTACGATACTGCTATGACTCTTCCGTAATTGTTCTCCCCTACAAGGCGGTCGTATTTTATTGCATTTGCAACCAAGAATGAGTGCAATCCACATTCCTGTCTTACCCCTCCTCTTAATCACTGATGTGTTTTGCGGCATACCATGGCATAGCCTCTTTACCGCGCTCTATCCATTGACCTAGACACCCCCCAATTTTACACGCTGTACGAAGGAGTAACTACTCTGCTTCGAGAACTAATCTAGATCTTTGGTACTAATAGGTCTTTCATCATTTTTACACCTACCTCAAATTTAAAAGGGTTCCCTAAAGCGAATGCATGAACGGAATTGAAATCATTTGCTAAAAAACAAAAATGCTGCATGAAATTCGCACTGTCTGTTTTTAGCATGTGAATTTATATATCGGTTAAATATTCATTATAGCATGTTTTTCATAATAAAAAATTAAAAGAAGTAATCTATAAGAAAGAGTTTTGGGAATTCGCTGCAGCTCGGGACTGGTGCAAACGAACTAAAATCTGAGCTTCCGGCACGAATAAAGGACATCAACCTTGGGGAAGAGGGAATTCTTTTCCAAGCTGAATTGCTGATATCGCAATGTTATATAATATTGTTCTACTTTAATCTACATATTCACGGTCCATAAACGACCATATGGAAATTATGAATGTGTGTAGCATTGACTAAAATAGCGCGTTTGAAGGATACTAACCCTGACATACTTCGTATTAATTTTAAAGCTAGATCGCGAGAATTTCACAATTTTTAAAGTCTCGATGTACTACAGTTTTTTGTTCAGAGAAATTGTGGATTTCCTTTTATAGATTATACTCTGTTTTAAGTTATTAATCTTTCATCTATGATGCATAAAACTAAAAATGCATGGATTCCTAAAATGTTTGCATAGTTGTGCTTTTAGAAGTGCTAACTGTTAACAATTATTATAAATTCAAAGTTAAATTGGTTCCATTTTCAACTTATCCGGGGTCAAGAGCTGCTCATCCCCACCTCCCCCTTTCGCCAGATGGCGATTAAACTTCAAAATCTGCCGATTAACAAAATCCTGACTACCGACCAAACTCTGTGATAGCTTAAAGAATGACCCTTCTCCTTAAACAATGCCACCTGTGGAGTAACAAAAATCTGTCAACAATCGCTACGATACTGCTATGGCTCTTCCGTAGTTGTTCTCCCCTACAAGGCGGTCTTAATTTATTGCATTTGCAACCGAGAATGAGTTCAATCCACATTCCTATCTTCCCCTCCTCTTAATCACCGATGTGTTTTGCGACATTCTATACAAGACAACAGTTCTTAAATTCAAAAGCATCGAAATATTAAAAAGATCAAATTTCCTTGTTATGGAATACATATATTGGGGAAATTTTAAAATAAAAGTGTTCATAACGTCCGATAATATAACTGGAAAAAAGACCGAAATATCGTGATCACAATGATTGAAAATTTACATAGTAAATGATCAAAAAAATGAAAACAAGATTATAAATTTATTAAAAATCACTTAAAATCATTGGTAAAACCCTTTAAATTAAAGAAAAATTAGTAGCCATGCTTTTTAAAAATAATAGGGAGGAATAAATAATAGTAAATGCTTCGTCAGCTTGAAAAGTAAAAAAGATCAAGATGAGAAAAATTGCTTAAATTAATTGATTGAATTTAAAAATTGCCTCCAAAAATATTTGAATGCTTTATGATAAATTAATTTTTTTATAATCTATTGGAAAACAAATATTATAAAACACCTGAAAAGACTTATAATAAAAGTCATTGGTAAGATTTAAAACAAGATTTAAAAAAAAAAGTGAATATAAATATTTAAAATATTCAAGAAAGGGATAAATAAAAAATTTAAATTTGAAAGTCTTTTAGAAATGGAAAGATGGGGATAGGGACACTAACTTATAGAAAAGAATTAGTTTTAGAAAAAACACTTAAAATAAGTTTTGAAAATCTATTAAATGTTAATAATGAGATGTTAGCAATAATAAATGCATGTTAACAATATTACTCATTAAATATTTTAAATATTTGTATGAATTTGTCTTGTTTTCTTATCAATTAATAATAAAAAATTGTGTATCTTGCAAATCTCTTAAATTTCCCCCAATTTTTAAAATCCTCCTTTTCATCAACATCCAAATAATAGATTGTATAAAAGTAGATCCGCTAAGAGGGGAGTTTTCTTGATAATAGGCATATAGTGACTTATGTTTACTGTATAATAAATCTATAAATAAATAAGTAATACCAGCAAATTCCTAAATTATTAAATAACATACTTAAACACTTTTGCAACTGTCAACAACTGGCCAACTTCATTGACCTACCAGCCAGTGGCTACTAACTAAAAATGGGAATTAAACGATAAGTCAATTTAAAAAATTTTAATTTGCACTTTAGTGTCTTTTTTAAGTATATATATTTGGCAAGCAAATAAAATATTTAGATTAGGCCTATGTGGTTTTATCGTGTATATTTTTTATTTCATTAAATTGTTTTATTTTGGCCCTTAGAAATTTTCAAATGGCCCATAAAAAATTGATGCTGTGAGCCATTCGGCCCTTAATTTTTTTTTTCTAATTTCTTACCCAGCATGGAGGTAAGAGTATAGTCTCGTCTCTAACTCCATGAGATAAATACAGTTTTTCTTCAAGCATTAAAATCTCATGACCATACAATTGCATCATAATGTGGCAGCGCCTTCGGTTTAAAAATAAAGGTGCAAGTAGTTCGCCTTTCCGAGGGGGCAAATTAGTCTGGAGCCGGCCCTGCATATTGTAGGAGAAAACTTGCAATGTCTTTCTGGTACTTTAAACAGCACAAAACATTTAAAACAATCTGATACAATGGAGATAACTTATAGCAAGCTGGGATGTAATTATTATGAATATTTTTCTGTCAGATCTGCAGTACTTTTAGAATAATTAAACATATTGCTCATAGCAAACAATTTGGTACCTGTATATCAGATATTGCAAAGTTTGTAGTAAGGGAGAGGTAAAGAAAAAATTCATTTCATGAACTTCTTGGAGTAAAAGCAAAACCCCAGGAGCAACAATTAGTTTGATAACAAAGATACATCTCCTGATACATTGAGCCTAAACACTTTTCTCAACACATTCCCAGATATATTGAGATTGCCTAAACATGCGAAGTTGCCTGTGAATTTTTAAATAATGCCTGGAATGATGTTCATCTGCAAACAGAAGAAAACTGCTGGAAACATGCAGGGGTTTTAGGAGAAATCCAACATTCCTTCATTTTCAATCCTGTATATGAAGATAATTCAATGTGGAATAGATTGCGAGAAAAAGGAGTTTTGATAGGAGATCTCACTTGTAGCAATTATGTTGCAAGCAATGGTTATATTGAAACATAAGCGCAAGAGACCAATTTTACCATTAGACTATTGCTACAGTTGCAAATAATATATCTGATGAATCCAAATCTGAAAAAATCAAAATTGATTTAAAAAGAGAGAAGATCAAAAATTGCTCTGTAAAACCTCCAAAATTTGCATTTCGAAAACCACAACGTTAACTATAGTAACAATTTAGAAGCAATGGGAAAAGTACTATACAAATGTGTTGTAAACTCAAATGTTTAAAAGAAAGTTACAGACTTTTTTTAATGTAAATAAGAGTTACAATACATTTCAACCTTACTATAATGATATTTTGTTTTACAATAAGCAGTCAGATAAGTCATTTTTATTTTTTATCTCATTTAATTTTTAATCGGTTATGTGGTTTTACTATATGTGAGTTCCACTGTATTACTGATTCTTTCTTTAATTAAGTATCAATAATGTAAATATTAAGTATGTCATGACAGCAAAAAACTACCGATACCAAATATCCGATATTATCAGATTACTGATGATCTGATACCGAATACCAATGCCAATTATTATGTATAAAAAATTTATAACTGTTATATGTATAAAAGTTATTTCAAGTATTATTTAAAACTAGCCACTTTCGTAAACATTTAGAAACAAAATTATTTATGATGCATGTGGTAATTATTTATATGTTCTTCCGGAAATCAGTAAAAGAATGATCCTGAAATAATAAATACCACTAGCAACAATCCATAGCTTAGTTTCCTTCGATTTTGGTTTTACAGTTTCTTATGCCGTACAATTTTTTATACTTATCTGTTGTAAAACATAAAATTACGGTTTTACTGTATTTTTAAAATAAATTGATTCACTTTAATCAAATTTATTTATTTAGAAACCTGTTAAATCTGCTCCTGCCAAGGCTACTGTTAAGGCTACTACAGAGAAAACAGCAGATAAGGAAAATGGTAAAAAGCCATTGAAGACTACCAGACGTACAAAGCGCAAAGAAAAAGAAGAAATTGCATTTGACCCTGGAATGGTACTTACCCCTGCTATGCAAGAACTCTTGAATAAAAGACAAACTGAGGACAAGTCAAAAGCGAAAAAAAAGAAATAAATTATCAGAGAACATTGCCATACTTAGTAGAGCTTAAAACTGTGAAAAAATTTGTTTGGTCTACTTTGTGCAAAAACTATCACTTAACGAAATAGTATTTTAAACCATTCAGTTTACTATCTTATTATAGAATTTTTTATTATCAATTTCAATGCTGCTTTTAACTATTTGATGACCAACAATTCATTTTTAAGTGGTTTTAGTTACATTGACATATTTTTAGCAGTTCTAATCATTTTAGTCAAGCAACATTCCACATTTCATGTGAAATAATTTTTCACTGCCAGAAGACACAAGACATTTTATGTCATTTGTTGATTTATTCGGTTTTGTGAAAAATGTGAGCTTAATGCCATGAATGAGTGTATTTTTATGCATGTTTGAAGCATTCCTTTATACATCTGTGTAGTTGGAAAATAAAGCATTTATATCAAGGGGTTTAGTGTTTGAAACTGCTATTGTGCTAATTGTACAAAACTATTTTAGTCACTAGAAGAGTAAGTCCATCATAAGATGTGGTAAATTTGATTACTTCCCATCTGCCATCCATAAAGTTGCAAAAGATTTCCTCCCATCTGCCTGCCTGCAGCACTTGTGCTCTTACATCCACAGACACATTGGAGTCATACACCCTATTGAAACATGCATACTACATCATCCCCCTAGCATAACACAATTAATTTTCCCTTTCCTAGACCCCCTTAACAAAATGTAGCTATCCCACAAACAGGGAAATCTCACTATATTTTGAATAAGGAATATTAAATTAATTTCTTCAAAATGACAGGGATTATCAAAGAAATTAAATTTAATAGTGTAAATTTTCTAAGTTATTGAATTTTTGAAGTAAATTTTGTGACATTTCAAAAGTCGTCAAGTGGGACAAACAGACACTATTGAAACATAATTCATAGCTGCCAACTGCTCTAATTTTTTAAACATTCTCTGGAATTCTGATTTTCTTACAAAAACTCTGGTTTTTCCAAGTACAGACATGAGATTCTTCCGCAGAACTGTGATTTTCCATTTTTTACTGAGTACTTCTGCTTTTTTCCGTTTTGACTGAATAATATTCTTCTGTGGGCAAAAATATTTGCCTCACAAATTCTGAAATTTCTTTTCCCCAGTACACAGGATGCTTATAGACCAAGAAATTGGGAAGATAGTCATGAATTTTTGAGATCGAAGTTTTCCCGTTCTTGCATCTAGAAACCTGTTTTCCCGCGATTACGAAAACGGAATCATATACAGCAAATCCGGCTGTGTCTGAAGAGAGGTGACTAATATTTATCTTTCTACCACTTTTACAATCTATTTGCATAGGGTGCGATAGCCCATTGGTTAGCGCGCTGGAGTTGCACTCGGTAGGCCTGGGTTCGATTCCAGCTGCTGCCAAAACTGCCGCCGTGTTCACACGGAGTACGATCACGTTAAACATGTGGGTCCGTAAGTCCTTCCGAGAGGTTGGTGGTAGGGGAAGGAGGGTATGGTCCCTGTGGATGCCTCTCCCACTGGGTTCCGGTCTAAATTGGGTGGCACTTCCCGGCCGTCCAAACAGTTACCTTACACCTTTCTGGTAGGTCGGATGGTCTGGGTCTCAACAACAACAACAATCTATTTGCATGAGCTAAATTTTTTATAATTATTTCATGTTATATACAAAGAAAAAAATGTGTTGTTAATGAAATAAAGGGTTATTTTGCAGCAGTATCACAAAAATTTGCATTTGTATGCGATTCTTGGTTTTGTTTTTCGTTTAATTCGAGAAATATTTTCCACTTTTGCAATCTGCTTGCATCAACTAAAATTTTTTTAATCATTTCGTGTTTTATATAGAAAAACTATTTTTCAAATGTATTATTAATGAAATGAAGGACTATTTTGCAGCCACATCGTGCATCTACTAAAAGTTTTGTAATTATTTCATATTTTATATGGAGGAACTATTTTTCAAACATATTACTAATGAAATAAAAGATTATTATTTTGCAGCATCATCATGAGAAACCGCATTTGTATGCGATCTTGACATTTCCACATAGTAATGCTTCTTGTGAGTGCATATTCAGTTTGGTATATTGTAACAAAATACTTTAGGCATTCTATAAGAATATCAACATTTTAAGCAATTTTAGTTGTAAAATCTCAAATTGCTGGGGCTTGTTATTCCCAAGGTTATGACAAAGCATTTAAAGAAAAAAAAACAAAATCTGCCATGAGTGTTGCCCTTTATAAAAGTAGATAATTATAATATCTATAAATAAAGTTCTAGTCATTCTTTAATGTGGTACTTGTTATTGTATTCAAGTAATTAAAATCAATATTATTTTTTAATATTTTTAGTTTTACTTTTATGAAGCAGTTGAAGCAATTTTCTTAAAATTTTAATAATATCCAGCTTTTTGTGCTTTTATAATTATTGTAAATAAATAATTTGAATCAGTATTATTTAATATTTTTGCTTTCCTTATATACATAGTACACTGTATGAGGAAAGTATTGTGAAAGGGTTGAAAATTCAAATTCGAATCTTCAGTGGGAGAGCACTTTTCAAGCATCCTTGAACACGAATCAAATGTTTTTGAGGTGATGTCTCTGTGTGTGTCAGTGAGTCTGTGGAGACGATATCTCACGAGTAAATGGAGTGATTCGAACAAAATTTAGTACAAAAATTACAATCGGTGAATACTGAAAGCCTATTGTTCTTAACCCTTTCGCGAAGATCGCCATGCCCACGTGCCAGATGCGAACTTGCATTCAAGGACGAACGGCACTCACTTGGGCCAGAGGAAATTTTACCGCAAGTGGATAGTGGCACCTATAAGTGCCACCACGCGGAAAGTTTTAATTTGTGTGCTAGATGGCGTTACTTGTCCATGGAATTAACTTCAATGTATTTTGCAGAGGCATGACCTTGGCAGAAGAGGATCGAATGAATTATTTCTCCATTTGGAGCGGTGAAAATCATTTTGTAACATAAACAAACAGAGCAATTCTCGTAGCATCAACAATTTTATAATTGAGTTTCGGTTTTTATTTTTATTTCAGCGTTATGATTTCGTTGGTGAATCATAGGAATATAAGAGAGTATTTTTTTTTGTTTGGGTTTTAGAGGCAGTGAAATTATTCGTTTATTTCGGATAAAAGAATGGGAGCAACTAACGAGTATTTTGTATTCAGATTTGTATGAAAATTATACATCAAATAGAACATAAATATTTCTTTTATTCCTGAAAAAAGTAGATTTCTGTGTTGAATAGGTGATTTTTAGGGAATTTTTTTCGAGAGTTAGGCTTAGCGCAAAAAATGCGCCGTCCTTTTCGACCAGTTCGGAAGCGAAGTGCTTCATCTTTTGGGCCGCGACAGCTCCGGAATGCCGCCGTCCCGAAAGGGTTAAATGCAATCAAATGTTCGAATGATATTTTAAAAAAATCAAAACCTTCAATAAAGTCTGTGTGTGTTAGTGAGTCTGTGGAGACGATATCTCACGAGTAAATGGAGTGATTCGAACAAAATTTAGTATAAAAATTACAATCAGTGAATACTGAAAGCCTATTGTTTTTAAATGCAATAGAATGTTCGAATGATATTTTGATAAAATCAAAACCTTCAATAAAGTCACGCAAATAATCATTTCTTATGTAATTTTTCATTAGAAAATGATTGACACAAACTTTAGAACACTAGCATGAACAGTTCTTGAGATATTACATATTTTTTAAATAAATTTATCACAAAATAAAAAATAGTATTAACTATTGTGAAATATGTTCACTTTTTATATGTAATTTTATGTGGTAAATTTGTTAACATCATTCCAAGAGAGAATTTTTTTAGTGTTGCCAAATTGGTAAAAATAGCACTAAATTAATGAAAATGATGATTAATTGATGAAATTCATTATCTTGGAAAAAATATACGAATAACCTATTTCCTCATCTGTAACATTTGGCAAAATTTTGGCGACGAACTTTATAGAAAATCACCAACACAGCATGCTTTTTAAAAGCTGCAAAATTGACTAGAATTTCAGCAAGTTGATAAAAATGGTGACTAATTGATGAAAATTTAATTTCTTTGAAAGATTATAAGAACTTACTATAAGAATACATATTTTTCCGTCTGTCCTTAACGCTTGGCGAAAAATTTGGTGAGATTTCTCCAATTTAGTGACTTTTTTAAATGTTGCCAAATTGACAAAAATGTCATAAAAGCAGTAAAAATGTCACCAAATTGATAAAAATGACATTAATGGGAGATAATGTTAAGCAAATTTAAAATTCCATCATACTATGGACATACCGTCTAATATATAAGAAATGCACTTCTCTCTGTTTATAACGCTTTGTGATTCATTTAGTGAACTTTGCACATAATTTAGTAAAATATTGTCACCATGGCAATATTTTACCTCAGATTGATGAAAGTTTCATCAAAATTGCAAAAATAATGCCAAATTAACGGAACAGACATGAAATTGATGAACTATTAAAATATTTTAATACAGTGACCGCCGCTTATAAGAAACACGTTCGTTTCGCTCGTTTTGTTTCTTATAAGCAGTTGTTTCTTAAATCCGGAAATTTTTTAAATATCGTTCTTCCATTGTAAATACTAACTATTGAACACAGTTTTACAGAATTTAAAAGATAAATGTATATAAGTAAAATATTAGTACGTACATAATACATTTGTAAATTAAGTTTTGCATTCAAAAATATTTCTCATTTTACAAATTAAGCCTTACAACTTAAATTATTATCTATATGCATATAGTATGCAGTTAAATAAGAATAAAAAGTAAAACTCATAGGTCGTTCATTTATGTATAAGAGCATAGTACATTTTCATACATACCGTAATCTATTACTGAAGAATAGCAAAAAACTTATCCAGTATTGTTTGTGCTAACGAGTCTGTGATTAGTTTACGTACATCCATTTCTAAATCATAAAACAGTCCATAAACTTTTTCTGATGCCCCTCTGTGTTCAAGAGTTTTTCTAATTATAGTTAGGGCTTCTCGCGACTGTTTGGCTGTAGGAAAATTTTCTTCTTGTGGAACGTCGTCTTCATTTTCTTCTTCATTGCAAACATTCTGAATTTCCGCACTATGTCATCATCATTGTTTTCTTCAGATGTTTGTAAATTTTCGTCGATGTGAATCCATTCTTCGAAAGGTGCTTTAAATTCTTCTTCATCTTCTGCTGGTATGGCAACATTATTTTTCAAAAATCCTGCTTTACGGAAGCAATTAAAAATGCATATGTCAGAAACTTTTTTCCATGCGCCTGCGATCATATGGATAGCATCAAGCAAGGTTGTTTTCTTGCTTATTGACTACACGGAGGTGGAGAATCATACTTTTTAAGTAAACTTTGCTTTTCAAGCAAAGTAAGGGTTTGCGACATGCTTCACTAGCAAAACATAAAATGACTAACTAAAGCTGTACGAATCTTATTTGAGTGCATAAGCAAAGATGCCTTTCCTTATCAGTACGTTTCCTTAACTGCCAAAAGATTAAAGCTCGTTTCTGACTGGTTTGGGGTTGTACTCCCCAAGCCTTTCTGCGGAGAAATCCTCTGTCATCCTTTGTTACATAGCAAACTCCCACCCCCTCCCCGTACGCCCAGAGACAAGAGATAACAACTCGTCCTTCAGTTAACCTTAAACAAATCGATTTTTTTTTTTTTACACCAGCGTCGCAAGGAAATCAACAAATTTTCTGTAGAAAACTGTTTCTTATAAGCGGAATCGTGTTTCTTATAAGCGACACAATTTTAATGTTAAAACGAAGTTTGTATTTGTTTCTGTCGTTTTGAGTCTTATAAACGGCTGTTTCTTATAACCACTGAATCTTATAACCGGCGGTCACTGTATATGGACTACAGAAGGTCGTTCGCACTTTCTGGAAATGATTTTGTATTTATGTTTTTCGTTAGCATTTTGAGATAAAGATTTGGCATTTTCAATATAATAGTCTGCTACCGTTTTGTTTTGATTGAAATGTAAAATAAAAGATTTATTTTGAAAATGGTTCCTGAAATTGATATATGGTTCAAAGGTTACATAAATGCACTTTCCGGTGAAGAATATTCGTATCAACAAATTGTAAAGTGGTGTAAAAATTGAGGTTATTGCATTTTAAAGAAAGGTATTTTTAATAAAATATATTAAATTTGAAAGGGAAAAAGCATCTAGGTGAAAGTAAAAATGAAAAAATGCCTGCAAAATCGCATGCTAAGACTATTCAAATGTGGATAAATATCAAGAAAGTGAAGTCTCTGATCCTAAAAGCAAATCCACCGACTCAAAAATCCATTGTATCGAAACTGGGAATGTCTTGTGGCACTGTAAGTAAAATCATTCATAAAGATTTGAAGTTAAAAAAGATGTTTAAATCTAAAGTTCATCTGAGAAAAATAAATTGTAGAAAATTGTATGAAAAATATCTAGCTGCTAATAAATGGAAATTTGTGGTAACACTCGATGAGGCATGGGTGTATTTAAGTGACTGTAATAAAAAAGAGCAATTTTCTATTGCTCAACTGACGAAAATGACCGCACGAAATGGCTTCATCGATGTACAGAAAAGTTCCCAAAGAGATCCATGATAGTTGCAGGATTTTGTTACAATGGTAAATTAAAACTCATAAAAGTCTGAAGTAAAGCTAAAATTAATTCACTCTACTATCAGCAGAATATTTTAGAACCAATTTTTGAAGAAGAAATTCCAGCCTTATATGGAAAGGACATCAATAAAGTTAAGTTTCATATAGACAAAGCCTCTAGTCACACGTTTAAGTCAACTGCCGCATATTTAGCAAAGAATCAGAAACCGGAATAAAATGTATCCCATTTAATGAAATACCTGTAAAATCACCTGATGCTTCTCCTATGGACTTTTGCGCTTTCGGTTTGTTAAAACAAGCCTTAGGAAAACGGCATCCAAGAACACTGAATGGACTTTGCAAAACGACCCAAGAAGAGTGGGATAAAATTGACATGACAGTGCTAAGAAAAAGTTTACTTTCATGGAAAATTCGAGCTAGAGCTATGAATAAAATGAAGGTGGGTGGCTCCAGAAGAGCCCAGCACATCGACCAGAGGTCTATTGTACTACCCCAAAAAGTGAAGGTCCCTAAGAAAAGAGACCAGTAGCCGATGCGAAAGTAAGCAGGCACTTGAAAGGAATGTCGTTCAGCTCCCAGGGTTCAATCACATGACGACCAATGTGTTCGAATCTGTGAGCAGAGTAAGCCTCACATTCACAAAGAATGTGAGCTGCAGTTTCTTCGCTGTGATTGCAGCCTCTGCAAAGCGAATCCTTGGTGACACCCATAATATTAAGGTGTCTCTTGAGGGTGCAGTGCCCAGTAAGGAGCCCAACAACTCTCCTGATGCCAGTTCTACTGAGCCTGAAAAGTTCCTTTTGACGTGTACTAGGGCAATTGCAGTTGAGAATTTTCGCTTGCCTTTGTCCCTTAGTGTCACGCCAGTTCTTACATTGAAGCTTCCTGAAGATGTCATAGACAATTCTTCTAACAAGGTCATTGGGAATACTCAGGGCCCACAAAAGGAGTACTTGAGCCTTTCCTAGCAAGCTCGTCTGCCAATTCATTGCCAGGAATGCCCGAATGACCAGGCACCCAGTACAGAATGACATTATTATTACTAGCAATTTTACAGAGTGCATTATAACATTCCCAGACAAGGGAAGACGTCACAGTGAACTCCCCCAGAGCCATAAAAGCAGCCTGACTGTCAGAACAAATGAAAATCTGGCTATTCTCATACTTTCTGTCATAGCAAATTATACAGCACATAAGGATGGCAAATACTTCAGCCTGAAAGACAGTAGCAAAATTTGCCAAGATAGAGCTATAGTCAAGCTAGAGCTATAGTCAAGAATCAAGGCTATCAGATAGAAGCAAATCACCGCAAGAAATGCACTCTTTATGCATAAAAATTAATTATTAAAATCGTTTCCATAAAGTGCAAACGACCTTCTATATTCTACTTATTGAGGATTCTGTCAGTATTAATAATTGTTAATTTAGTGTTGCGTGAAATATAAGGTAATTGGGTACTTCAAAATGGATATGTTGCCATCCAGAAAAGCGACAAATGTACAATTCAACATTAAAAACATTGTGCAATGGATCTTATACAACATTTTTTCACTGTGAAAGAAGCAAGTTCATTGTATTATATAAGGAAAGTCGTGTGATTTTTAATGTTGCAGTTATGAAACACTTTCAAAATTTTATTTTAATATTCAATCTACTTTTAAACATATTGCCAACAGCACATTTTATTATTACTTTTTAAGGCATATTTTTAGTTTAATGTTCAATTTATTGTCCAAGTGTGGTTTTGCCACTAAGCAATAAGTTTGCAATGACGTTACTTGTTCCTATTTTTTACTTCATCAGGTCAGCTATGCATAATTAATATACCATCCATTTATTAATTAATTTGAATTTCAGGGATAACACTCCTGAAAAGCTGATATATTATGATACAAAAGCATAAAATTTTATTTTTCTGCACCAAATTAAGAGATTGGCTTTGCGCATTGTTTTGTTTGTCTTTTCAATTTCCAAAATAAGCTAAAAGAAATGGTTTTCAATCGTGATTGGGAGAAATATAATCAAAATATTAGGAATTATTTTATTTCAAAATCCAAATCCAAAGTAGAGAAAGAAAAACTTTCTTTTCCACCTCTCTTGACTTAGAAAAAAAAAGTGTTAGTTAAATAGTGCAAGTTTTGAAAATTTGAACTCTTAATTTTTGCTCTAAAACCAATATTTACAATTATAGTTATTCAGACTAGAATTCCTTTAAGTTCCTTATTTGCATGAAGGATGTACACTTGATGAATAAGTGTTTACATTTGAGAGGGGCTGAGAGAATTCTCTCCAATGTTAAGATAACGCTCTATGGAAAAGATAGATTTAAAGACATCTACCTTTGTTAATAGTTTATTTTACCTTAATGTAAAACTTATTTCCAAGATATTATTTATTTTTATAAAACTTTCATAGTGAAATCCAAACATGATCTTGACTTCGTTTCGCTATGAATTTTAGAGATTTTAATCTATTAGCATCCATGTTTCTGTCTGCTATTATATTGATATTTTAATGGGATATATTACTTACTATCATAATGAGTTTGAAATAAATATTTATCAAATTTAATGTTTATTGTTAAACATTTACTTAATATTGTTTTACACTTTTATATGCAACTTTCAATCGCGATCTCTTTTCATCCAGTTTCATTTCTCTACACATGCCAAAACCAATAAAAAATGGATACAAAAATATAATTTAAATTTGAAATCTTTTTTTCACAAAATATCTTATGTGAGTAAGTAGTTCATGACTTTCCTACAAACTGAAATTTATTCGCCTTTCTGCAAAGCTTGAATTTATATGCTGTAGTGCCTATATTATTACAATATTTTTAATAGACTCATTTTATAAGTATTATCATACAGTTATTTTTATAATGCACAAGGTATGAATGAATAAATATTTTATTAAACAAAGTAATTTTTCACATAAATACCGTGATTGTGCAATTCATTTTGTATTTTCGTGTCTTGCTGAGACTATAAACATTTTTTTCCATCCATCTTCATCCTCCAATTATTGCACAATAGGAAAACTAAACTTGCTTATTTTCATGTTTGGGTTAATTTAAAACTATATAAATAAAACTAAATACTATATATATAAAGCTAAATAAGTTTTTTACATAATTAACCAAATATTGAGAATTAACTATGATGAACGAGTAAGACAATTCTTATCAATCTCATGCAGTACTTTGAATCTATCGCCTTTCTTTCTAACATTTCAGATTTTCTAATAAGTTTGTATTTATTATGTTGAAGTTTATTCAAAATAAACACAATTTTTAAACTGATAATGTATTAAACAATAAATAAAATAATAAAAAATTTATGAGCATTTATTTATTCTTGTACAGAAAATGTTAAATTATGTCTTATAACCGCAGTTAGGAAAAAAAAATCTGCAATTTTTTCTTAACTTCCCAAGTTTTTCCCCATCTTGTATTTTTTTATAATGTTATTAAAATCTGCTGGGGTTTTTTTTCTAAAATTAATAGGTATGAAGACCCAGCTTTTCCCTTATTTGGATCCAGTTTCCTGATAAATCCTAGAATCAAGAATTTTTTTATACCCAGCACATGCCCCGATATACAAATATTTCATCATACACTTATTGAAAGATTAGGATAAAGTTCATAATTTTTATATATTCACATTTGTGACCAGAGACTTTAAATGACAACAAACAAAGAAAAATTGAGAAATGTGTGAACTTTGGAAAGAAAAAGAAGCTTATAGTAATTTATCAGGCAGAAGGGCAAGAGCATTATTCAACAAACTATTTGTCTCTCAGTCTACTTTTTTTTTTTCAGGAGGAAAGGTTAAGTTAAATGATTTGTTTCTTTTTCAAAAAAATTGCGCAAGTTATCATTTTAAAAAAAATTCAAGGACTATTTTTACTTTTTAACAAACTTATTGAGAATGAACTTATTTTTAAGTACTTATCAAAGATCTTTACAAATGCACGAACCATGTAACAGTGGGTACATTTCATAAAAGATTGGCCACCACTATTCTAGAGCAATACTTTATATCCACTAAACAGGGTATCTAATAAAACCACAAATTAAAATTTTCCCAGATGTTTTTGTCATTTAAAAAAAATACTAGATCCCATATAAGTGGTAAATAGGTATAGACATGCACTTGCTTAATTCACAGTACATATGTACTTTTAAATGAGTGTTCATTATTAGATTACACAAAATCAACAGTATGAGACAGTTGAGTAAATGTATCAAATGGTTGTGAAGGTAAAAAAGAGCTTTCTTTATCAGCATAATTGGACATAATATATATCAGCATAATATATAGGACAAGAAACATCAAATAATTGTGCACCGCTGTTACTATATTTACATAATTTTTAAAAGAAGTTAACATGGAGAATTTTATAGATGAAAAGCCAACTTTCATAATATTTTAACATATTCAGTATCAGTTTTGTCATATTTCAAACCTATATTAAGGCAGTATAGGTAGTATAGTGTACCATTTAGATTTAAAGACATTTAATGAGAGATTTTGTTCGAAACTTAATTTTTTTTTTTTCCAATGGCCAGGCATTGACTCTTTCATCTTCGCCTATACATCGGTCAGAACAATGAACCTCTTAGCCATCAAAGACCCAGCGCACCAGTGGGGGTGGGAACACATTACGCCCAACAACACAAACATCCATGTCTTACATGGGACTTGAACCCACAACGTGGCGGCTGATCAATCACTGGAAACACTCACCTTGACCATTCGGCCACCACGTCGACTGAAATGAGGCAACAGTACGTGGTGTTCCCAGGTGGTCACCCACCCAAGTACTAACCACACCCGATGCTGCTTAATTTCGGTGATCTAACGGGAACCAGTGTTTTCAGCACGGTACAGCCGTTGGCTCTTCGAAACTTAAATATGACAAAAAGTAATATTTTAAAATCCAAATACCAAAATATATTTGTTATTAAAAGCATTAATAAAGATTATTATTTTATGCATAAAAAATAAGAATTCTTCAGAAAAAAAAGTCTTAATGTATCTGTTCTATGAAATCATCCAGAAAATCCATCTTCCCTATCTCAGTACAATTTTGTAAATCTCTATTTTTGAGTACATCATCTGTTCATTTCTGCAATTTAAAAGTAAAAATTAAGTTTGTTATACTTCAAGGTCTGTACATTATTATAGGCAACATTTCATTTATCTTGTTGCTGTTTTAAACAAAAATGTGCTGCTTTTAATGTTTTTCTATGGGAGTGTTGCTCGTCTACAGTGATTTTGGATCACAGATTATGAATGCATCCATTTTCTAATATAGGTCCTCTACTTTCAATATGATGTTATTGTTGAGACCCAGACCATCCGACCTACCTGAAAGGTGTAAGGTAACTGTTTGGACGGCCGGGAAGAGACACCCAATTTAGACCGGAACCCAGTGGGGGAAGCATCCACAGGGACTGTACCTTCCTTCCCCTACCACCAACCTCTCAGGACTTACGGCCCCACATATTTAACGTGATCGTACGCCATATGAACACGGTGGCAGTTTTGGTAGCGGAGGGAATCGAACCCGGGCCCACTGAGTGCAATTCCCGCGAGCTAACCACTGGGCTACCGCGCCCTCAATAGGATGATGACCTTCAATAGGATGTAGTTTAATTAGTGAGAATGATGAGAAATATTGAATCCCCCCCCCCCCCCCAATTAATGCTTTTCCCATATAGTATTAAAATATGCCTAACACAATTATTTCACAGCCATACAATGATTTGAAACAGCAAAAATCCCATTTTGTAGGAGTTCCGAGCAATAAAACTTGATTTTGAGCAGAAAAATTTAAAATTTGTAGCAAGAAAATTGGCATATTGAATGATACTTCAAAAATAAAACCTTTTTGTAGCAGTTTGAAGCAAGGAAATGAGAATTTTGAAAATTTCTGGAAATAAAGTATTAACATTTTTATGGAGTAAATATAAAATGGGAGCATTAATCATATTGTCAAAGGCACAGAAGTTGGAAGCAGCAATGATGCAATTTATTTCAATTTTATAAAGTAACACAATGCAATAACATAAAAGTTAAGGAGCAATATAATTACACACAAATTATGACCTGGCCACCCAAATTGCTGCTCTATGTCCACGGATAAGCCGGACGGTCTGGGTTTTCGTCACAAATTATGGCACAACACAAGAACAAATCCTCTTTGTCAACAAACATTAAGTCTAGAAGACTAAATGAGCTATGCACAAGGTGTCCAGTGCTATCGGTGCCCAGTGGCTATTTCCTTAACCGTTAGTCACAGAGATATACTTCCAATTGCAAAAATGTTTTAAATTTTAAAATCTATTATCTTAGAAACAGTTTAAATCAATAAATGCATTTCTGAAAGAAATACGAAATATAAATTTTTATACGGTCTTATCAGTTATATTTAGGAAAATCATCCTCACACACAAAAAAAAAAATCATCCTTTTATGACTAAAATTGACAGACTTATAGCTGCTTAAAGTTGGAGCACTTTTTGTGCTGAGAAATGGGTGTTATACATAAAATAATTGGAGAAACAAATATTTCACAACAATTTCATTATTTTTTGCAGCAATTTTTTTAGATTTAATGTAATTTTTTATTTTCATCTGCAGGTACGCTGCAACTGGTCTCATTACTGGTCTATTACCATATAAAACTTTAAATTTTGTAATTTTTACAGAAATGCATTTATTGACTTAAACAGCTTTTACAATAATGTGTTACTTAGAAAGACCCCCAAAAGATCTTAGTCCAGCCCTGACTATAATACTCTTTCTAAACAAATTACTATTCGATAAAAAGCTTTGCTTCATTTTCGACATTATGTCAGCAAATGCAATCAAAACATAATACTTTGAATACAGAATTTCAATATTTATACAGTCCCTTAAAGGGAACATTTTTGTGCGCAGGAGAGCGACTTAAGTCAAAGTTATGCTTCATAACTCTGAATTTTGGTCGTAAAATTTTTTTTTTTTATTTTGCATGAAATTGTATGAGCATGATTTTCCTAAATATAACTTGTATAAAAATTCGTTTTTCTTTCAGAAATGTATTTATTGATTTAAACTGTTTCTAAGATAATAGATTTTAAAATTTAAAACATTTTTGCAATTGGAAGTATATCTCTGTGACTAACAGTTGAGGAAATAGCCATTGGGCACTGATAGCACTGGGCACCCTGTATATACTGTGTTGTATAATAATGTGTGCATAATTATATTGCTTAATTGTTTTGTTTGTGTTTTTACTTATTGAAAATCAAAGTTACCCAACTAGTAGCAAGATTTGGTATTGTCACAATTTTTATGTAAAGTGCTAAAAATTGTAAATTTTACAAAAGAGTACTGAAATTTCCAATATTTTAGATAGTGAAAAAACTAAAATTCTTTTAAGAAGAGCAGCACTAAAAGTCGTGATTTTTGAGAAAGAACATTAAGTGCAATTTTTTTAAATTGCTGTAAAATTCATAATCTTTTAGAAAGAACGCTAAAAAGCATGACTTCTTTCTAAATAGCATTAAAATTTGCAACATTTTTGATAAAGCGCAAAAATGTTAATTAAAAGTGCTAAAATATACAAATTTATTTAAAAGTGTTAAAATGGCGATTTTATTCAAAAGCACTAATACACAATGTAATTTAAAAGCACCAAAATTCGTTATTTAAAAGTATTAAAATTTGCAGTAATTTATTTAAAAATTTTAAAACTATGATGAATTGTCTTACTGACCTCGAATTTTAGCATCCTTTCTAAAAGATAATGAAATTTTACACTCTTTCAAAGATTATAAATGCTTAAAGTGCTATAATTCATAAATGAATTATAGCACTTTTAAAAATCATGAATTTTGCTACCCTTACTTTAAAAAAAAAAACTGCAAATTTTAGCACTTTTTCATAAAAACAGACTGTCAGACCGATTATCTTCAATCTGTTTCATAGATCGTATCATTAACTCTTCGAACATTTTTACTGATACGCCCACAATTGGTCACATAAGCAAAAGAGCTTCCAAATGAGTAAAAGTAGGAAAAAGGTAATAAAAAGAAAGGAATCATTTTTAAAAAGTAGGACAAAGTGACCATGCAATCCCTACACACTTGGCATTTGCCCCCAAGAAACTGCTGCTCACATACTTTGTGAATGTGAGGTGTTCTCCGCCCACAGGTTCGAACACTTGGGTCGACATGTGATTGAACCCTAGGAGTTGTATGACATTCCTGTCAAGTGCCTGCTTATTTTTGCCTCGGCTACTGGTCTTTTTTCTTAGGGACTTTCACTTTTTGGGGTGTACAATAGACCTCCGGTCGATGTGCTGGGTTCTCCTGGAGCAACCCGTTTTCATGTCATTCATTCAAGGGGGCTAATGACATCATGAATTAAAAAAAATTGTATTGCAGCTACTTTGCACAACAACGATTGAAACTATTAAGTCTTGCGATCAATGAGCCATAACCTTTAATGTATAATTATGCCACATATTGTCCTATGTTGCCATGTTAAAAAAATATAAAATTTCGAAGCGTTCACTCACATTAAAAAAATTCTATCAAGTTCTGGATTTATTGATAACAAAACCAGATGTAAAGTTTTGAGAAAATCCATTAATATTTGTGGCCACTATCGTGTACACAAGAAATCAACCACATGCATACATAGAGATGGACATCACTCTAAAAATAGTCAAAACAAATTAAAGCGGTCTTAAAACATATATTGACATTAAAATACCAAATTCGAAAATTTCCATGAAAATAATACTTTCTCTATACTATATTGCAGTATGAGAAAGAAAATACTAAGGACCTTCGTAAAATTCTAGGACTTTAGAAACCATGTAAAATCACTTTAGTGTAGGAGCACATGTGCTCAATTGAAATGGTTTTCGCATAATCATGAAGTTTCAATATAAAATAGATTAATATAAAAATGCATTAATATGAAAATATGAATGAGAAAATTAAGAACTAGGAGTCTTAATATTTATTTCCAAGAGTAATGTGGTTACAAATGCTATCCCAATATTTCATAAGACCATTAAAGAATTACCGTCAAAAATATACAATATAACTGTGAAACATTATGAGGTCAAAAAAAAAAGACACCGAAAAAAATTAAAACACTAGATATGATAGGTCAAACAAAAATATTACACAATAACTTATTTGACAATTTTCAAAGCTAAATCACTGCATGCAAAATAAAAATATAAGAATGCCTTTAAATACTTTTGATTTTATATAAGTAAAAGTGACAGGCGGCAGGCATTTTAAATATGCAGAATATACTGAAATGCAAAATGAGAAATAGTATTCATAATAAGCAGAATTTTTTGACAAAGATATACCATGGAGAATAAAACACTAAACATACTTATATAAGAAGAAAAATTGCAAGATTAAAATATATGTTTTAAATTAAATACATACTAAGGTACAGAAAAAATTCATGACCGAAATTCCTTTATTAAACTGTGTTATGGAGCTCTATAGACATACATAATCAGGACTGTATTAGCCATTTGCCTATGCACCTAAAGTGACTGAATGGTACATTTGGTGAAAAAAAAAAAGAACAATTTTCTGAAAAACTTTTGTAGACTATCAGGCCGATAGTTGCTGATGTCCTTCTCTGAAACCCAAGTGAATAAAATGCATAAAATTTAGCATTAAAAAAGTACATAAACCATGCCAAATTGAAAGGAGGGGGGGGGGGGGGGGGAGAGAGAGGGATAGAAAAGTTGCAAAACTAAACATAAAAAAAGTGCAAAAGATTTTTTTCCAACAGAATGTGTTGTACTAAACCCTAATAAACTGTCAGAGGATAAATAGGAATTATAACAATATGGTAAAATTATCACAATATGGTTTGATAAAAGTAAAGTTAATGTGAATGGAGAAACCATCTGCAATAGACTTGATGCATTTTTGGTGGAGTGGCAATTATTTAAAATTACAATATTTAAACATAATAATTTGTCCTAACTATAAAAAATAGTGATGATATAGCAAAATATTATTAGCATAGCAAAAATTGGTCTGGCATTATGACAACAACCAATGTTGAAAGAAGAATTAGTAAACAAAACATTATAAAAACTGCTTTACAAAATATCAAAAAGAAAAACATCCCAGCAACTGGATTTTTATTCATAATGAAGGACCAGGTATAAAATATGTTAATTTTGAAGAAGATTTAGTAAACTGGTTTATTAATGAAATTTGACTAATAATCATTCTATTTAGCTAATTTACTGGCTAACATGAAATTCCTAGTGAGGGAGCATTGCATAGTTACTAATGCTCAGAGGGTTTCACATTTCCCCCTTTCTTTATATACACAGGGTTCAGCAAACCCAAAATGCTTAGAGTACAAAAACATTAATTCTCTTGGACTCTTTTGTAACATATATAAAATTACAATCTAACCACCCAGTTTTTAACTTTATCTTAACTCATTTTAATTTACTTTTAAAATATAAATTTTGTCAAGCGCAACACAATACAAATGTGCTGTTTCAGAAACACACGTTACATGATTGCAGCCAGTAAAATGCATAATCAGAAAATTAGATTCACAACTTTTTCATGTCCTGGAGACACCCTGTCACCCCACATGCATTTAAATGAAATGTGATTACTATCAACTGCAAATATACTTATCAACCAATAAGATATGAAAAATCACATAGATCAATCAAGGAGAGTAAGCATAGATAAGATATCAAGTTAAATAAGAAAATATTATAACAGTTTATTTGGTGTTACAATTTAAATGCATAGCATGCATTACAATCACTTCTCTAGAAAATATTGATACAATTATACAGATATCTTGTAAATAATAAAGATTCCACTGAACTATTTCAAAACTATTGCTACTATTGCTTATAACATTTTATAAAACAACATTTAAACAGTTTGCATTATCGGCAATGAAATAAAAGAAAACTAAACATTGCAACATCTAACAAACTCCTTATATTTACAGTTTAGAATTAACAAACTTACAATGTCAGAAGTTTTTAGCATAATGTTATTAGCAATTATCTTTTTATTTACTTATTTATTTTTTACAAAAATGTTTTCTTTAAATATGAAGGATGACTTTTGATGCAAACTATAAATGAGTTTAAAATAGAAAACACACAGAAGGGGATATATATAAAATCAACATATGGGACTAAGGTTCATCCTAGATGATTGACTAACTAGAAGATGTTTCTGGCAATTCAGGAGGCGTCGAATACTGGGCTTTATTTCTGATGAGAAAATCAGCCAAATACTGAATAGGATCTGGAGGCCTTGAAAAATAATAAAATTTGTTTATATAAATTAAATAAAACCAAGATGTCAATAATTTGAATTTGGTGATAAAATACATTATTACATACATAAAAATATATCATAACTGTAGATAAAATTAATAAAAATTCAGAAGGGTATATAAAAATCAATTTTTTTTGTATCAGTTTGTGATAAAGATTGTTTTGCACGTGTACTATTTAAAAAAATTCTATGTTTGCCCCTATGGCAGAAATATGGAGGCATGGCAATATTGTTGCAGAAGTGGAATGACTCCTTGCAAAAAGATTTTAGTGCCACAGACACGTTATAGTATGTCAAATACCCGAAAAAATGAAGAATGCATAAAATTTAAAGCATCCATCCTGTAAGATAAGCAAAATATTTTCAAAATATTTACAGATGAGATCAACAAATTTTTAATGACCATGTAAACCCTGCTAGAGATGTGGTGTTTTGTTAAAGGGCAGGGTTCGTTGAAGATTTATTATACGTCCAGGTTAGTGTTAAGATTGTGTTTGATGTCAATTTTATCTAGTCTACTTGGCATAGAGTTGGCATTGTTTTCCATTTTTAGCTCACAGATTAAAATAGAATACTTTGTTTCTTAAAAAAAGTGGAAGATATTCACTTCTTTCTTCCAGGTGTAAATTTTGCATTAATGTTAAGGAATAGGGAGTAATGGCTCTATATGATATATAGCTTGGTGAGATATTCAATATTTTCGATTATTGAAACTGGCACGTATTGATAATTATAAAAAAATAGCATTTGCTAAAATTGGCAGCTAATAAAAAATAACATTAGCATTTGGCAATGGTAATGAAACATAGCTATAATTCCCATCTCTAGTTGTAATAAGATTAGATACTTTTGAAAGTAACTGAACATACAATTCCATTTGAAATGTAATATAGAGAATAATTCAAAAAATTTCCGGAAAGTCCACATCTTCATTCCCGATTGCATTTATGTCAGTTTTAGGTTTACAAGTTTTTATCGGCAATTATGCAAAAATTAAGAGAATTAATTAATTAATTCTCAAGAAGTTGAAGCATCGCATAGATGTTCGCATATGCCTGTGACATCATCACTTTGGAATGTACAAATACTGCAAATCAGTAAAAGCTCATTAATAAGCTTGATCACTCATTTGCATCTGCAGATTTTGCTGTGCAGACTTGTTTTTACTGACATAGTATGTTGAGTTGGCATTTCTGTACGCCATTAAGTTTTGTTTTGTAACATAAGATTGTCTGGATGAAGTGTTTGTATAAAATCTTAAGTTTAAAAGTTTAAATGTTCTTGCTGATGTATGCTTTCTGCTTAATTCTCCTTAGCTGGTATCTGTTTTAAAGAAATAACAACTGTGGTCAGTGCCTTTTGTACCAAACAGAATTTTGTTTTGCAGCATCTGCTTTGTGTTGAATTTGATATGCTGATGTTTGACAAATACAAACGGAATTGCACAATCACACTACTTATATGAAAATAATTTTAAAATAACTTTAACAATGAATCAGAATATGAAAATATGTCAGTTTAGTCAATCTAATATGAAAGATGCAGAAGATGGAGATGGATGGAAAAAGATACTAGTGGACTCTTGCAACACATGAGAATACAAACTGCATTATGCAATCATATCAAATATGCAAAATTAATTTAAAAATATCTTTAATAATTTAACAAAATATAAAAACACATTAATTTTGTGAATCTATGACCCAATTAATGGATGGAGATGAATGAAAAAACAATACTAATGGATTCTCAGCAATGCACAAGAAATCAAACTGAATTTCACAATTGCACTATTTATGCAAAAATATTTAAAATTACCCATAATAATTAAACAGAATATAAAAATATGCTAGTTTAGTCAATCTAATATGCAATAATTAAGGAATTCAAATGGATGGAAAAAAATCGGCAGTGACTCCAGTCTGATGGAACCGAAAGGGTTTTGAGTAAATAATATCTTGTAAAATAAATCCACCTTTTGTAATATCAAAAATACAGAACTTTATCCAAAATCTAATTATAAACACTTATAGGGCTTTTAAAGAGCTACAAATTATTGTTTATTGTTCAAAGATAGCTCTTTTAGTTTTTCAGATATAAGCATTAGAAACTTGAAAAATGGAAAATTTTCAATCTTCAACTTGACAAGACTCGAAAACTATAAGAGTTTTATCTAATAATGAATATAGATTTTAATATCAGTGTTCTCAATAGTAGAGCCACGTATGAAACACACCTAAAAATTTCAAATCCCCCTATATAAAATAAACAGAAGGTGAAATTTGCTCCTTGAATTATACAAAAAATAAATAAATAAATAAAACCCCAAAAATTTACCGCAATTAAGTGTTTTCTACACTTCCACTGCATACTGCGTATCGTTCTTTACTTCTAATTCCAGTCATGTGTACAGTTGCAGAAAAAAAAATGCCCCACCCTCTGTTAATCGAGCATCGTTCACAGCAAAGAAAATTGAAGGATACCATTCGATTAGGAATAACACCTTCTACAAATAAATGTGCGTAAAATTTGCATAAGGGGTCGTCTTTATATCTAAATGCGCACAAACTTTGAAATTTTCAATGGCAACGCCCAAGTTTGATGCAATATTTCGAATATAACACTAAAAATTAACCTCGGATATTAAGTTTCAAGTAAAAAAGGATAAAGCGTTTCCGAATTATGAGTATGCAAAGTTTTGAGCTCCTAGTGTTAAATTAGTTTCCAAGACTTCCATTCATATCTTCTGTAATAATTATCTGCTCACGCTGATTATTTGTATGACATTACTACTAAACAACCCAAACGCATTTACGTGATTTTTATTTTTGTGGAAATAATTGTTTGTATGAAATATTAATTATGAAATCAATAATCGAAAAAATATGAATACAAACCTAGCCATGTTTTGATAAAAATCGATTCACGAAGACTTTTATATGTTTATGAAAAATTCCAGGCGTTTCCTCCCTCTAGTTCTTTCGAAATGTTTAAATATTCAAAATCACGATGATTTTAGAGGTCGTATATTAATTTAAAAAAATGACTAATTTGAAAAAGTTATATTAATTGTAAGTTAATCTTTATTTAAGAAAACAGGCATTTATTTTTACCTAATTTTAATAAAAACTTTGTATAACAGACTTCAAGCGGTGATCGATAATGACGGAGGTTGCACACCATATAGATATTTTTAATTCACCACCAAGTTCCAACAGAGTTGTTTTGCAGATATTTGTTTGTCTCATAAATTGTTTTTGAAACAGCATTATAAAATAACATTTGAAAATAAACATTTCATTCTTTATTTCTTCTTTCTTTTATTGACCCTAGCACGAATGCCCCATCAGTTTTTAGCAACATACCCAGTACGGCTTTTTACCCCTAATAATTGTGCCCTATTTGAGGGTCACATAATCCTATCCTTTACAGGCCCACTGCCTTAGTAACACACACAAAACAACACCACACCAAGCCATGAAAATGCTCACCCTCTCATGCAGGAATTGAACATGTGACCCTTTGGCTGTGAGGTAAGCCATAATGCTGAATGTCAAGAGGATAGTTCAATAATTTACAACAGAGCTGTGGTTAACTAATGAAACATTGCCCTTCAAATTGCGGTTTCCAATATGGAGCTGATCCCCGAAAATTACACATTCCAGAATATTGAATATCTTCGGATATAAAGATAGAAAAGTCGTGAAAATTTGAATTTGGACTAATTTGGGGGTTTAGAACTTGTGGGTGATGTCAAAATTGGGTGTTGCCATTGAAAATTTCAAAGTTCGTGCACGTTTAAATATGAAGACGGCCCATTATGCAAACTTTATGCACATTAATTTGTAGAGGATGTTATTCCTAATCAAAATGTATCTTTCAATTTTCTCTACGATGAACGATTAACAGAGGGTGGGGCATTTTTCCCCCCCGCAGCTGTACATATCATTTACACACTAGGGTTAATGACTAAGGTCATTCCATGTCAAATCATTCAGTTCTTTTAAAAAATGAAGCCTACAAAAGTTTGCATAGAAGTTTATCAACTAGAACTGCGAAAATCCTGAAAATTTCTTATCTACTTTAGTTTCGTGAGTACACAAGTTTGAAATTTAGTTGAGATGTCTTAATAGCAACCTCCACAACTTTGCTGATCAGAAACCTTTGGAGTAAATTGAAAGGATTAGCAGCTATGTATGTTTAATAGTTGTATTCCGTGGAACTGACAATTTCATATAAATACATAGTTTTGTATACAGTCTCAATAAAAAAAGTCATTTAGTAAAATTTGTGTCAAGCTAAATTAGGACAAAAGAACTTTACCCAGTTCCTTTGATGAAAAATTTACTGAGATATCAATATCTGAAATCCTTGACTTATTCCATTATATCTGAACGGCAAATGTGAATAGGTTACTACTTCTTATGAAGGTAAATGAGGAACATACAAAAACCTATTTAAAAGAGAAAAACCACAAATTGAAATAGTTTCATATGAATGTAAATGAGGGACATACACAAACCTATTTAAAAGAAATAAGCCATAAATTGAAATTTGCTACCATTTAATTTTGGATAGTTTATTTGTTGCTGGTTCTTTTCAATTATTACTTAATAACAATAATTGAAATATCTCAGTGAATTTTTCATCAAAATGTACAGGGTTAATTTCTTTCTCCCTAACTTAGTGCAGCGAAAATTTTACTAATTGGCTTTTTTTTTTATTGGGACAGCGGTCATTTAATAAATGTACAACTATCATAGCTAAATTTTCCTCTGTTTGCTGATTATTTTTCATATTTCACTTAGCTTCTACAACCAAATATTGATTTTATATTCCTTTCAGTCAGACTAGTATATAATTTGATACATAGGTTAACTAAAAATTAATTCAAAACTAAGAAAAGCAATTGTAGCATATTACCTTTCTCTAGCTAAAGCTGACAATGCCTGAAGTAAAATAGGGACAACAGTTGCATCAAGATATGGCCGAGTTGGCATTACATTATAATCAACACGGGGCTTCTTAGGAGCAGCTTCTGAAGAAGGTTCCTTTTCTGCAGCATTTGATTTCTGAAAAATCAAAAGTTATCAAATTAAAATCAAGTTAACAAGACACAAATATGTGTGTTAAATTTTAAAAATACAATTTTATATTAAAGGAAAATAACACTGCATATACTGTTCTTTCTGCGTGGTGTATACAATATGTTAAAAAAAAGTGGAAATGGATATTAATTTCTTTGAACATTGATTCTAGCACTTTTTTACTTTCCCTGCAATACATGGTAATGTATGGGGAAAGTATTGGAATCATGCCGAAAATCGCAACTCGAGTTTTCAACGGATCTACACGTTTCGAGACCTCTAGAATACGAAAAAACCATTTTTAACGTGACGTCTGTGTGTGTGTCTGTCTGTGCAGTATCCACTCTAACTCAAAAACTAATGGATCGAATTTCATAAAATTTGGTAGGTAAGTCACTTGGGTATGACCCTGGTGCTGATTAGTTTTTGGTACGATTCGTAAAAACAGAACCTGCCTTTTTTTGCAAAATGGCCCGTAGAAATTTCATTTATCCACTCTATCTAAAATACTAACTGACCAAATTTCACAAAATTTGCTAGATAAGTCACTTGTAGGATGATCTGGTGCTGATTAGATTTTGGTACGATTCGGAAAGGAACAACCTGCCTTTTTTAACGAAATGGCCCGCAAAAATTGCCAAAATCTAAAATAAAAAAACTACATATGCTCAAATAAATCCATTAAATACTTGTTTTACACGTAATGTTTAACGAAGAAAAGAATAAGACCAACTCCATTACACTAGGACTAGCCGTTCTCGAGACATTTTAGTTTTTTCGTATTTTCTCTACGCCACCTTTGAAAATAGGTTCAGTTACCAAATGAGAACGATATTGAATTCAAAGTGAATTAAATTGAAATAAAATAAAGAGAACGTGGATATAAGTCTGCAGGGAAAGTCATGTGTAGCCCAAATCAGATTTTTACTTTCCCTGCAATACATGGTAATGTATAGGGAAAGTATTGGAATCATGTCGAAAATCGCAACTCGAGTTTTCAACGGATCTACACGTTTCGAGACCTCTAGAATACAAAAAAACTATTTTTAGCGTGATGTCTGTGTGTGTGTCTGTCTGTCTGTGCAGATTTTGTATCCACTCTTAACTAAAAATCTAATACACAGAATTTCACAAAATTTTGTAGGTAAGTCAGTTGTGGGCGGGTCTGGTGCTGATTAGTTTTGGGTACGATTTGGGATAAAAGAACCCACCTTTTTTTGCGAAATGGCCTGCAAAAGCTTGTATCCACTCTAGCTGAAAAACTAATGGACTGAATTTCACAAAATTCGGTAGATGAGTCACGTACGTATAGGTCACCCTGGTGCTGATTAGATTTTGGTACGATTCAGAAAAAAATAACCTGCCTTTTTTTTGCAGAATGGCTCGCAAAAATTGTCAAAATATAAACTAAAAAGCTACGAATGCTCAAATATATCCATTAAATGCTTGTTTAATATGTAATTTTTAACGAAGAAAAGAATAAGGCCAACCCCATTACACTAGGACTAGCCGTTCTCAAGATATATTAGTTTTTTTCGTATTTTCTCCAAGCCACCTTTGAAAATAAGTCCAGTTATCAAATGAGAATGAAAATTGAATTAAAAGTGAATTAAATTTAATTGAAATAAAGAGAACGTGGATATAAGTCTGCATGGAAAGTCATGTGCTGCCCACATCAGATTTTTAAGAATAAAATTAGAAATTATGAAGTTCTGTACACAGGCACTCACCACAGGTCAATTAAACAATGCAGTTTGGCAACTAAATGGAACAACTAACCAGCCACTACTCTCCCTCTTCTCTATTCCATTGAAGGAAAACCTCCCTGAATTTTATTAACTAGGTCATTCTATATCAAATCCACAAATTTAACCAATTTTGACATGTGCTGTCTCAGATTTCAATGATTGAGAGTTTGAAAATATATCTGTGGCTTGCACATTGTCTTAGCTTTTGAGTTCTTCATTGGTTTTCTACAAAATTTATCATTTTTTGTATTTTTTTAAAAATATTTTAAGTTTTACATACTTTTATTTATAATTTTAATGAGTTTATTTAAATTATATTTATTAAAATGAAAAGTAAATTAATATTTAATTAAAATTATGATCTTGTACAGGTGCTCATATATCAAACTTTAATTTATGTTTCTGAAATGTCTCATTGTTTTAATTACATTATTACAAGAATAACCCTTTATTTCATTAATTATGCTTGAGAAATAACTTGTAATATCAGGGACAATTAAAAAAAATTAACAAAATATAAAACTTTTTTTCTGAAAATAATGCCAGCAAAAATTAACTGAAATATTTATATTTTTAGAGCAATATTAACAATCATTGCAACATTCTCATTTTTTGTATTTATTAAATCTTATAAACTTATTTCTGTTCTATTTTTTAAAAGTTTCCAAAATTTATAGATTCTTTTTTCTACCTTATTTTCCAACCTTGTTCAAAATTTTACTAATGTTTTTTAGTGACTTTCAGGTGTTCATAAAACATTTCATTTACCATGTAACATTTTTAAATACTTTAGGGACAATTTCAAATCCATGTTTTTACAATTTAATCATTCAAGAATTTTCAGATTTAATTTTTAGCTATATTACCCATTATTTCCATTATTCCCCCCCCCCCCCCATTTTTAAGTTTACTCATATGGATCTTTTTATTCTTTACTTTCCCAACTGAAGGACCAGTTGCAATAATTTATTGCTTTTCTTTTCATAGTTATAGGTCAAACTAATTTCTGTTTAAATTAATATTTATTACTAATAATTCTTGACAATTTTTATTAATTTATATTTCTGTTTTTATCATGTTTTCAATTGCAATATTTTGATTATTTTCCCCTCATTTTATTGGAAATTATGAATATAGTTTTGTAAGTTATTGTTTCTTAAGCAGCAGTTTTATTTATTGTAATTTTAGCCAGGACAACCCATAGAAATTAAGGGATCCATACAAACATTTATCAAGGGGGCCTTTCTCCATATTTGGCTTGCTTTTTTGTGGATTTTTTTCTAGCCTCAAACAGAAAATATTAGCGGTCCAGGCCCTCACTGGTGCCCTCCTCACTCTAAGGTGTCTGTCCCCCTTAAAGCGGCCCTGTTTTAATTATGTCATCCTATTTTCCATTTGAATTTGTATTTTTCGTATGATCATGTATAGACCATATGCAAGTCAAAATGGAACAACAATACGATATTAGCATTCATTACAGCTAGGAAAAGTTCGGTTTTCGAAACTCTTATCTCCTCTTCGTAGCAAGAATGGTGCTTCTGGAATAAGTTGTGGATTCACTTGCATCTAATCTGCAATGTATTCAAAGAAACTCTTTCTTTCATACAATTTTTTTTTTTAATTTATTACGATACAAAATCTGTTATGAATATCCAACCAATTAAAAACTAATTTAGTAAACAGAAAATGTTAATACCTAATATGAATTTAGTTTGCACAAAATGTGCATGAAATTGGAAACCCTAGTCTACAGAATACTATATATATTAGTCTGTGCCCTAGTCCAATAGAAAACAACTGTAATGAGTTTTTACTCCTCTTGCTTTGCATGTAAAGCAAGCAAAATATTTGTTTTCATCAGTATGTAGTTATGTATCTGCATGTTTATTAATCTGCAAACTTGTATGGCTCCTCGTGAAACTTTTATTGAAGATCACAAATTTTTTGATGAAAATAAAGTTTAGTTTTTCTCGTGAAGTAAAGGGAGGTCATGTTTAAACGTAAACTGTAGGATAAAGGGAATAAAAGCTTGGGGAAAGATATAAAGGAATCCATGACAAAGGATACAATAGCTTGTTTTGCAGATTATCTGGGGATGGGATAGGTGATAGGCATTTGGGTTAATCCAGAGAATAATCCCCCACACCTCTAATATCGCCACCAAGCGTTTCAATTCCTATCGCTTTTTGTTGTAATCTGCTAACCTTTCATGTGCAATACATACAATAAGCACATATTTTATGGTTGCTACTATTTTGTGAAGTAATAGTGCATTTGTTCTACGACTATCATATTCTTTGGTTTAACCTTTTGATTTTTTTCGGGTGCATTTTATAACGTGATTTTAACTTTATTACTATTTTTTTTTATTGTTGATCATAGTTTTGTCGATATTGTTCTGTGAAATGTGGTTGAATGGATGTTGATTTAAATCTGTATTTAGAAAATTGCTTTCTCATGCGTTCAATTTTTGCATAGCACCCAAAACTTTCAAAGTTTTTAATCTTTGATGTTTTTTAATCAAAGTAGCATTTTTTTCTTAAATTTTGTTAAAGTAAAATATTGTTTCTAAATATCGCTATTTTAAATTTTGTTATCAAACTGTTTTCTTTTCGTTTTTTTTTTTTTTTTAATTTCAGTGAAATATAATAATTTCTCTCTTTTTTTTTTTTTTGTAATTTTGGCAAAGCTTTACTCTTAAGATTTTTTAAGTATCGAGTTTTTTGAAAATCCCAAAAGTTTTCTAATATTATTACATAGTTTCTAAAGTTTTTGAAATTGTTTTAAATTCACAAAATGCTTTAAGCATCGTATGTTTCTAAAAATTTTAATACTTTTTATTCTGTAATTTTACAAGTTATGTAATTTCTTTAAAATTCACAAAAATCTTATTTTGTAAAGCTTTTATGAGTATTATTCACTTTTATTCAAATTGGAATTACACTATCATTCATACTCAAAATTCTAATTCAGAATACAATAGCATTTGCCACTTTATTGGGAGGAGCCTATTTCTAAACAAGGAAGAATACGTCACTTTGACTCTGTGGCACTTATTTCAAAACACTGAAGAATGTGCCAACTTGACAATTTTGCACTGGGGATTATTCTCTGGATTTATCGGCATTTGTTCTAGAGACATATTTTGACATGTTTTAATCAAAATTCTCAACTGAAAACTTGTCTGCAGAGATTAGAAATCGATCTGCGGCTTACATCACACTACTTTCTGCTATAGGGCAGAAAGGGTTTAGTAATTTTATTTTATTTTTCATTTTGTGCATTGTTTTAAATTTATGATTTAGAAAAATAATTGTTCTATTGTTATAGATAAAATAGAATTATTTTAAAATTTTTCAAAAACACGGGTACTCAATGAAAATATTAAATTGCAGTTACTGACTGCAAGATATAGGCACAAGAAATTATTGTACATAGAATATTTTTATATATTTCTAAATTGGAATCTTTTTAGCCATATTTTTTAATATATATATATATGACTGCTGCTGTGACATAAGAATAAATACTTTTAAAAGTCAGTGGACATATTATTCTAGCTTAAATGCAATACATGTACGAATAAGTTTAAAATTTTCCACTGTAGAAAAATTTCCCAGAAAACCAACATCTCTTATTAACTATGAAAAAATATTGCTGTGCAATTTTTCAAAAACTCAGCCTATTTAAGTGTTAAATTAAAGAAATGCTCCTATTTAAATCTGATTAATACTATAAACTTACTTATATATTTTAATCTTTGTTTTCTCATCCAACATCTTAATACATTCATTGTAAAATTAAATGTTTTCTGGAGTTTTTTCTTGATATAGAATGATTTAGTTACAAGCGAACAATAAAAATTAGTGAGATCTGTTTAAATTAATCAAACTGCTGCTTCGTAGACTAAATAGTCCCCTATATATAAGGTACTAAGCGCTGCATTATAATAAGAATGTCAAAATTATTACTTAAATATAATATACATTATCAAAATACAAATATATATTATTCATATTGAGTATAATAATTATAAAAATACTTGTTGCTTTTCCTCAGATGGCGTAGCTTCTTTTACAGTTGTCTCTGGTTGACCGCTGGTATTATCTTGCTCAGCTAATATAAAGAAAATGTTTTGACATTTAAATGCAATTTCTCATTTAAATTGTAAACAGACATTAAAAAAAAATAAACTTGACACATTTTATAATGAATGATACAGCACATTAGTAATAACAATCTGAAATAACAATAGAATTAACAAAGAAAATAACAAGACAGTATATAATGATCTCAAAAACAAAGATCAATAATAGAGCAAGAGTAAAATGGAGTTTAAAATACGAAAGATTTTGCAAATGCAAAAACTTACTTTCTTCCATTTTCTAAAGATATGCAACGGTAATACAAGCTACGAAAAGAAGATTCGCACAAGCGAAGCGATTCATAAAATTGTATAATTATACCGGTTACAGAAATCCGGAATGAGTCGGTCGAGTATGTTGCTAGTAACAGATTGCTCAATATGTTCTTATTGGTTTAAACAGTCATTACTGCTGTATCAGATATTTTCATTGATCATTGAATTTGGAGATTTTGACTTTCTATAAATATAAATTTTGAAAAGTTTAATTAGAGTGTAAACAAACAAATAATATTTTTAAGTAGGTCATTTTCTAAATTACTATTGTGATAATTTGTATATATTTTTTAAACACGATTTAATAAAGATTGAATTTTTTAGTGATTTAAAAAATATTATATTTTTACTTTTTAGTAACCTCTTTTTATCGTTAAAAAATCATCTGGTTATCAACGCCTTCATTTAAAATTTGCTATATTTAGTAATTCTTTGTTATAAAAGCAGCAGGCTCCATAACAAAAATGCAATAGGGAAAGAAATAGCGTATTTTTTATCCTTATAGTGTGCTATCGATGCTTTACATACTCCGGTGTTATTCAATTATTGAAATTGTTAAATAGAAATAAATGAGATACTTTATAATAATGAAATGTGCAATCACTTCGAAGGTTCAAACGCTTAAGTAAACACGAAGTGTGCATTTGTAAACAAAACATTATCAGCAGTTATTTACTTTAAGGGTATGTTATTAAAAAGTGGATATCAAATCAGTATATAAATATATATATATATATATATGTAATATATATAAAATATAAAGTTTAAAAGTTTTTGAAAATTTAAACAGGTATAAATACATAAAACACCTAATGTAAATTCAACTACTAGGCACAATGCTGAAACAATACATAATTTACCAATATAATAACAAACAAAACAAACCACTTTAAATTAAACTCACTTTCTGTTTTTATTTTATTTTACAAAAGTTTTAGTTTTAATTTTGTGTACCTAGTTATTTATAGTTATATAAAGCTTTCAGTTTTTAGAAGACATTGTTTAAGTCAGTTTAAACTATTTATAAAAACACTTTTACTTAATTCTGAAAAACATGCAGCTCTATGTAATTTCAAAAACAGGCATGAGGTTCTTTTACTTATCCGCAAATTTCCACTTTTGTGTTTGTTATTATTTTTCTGAATATTTCTGCTTTTCTTGAGAAATTTTCTTTTCTCCGTGGCCAAAAGTGTTTTCCTCATGAATTCCAAAATTTTTCTTCCTTAACACTAGAAAGACTGAAAATTGCCATATACCTAGGAAGTCGGAAGGGGCCAGTGTAGCCCTTCCTAGATTTTTTTAGTGTAGACCAATTAGATATCTAAAATCTAGAAATATGGTAAAAATTAATTTAATAAGATTATAGTAGAGACTCGATCATCAGAATTCCATGGGGTTTTAGTTTATTTGGATAATCAAAATGTCTGATTAAACGGAACATAAGGACTTTTTCAATCATATTTATATTTTAATTCAGATAATTGAGTTTCCACTCTAGATAAATAATAATTATAGATAATAATAAACTAAAATACTCTTGTTCAATTAATGAAACTGAAAATTTATATGATACTAGACTGATTTATTTTCATTTTGTACAGTTTTCATAGCAATCAATGCACCGCACTTCTCTAGAAGCCCATTTGCCGCAAACTACTTTTTTGCAATCCAGACATGTGTTCCATGTATGATTTCCTTTACAAGATATTTTTACCCTACATTTGGTTCTCTTTTTGATAGTGTTGTCTTCTCTGTTTTCACATTGCTCCTTCGGTTTCCTCCCATTAGCTGTATTTCTTGATGACACGTAGGGAGCACGGAGCTCTTCACACAACTGCAGGATAAAATTGCTGCGACTAAGTTCCTTCTTTCCAGTCATCTCTTTATATAAAATCCACGCATTTATAGCAGATATATCTAAAACATTAAAAAATATGTGCATAGGCCAACGACGAGTTCCTGATTTAGTACTATATAGGCTTATCATTTGGGCTACAATGTCCACACCGTACTTTGTTTGATTATAATATGTTATTGTGTCTGGCTTCTTCTCATTGCTGTCGATGATTACGGTGTTGTGAAGAGAACTTAGCAACTATACATTTTTATTTTTATTCCCTTGATAGACAGTTAATGTTATGTCTTTATCCTTTCTGTACAAAATAGTGGAATAAAGATTTTGCTTTCCTAGTTTCGCTGTTGGTGGCACCTCTCTACGATCTCTTCTAAGTGTTCCAACCAGACTGGGACTTCAATTTTTCACATAATTTTACAGTACTAAAATAGCTGTCGGTTGTTACATTTCTTCCTTTTCCCAAGTATGGCTAAGTCAACTTCATAACAACATGTTTATGAACAGCTTGGTCAGCTAGCCACTCGCTATCTGCACCAGTATAAGGAATACCATTCAGCACATATTTTGAATCTACGCAAACAAGCAGTCAAAATTTTATCCCAAACTTGACCAGTTTACTTGGAATATATTGGGTGAAAGGTCATCTAGGTTTAGATGGAAGAAGTTGCTCATCTACAGTGAGATTCACTCCAGGTTTATAACAAGATGCACTGTTTCAATGAAAGGGTACCATAAAGCGGAGGCCAGAGCGAATTTATCGGACTTCAGTTGCTCTGATCTTTCTGTTTTCTGATCAAAGCGAAGGAAACGTATGATTTCTTTGAAACGATCTCTAGCCATAGTCTGTGAGAATAATGGTGGATCCCAAACGGTTGACCATAAAGTATTCAAAGGAGAATTCTTTGCTCTATACAGGCCACTTGCGTACATAATTGAAAAAACAGCTTCAAGTTCATCGAAAGATACAGTCCGAGTGTTTGTTCCTAGACGACGGCAAGCTTCTTCTTCTGTGCATTCTTTTATATGCCGTATCATTTGATTGCTGAAAATCAGTCGCCAAGCACTAAGCACACTGTCTTTGGAAATGTTTCTTAGCATACGACGTTGGACATTTTGTTTCCTTCACTACGTTTTGGGTTGCACATCGGCCTACTGTCCCAGAAGGTGAAATTACTTTCCATACTGTTCCGTCTGCAGAAATTTCTTCCTTTCCAACTGAGGAGGGTAGAATATTATGAATGGAACATTTACAACGACGTTTTCGACTAATACCGCTAAACACACCCCTTGTACTCCCATGTCCATGCTTTTGTCTACTGTTTATGGTCGCTTGGGGGTTAGTTTCAGTACATTCATTGTCCGAACTATTATTTTCATGGCATTCACTGTCATGCTGAGAACTAATTTCGGATTCATCATCAGAATTGTTGATTTTTGTGGGAGCATATTCTTCGTCTCTATCAAAATCACTAATTTCACTATCACCTGAATCAATTTCATCTAATCGTTGTAAGTCTTTCAAAATTTCATCCTGAGTGAGTCCACGTGCCCGACGCATCTTCTCTAATGACTAATTAAAAACTGAGTGTATGATACTGTACCACAGCATTATCTGTACATGCCAAAATGTAAAATTTATTTCTCTTTCGAAGAGCAATCGTTATTGTTCGCCCCGCAGGCTATCGCTAATGGAGGGGGGGGGGGGGGGGTAGCATTTGGAATTCAAACCGGCTGTAAAAAGAGGAAAGTCAAGGTCAAACTAGACTGAATGGCACTTGTCATGTTGCAGCGATTATAAGAAACGAAGAATTTCTCCGTATTATTGTAAAATACCTTAGGGGCCGTTCTGGCCCCATCCCGTTGTTCTAGGTATAAGGTTCAATACTTATGCTCGTATGAGGCCAATACATAAATGATTAAATAAGCACTGAAATAGAATCATATTATGAAAAGTCGGAGAGCTACACTACGTTCAGTTAATTATTATCGGAATTACTGACCAACAAATAACGAGAGGGGCCACACAGGCCCCTCCATCTTTCTAGTGTTAAGCAGGGGATTTACAGGTCACAAAAGTTCGGAAGTTTTGAAATCGGTCATGAATTTTGAGATCAGTGTGTTTGGATCTCACATTTAAGGTTTGTAACCTGTCTAGATCTTTATATTTATGTGAAAGAATTGCTGAAGATGAGATATTTTAATTTTGTATCATAGAAAAATTAAAATTTCATAAAATGTGTATTTAAAGTTGGATGTTTCCATCTTGAAGAATTTAATTATTATATACACAATAGTAAACAGGTGTTCATTGCACACTTTTTTTTACATGAATTCAAAATTTCCCCCTTTTTTATCTTTCTGCAATCTCATGCCTGCATAAAACAATGAGGTTGAATGATAATATGCAAAAAGGTATAATACCAATAATAAATTAAATATAATATAAAGGATTTAAAAAATTAGATGTAAGAATAGAAATGAAATGACATTAGTAAAATTCCCCATATAGCCATTAGTCAATGTCCCTCAGTGAGCAACTTAGTTGGTTTAGTCAGATTGGACCTAACCCTATTTTTTTCTTTTTCTTTTCTACTCTTAAAAACACCACTATTTGCCCAATTTAAATATTTTATCAATTAAGTTAAACACCAGTAAAATAATGTTGTAAAAACTTTAGTTGCAACTAAATAAACAAATTCTCCCTTAAATTAAAAAGGGAAAAAAAATGCTTTCTGTTATAAGCATTTTTTTTATTAATTTTAAGTAAACAATATTTTTTTCCGTTTATAGCATACAATAAAAAAAAGTATCCAAATTTAAATAAGGTTGCCAATTTATCAAAAAGTTAACAAGCAACAGTAAAAAGTATCTAGTGAGAATTCTAAATTGAATAATACATGGCAAATATTCTAACCACTAAACTCAGTCTTTTCTTCATAATTTTTGCCACTAACAACTAGGCACTTTCAGGTAGAAGCTCACCTAGGCTTTTACTTTTAACTACTATACATCTGTTCATCAATAGTTCCTTTTCCCATGCTATATTTTTACCACCCCAATATTCTATTAATATTTAATATGTTTCAATTTTGATGAACAAAAAATGTGGTATTTGACTATATGGGAAAATAGAATTAAAATGTAGCATGAATTTTTAATTCGGATATTAAAGTAAGCCTCCTAAATTTTTTATTTTCCTAGAATAGAAAAAACTCAAAAATAGAGGAATTTTAATGTACAAAAGCACCATTTATATTTTTATAATTAAAACAAAAGTAAATAGGTAAAAAAAAAAAATTCCTGTTACAAGCCATGATTGCCTGGGAAAGTTTTCACTAGTTGTTAAAAAAATACATTAACACATACACACACACACACACAAAAAAAGAAAAAAACTAATGTATTGGCATTTTAAGATGTCAAATTACACTCTAAGACAAAAAAATCGATGCACCAAGAAAGAATTATCCAATTAAAACAAAATTTGGTACGTGTAATGTGGATGTACAGAAAAAGAAATGATCAGAATTTCAGAACAATTGGATGATTTATTGCACTGAAAGATCTACACAAAGTGAGAACGTCAATATGGTGTTGGTCCACCTCTGTCCTTGATACAAGCTGTTACCCAACATAGCATTGATGCATAAAGTTGCCAAATGATGTTCTGAGGGATGTCGTTCCAAATGGCCTCCAATTGACGAGCTAATTCATCTACATTCTGGGATGGTCGCAGGCGATGCCCCATAGTCCGGGGTGTCGTGAAAGGAATGGCAATACAACTGGTACAATGTTGGCAACGTACTGCTGTGCTATGATGGTGCTACAGAGAACTATCAAAGGAGTCCAGCTATTAAATGAAATGGCACCCCAGACCATAACTCCCAGTTGTCAGGCTGTGTGGCATGTGACAGTAAGAGCAGGATCCAGACAATGTCCGGCCTGTCTCCAGATACATCTGCGCTGGATGTCAGGACTCAGTTCGAAACGGGGCTCATCACTGAAGACAATTTGTTCCCAATCCGAACAATTCCACTTTGATCGGGCCTGGCACCATTGCTATACATGTGTCTAGAGACATCCCGGACATCGTCAGGATCCTACTCTTGCTGTCACATGCTACACGGCCCAACAACAGGGAGTTATGGTCTGGGGTGCCATTTCGTTTGATAGCCGGACCCCTTTGACAGTCCTCTGTGGCACCATCATAATACAGCAGTATGTTGCCGACATTGTACAACCCGTTGTATTGCCGTTCCTTTCATGACACCCCAGGCTAACTTTTCAGCAAGATAATGCCAGGCCATGCACGGCACCCCTCTCTATTGATTATCTGCATGCTTATGACACACTTCCTTGGCCAGCCAGATCCCCAGATCTCTTACCTATTGAGCACATTTGAGCTGAGATGGGGCTTCGCCTGCGACCATCCTGGAATGTAGATGAATTAACTCGTCAATTGGAAGCCATTTGGAACTACATCCTTCAGAACACCATCCAGCAACTTTATGCATCAATGTCATGTCAGGTAACAGCTTGTATCAAGGCCAGAGGTGGACCAACTCTATATTGACGTTCTCACTTTGTGTTGATCTTTCAGTGCAATAAATCATCCAATTATTCTGATATTGTAATCATTTCTTTTACTGTACATCCACATTACATGTACCAAATTTTGTCTCATTTGGATAATTCTTTCTTGGTGCGTTAATTTTTTTTAAAGTGTATTAAATATATTTGTAGAGAATACCTAGGTTAAATTTTTAAAGAAAACATGAAACAATATTATTAATATTTAAAAAACATTTTTTTTACCTAGTTAAAGATATGGTTTTTCTAATAAAACTTTCCCAGGAAGGAATTTTTTAAAAGAAAAATTCCAGATTTTGATCAACCCTAATAGGGTTGAGTCCAACCTAATTAGGTCTTGTCAGTTTTTTCCTTGGTAAAAACCCACCTTGAAAACCAACTTCTTCTTTCTGGGTGTTTTAAAAAATTTACTTTCATTTTGTTACAAGTTATTTTTAGTTAGAAACCCTATTTTTAGTTATAAGATGCTTGAAGTAATGTATTGCAAGTAAAGTATTATTAATGATTTTATTCAAAAGAAAGTATATTAGGCATACATATTGTACAAATCTGTTTAAATTTCTAATAAAAAATAGGTATTTTTGTTTAATTCTGAAAAGGTACTTTTAAAGTTCCTTGCATACATTTTTTTTTAACTTAAAATTTTCTCATAATCAGATATATTACATATTTTGTTGGCTTCTAGACAAGCTTTCTACTGTATTTTGTTCTTTAGTTAAATTGCTTTGATCTATTTGTTTTTTAACTTTGAAAATGTTATTATGCTATTTGGGTGATAACTCTGCTTTACAGAGATTCTGTACATATTTTTAGAACCATTTTATTGCCAAAAATCAAACTTATAAAAATATTCAAACTTAATTCAAAACAATTTTCTGGCAGCAGCTCTTTCTATAAAGCTAAACAATCATTTGCTGTAATTAAATTTTATCTATTTTAAAAATGACACAATGTAAACAACTTTGGATTGAAAGCTACATCTTTGCTCTTTCCAAAGAGAAATACTCTTATTCTGTAATTAAAAAATACTGTGAAAACCATAGAATTCTCCTTTCTAAATGTAAAATAAGTAATATTATTAATAATAAAGAAAAACTGCATCAAGCATTGCTTTTAACCAGAAAAAGAACAGCGAATGAATACACAAAGAAAGTATTTATGACTATTTCAAAAATATAGTCTCTTGTCTCAAAAGAAAATTCACTGACTCAAAGAACAATTGCAGTGTCTTTGAATACCTCTGTAGCAACTGTAAACAAGATAAAGCATAAAAATTTAAAACTTGTAAAAGCTAAAGAGGAATCTTTGTTATCTGTGTATACTGACATATAGTGCAGATGTCGATATGTATGGTGGAACTTCTGTTGCATAATTTCAATTCATCCTCATCATATTTCTTTCATTTATATTATGATTTACTTTGTACCCAGTGCCCTACGATGTTTCGCATAAAAAATTATTATTCAAGTAACATTTAGAAAGGTTGTCTTGTTTATAAAAAATCATTTCTTTCTCCCTTAATGTAATTAAAATAAAATTTTCCTTTTCATAAAAGGAGTAACTTATCTTATGTTTTTTTGTTTTTTTTTCCAGAAATCACTATGGCATCTTTGACTCCAGATCGATGGAAGTTAATTCAAAGGGTTAGTATAATGAAAGAGAACTTTTTATCTTCCTTATTGTAGCATAGTTAGTTGTTTGTAGGAGTTATTTTCATGATTATTTTTTTAATCGTAAGATAGTTTTTTAATTGTAAGATAGTAGCATATAATTAAAATAGGATTCTTATTAGATGCAGTGTGTTGCTAAGAGGGGAATTTGGGGAGTCATAATACACTGGGGACTCACCAGAACCCATTAAAGTTCATAGAAATATTATAAAAAAATGGGAAATTTTATATTCCCCCCCCTCTAAAAACAAAAATTCTACACTGAAAAAACACTGCTGATCAGAAGACACATAATATAACATATAAAATTATTTAGTTATTTCTGTGTAGTATGCCAGGAAAGTTTTCATTAATATCTTAATTTTTTAGTCATATTAATTACATATCGAGTAACAATTCAATGATAAATTAATTGATGCTATAATAATTGACATTATAATCGAGATGAATATATTGGCATTAATTTGAACTTATGGCATTGATGTAAATCATAATAATGAGAATAAAACATACTGTTAAAGAATCTATAATACTATAATTTCTGTTATTTAAATATGTGCATAAAGAACCATAGAGCAACTCTTATATCTCATAATTTTAGATTTTGTAAGGAACTTCATCGTATTCAGAGTACAAAAAATCAATCCATTCATTACATCATTTCATTACATTCAACATGGTGTAAGATGTATGCTTAATGTAAGAATGAATATCTTTTTTCTATTTAAAAAATAAAAGGGGAAAAAAAAAACTGGGTGCAACTTTTGACAAAATCCTTTTAAAACAGAGATTTTCTGTCGAGGCTAGTACCAAACTTATTGCATCAAATGATATTCAATTTTGTATGATGATTTAGAATACTTTTACCATGTGTGGCCTCCTATGCTGGTTACAATCTGATAAAAACTTCTGTTTTTTTTATACAATTTTGAAGTGAAATTTTTTTTACAGTTTTTTTGTATGAAAATTTTATTTTCTTTCATTATTTTCAGAATCTAATCTTTCATTGCTAAAAACACGGTTAAGTGACTTGAGTGTAACTCGAAAAGGGAATTCTAGGGGTTGGTGAGCATCAGCAAGCAGAGGGCAGAGTCCCCTAGTAGAATAAAATAATAGTTGAACTGTGATAATTTGAAAAGATATTTTGCTGAAGTTTCATAAAAAATTAATAATGAAACAAGCTAAACTAAAACAAAATTAAAATATACATTTGTTATTGGAGATAAATTGCATCTATATTTAAGTGCATATTTTTAATATATTGAAGCAGTAGTTTTATTAATTTCAAAATTTTTAACAAATTATTAAACATTTTTAGAGGTTACTCAAAGGGGAAGCATTCACAATACTAATCAATTATATTCAGCTTTAACATGACATTTCCATTCAATCAAATCAATGTTCTTCCCAGATCCTTTTTAATGGGTGCACCACCCCATTTTTACTGCTGCCCAGCCCAACTATAGTTTGTATTATAGTGACTGGAATACCTAGTGTTGCCTTCAAGAAAAAAAATTGGGAGAATTCTTCAGGAAATGCAACCGATGGCACTGCAGTTAAAACTTACCCACTCATAGCAGACAACTCTATACTTTTCTATGCAAAAAGTATGTCATTTTAAATTAAAAATTTAAATAAACTAACTATTTAAAAAATGTTTTGACTTCAAAATAGGGTTTTAGGAGAAATATTTTTCCTCAGGAACAATTCCTTTTATAGTTAATACGGAGATAGTAATGCAAATTATATATTTTTTTAATTCGTTTCTTCAATTAAACAGGCTGTTTCATCGGTCTGTGATGTGTTGAATTTTTATTTTTATTTTCAGTATTGTTTTGTAAAATGTTTCCTTATTATTTGGTAAGCAAACGTTTATTTTTGTAATTATATAGAATTGATATAAAATCATACAAATTCATCTTACAACTTGGGGAGGGTAACAAAATGAATGTAAATTTACACTAAATTTGTTTTAAATAATACATTTGTAGATAGAAATGCATATAAATTTTCTTTTATACAAAAAATTAAATAAAATAGCTCAGATAAATTTTGAATAAATTTTTTGTAAATAAATCATTTTGTGAGTTGTGTTTTGGGAAAGATATAGTCAAATTTATCTTAGTAATAAAACTTACCTGGCAGTTCATCTTTTTAGCCTATTACTGTAGATATACCTAATATCTATATATAGCACTATTAAGATAAGAATATTCTGTCTTGATTATCTTTTTATTACAATGTTTTTTATTTATTTATTTAAATGTATCTTATATGTATCAGTTCAATTGGTCAATATCAAGATTTATTTCTAGTTTTTAAATGCTAAGAAAATACATCATTTTTATAATTTACCTTATAGTAATTTACACACTGTATCAGCCATATTCAGCCTATCATAACTATATGTATTTATTAAATCAATTTTGCATCAATCAATTTGGCATCATATTAAGAACTTTTAAATAAATTTATTCTTCATGTTAGAATTCAAACTTCATTGAATTCATTTTATGATTTCAACAATAAATTTGCCCCATTTGAAAAAATATGATATGTATAAATTGAGCAAAATATTTACAGATAAGGTATTATTTCTTATTTTTTATTACATAATAAGTTTAATATAATACAGTATCTAATAAAAAAACAAAATTATAATATAGATATATGCATCCTTATAGAAAAATAAGTGTTTAAAGGCTATTATCTACTTTAGAAGAGACAAAAATTAAATTTAAAAATAGAAAATATTTTAATAATAAAAAAGTAACATTATTATGTTAATATTTTATATGCATTTCATTTATTCAAATGTATTATTTACATTTACTCATCTTTGAAACTTTTACTTTGTTTCTTTTTATACATTTGTCTCTATTGATATCTTTAATATAAAAATGAAGTTTGGTTATTAATAATAATAAGTAAATTTTTAACAATGTTTCTGTGAGTTTGACTTTGTGCACTCGGTAGGCCCGGGTTCGATTCCGGCCGCTGCCAAAACTGCCACTGTGTTCATGCGGAGTACGATCACGTTAAACATGTGGGTCCGAAAGTCCTTCCGAGAGGTTGGTGGTAGGGGAAGGAGGGTACGGTCCCTGTGGATGCCTCTGTCATGTATGCCAGGTAGACCGAGAGACGATACGATTTGTTTTACATACACACAAAAGACATTTATTAGCATTAAGATACACAGGCACGAACGAGCATAACAACAACTACACCGAACATGTACAATACGAAAACTACGGAACCCAAAAAGGTAAACAAAACACGCGCGCTTCACACAGCTTGGAAGGTTCTCTCATCTGGCTGTTGCCAGATACATAACAGTTCCTCCCCGACAAAATATAGAGTCACAGGTCGAGTCTTTTTGGAGGTCTCCTGATTCAGTTTGAGCGTCGGAGTGGCGCATCAGTTTTCGGCTTTCCGGAAGCGTCTGGTACAGGCTTAGGGGGTATATCATCACTTGGAGTGGCAGGTACAGGTACATCTTTAGGTTCAGGGATAACTTCAGGTACAGGTGCAGGCGGTTCCGATTCAGCAACATCATCGGATACTGGCTCATCTGGAAAATTCAATTCTTTATCGTAAATTGGAATTTCAGTAGCAGCTTGGGATAATTCAATCGACTTCCCACATTTCCTTATTTGATCTACGTGTCTCTTCCAAATTTCATTTCCAACTTGTATGCTATAACTCAAAGTTCCATCTCGGTTTATAATTGTTCCAATTTTCCATTTGTTAGGTCCGGAATAATTTCTTACGGCTACTTTCTCCCCTTCCCGAAACTCACGCAAGATAGATTCTGTGTCAAGTCTCGAACTCTGTTTCTGAAGAACTTTGTCTCTCAAATTTGGTTTAAAAAGATCAAGCCTAGTGCGAATACATCTCTTCAAAAACAAGGCACTCGGAGTTTCTCCCGTGAGAGAATGTGGAGTTATTCTATACTGTAATAAAAATCTTTGTAATTTCACATTTAGATCTCCAGAATCACCTCTACTCGATTTCAACGAAGCTTTGAATAACTGCACTATGCTTTCTGCCTGTCCGTTCGTAGCAGGATGGTACGGTGCTGAAGTTATATGTTTAATATTATTCAGTTTCAAAAAATGTCGAAATTCGTAACTAGTAAAACTTGCGCCGTTATCACTAACCAAAGTTAAGGGAATTCCATAATGAACAAAAAGAATACGAAGATGATGAATTGTAAAACTAGCTGTAATATTTTTCATCGGAATGACTTCTATCCACTTCGAATATGCATCAGAGACTACAAAAAACATTTTCCCCATAAAAGGACCAGCGTAGTCAACGTGTATCCTTTGCCAAGGTCCATTTGGCCATTCCCACGGATGTCGATTTATCCTTGCTGGTTCGTTCCTCGTTGCGATACAAGCTGAACAGTTCTGAACAAAATTGGCTATACTGGCATCAATACCTTGCCAATAGCAGTAGCTTCTAGCTATGGCCTTCATTTTGACAATTCCAGGATGTCCAACATGAAGTTCTTCCAAAATTTGATTCTGGTACTTTTCAGGAATGCATACTCTATGACCATACATTATGCAACCATTTTGCAATGAAAATTCAGATTCTCTACCTTTCCAAGGCACAGGTAATTCAGTTCCAGATTTTAAACTTTCATACAGTTCGAACAATTTCCTATCAGTTTTAGTAGCTATAGCTATGTCAGTTGCTGTAACAGGCATTAATTCAACTTGCGAAATATTTGTTACGTCTGCTTCAGTCAAGTACTCACAGTCCTTGTCAACTGCTAGTGGTAACCGTGAAAGTGCATCGGCATTGCCATGATTCTTAGTGTTTCGATACTTGATTGTATAACTGAATGCTTGGAGAAAAAGTGCATAATGAACCATTCGTGTTGCTGATAGACATGGTAAACTACGATTAGGTGCGAAAATTGATACTAGGGGTTTATGATCGGTTACGAGATCAAAATGTCGACCAAATAAATATTGATAAAATTTCTTTACTCCCCATACGATACTCAATGCTTCCTTGTCTATCTGCGAATAATTACGTTCCGTTTTAGTCAATGACCTTGATGCAAACATTGCTGGTTTTTCTGAACCATCTGGCATAATGTGACTTAAAACTGCTCCTATTCCAACTGGTGATGCATCAGTTTGTAATACAAGAGGTAACTTAGGATCATAATGGCATAAAATTCGGTCTGAAGCAATTTCTTGTTTCAATGCCTTGAAAGCTTTTTCACATTCTGCAGTCCACAAAAATTTAGTACCTTTCTGCAGTAATTTATTGAAAGGAGCGACCCGAGTAGATAAGTTGGGAATAAATTTTCCGTAGTAATTGACTAACCCCAAAAAACTCTTCAAATCAGATACAGTTTTTGGAACTGGTGCCTTCGTAATTGCATCGATTTTTTCTTGTGTTTTGTGGAGACCGAATTTATCAATTTTATGACCACAATAATTCACAGATTTCTTAAAAAATTCACTTTTCCGCTTATTTACTCTGAGACCATATTCTTCTAGTCTCTGTAGTACTAATTCTAACCTTTCAAAATGCTCTTGATCATTTCTCCCCGTTACGGTAATATCGTCTAAAAATACATGTACCCCCGCGATGCCTGATAAAACTTGTTCAATGGCTCTCTGCCACACTGCCGGAGCTAAGGCTATACCATAATTCATTCTCTTGTAACGGAACAACCCCTTGTGAGTATTGATCGTCAATAGATGTCGGTCCTGCTCATCAACTAACATTTGAAGGTATGCCTCAGATAAGTCGATTTTAGTAAAGAACTCCCCTCCAGACAGTTCAGCAAAAATGTCCTCGATACGGGGTAAAGGATACTGCTCAATTTTTAGTCCCGGGTTGATAGTCACCTTATAATCACCACAGATTCGTAGGTTCCCATTCTGTTTGATAACAGGAACAATTGGTGTAGCCCAATCACTATATGTCACTGGCTCAATGATGTCTTCTGCAACTAACCTATTAAGTTCAGTTTCTATTCTTTCTTTTAAAGCAAATGGTACTGGTCGAGGTTTAAAAAATACTGGTTTGTAATTAGGTTTCATTTGAAGACGGCAACAAAACTTTTCCAGTTTCCCGATACCCGGAGAAAAATTTTTCTCATACTTTTGAAGCAAGATATTTAATTTATTGGTTCGAGAATTACAATTTTCAACCCGAACTGCTTTAATTGAGCTCCAGTCTAATTGGAAATTTCTCACCCATTCACGACCAAAAACTGCGTTTACTTTTGCATGTACCAAATAAATAGTTTCTGTATTAATTTGATCTTTGTATTGAATTTGCACCACTGCTTGGCCAGCTGATGTTATCATAGAATTATCGAAATTCCTAAGCAATAATTTGGTAGGCTTAATGGCTACATCCGGACAAAGTTTCTTAAATTCATTCACATTCATACAACTAATAGCAGCTCCAGTATCTAATTCAAATAAACATTTATTCCCTTCAACAAAAATTTCTAATAAAATCTTATCCCTTGCATGTCGTGGTGATTTAACGCTATTAACTGGTACCGTTTCAGAACAAGATTCTATTTGTTTAACTGTTTCGTTACGTTTTGAGCGGCAGACTTTTGCCAAATGCCTGTTCTTTAAGCAATTCTTACACTGAGTGTTCTTGTGCTTACATTCGTGAGCTAAATGTTGAGTACTATCACATCTGTATCATTTCCGAGATTTATCAAACTTCTTTGTAGGTTCAGATTTCTTAAATTTAGAAAAATCTTTTTTGATAGTTTTATCTTGCGAACTATGTAATTTTTTTATCGATACCATTTGATTCTGAATTTCACACACATCTCTCTGAGCAGATTCCATTGCGAATGCAATGCTCTTAGCTTTTTCGTATGTTAACTTATCCTCTGCTAACAGCTTTTTCTGTATATTTCCGTTTTTGAGACCCATCACCAATTTATCACGAAGCATCGTACTTAAATTGTTCCCAAAGTTACAGTGTATCGACAGTTTTTGTAATTCGGCACAATAATTTGCAATGGACTCCTCTTCAAATTGCTTCCTCTTGTAGAAACGAAACCGTTCTGTCATCTCTAGTGGTTTAGGATTCAAATGTTCCGAAAGTAATTTTACGATATCTTGATAAGTCAATTCAGAAGGAATGTTCGGAGTGGCCAGATTCTTTAACAATTTATACGTTGTTGCTCCCATAAGGCTTAAAATAGCAGGGACTTTCATTTTATCTTCGATCCCATTAACAACGAAGTAAGATTCTAAACGTTCCACATAACTGGACCAGTCTTCCACAGACGCATCATAAGATTCAAAATTAATGTTCGAAGATCCCATCCTCGTCGCCAACTCTTTTGTCATGTATGCCAGGTAGACCGAGAGACGATACGATTCGTTTTACATACACACAAAAGACATTTATTAGCATTAAGATACACAGGCACGAACGAGCATAACAACAACTACACCGAACATGTACAATACGAAAAACTACGGAACCCAAAAAGGTAAACAAAACACGCGCGCGTCACACAGCTTGGAAGGTTCTCTCATCTGGCTGTTGCCAGATACATAACAGCCTCCCCCACTGGGTTCCGGTCTAAATTGGGTGGCACTTCCCGACCGTCCAAACAGTTACCTTACACCTTTCTGGTAGGTCGGACGGTCTGGGTTTCAACAACAACAACATCCTATAAAGCTTAATGGGGAGTTTGACAAAGTGTCAAGTAAGTCACTTATATTATCTCTGGGAAGTAAATTTATAGAGAAACATGTTGTAAATTTGTACTCTTAAGTTTTTGATGAAATTAAATAGATTTATTGATTAAATGATTAATTAAATTATGATCTAGCAAAATTTAACTAAAAGCACAGTCTAATCAATAACTTCCATTAATGACAATAGATGGCACTACACTCTTGTTCCTCATTTTTACCCGATGTGTCCTGATTTATTGGAACAGGTTTTTCAACACTTCTCTCTTACGAATGCGACACTAGGTATTTTAGGCACTAGTTTGTATCTTACTTAAAGCATTGCTGAGTGCAAAAGAGGATTATCTGCTTTAAAGCGAATTAAAACTTGCTGAGGAATCCTATGAAGCAAAACACTCTAAAACATCTAATGCTGATTTCACTAGAAGGAACAGTTCCAACAGTCTTTAACTATAAAAAAGGTGCAGACAATAGGCACCAAAGAAGAGAAGAATTAATATATAAAATTATAATTTTACTTTAACAGAATTTTAATAAATGCTTATGTTTTCCCTTCCACCTTGGTATCCTATGCATTTTTTTTTTGCCAAGTTTGCCCTACCTGGCTTAAATTTTCCTTGGGAGAACACTGAAATGCAAGATGAATTATTATGAAGTATTTTGAAATCTTGATGTACATTTTTTGTAACCTCATTATGTTACTAAAATGAATTTTTCATTTTAACTTTCATATTTTAGTTATGAACTAGTTTATCATAATTAACTACTGTACATTAGACTGCAAGTGCTGTAAATATCAGAATAGTAACATTTATATCATTATAAAAATTTTTGCTTACAAGTAATTAATTTTTAAAGTCTCTTTAAAGTTTGTTTCTTCAAATTGGCAACAGGTCAGATAGGAATGTAAATTAGATGTATTTAAACATGACTTGAATTTCAATTTTTTATCCCTCTTTTAGGTATCAATCAATCAATTGATGCAGATTGGTGTCAAAAATGTTATTTTTATGTATAATGAAACTTAAACTATCATAATTATTTATAGACTGGATTTTATAAATCTTTCAATGTTATTAAAATGTTAGTCTTTAATAACTTTTCAAGTTATCTTGTAAATTACAATAAATCCTATTTAGTTTTAGATTTTCACATTGATGATTGTAAATCCAAATATAAAATTTCATGGCAATACATATACTATTTTTTAAGTTATCTTGTCCACACCTGACAGACCATTAGGTTCTAAATATACTAAAGTGACTGATATAACTACAGGGTGATCCATAAGTATGGATTGCAACATTTGGTAATGTAAACACGTCAGCAAAACACATTGTATTAACATATAATCTTTATTTTCCAACAGAATAAATATCAGAGATGTAAGATTAGAGGAATTGTTCAAAGTTTCCTCCTTTAGCACAAATGCAGGCCTTCAGACAATGAACCACTGACTCGATGGTGGATCACAGGTATGCTCCGTTGATCTTGTCCCATGCCTTAAGAAGCAAAGTTTTCAGGGATTCAACCAATGAGTGGGAGGAAGCTCCAACTTTGGTTTCCAAGTATCTACCTACCAGAAAAGTCAGGGAGAGGGGGGAGGGGGGGGGGGGGTCAGGTTGGGTGAGGATAATGACCATATGTTTTTTCCTCAGTATACAGAAAAATCATGATCAAAGATAACTTTTGTGGATTTCAATCCATGTACTGGAGCCCAGTCTTGTTGTAGCACAAACGGTTGTTCGGTGGAGTGTTTAGTGGCCTAGGATAAAAGAGATAAATTCAGACCCAAATATTGGTACACTTTTGAGTTCATTTTGACATTTCTGTCAATATTCTGTCTGTATCCTTTGTCTTCGTATCTGGAGTTATGTCAGCCCAAACTATCACACTCTTTAGAAACAATGCGAGTTTCTAGATAACATTTTGGGGACATTCAGATGGAGAAAGCAATCAACAGTTGTTTTGATGATTTTGAATGGGTTCAATTGTGAAAAACTTCTTGTCTGACCACAGGATGATAAGGCGACCCGCCTCTGTGGCAGAAAGGAACTTCCTTGTCTTTTGCAACTGATTCTTCTTTACTGCATATGAAATTCCACAGCAGAGATGATAATTGTGGAGCCCCAAGTTCTTCTTTACGATATGCTAAATCATGGCATATCCACTGTGAAGATCCGAGGTCATCCGATTGAGATTGAATCCATCAATACAGTTGATTTGATTATCTTGATTTGTTGATTTTTTTATTATCTTGTAAATATGTTTCATGTTAACTGACTTCGGGCAGCCTGGATTTGGGAGTTCAAATGCATGACCATGAGTCTTGATTTGGTTAATGATCTTCCTAACAGTCGATTGGCTCAGCCGGAGCTGGCATGCAATCTCAGCATTGCTGACACTATTCACATACAGCTCGGCAACAATGGAATGATTTAGAGAAAGTCTCATGGTACAAAGTTGGAGAATTATAATGAGTTATTAACTTTTTTCAAGCTTTTACAGCATTTCTATTTTCAAAATGTTTAGAAGTTACTCAGAAATCTGTATTGGCTTGCTGTCAACATGCGCTCATACTTGTGATCCATACTTATCAGCCACCCTGTGTGTGTTTACAGCTATTACTCTCTCCTCCTTCCATTCCTGAATAAAAATGTGTATGATTATCTTCTGTGCATTACTAAATGTGTTTTTTTTGCTGAGAAGTTTCTGTCAATATAACAGAACTGTCAGTAGAAGCAGACATGAAAATTAGGAGACTACATTATTTCAAAGATGTTAGACACCCCTTTATCAGATTAGAAAACTGTGTGTACTAACTGAAAGCTTAAGTATAGCTTATAGCTGTACAGACAGTTGTACACTGCTTTTTTGTCCTTGAAACAATTGTAGTCACCTAATTTTCATATGTTTGCTTCTATCAAGAGAGAATACAAGAAATTTGTGATATATGCTAATGTTACATTCAGAATATAACAATATTTCTTGCGTAGTTGTTCATGCATATAGATATTTGCTCACATTATTTTTTCAAATTAGAATTTCTTTCTAATTCTTGGATTTTAAAAAATGCCAGACAAAAATGGACCTGATATTAAATATGTGCTATGTGAAATGGGGACATAATGACTCTTGAACAAATGCAGGTATTATCATGAAACTTTATATTTAGCAAGATCATGTAAAAGGCTAGAAGAAGAAGACTAGAACAATGGATTTTTCTTTTGTTTTGAATGATTAGACAGTACACACGTTATTCAAAATTAAATATCTTAAAAGTTTTATTTTATAGAGAAAGAATCATCTGCCATGCTGAGTTAAAACACAGAGGATTTTGTCCTCTGGTACCAAGCACTATGGTTGAGCTCAGTGTTACAGACATACATCCATATACAAAATTATACATTCATACATACACAGATGCAAACAATTCTTAAAATTATTGAAATGTATTTAACAAATCTCTAAATTTGCATTTCTTTCAAAATCTTGTATTGGATCATCATTGAAAAGATAATACTTTCTCATCTATAATATAAGATAGTAAAGAGTAAGTGACATTTTATATTCTGAGGGATGAAAAGTTCGCACGGTATAAATATGACATGGTATCAAACAGAAATAAAGCAGTGTTTATTTTATATGCATTTTTTTTAGTGATATGTAAATTCAATGCCATTTATGATTTCTTAATTTCAATATTTCAGAAATCTGAAGTTCAATATTTCTGAAATCTGATTCAGCAAAACTATTATGCTTTTAGAGGGCAGCCATATATGAGTATCTTGTATATTAATCATTGAATTGCTTCTGATAACCAATTCCTTTATTAACAAAACTCATTTACTCATTTATAAGTAAAAACACAGCATATAACAAATTAGTGAAGGTATCAACCAGTTTTGAAAGCTTCTGACAATAAATAGTTGTATCACATGGTCCTAGAAATAAATTATTGCCAAAACAAAAACGAAGAAGAAAAAAAAACCCTAGAAAGTAGGAAAAAAATAACAAATAAATTCAAATCACCTTGTCAGTGAATAAGACTATGAATTTAGTGATGATAAAATAAATTGGTAAATAACCAGTTTTAGAAGCTGAGCAAAATCACCAACTAACTTTAAATGCATATACAAAAATTATTGTAAAAATACTTGTGAAAATATTTTAAAATTCTGAAGTATATAATGAAAACGAGGAAAATCATTTGTTTGGGGAAACTAAATTATTCTTAAAATTAAAATTCAAAATTATATTAAGGTTCTTTTATGTTTAAATAAGAGGTTATTTTGTATTGATATTTTCTTTAACAAAATTTCAAAAGTGATTCTGGTACTTTGCTAGCCATATATCCTGCTCATTATGGCCAATGTATGCATAATAAGTGTATAAAGACAAAACTAGGTAAAAAGACCCTCATAGTTCACAATATATTCAAGATAGCCTTTTGTGAACTAGTGTCTGCAGGTGCCAAATACCTTTATAAATAGAGCATATATTTTAGTATTTAAGGGCAGAATATATTTTAATCTCCAGAAGGTGGCATGTATTTTAGTGCCCAAGAGTAGCAAAATCAGATGTCTGTCTCTGCGCTTGATGTCTCTTTTGAAAACAAATTGTCTTTGCCTTTTTACGAGTTTATTCCCATAGGATTTATACAATGGACTTTTTAGCATATTTGTTAAGTAGCATATTTTTCTGGTGTATATTAATCTATATTCAATGTTTACAATCAATATTTAATGACAATTATTTTTTCTTTGACTAGCAACATTTCAGAATTTGTTGATATTTTATCTTATTATTTATTTGTGTATCAGATGACTGCCTTTTCTAACTATAATTTAAAGAGGACATGTTCATTTATTCTCTTTTGAATCTATTTTGTTATAATTAAGCTATAAATAAACAAGATAATATAATGAAAGAATTATATAATTGATTTTAAGTATTTTCTTCTAATTTTATATCCTTTATATTTTATTCCTTTAGCTTGCTTTGCTTGCATATGTACACCGTGGAGAAGAATCTAAAGATTTGTATAAAGCCATTATTGCTGCAAAAATTTTGAAAGGCATCTATGATGATTTTTCGAATGAAGACTTTACCACCCAAGCTCGGGTAAAGAAATGCAATTTATATTACTGTATTTTTAGAAAATTATTTTTTAGTCAATTATTTCTATTTATGATGCTTCAAAATACTTTTCCTTGTAATAATTTTTTGTTTTTGACTCCTCACATTAATTGCTGAGCATGCCTTTATAGCTTGCAGGTGAAATTTGTTACTCAACTTGTGAACTCTTTATTTGCATGGCTGCTCATTCTGTACTGTACATGGACAATATATCATATCCTATCTATATATAATTTAGACCTTGCATGGTACATATATAATGTAGATATGGTTATTAATAGAAGACTAGTCATAACTAATGGTAAGCTATTGAAATTTTTATATTTGGAAGCTATGAAATCTGAATAACTGGTACACCTAAAAAAAGTAATATTAGTATTTTCCATTTCTCATGATGCTATGAGCTAATAACCGACACAGCACAGATAACCAAATCATATCCATATTACATCCCATTGATTCAAAACACATCCAGCATAAAAAAATACATCCAATAAATATTCATAACTAACATAATCTAGATCTTCCGAAGTTTGTCTATTTTATATTAAAAAAACACATGTTATGGATGATGAACACAGTATTGGTCTATTTTTTGTCCATGATGGATGTAATATGGGTGTTATGAACAATCTAGTCCATATTACATCAACCATGGATGAAAATTGGACCAATCCTGTGTTCCTCATCTAGTTTACATCCATAAATTACATGTTCTGGATGAACCAGAATTGGCTTCCCTTGCACATCTATAGACTATGTAATATGGACAAAATACACATCCATCATGGATGAAAAGTAGATTCATCCTGTGTTCAACAAAATTAAGCTGCATAATCAAGCACTTCACAACTCTTTACCTTGCTGTCATGGCAGTCGTGATTTGTGTTGTAATTTTATTTTTCAAGTTGATTCTGTTTATTCTATATTTTTATTCTAAAATTTACAAACTATTAATATCATGTTGAATCAGATACTTAATTTTTATAAGTTTAGACTTGTTAAAATATATGATAAACAAGCTAGCAATTTTACTATAGTATACCATTATGGAAATTTATTGTAACTTTCAGATATTTTATATATTTTACATTGTCTTAGTATGGGGGCTATATAAATTCATATTTTCATCATTGCATCTATGTTACAAAAGTCTGCAGTGAAAGAATGTGAATAATAACGAAGTAACTGTTATTGCAGTACCTCTAAAAATGCAACTTAGGCTATTGAGAAAAAAATCACAAAGTACACTGCTGGACTATGGACAATTCCGATTTTTTTTTTTTTAAAAAAGCTCTTAAAACCAATTGATGTTTATAGAGAAATTTTTTTTTGATTTCAAATATCCAAGCGAAAATCTCTTATAATCATTATTTATTTAAATATCAAGAAATGAAAAACCGCAAAATCTACACAAACACAAAACGGCCTGTGATTGGCTATGACGTCACATGGCCTATTCGACCTGTAATGTAACATTTTATCGTATTTTGCCTTGAGATATTTGCTGGGTAGTAGAGATGTAATTTTGTGTACAATTGAAATTTTACTTTTGTACTTAGTCTGTTTGAATATAGATCATTTGCTGATTATTTTATTTTATTGAAAACATGGATCCTGGTTTTGATCCTAGGTTTTGAAGGGGAATCAGACAATTTGCCCAAGATCAATTTTACTGTGATGGCGCTCTATTTCAGAAACAATAAATATTTGGGGTAAAAACTCAAGGTGTAAACTTGATACCCTTTTCTTGAAGGTTTATTATTATTATTATGTGAATTACATCTACGTTTAGGGTATCAGTGGTGGAAATCGGAGCATTACGAAAAATGCAAACATTTTGGATGCCAATTTCTCCTAACCTAATAGGTAAAAATATACATAATTTTTTTCTTGTTCTGTTGGTCCAGATTATGAATATATAAAATAATTTTAATACTTTGGAACTTTTTTAGAAAACACTTAAAGCATTTATCCGAGTGAGTAACTTTTTAATTTTTCTTACTTTCACTCAAACTTAAAAAGATAGATATAAATAGTAAGTGACAAAAATATGTATTAGCAAATTTAGTTTCTGAATCTAATTTTTGAAAAAAAAAGCTAATTTATTGAAGCTTAATGACTTAGTTTTCGAGTAATCATCTTGTCAAGTTGAAGAAGATTGAAAGTTTTTTGTTTTACAAGTTTGTAATGCTTATAAAAACTAAAAGTGCTAGCTATGAACAATAAGCAATAATTTGTAGCTCTTTTAAAGTCTTGCAAGTGTATATAATAGGTTTTTGGATCGAGTGGTTATAATTTCAATAGCTTAGTTTTTAACCTGGATTTTCCAATAGCTGGGAAAGCTGCAATATTTAAAATATCATGATTGTTGCAGCTCAGTGTCTTTATTTACTCCTTGATAAAATATGGGTGCATACAAACGAGATATTTAATTTGTTTAAAGAAATTAGAAGGTTAAATAAACTTGGGGATTCTAAAGATGTTTAATAATTAGTGAGGTTTGAACATAATATATGGAAATATACATAATCAAGTACGTAATTATGTGCAGCCAGGCAAGTTTATAAATTAACTTGAATGTAAAATCTCGTCAGATATATTGTTAAGTTTAATATATATACCGCAAAGCAAGTTAACAAAAAAATTTCATATTTTGAGAAAATTGCATATCTAGAGTCGGAGTATCCAGATGAAATCGGGACGAAAAGTAAAAGTGCTAGCTAGCTATAAACAGTTAGCAAGTAATTTGTAGCACTTTGAAAGCCTGTAAATTAAACAAATGAGTCTGAAAAAAAATTGTACAAATTAAATCTTACTGAAGTTTTATTTTACAAAATATTATTTACGCAAAAGCATTTGGGCTCCATCAGACTGGACGACCCACCTTTGATTTTTTTTATAACGTGCTCCGTAATTTTTTGAATGCAAATAGCCTTTTATAGTTAAGTTTGTTATACAGTAAATTTAAACTGAAAGTTTAGATTGAGCGGTGTATTTTTTCCAGGAATTAAAAATAATATTTATGTTTTTATGGATATATATTTTTATGCATATATTTTTTATTATATTTATATGATTTGTGAGGATTCTAAATATAATATCTAATAATTTATTTTTAATTTAAAAACAGTTTTAAATTGTTTCTTATAATATTATATTTTAAAACCTGTAATAAACAGTAAATCATTTATGATTCTGAATAGGTGAAACAATTTTAAATTATTTTCCATTTAATTTCTATTCCTTTTGTGCAATGTTTCAAATTTGTGATTTATATATTTAGATAAAATGTATTTTATAACTTTTCAAAAGCACATGTACTTAATGAAAATACTAAATTACAACAGCTCACTACAGTATACTGGTATAAAAAGTTTTTATGCACAGAATTTTTTATATTCTCTAAATTAACTGCGAACACAACACACTAAACCGGGTACAAAAGTCAATAATCCACTTTGAATTTGGCTTTAAATTCATCCATAATAGCAAGACTGAAAATAGAGTGCCGAACCAATAGTGGATACCCATAAGGATTTTCAAAGTGTATTAAATCAGAAAGAAATAACTTCTCATAAAAAGGCTTTGAAAATTGGATTATACAGTCACTGATTTATTATCATAACATACGTAATGAACACTCTTTAATGACAGTGGTGAATTTTGTTTACAATCTGGCTTCCTGCTTTTCACACTATTTTTTATGAAAAACATCATTTTTTGGCACAGACATAAATATTTTATCTGATGATGTAAAACTAGTAGTCGGGCGCATTGGAGCGATACAATACTTATAACTATTCAGCAGTTTGGTACGGAAGAAACAATTGTAATTATCGGAACTTCCCGAATGTAACTAAACTTATGTATCAATTCTTGAAGATGTGAGCTGCGGATGAACCTTGTGACGCCACATTCCGGACATGCCAAAATGGGTCGTTTTCCTGCCACAGTCAGAAAGGCGAACTTTGGCTGCTTAATAAAACATAAAATACAGTTCGGAGAATAAAAATTTTTATACTTTTGTCCGTTTTTCAACATTTTGAATCGAATAAAGAAATAAAAAAAAGGCCAGAATTGTCCATTACTAAGGATGGATGACACTATCACCCATAGCAGCCACAAGATGAAAGGAAGCAAAATATGGGAAATTAGAATGAGTGCGGGATACAGTAAGAAGAGGTGTGCGTATGCAAATTTTTCATTTCCACACCTGTTCGTCACGTGATAGCGCTGATAAGAGATTTAAAGGATTTGATGCGTGTGGACAGTTGTTCCAAGTAAAAGTTTTATGGGAAAGATTTAATTGACGAACTTGAAATTTTCAGTATGTCTTCCCGATATCACTTAGATGATTTTACATGTGACCGTATTATTGAAAAGATCGAAGAAGGGCGAAACATAACAGATGTTGCCAGTGAGTTCGACATCTCCCACAGTGTTGTTTCACGGCTGTGACAAGTATTTAAAACCACTGGAATGTGTAGCAAGCATCACGGGGGAGGTCGTGTTAGAAGTACGATGCCTGCAGGAGAGAGGTACATTGTCCTGTCGGCAAAAAGGGACCTGCGCACCACAGCTCAGCAGATGGCAAATCAGTTTCTTGTTACCACAGGGCAGCGGATCTCCCGAAACACTGTAGCTAGATGTTTGGGAGAAGGAGAACTATATGCCCGCACAGACCTGTTGTGTGTGTCCCATTGTCCAAACTGCACCGTACGGCCCGTTTGCAATGGAGTCATGAGCATCGCAATTGAACCGAACAAGACTGGGCTTGCGTACTATTCTTAGATGAGAGCAGGTTCAGTATGCCATCGGATTGTAGATGCCAACTGATCTGGCATGAGAGTAGTACTGCTTATCGTCCAGAAAATATCCAGGAAAGGGACCGATATACGACATGCAGTATCATGATATGGGCCAACATCATGATCAATGGCTGCACACCTCTACACGTGGTTGCAACTGGGACTATGACCAGTCAACGATACATTGATGAAGTTCTACTGCCTCATATTCACCTTTTCCATGGTGCTGTCAGTCATACATTTGTTTTCATGGATGACAACGCACCATGTCATCGAACACTCGCTATTCGGGATTGTCTTGTCAGCAAGGGTATTCAATGCCTCGTATGGCCAGCATGTTCTCCAGATCTAAACCCCATTAAAAATGTCTGGGATGCTTTAGGGAGGCAACTTGCTGGTTGAAAATATCCTCCAACAAACAAGAACACCCTCATTCGTGCCGGCCACACATCTTGCTACCGTAAACCCTTGGGTTGGTCGTGTGGTCTGGGTCTTCAACCCTCATTTGTGCACTGACAGAGGAGTGAGATAACTTGCCTCAACAGCTGTTGGATAATGTTGTGCAAAGCATGATACGATGTGTGGAATTTTGCATTGCACTCCACAGCAGACATATCCCATACTGACACCTTTCTCAAAGGTCCCTGCTGTCATTCATATGCATTTTTCCATTTCTCCGTACACAGCATTAAATGAACACTTTTTTCCTTTCAGATGTTGCAAAACCTTCTGTATTTTCCAGAACAATAAATGATCTTTATTCTAATGCTCAAACAGTGTGGCAACAATATTTTATCATGCTGGGCCACCACCCCACCCCCACTTAATGTTGTGCTACATTGCAATTTGTGATCCGTCCTTAGCAATTGTCCAGCAGTGTATATAGTATTAAAATTTTATATAAAGTATGTAAGAAGTAGTTATCTAAGCATTAATTTCTCCTAACTAGCCCTAATTCTTTCACTGAAATCCTGGAAAATAAAAATAACTTCAATTTATTTGATCTAGGAATACAGAAAAATATCCATAAACGAATAAGTTATATTATTATTTTGACTTACAAAAGATAAGACAAATGTCATATAGTGAATAAAGAAGTGGGTTCACTTCAACACACACACACAGAACATTGTGGGTTTGAATCCAGGAGGATATCAAAAGAAATTAGTAGTAACGAAATAAAGTCATCTTTTTGCAAAAGATATCTGCTATATTAAAAAAAAAATTAACATATTTTTATCATATTTTAAGATCGGTATTTTTTAAGAACATACTAGAATGATTATAAAATAAATAATCCAATAATATGGATGCATGAATCTAAATGATCTAGTTCACGACCATTGCACATCCATTATGTATCCATATAGATATCATTAGACATCAATCTGAACGTAATTTAAATAAAGTAGTACGTAAGTAGATGTAATATGGATGATTCAGTATATGTCTATTATACATCCATTTTATGTCCAAAATGGCTATTCATTAGGTATCCATAGATGGTATCTAGAGTAATATCTGGATATCCATTAAACGTCCATCACTGGATTTTGAATCTGTTTTGGATTATCCAGATTACATCTATTGGATGTAATCTAGATGGAATCTGGATGTAATATGCTGTGTGGGAAGTAACTAATTATGCATTTATAAGTTTCTTTAATGTTTGAGCTAAATTTTTGACATTCCATTTTTTAACATTTTTAACAGTAGGTTACAAACATTTTTAACAATTGATTGCAAAGTTTTCTTACAATTCATCAGCTAATACTCACACCTTGAAAATTTTTAACAACCAGTATATACATCCTCCAACTCACTTTTTATCATAACCCCAGTACTGGGGGGGGGGGGGAATCAAAGAGAGTCTGAGGTTTTCAGCCATGGAGCAATTTTGAGAGAGCCTGAGGTTTTCAGCCATGGAGCAATTTTGAGAGAGCCTGAGGTTTTCAAACATGGAGCAATTTTGGAAAATTCCAGTATGGAAATATATAGAGTTTGTAAAACACTGATACTCCCAGCCTGCAGTGCTCTTTGACAAATCTAGGTGTAGGTGAAACAGTACTGCTGTGCCTTTTTTGACATCAGGATATAAAAAAAGATGCAAAATAAGCCTTATTTTAGCACAATCGGTAGATTGGATCAACATATGTAAATGTTTGAATATGTTAAAAATCATAACAAATTTGCAGATTTTTAAAATTTTTTAATTTTATAAATAAATAACTAATGAAAATTGGGGGCTAAAATTTTGCATTTGTGGTTGGAGTTTAAACAATCGAGTCAGATTATTATGACCACCTGCTAATATCCAAAATAACTGTCTCTGGCAGTACGGATGGCAGCCAAACGCCATGGGAGTGATTCAGTAAGGTGTTGAGTGGTTGGTAGAGGTATTTGGGGCTATGTAGACTACAGCGCATCTAACATTTGCTGACAGGTGCATGGTGGTGGATCCAGTTGTCGATTGAGGCGGTCCCAAATGTGCTCGATCAGGTTAAGATCTGGTGAATTCAGAGGCCAGGGAAGTAACAGGAAATCTTGGTTGTGCTCTTTGAACCACTAGTGAACAATTTTGGTGATATGGCAGATCGCATTGTCTTGTTGAAAGATCCCATTGGCCATTAGGAAGACCATCATAATAGAATGTACTTGGTCGACAATGATAAATACCCAAATCTGCCCAAAGTGCCTTCTACAGGAATCAAGAGACCCAGGGCAGACCAAGAAATCATTCCCCAGACCATAACGCTGCCAACACCAGCTTGTTTACATCCAATAATGGTTGCTGGGTGCTTCTTCTCGCTGGTTTCATGCCTCACACGCCAACGTCCATCCATTTATTGGAGCTGAAACTATGTCTCGCCAGAGAAGGTAACAATTTGCCAGTCAGTGCAAGTCTAATTTCAGTACTCCTGTGCAAATTTCAGCCATTGTTAGCGATGAACCTATGTGAGCATGGGTACAGTCACCAGCCATCTGCTTTGGAGCCCTATTCACAACAGGGTTCACTGCACAGTTGTTTTGGACACACATCTGGAAGTCCCCTGGTTCATTTCTATGGTAAGTTGCTCAGCATGCCAATTGGCCTGCACCAACCTACATAGGCAATGTTCACCTCTCACATCGATGGCTTGCGATGCTCCACAGTTACCACATCAAGTCTTTAAAATTGTTCCATTCTTCCACTTATGGTACGTTAACCACACTAGCCAATGAACAGTTCACAAACTTGGCCATTTCCAAAGTGCTACCACCCTTGGCCTAATAGCCAATGATCATGCCTTTTTCTACGTCTGCGTTGTTTACCCATTACAGCCACGGTTGTTATCTGGGCAAGTTACCAACATCCAACCTTATAATATACCCACAAAGTTTGACCTTGACACATGCATTCGTTCATTGGTTATGCGTCCTTGATGTCAGAGGTAGAAGATGGTCGTACTCGTAATAATGGGACTTGACTCTTTATATGAGTGGACAACAAAATAACCAAGTTTAAAAAGAACTGTATTGGTCGGGCTGGGCACTGTGCTGATTTGACATGGAATGACCTGTTAGTTACTATGAATAATTGAACCTGATTAGTTAGTGTCCAAGATTTGAATTACACTGACAAACAAACACCAGATCAAGTTAAATAAAAAGTTGTAAAAAAGAAATATCCATTCCTTAATAGTGAGTCGTACAATAGCTTGTTAATACAGGATCATAATTTATGCTCTTAGTTTTCTGTCTATAACACAATATTTTACTTTATATTAAAGGTAACTGCTGTTTGTGAGAATAAAATCCTTAATGCTGTAATTTAAAGTTATCTATTTAGTTTAATTAAATATGTCCATTTTGTTACTTATGTGCTTTTAATTAGAAGGTACATTAAACATTTTAATATTCTATTATTTGTCAACATGGTGGTCAAGCGGTCAAGGGCAGGAGTTTCCTTGTGATCGCTCGGTTGCTGGGTTCGAATCCCACCTGCGGACATGGATGTTGTGATGTTGGGCGCAATATGTTCTGACCCCCACTGGTGTTCTGGGGCAACGTCATGTGACGGCTAACAGGTTCACGGCTCTGGTCTTTGCTTAGAAGACATTGACTGTTCATGTTAGTGTTCGGGATATTTATTCTGTTTGTGTATAATGTATGTCTTATTCTCTGCCATTTGAAAAAAAAAATATATTCTATTATTTTATTTATGTAATTTGTACATTTCAGGAAGAAGCTATACTTGCAATAGTACAGTATGTGAAAAGTCATCCTAAAGCTTCTGAAAGAGAATTGCAGAGAGAAGTTGAAAAACAAATAGCATTATTTGTTGAAAAAATTCAATGAACATTCAAAGAGTGTAATCGTGTATAATGCTTTATTGTATTATGAATTTTAACTTCAGTATTATTTAAAGTAATAATCAGTGCACAAATTTCATCCATAGCAAATATTTACTAGTTCAAAACTACCAAATTCAACTGCTGTGTGTAACAGTTGATGGAAAATTAGTTGAGATCTTAGTTGCACAGTATTATATTAGCAAGTAATATGCTAGCAAATACAAAATAACAACAGGATCAAAAGTTGATGCTTTTGTTGAATTTCAAATGTTGTATGTCCACATGATGTATTTAAAAAATTGATGCTATATTTGTTATTTTGATGCCCAACAATGCTCATTTGCTGTTATTAAATTTTTCAATATGGCTAAACATGCAGAAATGATTACTAGTTGAAATCCCGACAAATATTGCCATTCAGAACCGTTATACAGGAATATTAGAAGCGATAAGTCATAAACATTTTTATAGAAAGCAACCCATAGTTTGATTTAAAATATAAATGTGCAACACACATATACAGGCTGTGTACTTTGATTTGATGTGAAGATTGTATTTTTGTATTGGGGATCTATTATTTACTATGAATTTGCGAGATTTCGAATACATAATAAAAAAGCAATAATAAATAACATCAATTCCATTGAGGCATCCATGTAAAGATAAAAATATTTAAATTCAAGTAGAACTCTCTATTGATGTCTAAAGGGAAGGAAAATTCATTTATTAACACCAGTGCCACTGACAAAAAATATGCAACAAATGCGAGCATATTTTTTGCATATTTTTTACTACCCCCTAATTTACAAGTAATTGACTTTTTTTTTATAAACTGTTTATACAGCCCAGGCCCCTACCTATGCAATGCATCCTTTTGCTCCTCCCTGTTGGCAGCGCTGATCAACACAGTGATTATATAATCACATTTGAATGTCACAAATGCACCCATTATTATTGTGTGTTAACAATTATGCTATATGTCGAATTTAACATTATTTTACTAGTTGGATATTGCAATTTAAGTAATTGTTGTGAAAAATAAAAATTTTAAGACAATTTTATTTATTATTAATTTTCACCTTTTAATAAAGTTGAATCTGTGACCACATAGAATGACTATCTGTAATTTCTTGAAAAAATTGTCACTAAGATAGGTGACCGGCCACTCAAACGGCTGCTGTAAACCCTTGGGTCAGTAAAGTGGTCTGGGTTTTCAACTAAGGTGGTATTTAATAAAATAAATTATATCTGTGAAATGAAAATTACGTACAAGATTGATTGGTCATTCAATACAGATTTTAATGCTCAAGTAAATTGCTTTTATAGAACTATTCTGTTTTTAAAGCATTAAATCTTGATTAATTTTTAAAAAGGACAAGCCATGTACAGCTAATTTCAGAGCATACTTTATAGAACAAAAATTAAATAAAATTGCATGTATAACAATAATAGATTTCTAAAAATCAGAATGTGTTTTTATACTTTTTATGAATAACAAAATGTCAATTCCATTGTTTGATAGAATGCACAAAATTGTGATCACACAGTAAGTTTGATCTCCTAACTAAATGTACCTGTTTCATAAGCAGTGTAACACCCTATATTTAGAATTAAGAATATTAAATAATTTATTACCATAATGCAACATGAATTATAAGAACTTGAATTAAATTTTCAGAAATTGAATAATCACAAACTTGGTGGAATTGCCAAAACCTTACAAAGTTGGTCAAATTTGTTGAGAAATATTGTCTTTTCTTATAAACATAAGCACTGTGTCTTTATGCTCTTTTATAAAGATAATTGTTAATAAATTTTACTTAATATACACATAAATATTTTGTTACAAATGTATACGTATCTATTTTTTTTTTTATTATTTATTTATTTATGCATTAAGATATTTTTTTTTACTTATGTTTTTAAATTAATCTGTTTTATGCTGTAGAGATTTATTCTATTTATTTTGTTAATAAATATTCTATAAATCAAATTGGGATTTTTCTTTTTAGATACTCTACCAAAGGATAGAATACTTTACATTTTATTTCAAAGGTGCCAATTGCTAATAAAAAATTAAAATCTAAAACTGGAACAAAAATTTTTTGTGTTATTCTTCAACAGTTTTGTATCAGTGTGTTTAATTCTGTTTCTTAGAACACTTATTTTTTAGATCACTATTTCTGATCAAACAAGCATTAAGTGAGGTTGGTATCTAAAGCTGAAAATAATTATTTTATTTAAATTATCAATGCTTACATGCATTAAATTACAATAGCACAGATTTATAAGTTAAATAGTTTTCAAAATAAGTCTCTAAGAATCATAAGAATGGCCAAATACCATCACAAATGAAGAACTTTTAAATAAAACAAAAATCATAGCAATACATGAAGAAATGAAGATGGAAGTGCACAGGCCACATATCCTGCAAGAAAAATATGTGTACGGTCTGTAGCAGGAAATCTAAGTGTCATTCGGCCTTGAAATTTGGTACATAGGTACTTCAGAATCGAGAAATGTGCACCTCTGCATTATTGTTTTAAATTTAAAATTAGTTTTTTAGTTATTTTATGTTTTAGCCTGATTTACAATGATTTTGGATGATATTCACACATCAATTCCTTAGCAACCAAAAATATTATCACAGAGTTTCCATCTTGACACCAATAGAAAGATCAAAAAATTCTCTTTAAAAAAACCTTGAATGGAATCCATACGATTCAAGATGAATTTTTATACACTTTTAACCCCTTCCTTCTCGCTCCCGTCAAAATGACGGGGTGAGTTTTCGCCCTCTATTTCTCGTGCCCGTGATATTTCCGGGCTGGAGTGTGCAAAAGTTATGCGCCAAAAACATTAAAACCAATTCATTTCTTTCGCCCGGAAAATTTTTTATTTCTCATATTACACAGCAGATGGCAGTACCAGTATATTTTTAATGTATTTGTAGATATTTAGTTTATTTTAAACTAGATGGCAGCACTAATCAAACATTAGTATTTCTGATATGTATTTTGTAATCTGAGAATAGTTACTTAGTCTCGTTGTGAATACACGTGGTTTGTGTTCTGTGATAAAATATATTTTTTAATATTCTGTACATTATGGAGTCAGAGTCAGGAAGTGAATTGGATTCTAATTTTAGTATAAATGGATCCGAGAGTGATTCTGAAATAACTGATTTTTATGAAAGTTCGGTTAGACACAAGGTATCGCACATTTCGGTATCACACAAGAAAAAATTACTAATCTTTATTTATATCAAATGTAAGTTTAATAAAGTTCTCTTTTAATGGCAAAATGCTTTTCTTAAAACAAAATTTCTTAAATTCTTCTGGCGGCCTGGAAAATCAACATTGTCACAATAACCCTGAATGTTGGCTTTTCATTAATTTTTTTTTTTTTATTTCAAGCCAAAAAAAAATCCAAAAATTAAAAATGAATGCATATATTGTTCACACACTTATTTTTATATAATTTTCTTGAATAAAAAAAATAGGCACTTTTATAACCGTTTTCTTGAAAATTATCCGATCGTTAAGGGGTTAAAAAGTATATATTTTTTGTGCATTTCAAATGTCCCAATTTTGTTGATTTTATATTACAAAATTTAAAAAAATGATTACCATAACACCTGCTATACTTTAAATGTTACAGATTACTCCTAACAAAAATATATTTCTTGGAGTCATCCATTCATTAATTATAAATTTTTGGAGTGAATCAGCAGATCATTTCCTCATTGAAGTCTAGGCCATGCTATTAAAGTTTTCATCGACCTACTGAAGCCACGTCTACATTCATGCATGCACATAAACAGGAGGGTGGTAGCCATTCCTTTCATGTTTTCATGAGCAGTATGATGAATAAATATATGGTTAATTGTGATTCTCATATTGTAATTTTATTTTTATTGTGAGAATGATTGTAGTTCAAAACAGGTGATTTGGAAATTGAGTATGGTGTTATATGTTTATGTATTATTTAAGTAGTGGTCACTTATTTTATTTATAAGTAGTGGATGCTTATTTAGGATCCAGGTAATTTGTACCAGTTAAGAATGAACAAAGATGAAATCCCAAGTCTTGCTTTAACACAGCCACGAGAGGGAAAGTACAGTTGGGGTCGTCTCTGGATGAGAGAATGATTGAGGTTGAGAAAGGAGAGGTTGGATTGGCAAGCTGACACAAAACAAGGAATTCTGCATGCAGAGCATCTTGGAAATCTAGACTGAAGGCCTTTCGTGCCTCAGGACACAAAAAGAATTGATAATTGATGACATGCATTAATACTAACCTTGCCTATTTAAGGCCACCGACAAAGCACAAAAGCATACATGCATATGGCCCAGATTGCATAAATAGTTTACAAAAAAATTAATAACTTGTAAAATAGAGGATAGTAAGGAGGTCTGCGCATTTGTTGCATTGGGACCTTGAAAAATTTTATCATCGGCTGGTAAGACCTATGTTAAAGTGATCACCAAGAATATTATTCTCATATCTATTTTTTACATGGCACTTGACTGTTATAACCTAAAACCTTCAACTAAATATCAAAAATATAAATTTTTGTGATGGCAATTATTTGAGGAAATTGAAGACAAACCTATGGATTGCTAGAATTGAGTAAAAATTTAACAGAATAGGGTCTATAGGTTGCAGTTATGCTACAGTTATCAATTAACCCTTTGAATACTAAACCGGTTTTTCATTCAAAATACCAACCAGTAGGCCATGATTGCAGCAGATGGTTCCCCCTTAAGAGAGGGGATTAGTATGGAGATCAGTGATCCACAAAAGGCCGGAGTATCAGAGGAAGAAATTCTGGGGGCAAATACTGTCTGGAAGATACTACTTTAAGAACAAAAGAAATTGATAAAAGGATTATCTTCCATAGTTCTATGCAGAGGAATGAAATACATCTCAAGTTGGGCAGGCTATAGTATTCTCAAGTAGCTAACTGAAGGCATTGATGGTAGTCAAAGGTTTAAGGGGATATCAGTCAAGAGCAGAGTACTGATCTTTCGAAAAGAGTCTACAGCTGGTCAAAACTTTTGGAGAAATTTCTGGAGATTTTTTTCAGACATTGTTTCATTGGAAAGTAAACACTTTTTAATGATGACCTTTTAGAAAATTTATTTCTAACAACTAATTTCGAAAAAGTCAAGAAATTTAATTCTAAAGAACATACATGTTCAATAATTAACAAAAGTCATTTATTTATCAGATGTACAAAATAATCAATCGTCTTGGTAAAGCAGAGAGACACTGTGTATATAAATATAAAAAAGTCATTTGTATGAAAATGCATGAAAGTTTTTATGCACATGAATTGTCTTCAATTTAAAATGCTCTTATATATCACCAAACTCCAAGCTAGAATGAGATGTACTATCTACAGATGACAGCTTTCTTGGCAAATTAGTATCTTGAACATTTTCTTGAGGGTGAGAGTTTTGATTTTCAATTTCAAATGATTTACCATTAACCTCGCCATGCTCCTCACTACTGGGAGAGTCCATTCCATTGTCCCATCCAGGAGAAGATGCATGAGACGGGGAAAGGCTGAGAGACATACGATCTTGTAGTAGCTGCTTATACTCATGTATAGATTCATTCAATGACCATAGCTGACAGAGTAAAGACATATCCAATTGTCTTAAACCAACCTAAAACATTAAATTTTATTACTTTTTGTAAAACAATTTCAAATAGAGTTATACTAGTTTATAAGGTATACCATCCCATCCACACAAGAGATGTGTACAGGTCCAAATTTGGACACAGGTCAAAGGAATGAGGATTTCTTTAAAATTGTTTCAAGCTGGACCCAGGTATATTTTTTAAATATTTGGGACAGACTGAACATATTAAATGTTTGAAAAATTTGGAAATCAAATTTAATAGAATAAAAATTATTTTGTTAAATCAAATTTTACCTTAATTTTTTGTATAAAAATTAAACAAAATCATGTTTTCGACACATTTTGTAAACCATTTTGAGCCAGACTGGGCTGTGACTTAGTGTCTTTGGGTTGGGTTCCTTTGCAAATTTCTAATCCACATACTGACGACAGTGCTGCAGACAAAATACAAGTTTGTTTCTCACATGCTCTATCTTTACTGCATTACGTGTATTTCTGCAAATTTTTTTTTTAAGGAAATGTTTACTGAGTTTATGTTCTGACTTTGTTGTAATTGTAGTTCTGAGCCAACAGTGCTTTTCTCAATGTGTGGCAGCATGACATGGCACATATCCCATAAGTTTGAGAGCACAATGCATTACAGTATTTAAAAATATATATAATATTTGATGTTTCTAGGGAAATTTTATTAATATGGTGTTAAATTTGCAGACAGTATTTTTATTCATCTTTTTCACTGAATGTGATATAAGGAAAACTATGTTGACCAATCATAGAACTAGAATTTGATGGATCTAGTTAAGTGATTTGAATATTTATATATAAGAAATTAGCGCTTATATTTATATATAAGGGTTACATTGAAAATAATGCTTTGATGCACTATATGATAAATAAAATTCAACAGTCCTTAAAGTCAATACTAAATTGTATAGTAAGGCAAGATACATAATGAAATTCGAAAGAAATTATAAAAATATTGATTGTTTTAATTGTAGAGCAAATAAGGTCATAAATCTAATTTTTGCTTCGATAAAAATAAAAGTTTTAAATGCAAAATGTATGGTCATAAAGCAAACAAGTGTGGAAATTATATTATACGGTGTAAGCAAGAGCAGTTCAATGTTTTAACAATAAAATCAGAAATTTTTAATTTAATAATTGGTTAGATGTGAAAATTATGTTAATTTTGATATTTCAAATGTATTTATGCAACTTTTTGAAAAACTTGTTTTAATTTGTATCTTTCAAAAATGTCAACAATGAAGATGGTGTAAATAAAAATGAAAATTTTGAAGATACAAAGTCTGCCGAATTAGAAATTACAATTAAAGAAATTGAACATGCTGCAAAAGAAGATATGATGAAAAAGTTTGTGAATCAAAAGATAAAGATTTATGAAAGTTAATTGTGTATCAAAAGATAAAAATATTATAAAAGTTAATTCTGTAGCAAATTGCAATATTCCACACAGCACATTACATCCAGATTACATTTAATAGATTTGATTTTGATCAGCCCTTCCAAAAAAATTTAAAGTCCAGAAATGGATGTCTATTAGACATTACTAGATATCCAGATATTACTCCATATACCAACTATCTATTGATCTCAGGAGAGTTGAGACATGGTGCAAAAATGCAGGCCTTACGGTTAACCTGCAGAAGACTGCTTTAGTTGTGTTTACAAGGAAACGCATTCTTAATCTTGGGAATATTTGCTTCTTTAGGCAGAAGCTTATTTGCTCCAAGGAGGTTAAATTCTTGGGAATTTACTTTGACAACGAACTCAATTGGAAGAGACACTTGGACTACTGCATGACTAAAGCCAGAAGAATCTTCTGGTCTTCTAGGAATGCTATTGGGAAAACCTGGGACTTAAATCCCAGGGCTATTCATTGGATTTACTCAATGATAGTCTGTCCTATCATTTTCTATGGATCCATCGTTTGGTGGTCCAGAATTAGAAGTGAAACTGCTAAACTTGATTTAGTTAAGCTTCAAAGGATGGTGTGCATTGCAATCTCCGGATGCATGAAAACCACTCCTACTGCAACTCTTGAACTTTTACTTGGTCTGCATCCGCTCTATATGCGTATTGAAGCAGAGGCACTTATCTGCATGAACAGACTCAAATATCTGAAATACTGGAAAGATTACTCAAGGTATTTATCTTGGGGTGAACTTAACAGTAATGTTGCTAGTCATCCTTATTTCTGTATGCCACCTGATGGCATCCATGTCAAATTTACGTTTGACAAGCCTTATGAAATTCATGTCCCCTCGCGGGATGATTGGAAAAGGACTCCTACCTACAATAAACTGAACTGTTTTGTATGGTATACGGATGGCTCGAAGATTAGCACAAGTACTGGTGCTGGTGTCGGTTGCCCTGATGATGGCACTGAGCTATCTTATCCGCTTGGCAATTTTGCAACTGTCTTTCAGGCTGAAGTATTTGCCATCCTTATGTGTTGTAAAATTTGCTATGACAGAAAGTATGAGAATAGCCAGATTTTCATTTGTTCTGACAGTCAGGCTGCTCTTATGGCTCTGGGGAAGTTCACTGTGACGTCTTCCCTTGTCTGGGAATGTTATAATGCACTCTGTAAAATTGCTAGTAATAATAATGTCATTCTTTACTGGGTGCCTGGTCATTCGGGCATTCCTGGCAATGAATTGGCAGACGAGCTTGCTAGGAAAGGCTCAAGTACTCCTTTTGTGGGCCCTGAGCCAGTCTTGGGTATTCCCAATTAACTTGTTAGAAGAATTGTCTATGGGGTCTGGGTCGTAATCCCGACAGCCGAAATCCCAACAAGCCAGAATCCCGACAGCCAAAATCCCGACATGCCAAAATCCCGACAGGGTCGAAATCCCGACACGTCAAAATCCCGACAGGCCAAAATCCCGACAAGGTCGAAATCCCGACAAGCCAAAATCCCGACAGCCGAAACCCACTCTTGCACAGACTAATACAACACTAAGGCGGTCATCGCAGTGACGTCACAAGGGTTAGAATTTACTAATCAGCACCCCCCCCCCCCCCACGCACATGCGCTGGACTCAAGCTCCCTCTTGTCTCCATCCGCTTGCTACGACAATGGCCATATGCTATTTGAATATGCTATTTGAACGTATGCAGAATGTGTAAGTGTTTTTTTTTTCTTTTTTAATAAAATGAATTTCCTAAATCTTATACCGACCTGTTACATCATTTTAATCTTTGTCATTTCAATTTGCCAAAATTTATTTCAGTAATGGCATAATTGTTATGATTTAGTGATTAAAACTATTAATTTGTAAAATGTAGAGATGTAAAAACGCCGATAATTTTGATCAAGCTATACATATAGGCGTAGAGAGCCATGTGCGTGGGCCCAGCGTGAGTCCAGCGCATGTGCGTGGGGGGGGGGGGTGCTGATTAGTAAATTCTAACCCTAGTGACGTCACTGTGATGACCACCTTAGTGTTGTATTAGTCTGTGCAAGAGTGGGTTTCGACTGTCGGGATTTTGACTTGTCGGGATTTCGACCTTGTCGGGATTTTGGCTTGTCGGGATTTCAACCTTGTCGGGATTTTGACTTGTCGGGATTTCGACCCTGTCGGGATTATGGCTTGTCGGGATTTCGGCTGTCGGGATTCTGGCTTGTCGGGATTTCGGCTGTCGGGATTATGTCCGGAACCGTTGTCTATGACATCTTCAGGAAGCTTCAACGTAAGAACTGGCATGACACTAAGGGACAAAGGCAAGTGAAAATTCTCAACAGCAATTGCCCTAGTACACGTCAAAAGGAACTTTTCAGGCTTAGTAGAACTGGCATCAGGAGAGTTGTTGGGCTCCTTACTGGGCACTGCACCCTCAAGAGACACCTTAATATTATGGGTGTCACCAAGGATTCGCTTTGCAGAGGCTGCAATCACAGCGAAGAAACTGCAGCTCACATTCTATGTGATTGTGAGGCTTTCTCTGCTCACAGATTTGAACACATTGGCCGTCATGTGATTGAACCCTGGGAGCTGAACGACATTCCTGTCAAGTGCCTGCTTATTTTCGCATTGGCTACTGGTCTCTTCTCTTAGGGACCTTCACTTTTTGGGGTAGTACAATAGACCTCTGGTCGATGTGATGGGCTCTTCAGGAGCCACCCACCTTCATTTCATTCATTCATTCAACTATCTATTGATATCCAAGAGACATCCATGATGATGTGAAATCAATGTGCAATAGATGTGAACTGGGTCATCCAGATTACATCTACTGATCATCCGGATTATATCTGCTGATCACTTGTATTAAATTTACTATATTAGATCATCTATTTTACATTTATTTTCATATGAAGAACCCATTTTCTAAAATAAATTAGAGAATGTGAAAAAATAATTAAGTATAAGGTAGCATTTTATCATTAAATCAAAAATTTTTACAAAAATAATTGTCTTACTTTGGTATTACTGATTTAAATTTCTTTTGATACCCCCCGGAATTGAACCCGCAATGTTATGTTTTGAAAGAAAACCTACTTTTCTAACTCCAAATGATCCTTGGTGACCGACACACTGAAACCACGGCTGTGATGTAGGATATACTCAAAAGCACAGAGGCGCAGGAGGAAGCGCATGCCTAGGCAGCTAGATCAGAAGCTTGCAAAAAGCTGGTGCTGTCAAAGAGAAGGTCGGAGGCACCAAATGACTTAGGTCGGAAGGAGCCACACCTTCTCCAAGAGATCTGGTCAACAAGAAAAGATCAAGGACTGACATCCAACCTGGATCATATGCTCAGGCAGTCCAGGTTATTAAGATGGCAATCATCAAGGATTAACTTCCCTTCAAGTAAGCTGAGAAAGGATGAGGTTGACATCATCCAAGTGGAGATTCTCGATAAAATAGATGAGATCCCCACTGGTGAGCAACTTCCGAAGATTCATGGCTCTGGCCTATACGCTGGAGCCTTGGTTCTTCAGTGCAATCATGCAAATACTGTGGAATGGGTTAAGAAAACCGTCCACAATAACAGACATGTTCTGGGTGAGGTACTTAAAGTCTTGAGTGCCAATGATCTTCCCAAACCCGTCAAGGTGGCCTTTAAGACCAGAGATGTATATACTAAGAAGCTGAAATGGTTTTGAGCTGAAACGGCTGAACAGTTTCAACCCGGAGTTGAAGTCTGAGGAGTGGCATGTTCTGCAAAATTATGTGGAACCCCTTTCCGTAAGATGGATCTTCGAGGTGGACTCGGAGGCTGTGGATGCGATTCGCAAAACTGGCCTTGGTGCTTACACTGGTTTGGACCACAGAGTCTTCAAGATTCTTCGGGACCCAAATGAGAGGCCCAAAGGGAAGTTGGAGGATGGAGGTACAGCCAGAAGATCAGGCAATCTCCTCTCAGGTAAGTATCACTAGTCTTGATAGTATGATACCTAAACTTGTTGATCTGGAAATTGTTTCCGGTTCTGATATTATGCTACATGCTAACCTTCTGATTTCCGATGATGAGCTGGAAAAATGCATGCAGGATTTTGACAATGATATTGTGCCTGACACTGGTCATTGTCATGTTACTAGGAGGGCCACTCTCTCCTTGGTTTTCTGTGCCCTCTTTTTGCCTTTGTTTATGGGCTGTCTTAACGTCGTGGAAATTAATCTGCATCACAGTTGTTCTGCCTCTGCTATTCCTAGCAAAAGGCTGTTAAATGGTAGAGCTGATATTGCTCTTATCTAGGAACCCTGGACCTGCAATGGGAAAATTTTGGGCCTTGTGATCAAGGGCTTCAATGTCTTTTATGATACATCTTGTATCAGACCTAGAGCCTGTATTGCTGTTAGCAACAGGCTCAATGCTGTTCATCTTGTAAAATTCCTTGATGGTGACAATGTTGCTATCAGTGTGAATCTTAATACTAAAGATCATAAGACGGAATACATCTTTGCCTTGGCCTATCTTCCTTACGAAAATAAGGAAACCTTTTCAAATGTCATTACCAGCCTAATTGAGTACTGTAATGGCAAAAAATGATTATTGGTTGCGATGCGAATGCCCATAACACTGTTTGGGGCAGTAGTGATTGCAACCATAGGGGTGATGACCTTTTAGAACAGATCATACTTTTTAACCTTTTTATTTTGAATAAGGCTAACTCTCTTACCTTCGTGACAGCTAATCGTTGTGAAGCTATTGACATCAGCATAAGCAATAGCACTGCTTATGAAACAGTTATTAATTGGAAAGTTTCAGATGATATATCCCTGTCTGACCACCAACTAATCTCTTTTTCTGTTAAAGGTCCTGTAAAACATACAACAGCCAAGGGTAGGAACCTTAGGAGAACTAATTGGGGTTCCTACAAAGAAGATCTTATGACCAGTTTGGCTAGCCATAATGATGAGTATTCTTCTATTGAAAACCTAGATTTGGCTGTTGACTTTGTGCAATACGCCATAATCCAAACCTTCTATAACAATTTCAGGACCACAAATGCTGACTCCCCAAGGATTGTTCCCTGGTGGTCGAATGAGCTCAACCGCTTGCGTGGGAAATGCAGAAAGCTTTTTAACAGAGCTAAAAAGAATGGAGAATGGCAGGTTTATAAATCTGCTCTTACCTCTTATAATAAGGCAGTCAGAGACTCCAAGAGAAACTCTTGGAGAACTTACTGTGAAGGCATTAAGGATGCCTCTGCTACGGCAAAACTTGTTAAGCTGATGGCAAGGGACAGGAATTGTAATTTGAACACTGTCAAGAAGTCAAATGGTGACTTTTCTGTTACTGGAGAAGAGACCCTGGCTGAGCTGTTCAGGGTCCATTTTCCAGTTTCTGATCCATATGGTCATAGTGACATAGTTGATGCCTGCTCCACGTCTACTTGTGATGACAAAAGCTGGAGCATTGCTAGAAGTGTGGTTACTCTGGACAGGGTTAAATGGGCAATTGATTCCCATAAACCCGATAAAACTCTGGGGACTGATGGCATCATTCCAATTCTTCTCCAGGAGGGAATTGAGATGCTAGTTCCCATTCTCTGCAGTATCTACAGAGCCTGTATTGCCTTGGGTCATGTACCATCTGCCTGGAGGCATACTAAGGTAATCTTTATTCCAAAGATTGGAAAGGATAATTATTATGAGGTCAAATGCTTCAGACCTATTAGCCTTACGTCTTTTCTTTTAAAGACTATTGAGAAACTTATCGACAGGTATAAAAGAGAAGTGATTCTGGCTGCTAAGCCCCTGCCAAGCTCTCAGCATGCCTATCAACCGGGTAAATCCATGGACACTGCCCTTTATAGTCTCTCCTTTATTTTGGAGAGAAACTAACTTTAATGCCAAAGAAGTTGCTCTTGCCACCTTTCTCGACATTGAAGGCGCCTTTGATAAGGTATCCATCGATACCATCCTTGATGCCCTTGATAAGAAAGGTGTTGGTAACACGATCACTTATTGGATCAAGAACCTTTTATCTAATAGGTATATTTGCGCATCTTTACTTGGTGATAGTATGAAGGTGCATGCACTTGCAGGCTGTCCGCAAGGAGGTGTGCTTTTGCCTATTCTTTGGTGTACAGTTGTGGACTCTCTTTTGGAGAACATCAATGTTTCTGGTGTTTCCTGTGTTGGTTATGCAGACAATGTTGTTATCATTGCCAGGGGCAAATTTGGAAACACTGTTTCTGACAAGATGTCTACTGCTCTTAGGAGGGTTGAGACATGGTGTAAAAATGCAGGTCTTTCTGTTAACCCGCAGAAGACTGTTATGGTTGTGTTTACTTGAAAACGCATTCTTAATCTTTGTGACATTCGCTTCTTTGGTCAGAAGCTTATCTCCTCCAAGGAGGTTAAATTCTTAGGAATTTACTTTGACAAGGGACTCACTTGGAAGAGACACTTAGATTACTGCATGACTAAAGCCAGAAGAATCTTCTGGTCTTGTAGGAATGCTATTGGAAAAACCTGGGGTTTAAATCCCAAGGCTATCCATTGGACTTACTCGATGGTAATCTGTCCTATCATTTCCTATGGCTCCATTGTTTGGTGGTCTAGAATAGGATGTGAAACTGCTAAATTAGAATTAATTAAGCTTCAAAGGATGGTATGTATTGCAATCTCTGGATGCAGGAAAACTACTCTCACTGCAACTCTTGAACTTTTACTTGGATTGCACCCGCTCTACATGCATATTGAAGCAGAGGCACTCATCTGCATGAACAGACTTAAATATCTGAAACACTGGAAAGATTACACAAGGTATTTATCTTGGAGTGAACTTAACAGTAATGTTGATAGTCATCTTTATTTCTGTATGCCACCTGATGGCATTCATGTCAAATACACATTTGACAAGCCTTATGAAATTCAGGTCCCCTCGTGGGATGACTAGAAGAGGACTCCTACCTACAATAAACAGAACTGTATTGTATGGTATACGGATGGCTCGAAGATTGGCACAAGTACTGGTGCTGGTGTGTGCTGCCTGGATGATGGCACAGAGCTGTCTTATCCACTTGGCAGTTATGCTACTGTCTTTCAGGCCAAGGTCTTTGCCATTCTTATGTGTTGTAGAATTTGCTATGACAGGAAGTATAAGAACAACCAAATATTTATCTGTTCTGACAGTCAGGCTGCTCTCATGGCTCTTGGGAAGTCCACTATGATATCTTCCCTTGTATGGGAGTGCTATAATGTACTCTGTGATATTGCTAGCAATAACAAAGTCATTCTTTACTTGGTGCCTGGACATTCGGCATTCCAGGTAATGAGTTGGCTGATGAATTAGCTAGAAAAGGCTCAAGCACTCCTTTTGTTGGCCCTGAGCCGGCCTTGGGCATCCCCAATGACCTTATTAGAATAATTGTTTATAACATCTTCAGAAAGCTTCAATGCAAGTACTGGCATCATACTAAGGGTCAAAGGCAAGCGAAAATTCTCAACTGCAATTGCCCTAGTACACGTCTAAAGGAACATTTCAAGCTCAGCAGAACTGGCATCAGGAGGGCTGTTGGGCTCCTTACTGGGCACTGCACCCTCAAGAGACACCTTAACATTATGGGCGTCACCAAAGATTTGCTTTGCAGGAGCTGCAAATACAGCAAAGAAACTGCTGCTCATATTCTTTGTGAATGTGAGATTTACTCTGCTCACAGATTTGAACACATTGGTCGACATGTGATTGAATCCTGAGAACTGAATGACATTCCTGTCAAGTGCCTGCTCATCTTTGCATCGGCTACTGGTCTTTTTTCGTAGGGATCTGTTCTGTCTGGGGTAGTACAATAGACCTCTGGTCGATGTGCTCTCTGAGCCACCCATCTCTCATTTCATTTCATTTCATTTCAACTCCAAATGATATTTGACATATCTTTTCTGAGTTAAACTATTAATATAACTTTGTCTTTTATAATATTTTTCAAGCATTTCTAAACCACATAAATTAAAATCCATTTTCTTTTACTAAGATATCAGTATGAGAATTAGAACTAGTTATGGAAGATGATTCAATGTTCAGATCATTATTTCCTGTTGCACTTTTATTTAAAACTAAAAAATGTACCCAGTGTTATCCAGGATTTAAAATAAGAGGTCGTGGAATATCTGTGTGTGCCTCCACACAATAGTTTTTATTTTATTTTTGTTATAAGTGACCATATTGTTAAAACATTATTTGGTTTTCTGAAATTCACTGTGAGTTGCAGTATAGTATTTATCAGCATTTTGCATTTTAAATCCTGGGCATTGTCAAGTTTAATTGAAATAAATCTCTTAAAAATTTTAAATAATTTATTAAATTATATAACATTATCAAAATAGCACAAATAAATGGCATAGGATGAATGATGATATAACAACCTATTTAAATAAAACACGTGGTCATGAATACCTAAATTTAAAGCCAAGTTTCATTAGTAAAAGTAATTAATAATAAAAAATCAAACAAAGATGTCTATGAACAAAATGAACTAATGTAAAGCATGTGTGAAAGAATTTCCTTTGCAGTATGCATATACTGAAGAAAAAATTTTATCAAATTTTACAAAGAATTCCATTTTCAAAATACAAAAAGTATATACATTTAAAAAAAAATTTAGGAATACACAATAGATGGCCAATAATAAATAGAACCTTTCTTTCAACTTGATCGGGACGTCTTAAAAACACATAAAGCATATATATATTTTTAATTTACAGAAATTTATCTAATTGTATAGATTCCGTTCAAAGTTTATTTGAAAAAAATCATTTTTCGATTTTTCCAATGGTATTAAAATGGAAACTGATTGACCACAGAACTGCTGTAAATTATTGAACTATCCTCTTGACATTCAGCATTATGGTTTACCTCACAGCCAAAGGGTCGTAGGTTTGATTCCTGCATGAGAGAGTGAGCATTTTTATGGCTGGGTATGGTGTTGTCTTGTGTGTGTGTGTGTCACTAAGGCAATGGGCCTGTAATGGATAGGATTATGTGAGCCTCAAATTGGGCATGATTATTAGGGGTAAAAAGCCGTACTGGGTACGTTGCTAAAAACTAATGGGGCATTCCTGCCAGGGTCAATAAAAGAAAGAAGAAATAAAGAAGAATGAAATGTTTATTTTCAAACATTATTTTATAATGCTGTTTCAAAAACAATTTATGAAATATCTGCAGATCAAGCGACAAAACAACTCCGTTGGAACTTGGTGACGAATTTAAAAGTATCAATACAGTGTGCAACCTCCGTCGTTATCAATCACTGCTTGAAGTCTTGTGTTTAGTATCACATAATTTTATAATTTGTTATTGTTTTATATAAATATTTTTTATTATAAATTATCACATTTTGTGGGCGATTTCAACTCGCAGTAGCTCGGGAACATAATCCCATTTATAATAATACAAGTTTTGACCCTTCAATACAGTAGCAGAATTACGTTGATTAGGTTGCATTTATACAACACTGTTTATACAAAGTTTTTATTAAAATTGGGTAAAAATAAATGCCTGTTTTCTTAAATAAAGATTACTTACAATTAATATAACTTTTTCAAATTAGTCATTTGAAAAGTCAAGTCTTGAAAACTAATTTAACATTAAGGGCTCAAAACTTTACATACTCATAATTCGGAAATGCTTTATCCAAATAACTTGAAACTTAATATCCAAGGTTAATTTTTACTGTTATATTCGAAATATTGCATCAAACTTGGGTGTTTCCAATGAAAATTTCAAAGCTGGTGCGCATTTAGATATGAAGACGACCCCTTATACAAATTTTACGCACATTAATTTGTAGAGGGTGTTATTCCTAATCGAATGGTATCCTTCAATTTTCTCTGCGATGAACAATGTTCGATTAACAGAGGGTGGGGCATTTTTTTTTTCCCCAGTTGTACACATGGCTGGAATTAGAAGCAATGAACGATACGCAATATGCAGTGGAAGTGTAGAAAACACTCAATTGTGGTAAATTTTTGGGGTTTTATTTATTTATTGTATAATTCAAGGAGCAAATTTCTCCTTTTGTTTATTTTATAAAGGGGGATTTGAAATTTTTAGGTGTGTTTCATACGTGAGCCCCACTATTGAGAACACTGATATTAAAATCTATATTCATTATTAGATAAAGCTCTTATAGTTTTCGAGTGATTGTCTTGTCAAGTTGGAGATTGAAAATTTTCCGTTTTTCAAGTTTGTACTGCTTATATCTGAAAAATTAAAAGAGCTATCTTTGAACAATAAACAAGAATTTGTAGCTCTTTAAAAGCCCTACAAGTGTATATAATTAGATTTTGGATAAAGTTCTGTATTTTTGATATTACAAAAGGTGGATTTTATTTTACAAGATATTATTTACTCAAAACCCTTTCGGTTCCATCAGACTGCCGATTTTTTTCCATCCATTTGAATTCCTTAATTATTGCATATTAGATTGACTAAACTAGCTTATTTTTATATTTTGTTTAATTATTATGGGTAATTTTAAATATTTTTGCATAAATAGTGCAATTGTGAAATTCAGTTTGTATTCTCGTGCATTGCTGAGAATCCATTAGTATAGTTTTTCCATTCATCTTCATCCATTAATTAGGTCAGAGATTCACAAAATTAATGTGTTTTTATATTTTGTTAAATTATTAAAGGTATTTTTTAATTAATTTTGCATATTTAATATGACTGCTTAATTCAGTTTGTATTCTCATGTGTTGCCAAGTATCTTGCCACTAGTATCTTTTTCCATCCATCTCCATCTTTTATGTATTAGATTGACTAAACTGACATATTTTCATATTCTGATTCATTGTTAAAGTTATTTTAAAATTATTTTCATATAAGTAGTGTGATTGTGCAATTTCATTTGTATTTGTCAAACAAACATCAGCATATCAAATTCAACACAAAGCAGATGCTGCAAAAACAAAATTCTGTTTGGTACAAAAGGCACTGACCATGGTTGTTATTTCTTTAAAACAGATACCAGCTAAGGAGAATTAAGCAGAAAGCATACATCAGCACAAGAACATTTAAGTTAAACTTTTAAACTTAAGATTTTATACAAACACTTCATCCAAACAAACTTATGTTACAAAACAAAACTTAATGGCGTACAGAAATGCCAACTCAACATACTATGTAAATAAAAACAAGTCAGCACAGCAAAATCTACAGATGCAAGTGAGTGATCAAGCTTATTAATGAGCTTTTACTGATTTGCAGTATTTGTACATTCCAAAGTGATGATGTCACAGGCATATGCGAACATCTATGCTTCTTGAGAGTCTGCATATTAAAAGCATAAAAAATTCTTATTGAAACTGAATCAATCATGAATGTAATATGCAAAATACATATTTTAATGTTTGGAATTTTTCTATGTGAATCAGAAAAAGTTTCTAATAAGTGAAAAAGTAAAAATAGATGAATGGTTTATTATTTTCATGTTTGCCTTGATTTTTATATTCTAACTAAAATGGAGTTTCCCGTGTATTAGGATATTTTCCCACATATGATTTTTAATCAGTTCCACAGAGAAATGCAAAACCAAGATTCCACTGTTATAAAATTACAAAATGTCATAAATTCATTTTCATTCTAATTTAGTTATTCCAGTAAACTTACTGGATTAACAGCAGTTTATCCAGTATCCAATGTTTTAGAATGACCGGTAGTCCGCACGCCCCTCAAACCACATTCGGATCCAGAAAAGCTGACAGGTAGGGGCAAAAGGATGCTTTGCAGAAGGGCCCGGGAGGGTTGCGCCCATGTTGCATAAACAGTTTATGATAAAAGGTCAATAATTTGTAAAATAGGAGGTAGTAGGGGGCATGTATTTGTTGCATTGGGGCCCCAAAAATTCTGTTGACAGCACTGTTCAGATGCATTCGGCTGTACTGAGGTACATCTACTGTAATAGACTAAATGCTTTTATATGCAGATTTATGTTCATTGAAGTTTACCTTGTAATTTTTATTTAAATTAATTTAAATGTTTTTTCATGCTGTATAATGTAATTCAGCCTGTTTAAAACTTTAGGCAAAAAGTATCACATTTATTGTCTATTATTTTGTTTTAAAATAACTTTTCTCATTTTAACCCCATTTTAGTTTGACATCTGATAATCTAACATTTTTTTTAATCTAGCATTGCTGAAGTCCTGAACATGCCAGATTATCAGAAGTTTACTGTGTATTTTACTTTATTTGTAATCTAGCTAAAATATATAGCATGGCATTTTATTTGTAAATTTTGTTCCCTGGTTTTCTGTCTCTCAAATTATTTTATCAAGCTTCGCTACTGTGTGTGAGATAAGATTAATTTATATTTATAAAATTATATTGTATGATTACTAAAATATTAGCATCTCAAAAATATACAGACCATTTCTTTTCGTAATAATGCAAGTTGTACATCCAATCTGCCAGAGCGACTATGTGCAGGTGCATCAGAAGCTGGACTGCCATGATCACTTTGGACATTTTCAGCACTATCACTGTGAGAAGGAACTCTTTGTAAGTTAGTTCCTCTACTTAAATCTTGTTGAATCATAGTTCGCATAGTATGTAAACGTTCCAGTTCCTTCCATTGTGCACTACTGAAATTAAGCAAGCCACTTAAGCTTTTTGGCAATGGAGGTAAACCTTGAAGTGAAGCCATCTATATATTAATAAAATAAACAAAAAAATAAAATAAACTTAATGTTACAATTAATGTTTAATGTTTTACAATATCTACAGCATTCTAAATTGTTCTAGTAAAATAATGAATTATAGCTTGTAAAAAAAGCAAAAATAAATAAATAAATAAAAGTTTTGAGTCTCATTATAATTTGATAGTGCTGAAAATCAGTAACATTCTTATATTGCTAATTCAAATTATCATATCAAATTTCATTTTAATGACACAACTCTTTTAAGGTATGCAAATTATGGAAAAAGTAGAATTTTTCAAGGATTTTTATAAGAAAAAATCTTATAAAAATCCTTAGCAATGGTGTCATTTCATGTCAAATGTATTTATAAAATGATACAGAACATAAGATGTTCCCTTATGCAGGTGCTACGAGTATGAAATCAGCCATTGAACCTGAGGCCACTCGTAGTGACCTCAGGTACACCCGAGTCTCTACTCGTAGCACTATTAAAAAAAGATGTGCAAATTTTTGACATCTTTCTAAAAATTTCATACATAGCCTATTTTGAATTAGCTATTTGTTTAATTAATAATACCTGCACCTGCTATATGAAAGAATCCTTAGAGGTATGTGGTATGTATACGATAGCTGGGTAGTTGGCCTAGGCCAGGGGTCGGCAAACTTTTGATAAGGAAGATCCAAATCTGTCCTTCACAATAATTTAAAAATTATTTGAGAGCAATAAATATATTTTTACAAATAAGAAAAATTTAAAGTAATATTATGACAAGTCATAATATTAATTATATCTTTATTCAATGAAGAAAAGTCACAGAAAAGATTGCCCTCATTGGTTTTAACCAGTGTGAGCAATGAGCTTGCATTTTCTTAGAAAGTATGCCTAGTTTGTAACTAGTCATTTTTAATTTAAGGCAGTTTCAAGTTGGCATCAGTAATTTGGCTCCTCAATTTACATATAATGAAATTCATGTTAGAAAATGATTGTTCGCATAAATAAATCGGCCCAAGGATACTGAGAACACCAAATGCAAATTTTTTCAACTCATGATATGAGTCCAGAAGGCTATCCCAAGTATTGAAAATCATTAAGTCTGCCTTCTGTAAGTTTTTTACAGCAGTCTGCTTATTCTGTGAAATCAGTCTGCAGTTTTCTTTTTTCAGTTCTTCTACTTCAGTACCAAGATATACAAATTTGGAGCTCTGTAAGTCTTTATGTTTGTCAAGTCCAGTAATTGTATTTTAAAATTAGTCATGTCAATATCAAAAGGGGAAAAATTTTAATTCCTTCACATTGGGATAAAGAGGATGTGTAATAAAAGCTAGAGTCGCTGTATCATTTCTGAATTCTTAAAACCTCTGAAGAAAAGATTCTTTCATATTTAAAACTGCTGTCTTGAAATAATTTTTGTTAATGAGGGCATTATTTTTAGTATAAGAAGTTTTGGAAATGAACTAAAGTTCTCCTCTTTAAATCTTCAGTGAACAAAATAATTTTTTTTTCAAATGAAATAACTTCTACCAATAAAAAAGCAATATTTCCCTTGCCGTGTAATTAATGATTGAACTGATTCAGTTGTGATGTAACGTCCACCATAAAGTACAATTTTCGCAACCACTGATCTTCTATTAATTCTGAATATTGAACACCCTTGTTGTTTGATTTCCTTTATGGAACAATAGTTTGATTTCCTTTATGGAAGATGCACACACACACACAAAACGCTTTAACACATTGCCTCTTAAAGGCGGATCCAGAGGAGGGGCGCAGGGGGCACAAGCCTTCCCCAAGAATAGGATTTCAATGCAGAATAAAAAAAAATAAAAATATAAAATTAGAAAAATAAAAATATAAGAAATAAATAAAAAAATTACTGAATTGAAATATGCTTATAAAATAAGACAACACAATCTAGTTGTTGTTGTCGTGTCCCTAACATTACATTTTTAAGGAAGAATATGTGCACTGCTTCTGTTTAGTCTAATGACCCGGGGCACCCGAAGGTAGAAGTCTGACTTCTGTCCCAAATAAGACTTCACAACATCCATGCCCGCAGGCGGGACTCAAACCCGCAATCTGGCAGCCGAGCCATCACAAGGAAACGCCTGCCTCTTTGACCGCTCGGCCACTACATCGGCAACACAATCTAGTAGAAAATATAAGCTAATCTTGATTCAATGAAGTATCTAGAAATTAAAAAAAAAAAAAAAATCGGGAAAGGATGTCGTAGCTTGATCACAGTAGGAGCTATTTATTTTCACAGATGAAATATATTTGTCTGAATAATGATAAGAAATTCAGAAATATTCAATGATAGCTTGGCGATGCTGTCACATACAAAGGGCAAGACGATTTTTCTAAAATAGTACACTAGGTGTACTTTGAGTGCTGCGGCAATAGCTAATTGAGCTGAGCGAACTATTGAAAAACTGAAACTTTATTGAATTATGCCTGACTTTTTGGGATTTTGTAACCGGAAAGCACTCTGTGCCAAAAGTTAAATATAGTAGGAAAGTAAAAAGTTTCCAGAGTTTAATAAATGAAAAGGAAATTACCATAAACATGAAACTAAAACTCATAAATTATAGAGTACTGAAATCTGCATATATTGTAGATTCAAATTTTTCGGGTGTGATAAGAATTTCTATCTTGCAATGTTTGTAATCGGGCAAACTCAACCCTTTTAATTGAAAAGAGTTTGTGGTTGTTGATACTAAGCAGTCGCAATTCTGGGAAAGTCTTGATTAATAATTCCTCAAACATGCGAACTCCAGACAGCTCAACATAAGTAAGGCCAAGGGGGAAATTAGGGTTCACTAATGTCTATAACGCACTGATCTTGGATTATGCCTTGATTTCTGAGAGTTGCGTATGGCAGATTATATATGCTACAACGCACTGTTCAAGGGTAATGTCTGGACTTCTGGACTTCGGTGGGCGTTGATTGCTTATGTGAGACTATGAAATTGAATGCGAGAATATTCAATGCACATCGTATGGAAACAATGGAAAACTACGGAATAGATGCAAGTTCTAACTAAAATGACAGATAGAGGCATCAAATTAGAGGGAATTTTAAGAGGAACTAATTTAATGATTTGTCTCTGTGGCTGGAGTGGAGACAGTGAGACCTGGTTGAGGAGGGATCAATATTTCTCAAGTAAAAGCGATTAATAGAGTTTCATTTGTATTTATACAAACTAACTTCAGAGAAAATTTCACACTATTTTCAATTTCTATAGCTAGAAACCTACCTGCGTTAGTTGTGTCCACTGTTCAAAATTTATAACTTTTTAACACCAGCCGTTATTGATAAGAGTGGTGAAAAAAATGACATTTGGAAGGATCCTAAAAAGTTTTATTATGCTCAGCTTAATAAACAGATTGTTTTGGGGTTTTCGTACTTTTTTAAAGAGTCATAGCTAACAATGTATTCTTAAATCTATATGTCTAGCAGGTATTATTTTGAATATCTTCTCTGTGTTTAAAGTGCTTTTAGCTATTAATGCTGTTTCGACATCACGTCGTTTGAAACTAGTAAGGTATGTAAGTCACTTTCAGTCGATTAATTTTGTTTATTTTTGTATTTACTGTTTGTGTACATGTGCTGTTTCTTAAATAAGTAATTGAAATAACAATGATTTAAATTTTTCACTGACCAATATATGAAATATGGAGCATCAGTTTAGCAAGTAAGCTGACAAAATACTGCTAAAATATCATTGGAACGGTGATTCAGTTTACAAGTATCCTTCATTTATCAACCAAAGTGTGGTCGTGAAAAACAAAGGAAAGTTCAAGCAGTGCGTTTCAAGATAGTGTTTTTGCCATCAAAATAAGCCTATTTCTGCATGTTTGTGGACATAAGTTATGTTGGGAAATACAAAGCTCAGCCTGAAAAGTGTTTAGTAATGGATCAACTTCAAAAGCATTCAAAACTCACATGAAAAATAAAATTATTTAGAAAAAAAATAACACTGTATAACACAACAGGACTCATATATTCATAAAAATGCTCGACCAAATGTAGATATTAGGAACCAAATGAGCTTTTCCTGTCAGAAATAAATTGAAGAGAAAATGGCAAGACTGAGTCCAATAATAAAAATGATTCTATTGTTCGACCGCTAAAATATTTCACAGAGAGGCCATCAGAATGAGACACCAATGACGAACCTAGCAGGAACCAAGGAATCCTCAAAGCCCTTTGTTTTAGAATTGACAATGGAGACAATATTATATAAAATTAATAAGAAAAATCTTCTGCAAACACAACATTAAAATGACTTGCAACGAGTTGACAATCTGCATTGGTGCCAAGATCTTGAAAGCGATTCTGACTGAGGTACATGAATAAAAACATTACAGTATAATTTTTAACAAAATCACTGAAGAATCTCCCAAGTTACAACTCTATTTCAGTGTGGTATGTATCAAATGACATTGTAAAAGAAATTTTTGTAAGTTTCATGGATCTTCAAGAAGACATTTGAGATAAGAGGGAGACTGGGCAATTAGAAGTTCTGTTTATTGGAAAAGTGTTCTTTAATTTATGAAAGAACTGGAACAAGATTTAAATAATTGTGTTGCGACTGATTGTAATAGATGCACCATAAATGTTTTGCAACTGTGTAAAGTGTGACAGAAATTAAAAGGAAAGTTGTGATTGCCTCTCTCTTTGTCCTTGCAACGACAATACTAATCTAAATTTGGCAATTTTTAGTTACTGTGATGTGCGTGCCTTCCATCAGGAATGCACTAGAATCTGCGGAAGAAATTGGCTCTTTTTTCAATGCCTTGTAAAAGACATGTATTACTGAGAGATCACTAGGGTTTATTCCTTGGTCGGACACTGTTGGACCCACTAGGATTAGTGAATCGACTCAATTCCACAATTCAAAATTGATATGCTGCTCATTGCAGAACAGTTTTAGTGAAATTAACACAATGCCATTATATGGGAACAGTGATCAAAGCAAATCTTTTCAGCGGTATATCGCATTATGAATTCAAAATGTCCATATTTTCGTTGAGTGATTTAATTGTTATAATCAAACCAGTCAACAATAGTTTATACAGAAGAAAAGCTTGGATGCACACGAAGCCACTGTAAAAATTTTACAAGTGGTCAAAGTGATAAAGGAGAGGCATACCCATGCTGAAAAGTTCTATGCAGAATTAACGATGGAAGAAAGCGGGAGTTGAGAGTCAAACTAACTATTCCAAGGCTAGCTGGCAAATAGCAGCACTAAGTTAATAATTTAGTGAAAAGACTCCTCATCAACAGTGCACTGGAAGTGGGCTGTTTGCATTCCTTGCTCAAATTCATCCTCGGATTTTAAGAAAATTTTCGCTGAAGTGTCAATTAAATATCTTCAGCTCCAAATGATTCCAAATCATTTAAAATTAGAGTCTACGGGTGTTAAATCATACTTCAGGAGGATCATCAAAGCATCATGCCGCTCATGGCACTGCACAATTCAGACCTGGATATCCTACAAAGTTTTGTAGAAGTAAAACTCCTTCGTCAGGAGCCAAACTGCAGTAAGATGAAAGACTTTTTTACTCGGCGTATTGGAGAAATTGAGAGAAAATAACAATATTTACCCATGCCTTATTAAAGTATATAAGATCAAGACCACATTGCAGGTGTCAATTGTCACAACAGAGCAAGGCTTATTTACTTTGCGAGAACTTAAAACTTTGTTAAAGTCTCGAATGGCCGAAGACCGGTTCACAGGATTCGCCCTGATGAATGGTTATTCCCATGTTTGAGTTGATGTAGAGGCCGTAATAAACCAATTTGCCACAAAAGAATTAGAGTTTATTTTGTAAATACTCATGCCTGAGATATGAAAAACAAAGATAAGATAGAAATAAAATTATTTTAAATATGAAAAATAATATTAAAATATATATGTATGAATACGTTCGGATTTTTCTTTGATTTCTCAATATTTTGCGAGTTTATTCAAGGACATGCCTAAACCTGATCACAAATTTCCCGAAGTAGGTGCGAATTGGCTTTCTAGCTTTGCGCCCCACCCGAAAAATATTTCTGGATCCGCCCCTGTTGCCTTTGGAAAGTCATCGAATCCTGTTGTACTGGAGAAGGTCTGAATACTCGCCCTCCATTTTACTTCAGCTCTTTAAATTGTCGATAGTAAGTTCCTTGTTGTAATAAAGTTTGTGATCTTAATTACCAGTTCTATAATTTTAATGATTTCTTCTAGAAATGTTTGTGCAAAGTACTTCCTGGAGGAGTATACAATGGAAAGTAATCACTTTATGAATAATTTTTCCTTTTAAATTGAAACAAAACCCTTTTCTGCACTTGTCATACTTTTTGTCCCATCAGGTACAATTGACACAATTTTATTGAGTGGGATATGGCATTTGCTATGTATTCTCCATGCATTTGGCCCTTAAGTGACAATAATCCAAGAAGTTTTCTAGCAGACCCTCAGATGATATATACTGCATAAAAAAGGAAACCTAGGCTGTGTCCTTGATGTCACAAAACTCATCTATCATACTTAATAAAGCTGAAGCTAATCCTTTAAAAATTTTATAAATGAAACTTTGCATTATCAATTTTACTTCAGAGCCACATGTACTTAACCAAAAAGCTACTGTTGTTCTATAGAAAAGGGAAGCAACAATTGATTTCATTTTAAAAGCCTAGTAAATATGTTCCTGTAACTACACCCAATAATTAAAATATTATTTAAAATATTATAAATCATATATGTAATACAGATAAAGGCACTAAACCCCTTGTTCCGTACATTAACATACATGGTGTAAGCACATGAATAGTGTAAATGATGAAAAGATTCAAATTGAAAAACTACACATGGAGCTAGGCCTTTCCTGTCTCCCAAAATTTTTTACATGAAAAAAAAAAAAAAATTGTAAAAGTGAAAAGTAATTTTGAAACCATGTACGTTTTCAAGGGCCATACCTAGTTCAGTATATATATATTGGTTATACCTATCTCCAGTTTTGGTATTAACTTGGTTAACTGTGAACTGCTCACACTACTGAGGTAGTTGGTACTTGATAGTACCAGACTTTGTACTAGCACAATGGCCCCTGCATCTGCATAGTGGACAGATCAGCAATGTATTCTTGAAATATCTTCATTTAATACAGAATGCGGTATATATATGCTACTAGAAGAGGGGGTCTTGTAGAATTTCTAGTGATAAAGACTTCCAGTTATGAAACACAGTAAAACGATAAACATTTCTAACAAAATAATATATTTATTGAAAAAAAGAAAAAAAATTACCCGAAGTTCTGAATGTACCAGATAATGACGTCAGATCGTTATTACAAATTACAATATTGAGAGTTTATTGTTATGGATTTATAATGCACACAGAGTGCACAATATCAAACAACTCTAAAGAAACGCGTTGTTTGTAATAAAAGTCATGCGCCAAAATAATAACGTTATATTTTTCGCCAATAAAGTATCATTTATTTAAATAAATTAAAAAAAAAAATCAGGGTTATACAGAATCTACATTGTAGATTTTACACAGAAATACCAAAACGTTTCAGTGGTTACAGCTTTGAGGATTACTCACCCATAAATTTCAATAATTTACAATTGAAAAAGTTTTTGCATAGATTTTCAACTAGAATGCTACCGTAAATAAACAATAATCCCTTTTAACAGCTGTCATGTGTCATTGCTCAAAAATGAAAATGATTTCATTTCATTTCAACGGCTGAATCAAGGCAGAACGAATCAGAATATATATGCAGAATGAATTCCTAATATATTTCAAACTTGTTCGATTTCACTGCTATTTGTACGTTACTGATAAATTAAATAATATTTTATGGCTTATTCTGTCTGAAATTTAAATGTGCTCAGAAATAGTTTGATTAAATTTATGTCCATAAATAATCAACATGATTCAAAATGATCGACCGTAAACAACCACCTTAGAGCTAGCTATATACTCAAATTGAATAGTTGCGGAGCGCAAAACCGTTCTTGCGAACGTTGTTATATGCTCCAGGAGCCCAAAGCGGGCCCGGGCGACCACCATCACCACTACCTCACCTCAAATTGAAAATATTGAATATATTTTTGAAATATGTTTTTGTGAATATATTCTACTTCGCTGATATTAAAAACAGCGTAATCTTTAAATGTTTAGCATGAATTCACTTCATTGTATCTACAATATCTATTCAAAAGAAATAGAAATGCTTCGCTTGTTTGAATTTCAAACTATTTGAAAAAAAAAATATTAAAATAAGTTTTTATGAAATTTGACTGTTTAAAATAATTTATTATATTTATCTTAAAATGAAATCAGCCTGTATTTGTATAAGACAGTTTTTGTACTGTATTATTTTTAAATTTATTTAGTATTTTTTACTTTCTTGGATACTTTATTTATTAAATTCCACTGACTATATTGTGGTAGTAGAAATATTTTATATTTGTGTTTTACCCAAGTCTACTAAAATGGAGGTTGAAAAGTTCTTTGGATGTTATTTACTCTATTCATTAAATGAGAAATATAAAGGGAGAACTTATATAGGATTTACAGTAGATCCAAATAGACGAATTAAACAGCATAACAAAGGTCTAAAAGCAGGGGGTGCTTGGAAAACTAATAATAAAGGTCCTTGGTGAGTTATTTAGTTTAAAATATTTTAGTTTTAAAAATATTGTCTGATTATTGATCGATAACATTTTTGAATGGCCAGTTACAAATTGCTGTGTATTAGTATAGAATTGTCAAACTGTTTCTGCTTTAATGAGTAACAATTAGATATTGGATATTAACCGGTTAATTGAAAATGTAACATTTATAGTTGAACCAATAAATTTAATTCATTTTTAAATCAAGGGCTTTTGTATGTACTCATGAAGGGGATTCGGGAATATGAACATACAGATAAACTGACAACTTTTTATTTTTTTGCATTCAAACTTTTCTGAAGTGGACCTTATAGGAAGTGAAATATTGTCAGAAGTAGCAAAAACTTAGTCCCCATTGAAAATATAGGAATTTTAATATTTTCCCTGTATAAAATGCAAATTATCCTATACTGAAATGGATAGTTCATGTAAATGATTTTGTTGATAAAGCACATGTTGTAAAGAAAATTGAATGTGAACATTCTATTTCAAGCATTTCCAGGAAAACACAGAATTAAGTGGATGCTAATTTTTCTCTTTTTCCAATGCTCCATGCCATTAACTTTTAGATTTTGGCTGTAAATAAGAATTTTTCATCTTAGTGAAAATTTAGGATTTTCACCCTCCTCGTCAGTAAATTTTGTTTTATTTTATTTGTCTAACTTATCTAACTATTCTATCTAAAGAAGGAGTTACAATAGTAATACATTGTGTGCAATCTTCTGGAACAATGGGATGGGAATGTTTTATCCTGTCCAGGTAAAGATGGATTGAAAATACTGGTTTAAATTGGCTTAAGGCTTAACTGCATCCATGCCACATATTAATGGGTATAGTTAATGTTATCCTTGAATGGTCCTTTTGCATTATCTTCACCTCTCTCCCAGCAAACCTCCTGTACTGCAGTATGTTAATCTGTTGTTGCAAGTTATAACTACAGTTACCCTTGCTCTGACTTTTAATTAGATATTTCGTTAATCTTTGTTTCAGCTAGCTTATTTTTTCTAGAACTGTGCAAAAGAAAAACGTATTGGATATAGACAAGTAAAAGTAATTAATGTAAAAAGAAAGGATATACATTAGCTTTAAGTATAAAGCAAATTGTGAAAAACTTAATCAGAAATCATCATGATAGTGTGAATAAAACCACCTTGAATTATTTTATATCCAGAAAAGCATGCTGGATTATTTTACATGTTCATTGCAATAAAAACAACATTTTTTGGTTTTTAGTTATTTATTTTATGGTTGTTGTTTTGTCAGTCAATTTATCTATTTTAAAATTTATTAATATAAACTAGTACAAGAAAATAAGGTACACTATTTTCTATTGTACACTTTTCAATTTACATATATTCCTGATTGCAGTACAGCACATAAGAATATATATATGTAGAATGCCTTAATTGTCTTTATTATGTTAATTTCTAATATTTAGTTAATATTATGTTAATCTGTTATGCTTGTAATATTAAGTTAATTTAATTTAAAATATATAAAATCTAATATAACTAATGATAAGCAATTATGTATAGACAGTTTGCATTTTACCAAGCCTTAATTTTTGTTTTTCTTGTAACAACCTGTATGAAATAAAAATCTATTCAGATGGAAAATGTCCCTTGAAGTTTCATTTTAGAAAGGTTTTACAATATTAGCTTCGTCACAGACATAGGCGGTGGAATGAAAGAATCTTAGGAGGGTCAAGAAAAATTTTTTTGTTATGTATACTAATGCAAATTTTAGGGGATCCTCACCTGCATTCATTACTCACAGCATGTTATTAGCACATATAAAAGGTAAGAAAAATTGGAAAACAAACACATTCAGAGCATTGGAATTTTTTTTCTTTTTGTACTGTTTTATTTAGGTAGCTTTCTCTGTTTGGGTCAGATCTTGAAATTGGTTTTTGACCGACTTTTACGGAGTTGATTTTCTTGAAATTTTACACACATAATTATTTTTTTTAGGCCAACGGCCGTACCGTGCTGAAAACACCGGTTCTCGTTAGATCACCGAAGTGAAGCAGCATCGGGCGCGGTTAGTACTTGGTGGGTGACCACCTCGGAACGCCGCGTGCTGTTGGCCATCTCGGGTGCGGTATCCCCGTGGTTTGCGCGCTAGATTTGCACGCTGCCACAAATGCCGCCGTGTTCATGCGGAGTACGATCACGTTAAACATGTGGGTCCGTAAGTCCTTCCGAGAGGTTGGTGGTAGGGGAAGGAGGGTACGGTCCCTGTGGATGCCTCCCCCACTGGGTTCCGGTCTAAATTGGGTGGCACTTCCCGGCCGTCCATACAGTTACCTTACACCTTTCTGGTAGGTCGGACGGTCTGGGTCTCAACAACAACAACACATAATTATTTGTTATGACAGTACAACATTTCATCAAGAGTTGATGAAATTTTGGCCTTGAAAAAATCGAAAATCACACAAAAACAGTGTCTTGAAACTATATTTAGAAAAACGAAACAGAAATGTAAATTAAATTAGCACCAGTACAGAAAAGTTGGCTAATAAATCTGATACAACTGACAAATAAATTTAGTGATCTACATTAATGTGCAGTGTAACCCATCTTCTCTGGCCAAGAAAAAATCGAAAATGGCAAAAAAACTGAAATTGTTTGACTAAAGATAATTGTTGATAAGAGGATACAGCGTAGGATGTTGATATGGCATAGCGGATGAATTATTATACTACTTCCAAATGACTGCAATCTAAGATATAGTTTGATACAGAAAAAATCACTTGGTTATTGAATAGTATTGACCCTTGCAGTCAAATAATGACAATTCTTTCCTTCCTTTTAATTTTGCTCGGATGTAGTCATCTCGTGCCGTTTTTCCATAAACTTTAACTGCCACTTCCGTGACTACTTTAATACATCTTTCGACGGCTTGTGTATGACAAGGGAAATTTTCAATATTTAACTTTGGCACTTCTTTTTGTTTCAGCATTTTGTTCAGCATTGTGCTCAGCAAGTTCTTCATTTGACCATACCATTGTGAGAGGTGGTTCGGTGACACTAAATTTTCCCCAATTGATAAGGTCAATGTAGTCAGTTGCATGAAAATTTAAAGTGGGCAATCTGAATTTGTGGATTTTCTCATTTTCTTGCTTTCTTGCATTTATAATTCTCCTGACTCCCAATTCTCTTATGGGATTTCGAGGATCCGTAACCATTGCCAACAGAAGGTTTTCAGGATGCGCGAAATAAGCTTTCCCCGCAATTACTTTGTAAATCACGACTTTAACCTCATCTGGGAATTGCCTTGAAAGTGTTATCATTTTCCATAGATGTCTTGCGCCATGTTGGCATAACTGGTTCATCTTTATATGAACCACATTGGTGCATAAATCTTCATAACAAAATTTGCTATTGTGCATAGATTTTCTGATGGGTCGAAGGTGGCAATGTAGAGCCTCAAAATCCAGTTGCCGGTTGTCAGCCACCTGGAATGACTGAGTTTCCCTGGGCTTTTATTTGCCTGACTAACCGGGCAATGACCATCTCTGATAGCACAACAAATGCAATACAGATACTGATGATCAGTGTATAGTATTTTCGGATCTATATCAGGCAACACGGTATCAATTGGCTGAAATTCAATTACTGGTTTTGTTTCACAATCATTCAGAAGTAAACCAATAAGCCCAGAGTGGAAATACGGGCCTTTGGTGTGCCCATCAAATTTTTGCAAAAGGTGTCTCAAAGGTAATGGTTGGTGTGCCCATCAAATTTTTGCAAAAGGTGTCTCAAAGGTGTCTCAAATGTAGCAAGCATATTATCCACTGAAGAGGTTTTCTAACATGCTTCTCAATCATTTGTATTACACCGTCCTTCCACCCTATATTTACATTTGTTCTATCACACCCAATTACTGCTAAGCTTTCAAGATCAGTGTTCCTCCATAAAAGAGAGGATTTCTTTTGTTATATCGAGTGCTTTTGCTGGTGGATTTAGCGACACGTGACCAAGGTATTGCTCTCCTGGCTGTTTTATCATAGGTATGTGCTCCTCTTATTTCACTGATCGACATTTTGCAACTTGCAAAAGAGTTTTGTCTTTGCGACCATCAAAATATAGGCCCCTTAATTGACTTTGTGGCACTGAACTCCATTTCTTGTAATTGTCTTCTATTCTTAACCATTTTCTCTTCAAACTTTATTTTCGTCAATTACGTTAGTTGAGTTGTCTTCCAATACAAGTTTGAAGTCCATCAGAACAGCTGTTGCAATTTTTGCCACGGTTCTACTAGAAGCACCCGTTAAGTCTGTAGCTTTAGCGGTGTTTAGCAGTGGGAATCTCATTTGTTTTGGTGTGCTACGTTGTTCCAGTTCTGTTTCTTTTTCCAACGGGGAAATCCTCATGGCATCCATATCGTGTTCATCCTGACTCTCACCTGATAGGCTATTTTCTTGGTCTAAATAATCGTCTGTTATTTGAGTTCTACCACTCTGAAATCCACTTGTACTTGCTACAACATTTTCTGGCGTAACAAGACACCTATTTTTTTTTTATTCTCCTTTCCTCCCATCTATGCAATTGTTTTATTGTTGCCTGGTCCACATTTCCATTTGCCATCTTTCTTTCAGACCTCTGGTCATTTGAAAAAGGCCATTCTTTCTGAGATACACGGCGTGTTTTCTCACAACTGCATGAAATTATCACATGGCATTTGCATGAACAAATATCAAACAATTTTCCTGCATCAGCTTTAAACTTATTTAGTTTTGCTTTTAGAAACGACATATTTCTATTTTTCATAGGTTTCACAACTTTCTGGTATTTCTTTTTATATGCAATAATCATGACAACACGAATTATTGAGAGAGTAGGAAGGGAAGCACGTTTCCAGACACTTACAATTTTCTTGGCAACTACGTCCACTACTTGTCTTTCTGGAGGCTCTTTACTTCCATCTCCTTTTAGGTGCAGCCGGACACAATGATAGCATTTAATCACATCTTCAAATGTTGGGAGTATTACAGATTCTTTAGGATATATATCATTCGTGCAACCAAAGATGGCACAATTTGTAGCACTCAGAGTTTTCACAGTTGCCTTTGGCATTTTGTTAAAGGATTTCAGAAACCTGAATTACTAATCAGATCACAATGTGCATTTTACATAAAAACAAAAGCAACTGAGACGAGAGAAAGAACACTCCTGTTTGCACTCGTTTTCTGGCCGAATGCCAAACGTACTAGTAATTCCATCCAACGGCGCTCATCAGACATTCATGAGTTTCAGACACTGTTTTTGTGTGATTTTTGATTTTTTCAAAGCCAGAGGGGCCCGGCTAGATATTGAAGTAGATCATTGATTTTTTTTTGTCAGTATTGTGTGACACACTGACAACTTTCCCGCACTAGTACTAATTTAATTTAATTTTTATTTGTTTTTCTAAATTAATTTTCAATGCACTGTTTTTGTGTGATTTTCGATTTTTTCAAGGCCAGAGGGGTTCGGCTAGGTATTAATAAAAATCGTTGAAATTTCTTGTTAGTATTGTGTGACACACTGGCCAAATTTTCCGCACTAGCACTAAAACAATTTAAAAAAAAAAAACAATTCGGCCCACCCTATTATATATATAATATTATATATAAATAAAGTCACATAATGAACTTCTTTTAACTATCTTACAAGAATGAAATTATGTAAAGCAAAGGCGATTTTCGCCAGCCATTTCGTAAAATATACTGTTTTCATTTCTCGAGGATTCACCAAATTTTAATCGATTAAAATGTTCCACTGAACTGAACTGTGTACCAAATTTCAGATCTTTAGGACGTAGGGAAGTATGCTAAAAATGCCATCAAAGAAGTTGAAATAGACATCCAGACAGCTATCGTCTCAAGGTCTTAAGGACGGGGATTAGTGAAGTGTTCAGGAGGGGAAAAATTCCCCCCTTTAAACTTCGAGCGAAAAGGAAAAAAAGATACAAGAAAGAGATTATCATATATTAAAGAATTTACATCTAAAGTTCGCTTGGAGGCTGGAGGGGCGATGACCGAAGTCGAGCCCTTCTCCAAGTCTTACGGAAAGGGAAAAGAACTAGGGCCCAAGCAGGCACTTAGTGAGAAGATAAAGGTAAGGTGGGTAGAGGAGTGCCCCTAGGAGCGCAGGGCCTTGAGCTTGAGTATGGGGACGGTAAATTAAGCTATTTATATTAAATTTATAAGGTTCGTCGTAAAGTCGCGAATTCCGAAATGTCAGGGAGGGGCATGGAGTTAGCTAGAGTTCGATGAAAAGAGGTAGAGCAGATATAAAACAATGCTAGATAAGATGACTCCGTTTGGGGTGGAAGAACATATCCTTTGAGCAGCGTCCCATTAACACCCTGGAATGCTTCCGTGCCTTTGGGTGTATTGAGTTGTACCGCAGGATACTATCTAGCGTGGGATTATTTACTCTACTGAGATCTCTGAAGAAGTTTTGAGCAAGTTTTTGAATATGCTCTAAAAAGGGTATAATATTGAGGTCTCTGTGCAGAACTTTTAGCCGGACGTAACTCGGAAACCTAATAAACAAAGTGCTTTATTTTGTACAACTTGAAGCTTCCTTAGGCGAATCTCCACTTTGGCTCCCCAGATTGGGGATCTGTATGTCATAATTGGACGTATGCAGGACTTGTACAACAATAACTTATTTTTCGTGGACAGGCGGCTGTTTCCAGCCAAGAGGGGGTACATTTGGGCTAGTGCAGACTTCACCTTCTGACAGATTTCAGTAATGTGAAGTTTCCACGTGAGATTTGAATCCAAGTACACTCCAAGGTACTTGTAACTATAGTTTGCCAGGGAATAGGCTCTGTTTAAAGTTAAGTTAGTGATTGGGGTCTGGCAGGGGGGGGGGGAGCTAACAGCAGCACATTTGCTTACTTTGACTTTGATACGCCAATTAGTTAACCATTGCTTCATGGAGTCAAGATAGGATTGGAGGGTTTCGTGCACGACTTGCGTTTGCTTGTGTTGTGCAATCAGGGTCGTGTTGTTGGCTTACAAGCCCAGCTTAAATTGTTTCGAATTTGAAGGTTTTTATGAAGTGCAGTGCGTTTTGGAGATCGATGAAGCAAAAGCTATTTCCTGGGTTATATCCAAAGCGTCTTTGATTAGGTACCTTAGACATTTTTGCAGTATCCTGTAAAGGTAATTGAAGTACGAAGGCTGCACAATGTACACAAATAGCTTTAGGTTCTCAGGCTGAAATGCGAGCTGCTACTCTTGAATATGTACTATTAATTGTTGATGACTCATAGTAACCTTGCTTATAGCATTGGTCTAATGACATATTAAGTCTCAAAAGAACACTAAGTGTTACATTTTTGCATTATTGCATTTTCAGAGTGGTATCCATAGAGACCGAGTTAATACGAACTGGCCAGGCGACCTTGAGGTTTACGCCATATTAAGGCCAGCTGCAGGGCTAACCAATCTGCATTCCAGTGGAGCCGCAGCCAGGCCGCTGACTCAGCGGGATCATTCACTGAGCAGGGTCCGAGAGAACACCTGCCAAGCTCGACACCAGCCACCGATCGGCCCTTGGCTCAGGTCATGAATAGGCACAGTCCATGGGCTCGACCACCTGGAAGAGTCGGGGCCTGAACGACTCACTGGTACGATGGCCAGTTCATCACCGAACAGGTAACCCGATTGATTTTCCCCCAGCAGACGGACGACCAGAGGTACAGACCTAAGATCCGACCACCACAATCTTTGGCGGTGCCGCCCCCTGGGGGGATATTCATAGAGACTGTACCATCTGCGGCAGCAAAGACATCTGATCAAAGATGCTTGGAACCTGTACCCGAATTATAAGAACGGAGTAGAAGCTAGCTTTTGCTCAGTGATTATAATGTCTGTCTTGTAAGCACATGGTCCCGAGTTCAGTCCTGGCTCGGGACAGGCGACGCTCAATAGCCACACATCCTTTCCCTAACCTATCACCTTTTGAAAGGACTTTTTGATCTGAAAATTTAACGTGCCCATACTTTGCGTTAATATGTAAACAGTTTTGGGCAGTGGTGTGGGGATTCAACCGGAGTCCACCATGTATGGATTCAACCCGGATTCACCGTGTGTGAATCTAACGCCTTAATCTCTGGAATATCTCGATCCACTATATCCTTTAAGCTGTATTATAAAACAATTCTAGTAGAAAAGTGTAAATAAGTTTTATATCTGTACATCAACATCTGCGATATATGCTAGTATGTACTAATTTGTGCCGACTACCCAGTAGAGTGACTGTAAAAGTTACATGCAAATATTTTATAGTTGATAACATCGTCATTTGTAATCCAATTCAGAAATACATCACATTCTATTAATCTATTAATACTGTATAAATTTCTAAAATAAAATAAATAAAATAAAATATTTTCAAAAATCAAAGAGTATCAGCATTTTTTCCTAGGTACTTGGTACTATCGCCACACACAATACATATCAACTGGCTTCCATTCGAAATATGCGACACACCAATCTATAACGAGTAACAGAGTTACTCATTAATTTAACATATTCTAGAATACCTCAGCTTGTGAAATATTACTTTCCAACAAATTTCAATGGGTTTTATTTTTCATCTGATACTTGAGCTTAAATTTAAATAATGAAATATTGATATTTCCAGGATTTATGCAGTGTATCATCAAAGAAACATTATTTCAAACTATAAGGATATTCTTTTGGTTTGTAGGGGCGTCTCAAGGGCCAAGCAACCAATTGGGCCTTGCTTGAAATTTCATTGCATTTATTATTCAGATGGGGCCTCTCCAGAAAACTCGCTTGGTTCCTAAAAAAAACCCAGGGATGCCACTGGATGTACTGATTCTCGAAATATATGTCTATCATATTTTTATATCAAGTAAATGTATAAATCAAGAAAATTCAGTTAAACATGAAAGATTATGATCCCTACTTTCCTATTAGTATAAAAAATATAACAGATACTAATTATCTGCTCAAAAATTAGTAAATCGTTTCACATATTTTGCAGTACCTGACCAAGGTATAAATAAAATCGAATTAAATAATCACATATAGAAATGCATTTCTACACCTACCATTTCTATAACCACCTCTTAATCCTTTACCTGCTTCGTTTTGAAAACTATATGAAATTTAAGCATGCATTAACCTATTTTTGATTTTGATCTGATGTTTTAGGTTTGGAATGTTAGTTTGTATTATGCACTTTGTGTGGCATGGCGCCTGGTCTGGCGATGCAAGTAATATTATTATTGTTTACGTGTTTAGTCTCAAATGATAAATTTCGCTTCTCATCTGATGCTTTATAACATGAATAATGTGTGCTTAAAAAGTGATATTTGTTTTTCTTAATCGTCCTTAGAGTTTCCTCTGGAAAAAGTTGTGTGGCAATATATAATCCCAATTTTTCTTGCGTGCTTTTGTTATTTTTTGTAGGGAAGGGCAACTATAAATTTCAGCAGTATATATATTTAATTTTTAAGGGGGGCATTACCTCCTGTTCAGAATCTTGGAGGTGGCAACTTCCCCCCTTGCCCTATTGCTCTGCCGCTACTGGTCACAGAGTTATTAACTTGTTGAACTGATTAATCTTAATTCTTACAATTATCTCTCCAATTAAGACAATTAAATAATGCACAGAATTCAAGAACTGAAGCAAGCCTAAGCTTCTGGATGTAAAGTACTGAAATAAAAAATTGAAAAGTCTGTTTTTAATTGATATAAACATTGATATTGTAGGACAAATATGAGAAAACTATGAAAAATACATACATAGATCTACTTACAAAAATTAATTTTCACTATAAAAATAACCTATTTCTCCTTATGTCTGTCTCTGTAGTGCTTGTTGAAAATTTTTGGCGATGAATTTAGTGAGATATTGCCAACTTGGTGACTTTTTTAAATGTCACTAATTCGATGAAAATGTCATCAAATTTATAAAAATGCCAAACCAATAAAATTATGTTTTGAAAGGGCATTTTTAAACTATTATATTTTTAAGCATTTTACATTTTTAAACCATTCATAATCCCCCATGCATTTCATGGGGAGGGGTGAGTGCTATATTTTGAGGGGGATCCCAGTTGTGAAGATAGGTAAAACTAGTCATTTATACAAAGTTATAGAATAACATATTTGAAATTAATTACTTTTGTTGTACTCTAAAAATTTAAAGCACGGAAAGGGTTTAAATATAAAAATATGTATCAGTCAGAACAGTAAAGTTGTATGCTAGAAATTTATTTTTGCAGAAATTTGTTTTGAGAGTTTACACTATGCATAATTTGCATTCTAATATTTTTTAAAATTAACAACTTTTTATATTCAACCTTTACATACTTCCTGGTTATTCTGAAGCCCTTCTTAGAGACTTAATTTTAATGTAAAAAATTTCTAATTTTACTAAAGTGGCAATTATGTACAGCCTTAAAATTGTTTCACTGAGAACGGGGGTGTGTCCGGTTTTATATGTTCTCATGGCCTAAAGAAGGAGCTTATAATACCTTCTAATCAATTGTAGTCTCTAACTGACATATGCATGTTTTCATCAAGGAAGTTCTGTAAGTGTTTAATCTGTGATATGTCTGTCTATTCTTATAAAACAAAACATTTTTTAAAAGTAATCAAATGGTAATCAAGTTATCCATATTTCCTGCTGTTACTGGCTACTTTTTTTTTGTAATTGAATTATTTATTTATATACTTTTATAATACTTGTGTCACAATTTCTATTTTGCATTTTAGGGATATGATTCTCATCGTCCATGGATTTCCAAATGATGTGGCAGCTTTAAAAGTAAAAGAACTTCATCACATAGTTATTTAACAGGAATTTTTATATTATTGTACTTTTTAACACTTTACAACATAGTTGAAAAGTGTTTATGACTTTGTTCATTCTGCCTGTCCATTAGCACGATAACTGCCGTAAAAATGACTTTATCAAAAGGAAATTTTAATATGTTGTTCAGACGGTCTGTGCGACCTATGGGAATATAAATGAATAATATCACCCAATTAGTTTTGGACTGAACCCTGATTGAAAAAATGAAATAACATTGAACCCTATCGGATCTAATTTTTCAAACATTTAAGTGAATTTAAAATTCGCAAATTGCTTTGAAAGTTTTTGGAAATATTCAAATTATCCCATAAAAAATATGAAAAAAAATTCTATAAAATATATTTGGTAGTTTTTTAAATAAAAATTAAAATAATAATTGCACGCATATTATATGAAGAGATTACATGACCCGCTTCAAAATGAAATATGGCATCCATCTTGTATCAAAATCATGATTTTTAAAGTTCTTTTTAATTTATATTTAGTGTTGTATCCGTACTAAAACTGTTTTATTTTTGTTTAATTTTTGGGCATCTATATTCTGAAACAACGCAATTATTATATATTTGAGTTTAAATGATCAATGCCATCCATCTTGTTGTTGTTGTTGAGACCCAGACCGTCCGACCTACCAGAAAGGTGTAAGGTAACTGTATGGACGGCCGGGAAGTGCCACCCAATTTAGACCGGAACCCAGTGGAGGAGGCATCCACAGGGACCGTACCCTCCTTCCCCTACCACCAACCTCTCGGAAGGACTTACGGACCCACATGTTTAACGTGATCGTACTCCGCATGAACACGGCGGCATTTGTGGTAGCGTGCAAATCTAGTGCGCAAACCACGGGGATACCGCACCCAAGATGGCCAACAGCACGCGGTGTTCCGAGGTGGTCACCCACCAAGTACTAACCGCGCCCGATGCTGCTTGACTTCGGTGATCTAACGAGAACCGGTGTTTTCAGCACGGTACGGCCGTTGGCCCGCCATCCATCTTGTGTCAAAATCGTTATTTTTAAAGTAATTCTTTTTAATTTATATTTAGTGTTGTATGCGTCCTAAAACTACTTTATTTTTGCTTAATTTCTGTGCATCTACATTGTGAAACAATGCAGTTACAATATATTTGAGTTTAAATGATCATCAAACTTTGATTATTTCTACAACAAAGCCTAATTTTTACTTATGGAGAATGTAAACACCAAAAGATGTAGAATGAGTTGTATAAGAATTGCTGCATTTCTTTAACGCAAAATTATTTGACTCATGCAGTCTGCAATATAGCTGATATGAATGATACATTCATTGATTTTACACAGAGAACCAGACGATTTTTTCGATGAAGTTTTAAGCATAGAGTTAAATTACTTGTACCTCCATGGTTTTAATAAAATAAAAAGTTTTTAAATAAAATAAATTATCGTAGTATTGTGATGAATGAAAGGAATGGAATAAAAGTGGACGAATAAAATATTTTTAACTTTTACATACAGAGCCAGGCGATTTATATTTCAATGACGCCATTTAAATAAGTTCATTTTTTTCGATGAAGTTTTAAGTTTTCAAATGTAATAAATTATTGTATTATTGTGATAATTTTTAAAATATTACCGCTGAATGTATTGCATTTTAGAGATGTTTAAACCAGGCGACTTATATTTCAATGATGTTATTTAAATAAAGTTAATTTTTTTTAATGAAGTTTCAAGTTTTCAAATATAATAAATTAATGTAGTATTGTGAGAATTTTTAAAATATTACCGCTTAATTTATCGCATTTTAGAGATGTTTAAATAAAATTGCATTGCAGTTGGAAAGTGTTTCATAATCATTGCTTTATGCATTATTGATCTTTATTGTCTGTGCATGTCAAAATATGAATGGCTTGTTTTCTGGTTAAGATTCAGAATGAATTATTTAAACTCTATTAACACAATGAAGATATTTTTACCTATTAGGGTGTTGCATATGCATAAAAAAGTGTTCCACTGGTCGTCATTTTATCACCCATAGACCATGGTTTTACTGTTATTGCCGCTTGTCAGTTCTGATCGCTGAGGGCACAATTCCGTAGTGTAAGGAGTAAGACTTTAAGAAACTTCTTAAAGTAAAGATTTTAAGAAATTTTGTGTTTGGTGGTCATCTTATAATCTGTTCCATGCTAACAAATGGCACTGTGAAGCTATGGCCGATGTATGGCAAAAGAATGATCAATTGAGCACTTTCTTGCTTGTATGCAATGCCCTGTTACAAGGTAGAAGTTACTTCACTGCAATCCTGAGTGCTTAGAATTTTGCCAATGATGGGCCAGGCTAAAATGATGCTCTGCACTGCTACTAGATTTTAAATAAATGCTTCTACCAGAAAAATTCTGTAATTTTTGCATTAAGGAGTTTTATGCTCTGTGGTTACTTTCTTATCTGCCTTGTGCTAACTAATCTATATGCTAATGTAGCAATTTAAACACCAACTTAGTTTCATGACTTAAGATAGGAAATGGGAATTGTTTAATTTTAGTGTATTGCTTGCACCAAATATTATATTTCTATTTTCAATATTATAACTCTACACTTAAAGATAGATATGCTGACTCATGTATCCTGCTGCATAGTGCTTTTGTAATATGCTATCCTAAGCCTATTACAGTTCAAATGGCCCAGGCTCCAACATATTTTGTATATTTAAGGGACATATTTTTCAGAATATTCAAAGGTTAACTTTTTTTTACAAAAACTTAAATAATCAAATATATCCATATTTAATTATTAACTAAAGTTATTTCTACTAAAGTTATTGAAATAATTTTTCAAAAACTTATAGAAGTAACTTTATAGTTTTGAGTTCAAATGCATCTGTACTATGCGGTCCTGAAAACATGAAATCATGATCAACCATTTGAAAGTAAACAAAATATTTCAAGTTTAAGCACTTATATGTAAGTACATATTTCAAAATTTATATATTTAAATGAAAATTAAAACTTCAAAAATTAGAAATATTGAAAGTAAAGACATTTTAAACTTTAAATTATTTACATCACAATAAAGTTGCAAAATAAGTATTTGAAAACTGCATTCTTAACAGTATCATCAATTTTGTGTTTCATTATTGTTTATATTGTATTTTGTCCTCTGTTTCATAGTAACTATGTAATTTCGAATTGGAAAGGTAAGAATTTCAAAATTGTGGCTAATTTTAAATTTTTGTGCCAATGAAGGCTGGTATGATACTCTAGTATAAATTTTGTTCTAACATTTATCCAGCTGCAGCATTTCTACTAAAAGTTATTGTAGTCTTGTGATGTCATCCTCGGCATTAAAAGTGTGGTTTCTGCTTTGAAATGATGTTTCTTGGCAGAGATAGCATTATAGTGTTCTGTTTGCAAACAATTTGAGGCCCTTAAAAATATTCAACATTTCAAAAAATAACCTTTTTTAGAACTTGAAATTTGGACCCTAGTTTTATAAGTTGCTCTATTAAAAAAAAAATAGTTTTGAGTTTCTGAAAATTAACACTTATATAACATGCATAACCCTTGTGTGATTAGATTACCCATCTAAAATAAATCATTCACAAAACATGAACATGAAGTAGTCTCCCCTTTCCTCCCTCCCAAAACTAAATTGATGCTGTACAAGAAGCAAAATTAGGGAACTTTTGTATCATGAAGTTTTCTACCTTGGTCTTTTGATATTTTAAAAAATGCTTATACTTTTTTACAAAATTAGAACTTGGTTTAACAAAAATAAATGTTGAAAATAAAACTGAATAGACATGAAATTTTATTCATGTCATATTAGACTGAATCATATTCACAATTGTTTGTTATTTGAGTACAGTGAAATTCTAAAAATTTGAACATCTGAAAAAATGTAAATTATGTTAGTTACAAAATATAGCATACTTAATTCTTGAAATCATATATATAAACAGGCATTTTAATATGAAAATACACCAAATAATTAACAAAAACAGAAATTTTCATAGTCCAAACATTGATACAAAAAAAAAATTAAATAACATAATTGTTTCTTCTTTTACCCATGAACTGGATTTACGCTCAAGCATAATTCAAGTCATCATTTTCCTTTCATATGGCTCTTCCATTATGCTACATGCAAAAGATTTGAAAAGATTATTGTTAATATTTTTCCTTAAAAAAATGTAGACAATGTAACTTGTTTTGTGTTTGATGTAAGAATTTCTATGTTAATTGCGTTAATTGCTTAATAAAGTTAACATCTTTGAATCAATGTTTTGTAACCTCTAAATAGCTAGAGAAAGTATACTACAAGAATTTATTTTACAAATTGAAAATGTATTAATCAAAGTTTTAAAAAAATTAAAAGAAACTGAAACCCTCTCCCTTCCCTAGCAAAATTAAAAGTCAAGATTTTTGGACTTTTACAAGGTATAACTCACACAGACACCTAATTAATTGTTGATGAATAAGTTTTCATACTTCCGGAATTATTAATACCTGCCTATAACTAATGAGCTTCTTGTAAGAGAAGACCCAATCTTATATTCTAAAATATAAATACTTCATTAGTAATAACATAAACAGTTAATTAAAAGTATCAACCAGTTTTGGAGGCAATAAAAAACTACCTTTTTCATGATAATAAGATAGACCATTCACACGAACAAAGGCAAAAAGACATCTCAATAAATAGTTGTATCATATAACCAAAAAAAGAAATTGTTGCAAAATAAATAATAGTAAAAATGAAAAAGAAATCTAGAAGGTAGTAAAAGTATTAAAAACACTTTCTCTATCAATAAAACTGTTAACTTAAGTGCTCTGTGATACAATAAATAGTAAAGTAACCGGTTTTGGAAACTACATGAACAACATCAACTAACTTAAAAAAAGTTAGTGTAATAAAACTTCTAAATAAACAACTACAAAATTATGTAAAATCTAACAAAATAAAGGAAACAAATTGATTTGGGAACTAAACTCAAACTGTCTGTATAAAAAACTAATCTGTATATATATAAAAAAAAAAAGCCTAAATTACATGCATTCAAATTACTGTAAAAAATCAGTTTATAAATAACTACAAAATTAAGAAAATAAAAAAATTAAAGAAAATAGCCATTTTTGGAAAAACTACAATTGGTTATGAAAATTGAATTTTGCCTTCACAATTAATTGATACTTTCAATTAACTGTTTATGTTATTACTAATGAAGTAGCAGCATAGCTCAAACAGCGAAGTTTAATTGCAGATTATTTTAAACAGTAGTCTGAGTACAGTAGTAAATCCTGAGTTTTGGGGAAGAGTAATTAGTGTATACATATTTGTTCATAAATGAAAAGAAAATCCCATTTTATCTGTAATCCAGTATATAAGAGAATTGCAACATAAAATCAGTTGAAGTTAGTGGATACACTATGAACCCTTTTTGCCTATTCATTTGAATAATTTTGAATGCATATCATGAGTATAATTAAAAAAATCTGTACCAAAAAATATATTGATTTTCCTTATATTTATATACTTTTGTTTATAGAAAGGTAAAGTGCTGTGTCACTTAACAATGTTATGCTCATTCTGAAATTTCTTTGTGAACCCAATCATTTTTAGTACACCTGTGTTACAAGTTTTAAGTGTACATAATATAAAAAGTTAGTTTTGACTTGTAAAATAAGGGGCAAGTTACTATAACAAAAATAAAATAAATTGTTTTAATGTGAAATTATACCATCTGAAATAAAATTAAAATTTGCATGTGATCCACAAGCCACTAATAGTTCTTTTCTTGTTTTGTAAACACAATTAATTTGGCAGTGGAACATCAGTATAGCGTAATCAGCTTCATTGGTTTATAATATTACTGGAATTAATAATAATAATAAAAAGAAAATGTGAATCGCTTATAATTTTAATGTTTATATTTACATTATATTAAATGTTTAGTATTACCTTTCTCTTGGTTTTCAATACAATACTAATGACAATTAAATGTTGAAATTGTGCTGTTGTAATATCATATGTGGAAAATATTTAATCAGTTTTACATATTTTATTTTCTAACAGTTTGAATGGGCCTGGCAAAATCCTCTAAAATCACGCAGGCTACATCATATTGGCAAAAAGGTACCCCGTGAAAGTGCTCTGAAATACAGATTTAGAGTGATGTCTGAGATGCTGAGAGTGGGGCCTTGGAATAGATTGCCCTTAACGATTCAGTGGTTGAATATTTCATATAAACAGGATTTTGATGTAAGTTATAACTTAAATATGCATTTAATATTTATTCATTATGCATAGTACCATTTTTATTTCTGCTTAAGTGGTATAAAATGTTTATTCTAAATTATAATTTCAATTAATTCAAATCTATCTCAAATTATATTCAAATCTATCTTTTTTTATATAGACAAATGTTATTTCTGTTTTAAAAAGTAGTAAATAGCCATTACAGAAGTCTGTAGCAATATTTTTTGTGGCCTATGCCCTATCAAAAATATTTCATAATTTAATTATTTTGTATTTTATAGTTTTTATTAATTTAAAATTCATTTTTAAATTTATACATATATGGCGTATCCATCCCGTGGCTTATCCATAAAACAATACAAACAGTTTGATTTGGTTAAGTGAACATGACTGCCAATTTTATTTCTTAAAAAGGATATTTCCATAACCTATCATTAAGGAGGTAAAATGACTGAGCAGCAGGATCATCGTACCTCTCCAACCCTAAAAGCTAAGAATATGAAATTTTACTGGGATGCTTTTTATGGGTCATAGGTAGGGTAGTAATTATTTTGTGACATTAATTTCTGCAAATTTTAGGGAATTTTCTGAAAATTTACAAATATCAAATATATTTGTAAATTTAAGATTTTTTTTCCTATTATTGCCTAATTTTATTTATGAGTTTTAGATTTTTGTTCTACAGTGCAAATATTTGCTTTTTTTTTTTCAGGAATTTTACAGGTTTTTTTTTCAGAAATTGCATGAATATGAAATATATTAAGTTCTTGGACATGTTAGATGAAGAAAATTTGTTTGCTTTTTTTGTACATAAAACAAGAGTAAAAGAATTTCATGTCAGCTAAGGTTTGATAGATTTGCGAAAGAAAAAATAGTTTTCTTGCCTACATAAAGTCGCCATCCGTTTTTCTGTCAATACCTACAAACAGCATTGATGATTGATGTGGAACGATCCTTTTCTAAATTTATAAACATGTTACAGGACAAAAGACACTGCATTACAGAAGAAAATCTGTATATGTACAATATAATGTATCAAAACACCATCCACTTAAATGAAAATCTTTATTACATATAACAATGTTAATAACATTGGCAGAATTTGAATGACTTACAAATGAAATTATTAGTTTAAAAAAATTGTAATAATGCTTATTGACTTGCGAGGTTGTTTTTGTAGTACTTCTTTATAACTAGTAGACTTTTCTTTTAGAACTGTTAATGTAAATCTGCGGCCTTGAAATTTTTGCAAAATTTTAGTTTACCTGACTGCACTGCAAATTTTGCCTATTTTTTCCCGTGATAAAATTACTGCCTTAGTCATAGGTACATACTAAACAGGGGTTTTGTATTAATTTGTTTTTTAAGGGGGGTGAGAAGGGGTGGGACGACTGAGCAACATGATTCCCATGTCTTTACAAGTCCTTAATTTAGAAATATGAAATTTTACAAAAATGTTCCTCAAATCAAGGGTTATAGGTAAACACTAAGAGGCTATATTTCTGTAAATCACCTATAAGAGATAGAAGGAATGGGATGGCTAAGCAGCATGATACTGCATCTCCAAAACTGCCTGAAGTAGAAATCAGATACTTTATAAGGTACTTATTGGTTATAGGGACCATGAAGCCAAACACTGCACTGCAATATGTAGGGACCACGCCAAATTCTGGTTTATACCGGTTGCTGATATTATAAATAGCTGACACTGTTTTCAAATATCGTGGCTTACTCCAGTTGCTGATATTATAAGTAGGTGGCACTAATTTGGAATATTGACAACCTGTTGATAGCGGTTAGTTTGAATTTAGTGCCATTTTATTCCTATTATACTGTTAACTAGATTTTTCTACCATTTTGCTGCAATGATGAAAATCTGGAATTTGCCTATGAACGAAGAAGATGCTGTAAGGTTCTTTCAACAGAAGGAAATTTTACCGCGACACCGTTTTTGACCAAACGGTTACGCCATGCGGCTGCAAGTAGGCAAAAAATGTTGCTGGAGGTGTAACGTCATTGGTTATCAGCGTACTGTTGGTCCTTGCATGATGAATTGGTTCTCGGGATCTAGGATTCCATTTACAGAAGCCTTACGCTTTATATACTGTTGGGCCGACGAACTTACTTCTGTGTTATGATGTCAACGTCAGATGGATTTCAGTCCAGAAACAACTGTAGAATGGAACAATTACATGCTCGAAATATGTTTCCAGTATCTGCAGAAACGATCTACGAAGAAGATCGGGGGGACAGGGGAGATCGTTGAAATCGGCAAAACTCAAATTTTTATATCGGATTCGTAGCGAATTTCTCATATCGGATTATATCGCCAATGTTGGTGTTGGTGACAACTCGGAAAAGCAGTCGCTAACCCATCGTCCTTATAACCGATAAGTACCCTTTATAAGGATATTATTCATTAATCACAGGTAAACACTAGGAAAGATAATTTATACTAGCAAGTATGAAAAGGAGTGAAATGGCCAAGTGGCATGATCACAACATCGAAGGGCATTAGAACAAATATTTTTTCGAGAAGGGTTCAAGCCACATTCGCAATTCAAGAACATTTTCTGGTTCATAAAATTAGGTATATTATACATTTTTATAACTATGTTATTGCATATATGACTTCTGCTGGGGAAATAAAGCCATGCACACAACATGATCAACTTAAGATGCTTAATTAAAATCTAATGGTTATTTATATACACAAATTAAGTCTGAACAGTTTTGATGTATCACTGCATCGCATTCTAGCTAGACAGTAACATAGAGCTCCTATAACACAAACTGACCCATGTCTGTCATGTTGAATCATAGTGAAAAACACCTAGGTGATGAGTGAGAACCAGCACCACTGACCTCCAAAATCACCCTTGCTGACTTCAGTGGAACACACCTCTTTTGACTTACTTATTGCCAATAGCGGTGGAAAAAGGATATTCTTGCATTCATCTCTTATGCAATTTATCCATTTTCTTTCTTTCTTGTTCTTTCATGAATCTAAACATTCGTATTTCTTTTTAGAAATTATTAGAACATTTTAACATCCTTCAATTTTATTGTGAATTTATACTAAAATGCATGATATCAAGTCACTGTACAGTAGGAAACCAATGTGGAAGTATGATTCAAAATGGCTGATGCACCAGTTCTTTATATAGGAGCCTTACGGTAACATATTCAATGTACATCTCTTGGAAAGAGCCTCAATCGCTATTGCCAAGATCAGTATATACCAATCGTTCAAATCGTAAAACCATTGTACTCTCATTTTGTCTTAATTTTTCTTCTTTCTGCAAGGATACTTATAAAGAAATATGTTTAGTGCAGAATATGTTAATCCTTCCACATACTTTAATAAACTGTGTTCTAAGGAACTTTGTGGTTATAAACAAACCCGCCTATATAGGGCGTTCCCAAAATTCTAATGACATTCCCATTGCAGATACAAGTATTTGTGGACCAGTTTCGTGCTTATTATGTGCTTGTTAGCACAGAATAGCCAATATCAATGTCTGCAATGACAGCAAGAAACTTGTTATAAGCCAGAATTTTTGCAAACCTATGGAAATGGCAATTTCAGTCTTACCATGTGGCTGACATAGAATTCATTTATAATTTAGTTTGGGCCACATGAAGCTGTAATGACAAAGCTCTTAAACACAGAACTTGCTTATAAAGAGCATTTCCAAAATTTGGATGACAGTCTTGTTGCAGATATCGGTATCTGGGGCACAATAGCCCAGTGTTTAGGGCACGGGGATTGCACTCAGAGAACCTAAGTTCAATTTCCAGCACTGCCTAAACCATCCATGTGTCTATGCAGAGTATAGGTACATTAAAACTGCGGGACCAAGAGGTCTGTAGCAGGGGAAGTGGAGTACAGTCCCTTTGGATATCACCCACACTGGGTTCTGGTCTAAATTGGGTGAGACTGTCTCAGCCATCCAAACAGATACCTTACACCTTGAGGTAAGTCAGATGATTTGGGTTGAAAGAAGGAAAGATGCCAGTATCCATGGTCTGGTTTCATGCTTATGCGCTCGTCGGCATGGAAAAACCGATATCTGCAATGGCAGCAAAAAACTTGCTATAAACCACAATTTTTTATCAGTTATTAGTGTCTTCCTAACTTTATGGCATTGTAAAATTAAAAATAATGGTTTACTGACTACGATTAAAATAAATAACTCTATAAAAGAACCTCTGGATGGTATGAAAATAAATTACATTGTTTTAAAGTACAGAATATACTGGTAAAGGCTAAAGTACATACCACCATATTGCATTTAAATATTATTTAAAAAAGAAATCATTCTCTTATAATAAAACCTGTATAAAACGAAATCTTGAAAAAGTGGTCATAATAAGCTGTTAATGAATAGTTATGTCAAGAAGGAAAATTTACAGGGAAATATATACTCATTATTTCTGCATTTAATGAAAAAGTTAAAACCCGTCTAAATTCATTAGAAATATTTTACTTAATTTGACAATCTACAGAATTTCTTTAGACAGACATTTTCTAAAAATAGACATTTTTTATCTTCTGGAAAAACATTTCACTTGATGTTTGCGATAGGGCGCGGTAGCCCATTGGTTAGCGCGCTGGAGTTGCACTCGGTAGGCCCGGGTTCGATTCTAGCCACTGCCAAAACTGCCGCCGTGTTCACGCGGAGTACGATCACGTTAAACATGTGGGTCCGTAAGTCCTTCCGAGAGGTTGGTGGTAGGGGAAGGAGGGTACGGTCCCTGTGGATGGCCCCCCTCCCCCACTGGGTTCCGGTCTAAATTGGGTGGCACTTCCCGGCCGTTCAAACAGTTGCCTTACACCTTTCTGGTAGGTCGGACGGTCTGGGTTCTCAACAACAACAACTTGATGTTTGCTATGTTGATAAAAATCTTTTATTTTTTAATAGAGTCTAGGTGCATTAAATCTGTGGGTCCAAGAGGTCTGTGGCAGGGAAAGTGAGGTACAGTCCTTCCAGCAGGGGAAGTGGGGTACAAGTTCTTGATTACATAGAAAATTAATATATTCTATGAAAAGTTATTCTTTAAGAAAAAAAAAATTATAACTTCTTCCAAGATAAATATTGCAACAAATTTATTTCAATTAAAAATATATCATTCATTATTTAAAGAAAAAATCCATAATATTTGCCAGATATTCTAACTTTTTGTATCATTGGAAGTAAATTTAAAAATTAAATGGTTTTAAAAATTAATGGTTAAATTTTCACAAGAGAAGTTCAGGGGAAAAACTATTGTGGAAACAATTTTTAAACTAAATTGAAATGGAAAGGACTATAGGTATTTGCTCTGAATGCTACCATTTTCAAATTAAAGCAGAAATAAAGTAATTATCAGAATTATCTAAAAGTAAAGCATACAATTGTCTTGGTTACTCAGCAAATTTTAGTAAATCTGACTGATCTCCTTGTAAATGCTATCAATTATTTGTATCACACTATAATGTACTTTTAAATCATCCAAATATTCACTTAACATTTTCATTGGCTGGTTGGTGAACAATGAGCGGTCTCAAAATTGGTGGTCATGGTTGCACTGGCAGATAGTCACTTTAAACAAAATAATTAACACTGTACATAATGGAAAGCTTTATATTGAGGTCTAATGGCCATGGGATGTGTGAATTGTGCATAATGGAAATTTAAATCAATGCTACTATATTTGTTATCTTGGATTACATTATTAAATCAGAATATAACTTACTTTTACTTCACATCTGAAAATTATGCACTTTCAACTGTTTCACTTGCAGATCCTTAAAATATGGTCATTGTATGACAAGTGTCTTAAATTCTAGAATTCATTTATCTACTCCTTAAACATAAATTCCAGTTTTATGGGAAAATTTCATCCCAATGTATGCCTTACACCCATAGAATTTGCATTATCAATTTCATTCAAACCATGAACAGCATTAACAATCCTATAGGGTCACCTTGAGGTAAGTCTTGAGGTATTAGCATGCTGCATGCACCTAGCATTTCACTACCTCTTTCACTTTTGTAAATTGATCCAGCTCAACCTTTAGAGCATCCTTTTCATTATTTCATATTAAACCTACGATCTTCAATGGTATGTTAAATTCATGAGATGGCTATCAGTACACTGTTCGAGTGTCTTTCCATCGTTCATCTAAGATTGTGAAATTCGATATACATTGTCACAAATTTATACTTGCCTCACTTAATATATAATGGCATTTTTGGATATTGATGTGGCTTATTTATTGATTGCCACATTACTCATCAAATTATACCTTGTACAGTTCCTTCAGAATAGTACAAGTTTCACTGTGCACGGTCTCATATTTTTTTAGATGCAGTCTAGTGTCACAGTCAGAATAAATATGCTGTATTTCATTAAGATCTGTTTTACTCTCATAACTCTGATATCATGATCACAGAACTTGAGATCCGCCTCCTTCTGTAAATTTCCCTGTATGCAAAAATTTCCTGTCTTCCTCATTCTTCAAAATCGAAAGGGACCTACCTCGAATCTTGAATCCTATGCATAGTTACAAAATCATAGCATTCTTGGGATGTCGTCATTGATATATTATTCCTGCTGTTCACTATCACATCCAATGGTCACCAAAATTTGTTGTAAAAGTTTGATTTATTTTCATCGAATTCAAATTTCAGGGGTCATGAGCACTCTGGAAATCGGAAAAACCAGGAATTTACAGGGAATTTGAAAGTGGACTAAACTGTCAGGGAAAATTCAGGGGAAATCAATTTTTTGTTCAAAATTCTGGAAAAATCAGGGAATTTTCATCTTGCCGACTTGCTTGCTCACAGAAATGCCTCCGTAGTTTCTAAGAGAAACATCATACTACAAATTATGGAATTTGCATAGTTTCCTATGGGAAAATTGTCTTCTGTGAAGGCTAATGCAAATTTAAGGCCATGTGCACACAGGTTGACTTATCCCCCAGAAAAAATAATCATGTACAAACAGTCAATCATGCAATTAAAGTTCTTGAACGAAGAAACTTCGTAACCAAACAGGAATTAATGCCCATCTACCTACAGGATGAAAGAAAACTGCTTTCCAACAAACCAAAATTAGTGAAACAACAAACATTAGTTCAAATGAAAAAGTTTAAACAAAATGATAAAGTGTACTTTTTCTTTTTATTATATTTTTTCTTTATATGTATATTTTTTCTTAAAGTTTCTTTTCTTCCATTTTGTTTTGTATTAAATACTATTTTTAATGGGTTATTTATCATTATTTTTACTAAAAATAATGTTTTATAATGTATTTAGTTGATATTAGGTTTGAATTTTATCCAAACTCTATAATCCGGAAAATTCTAAAATCCGAAATTGCCAAAGTCCAGATTTATGAGGTTGTACTGTATATACAGATAAAATTGTATACAAATATAGAAAATTTTGAGTTATTTTGAATTTTTTTTTTTTTTGCTCACTGTCATATATTTACAGTAGATATCAGGTAAATCTAAAATTATTTTTGAAATTGGTGTTAAAATAGTAGTACACAGTACCTGGAATTTTGATGAAAATAACAGGGAAACCTAGAAAATTTAGTGAATTTCACTTTGAAAAATGGGCATGAACCCTGAATTTATTCTTTTGAGTTTATTTTATATAACACAAACTGACACATGTGCATGAACTCTTTGATTGAACCTCTCAGCCACAAGGGAGATGTAGTACGTTATGCATTTAGATGGATCAAAAATTAGAACAGCTTATTTGTTTAATTACATTTTCAATTCTAGTGTGTCTCCATTCGGAAGCGGAAAATCAAAATGCATTTTTCCCTCATAGAGACTTCCAAGTTTGAGCATTATTCTCAGCAAAAGACATTGAGGGAAAATTTTAAAAACTAAACAAATTAGTAGTTAGGGACTATTTTCCATAGGTTAACATAGGAAAAATGAAACAAGCGGCTGGCGAGAGAATATCTTCTTAAGTAGGAAGGAACAAATGCAAGTTACAGCTTCGTCCTCTTCTGCATCCTTTTCCATTTTATGTAGATGATTTTTTACAACCTCTTTATTCTTAAAGCATGTCATAAACATAATTCATAAGAATATCAACATCCTGTTAGTTAGGTTAGCAACGTTAATGATTGCTTCAGTTCTAGTTGAAAAAAAAAGATTTATAAAACTGTGAAATAGTAAAACATGAAATTAAAAAGTGGGAAATACCTGTATATAGATTAAATTTTTTCTTCATCAAGTTAAAAACATTTTTAAATCTTTCAGTAACTATTGATTGAACCTCTTTTTATTTTGATTTAAGTGTATATTCTACAATGTTTTTATCATAATATTGATTTTAAGTTACAGATATCTTACTTTAGCTTTCTAGATTGCCACCATTACATATTCCTATTTGTGTTGGACCTATTGTACCTAAGAAAGTAAAAAATACAGATGAAGATAAAGATGAAGAAATTTTAAAATTCTGCTTTTTATGTAATAGAATTGTAACAAAAGATGATAAGAAATTCGTCTGTTTTACTTGTAAAGAAATATTTCATATTATTTGTTTAGGGAGACATTTCACACAATCTGACGAAAATAAATTCTTGCTTCCTATTGATGGTTCATGCCCTAAATGTAATTCACCCACCCTTTGGGGAGATGTAGTACGTTATGCATTTGGATGTTATCGTGAATCAGAAAATAAAATTTAAATATTTTAAATATAAATAGATAATATATAAATAACAGTTATTTATGAGAAAATATCAATACTTTTATACAAAACCTTGTTTTTATATAACTTATTTTTGTAAAAAATGAATAAATTGAATGTACAAAACACGCTTTTTACAATAAAATTTTATTTTTATACTTGTTGGTCTAATAACTCACCACATACACTCTGTTATTGCCTCTGAGTGTAAAATTAAATGTCTAATTGTTTGTTTTTTAATGATGAAATATTTTATACATTTAATCCCTTTTAGATATCTTATTTTCAGGTCTTAAGTTTTGTGATTGTATAACTTTTAATCTTTTCTTTGTATATCTGAATGTGTTTATGTTAGAAGTCTGTATAGACCAAAATGGTAAATTGTTTCTCAGTTTTCTTTAAATATGAATTTAAAGCTGAAATTAATTTTTTGTGAAATTGGTGTTAAATTAACATGGGGTACCTAGAATTTTGTTGAAGTCATAGGGGGAAATGTTTATAAAAATAAATTGTAAAATGCATATATAAAAATAAATTGTAAAATGCAACTTGTTTTGTTAATAAAGTTTAGTAAAGTAAATTATGTTTTGAAAAACTCAAATAAAAAAAAAAGTTCCATTTTTTATTATTGAAAATTCTGCAAAAAAAAGTTTTTACATTGTTTATCTTCTTCAAATATTGCATTGTTAAAATCTACTGGTTTTTTTTTTTTTCTTGAAAAGTTGGTAGATATGCAACACCATCAACTATGATCAAAAGCATTATTTTAGTTTTATAGAACAAGTATTGCAATTTTTCTTCAAAAAGTAGGAGTATTTCTACTTTAGTATGAAAAATGAGAGATCTATGATGCATTCATTAAAATGCCAATATTTTGCATTTATCTAACATTAAAATGTACCATTTTTTTATATATAGTAATTATCTGATTGCTGAATATTTGCTATTTATTTTTTGTATTTTTGGTAATGACTAAAGAAAAAGTACTAAAAATACAAGATACTTTGCTCAAGTACTACAAAAAATTACTCATGAAATTACTTTGCTTAATAAAGCAGCATAAAATCAAATTAATGGTTGGTAACTAGTTTCAGAAATGAGGTTCCTTTATTAGGATGTGAAAATAAAAACAACAACAAATGCACCAGCAAAAGCATAACATTATATATTCCCACTTTTCTGTCTGCTGCTGAACTGCTATTTTTTTGTACTGATGAAGGGAGCTCATTTTGTTTCCGAAATTTGTTGATATACCATTGATTTTTGTTTTATGCTATTTCATTAAACAAAAGTATTTTTTTCAGGAGACTAAAAAATAATTAGAGCAATTTATATAAAATGTACAATTTTTTTTATCATAGTTTAATTTAATGCTTAAATTATTTAACTGATGGATGCTGTTAAAATCATGAATGGTTCCTTTAATGTAAATCTAATTCAAAGAGACTGCCTAAGGCAAAAGTTTAAAGTTTTTATCAATAACTCAAGTTTTCATGGATATTTAATTGAAATAAAGAATTGAAAAATGATTTGATTTTGACAGTTAGGTGACGTTTGGGGGGATGGTGTAAAACTCAAGGACATTGCTCTGTAAAAGTTGATGTAAAAAGAAAATATATTTCGAATTGCATTTCAACTTTGCCTCACAAACCCATCTAGAATGTGCAGTTTATAACATAGCATCTATAAATATGCAGACTTGGTCATTAGCCATTTATTGTATTATGTAATAATTGAGGTATAGCTTTAGTATACGGAATTTGCATTTTGCAAGATTTTTGGTGGTGATTAATGGCACAATTTCTGTTAGCAGTGTTGTAGCTAACAGCGCCATGTCGTAAGAGCAAAAAATATGTATGTATGAGCACATATTTTTCTTTGATTTGATATGGTTCATTTCAACCGCATTCTTTGTAGAGTGAAAATTTAAATTTTCTGACTTTCATATTATGGACATAAGCCTGTGCTCTGTGAGCCACGAAATATCTGTTGCACAAACACCTTGCTATGTGTGACCTTCGACAGCCAGTGGGGCCAGCAAGAAATAATTTTCATTATTTAAAAAAAAAAAAATTCAAATTTGAAAAGTTGCACTTCCTCTCAAAACAAGGGGAAGATTTTTTCAGTTTATAACTACACCGAACTCTTTTTTTTTACACGAATTTGAAGTTACATGGTTAAAAAAGTCTTCCTTTTTTAAAAAATTTATTTGATCTAACACAATGCCAAAGTCATTGTCTTATACTTATGTACGTGACCATGAGCGGTCTAGTATAAATTGCAACCTTTGGTACTAATGTATAAAAAAAAATGCATATTTTTACCACACTTAAAAAATTAGGCAGCACTGCTATAATGCTATTGAATAAGAGGATTCCCTTAGTCGATAACTCTTACCTACCAATTTCGTATGACATTTACATAACATATTGCATCATTAAATTGTTTAAGTTTATTATCTCACAATATTTAATCAATTGTTTGTGTTATCAGCCATACATAGTGCTATCAATTGTGTATTTGAACATTTTTTTTAACAGAACTTTTACAGTTTTCAGCATTTTTTTACACGGTTTTTTAAACTAAATATAGTTCTTTTTTCATCTTTCACAGTTTTCAGATAACATGGAACGTATCCTTAATTTTACTATAGGAAACTTATCTTTTCTTACACGAATTTTTGAGGAACGTATCTACCGTGTAAAAAAAGAGTTGGATGTATCTGTAATTTATTAGAAGCACTGAAACTTTCAAACTGTTATTGTTACTTATATATAGTTACCAGAAGGTATATGTGTGGTGTGTGTGCCTGTCATATGATGAAATGCTAAAGGATACAAAGCATTATCTCCTATCTGCCCACTTGCGCTACTCCTATCAAAATGTACATGCTATATCATCCCCTAACAAAAAGCAAACTGATAGGAATTATTAAAAATAAGTTAGCTTATCTTTCAAAATTATTAAATTTTCATCAAGTAGGCATCATTTTTATAAAGGTGAAATTTTTATCAATTTGGCAACATTTAAAATAAAGTTGCTAAGTTGGCAATATCTCACTAAAATTGTTATCAAATGTTTTGCTAAGCATTACGAACAGACAGAGAAATGGGTTATTTTTATATTCCTTCCAATATATTAAATTTTTGGAACAGATGTCATATTATCCCTTTTGGTGATTTTTACCTTTGCGACAAACAGATGTTGCTAAGGCTGTCAGATGGCATGCTTGTCATAACGAAAATGATCAGAAATGCATAAAAAATATAAAATGAATCTTATAAGGCTTCTTTTGGTGATGAGGTTGGGAAAATACTCACTCGCCATTTAAGACTTCACAACATTTAATAATGCATAAAAATATTACACATATTTTACAAATCATAGTTAGGATTAGCTATATATTACAAACACATTGGCTATGTGCTTTCTATTGCCATCTCGAACTCCACTTCGAATCTTTTTTTGTAAACAATAACGAATGTTCTTTAGTCAGGTTGAGTGCTGCCATCTACTGTCCTTTTGGGAAAACAGAATATTTCTTACAATCTTAATTAAATACAATAATAGTAATTTTGATTAAATAAAAGAAGAGCTGCACTGTATTAGTGACTAGCGTTTTATATAGGAATGGTCGTTCTTTGTCGTAGGCCGCAATGTGGCAACAGTCGATCCATTGCAATTTGAACATGGATCTATGCCTGCTATGCGGGCTTATGCTCGCTTTGTTCACCCTTTAAAAATCATAATCGGCTTCACTAGCTGTCGGGGGTCACACATAATGACAGCTGTTTGTGCAACAGGTATTTTGTAGCACATATAGTACAGGCTTACGTCCACTGTGCAGACGTAACATGGAAATCAGAAAATCTTAAAATGGCAAAATTATGAAAGAAAGCAATTATCCACAATTTTTTTATAAATAAAATGTAAACCCATTAAACTGAAATTTTGAATTGTTCCCTTTTTACATCACTAAGGATGCTTAAAAAATGTATGATTAACCTCACAATTGAAAAATAAAAATCCTATTAGCCACTCCCACTCTGCCCCAAATCAACCAACCTATTGCTCGAAAAACTAAATCGCTATTTACTTGAAAGAATTCTTTAGTACTTTTAAACAACACTGAGAACGGAAGGCATTTTTCCAGTAAATGCAAAAAAACAATGAAATAAAATCAAAACAACAGAAAACAGTACAATCTGATTAACTTTTAACTTCAGCAATGATGACTAACAGTCTATGAAGACCACTCTTAAAATGAATCATTTCAAATCAAAATCAAACATTCACTATTGCAACTCAAAATGTGGGAAGGATTGCCAGAATGGAATGCTCTCCAAATCAAATCAAAGTAGGGATTGCCAGAATCTCTCCTAAAATTTACAAAGAATGAAAAAGAGATAATAAAGCATACCAAATTTTCATCAATTACACATAAATTTCTTTTTCAATTACACATAAATTTCTGCCAAAACTGCCACCGTGTTCATGTGGAGTACGATCACGTTAAACATGTGGGTCCGTAAGTCCTTCTGAGAGGTTGGTGGTAGGGGAAGGAGGGTACGGTCCCTGTGGATGCCTCCCCCACTGGGTTCCAGTCTAAATTGGGTGGCACTTCCCGGCTGTCCAAACAGTTACCTTACACCTTTCTGGTAGGTCGGACGGTCTGGGTCTCAACAACAACAACATAAATTTCTTTGATTTTTCATCAATTTGACAACATTAAAAGTCACACACTTAGTGACATCCTACCAATTTTTTTGCCAAACGTTGGAGAAATGGGTTGTTCTTATAGTGAATGGTACACTTTTTATTTTGCATACAAGAAACATTTTGAATCATTTAAAAAAACTATTTAAGATGTAATAAAAAATGATTTCCTCTCCCTGAAAAAGGAAGAACTTTGTAAAAAGAACAGGAATATATTTATTTAGTAAACTAAAACCTAAATTGAAACTAAAATAAAGTGAAGCTAGAATCTGCCATAAATAAATCTAGCAAACTAAAACTACTGATGCGCAGTGTGAAACTGAGATGGATAAAAGACATTTTTAGAAATAAATAAAAGGGATTGCAATTAAAAGTTTAAAATATTATTTTAACTAGCAGAAACAACAAGCACACAACTATAATAGAAGGTCTTTATTTCACTTCTTATAAGACGTACAAAACTTAAAAAGGCCAGAGCGCTTTCGAGCGTAAATACACTCTTCATCAGTGGCTACATAGAAATAGGAATGATCGTTCATATATAGACCAGAAAAGTGACAAAATTTGCATAAATACAATTATCAATAAATTTACGTTTATCTAAGGCGAATCCAAAAATACAGTACAATACAATAAGAAGTGAAATAAAGACCTTCTATTATAGTTGTGTGCTTGTTGTTTCTGCTAATTGAAATCAGACGTGATGCCAATTTTATTTATTATTTTAACGTATAAAAATAAAATTATGCTCATTATAATAATCATGTAATGTTAATTTTATGTTTGTGTGATATATATGTCACAAAATAAATGACTGTTCTCTTAGCGACAATGTTTTATTTCAAACATGAAGTGTTGAGGCCAAGGAAATTGAGTTTATGACAAAAAGGGACTATATTAATTTAAGATTATAAGAAAGGGGTAACTGAAAATTATATAAAAATTTTGGTATTTATTATTAATTTCTTTTTCTCATAAGCCCTTGCTTGTCCTAATTTCAAACAGAAAAATTAGAAAAGGTTTTATGGACTAGCCATATCATATCAAAGGACATACAAAATCTTTGTTTATGTTTCACAAGAAAATAAAGCATATTCAAAGACAAAAAAATTTGCACTACTTATGCTTGTTTTTCTCTCAATCGTCTGTTCCTTTGAGATTTCGACATTTTGCCGCGCTTCTTCGATCTATTTTTATTACTTGTAGAGGTTTTTAAAAGGATCGGTATAACGGTATCCATATTCTAAAGAAAATATAATTAAATATAATCAAATAAATTGTTATAAACAAAGACAAGACGTGACCCTTAAGGTACATAATCTGTATTGAATGTCAACACATTGATAGGGTTACTCTAAATTCCATCTTGGCGTCAATTGTTTTCTTGGCATCTCTTGAACAGAAACTTGAAGACAAAGCTGCAGTCCTCAGTGATGTAAATTTAGACCGCCTAATCAAATTTATAGAATAAGAAATTACCTTTCCGTGATTGTGGCATTATTTTATATGATCTGCTGTATTTAATAGCGTATTAGAAGGAATAGACATTTAAAAATGTTTAAAAATAAAAATAGTCGATATGAATTAAATTACGACAACAGATGGCAGCACCAAAAATATTTTGAATTAAAATAAAAAATATATTCTATATTTTATTGAGTATTAAATTTAAATATAATCTAAGCATTGCATTTCATTTTTCATAAAAACTTTGAAACTGTTTGAGCAGAATTTTGGTAAAAAAAGTGGGCCATGAAAGTTAACAAAGCGCTGATAGCGCAGAAGATTTACTGACACTCACCCTTAAATGACACTTGTTTGGACATTGGAAGCCTTAAATTTCCAAAGTTAGAAGAGTTCAAAGTATCATGTTTTGGTAAAAAATTAAAAAAAAGTAAAAAAGCAAATTTTAGTTTTTGAAGGGCTGTAAAATAAAAAACAATTGCCAATATGGACCTAATATTCTGATTGGTTGAATATCTCTTCTAATACTAAAAACTCACAAAATTTCAAAGAATTCCAAAAAAGTCGGATTGAGAATATTATTTATCCGAGTTGATTTGATATGGAATGACTGGATACTGTTTTACTTAAATTTTTTTATGATCTCATTATGAAATTTACAGGGCATGTACAGCAATGAAGTATATAAAAAATAAAATGTTTTCAGATTTAAAGAAAATTTTTTTTTTTTCAGTTTAAGGTCAAAGGTAAAATTGGATGACCTTGAAATGAAAACCATCATTGACAGGGTCATGTAACATATAAGGAAGATCGTACATTAAACTATAAAATAAGCCTTATTTTAACACAATCAGTACATTAGGTCAGCAGATACAAGCTTTCAAACATGCCTAAAATTATGAAAAGTGTACCAAATTTCCATAAACATAAACCTAATGCAAATTAAAATCAATGATTTTGCATAGTATCTTATATATTAGTGGACAACAAAATTAGGCAAATTAAAAAAAAAATCCAGAGGGGTTGGGTTGTGCTGATGTGACATGAAATGGCCCATTCATTAAATATAATGCTTTAGATTTCTTTATTTTAAAGAAGTTTTGAATTATTTGTGAATTTTTATAAAGTTTTACCAAGGTGAATCCATTTGCATCACTCCGTTAATATTGTCAGAAAATGTTGCTCCTGAAAAGGAACGGTAAAATAGTTTACCCACAATTGTAATACTACAATCCTTTATTTGAATCCAAAAATTACATATGTCATTAAAAAGCAACAGAAGATTACATATGAAAAATTGAGAATGATAGATTATATAACAAGAATATGCTAAAGTACTCGAGTATCCGTTGACTTCTTAGCATTATTGCTGGCATACAGCAAAAGCAGTGGAACAGCCCTATATTTTAGTCGCTTCAGAGTAAACAACAGAGTGTATTTCATTTATTTTATTTTTAAAAGTAGAGATAAATTATTACATATTAAAGGACATTATTTAGCTTTTAATTTGTCCCAGACAAAAATTCGTAATTCCTTAGACTAGTCTTTCATACCATCATTACTTTCTTCTGAGGAATTTGGATCAGTTGCACTCAATTCTGACTCTACTGATGGATGCAAATCAATTTGCAAACAGTCTGTTGTAGAACTAGTTTCTCCTTGCTCTGGATTAATAGGTTGAGCTGGCAAATCAGTCATATTAAAATTATTAGTAGAATCAACTTTTCTTTTTTTTGATGGTCTAGATGACTGTTCACAGCTATCAGAATTGTCAGATATACAACAATTCTCCTTTTCATTTATTGGTACAGGAGGTTTCAAACCCATTTGTGCCTTATACAGGACAACTGCAGAGTCAGAGCCGTAAATTGCAAAATTCACTGAAGTAGACGTGGCGTTTTTAACACAAGATTTTAGTTCTTCTATGGTCATTGTTTTGCTACAATTTATAGGCAACATGACTTCTGTTGGGCTGTCTTGCAATTTTTTGCCAACAAAATAGGGTTTGTTACGTATTTCATCATACCTCAGTTCATTCCATTGTGAACAATATTGTTTTAAAGTGCGCTTGGCCATTTCTTTATCTATCTCATTTAAATCTATATGTCTAGCCATACCGAAATTTTTCAAAAAATACAGAATCAAGATTCAATACAATTTATGCTATTTTTAATGCTTACAATAAAAACAAGTCGAGTAACACAAAAGTCTACTTTAAGAACGTGGGCCTTTTTAAGGTTTTGATTGCTTTAATATATTGCCAAAAATGTTTTACTTCTACTTTCGTTAACAACGAGTATATTAATTATTTCAGTTGATGTAAATCTAACGTTGCATCGATCAAATGTACTAAAAATATATATGTTGAAATACGTAATATTAAACAAACGATATTTTCTAAAACTTGACAGACAAATCCAAACTTTTTCAGAAGTAAACAAATAAATGCGCCGATGCCAGATTGATTAATGTAGACGAAATTTTGAAAATTATTTATTCTTAAAATACTTAATTGTCTCTTTAAAATTTATTTAAATGCAAATTATTTGAAACTTATAAAATACATTATTAAAACATTCTTATATTTAATTTACAAACAGTTTGATTTACTACTACGGTTGTAGATATTCTTTTTTAGCTAGCGGTCACTGGCTATGTTTTTGCTATGACCTACCTGTTTGTTTTGTCTCTCCCATAGTCCCATTCTGTTATAACTATAAGATAAATATAATACATTCCTACCCAAAAGCTTGTTTGTCTCTATATTCATCCAAAACTTACGACAAATAAGTTCTTTATTATTTAACTGCCGTTTTGTATTCTACTTTTCGAAATTGAAAATTTTCTTGTCAACTATAATAATTTGCAGTAAATATTACTGACATAATTTGCTATTCCAGTTTCATGACAATAAAATAATTTAATATGCTTTTATTTTTATATGGACCTCTTTCAATTTATTTTATGAAGTCTTGTAGTGTGTCAAACAAGTATGATGAAATATCTTCTTTCGGATTTTGACCTGTTTCTAGATCATAAACTGTAATCTAGGAGCCATTTATTTTATTTAACCTACATGTATCAGACAGAAGAGTTTCATAATCAGTTCCTCTCAATATCATCATTTGAAAGTAACTGTGGTTTGCTCAGAATCTCCTAAATATGGAAAAAGTTCAGGATCCATCTAAACGTTTAGCCAAGTGGTATTTTGGGGGACTTGCTAGTGCTGGTGCTGCATGTTGCACTCATCCACTCGACTTATTAAAGGTACATAAAATTCTAATATTTTTTAGGTTTCCTGATGAATTTTTGTTTTGTAAAAAATTCATTTGAATATGTAAATCATTTAAATGCATTACAAAAATTAAAGCAATCATTTTATGAATTAGTTTGTATGGAATTAAATTGTAATTTGTTGATACCAAGGAGATTAAATATATTTAAATATTAGTTAATACATAGGCTTGCCATATAAATTGTTTTCCAATCCAGGCGAAAAAAAAGTAACCAAGTAAAAAAGTACTTATTGAATACAGGAAAACAAAATTGAAACCTGATACATGAAGTTCGCGCTAGCAAAATAAGTATATGAATGGCCAAAATCAAATGATTAATGCCTTTCATATACTTATTTTGCTAGCGCGAACTTTTTAAAGGACTGCTTATCGCTTTTAATTTTTTCATGAAAATTTGAACATTCCAGATGAATGTTTATTTTTCAGAACATTAGATTTAATATTACACCTGCATTAGATCTAGTTGATTTAACAATTCTACCACATTCTTTAGAGTGAACATATATTATATCCATAACCTTTCTATATTCTTTTGTATCCATGATTGCAATCCAAAATTTTGTATTTTATTCAAATTTTTTCTATTCTCTATAGAACAATTTTTTCTTTCTGCTCAGATTAATATAAATTATTATTTCACGATCATTCTTTTACTATGATTTTCAGAAGAGGGTATAAAATATTTATTAATCTGAGTATTATAAATGTTTTCATTTTTTAATATTTATGAAGGTGTTTAGTTAATTATGGCTGAAATATGGTTTAAAAATAATTAGAACATAATTCAAATTATGTTCTATAATTATTTTTTTATCGAAAGCCAAATATATGTTTAAAATTTAATTAAGTAATATAAAAGCATATATTTAAATAAACTAATTTTTTTCGAACAAGCAGAAGTATCACATTTAATCATTTTGTTAATCACATTGTGTCAATAATCATATTGTTTATTAATAATTTGTTAATCAATAAACATATTGTTTAATGATCGTATCGTTAATGAATAATCATATTGTTAATCTGAGTATTATAGGCTAAGTCCATCAATTCAGGTAGGCAAAGAAAAAATCTTACCTTCATAGTCTCAGATGTTTTTGAATTTAACATATGTTAAAATTCGGGAAAAAGTAAGAAACCCGTATTTTTTTTTTTTTTTTTTTGTTCAAAAAAATTCCTGGCCCGAGATACAGGCCGCAAAAGATGGTGCTTCGAGCATAATTTCTCACTTACGATTTTCGGCAAAATTTTAAAACACTCTATCTCTGGAACAGTTCAAGATATTTTGTTGTAGGTTTTTATTTGAAAGATAATATTTTTCTGATTAAAATAATATACTCTGTTTAAAAATATGTTGTTGTTGAAACCCAGACCGTTCGACCTACCAGAAAGGTGTAAGGTAACTGTTTGGATGGTCGGGAAGTGCCACCCAATTTAGACCGGAACCCAGTGGGGGAGGCATCCTCAGGGAGTTTAAAAAATATATATATATGTGTTTAAAAATATGTGTAAAAAATGTGTTTAAAAATATGTGTTCAAGTTCTCTTGCTGTAGCCTTCTGAATTTTTTTTTGAAAAATCAAAAATACTTTTTTTTTTCAAAAATTTTGATTTTTTAACTGTTGATCAGTACCATAGAGTACTACATTCCACTGAAAAAGAGAACTTCCACTTTTGAGTTTAACAGGTTTTATAAACAATGTTCATGTTTTAGCTTCCGTGGCTAATTTCTTTATGCACTTTTTTTTTAATTTATTTTTCTCAAAAACACTTTTCTGAAAAGGAGAACACTCCACTTTGGTTTTGGAATTTTTCATCAATTTTGTTTTTATAAGAAGTCCATTTTCATACCAATGTGCTCAGTGTGTGAGTGTGATGAAATAAAAATGATAAAGTCGAAACTGGTGAAATGTTTTTATTCTTCTGGATTTTCTTTACATAGAATCTTCCAAATCATTAAAGGTCTTCTGGAACAATGTGGAAGCTTCCAGATAATTCCAGAATGTAACAGAACCTTCTGGAACCATCCAGACAATTCCAGAATGTAACAGAACCTTCTAGAACAATCTGGAACCATCCAGATAATTCTGTGTGTTTGGCCTAGGACAAAAAAAAAAAAAAAAAACTTATCCTGATGATAAAATGGATAAAACATTGCAATATTGCCGAGAAGCACTTGCTTCTTTCCCTTCTCTCTGCCGCCTTGTAAACTTCAACTGACCAATTAGAAAGCTCGGCCAGTTTACTGGCCACCACTAAACCTCGCCCCTGTGGAGCAATGATGTTATTGATAATATTTCTGTACACAACGTCCTGGAGATAAAGCACTCTGTGCTAGGTGCTCTATGAACCATGTCTCGTACACAACGAGAGTTCACAGTTTAGTTGTCAACAGGTAAACAATGTGAGCAGTTCACCAAATTTGTGGTCCAACAGTACTTAAGTAAGATTTTGTGAGGATTCTGCTGATTGTGCTGGTGTTTTGTGGAAAGAACTGACTGAGTTTGAAATGTCTTCTGACTGGAGCCACAGGAGAGTGAAGTGTGCTGACTATTTGCATATCCATAAAAGAGTGATATATATAATCCTAGCAAGAAAAACAGACTTTCTTCAGGTTGGGAATAAGAGTACTCATTTCAAGACTCTGTTTCAAAGTCAAGATGTTTCTAGTGATGACTTTCTGTGTTCTAAATGCTTTGACAGAATATCAAAAATGACACTAACTGAACAAGAAGTCTTCCATGGTGTGGATGATGCAGATTTTGCCATTGATACCTTCATTGACGAACTTGGGAAATGGACAGTGAAAACAGTAACACATCAACATCTGAAGAAATTGCAACAACAATGCATCGCAGAAGTGAAGGGACTTGTAGAGGCTGAACAACTATGTTTAGTGCTTTACTGTGATTTTGCTGAGAACTGGTCTATGATTCTGCCACAAGAAATACAAGAGTATCACTGGAGTAATAACCAAGTTTCAATTTTTACAGGAGTCACATATTTTCAAAACAAGACCACAAGTGTTGCAGAATATAAGTGATAACATAGGACATGACTCAGCACATGCATTGTTGGCAATATACAAAATTCAACAACAGCTGCAATCACAGCCAGAAAAGATCATCATTATTTCTGATGGTGCCCCTAGTCACTTCAAAAATCGTTACCAACTGTTTTAAGCAGGGGCGGCATTTCAGTATTTCATTTGGGGGTGCAAGATTTGTATGTATGAAAATCCACAATATAGCAATATAGAATAAATAAAATGTTTGTTAATGGGGGGGAGATCACAAAATTGAATTGATGTTGAGAAAAATAATTGTTAACATAATTTTTATATATAATTGTGTTAACATAATTGTTGTTAATATAATTTTTCTAAATACAAATATCTATATTTATTTACCTTTTATTGAAGTTTTAAACGCCGATTTTTAAGAGTCTGGAAGAGGTGAAAATTTTGTGACAATATCATCATAATCCAGTGGTATATCTTGTTCTATAGCTAAAACATCTAAAGATGAAAGTCTTTCTTGTCGCATTGTACTGCGAAAATAATTTTTCAGCCTCCTGAGATACAAAAAAGACCTTTCACAACTAGCTGAGCTGATTGGCACAGTCAAAAATAATTTAACTAATAATGTTATGACAGGAAACACATTTTTTAAATTCCGCCCTTTAAAATAATCCAGGCGACTTTTAAAATTGAGTTGGTCTATGTTTTCATTTTTCACCATTAAATAAAACAGTCGCAATTCACATAACAATTCCTCTTTCTGGAAGTTATATACTTTGCATATGGTTGAAACATTTTCTTTTTTGACATCTGAACTAAGAACAAATAAATACTGAACTAAGGGCAAATAAAACAGATACATTGTTCTCATTAAATATTGTCTCAATTTCATTAGATACTGAATCTATAATTTTATATTGAATATTGTTTCTGTGATAAGATTTAACATCATCATGGGGATTTTTTTTCACAGCCTCCGAATTCGCTTGGAATTTTTTTACGCCTTTTCAGTTTTGGTTCAGAATAAGAATTGTTTTCGGAAAGTTCTGTCACAAAACTCCACACTTGATTGAAATATGCATCAGTGCGAAAAGAACTAACAGTTTCAATAGTAGCTTTAGCCAAAGCTTGCACAGTCTGAAAATTAAGATCATATGACGGAAGATGTTTTGAGAGAGTATTGCATTGATCAAAAACACTGGGCAATACAAACAAAATGAACAAAAATTCGAACAATGTCATGCATGTTAAAAGTGCTTCGGCTTTTCCACCATTGAGAGAATCGTTTTCAGATAATTATTCCAGTGTTAAAATCACCATTTTAAAATTATCAAGTAGTTTTTTTATGGCTTTAACTCTGGAAGACCACCTCGTATCACTTAGTGATTATAGAGTTGAAGAGTCTCCAGAAAAATAATTTGTTGATGGTTGGATCTTTTCGAAAATAAAATGTCTTTTATAGGATGTTTTTATGAAGGAATATAATGCATTGAGCTGCTGAAATGCATTTCTAGCAGAAGGAATGGATGAGCATGCACTAACTACACATAGATTTAATCGGACACTTGAAATTTCAAGTGAAAAGGATAACATTACCCCAATCTTTTCAAGTTGAAAAGGATTCATTCCAGCCGGAAGAGAGAAGCTTTACTATGAAAGTTGGCTCTTTTAAAGCTCCATAGCTTGAGAAAACTAACTAGTGGACAGTCGATAAAAAAATGAGAGAAGCCAATAAAAGCCAAAATTTGGGGGGCGCGACCGCGCCCCCTCGCACCCCTACTTGCCGTCTCTGGTTTGAAGTGACTAAGTCGCTTGTGCCAATGGTGTGGGTATACAGCACGACTGGTCATGGGGAGGGGCCTTGCGATGGTGTAGGACAGGGGTCGGCAACCTATTGAAACGGAAGAGCCAAAAGTTACAATTTACAAAATTTCCCAGTTTTTAAAGAGCCACTAAAAATTTTCGTTTCAATATTATAATATTTGCGTATATATATTTGATTTTTGATTTAAAATAAACGGCTTTAAATACGGAATAATATTTATTCATATAAAAACGCAAATATAGATAGTTACATCAATGGGAGCATTGGCTTTGCATGCCTTTTGAAAGTTTGATTATATCTGGCTTATAACTTGTTGTTTTAAGTTTCAAGCACGACTCTAGATTTTTATTTGTTAGTTGACTTGTAACTTTACTTTTTATTATATTCATGCAAGAGAACGCTTGCTCGCACGAATATGTCTACCCGAAGATCGTCAGCACTCCATATGCCAACTTCTTCACCTCACTGTAGCATTCTGGAAGACTATTCCTTCCGCCGAATATGAGGGCCTCAACTCGCGGAATTTCTTTTAGAGCTGTCCACTTGTGCTGCGCGATGTGCATACATTTCTGGACCTCCAACTCTTTCAACTTGCTCTTGTGTTCTATGAACTTGCCACTCCACAAGTCTTTGCTTTTTAAATCTAGCAATTGCATTTGGAGCGATCCAGCATCAATTCCAAATGGCTCAATGTTGATCTCATTTGTATTTGTGTTGAGAGGATTTACTATGAACGCGAGAGTACTTTTGTTTGTTTTGAATTGCTCGAATCTCTCAGCGAATCCATCCATCATGTTTTTTAAAGCTATGCTGAAGTAATTCGTGTCAATAGTTGCATTGGTCTCATCGCGATATTGCTTCAGATTTTTAAAATGAAGTAATTTACCGCTCTCCATGTCTTCAACAAAAAGAAGTAATTTTTTTCGAAACAAACTACTTTTTCAAGCAAGGCGTAGGCTGGGTTGCCCTTTCCTTGCAGTTTTAAATTTAGTTCATTTAGTTTCATTGTGGTATCTACCATGAAGTTGAATTTTTGCAGCCATTTGTCTTCTTCCAATTCAGGATGGCCAATGCTTTTTTCATTGAGGAATATTTTTATTTCACTCAAGCACAAAGCAAAACGTTGCAATACGTTACCTCTGGAAAGCCATCGCACTTTATTGTGCAGAAGTAGGTCAGAAAACTGGCTATCTACTTCTTCAAGGAAATCTTTAAACTGGCGATGGTAGAGTGCTTTTGCCAAGAAGCTGTTAATAATCTTAATTACCAAGTTCATGACCTCAACTATCGGCCGGAAATGTTTGGGCACAAAGCGCTTCTTGATGAATTATGCAATGAAACGTCAGAATTTCGTGGTTTATTTTTTTCTGAAGAATTGATGTTACTCCTCTATATATTCCTGTCATACTTCTGGCTCCATCAGTTGCTATAGAAACGATTTTATTTATATCGATTCCATTGTCTTCCAGGCATTTTTGCACAGCATTTGTTATATCTTCTCCACGAGTTTGCCCTGAGAACGGTAGCAATCCCAGCAGTTCTTCTTTTGGACCTTGGGACGACATATACCTGACGAAAAGGGTAACTTGTGCCGTGTCTTTTATGTCGCAAGACTCATCTATAGCAAGCGATAAGGCAGAAGCCAGTTGAATGTCTTCCACTTGCATATGTGTTACATTTGAAGACATTTTAGCAATTCCATCTTGTACTGTTTTAGCAGATAATGGCAAATCTTTGATTTTTTTCATGATTTTTGCTTTATTTTTAAAATCACGAAACAATTCTTCAGATGCACGTATAAAACAATCTTTGGCGTACTCACCATCTGTAAATGGTTTTCCTCTTTTTGCAATTTCTAATGATACTGCAAAGCTTGCCAGATTTACATTATTGAAAGATTGCGCCCAGTTACTTAGTATGGAACTTGACTGTTTTTTTTTTAGCTCTTCAACAGCTTTTTTTCGTGCGTCACCGGTTGGATATTTACCAGCAAACTGGGTATGTTTTGGAGTGAAGTGTCTCTCCAAATTTGACTTCTTATTGTGTGCGAGTTTTTCGTGGCAAATGAGACAAGTCGGAAAGCCATCTGTGTTGCATATGAATGCAAACGACTCCGTCCAATTCTGAATGAATTCTCGGTTTTCTTTTTCAGTTCTTCTCTTTTTTTTTACCTGATGTCATGCTGGCGGCGGAGCTGAAAAAATGATTTTTTAAAATTTTACTTAGCTATCTAAAACGGCAAACAATTTATTTACCATTATTACTTCGTTAACACGATCCGCAGATATGTAATCCAATTCTGTTACTGATTTTATTATATTATACGCGTACATACCTTTGAGAAGATAATTCGCTTCTAAATCGTATTCTTCTTGAAATAACAAGCGAATAGACACGCAAAAACTGCAAGCGATTAAATTAACACACATGCAACGTAACGTCGACCGCGCTATCCGAGGATGACTGACTGACAGCACGTCTAGAGTCTAGACGGTGGCTGTTTGGGTGAGACGGAAATGGAATGCAATTGGCTGAAAGATAAATATGGTCACGGAGTCTCATATCTAAGAACAAAACAATAGTTCAAATTTATCTCATTACGGTCATGTTAAGCGTAGCGATTTGTAATTAACGATTATGAAAATAGAATCTATTGAGAAATTAGGTACTTAAAAATATATTTTCTTATTTTTTAAGGGTTTTGATAATAAATTATTAATTTTTTCGTATGGAACTGGAGAGCCGCAACTTTACATCAAAAGAGCCGCATGCGGCTCGCGAGCCGCAGGTTGCCGACCCCTGGTGTAGGAGGCCTACTGAAGCACCATGTTAAAAAACATAATCTTTCCAGCCCAAGTACAGCTGCAATTCAGAATGCCGAGGATTTTACAAGAGTGAAGTCATATACATCAATAGCCCTCATCCTGTTGCCCAAAGAGGAAGTTAAAGAATTCTACCAGCAGAAAAAAGAATGGTCAAATCAAACTGCCCCTGTGAAAGGAATTCAGAAGACACATGCGTGGACTCAGTGATGGGCAAACGTATATTGCATGAACTTTAAAGAGCAAGAAAGAAGAAATTTCATTTGTCCAATCAAGACCTCAGAAACGACAGGAGAATATTCAGATTCACAACCTACAAAGATGGATGTTTGTGGGATGTGTGTATGACTGTGACTGGTGGATTGTAGAGGTTATAGATATCAGTTGTGAGTTAAATGAAATCATCATGAACTTTATGCTACCACATAGACCGGCTGCTAGATATAGATTTCCAGCTGCAACACAGCAACACCACCACAGGTGCTCACTTCTAATTCGTGATGTTTTAAAGATTGTAGGTGCCCCAGGAAACTATTGGTTCAACAGGAAGGCATCACTCAATATCAAAGGAAGATACTGATGCAGGTAAGCAAATTTTTAGTTCATTGAATTGCTAATTTCAGTTCTAAGCAGAGTGCAGCTAAGTGGTATGCTGTGGAACCTGTAATATGTTTTGGAATTTGCACATATATTTCAGAAGCTTTAATATGTTTTGAAAATTGTGTCTATTACTTATCTTTATTAAGAATTAAAATGCCATGTCAAATAAGACTAGATTTTGATTTTATGAGACCAATATGTGAAGAGTAGGGGAGACCGGGGTACAGTGGGTCACGGGGCACAGTGGGACAATTGATTTATTTACTAGGGTAAAAATGTTTAAGAAAGGGAAAAATATGATACATTATGCCAACTAGTGTGGCAACACTGTGCAAACAGATCATCGCCATTATTTGTTTTCGAGGGGGGCAATAGCGATTTTTGTTCTCATCTGACCTGTTGGGAAAATTAGGTAAATGTTGTTTTTTTGTATTTGCACACTAAATTATCATCCAATAATCAATATTTTTACATTAATCCATAGGTTAAATATTTTTTATTGCATATGTATGATGGTTTCTCATTTTATTTGTTAGTGGTACATAAATTGTAACTTTTGTTGTGTGTGTGTCTCTTGGGGTACAGTGGGACACCCTTAATGGGGTACACTGGGACACTGTCGCTCAACATAAAAATACCTCCGATTCCCAAAAGTTGAACCAAAGTTATTAGAATTTATGCTTTTCAATTAATTATTACCTAAGGATAACCTTTTCAAACTACTTTTATGTTGTGTAAACATGTAACAACTTGAGTTAACCTGAAATTGTTAGAACTGCATCAAAGCTATAGGCCTATAGGTATATTGTGGGGGGAAAAACTACACTAGCTGTTTTGCTTAAGAAATGTTTAAAACTAATCCATAAAGCTATCTCTGTTATACAAATTCTATTAGGCTTGGCTTAGAAAAAACACTAACACTTAGGGTTTTCATGTTATTTGTTAGGCCTAACAATTTTGTTGTTTACATTGTTGGTGCGAAAAAGAGAGAGAACAAGTGAAATTGGATTAGTAAAAGAAGTTGTGATGCGGAAGGCTGTAAAGGCAGTACTTAAGGACAAGAAACCATTAAGGGAGATAGCAAGAACTTTTGATATTCCTAAGAGCACCCTGCAACGGTATGTGCTAAAAGCAAAAGATATAAACTGGGAAGAAAATCCAACAGAGAAAAATGCTATGCTTAAACCAAATTATGCAGTTCGGCAAATCTTCACAACTTTTGAAGAGAATATGCTTACCAAGTAATTAACCCAAGCTTCAAGTTTGCATCATGAGCTTTCACCAAAATAAGCACGAAAACTAGCATATGAATATGCAGTGGAATTGAATAAAAGTATCCCATCCTCTTGGAATGAGAATCACTGTGCAGAAGAAGATTGGTTGGAAAGCTTTATGAAACGAGCTGGTAGTATTTCATTTAGGAAGCCAGAAGTCACATCGCTTGCCCGGTCAATGGGTTTAACAAACCCGTAGTGACTGAGTTTTATTCTAAGTTGCATGAACTCTTATAAAAACATCATTTTGGGCCAGAAAACATTTATAACTTAGATGAAACAGGACTCACTACTGTGCAAACACCTGGAAAAGTGATCACCAAAAAATGTGTTAAGCAAGTAGGCCAGATCACTTCATCAGAAAGGAGTGAACTCGTTACTTTTTGTTGTATGATCAATAGCTTAGGAAATGCCTTACCCCCATTTTTTTCCTCGTGTTAATTTTCGGGAGACAATATTAAAGGGTTCTCCTGTGGGTGTTCAAGGAGCTGCTCTGCTACAGTGAATGGATGGATGAATACAAATATATTTCTGATGGCTATGAAGCATTTCATGAAGTATTCTAAATCAAAGCCAGAAAATAAAACCCTTCTCTTAATGGATAATAATGAAGCACATATTAGTATTGAGACCATTAATCTAGAAAAAACGAATGGTATCGTACTCTTCACAATACCCCCACACTGCAGCCATAAGTTGTAGTCCTTAGACAAGGCTGTGTATGAACCATTAAAACATTCCTATAACAAAACGTGCCGGGCTTGACTTGTGAATAATCTGGTAAAAGAATAACAATTCACGGAACAGCAGAGCTTGTGCAAATAACATCCTATTTGGTTTTTCTGCCACAGGTATTTTTCCGTATAATAACAATACCTACACTGATGCAGACTTTGAGGCTGCAAGTGTAACTGATGTCCCACAGGTGTGCGTCACTAATAACCCAACACCTGAACAACCCAGTCCTACTCAATTTCAACTATTTACTGAAGCTGGTGGATCTAGGCCTATTACAGAGGAACCACAAGCAAGCTGCTCTTATTTAAATTCACCTTCAGTGAAAAGCTATATAGGTCTACACATAGTGGAAAAAACTGAACTGTTCTGTCACCTGAAACTGTAAGGCCTCTCCCAAAATGTCATACAACTGAAATATATAAAAATATGTGAAAAAGTAAAAAATCCGAAGTATTAACTGACACACCAGTTAAGGAAAAAAATAGAGCAGGAATATTTAAAAAGATTAGAAAAGAAAAAAGCTTCAAAAGATATCAAATCAAAGAAAAGAAAAATTAATAGAAAATTTGGCAAAACAGTTCCTCAGAAAATGAAGAATGGAAAGAATCTGAAAGCGATAGCAGTTTTGAGGTAGAGATGGCAGAGAATGCAGATGGTGATACTATTGATATTGGAGATTTCATGTTGGTTAAAGTGTGCAGGAAAAAGAAAGCAACCTTCAGCTATTATGTTGCGGAAGTGATACAAAAAAGTAAAATTGACTATAAAGTGAAGTATATGAGAAGACTTTTACCAGGATATAATTTTGTTTTTGATGATGAGGCAACATATTCAGCTCTTCATAGTGACATTGAAATGAAATTGCGGAAACCCGTATGTCATGGAGGAACAGAAAGGGCATTGAGACAATTATCGTTTCCCGTGAACTTAGAATGTTATGCTAAGCTGATATAAAAAAGACTTTTAAACCGTAGGCTAAGTAGCCTAGGCATTGTTTTGGCTGTTTAAAATAGTGTTCAATAACTTTATTTTAGTCATCCAAATATTTTTGATTGTAATAATTTATAAACTGTTTTCTGTTATTCAACTGTTAACCACAACCCATACAAATTATGAGAATGAAAGTGTAATGTATCATCGTACAAATATAGTGTTTATTTTTATGTCCCATTGTACCCCATTCAATGTCCCAGTGTACCCCGCTCCGGGGTACACTGGGACGAATTACATACCTTCGGAAATACAATATTTTTACAAAGAAAAACTTGAGGAAAAAATATGAAAAATTTAACAATAGAAGATAAAAAGTAGTATTATTGTATTGCATATTTGTTGAATTTCTAATATTAAAAATGTAAAAAGTATTACCAAATAAGTAAAAATTGTCCCACTGTACCCCGGTCTCCCCTATGTGGTAACGGAAACTGGTTTAATGTATGGCAAAATTTTCAATTGTTTATAAAACCTGTTAAACTCAAAAGTGAAAGTTCTCCTTTTCAGGGAATGTAGTACTTTATGGTACTGATCAACAGTGAAGAAATCAAAATTTTTGGGAATGGCATTTTTGAAAAAAAAAATTATTTTTGATTTTTCAAAAAAAAAAGAAGGCTACAGCAAGAGAACTTGGACACATATTTTCAAATGAAGGATATCATTTTAATCAGAAAAATATTATATTTCAAATAATAAAGAACCACAACAAAATATCTCTGGAACGGTTCAAAATATCTCAAACTGTTCCAGAGATAGAGCGTTTTAAAATTTTGCCGAAAATTGCAAGTGAGAAATGGCGCCCAAGGGGCCATCTTTGGCAGCCTGTATCTCGGGTCAGGAATTTTTTTGAACAAAACAAAAAAAATACGGGTTTCTACTTTTCAAAAACCAGATTAATTCTGATATTGGAAATAACTTCGTCATTGCTATATTCTGCTACATTGCTATATTCTGTTTATACCAATCATTTATATTGATATAATTTAGAAAATATCATTTATAGTCATTTGGATTCATCTATTCATTATTTTTAGTTTTCAATTATTTATTTTAGGTTCATCTACAAACTCAACAAGAAGGCAAATTAGGAATAATAAGGAATACAGTGAATATTGTAAAGCAGCAAGGAGTTTTAGCTTTATATAATGGCTTGAGTGCCTCTCTCTTACGACAAGTTAGTTATTTTTTATAAATTAGAATCTGTGGTCTTAGTTAAAAAATGCTGAAAAATAATATTTGAAAATGTATGTCAATAATTGTTTTATTTTAAAATAATTTTTTTTTTTTACAGTTTAGAATATTATTTAACCATCAAAATTAAATTTGCTGCAAGCTGATTGATTATAAAAAAAAATTAAAACAAATAATTGTTTGAACATTGTTGATGCTAAAGATAGCAGAATAAGTACCATACTTTCTGATAAAATGGCCTCAGCTGCATAAATGTCAGAGATGATTATGCACTAAGGAAATATCTAAAACGAACAGGAATGCCCAACTCAGTGTAAGCACTACAGCAAATATTTAAATGTAATTGTAATTCCCTTTTGGGATCATTCCATGTCAAATAAACACAGAAAGAATGCATTTTCAACCTGGCCCTTTTTGATTTCTTTGATACTTTGGCTATTGTATTATCCACTCATATAAGATGCGAAACAAATCTTAGCCTTTAATTTGAATTAATTTTTCATTTATAAAAATTTAAAGTTTGAAAATTTAGTACATTTTTCACAATTTTATACATGTATAAAAGCTCATAACTGTTGGCATAATGAACCGATTGTGTTGAAATAAGGTTTATTTTGTAGTTTAATGTACAACCTTTCTTATAATATGTTACATGATCCTATCAATGATGTTTTGCATTTCATGGTCATCCAATATGTCCTTTGATCTTGAATTTTAAAAAGTATGTTACTTCAATTTTGATGAAAAAATATTATTTGTAGCTGTCTATTATGAGAGTAGTCTTAAGTTTGAACAAACATGGGATCTTTAGTTATAAAAATCTATTCAATAGTAAATTTTGAAAAAATTGTTAAAAATAACACATTAAGTTCAATTTACAACGAAGTAAGAAATACGCCACTTACTTTGCATGAAAGAAATAATTTTCATTATTTTAAAAGAACACTACATATCCTCCCCCAAAAAGGGAAGAGAAACTTACTAAAAATAATTTTTCAATTCATAACTATCTGTAATTTATTAGCAGCACTGAAAATTTCAAACTGTTATGTTATATATTGTTACTAGATGGTATGCCTGCCATATGATGGAATGCAAAAAAAAAGTTGCAAAGGATCACCTCCCATCCACCCTTCAGCAGCACTTGCGTTCCTACTATTCTCAGACACATGCGAGCCATGCACCTCTCCCAATCAATATTATTATTTTCTATACAACCTCCTATTAAAATGCACATACTATATCATCCCCTAATACAAAGCAAACTGACAGGAATTATAATAAAAATTGAGCTTATTTTTCAAAGATATTAAATTTTTATCAATTAGACGTCATTTTTTATGAAAGCAAAATTTTTATCAATTTGGTGACATTTTCATCAATTTAACAACATTTAAAATAAAGTTGCCAAGTTGGCGATATCTCTAAAATTGCCAAAGTTTTTTGCTAAACATTACGGACAGACAGAAAAATGGGTTATTATATTCTTTCCAATATATTGAATTTTCATCGATTAGGCATCAATTTCTTTGATTTAGCATCATTTTCTATCAAATTGGTGACATTTTCCTCAATTTGGCAACATTAAAAGTCACCTAAATGGTGATATCCCACCAATTTTTTTGCCAAATGTTATAGATGGACAAATGGAGAAATAGGTTATTCTTATAGTGAATGGTACATTTTGTATCACTTAAAAAAAAACTATTTTGAAGGTGTAATAAAAATGATTGTGTCTTCCTGAAAAAGTAAGAACTTTGTAAAAAGAGCAGAATTACATTTTTTAGTAAACTGAAACCTAAACTGAAACTAAAATAAAGTGAAACTGGGATCTGTCATAAAAGAAACTAGCAAACTAAAATTATTGATGAGAGGTTAATTCAATCAGTGTGAAACTGAGATGGATAAAAAAACATTTTTAGAAATAAATAAAAATGATTGTAATAAAAGTTTAAAATATCATTTTGAAGTATGAAAATAAAATGTTGTTCGTTGTAATAATCATTCAATATTATTATTTTTATTTTTGTATGATTAGATATGTCACAAAATAAGTGACTGTTCTTTTAGTGACTGTGTTTTATTACAAACATGAAGTGTTGAGGACAATAAGAGTGAGGTTATGGCAACAAGGGACTATATCAATTTAAAATTATTAAAAAGGGACAACTGAAAAATATATGAAGATTTTGGTATTTATTATTTATTTTTTCTCACAAGCCCTTACTTGTCTCAGTTTCAAACAAAAAAAGTTGAAAAAAGAAGATTTTATGGACTAGTCATATCATATGAAAAGACCTAGAAAATCCTTTTTATGACACTTGTTTGAACATTGGAAGCCTTTTGTTTCCAAAGTAGAGTTCAAAGTATCATGTTTTGGTAAAAAGTAAATAAATTTTGCAGTTTTTGGAGGGCAGTAAATAAAAAACAATTGCCACCATAGAGCTAATATTTTGTTTGGTTGAATATCTATCTCTACTAATACTAGGAACTCACAAAATTTCAAAGAATTTCAGAAAAGTCAGGTTGAGAATGTTATTTTTCTGAGTTGATTTGATAGAATAACCCGTTACTGTTTTGCTTAAAATTAAATTTTTTTATGATCCCATTGTTATACCATTATGAAATTTACAGGATATGCACAACAATTAAGTATGCAAAAAATAAATGTTTTTCAGATTTTTAAAAAATATGCATTTTTTGCAGTTCAAGGTCAAGGGTCAAATTGGATAACTCTGAAATGAAAAACATCATTGACAGGATCATATGTAACATAATCATAAGGAAAGTCTTATATTAAATTGCAAAATATGCCTTATTTCAACACAATCAGTACATTAGGTCAGCAGATACAAGATTTTGAACATGTCTAGGATTGTGAAAAAATTACAAATTTTCAAACTTCAAATTTTTATAAATAAAAAACTAATACAAATTGAGGGCTAAAATTTTGCAATCTTATGAGTGGACACCAAAATAACCAAATTAAAAGAAAATCCAGAGGGGTCGTGTTGTTGGCTGTTTTGAGTTGACGTGGAATGACCCTTTGTTGTTTTTTCATAATCAATGTAATTTTAACTTAAATTTTGGTAAGCAAGTTCTCTGGAAGTAATAAATTATATTCAAAGTATTATATATGAAAGTAATAGATATTGATAATAGAAAGTTATAATTTTATGGATTATCCTGTTCCCTGCAGCAAGTAGGCCTAAAGGAGATAGATTCATAGATAATGCTGCAAATATAAGATTTAAATTTCCTGTAGACTTACCAGTTACCTACTAGTGGTATATTATCTCTTTGTTGGCATTCTACTAGTGGTATTATAAATAGCAATTCATTTCAGCAACATTTCAGCATCTCCAATGAAAACTATAGGGATAACTGATTCTAATTGCAAAAACTTTGCAGTTCCTTTCCGGAAACCTAAAATCACATACATCGATTCTCCTTCTGGTTCAATTATCACTCACATCAAAGTAAAGATGGAGCTAAGGGAATGATTAATAGCTTAAACAAATAAAAATGTTGCATGTAATATGAATTTTACTATCTATTGCATGATTTTCTTTGTTCTATAAGTTACAGTACATATCGTTGTATTCAATTTCTCATCAGTTTAAAATGATATCTGTAAAAGAAAACTTCACAAGAGCACAACATGTAAAGATTGAATAGAAGTAGCAATTGGTTTCAATGGTAAGAGCTTTCAGCAGGATAAATGAGATGGTGCACCAGTATCAACAATGAAAGGATCACATCTGCCTTTGATGCGATATATTTTTGGTTTCCTTTGTTGGCACTGGTACTTGGTTTCATTTATTTCGATGAAGAAGGCTCTTTATCAGTGGCGGCTCATGCCCATAGGGTACACGGCCTGTGCCTTCCTCATAAAAAGCCTTTATTGTTATTTTTATTCATATAAGTGTATTAAAAAATTTTATAAGGAAATTATGCATTTCAAATCAGTCCTTCCACAAAACTGTAGTGCTGCCATCTTGTAATACATTCAGCACGTAAAAGTGACAGTTTGATTGCTGAATTTATTATAAAATGGCAGCACTACAAGATTTGTCTACAATGCATGAGGAAAAATACTGTTTTGTCATAGGGCCATAAATTCAGAGCAACCCAGTACATATAGAATGGAGGTTCATATATTAAGAGTTTAAATGAACAAATATACACATTGGCTATTTTCAATGCATTGTCTGCCACATATCTTTGAGCACCCATTAACAGAAAATAAGCCAGTTTATGATTAGACTTCTAGAATTGGCATTATTTTGCTGTTTTGGCTGTGCTTAAGAATATGAATTTGATGGTTTCTGTTGTTTTCAAACATTGTTTTGGTATTTTTAAATAAATCCTTGAATACGATTATTGTTTATGCAAAAATAATTTGGTTTATTTTTAAAGTTCTATAAACAATTCTGTTTAAAATTTTTTAACAGTTTATATTTTTAAAAATAAAAGTTCTTATATATGTCTTATTAAAAATTTGTTACATTCTCTACATTTATGTATATAAATGGAAAGTGTGATGGGGTTGAAAGGTTAAATTTGTATTTTTGACCAGGCTTCGGGAAATCGGCAAAATCTAGCCCATCCGCGAGGATGGCTAGTTGTTGTTGTTGTTGAGACCCAGACCGTCCGACCTACCAGAAAGGTAACAAGGACGGCTAGTGAAATTTTTTACCCGTCCTCCTAAGAATTTTTTTTTCACTTTATATTCATTAATATATGTGCTTAAATACATTGCACAGCAATAATAAATTAGAACCAACTGCTTCACAATGAAGTGCAATAACTGCATATTCATACACTACCCCCACAGCGCTTAACCACTGCAATCAAACTCGCCGACGAGGAGTTTCCGATAAAGGACCGGACCGGCGGAATTCCGATTTATGGGTGGGGGGCAGAGGGGTAAGATATGTAAGGAATCTCTCCTTTTTCCAATGTTTGGTAACTTGAAGGTGTGGTAAATAAATAATCATATAAATCCTCTTGTCTCTAAGCAGTTTAAACCTCATTGGCACTCTTAATTTCTAGGGAATGCAGTCAATCAAGACTAAAATCTTCAGACTGAATAGATGTTTCATATCTTAACTTCAGTTGTCAAACAACTGGAACAAATGCCATGAATGAATTTTAACTGTTTTAGTTTTAAAGTTGAAATCGAAGTGGGGAAGAAAATAAAACACTTGATGAACACTGGCTGAAACTAGAAGAATCCATTCCAAAAATTCAAACTTGTTACTTACTCCTGTCTATTACAGCAAATGGAAATTTTATAGTTTGGGTTTTAAAGAGTTAAAAAGGGATTTGGGCTTAGGTCCGGGTTGGGTTTGAGTTTTCTATTTTTTCAGGCCGGGTTGAGTCTTTTTTTTTTCTTTTTCTTTTTTTTTTAAACATCCGTTACAACCAGGCCGAAGAACATATTTATTTTTAAAATAGATTTAAATTGAATACATGAACTTATTGCTTTTATTTCAGTTATGTAAAGATAAATGTTTAAGAAAACAAACTAAATTCTCCGTACAAAATTTTGACAAATTTGCTTTTAACATATTTGAATACAAATCATTTCGGGTCTGCTGAGACGCAGTTATCTTCAGGCCGAGTTCATTCTACATTTATAAATTTCTTTGGGCATGGTCCGCGTTTATTGGCATTGTCGGTCTTGTTAAAATCCGAAATTTCAGCACATGTAGACCTTGAAAAGGAGAACAGAACATGTTATTTCGATCGTGAGTGCGCTATCGCATTTTCTTTCGGTCATCGGATTCACTGGGTGAAGGATGAAGGGAGAGAAAATAACTAGCGCCTGTGGTTACAATGCGGATCTGAAGGCTTGCCTAGAAAAAAGGCTTTAATTATGCACACTAGCTAAGTTTATGGGGGGGGGGGGGATTTGCAGGTGACGACATTTCAATTTTCATTCATGGCACGGGGAAGGGCGGCTTTCGCCATAATTTTATGATGACAACAATTTGTTATTATTTTTTTTTTTTACGGAATCTAATCTCAAGGCCATCCAAGAGGACGGCAACTTCCGAAAATTGGTCATCCTCACCGAATTTTAACCCGGCGAGGACAGGCGATTTCCGGAAGCATGTTTTTGACATATTTAAACATTGGAAAATCAATGCAAATTTAACATATGATCTACGTGTGATGGGCTGTTGAAGAGTCTGTGGACACGATAACAAATGGAGTGATTTAAACCAAATGAGGAATCAAGTGATTTGAACAACATCTTGTACAATTATATAGTCTATGAAGTATGAAATGCTATTTATTTTTAGCAAGTAAAAACATGCAGAATGCACCCACATTTTTTTTTAATATAGAATGAATAAATTGCAGTCAATCATGCAAAATCTTTTGATAATCAATATGCATAATCATTTTATAAAAGTTATATAATTTTATAATTACCAGAAAGCAAATTACATAATAATTTTATTATCAGTAGGAAACAAATGACACCAATTTTAGAACCTTGGCATGCCCTGATTTTGAGATATTGAAAGTCAATTTATAAAATAACTTACACTCGTATAATAAACTTTCATGCAGAAATTGAAAAATAAATTGGTCAACTCCTTTTGCATTATAGCACATTTGGAAACAATTTTGTATAATGCCGCCATCAGTGTAGCAAAAAATGCCAAATACAATCAAAGTGATACGTAACCTTTTCATATAGTTGTATATGCATATAAATGAATGCAGTTGTTAAGTTTATTAAGGCGTCAATAATAAAATAATTACCTTTTTATATATATGCGATTTATTTAACGTAAATAGCATTGTTCAAAGCTTTTCACAAAGGCAAGCGAAAATCCTCAACTGCAATTGCCCTAGTACACGTCAAAAGGAACTTTTCAGGCTTAGTAGAACTGGCATCAGGAGAGTTGTTGGGCTCCTTACTGGGCACTGCACCCTCAAGAGACACCTTAATATTATGGGTGTCACCAAGGATTCGCTTTGCAGAGGCTGCAATCACAGCGAAGAAACTGCGGCTCACATTCTATGTGATTGTGAGGCTTACTCTGCTCACAGATTCGAACACATTGGCCGTCATGTGATTGAACCCTGGGAGCTGAACGACATTTCTGTCAAGTGCCTGCTTATTTTCGCATCGGCTACTGGTCTCTTTTCTTAGGGACCTTCACTTTTTGGGGTAGTACAATAGACCTCTGGTCGATGTGCTGGGCTCTTCCGGAGCCACCCACCTCCATTTCATTCATTCAAGCTTTTCACATGTGGTTATTAGATTGTTACAGAAGTAAACTTACCTCAAAATTAATTAAAGTTGTACTCCACATTGTATATTTTTGACTCTTGAATGTAAAATATTATGAAGAATGGCAAATATTTCATAGGTGGCTAGTAATCTAATATGATTCTACATTTCTTTTTGCATCACATTGCAATATTCAACTATTGAATCCATCAAATTTAACTAGAAAACTAAGAAGGAATAATTTCCCAAGACATTTTATATATGCAGTAAGAATTACTCTTGCAGCAACATGTTTACCGCTTGAAGTTTTATTAGCAGCCCATTACTGTTAAACAGTAGGGATGTATATGTATTCAAAAAACAACATTGCTACAATTTGAAATAAAAATTAAAATGCAATTAAGATAATTATAATGTTCGGATGTGACTTCATTATTCGTGTAACTGCATTTTACCTATATCCTGTAGGTTAGAAATATGGATAAGTAGTTTTTCTCTTTAATTGATCATTCAGAATAATATACATGTAATTGTTATTTATATATGTATATAAAACATGTTTTAATCAACGTTCCTCTCTACATATTGATTACAAGCCACCACTCCTCTTTATTGTCTTTCAAATTGGTTGATATCTCTATTCAATCTTTATATGCTGTATTTTAATGAAATAATTATTTCACAGCTTCATTCCGAGAACAGTTAAAGTGATTTTATTTTATATTTTTATATCAAAGTGATATGCTGTATACTCCGCGTGAACACGGCAGCAGTTTTGGCAGTGGCGGGAATCGAACCCTGGCCTACCGAGTGCAATTTCCACGTGCTAACTACTGGGCTTCTGCATCCTCCGCGACAATTTCCATAACTTTCTTTTTATTCACCCAATTTAGACCGAGACCCAGTGGGGGAGGACATCCACAGGGACTGTACCCTCCTTCCCCTACCACCAACCTCTCGGAAGGACTTAAGGATTCATATGTTTAATGTGATCGTACACCGCTTGAACACGGTGGCAGTTTAGGCAGTGACAGGAATCGAACCCGGGCCTACCGAGTGCAATTCCCGTGCACTAACTTCCCGCATGCTAATTTAAATTTTATAATGACCATATGCTTAGCTCTTAATTCCATCATCCTCATTCCATCATTCCATCATTTAAAATTATTATTTATCCATAAAATTAAAATATCCATCGTTCCATCATTTAAAATATCCATTTAAAAAATCCATATCATTCCATCAATCATCCATATCGTTCCACCAATCCATAAATATAATAATTTCAAATACATCACCACTATACAATACATATGCTAAGCTCTTAATTTAAAACCAGAAGATCGGTCTCCATGGAAACGGAGGTAAAACACTTCTGCGGGGAAAGAACTCCTTTAGCAGATTGCCGAGAAATTTAAAATCATGACGTCTTTAAAATTGCGATCCTGCAGGCAATTTTCATTATTTCTTGACCAGATTGGATTTGTAAGAATGCCAGATATTTCAGCTTTCTAAAAATGTAAATTATTTGTCAAAATTATGAGTACTTTTTACTATGCGAGAATTTAAAAACCCAAAATCGTTTTTTTGGACCAAAAGTGTCTTTTGTTTTAAAATCTTTAAAAAATATTAGAATTTGTCCATGAGATTTGAAATTTATATATTTTTACTTGCAATTGTCTGCTCTTTCCGGTGGTGTGATTTGTTTTTTTCTACGATGTCTGGATCGTGGAGAAAAAAGGGTAAAAAACAGTCGAAATCGCTTAAAACATTAAATAACAAAAATAATAATTAAAATTTTAAAAATCGGTTTTCATGTGTCCCCTTCCCACCCACCCACGGGTCTCCGATTGCCAAATTTCGTAGCTCTCCGATGCACAGTTGCTGAACTTATAGTGTATAAGACACACACACAGACATTGCCTTTTATTATTTAAGATACAGATGTCAAATAATTGAGATATCAAAATAAATGTGCAGGTCTAGAGAATCCAATATTTAAAAAATTTGTATAAGTTAATTAATTTTTAATGACAAGAATTTAATTAGAAGAAAATATTGTAAAAGCTGATTCATTTTGGGTAATCATGTCTTTGTGAGAAAATTCCAAAATAATTATGTGTGTATTCATTGTTACAACAGAGCATGCATGATTTTGCCATTTATAACTGCATTTTTATTCTTTTAGGCCAATTCTCCCAATTTTAAACAAAGCAACCCAATTTTAAACAAACAAGTATGCATGCTGTTTCTTAAATTCAATATTCCAAAATATTTTTAAAGCATAAGAAACATCTGTTTAATATAAAGATATGCAGTACATAGTTTAAATAAAAAAAGACTATGACCCAGCTATTTTATGATGGATAAATAAGTCATATCTAGGCATATATCAACATAGATAAGATGGCAAGACCATTTTGGTAAGACATGCTACTATAATGAAGCTCACCATAGTCTGTTTTGAAGCACTTAGTACAGCATAAAGCAATTCATTTCAAAGTACTTCTGCTTAGCTGTACTCTTGGGCCTTTGGCTTTACATTTCAAGGTGAATTGGCATTGCTCTTTATATTGATGTATGCCTAAATCATGTGCCATATTTTTTTAACCTAATTAAAATATTCCAGAATCTTTTGGATAGACCTTGTGCGCTCTGTTTTGTGTGATTAAAAATAGCTTTTATAGCTATACGTCATTAAATAGTATGTATTAAGAATTATTTTTAAATGATATTTTTGTATATTTTTTCAGCTGACGTATTCTACCACTAGATTTGGTATATATGAAGTAGTGAAGCAAAGTATCACTAGTCCTGGTGAGAACATGCCATTTTATAAGAAAGTCTTAATTGCTGCTAGTGCTGGTGCTACAGGAGGTTTGGTGGGTACTCCTGCTGATATGATCAATGTCAGGTATATAATTTTGTAATAGTTTTATCATTTTCAACATGTTTCTAGAAATTTTTTGAGTTTCATAGTCAACCCAGCAATAGCTGTGAACTTGGATTGAATAAATAAAATTGTTGGACTGTTTGATTTTCTAAATTTTGGTGCTGTAAATAAGTAAGAAAATGACAGTATTATTTTTTTAACCAGGAACTTTGCAGGAATTATTCTGCAATGTTTCAGTTATATGTTTTCAAATATTTATTCCCATCCAGCAACAGTACAGAACATTATTTTAGTATTGCCCATCATCTACAACAAAACTTTTAGTGTTCACAATAACACTGAAGTGACACTTTCTTTATAACAAGATCATGCAAATAAGTAAAAAAATGATAGTATTAATTTTTTTTGTAGAGCTTTACAGAAAGTTTTATTCTCAAAAACAACAGTAAAGATGTCAAGAATGCTGTGTAGGTGGTAACCCTGCTATTAAAGCTGAAAAATATTTGCTTATCTTGAGTTTATGGCAGATTTCTAAAATTAGTGTTTTAAGTCACTACTGCTCGTTTAATACTGAATTTCATTATAACACATTTAAGTATCAGACTATTCGAGCAATTTAATTTACTGTGAAATAAGTTATTAGAAGTCATAGAACAAATAAATTCTATGTGATTTTGATTTCCATATTTCCTTAATTTTACTTCCATAGTTCATATATAATATTTCACATTTTTCATTCATATAGAATCTGTGTGCCTATTTTATCATTGACTGTGTCACATCCATTCATCACATCCATATCTGATTGATTAAAATATGGACAAAACACAGGAAGTTCAAGATGTTTTGTATTAGAAAAGTAGTTTCCAACCTTTGAGGCTTATGAATCTCTCTCAACCAAATAGTTTTATTCAAAACATTCCATTTGTAAGAATCAACAGTAAGGTCCACATAGTCCCAAGTGTAATAATTAACACTGCGATATAGTTTAAAATTCAATATCTATACTTTTATTGTTTTCAATTCTTCAATAACTTGGCCATCTTTGTAACATTTCTGCCAACAACTAATCAATGAGAAGTTGGAAATAGTCTCAAACAGTAAAATCTTTGCCCATACTGAAAAAAACAATCATTTCAAAATTTCATAAAAAAATAGAATAAAACCTTAATTAAATTAAAATTTATAAAAGGATTGTCCTGCAAAAATTCAACTATGTAAGTGCATGCCTACAAAAATTTGTGACCTTGCTATTGTTATTCTGTTCAACTCCATATGTAGTAAAACTAATGTCTAAAATAAAAAAAAAACTGTACATTTTAGTGTATTTCCCAAGCATTTTTGTACAAAAGTACCAAATTTCATATTTTTGCAAGCTATAGTTTTTGCGGTATGATAAAGAGAAGCATGAAAGATGCAAAATTTGTCAAACCTTGATGACAGCATCAGCTACTTTTTTTTATATAGAAGTACTAAAATGATTTATTTATTGTTTTGTTGATCATATTTAATGCAAAGTCAGTTAGACAAACTTTTGTCCATGAGAAAATTATGAGGGCCAGTAAAACTCCAAAATCACTGTGCTTGTTTTATAGTCCCAGTCCATTTCTGGTCATCACATAACATTTGGTTGGCATTTTATAAAGTAAATTGTTTTGTGTTTACTCTTCATCCCTGTCTCATTGCTGTTGTAGACGTGATCTGCTGTTAAATTGTCTTTGATAATTTACAAAAGAAGATATGAATTTGGTTGTTTCTTCAGTATTTGCTTATAATTTTCCCTTTCATATGCTAAACTGAGTAATACCATGCCTCTACTTTAAAACACTGCAACTAACCATTGCTCGCCTGAAAAATTTTGCTATTTTTCAGTTTCTGATTAAAATGTTTAGCTTTCTCCTGAATTATGGGACCAGAAGTTGAGGTATCTTAATGAAAGAGGGGGAGAGAGTGCTGGTTCAGTCGGCAAAGAGTTTCTGTTAACTAAGTTTAGTATTACTGTATAATCTACTGTAGATTTTATGCCATTTTTAAATTTTAAAGTTGAAACCTGAATGCAGCAATATAACTGCAATTACTTCTCACTTCTTTGTATTAGATATTTGATTGGGATTGTTAAAATAAATTAAATACAAAATTCTGACCTTTTAAGCTTTAATTATTACAGTATATAAATATTGTGAAATTTTTTTTATAGAAGTTTGAAAATTTTGACTTGATATCTTAAAATTTACCTTTATTCAATAAATATTAGTGTTATCGAGAGTTGAGTTTTCTCTAATGTTCAGAGTTTATTCATATGCACCTAAATGCACTCCTCAGGAGCATTTGTCCTTAACAATGCTCAAACTGAATTATTATTAGGGGAGAGTGGGGAACCTTGGAACACAACCCATCTTGGATCACTTTAAATTTTAAAATCAGGTTTAAGATTAAAATAATGTTATTTTATGTACTGCTAGATGTCCCTCCTTTACATGTGCTGCTATGTCGAAGGCCCAAACCACACAGCCAACCCTAGAGCTTACGGCAGTTTAATGTGGGGCTGGATGTGCTGCTATGTTGTTGTTGTTGAGACCCAGACCGTCCGACCTACCAGAAAGGTGTAAGGTAAGGATGTGCTGCTATGTGAAAGCTCTACTGCAATTACGTAATAATTTATCAAACTTGAACAGTAAAAAAATGTAAATTTTGAAGACAGTAACACTGGGATTAGAATTTAATTTATTTAAATAAAACTACATACCAAAGAAACAGGCATGCTTATTGTGAAATTAGATGTTAAATGGTCAATGTAGAATTAAGCCTGAAAGCACAAGAACCTTAAGGAAGAATCTGGCTCATTGAATTGTTTTTTACCATAACTGTTGTATGTAATGATAATGATTTTAATTTGTTGTAGACATTTGATTTAAGCATTTGTTATTCAATAAGCCTCTAAATTTGTCATCTTTTGAAATATCTGATTTTCCAAAGTTTTTACTGTAGGTTCAATATATGTGCATTGAGTAAAATTGTTTTTGCTTAAATTCAAAGTCTGTTGTTTTCTCAGAAAAGTTGACAATACTTTTTTGCCTTGGGATACTGGGGAAAGGGTTTTGCCTTGGGAAAGGGTTTTGAAAAAATAAAATTATGTAAAAATCATTTGAAGTGGATTATACTTTGATCTTATGTGAAAGTGTTTAATGTATATGAGGTAAGTGTTTGGTTAAAATAAAATTATAAACATATATTTATAAAAATCAATGACTGGAAAGTGTCCTAAGGTGCCCCACTCTCCCCTAATGAATAATGTTGAACTGCTGTTTTCCTGATAACAAAGCAAAATTAACTACATAAAGTGAGATTTTATCAATACAATTTTTAAAAATTGACACATTTTAGCTCTTGTATGGTGTACAGGGATAGTGGGGTATAAAGAAAAAAAGTGGGACTGTCCTGCTAAAATCGGGACGTCTAGTACCTTAATGCATTTCTAGCATTAGTATTTTTTATTATAAGATATATCTGCCAGTACAAAATAATATTATTCACATATAGAGCATAAAGCTGCTGGTTGGGAATTGTTGAGTTAGGATATGGGCACAGTATGAATAATCATCAGGCTGTGTGACCAGAGAAAGCCAGTTGAAGACCCAGACTGTCTGACTCATCCTTGGACTTGAGCAATTATTTGGATGGCTGAGAGAAAGCCAGTTGTAACAATAAAACACAGAGTTGGGAGAGATATAATAAATCTGTGGACAACATTTGTGATAGATGGTTAGTTGAGAACTTTCTTACTTGTATGTAATGTCCTGTTATAGGGCACAAATTGCTTCACTGTAATCTGCATTTATTTGAGTTATTTTTAGGGATGTTGTAAAACCAAAAAAGAATCAATATCAAATAACCAATACTATCGGATCACCAAAGAGTAGATATGAGCCGAATACTGATACCGATTAGATTGCTATTATAATGTATAATAAATGTTTTATGATTACTGTAAAATTATGCATGAAACTTTCAGCCATAATTTATAACTAGCCACCTTTGTAAGTATTAAAAAAAATATGATACACATGTTAATAAATATTTTATATGCTCTTATGAAAATCATCGTAAAAGAATGATCATGAAATAATTGAAAAAAGATCAGTAACTTGTAAAACAGGGGATATTTACTACATAGCTGCCCCCAAATTCTGTGTGCCGCACTGATCAAGAACCTTTGTTTTCAATCTAATCCCAATAAAAAGTTGTAATTTATGTTGGTGTTCCCTCTAGATGTTTTTTAAAGGGTGCTGAACCCTGCCCTTTTTTAAAACTGAAAAATGTTCCATACTCTTTTTTAAAGTAGAAAAATGCATCTGTACTTCTTTAAAACTGAAAAATCCGGCCTGCCTTTTTTGTTTTTTAAATATAGAATGCTAAGTTTTCTTTGCAGAAGAGCCATGTCTTTAAAATTTTGAAAGCAATCAAAGGGGGTGGGGTCATTCTGTAATTTTGCTTCACACCTTCCAGACAAACTATTTCCCGCATAGCCACCATAATCTCATGTTTATTGCCCAATAAGTCTCTGCCATGGTGGTGACTAACTATCCCCAACCAAATCTTATAATAGGAACTCAATGACTGTTCTCCTCGACCATTTCATTGTCCCATCCCCTCACTCCTTTATAAGCAGCCATTGCACTGTTACTTTCATTTTCAAAAACTATATTATGTATCTAACTCTGGTAAATCATGTTTTCCCCCCCTTTCTTTCCCATTTACTGGTACCCTGAAAATATTACCTGAATAAATTAGGTAACCAGAAAATCAATATTTTTGTGTGAGAAGTGTGCACATATACCGTATTACTTGGGAGATTTTTGCAGAAAATTTTTAGGCAAATATTTTTATTCGCAGATAGTTTTCAATTTTATACCACTCTGTTGATAATCATGTGCAAACAGTCGGTCATGCAATTAAAAGTCTTGAATGAAGAAACTTCATAACTAAACAGGAAATAATGCCCATCTACCTACAGAATGAAAAAAAAAACTGCATTCCCATGAACCAAAATTAATGAAACAACAAACATTAGTTCAAATGTTTAACTAAAATGATAAAGTGTAAACTTTCTTTTTCTTTTTATTTCTTGTGTATGTGTATTTTTTCTTAAAATTTATTTTCTTCCATTTTTTGTATTAAATACTATTTTTAATGGGTTGATTATCATTATTTTTTCTAAAAATAATGTTTTACAATGTATTTAGTTGATATTAGGTTTGAATTTTATCCAAACTCTATAATCCAGAAAATTCTAAAATCCAAAATTGGCAAAGCCCAGGTTTTTTAGGTTATACTGTATATGCAGATAAAATTGTATACAAATATAGAAAATTTTGAGTTATTTTGATTGCTTATTTTTTCCTTACTGTCATGTATTCATGGTAAATATCAGTTAAATCTAAAATTATTTTTTCAAATTGGCCTTAAAATAATAGTACACAGTACCTGGAATTTTGATGAAAACATAGAAAATTCAGGGAATTTCACTTTGAAAAGTGGGCATGAACCCTGAATTACAATGAAGCTAAATTTTGTGGGAAATTGTTATCTCAAGAACTATTTAAAAAATACAATCTCAAGCCAAATTTCAGAAAATTATGTTTTAATCTGTATGTTCAAATTTTAGAAGTTAAAAATACAAAAAATGATATAGATCCACTGCAAAGGAGTTATCAAAATAAAAATATTTTTGAATATTATGTTATAATCTAAAAGTATTTTAAGGAAATGAAAATTTTGAGAAAATATTTTAAATTACATACAGCTTAGCTCATTAATTTATTGTGAATTTAATTTTCTTTATTGAGTCACTGTTTTAAAATTTAAATAAAAATTTTTAATGTACTCATTTATCAAAAGGTGTTTTTTTTTTGTTTAGGATGCAAAATGATATAAAACTGCCTCTTGACCAACGTAGGAAGTAAGTATTTAATATTTTAAAAAGTAATTTAAATATAGTAGACATTTATTTGATCTTGGTTTTGTTTCATTTGTGTCAAAGGTCATCATTTTATAGTTAAAGTCTAAATGAAATAAAATAAAATTGCATTTTTTTAAAAAATTTGTTTTTGTTTTCAACATTTGGCAGATTGCATAAAATAAGAGTAAAAATTTTCATCAGTAATATCTATATATACAGGGTATCCAGTGCTATCGGTGCTCAATGGCTATTTCCTCAACCGTTAGTCACAGAGATATACTTCCAATTGCAAAAATGTTTTAAATTTTAAAATCTATTAATTTAAAAACAGTTTGAATCAATAAATACATTTCTGAAAGAAATATAAAATATAAATTTTTATACGGTCCCTCGGTCCTACCAATTATATTTAGGAAAATCATCCTCATACACTTTCATGCAAAAAAAAAAAAAAAAATCTTCCTTTTACGACCAAAATTCACCGAGTTATGAAGCATTAAACTTTATGACTTAAGTCGCTTTTCCACACATAAAAATATCCCGTTTCAGGCAACCAACCAATCATATTGACCATTTCTCAGCACAAAAAGTGGTCCAACTTTAAACAGCTATAAGTCGGTCAATTTTGGACATAAGAGGATGGTTTTTTATTTTTATTTTGAATAAAATTGTATGAGGATGATTTTCCTAAATATAATTGGTAGGATCGGGGGACTGTATAAAAATTTATATTTCGTATTTCTTTTAGAAATGCATTTATTGATTTAAACTATTTCTAAGATAATAGATTAATAGATTTTAAAATTTAAAACATTTTTGCAATTGGAAGTGTATCTCTGTGACTAACAGTTGAAGAAATAGCCATTGGGCACCTATAGCACTGGACACCCTGTATATAAAATTGAAAATTTGTTTGTCTATTCCTTATACACATCCATAGTTTTGATCAATTTTTTTTTTCAAATTTGATGTAGTTATTATTTATTTTACTGCAGGTAACAGCATCCATGTGTTGAATTTCTAGGCCAAAAAGTTCTTGACATCCAAAAGAAAATACAAAATTAACATTTCATAGGAATACCATTTTTTTTTAATTCATATATTTCTAATCTTGTTTAATTGATTATTGCCAAGAGGCAAAAATTAATATGTTTAAAAATTTACATATGATGTTTCATAAAATAAATTTTAAAATTAAAGTTTTCATACTATGTGTAGTAAATTTCATATACTTTGTAGCAAAAAAATATATGCACCCATAAGAAATTGAGCTACGGCCACAAAACTCTGTATGTATGTGTCTTTTGAGGAGATATACAAATGATTAGAATTTAGAAGCAAAAGAAAAAAAGCATTTTAAGAAATGGTGGCAACAGGAAGATATCAGTTTAGTAAACAGTAAATTCTCCCATGGCACTATACAAGCCGATATTTGGTACAATATAAAGTCAATTAAGTAGCTTATGTCCCTTTGCAAAAGTTTCTGTCAAAAATGTTGCATCTGCTGAGCTAATTCAGTTGTATTCTGATAATGCTGCTATTGCTGTCCGAGCTTGTGCCAGACATGTTCTGTTGGTGATGGATCTGGGGACCTGGATGGCAATGGAAGGGTATTAAATCCTTGATGACGTTGTTGAGAAAGTCGTGCAGTATGTGGTCCATAAATCCATAAATGAAATTGATAACATTGTCTTGTTGATAAATAAAACTTGTATGCCTTGACAGCTTAGGCAGAATAATTGTCTGCAGAATATCGTTTACGTACAGGCTAGCCATCAGATTGTCTTGCAGCACAACTAGAGGTGATCGACTGCCCTATGAGATGGCTCTCCCCAGACTATTATACCATGTGTAATGATTGTGTGCCGCTCGACAACAAATGCGGGATTAGAACACTGGCCAGTCCTCCACACACATGCAGTTGTTATCAGCACTAAGAGAGAAGCAGGATTCGTTGCTTAAGACAGTATGCCTTCAATCGAACACTGTCCAAGCTGACTGAGCTCATAGGCTCTGTCTATGTTGAGAGGTCAGTGGTAGGCGCTTTTATGGATGTCAACACCTAATCCCACATTCTACCCATTGTTTCTAAATAGTATCCCTTGATGCAAGATGCATGGAGCATTGCGAATGCCTTTAAATGACTGATAGCAACACGATTGGTGTGGCTGTGGCTCCTTTCCTATTTACACGATCCTCTTGTGCAGCCTGTCTGGGGCATCCTTAGCCTCTGCGATGGTTACATGCACCTTCTCTTATCTACTGTTGCCAACACCGAACTGCTACAATATCGCTCTGACTAAGATGGTGATTGATACGACAGTTGGACCAACCAGCTTCCTTTATGCCTCTCTCTAAATCCAACAATTGTTTATCGTGTAGTTGAGTGTTTCTCAAAAGCATCTTTGTACACAACTGATAGCAACATGATTGGTGTGGCTGTGGCTTCTCTCCTGACTGCACGATCTGTACACAACTTACCAAATCAAAGCAGAAAATCTAGCCTCAATTGCCCACCAGTTGTTTTTGATGCATTGTTCTCATGAGCATTTCTTGAGATCTATAACATCATTGGCACTGACAGTTTGATCATTTGCATAACTCTTAATATGATATTTGTATGCCGAGTTTCATGGCTGTAGCTCAGTTTTTTATGGGTGCATATATATTTTTTGCAACAGAGTGTATATTTAATAAATTGGTTTTTATATGACCTTAAAAATTGTAAAATTTTATACGTACAGCTTGTAAGCATGTTTGGATTAGCAATTTAATATATTTTTCTAATTTATTTTGTAATTATTAACTCCTTTTGAAGTTGTATACAATTTGAATGACAGTAAGCCTCACTTTTATTGATCATTTTAAGCTCATTAAGATATTAGCTGTATCAAGATGTTACTGTATGTTAAATTTCATTACAATGAAATTACTGGAATAAATTTCTTTTTGTTATATTTAAGCTTTTTTATTGTCTGGTTTCTTATAATGAAATGTAACCTGTGATTTTTAAGTTCAAATTTAATAAAATCAAGCAAACAAAGAAACATGCAATGAATGAAATGAAGCTAATACAAGTTGCAACCCAACCATCAGCCAAACCAGCCTCTGCTTATAGTACTTTGCACAACTTGCCTATGTTAAATTGCTTCCTCGAAACATGGCATAACTTCTGAAACAAGCATCGTACAAACATGAGACAATCGTACAAGCATTTCGATAGAGCTGTTGAAAATCTAAAAAGATATAACGTTATAAAATTTTCAAAGTTGGTGATTCTGACATAATTCTTCACCTTTAGACAAAAATAACAATCAATATCAAATGCAGAGATATGTAATTAATGGATTTGTTTGAGGTTTGATTTATCTGACAGATAATGAGCTAACTTAAAATCCTTTGTAGATTTTAATTTGAAAAAATTGAAATTTCTAATTTGAATTTGTAAAATGAATTCTTAAACTAAGCTATAGAGGTGTACAATTGTTAGAATTTTTTTAGTATTAAATTAACTACTGACAGATAATTATGTAACTTAAAATCCTTTATAAGTATAAATTTCAAAAAATTAAATTTTCTATCTTCAATTGTTGAAACACTGGGCATTTAATACAATATTTCCAAAGAAAGCAGTGAGTTTCCTCTTTGTTAGTGTAATGGTGGAATTCCTCAAATTCACCTGCAAACCGAAAATTGCTGAGTCACTATCCTAAAATATTTGTTAAAAATTAAAACATTGCCCCACAGACTAGCAGTAAAGTTTGTGATCATAAAAAAACATAAACATTTCATATTGTCTGAATATTTTATTTGTAAAATAGACCAATTTTGAAGGACGTAATTTAAAAGCATTGATTTAGCTGCTGACTGATAATTAGGCAACTTAAAATCCTTTATAAGCTTAAATTTCAAAAAATTAAATTTTCTATTTTTAATTGTCGAAACATTGGTTATTTAATGCAATATTTCCAAAGAAAGCAGCAAGTTTCCCCTTTGCTAGTGTAACAATGGAATTCCTCAAATTCACTCGCAGAGCCAAAAATAATTAGAGTCGCTATCTTAAAATATTTGTCAGAAATTTAAACATTGTCTCACAGACTAGCAGTAAAGTTTGTGATCATCAAAAAACATAGACATTTTACAGTGTCTGAATACTTCATTTGTGAAATAGACCGATATCGAAGGATGGCAATTTAAAAATGAATTTTAATTTTTGCATGCTGATTTTTTTTTTTTTTTTTTAAATAACCGTTAAAAATTTGAAAATAACTCCAGATATACTAAATTAGCTCTATTAGCACCAGGAAAAGATTCTCTTTTGTTTCATGTAAAATATTTTATTTAAACTTCATTTAATCGGTTAAATCTTGCAATTTATCTGTAAAAAATACATGAAAACAAGCTTCAACATTTAATATTGTCAAAAGTTAAAATCTGAGAAACTCGAGTGAATATGATTTTGAAAAATAGTTGTACATGCTTTAATTTATGTTATAGATATAAAATATTAGATAATTATGTTATAGATATAAAAAATTAGATAATCATATGTGACACTGCCATGTTCTCTTCGTGGATGCTTAATACTGTCCGATAATAGGTGCAGTATAAAAATTACTTAGCCCTATTTTGTAAAGTTTCTAGAGTTAGGCCTAATATGGAGGTAAAACTTTTAGCATGAATGCAAAGTCACATAGTAGCTAAATAAAAGAAGTGCAAGCATTTTCTAGTGGGGAGGGGGAGGGGGGAGAGAGAGCTAGGGGAGCTAGACTTTTCTAGAGCAAAAGCAAATTCTAGAATCTGTAATTTTATTTAGTATATCTGCAATTTTATTAGAGTCTTGTCAAGGAGTAACATATGCTGTTAACATTGGTATGTGCAGCAATGACTATTTACAATGAGCTTTGAATGCTCAAAAGTTTAGTTAACTGTAAAACACAGCATGACTAATGAGAAATCTAAAGTGTGCACAAAAACTGCATAAGGCCTCTTATTGCAGACATGTCTTTATATCTGGTATCCACCATTACAGGTGGCACGTCAAGGAATTGTATACTTTTCAGTATCAGCACGTTGATAGACTTTCAACATGGCATTTAGATTATGATTTATCTTGATAATTGACTACCCTTTCCACAATACGTCCCAGCTGAAAGATAGCATTTCACGATCTATACCTATTGTTTTTTGTATGATCTTGATCATAATCTAACCTGGTTTCAATCTGCATCTACATCGGTCTTTGACTGGAGTCCTTCTGAGTCTAAATATCTCACTTGAGCCTCATTTCGATCTGATTGAATGTGATTTGCTTTGATCCATCTGTCTGATTTCCCTTCTCATGCTGATTGCTTTTATATTCAAGGATGAGTACAATACATTTCAGAATAACAATATCCAGAATCATTCCTGAATATGTAAATTACTTATATACATGTCAAACATCCAATTGGCATGAAGTATTTGCTGAAGGAACTCCGCAATTCACTCCCGAGGACAAAAAATAAGCTTTTCAAAAATGAATTTATTTATTTGAACTTTGCTTTTGAAAATTGTGAATTGCGATGTCTGTTTACATTCTTCCAGTACTTAATGCACCTTTGGTGCGACTCATGGATGCAGAAAACACAAACCAACATTTGCTAATGCAACCATTTTATGCCCTACTTTTTGCCTCTGAGAGTGCAATTCATTTTAAATAAACAAAGGTAAAAAAAAAAAAAAAAAAAAAAAAAAAATTACCATTTAAAAAAAATACTGATATTCTCTAAAAAACTTTTAAAAAGTAAAATAGAAATTGCCAAGATTAAATCACCATTAAAAAATAGATAAAAAGTTATATAGGTAATAGATAGAAAGTGTTTTAAGAAATATTGTGATATCAAATTTCCAAGCTTTAACTTTTTTAATTCTGGTTCACTTGGTGGTCATTAAAAGAAAAAAAAAATGATAATATATTTCTTCTTCATAACCATCTTAAATTGTCAATTTCTACATTCAATAAAAATATATATAAATGCATACTTTGCAAAAATGTCTAAGTAAGAAATGGATATAATTAAATTGCATATAATGTTTTATGGTACAGACATAATAAATTTGTTTAAAACATAAGTTTTTATAGGGGATTTATTATATTGGAAAACTTGTTTTTGTAGAATTTGTTAGAGGTTTAATATGTACATTTTTGTGGATTAAAATATCACCATTGAAACAGTAAAAATGCATACTACCTCATCACATTGTATCATAACCATGTCTTGCTTATGTGTAATTATAAATTTTGCATTTACAATTTAGATTGCTTTTGCATTATTATTAAAAATTGGAATTTCAGCTTGTAATGCTTTCATGAAGATAGGCAGGCATTAATGTAATTCCTGAGTATTGCTGGAATAGATAGAAATTCAATTGAATATTCTGATATTTTTGGTTCTTTTATTAACATAAGTTCTCTTTTAAAAAATAATTCAAAAATACATGATAGATGCATAACTATTTAAACCTATGCTTTTATGATAGAAGTTTTGAAATATTTTAAAACTTTCAGAAAAGTGTAGAAATTCTTGCTTTAAGCTATATTAAACTTTGCCATTCCAGAGTTCAAATTAAAGTAGAATATTTAGTCTGGCCCAAACTCAGATTATATTAGAAGAATACTAAATATTTAAAAACTTAGGTTAAAAGTGGCCAATTTCTATTTGAAAGAATATATGGGCTTAAAATATACAAACTCAAAAATATTTTTAGAAGATATAGAATATGTATTACAATGATATATTATTTTACTTATATTACAATCAGAAAGTATGAACTAGGCCTATACGATACAGATATATTTTATGTTTCATATCATACAAACAGCTTCTGCAGATTAAAGTGTCAAAGCAATAACTTTATTGACCACAGGCTTAGCTTGGACCTGTGCAAATTTCTATATTCAGTATTGTAAAGATGCTTTTATTTCCTTAATAAATTAAGAACCTTGCAGAGTTATAAATGTCAACTTTTTTGTGTTTAACTGTGTCTTTTTGCTCAAACATTTGCTATACTTTATAAGAATTGTAAAAAAATGTTAAAAACGATTCATGTGAAAATTCAAGCATATTTTTCTTGATTTTAGCTATAAACATGCTGTTGATGGTTTAATACAAGTTTTTAAAACTGAAGGTAGTAAGCGGTTATTTTCGGGAGCAACAATGGCTACCAGTAGAGCCATTTTAATGACAGTTGGTCAGGTAAGTACAGTAAAAGTATTATTTTTAAAAGTGTTTTGTAAAGAACATTTTCAAAAGTGTATAGCTTCCAGACAAGTACTAAGACACATAGGAGCAGTTTTTAAAATACTTTTTATTTTTTTATTCATAATTTTATTCTGTGATATGTTTAACTGAATCTCCATGTTTCATTTTATTCTGCAATATGTGTAACTGAATTTTTAACAATTTTCACATTAATGTGTGATTAAGAAACATATCACAGTGTTTCAATCTTAACATCATTATAAAATATAAAGAATTATTTTTTCAATGAACAAATCAACTGTAACATATTTTCCATATTTTTTTTATTATTTTTTTAAAAGCATGTTTTGGGAAAAAATATTTTTAAACAAAGTACGACATAGCATAAACAAAAAATTTTGACATTGCATAAAATAAAAATCCCACTGTCATGAAATTTGACTACCATTAACTTATAAGAGTTTGCACATTTAATAGAAAGTTATTCATCTGATGTGACTTGCTAATCTTTAGGAAATTTTTTAGTTCAATGCTAAATGAACAAAAAAGAGGGAAGATTCCATATTTTTCCTAGCACTCAGAACTATGGGAAATAAGTTAAGTCAAAGAATTCTGTCACTGTAAGTGTCAGGTAATTCATTCAAAGATTGGGCATGTTAGCAGATTTGAATGAATGGAGATATTTAATCATGGTGAATTTTTAAACAGAACATTTTTGAATGAAATGGTGACATTCAAAGTGAGGAGATGGTAAAACATTGAAATTCAGACTGGTATTAATTCAGATAATTATTGCATTCAATTTTAAAGGAATGACAGTTATTGAATCAATATACTACATTAAAAACTTTTAGTTATTTGCGAGTGATTCTGTCATGCACCAGTATGCACTAGGACACAGTGGGCCAAGATGACACTATGTGGTGAAGACAGTGGTGCTGTAATTTTCGCAAAGCAGCCACATCTATTACATGGTTGTGTAATGCGCTTACTAAAGATATCTCAAAGCTTTTCTAAAAATATGGCTGGGTTGGCTACCAGAGTTTATTTATGTGGTATTACATCATAAACTTTAAATCAAATTTGCTTAAAAAGCGACAAAAAAATTACACCAATTTGCAGTTGAGAATTCCTTAAAATCAGCTGCTGAAAAGTTACACCAATTTGTAGTTGAGAATTCCTTAAGTATCAACTGTTGAACTGGGTGCATGATGTCACATATCAGTTGAAAGTATAATGTCATGCTGTAAATCTTCCAATGAAAAATACGCTTTTCTACCAGTAGAGCTCAGATCATAGCCACTGGGTAATGGCTTAGAATTATTCATACGATTGCATAGCAGGAACCTATTTTAACACAAATAACACACACCATAATACATAATTAATGGGGTGATTTCTATGTGTTGCATAGCTGTTCATATGGTCAGTACAAAAAATTCATCGCATATTAGAGAGTCAAACAACACAAAAAGCTGTGATGTGTTTACTGTGATAAATTTGTGTGAATGAAGAATAAGATAGGTATGACTTTTGATATGTGACTGCACAATGATACAGAATTAATTTGATGTCACCTTGCAGTGATGCAGCTAATTTGACGCTAGCTAATATCCGGTTAATCTGTTTTTAATATCAGTATTTTATTTTTTATTTTTTTTTTTGTACTTGTGGGATCTTTCTAGTTCCTGTCATGGAAACACTTAATTTCTATTCATTTGTTTGATGCTTACTCAAACCTGTCTCTGCCACATAACACAGATGGTAAATAACTATGGAAAATTCAGTTCTGAACAGAAATAAACGAATAGCTTTTTTGTTGACTGAATGCTTTCCAGTGATTGAAGGGCCTTCCTTTTAAGTATAAAATTATTTACATATTGATATATGTGATCTTTTGATATATGCTATTTTTTAATTTAGTTCACTTTATGTTTTATAAATTGCACCATGCATTTTCTTTTACATTAAATGTTTACATTAATTTTAGTATTTCAGTTTTTTTTTTTTTTCAAATTTAAATTTTTAACTTGCAAGAGTACATAAAATTTAAATTGTCAAATTACTGATTCTTTTAATTACATTTTAATGTGTGTGTGACAACTTTGATGACAGAAAAATTTTGAATGAATGCACTTCATTTTTTTCCCCAAAGTGCTATTTAAAAGTATACATTAACTAGCTAAAATAATAAATAAATAATAATACATAAATATGTTAAAAAAGAAGTGTTTAACACCTTTTTTTTATATTATGGTTAAATGTTTTTTTTTCCCTAAATCAAATCCTACTTGACAGTCTTTACCAGTAAGATTCGTAGCATTTTAAAAACTGAAATAATTTCAACATTACTATGATAGATTTAAGCAGCATGGATCCAAAAATTTCTTAAGAAAACATATTACTTATATCAATAATTGAGCTGCATGATTAAACAGTACTTCAAAATTATTCATCAGAATCCATTTAACCAAATAGCAGAATTACTGGGGTGTCTGATAATTGTTCAAGCAATTGAATATGTATTAAAATAAGTATACACTATTTCATACAAATTCTGGTAGTCCCTTGTAACTGCTCTTTTCCTTTGAGTGAGCTGGATGTCCTGGGTAATTGAATATAGATCTGTAAATGGGAAAAAAAAAATTAATCTTGTTGAAAAGTTCATTCTTTGTTACTGTTGTGGACCATTTTACAAAAGTTTCCATAATTTTTTATTTCTATTCATATTTTTATCTTTTATAGGAGGAAAGGTAAACTAGATTTTTTATCTCTGGTATATCATCAGTTTTTTTTACATCTAGTATATGCATCACATTTCTTTTCTTTTGGTAGTATCACCCAGGGTAATTCCTAGTCACTGAGTTTCCAGGGTAATTCTTGGTCACATTCCTTTTTTTAATCAAAATAATCCTTCATCAAACTGTAAAAAATCATAATGACACTTTGAACCCTTTACTTTCTAATGTATAACTAAATTATTTATTAAGTTGGCATTTATTATGATAAAAAAAAAAAATCAAACCTACTAGTTAAATTTCTGCAAAACAACATCGGCCTCAATTTTTGCCGTAAAAATGACTTAATCAAACTGAAATTTTAGTATGTTGCTTAGACGGTCTGTAGGACCTATGGGAATATAAATGCATAATATCACCTAATTAGTTTTGGATTGAACCCAGGTTGAAAAAATGAAATACATTGAACCCTATGGGATCTAATTTTTCAAACATTTTTTAAGTGGATTTAAAATTCACAAATTGCTTCGAAGGTAATATTCAAATTGTTCCATAAAATATATAAAAAAAAAATTCAGCGAAATATATTCAGTAGTTTTTTAAATAAAAATTAAAATAATAATTACACCTCTTATATGACCTCTTATATATTAATTACTTGTAGCTCCATGGTCTTAATTTTTAAATAAAATAAATTATTATAGTATTGTGATGAATTAAATGAATGGGAAATTGTTTATGAATGAAATGCTGCTTTTATAGAGAGAGCCAGGCATGTTATTTTTTCTATGACGTCATTTGAATGAATTTCAGTTGTTTTCGATGAAGTTTTCAAATATAATAAGTTATCGTAGTATTATGATAATTCTAAAATTATTACCAAGGAATGTATGCATTTTAGAGATGTTTAAACCAGGCAATTTATATTTCAATGCCGTCATTTGAATGAAGTTCATTTTTTTCGATGAAGATTTAAGTTTTCAAATATAGTAAATTTATGTAGTATTCTGATAAGTTTTAAAATATTACCGAGGAATGTATTGCATTTTAAAGATGTTTAAATAAAATTGCATTGAAGTTGGAAAGTGTTTCATAATCAATGCTTTAAGCATGATTGATCTTTCTTTTTTTTTTTTGTTTCAACTGTGAACTATTACAGCTACCAAAAGTGAGTATGAGATTTTCTTCTACTACATTGAAACAGTTTACAAGAGTATACTGAACTATACCCTATATTTATGGGGTAATTCCTGGTCAGTGCTGTTTTACAGTATTTATGCGTAACATTTCACCTAAAATTATAATCTTACAACCAAAAAACTATTATAGATCCTTCATGAGGAAAAGCAGTCAGAGAAAAGGGAAGGAAATTGGCTAGAGTCATAGCAATACTTGGTAAAGAATCTGTTACAGTAATGGCATGTGTTTCTGTTTCTGGTGAGAGACACCCACTATTCATTGTATTTGCTGGCAAAGAAGCTTCAGAGTACTTGGAAAGCTCCTAATGATAATAAAAATTTAGCATTATCTATAAGTGAAAGCGGATAGATGACGACAGAAATTTTTTATAGTTGGTTTGATCTCTTTTGCAAACAAGTGTCTGAATGTCCATTGCTCATTATTTATGATGGATACAAAATACATATGTCTATGAATGTAATCAGCAATGCTCGAAAGGAACAGATTTCTATTTTGAAGCTATCAGCTCATACCAGACATTCTTTAACCTCTTGATACATGTTATTTTAGACCCCTAAAAGCAGAATGGGATAAACGGCTTGTTGAAGTACAATGTTTATCTGGTGTGACCAGAATAATTAGAGCAAACTTTACACAATTAGTTGATGAAGTGTGGTCAGTATCACTCACTCCAGAAAACATTAAATCTGGTTTCAAGTCCACGGGAATATATCCATTAGATCGAATCAAGCATCCAGAGAATATATTTTGCAGCTGAATGTTGGCATCTTACAATTTGCAAAATTCTCCTTCGAAAATATTTCCTATTGCTTTTGTCTCTTTGAATCAATGCAACAGACCAGTAGTTAACTTGAACCATGGTAGCTTTCAAACATTGGATTCTGAAGAGCAAAGACTGTGCAATAATGCATCAGTTTCAACTTCATGAATTATTTTTTTAGGGTGTATTATTTTTTAGGGTATATGTGAGAGCAATCTTTTGCATATGAAATAAATTTGTGTTTACACCCAAAATATTGTCTCTGTGCTGCTTTTCAGTATTTATAAAATGAAAAAAAAACCTTTGCATAATTTAGTCTAATTGTTTTAACACTTTGCTATAAATAATAAATCAATATTTTACTTTATTCACATCAAAAAGGATGCTGACCAATAATTACCCCGGAAGTGGCCAGGAATTATCCCAATCCCAGGATAATTCCTGGTCACTTAAAAATTATAATTATTAAAATTACAAGTGCATTTCTATTGAAATAAAAATTTTATTACATAGCCATCAAACTTTCTGGTAGGATGGACGGTCTGGGTCTCAACAACAACAACATAGCCATCAAAGGGTGCTTAATCCATGCTAAAATTGGGAACATTACTTTCGATAATTTTTATAATAATTGGATGTTGTTGATTTTTGACCGAGAATTATCCCGGGTGACACTATATTAATCAAATTTTTGTATTTTAAATTTTGATAAAACAAACATCTGCTTTTTCTGCAATGAAACAACTATTTATTTGGGTTTTTTATGTACTTTCTACACTAAAGTGATTATATACTTCTGCAGTTTGTCGGTCATTAAAAGAACTGAATATAATTGGATCTACACTTACAATGTAAAAATATTTATTTAATCACTAGCACAGTATACCTGTTCTTCCTATGGAATATATAGTAAAAGGAACTTCAAATCTACAATTATGTGCAAATTCCTATAGTATTCTAAATTGTATTGTTATTCAAAACATTCTATTAAAATTTCTCTTAGAAAGAAGTATAAAAAATAATTAAAAAGAAGTATTCTCTTAAAAAGAAGTATATAAGTATAGTTAAGTTTTTAGTTATAAAAATAAGTATAGTTAATAAGTATACTTACTAAGTATATTGAGTACAGTTCTTGCTATACAAAATTATTTTCGCATGCAGATCTAAAGAATAAAACATACTGGTTCCATTTGAAAACAAATTTAAAAAATTGTTTTTTACTTCCTACAAAATTTAATTTTGCAAACTTAATTAAAATATTACAAAATTAAGTTCAATTTTAATTTGTAAAATTAAAATTGAACTTCAATGACGATTCAATTGAACTTTAATTTTGCAAAATATTAAATTTTTATTAATTAGACATCATTTTCATTAAGTGTAATTTTATCAATTTGACAATATTTTAGAAAGTTGCCAAATTTGTTGCCAAGTGGCATGCATGATTGAACTGTCAGACATATACTATTAAAGTATCATTACAATACTATTTCCTAATAAAACACAATTTTAAAAGGTTGCCAAATTTGTCGTCAAGTGGGATGGTTGGACTGACAGACAAATGCTACCGAAAAACTTCAGTACTATCTCCTAATAAAACACAAATAATTTCATTGATTTAGTGTAATTGTTATCGATTTGGTGACATTTTTATTACTTTGGTAACATTTAAGAAACAGTTGCCAAGTTGGCAATATCCTACCAAATTTGTAGATCTGAAGAATAAAACATCTTGATCCCATTTGTATATACCAAAATCAAAACACAAAAGTGGTATTAGAAGATATACTCGTACTGCTTTTACCTTTAATCTGTTTCAACAATTGGATAAACACAATGAGCAAATGCAATAAGTTAATTAGCTAAACATAATGAGTTTGAAAGCTCTTTGCCAAAATAAAACAGATGTAAGAAATTGAAAATATTAACAATTCTCACAATGTTTAAATACTAAGTCTGTAATTAATATAATTCAGTCAAAAATACAATACTGTTTATTTATATTTTTATATTCATTTCTTTATTATTTAAATTGGAATAAGAAATTAATAAAAATCATATGCTGTATAAATACATTTGATTTAACTGTGTTGCTGAGCAACATGATATAAAAAAGAATTTTCCTCATAAAACGCTCATTAAATAACTAACCATTTTGATGTCATAATTTTCATTGTTGAATAAAAGCCTGTGGAAAATAAATCATGATGATAGAGTTTCCATTTATTTTCTTGTTTTAAACCAGCAATTTCTAAACTTTTTTTGTTTGAAGGAACCATAGTGTTAGAGAGAGGAGATAAGAGTTTGTGGAAAATAAACGATGGAGATGGAGTTTCCATTTACCTTCATGTTTTAAACCAGCGATTTCCAATATATTTGGTTTAGAGAAAACATGATAAAACTAAAACTCCTATGGAAGGAAAACATGGAAAATGATAAAACTCCTATGGAAGGTTTGTTTTTTATTATCTCTGCAACCTCTGGCCCTAAAAACTCGAAACATGGACTAAACTTTTAGTGGGGCTGTTTCATGGCTACCTACAAAATTTAATGAAATTCAATGCAGTCATTCTCCCATGATGTTGAAACAAACACACACAAATACCGACAGATTTTCAATTTTATTTATATAGATGGTTAATTTTTATTTAACTATGATTAATTTCTTTACTAGTGCAGCATAACTTTTATAACAAGGAGAAACATATCAATTTTACTGTTATTAATCTGTCATTTTCATAATTAATTCATTGTTGCATATTCACATGATATTTTTAACAATTGCATTTTTTATCTTTAGAAACTGTACAAATTTTTTTTATCTTAATTTTAAAATACTTATATTTGTTATGTTTTTTTGCTTTTAGATCTCATTTTATGACCAAATAAAGCAGACATTGTTACAGACTGTATATTTCTCTGATAATCTAGTCACTCATTTTACTGCTAGTGTTATGGCTGTAAGTATTTGCAGTGCTGTATGATTTTATCTACAGTGGATGAAATTTATTTACAATTAATTGCAATTAGTTTTGTTCATTTTATCCATAAACTTGGTTGATTTTTAACACTCTACAACATAGCTGAAAAGTGTTTATGTAATCAAATTGGTATCATGACTGTTTCAACTAAATAAATTAAGGACCCAACATCATAGACAGAAGGTCTTTTAATAAAAACATCCTAAAGACATACAAAGTTTTAAAAAAACAAGGCCAGAGCACTTTTGGGCATTAGTATACACTTCATCAGTGGCTACATGAAAAACAATCATGGATCATTCATATATAGACCAAATACGTAGCAAATTTGCATAAATAAATATAGAATATAATCCAGTAATTTTTTAAATTCTTTTAGAAAAACATATGTTAAGAACATTACCAGAGAAGTACAAATTTGAAAAAACTGTCAAGTATACATTTCACAAGGATGACGTACATCATAGATAACTATAAAGAGATGTAAATTGCGTAGAGTCGAGAACAAGTCGCCAAGCATAACTTAACATTTGAACGTGATCAAAATTACAAATCAACGAACAGTAAATATGAATAAAAAGGGATTTATAAAGGAGAATTTTATGAGGGTTATTACAATGAATTAAGAAGAAAGCTTTTTCAAAGTTGGGCAAGAAATTATCACTAGCCACACATTGAGCAAAAGCAGTAGAAAATTTACCATTCCTGATATCATGAGCGTGTTCTGCTATAAACGGATGACGACATTATGTTTAGTGTTGCCGATGTAAAATGTATAGTCACCGTCAGATAAATTTCGACTTTTTAGTTTCGAAGTTTTATGCATGGAGTTAAATTACTTTTATCTCCATGGTTTTAAGTTTTTAAGTAGAATAAATTATTGTAGCACTGTAATGAATGAAATGAAAATAGATAAATGAAGTATTTACTGTTTTTACACATAGAGTCAGGTTTTTCCCGGTTGCCCAAATTGCTGCTCTATGTCCTTGGATGACTTGGGCAGTCTGGGTTTTCGACAGAGAACCAGGCAATTTATATTTCGATGACATCATTTGAATCAAGTTCGTTTTTTTCAATGAAGTTTTAAATTTTCAAATAAAATTAATTATTGCAGTATTATGATTATTTTAAAAATATTACCACTGAATGTATCACATTTTAGAGATTTTTAAATAAAATTAGAGTTGAAAAGTGTTTCATAATAAATGCTTTATGGATGATTGATCTTTCTTCTTAAAATATGATCGATTTTTTTAAAAGTAAAATAATGAAAATATGGGTAGAGGAATAAGGACTATTCCACAAGAATCATCCAGACTGTGTTGCTGATTCATTTTTAAAAATTCTAAAACTTCTTATTGTTATTGTGTATCAGGCTTCCAGAAATCGCCCGTCCTCGCCGGGTTAAAATTCGGCGAGGACGACCAATTTTTGGAGGTTCTCGGACGGAGGGAGAATTTTTCTTTGGAGGATTTTTCTCGGACGGCCATGAAATTAGAGATTCCGTGTAAAAAAAAATTAAAATTGTTGTCATCGTAAAATTGTGGCGAAAGCTGCCCTTTCCTGTGCCATGAATGAAAATTGAAATGTCGTCACCTGCAAATCCCCCCCACCCCCACCCCATAAACTTAGCTAGTATGCATTATCAATGCCTTCTTTCTAGGCGAGCCGTCAGATCTACATTGTAACCACAGACGCTAGTTATTTTTTCTCCCATCATCCTCCACCCAGTGAATCTGATGACCATACGAAAATGTGATAGCGCACTCATGATCGAAGTGACATCACATGTTCTGTTCTCCTTTTCAAGGTCTACATGTGCGTTCAGATTTTCACAAGACCGACAATACCAATGCTTAAATCCGGACCAAGCACGAAGAAATTTATAAATGTAGAATGAACTCGGCCTGAAGATAACTGCGTCTCAGCAGGCCCGAAATGATTTGTATTCAAATATGTTAAAAACAAATTTGTCAAAATTTTGTACAGAGAATTTAGTTTGTTTTCTTAAACATTTATCTTTACATAGCTGAAATAAAAGCAATAAGTTCATGCATTCAATTTAAATCCATTTTAAAAATTTTCAAAAGAAATATGTTTGGCCCGGTCGTAATGGACGTTAAAAAAAAAATACTCAACCGTGCCCTAAACAATAGAAAACTCAAGTCCAGCCCGGGCCTAAGCCCAAATCCCCATTTAACTCTTTAAAACCCAAACAATAAAATTTCCATTTGCTGTAATAGATGGGAGTAAGTAAGAAATTTTAATTTTTGGAATGGATTCTTCTAGTTTCAGCCAGAAGTGGTTTATTTTCTTCCCCACTTTGGTTTCAACTTTAAAATGAAAACGTTTAAAATTCATTCATGACATTTGTTCCAGTTGTTTGACAGCTGAAGTTAAAGTATGAAACATCTATTCAGTCCAAGAAGATTTTAATCTTGATTGACTACATTCGCCGGTCCGATCCTTTATCGGAGACTCCGCGTCGGCGACTTTCATTGCGGGGGTTAAGCACTGTGGGGGGGGGGGGGGGAAGGGGGTGTATGAATATGCAGTTATCGCTTATCGCACTTCATCGCGAGGCAGTTGGTTCTAATTTATTATTGTTGTGCAATGTATTTAAGCACATATGTTAATAAATATAAAGTGAAAAAAAAAATTCTTAGGAGGACGGGTAAAAATTTTCAAAAGCCGTCCTCGCGGACGGGTTAAATTTTGCCGATTTCCCAAAGCCTGACTTTTTGGTTCAAACCATGGATTTCGGTTTAAAAAAAAACTCATTCTTTTTCTAATCAGGGTCATCAGTCATTGCTAATATAATATTTAATTTATTTTTTAAATTATAAGTAGTTTTCATTTTTTCTTTTAATATTTTTATATCACAATAAATAAAGCTGCAAGCATATGGCAGTTGTATATTTAATAATTTCTTACACCTATAATAAACAGTAAATTACTTATGATTCAGAAAGGGTTTAGCAATTTTTATTTATTTTTAATTTATTATTTACAAAAATATTTTTTCCCATTATTGATAAAATATAATTTTACAACTTTTCAGGAGTACTCAATGAAAATATTATTAATCTTGATTGACTACATTTGCCAGTCCAATCCTTTATCGGAGACTCCGTGTCGGCGACTTTCATCGCGGGGGTTAAACGCTGTGGGGGGGGGGGGAGGGGTATATAAATATGCAGTTATCGCACTTCATTGCGAGGCAGTTCTAATTTATTATTGTTGTACGATGTATTTAAGCACATATGTTAATGAATATAAAGTGAAAAAAAAATTCTTAGGAGGACGGGTAAAAAATTTCAAAAGCCGTCCTCGCGGACGGGTTAAATTTTGCCGATTTCCTGAAGCCTGTTGTGTATACATTAGTTTGTTGAAATTCACTTCTTGTTTTTAACACTTTACAACATAGTTGAAAAGTGTTTATGACTTTGTTCATTCTATCTGTCTGTCTGTTTGTCCATTAGCATGATAACTACCGTAAAAATGACTTTATCAAAATGAAATTTTAGTATGTTGTTCAGACGGTCTGTGGGACCTATGAGAATATAAATGAATAATATCACCCAATTAGTTTTGATTGAACCATATGGGACCTAATTTATCAAACATTTTTTAAGCAAATTTAAAATTCACAAATTGCTTTGAAAGTGTTAGGAAATATTCAAATTATCCCATAAGATATACAAAAAAAAAAAAAAAAAAAAAAATTCAGCAAAATATATTCAGTGGTTTTTTAAATAAAAATTAAAATAATAATTACACCCTTTATATGAAGAGATCACGTGATCATTATATGACGAGATCATGTGATCATTATATGACGAGATCATGTGACCCACTTCAAAATAAAATGTGGCATCCATCTTGTCTCAAGATCGTGATTTTTAAAGTCCTTTTTAATTCATATTTAGTGTTGTATCCGTCCTAAAACTGTTTTATTTTTGCTTAAATTCTGTGCATCTACATACTGAAACAATGCAATTACAATATATTTGAGTTTAAATGATTATCAAACTTTGATTATTTCTACAACAAAGCCTAATTTTCACTTATGGAAAATGTAAACACCAAAAGATGTAGAATGAGTTGTATAAGAATTGCTGCATTTCTTTAACACAATATTATTTAGATCATAGAGTCTGCAATATAGCTGATATGAATGAAACATTCATTGATTTTACACAGAGAACCCAGACGATTTTTTCGATAAAGTTTTCAGCATAAAGTTAAATTACTTGTACGTCTATGGTTTTAAAGTGTTAAATAAAATAACATATTATAGCATAGCTGCCAACCGTTCCGAATTTTCCGGATTCCTTCCGAATTTTTACGTCTGTTCCGAAAATCCGAATTTTTTCCACAAAATCCGAATTTTTGAAAATATTCCGGTTTTACCCCATTTTCCCCCCTCTGCAACCATAAAAGTTACATATGTATACCAACTCTACTGAATTTGGCGGGAGATTCCCGATTTTTGAGTGTTTATCCCGATTTCCCGCTTTTGAAGGCGCATCTCCCGATTTAAAAAAAAAATCCCTACGTTTAGGGATAATATCCCCAAAATTTTCCCTATAAAAGGGATTTTTTTAGCTAAGTGGGAAATTTTTCTCTATTTGAATAAAAGTACGCTCATAAGATTACAGATTAGACGTGAAAAACTCTCTGGATTTGGGCCGGAAACTCCGGATATTTCATTACTTCTCCGGCCTCCGAATTACTAACGAAATTCTCCGGATTTTTTTGATTGAAATTTATCAATTAACCAGACATGGTATAATTCCTCGGAAACGCCGATTTTCCGCTTTTTTAGCACTGATTTCTACCATTCCCGGGATCGTAGCAACACCATAATAAAATGCAGGGTAATGCTAATCAAATTAACGTAGATTTACGGCCGCGTGTAATGTAAATTAAGATCTCGATCGCTTATTTTATGAAAGTAATAAATATACTTCTTCAAAGGTTGTCTAATTCAGCATAAATCGCTAAAATGTTATTTTGTTCATTAATTTCGCATAAACACTGCGATTGTGCAATTCAGTTTGTTCTCATGAATCGCCGAGAGTGCAATAATATCTTTTTCCATCCATCTCAATCTTCAACATATTGCATTTTTGATTGACCAAACTAGCTTATTTTCATATTCTGATTAATTATTATGGTTAATTTCTTAATTATTTTCGCATAAACAGTGCGATTGCGCAATTCAGTTACGTCGCGTGAAATGCCGAGATTACGTTAGTATCTTTTCCCATCCATCTCCATCATTTAAATGTTGCATATTAGATCGACTAAATTATCTTATTTTCATATTCTGATTAATTATTATTGTTAATTTCTTAATTATTTTCGCATACAGTGCGATTGCGCAATTCAGTTACATCGCGTGAATTGCCGAGATTACGTTAATATCTTTTCCCATCCATCTCCATCATTTAAATGTTGCATATTAAATCGACTAAACTAGCTTATTTTCATATTCTGATTAATTATTACTGTTAATTTCTTAATTATTTTCGCATAAACAGTGCGATTGCGCAATTCAGTTACGTCGCGTGAAATGCCGAGATTACGTTAGTATCTTTTCCCATCCATCTCCATCATTTAAATGTTGCATATTAGATCGACTAAATTATCTTATTTTCATATTCTGATTAATTATTATTGTTAATTTCTTAATTATTTTCGCATAAACAGTGCGATTGCGCAATTCAGTTACATCGCGTGAATTGCCGAGATTACGTTAATATCTTTTCCCATCCATCTCCATCATTTAAATGTTGCATATTAAATCGACTAAACTAGCTTATTTTCATATTCTGATTAATTATTACTGTTAATTTCTTAATTATTTTCGCATAAACAGTGCGATTGCGCAATTCAGTTACATCGCGGGAATTGCCGAGAGTACATTAGTATCTTTTTCCATCCATCTCCATCATTTAAATGTTGCATATTAGATCGACTAAACTAGTTATTTTCATATTATGGCTAATTATTAAGGTTAATTTTTTAATTATATTTGCATAATACAAATTTTTCTATTTTGAAAAATCTGTACCATGCTCTTGCATTTTTTCTGAAAAATGTAATTAGTGTTTTCGAAAAATTTAATGTGAGTTTGCAATCAGAGATCCCCAGAGTCCATAAGCTAAAGTTCCAAATTCAAGTTTTTTTTACAGATATATTAGTCAGATTCATAAAGCTTGAAGTCGTGAAAGCTTCGATATCTCTTATAGTGATTCAACAAATCATAAGGATAATGAAGACATATTTGTGGGATCAGAGACGTTAGAGTGCCTGAAAAAGTTAAAGTCTCATGAAACAAAGCAGGTTTTTTTAGTACGTCAAAAACTACTATTGTATGACATGTAATTATATTATCAGAAACTTTCCAATCAACTCTGATGTTTTACATCATGCTGAAGTCGCAAATGTGTCTCAGAGGAAAAAAGTTAAATTTCCTCGATAAAATTTTTTATAGACAGATTTCCCTCTATACTGCAAAAAGACTCAACAGAATCAACGTTTGATATTATTGATAGTGTAGAGACTGAGTTTTTGCATTATCAAATGGCAGATCTGCCAGAAGAAATAATTGCTGAAGACCAGATGTTCAGTGGGCTAAGTTAGGAAAGCAAAAAGATCCTGTGTATAAACTTTTGTATGGTAAATTGAGTAGTATCATGTTGGAGATACTAACACTCCCCCATAGTAATGCTGCATGTGAACGAATTTTTAGTCTTGTAAAAAGAAACAAAACTGATTTTAGAAGTTCCATGAGTATTTTGACTTTACAGTCTACTTTAATTGCCAAATAATCAGATAAATGGTGCTTGGTATGAACAAACATGGTGCCACTTTCTTGAAAAAGGCCAAATCTGCTACCTATGTATCAATAAACCAAAAAGATTCTTAATTTGTCTTTGTTCTACTTACTTTGTAATAGTGTATTTAAATTGTGTAATGACATTTTTTTTCAAATATGAAAATAGTTTAATTTTACTTTTAGTTGAATATTGATGTATTTAAGGAGAACAAATATAGTTATAATTTTATGGGTGTAAAAATATTATGCATTTCATGTATGTTTCAAAATTCTTATCTCATGAGGTCTTATTTTTTTTATTAAGATTAATTATATAGTATATATATATATGGGTTTCACCATCTTTCCTTCCGGGGGGGGGGGGGTTGCAAAATCACTGTCAATACATAATACATTGGCTAAGAAATACTGACATGCAATTCAATGGGGGGGGGGGGGGAAGCAAGTACTCCCATGTTGGAGATACCCATGTATATATATTTTGTGTGCAACTATTGCGTGTCATTTTTCTTGCGTACAGTGTTCCTAATTTTTTATTCTCTGGGTTGGCAGCTATGTTATAGTATTGTGATGAATGAAAGGATTGAAAAAATGTTTATGAATGAAATGCTGCTTTTATAGAGAGACGAATTATATTTCGATGACGTCATTTGAATAAAGTTCATTTGTTTTCGATGAAGTTTTCAAATATAATAAATTATTGTAGTATTATGATAATTTTAAAAATATTACCAAGGAATGTATCACATTTTATAGATGTTTAAACCAGGCAATTTATATTTCAATGCCGTCATTTGAATGAAGTTCATTTTTTTCAATGAAATTTTAAGTTTTCAAATATAATAAATTAATGTAGTATTGTGATAATTTTAAAAATATTACCGAGGAATGTATCACATTTTAGAGGTATTTGTATAAAATTGCATTGAAGTTGGAAAATGTTTCATAATCAATGCTATATGCATAATTGATCTTTCTTGTTCAAGATTTGTTACCATTTTGCTTGTATAATTCAAATACTGTTTTAGTGAAGCAAAAAAGGGCTTATGTATGACCTATGTTTTTATCCATAGAGATGGTTGGTAATTTACTTTTATAAAGTTTTCTGAAAAGTTAACATTCTTCACTAATGATGTGTACAAGTGGAAATTTCAGATATTTTAAACTTTCCAAAATAGTGTTCAGAATATACATTAAGTCTGTTTTTTTTTCTTTTAACTCTTAAAGTAATAGCAATTAAGCAGTAGAATTAGGGATTTTTATTGTCCTTCAAAGAGATGTGGATTTTTCAACTTTGATATGTCATAATTTAAAGTAATAATGATAATTTTCACTATGCACACACTTATTGATATTAAATTTAGCTAAAATTATTTTTATTTTAAGTTACGTTGTGTCAAAGTTGAATTATGTGTATCTGCCAAGTGTTGCATTTTGAGATTTTGCGAATTCTTAACACTATAAAGTGCACAAAAGTTTTCAAAGCCAGGTATTCACCACATATATGAGCATTTTTGGTTTAAATTTTAATTTTTTTCATTCTGTTTCTTTTGACTTATTCAAGTTCAAACTTTAGTTTTTAAAAATCCAATTTTAAGATTATTTTTCTCAAAGAAAATAGTTTGGAAATAATTTTTTGGGCTTTAGAGATAATGTCTTTGTTGAGCAATACAATCCACAAATTGTATTGGTTAATTTTAATTAGTTTATGTATGCACCATTGTATTGGTTTGATTGCTGTTAGGAAATAAAAAATGGCCCAATGTCAATTCTGAAACTTGAAATGTGGACCCCATTTAGAAAACTTAAAATTTGTGAAATTTCTGATTTTATATATGAACAGATAGTGTGAACCTCTTCAGAAAACCTTGTTTCATTAAAATACATAGTTTTAAACCATGTTTGTGGGCAAGAAATGCAAGTCTTGTCTACTGTCTTTTTTATTCTGACATATCAGCCTTTTTTAATTTTAGGAACTAAAGGGCAACTAATTTTAAAAAAGGAAAAGTGGCTCCCAATGGTCTAATCTGTACATGTCATAAAAAGTTCCAAAATGTTTAAAAATAAGTCAGTAGTAAATTTTGGAAAAACTGGATGGTTTGTTATGCAATAAACATAAATAAATAAAATTGTAGTAAAAGTTATTTTTCAAAAGCTAGCAGATATAAGGTACTATAGGGTTATTTTATATTCTGTTATAGATTAAACGTAACTTTAAAATCTATTACTCTTAAAACTATATGACCAATACATTTTTCACTCTTTAAAAAAAATTGCAACATCATCTTAAAAGAATTCTAATTTTTCAAAAATATGTTAGTCAAATGCAGTCAAGGGACAAAACTTGTTTACTGTATTGTTTGTGTTTTCAAGTATGAATTATTTTAAATGGTGAATTCAACTTGTGAAAATATATTTTTATAAACTGATTATTAAAAAACGTCCTTTTTAAAATTTGGTGGATTCTCCAAGATAAGCTATTTTTAACTATGAGGCAAACATTTTAAAATGTCTCTATTTAAAAATGGATTTTTTTAAATTTGGTAAAAGATCTGATTTTGAATTGTAGAATGTAGTGAAGAATCTCATTTTGCAATTTTCAATTTTGTAGAAGGTTATTTTTTTTTAAAGGACCTTATTCTTAGTTTGAAAATTTAGGAAAAATTTACTTTTGTTCTGTGGAATTTTAAGGACCTAAAAAATTTGCTTGTAAAAGGAGCTACCAGATTTTACATTAATTTAGGTATTTAAAAGAGAAGCATCGCTTATTTATGTTTACGATGATGTTTTATATTTTCATATCTGTTCTACTTTGTAATTGTGTGCAAAATATTTATCTCATGATGAAATTCTAATTCTAAATTTGTTTGATAATTAAATTCTCAAACCAACAGTCATATAAAACAGAGTTTCGCCAAGTGAATAATTAATTATAATTAATTACACAGCTTAAAAGTATTATTAATAGCTTAAAAGTAAAATCACTGACATCATAATATTAAATTTTTCATGTATGAAATTTAGTTTTAGATTGCTTTTCCCATGCCTAAATTCTAAATAAATTATTTCTTCTGACTTCTATAATAACACATTAATATGTAATATTTCAACTCAGTAATCTAAATTTTATTTCGAAATTTAAAAGTCTTAAAAGTTGAATAATTTTTGGTATAGAAAGAAGTACTTGAATATGGCTAAACATTTGGTTTGTGGGACCATCCTTTTGATAATACCCGTATATGGTTCATTTTCTCTAAACAGACTTTTTCATCTTTCTTGTTACAATATATTTTTTTTTCTATTTTTCAACCTGTTCTCTGCATTATATTTTAACATGGGTGGTAAAAAAAAAAAAAAAATCATTTTGGAGAAATTGAATAGAAATGCAAATTTTTAATTTTAAGTCAAGTAAATGACTGCATGACAGGGGAATGACACTTAATATAGGCAACTGCTTTGTTAGTATATTTATATATTATATATATATATATATATATCATTATAAATATAAAAAAAAAGTTTTGCTTTAATTGCAATCTTATATTTAGAACTAACTTCTTATTTGTTTTATCTTCTAAAAAGAAAATCGATTTTGAATGTAATTCACCTGTTCTAATGACATTCCCTTGTCTACCAAAATGACAGGGGAATGATAAATCATATTATTTTACCTTCTGAGTATATGAGTTTTATTTGCATTTAAGCCTTGATATTCAGTTTACTACACTAACTAGGCACATATATATGTTAAAAAAATTATTTACTTTTTTAATCTGAGAATAATTAAAGACAGACGAATGACAAGGAATAAAAATACTTACCCAAAATTGTTCAGTTTTATAATATTTCCCGCACAGAATGATAGCTAGAGCATAGTCAAACTCTTGAAATGGTGAATATGGACTTTAGTAAAAAAGAATAATACTTTAATTATATTGTGTTGTCATCTATGTACAGAATGGGGTGTTAAAATTTAAAGACAGGCGAATGACAAAAAGCTAGGGGACAGTTGTAAAAAATTAATTTAAAATATTGCTCTAATGCATAGTGGATTTTTTTATTACTGTTTATATTTTAAATTATCAAATTAAAAGAAAACTAGAAAATGAAGACTTGTAAATGAAGTTGTGATTTTATTATTTGGTTGTTGGGACACACAGGGGAATGACATTTAATAAAAAAATTAAATTTTTATATATTAAAAATATGAATTGTTGTTTTAGCTAATGAGTGACAAATATGAATTACAATATAGTAAAACTGATCAGTGTCCAAAATCAGTCCGAAGTCATGCAAACTTTTATTAAAACACCTGGGACATGTAAAACTCCCATGTACAGAAAATGACCCATATACAAGTAAGAAATTGCTGAACTGGCCATCCCATCACCACCTGTAGACAATAGTTTCTTGGTCATTAAAGCTTGTCATCATGTGACAGGTGATGAGATGACCAAAGAACATAAAGCTCTTTAACCCTTTCGGGATGGCAGCATTCCGAAACTACCGTGGCCCAAAGGACAAAGCGCTTCGTTTCCGAAATGTGCGTAAAAGACAGCTACTTTTTTGCGCTAAGCCTTACTCTCGAAAAAAATTCACTAAAAATCACCCGTTCAACACAGCATTCTACTTTTTTCAGGAAGAAAGGAAATACTTATTTTCTATTTGATGTATATTTTTTATTCAAATTTTCTTTTATCAAAATATTAAAAATTTTAGTGTATATATGTTTTAGGTACAGATGGATAATTCTTTGGCATGTCCTTCCGATTTTTACTTTCCTTATATACATAATGTATAAGGAAAGTATTGTGACGGGGTCGAAAATTCGAATTTGAGTTTTCGACGGGAGAGCACGTTTCAAGCATCCCTGATCACGAATCAAACATTTTTGAAGTGATGTCTGTGTGTGTGTGTGTGTGTGTGTGAAAGTATGTGTGTGTGTGTGTGTGTGTGTGTGTGAAAGTATGTGTGTGTGTGTGTGTGTGTGTCTGTGGAGACGATAACTGACGAACGAATGGACCGATTCGAACCAAATTTGGTACAAAAATCACAATCTGTAAACACTGGAAGCCTATTGTTTTTATACGCAATCGAATGTTCAGAACCTCCCTAAATTTTCGAATGAAATTTTGAAAAAATCGTCAAAAAATCAAAACTAATAATAAAGTTACGTAAATAGACATTCCTTATGTAATTTTTCATTAGAAAACGATTGACATAAATTTTAGAATGCTAACATGAACCGTTCTCGAGATATTGCACATTTTTCAAAAAAATTATCAAAAAGTCAAATAAAATAAAAAAAAATATTTCCTATTGAGAAACATGTTCACTTTTCATATATAATATCATGCGATAAATTGGGTGACATCATTCTCGTGGATCTAGCTCGTTCCATTCATGAAAAAAGATACTTTGAGTAATACTTTTGCATTTGAATGCCAATTTATCTGCTGTAAGAATAACTTATTTCTTCGTTCATAACGCTTGGCGAGATTTTGGCGACGAAATTGGCGGAATGTCGCCAACTTGGCGACTTTTTGAAATGTTGCCAAATTAACGAAAATCTCGCCAAATGGATAAAAATGACGTTAAATCAATGAAAATGACGACTAATTGTGGAAAATTCAATATCTAATAAGTTATATAATATATAAATATATAATAATAGTTATATAATATATGTCGAAAATTCAATATCTAATAAGTTATATATATATATATATATAACTTATTTCTTTGTTCATAACGCTTGGCGAGATTTTGGCGACAAAATTGGCGGAATGTCGCCAACTTGGCGACTTTTTGAAATGTTGCCAAATTAACGAAAATCTCGCCAAATGGATAAAAATGACAATAATCAATGAAATTGACGACTAATTGTCGAAAAGTCAATATCTTGGAAAGGATATTAGTATCTACTAGAAGAAAAACCTATTTATTTTACTGTAAAAGTAGTAAATTTATTTCATTATATAAGGAAAGTCATGTGTTGCCCACATCAGATTTTTTAAAACTGTACCACATATATGCGTATTCTTAGACAACAAATACTTTGCAAGTACAGGAGAGGTAAAAAATTTATCCAAATACAAAGTATATCCTTTTCCTGAAAGTTCACTTAGAAGTGTTTTCACAACGCGTTCTCCATACCCACCATCAGAGCTTGATAATCCCGTGTCCTTTCCAGTATACACAAGGAAATTCCATTTATGGCCTCATTCCGATTCTGACGATTTATATATTTTTATTCCATATCTGGACCTTTTCGATGGGATATATTAACGAAATCCCAGCCTTCCTTTCCATGAGAACATAAATAACCTAATCATTTCATTGCCGCACATTCCTTTACCCCCCCCCCCCCTCCCTCCCCCACCCACTCAAAAAAAAAACCTCTCTTATATTCCTCTAATTCAACAACCAAATCAATAAAAGACAAAATCAGAACGAGACCCGGAACTCAATTATAAAATTGTTGATGCTACGAGAAGTGCTATGTTTACTTTACAGAACCATGTGTTTCACCGCTCCAAATGGAGAAATAATTCATTGGATTCTCCTTGTGCCAAGGTCAAACATCTACAAAATACATTTAAGTTGCTTCCACGGGCATTTAGCACCATCTAGGAGACAAATACATTCAAACTAAAACGTTCCACATAGAAACACCCATACGTGCCAGTCGCCCTTTAGGGTAAAATTTCCTCCGGCCCGCGGGAGTGCCGTTCGTCCTTGAATGCAACTTCACAGCTGGCGCGTGGGCGTGCCACTCGTCGCGAAAGGGTTAAAGCAAGAATTTTGATATTTGTGGGGGTAGGAATATTTACTTTAAACCATGAATGCTGCAAGGCATTATTTTAGCTACACTCACCATTCTTAAAATTCTAAGCTCTATGGTCACTGTGTCACATGCCTTGTGCTGCTGAGAAACAAATGACCATGAAACCATTGTTCAGGGATGAAGAGCACTTTCATATTTGTATGTATTGTCCTGTTATAAGGTAGGAGTCATTTCACTGTAATCTAGAGCACTTAGAATTTTGTGTTTGGTGGTCAGAGCTAAAATAATATTCTACATTTTATCTGATTTAATCATTTGAAGTAAATACATGCACTAGAAAAGTTTAACTATAAAAAGCTTATGTCATTTCATGAAAAAATTGTTTTTATTCAAGATCTGTTTTGTTTCAAATTAAATATTATAAAAATGGTCAAAATCTCTCATTTTGTATATCTCACTAATGTTGAGGCATAAAATGCATAATGTCATGAGTAATATTTTCTACACTATTTCAGTTTAAATATATTTTATGAACTGTGCTATTTTTCTGTATGTTGCGACCTTATTTTTCTTTGAAATTGGTTGTTTAATTTATACTAAAGGCAAATAGTTTTTTTTTTGTGTAAGTAAATAAAAATTAAAAAGAACACAGAAATATTATCTTAATGAAGGGAGCATGAAACTTTTATTCAAAGTACTTTAATTCAAAGTTGAACTGTTATTTATTTTTGAAATATATTAAAAAAATTTTAATTTAGTCACATATGTACTGAGAAATATTTATTCTATATTTATGCTTTGAAATAACTCTAAAATAAAACTATCTTATATGAAACTATGGTAATTACAGTGATAAGTATTTTACTGTTTTTCAACTTCAACTTTGTTAAATCCTGAGCTATGTCAAAATCTGGAAAATTTATTCTGTAACAATGGAAAAATTCTTACATGCTTTATGGATAACTACTTTTATTTCCCTTAATAAAAGAAAATATTGTTTTTTAGTTAGAAAATGCTTTTCTGTCAAATTTAAAAAAAATGTATATTTTCACCTTTAATTTAATTTTATTTTTTCATATATGCTCGTGACTCTGAGAAAATGTAAAAATTTGCTCATTAAAAATGAGCAAATCAGATCTAAATTTACATTGTACCCATTGTTCATAATTTCCTCATTAAATCTGGAATTTTGCTAAATGCAGACTCGTTATACAGTTTCACTGTAGATTTTTGTTCTACTCAGGATTTACCATTTGCATAATTTTAAAATAATCTTGTCCATGGTCATATAAGTAGTGCTTTAGGCGTTTATTGTACTTGAATGGAATGACCAATACAGAATGGAGTGGAATGCTCAAGTTTCATTGAGAATACAGAAACAAATATGCTGCAGATGGCAATTTATTTGTAGATTTCAAGTGCTTTTAATGCTTTTTTCCTTAACATGTCTTTAAAAAGTCTGAGCACAATTTTTTCTACATAAGCATTTAGTAAATGTTCTCAAGATTTTATACTGTATTCTGTAATTTATATTGGTATTTTATTGCAGGGGGCAATAGCTACAACTCTAACACAGCCTTTAGATGTTCTAAAGACAAGAACTATGAATGCTAAACCGGGTGAATATAAGGTAAATTTTTATGTAATTAGTATAAAGATAATTTTAATGTGTATATCTGAGAGTGTCCAGTAAAGTTGTAGGTAGGCTGATTAACTTTTGAATGATGCTTGAGGTATGGAAGTGTGGTATTGGTAAAGTAAGGTGACCATGTGCTATCAGTTGAGATTTATAACAGTACTCCTAATGGCAAAATTTGGAAATTAGTACTTCTATCTCGGAAACTATAAGAGATACATACAAAAGTCAATTAGAAAGTTGTGAGCATCACCAAATTAGTAGGAAACTTTTATTTCATTTAATACAAAAACACCATTTACATTGTACAGGTTAACATAAACTATGTTCAATATGCCCACTGCCTATCACAATACATGTTTGTATGCAGGAAGGAACTTCCTTTTGCATGTTCACCAGTATTACGGGTGAATGTGGAGGAGTATAAAATTGTAAAGCATACTGCCATGCTGCTTCCACAGTATTACATTTGAATTTGCGACATAGCAGTATAATCTCACAATAATATTCATTCGAATAGCATGTCATGATCTTTTTCAGCACTATGCTCATTAAAGTACACACATCTGTTGATAGATGATTGTTCATAAACTTGAGTGTTTTATTTGCAGGAGTGGTTTTACATGTCATACCTATCATTTGCATATAATACTCAAAGTAAACTTAGAACTTTCTAATTACACCATTCATTTCTGCAAAATATCATTTCTTATTGATTTGATGATATTTTACAACTTTCTAATTTACTTTTTTCTGTGTCTTTCATACATTCTGAGATAGAAGTGCTAACTTCCAAATTTTGCTACTAGGGGTGCTGCCATCAGTCTCATCTGGTAGTGCATAGTCACTTTACTATAATGATACCTCACTTTCATAGCTCTATCTACCATCATTCAAAACTTATTTGGCCTACTTATAACTGTACCGTTACTGTATACAGTGTGCTCCTGTAAACAGTTGACTATATACTTCTTGAATGACTTATTACTTCCTTTGCTGAAAGAAAGTATTTTTATTTCTACTGTAAAAGATGTGATCTTTGAATGAAATTTAAATGTAAAATCAGAGCCTTCCTACTGGCTGGAATGCATGCAGCAGACAAGAAAGTTTTGTATTCATTTCTGTTCAGAATTGAATTTTCTTTTGTAATAAGCAGTCGCTGTGTGGTAACAGACAATTCACACAAGTCTAACTGGACTGATTCATTGTGGCTACTGTTTATGGAAAGCTAGCTATACTTAACTTTTGCAATTTCAGTATGTTATTTAGCAGCCCTCTTAAACCTACTACCCAATTTGGATGAAACTTGTGTTAAGTCTTATGAAAGAATTTTCTTTGCCTAGAGGCAATTATGTATCATTTTAAAGGTCATAAAGGTAAAGAATGTTCTTATTAAGTAGTTTGCCAAAATACATAATTAACTATCTGGTATGCATCGAAAAACATGTTTTCTCCTGTTGGATACTCCAATGTAAATGAATAAAATATATCGCAATTATCTTATGGTTAAAACTTTTTCTGTGAGTATTTTATTGGTAACTATTTTGAAATAGGATTGTTTGAACATAATTTCAATAGGGTTCATGCAGATTAGGTCTTAAGTTTGCGGAATATGTGAATTTCCTATATTCCCGGAAATTAGCATACTCTAGAATCTTCAGTTTAAACAGGTATAAATACCCAGTGCCTGTAAAGGCACTTCAACATTTATGCTCACAGCTGTATATTCATATGGCAGAGAGTGATTATGCTCATATACTCATATTGCAGAGAGCTTAATGCTCAGTTAGCTTTTAGAGAGCTTTTATGCCCCTGTGTAATTAGCTCATGTCTTGAGAGCTTATGCTGTTGCTCATGTAATAGAGCAATGTGATGTGCTACTTTTTGTTTAGCTAAATGACATTGACTAATGCAAAATGTCAAATATCATGTATAAGTAACTGAGATGAGCGTAAATGTGCTCTTAGTTTATAAAACTCCAATTCTCAGAAGTGTCAAGTTAAAGACACTCTCTTATTTATGATTTGCAAATTCTTCTAATTTTGTGAGTAATAAAATTCTTTATTTTTACGTAATGCTTCTATTTCTTGAATTTAAACACATGCCATCCACTGCAAGAAGTTTTGCATACTCGACTTGGACTGATGTCTCTGCTAAAGTATCAGAAAGTGTCTGTGTATCTGTCAAACAATTCCTCTAAATCAATTAAAACAGGAAAACGTCTAAAGATAGAGGTTTTCTTTTATTAATATATTTGAGATTTTTATAAAAATATTAGAAGATAATTTATAATTCTACCCTTAATGTTTTTAAAAATACTCTCTTATTTGAAAAATTACTCCTTAAAATTTAGGAAGGAAGTAAAAATATTGTTAAATTTTTTTGGCGACATCTGGATATGAGAGGTTTTGGAGAAAGATTATTGATGATTGAAAGGTGTGGACAGCATTACTAAGGTTGAGCAGGAAAGCGACTAAAGAAGACTAAAGAAATATTAATGTAATTATACAGAAATTAATATACAATGCTGCATACAGTTGGTTTCAGTACTAAACATACCAACAATCCTGAATTCAAAAAGACAAAATTTTCCAGTTTCATTTTTCTGACTTCGGGTTTGTTGGTCTGTTTAGCATTAAGGAAAAGAGTCTAATGTATCCTGGAAGCAGCTATTTTCTGCATTGCATACTAATTTGTTGTTTAATTACATTGCTTAATTTCTCCTCTTCCTATGCATAAAGTAATTTTACTTATTGGCTATACAGGATTTTCCAAGGGCTATGCCATCATGGAGTAGTAATAGTAGTAATTTATATTTGGATAAATATTAACTATTATCTTATGGATCCAAATATATAATAATAAAAAAATATCTGTGTATTCTTTTGTTGATTGCATAGTAGAAAATCAAAGCAATCCACAGCTATGAATTTTGGTACAGTGATAGTCCAAGTCAGGTCCAGAAATACCTCGGACTATTATTTTTTTTAAATTGAAGTACTGAAATTCAATTCAAGAATTGCTGAAGTTCAATTTTGATCAATTTTCATACAAATCGGTTTCTTAATGATAAAAGAAATTTTATCATATTTTTGTCTTTACGTCATTGGAAAGATCAAGAAATCTTCTTTCCAACAAACTTTGAATGCTGTTTGTAAGACATTGAAACATTCACATTTTATGCAATTTCATTTTAGTTTTCTTGTATCAGGGAATTGGAGATACACACTATAATTTTTTGTGTGAATATGGAGTGATATCTTTGCGTTCTAATAAAAAATAAATTTAATTACACTATTTCTATGGGTCTATAAGTTGTTCGATAAGTTTTTATGGTCTAAAAGTTTCTATTTTACAAATCAAACACTAAGACGCTTTTCTACCTTCATAACACAGGGTTCATACGCACTCTGAAAATCGGGAAAACTGAGAATTTACAGGAAATTTGAAAGTGAACTAAAATGTCAGGGAAATTGCAGAGAAAATCGATTTCTTGTTCAAAATTCTGGAAAAATCAGGGAATTTTCAACTTGCAAAGATGCCGATTACTACGGATTCTGCATAGTTTCTATGGGAAACTTCCTCATACTGTGAATTACGGAATTTGCATAGTTTCCTATAGAAAATTGTCTTCTGTGAAAGCCAATGTAAATTTATGGCCGTGTGCATAGTAATTTAAACCAAATCAGTGTATCAACGAGAATTTACAGCCCCATGGACGTTAATGCCAATCAAATTAACATGACAGTGGGGATTCTGGTCGCATATACGGTAATACCAATCAAATTAATATGACAACAGGGATTTACGGCTGCATACACGGTAATGCTAATCAAATCACCGTGACAATGATGATTTTCCGCTATGTAGAATGTAAAAGATCATTTTTTTCATGGAAGTAATAAATGCATTTCTTAAACGTTGTTACATTTCACATAAATTGCTGAATGGTTAATTTTATAATTATTTGTTCATAAACAGTGCAGTTGTGTAATTCAGTTTATGTTTTGATGGATCGCTGAGAGTCGATTAGTATCTTTTTCCATCTACATCATCTAAATATTGCATATTAGATTGACTAAACTAGCTTATTTTTATATTCTGATTAATTATTAAAGTTAATTCTTTAATTATTTTATCATAAACTGCACGATTACGCAATTTACTTTATGTTCCCGTGAATCGCCGAGAGTCCATTAGTAAATTTTCCAGGTATCCCCATCTTCTAAATGTTGCGTATTAGAAAATGGGGATAAACTAACTTTTGGCTAACTTTTCATATTTTGGCTATTATTAAGGATTAATTTTTTAATTATTTTTGCATATGTTCACATGAATCGCCGAGAGTCCATTAGTATTTTTTTCCGTCCATCTTCTAAATGTTGAATATTAGATGGACTAGAATAGCTTATTTCTATATTTTGGTTAATTTTTTAATTATTTTTTGATAATACATATTTTCCTATTTTGAAAAATGGGTATTAAGCTTTCAAACGGATAATTTCCAAAAAGTGGTATTAAAATAATGATTTAGGAGAATAAAAAGGCAACCATTTTGGCAAGGATATATTAAAATTGATATATTCACATCTATACATACATTACTATATTTTAATTTTTATTAAAGACTAGCAGCATACCCGTTCTTCGCACAGAGTATATAATATAAACTTAAAATTCACAATCATTTGCGAATTCCTGCAGGATACCAAATGACATTTTTAATTAAAATATTCCGTTAAAGTATTGAATTTAATACTCCTAAAAAGAAGTTTAAGAATCTCTGTTCTCGCTATACAAAATTATCTTCACGGGCAGATCTGAAGAATAAAACATCCTGGCCCCTTTTGTAAGCATATGTACAAAAAAAAGAGAATTGTATTAATATATGCAAAATAAAAGCATTAAAATTGTATGGAATCCATACTACTTATATACACGAATATTAGAAGATATAACATGTATTAATATATTACATGTATATATTGAAAATATCAATAAACCCGTAATTGACTTCAATATATGCCAGAATGGAAGCACTAAAATTATATGGGAATATATATATATATATATATATATATATATATATATATCCCCGTACTACTTATATTGTCGCAGATTAGAAAATATGTCAGTGTGTTAGAAGATTACCCGTATTAAAATATGAGTCTCAAAAATCTTTGCCAAAATAAAACAGTTGATGTAATAAATTGAAAATATGAATAATCCCTGTAATCTTTATACCAGAAGGTCGTATTTGATTCTAATATATATCAAAGTATATGCCAATATACCTGTACTACTTATATTTTTGTAGATTAGAAGATATACCTGTGCATTTGTAGAAGATTACTTGTACAACGTACAATATATGAGTTTAAACAATTTTTGTCATAATGAAACAATGGCATAATAACTTGAAAATATCAATAATCCCCAGAAATATGAATAATATTATTTAAACCTGAAGACCGTAATTGATATTATCCAATCAAAAATGTAATGTCAATGAAATTTATTTTATATACATATCTTTATTATTCAAATCAGAAAAGATTTAATAAAAATCGTATGCCGCATAACACATTGGATTTACATCCATTGCTAAACAACATGATATCATTTGTTTCAAATACATTGATGGAAATCGTATTATGTGAATAATGTGATCTCCATGGAAGGTTTGGCGACATTTTCGTCAATGTAGCAATAATTTAAAAAATTGCCAAATTTATCGCCAAGTGGGACTGTAGAACTGATAGTCCCATGTTGCGACAAACTGACGAAACATCATCACAATACTATTCCCTAACAAAGCACAATTAATTTCACTTATTAAGTGCAATTTTATTAATTTCATGATATTTTTATCAATTTGGTGATATTTTCGCTAAATGTGTTATTAAGTAGGATGGATGGACTGACTGACAAATGCTACCAAAACATTATGTCAGTACTCACTTCTGAAAAAAGAAAATTTTAATTTCATTGATTTGTGTCGTTTTTATCAATTTGGCGACATTTTCGTCAATTTGGTAAAGTTTAAGAAAATTTGCCAAGTTAGCGATATTCTGCCAAATTTGTAGCTCTGAAGACTAAAACATCCTGATCCCGTTTGTATATACTAAATGAAAAGACTAAAATTGTATTAGAAGATATATCCGTTTTACTATTTTTCTGTTTCAACATTCAGATAAATTAATTTATTGGGTAAACACAATATATGAGTTTATTAGCTAAACACAATATAAAAGCTTAACTCTTTGCCAAAATATATATATATTTTTTTTTAATCCTACACCCAGCCTGGGCCATTCGGCCATATGCCGTCTTGCTGTACAATACAAATGCGAAAGTCCAAAAGGAGAAGTATCTGCAGTGTCAATATCCCTCAATTTGGAACAAATAAGGAAATGTTGTCCATTCATAAAACCACTTTCACTCAAAGGGCAGGAGGCAGAGGCTGCCACACCTATTCTATTGAGATCCTGCTGAAGATAATCATGGCCCGTCAACATTCGAAAGCAGGCTACGCCTGTCTTTCTGGGCAGTTCAGGAGGAATCCTATTTTTATCTTGTAAAAGACACTCTCAACACTTCCCGGCACCAGCCTCATAATACTGGAGTTTCCTGATGTCTTTAAATCTAGCCTTGATCAATGTTTTATGGTTTCTCAAAGGGAGGGGAGAATGGTGCTGTGGCAAAGACAAAGCCGATTTGGCGAGTGCATCCGCTTCCTCATTGCCAGGAATCCCGACATGACTTGGGATCCACTGGAGAACAACTCTCTTTCCATTTTCAATAAGATGACCAATAGTTTCCTTACAAAGGGTTTCTTCGGGAGAAAAAGCCAAAATAAATTAAAGTGATGTATGCAGTTCGCAATTCATATAATTAAAAGAAAAATCAAATTGTTCTTTTCTAAAATATATTTTTATATCCATTTATTTATTATTCAAATTGAAAAAGTAATTAAAATGATAATTAAAATTAACAGACAGATTTAATTTAATTGCGTTTCTGAGCAACATGATATAAGATAGAATCTTACTCATAAACTGCGAAATTAAATAACCATTTTGATTTCTTTATACTTTTCATTGTTCAGTAAAAACTTGTGAAATATAAACCATGGAGATAGATTTCCCATTTAAATCATGTTTCAAACAATTCATGTTTTCAGAAAGTGATTAATTAGCACAAAAAATCTCCAAACTCAGAGATAAAGTTTTAATTCACTTTCAAACGATTTTCAAGCTTTTCTTTTGGATAAACCACAGAGTTAGAGAGTAGAACTCCTAGGAAAAAGTTTTGTTTTTTGCTAATATCTCGAGAACCACTGGTCGTAGAAACTCCAAACGTGGACTAAATTTTAAGTGGGGCTATTTCCAGGCTATCCACAAAATTTCATCAAATTTGGTTCAGCCGTTCTCTTGTGATGGTGAGACAAACAGACAGACAGATTTTCAATTTTATTTATATAGATTAGTATTTGTTATTATCATTTATATATATGCATTTTTGTATCATATGAGCATATATATTTTATTTCTTAACCTAACTACTGAAAAGTCTTAAAACTACTGATATTTTCTTTCTTCACTACTAAAATCTTCATCAGCTGAGTAGCATCACTATAATGATTGAAGCTTTTAACTTTCGTGATCATCAAGTCTTAAATAATCCTTTTTATGTGTGATTAATCAAACTTTTGTCGTATGCTGCCATAGAAAATATGAAATTTTACTCTAAAAAGTTTTCACTCCAATTTAAAAAAAATCTATCTAGTTCAAGATTTTTTGATAACAAAGCCGGATATAAAGTTTCATGAAAATCCATCAGTATTTATGGTAGCTATCATGTATACTAGCAATCGACAACAGATGGACATTACTTTAAAATATTCAAAATGTGTTCAGCAGGTCCTAAAACATGTATTGGCATCAAAATACCGAAGTAGAAAATATTCGTTATAACAATACTTTCTCTATTCTATAGTATGAGAAAGTAAAAATAATGATATTTTGCCAGGAAATTGAGGAGTGTGGGAGGTCCGACAGAAAAAAATCTATTGATAATTATGTACAGCAATTAAAGGTCTTAACCCTTTCGGGACGGTGGCATTCCGAAACTACCGTGGCCCAAAGGACGAAGCGCTTCGTTTCCGAAATGTGCGTAAAAGACGGCTATTTTTTTGCGCTAAGCCTAACTCTCGAAAAAAATTCACTAAAAATCACCCGTTCAACACAGCATTCTACTTTTTTCAGGAAGAAAGGAAATACTTATTTTCTATTTGATGTATATTTTTTATACAAATTTTCTTTTATCAAAATATTAAAAATTTTAGTGTATATATGTTTTAGGTACAGATGGATTATTCTTTGGCATATCCTTCCGATTTTTTAAAACTGTACCACATACATGCGTATTCTTAGACAACAAATACTTTGCAAGTACGAGAGAGGTAAAAAATTTATCCAAATACAAAGTATATCCTTTTCCTGAAAGTTCACTTAGAAGTGTTTTCACAACGCGTTCTCCATACCCACCCATCAGAGCTTAATAATCCCGTGTCCTTTCCAGTATACACAAGGAAATTCCATTTATGGCCTCATTCCGATTCTGACGATTTATATATTTTTATTCCATATCTGGACCTTTTCGATGGGATATAATAACGAAATCCCAGCCTTCCTTTCCATGAGAACATAAATAACCTAATCATTTCATTGCCACACATTCCTTTACCCCCCCCCCCCCCCTCCCCTACCCACTCAAAAAAAAAAAAAACACTCTTATATTCCTCTAATTCAACAACCAAATCAATAAAAGACAAAATCAGAACGAGACCCGGAACTCAATTATAAAATTGTTGATGCTACGAGAAGTGCTCTGTTTACTGTACAGAACCATGTGTTTCACCGCTCCAAATGGAGAAATAATTCATTGGATTCTCCTTGTGCCAAGGTCAAACATCTACAAAATACATTTAAGTTGCTTCCACGGGCATTTAGCGCCATCTAGGAGACAAATACATTCAAACTAAGACGTTCCACGTAGAAACACCAATACGTGCCAGTCGTCCTTTAGGGTAAAATTTCCTCCGGCCCGCGGGCGTGCCGTTCGTCCTTAAATGCAACTTCGCAGCTGGCGTGTGGGCGTGCCACTCGTCGCGAAAGGGTTAAACAAAGAAACTTCATGACCAAACAGGAAATAATGCCCATCTACCTACAGAATAAAAGAAAAACTGATTTCCCACAAACCAAAATTAATGAAACAATAAACATTAGTTCAAATGTTTAAACAAAATGATAAAATGTAAACTTTCTTTTTCTTTTTATTTCTTGTATATGTATATTTTTTTCTTAAAATTTCTTTTGTGCCATTTTTTTGTGTTAAATAATATTTTTTAATGGGTCAACTTGACTTTTTGTCATTATTTTTACCAAAAAAATGTTTTATAGTGTATTTAGTTGATATTAAGTTTGAATTTTATCCAATCTGTATAATCCGAAAAATTTTAAAATCTGAAATTGGCAAAGTCTAGATTTTCGTGGTTGTACTGCATATGCAAATAAAATTGCATACAAATATAAAAAAAAAAATTGAGTTATTTTGAATGTTTTTTTCCTCACTGTCATGCATTCACGGTACATATATGTTAAATCTAAAATTATTTTTTGAAATTGGTGTTAAAATAGTAGTACGCAGTATCTGGAATTTTGTGAAGACAACAGGGGGAAAACCTGGAAATCTCAGGGAATTTCATTTTGAAAAATGAGCATGAACCCTGATAACATCATAACTGGGGTTCTGTCAGTTGTTATGTATACTTATATAGTCGTTAAATTTTTTGTAGTGTGTGTATACAACACTTCATGAGTATTGCATACTATTGTACATGCTTTTAGTCAGTCTAAAGGACTATCTCAAGACTTCCTGAAATATTAAAAAAATTGGTTTGGTGCTGTTATTTATTAATTATTTAATTTCTCTATATATTTTTAATTACAAAGAAATCCAAATATAGTTTATATTTATCATATAATCCCAGTTTTAAATCCTGGGCACTGACAGGTATATTTTAGAGTTGTTAATATGTATTGCTTTATCTTAACTGACATCAATTGCCTCATGATTACAAAGATAGTGTCTATTTTTATTTTTATTTTTATATTATCCATATCCATATGCATTGTTCATACTTTTGCTCTTTCTAGAACTTACTTCATTGTGTATCAGTTACTGCCAAATTAGGACCTTTGGGATTTTTTAAGGTAAAGATAATATATTTTTTTCTTTTTCTTGTAAATGTTTCCTTATAATACATTTAATTTTATCTCTTTGTTTATAGGGTTATGTTCCTGCATTTGTTCGTCTTTCACCACAGACTATCCTGACATTTGTGTTCTTTGAACAGCTGAGATTGAATTTTGGTGTATTTCCTAAATCTTAGTAAAAGGAAATAGGACAATATTTTCTGAAATTTAAGTTTGTATATTTACACACAAGCTGCAGTCCTTAGCTCTGTAAGAATTACTAAGTGGGATTATTACACATTGCTTGTAAGAGATTACTGAAATCTATTTGTATGCCAATTTTAAGGAAATACATGTAATAATGACTAATTGTTTGATATAAACCATGCAGTTCTAGTATTTATGAATTTGTAAAGTAACTACATTTGAAGAGTATTTATTTCAATGGAAAAAACATTCTGTATATATACACAGATCACATGCCCTTAACCTTTTAATACTCTCATCACGTACTGAGTATGTCATTTGAAATTGAAACTCTAGTATCTGACATAATCTTACAAACTAAACAAGGATGTTTGTCTTTCTATTTATCTCTCTGTGTGTGTGTTTTTTCTGTAGTGGAAAATCTAAGCGTCAGACAACCTTGAAATTCAGTATTGGGTTAACTGAGCTTCCAATGCAACATACCTTGATGAGATTTTTTTAAAAATTCAAATTAGTTTCTTTGTTATTTTACAATGAAGCCTAATATTCACACAAATTGGTGCTTTAGCGATCGAAAATACCATAGTTTGCATCTCAATATAATCGAAAAGTTCAAAGAATGTTCTTCCCAATGATCTTTGAGCCGAATCTGTAGAACAATTCCTTCTTATTTATTTATTTTTAATATAAAATACATAATTTAATTTTTTAGGTTGTTATCCATGTTTCTTTGTATCCAAAAATGAAGGTTATCACAATTATATAATTTTGCAAAAATGTGGGTTATATCTTCATATCTGAATAATTTTTTTTAATTACTACATTATTTTATGTTTTGTGCATTTTCAAGTAAATACATAAAAATTAAAGTATTAGATTTAATGAAGTGTGTTTCATTTTTATTCTGTCCCTGTCACTATGCAATGAGATAGGTGTTGCTAAGGGGAAAAGTGATTGTGTTCATGCCCTGTGGTAAAACAGGCGATTTGGAAATTAAGTGGTGTTAAATCTGTATCTATATTATTTAAGTAGTAGATGCTTTTTAGGATCCGTGCAACACCGGGTAATTTGTTATAGTAGTGACACATATTCCTTAAAATTCTGCTTAACATCTCTTCAAACAAAATGTAACCAGATAAATTAAATTAAAAAAAAATTGTACATTCTTAGTTTATTCATTATCTAACATTAAAATTGAATATTATTTCTTAAAATGTATAAATTTTAAAAGATAAATACAATTAAGGAAAATAATAGAAACTAGATACAAATGTGGAAAATGAGGAATATGGATAGGAAGAACTTATTGATGTAGAGATGCACAACTGTGCTGTAACACATGCTGCACAATTGTGCATGTACCATTATGCTCCGTGATAGTCAAAGGGTTAAATTCATAAAAATTTCATCAAATTATTAAAAAATTGATTGCATGTTTTAAAAATATTGTCAGTTTTAATACAGGATGCCTAACTTTTTGGAGACCATTGTAAATCCATGTCATTCTGGTCACTATAGAAAATCTCTGGAAAACCCAGAGAAATTGACTCTGGTCCTAAAAATCTTGTGACGAAAGTGAAAAATAAGTTTCAACATGTTTCATTTATTAATTAGTAATTTTTGAAAGACCATTCAACAATTTTGCAGAAATCTTGCATTATTATACCATCTTCCATATATTTTACATTTTTATGAAAATATTTTCCATTTTTGCAATCTGCATTAACCTTTTCCAGACGGCGGCATTAAAAGACGGTGCGCTTTGCTTCCAAACTGTTCCCAAAGGACGGCAAATTTTTTACGTTAAGCCTAAGTCTCGAAAAAAATTCACTAAAAATCACCTATTCAACACAGAAATCTACTTTTTTCAGGAATAAAAGAAATATTTATTTTCTATTTGATGTATATTTTTCATACAAATCTGAATACAAAATACTTGTTAGTTGCTCCCATTCTTTTATCCGAAATAAACAAATAATTTCACTGCCTCTAAAACCCAAACAAAAAAAAAAATACTCTCTTATATTCCTATGATTCACCAACGAAATCATAACTCTGAAATAAAAACAAAACCCGGAACTCAATTATAAAATTGTTGATGCTGCGAGAATTGCTCTGTCTGCTTATATTACAAAATTATGTTTCACCGCTCCAAATGGAGAAATAATTCATTGGATCCTCCTTAGCCAAGGTCATGTATCTGCAAAATACATTGAAGTTAGTTCCACGGACATTTAACGCCTTCTAGTAGACAAATTAAAACATTCCATGTGAAGGCACGCATGAGACACAGATACGTGCCACTCGCCGTTTACGGTAAAGTTTCCTCCGCCACAAGTACATGCCGTCTGTCCTTGAATGCAAGTTCGCAGCCGACACACGGGCGTGCCAATCGTCCCGAAAGGGTTAATAGAGATTCTGTACATAAGAATTATTTTTTGAGCATTTTTAATGAATGAACGGAATGCAGACATTCACAGAATTGAAAACTAATTTTAAGATAATAAATAACTGTAAAATTTTGAACTTTGTGCATTTAGTTTTTGTTTTGAATAAGATTACTCTACTAAAAATAAAACTAATAAAAACTTGATGATGTTAGCTCTTTAGCTTCCAATACCAGTTAGTTCCTTCATTTTCTGTTATACTTAATTTTCATATTTTTTTAGAAACTTACTTTTACCACTGGTGTGGACTACTCATGTAGCTTCTGAAACCGGTTAGTTACTTTTTTTTATTTAATAGGACACTTAAATTCATAGTTTCATTGAGCAAGTGCTTTGAATCGTTTGTTGGACATTTACTATCCTCTTTGGTATTTTACTGTTCATTCATAGTGCCATACCTCTTGTTTCTTCCTCCTTGATTTCTTAACCTCTTTTCGTCTCCCTCTTGTCATTTTTCTCCCCCTTTCCCTGCTTCACTTGTGTTTGCTGTTCTAACATCATTTGTTATTCTAGCTCTCACAAATGAAGGTTGCACTTCTTATGTGTGTTGACAAAGAAGTCTGTTTCTTGCTTTTGAAACCATTCGACACTATTCCTTTTCTGTTGTATGTAACTCCTAACAAAGTTGTTTTAGTTTTATTACATTAGCAGCAGTTTGAACTGTACATATCCACTAAACATCTTTATTCTAAAAATGTTTCATTTTCTTACATAATTTTGCACATGAATATATAAAATTATTTTAGACAGGTGTTTTTTCTTATTTTTGTATAATCAAATAAATACTTTTCACTGTAAGAAATGGCATGTTTGTAGGTGAATTAAAAGCAAGTGCACTTCTGTACTCATTTACTACTTATATTTAATATACCATATTTCACAAGGGCAAAAACTCTTAAATTTAACATCTTTTCCTTTGAGAAACCTAGAAAAATTCTCGGAATTTTGATTTAGAAAATTTCTAGGATTATTAAGAGATCTTTTAAAAACCTGATGTAAATTTAAAAAAACTATTTAAAGTCTTGCTTTATATAGGTCGGCTGCTTTTCTGCTAAAAATGTTGCTTTTTCCTTCAAAAAATAAAAATCGTCAAGATTTCTATGAAATTAAAAAGTATATATATATATATATATATGTATATGTATATATATATTGTTAATAACTATTAAAAATCTTGCTTTAATAGATATTAACAATATAAGTGCTGTTTTTTCCTGCTAAAAGTTGAAAACTACCAAGATTTCTGTGAAATTAAAATATATGTAATGTTAATAAGCAGTAGAAACACTTAGAAAATTTTAAAATGATGAAAAAATAATTTGATTTTAAATAGAGCATAAATAAAAATTATCTTAAATAGAAAAACAAAATGTAAATTTTTTATTGGAAGAGTTTAGAAAAAAATTGAAACTAATGAAAATAAAATTGTGTATTTACTTTGTTGTAAGTAAATATTTAAATATTTTAAAACTTTTAGAAAAATGCTAGAATATTGCTTTTAAAGGCATTTTGTGCATCTTGGTTATCTTATCACCTACCCTTTGCTGAAGAGTGATAAAGGTTGCAAAACTAGTTAAAGGTTGGTGAAGAGGTATCCAAGGAAGCACTTTGTTATATGGGCACATGTTTTGCCCAAAATTTTATGTAATACATAATGTCTTCCAGTGCAATGCATTTTTGTGCCTTTACTTTTTCATATTTTTTATACACAGTCAGGAGCGCATAATTTTATTGACTTGATCTTCAGTATAAATGTTACAGCAATAACTGCAAGAAAACAAATAAGTTTCTATCTTTCAGCAATAATATAGGCAGTCTTGATTGTTTTAAATTGAAAATTGCTCATAATTTTGATGCACTTATTTAAATATAATCAGTTAGTTACCTTTAGAGCTTTTTTAGGGACCAAGTGAATGCACTATTTCAATATATACATTGTACTATGTTATAAATATTTGTCTTTAAAAATTTTTTAATATCAATAGTAGAATTATGTTTATTTTTACATCATCAGCTGTAGAAAAGTGGGATATATGACATTTATCTTTCCATCTTTTCTTTTCATTTGAATTGTATTTGGTTATGGCATTAAATTTTAACAATTTATCTACTTTCAGAAATGTAGACATTTTGACAGCATCCATTCTGATTTTAAATTAATTTTATTTAGAATATCTTAGATTATATAAAAACTATTTGAAATAAATATTCACCGTGACTCATTATGATGTGAGGTGTTTTATTTCATATTTCTCCAACTGAAATAAAAAAAAAATGTTTTCTGGGATTCAACAAAATGATTCTGCTATATTAATTTCCAATAAAAAATAGGAATTTGTTGAATTGTAGAACTTTCGCAACAGTTACTGGCCCTCTTCTTGAGTTTATTCAATTTTTATCTGATCATGCTGAGTAACACACTTGATCTGTAAAACACTAAAATGCACCACATCTTGTTATTTCATGAAAATTCATGAATTTTCAAGGAGTTTTCTTTGTGAGCACAATGTTTGGTGTCTGGTACACAACTTGCACCGTTTTATTTGATCATATTCAACAACAAACTTGGACTGTAATGTAATATAATACATTACATTCGTAAATTTAATAAAAATTAGTTGTGCTATTAAAAAGCAATCATTGAATATTTCTCTGTGCATCTGTTAGATGCAAGTGTGTGCCATTTTTATTCGATCATGTTCAATAATGAATTAGTGTAAATAACTATACTGCATTAGTATATTCTTTAAAAATATAATTTATTTTAAGGATATTACTTTTGTATAATAAATAAAATATTTTGATGCTTAGCTTGCAAATTTATTGTATTTTTTGCAGCTATAAACTTGTTCTATATAACACCACTAAACTGAATAACATCTACAGATTTCATAAAAATTGGTTGCATTTTTGCAGAATTGTTTGACAAAGACAGATAAAAGGAATTCCAGTACTAGTCCGAAGTAAAGTCCAGCTGCTTTGCTCCCTCACTTCCATTGTATTGCACATAATTGAAATGGGCTTAATCTATAAACTTATATTTATGGATAGTGGAGTTTTAAACTGAATCTCAATAAGTATATTTTAAGGACGAAATATGCACTAAGCTGTTTTCATCTTTTTGACTTGGAATTTGTGGGTTTTTTTTACACATTTAATAGGGATCCAACATATCCTCAAAACAGCTGTATGCTGCATTTATTTTAATTTGTACTCTTTATATTTAATGTTTTCTCCTTATTCTTGCACAATGTTTCCTTTGACTTTTCTATAGAAATAGTGTATTGAGTATGAAAATGAAATAGCTTCAACTTTATGCATTGGTAATATAAAATGCAGCTAAATGTTTTTAGATGGCATTCTTTAATTTGCTAAACATTTTCTAATATTAAAGTATTTGGTGTACGTCAAATATAAATTTTTCGTTTGGTATAAGGTGATTTAAATTTATAGATAATTTGCATAATTTTATTTTTTGGGTTAAATTTGGTGAAACTTTCATGAATCAAAATTTTTATAACTCTTAAAAATTTCTGAAATTTGTTCAAGAATTTTTTTTTTTCTGTACAAACTAATTTTGTGAAACAAATTTCTTCAGAAGTCAAACTTTTCCATAACTCAAAGTAATATTCAGTAGTATTATTTTAATTTCTATGAGCCTAATTTTCTTAGAAATCAGCTTGTGTCTTTGCTATTTGCATTTTACTGAATTTTTCTAAATTCATAGTTTTATCCATCATATCCTATTCACATAATATAATAATAATGATCAGAACAATGCTCATGACTGTTTTAGTCCTTCAATAGTTCAAAAAACTTCTAGTACCATAGAGACTTCTGCCACTAATCATTTTTGGTTTCTCTTTGTGAAACTTTTGTTTGACCAATTTTAGCATCATTGCACAACATTAAATATTTTCATGGTATCTAAAAAAGTTTTCAACAAATTGATAGAAAGTTTGAGGATATTGTTCTTATTGGCTATTTATGAAATTTGTTCAACTTTCAGCAAAAAGAAAAAAAAAATCACTGTGTTGTGATTTTGCTACTTTTATCCCAATCTTCACATACAACTCAATATCCTGTTACAATTATTAAAATTTCTTATGAGTAGTTTCAAAAGTTTTTAACCAAATTATGTGAAATTTTAGGGCTCTGTTCCTATCGATAATTTAAGAAATTCATTGAAATTTTATCCAGTTTTGTGAAGTTAAGGTTTTTTTATATTCCAATCTCTTATTTTTCCGATGGACTGTTGTAATTTTTTGGGGGGTTATGAAGATATGAATTTCTTACATTGAATCAAATTGAGATTTTAAATATTGTACACTGCATCATTTATTTATTTATTAATTTTATTTATTTTTATTTTTTCTGGGAAAATACAAATACTTGATATACAGAGCAGTGTTAGTAAGAAATATATTCAAAATTATAAATGCATCAATTGCAGTTTTATGCTGAAAACTTTATACCTATGTACTTGCTGCAGTTTCATCATGTGGGTATTTATGTAATGCAGGATAAAAGTAAAACAGAAATGAAATGAATACTGTTTTAAATTAAAGATTGGATTCTCCATTCCCAAGATAAAAATGTGTTATTTTATTTCTCTTGCATGAAGCAATACAATGTTTAATTTTTTTTTTTGATATATGGAATTGTTAATATGTATATTTATTTTTCTTATACATATTTTCTTTATAATGCTTGAGTAACACAGCAGTTCTTGAAAGGTGGGTTAGAAACTCCCTGGGTTTGCAAAACATTTCTGTAATAATCGATGTTTCTCACAATGTAAACAAATGTGCATACAAAAAAAATAAAAATAAAAAAAATTCTCAGATTGAAAACTGTCAACTTAATTTATTTCTACTGTTCTTTATGTCCATTAATTTTAAGTTCATAACAATTTAAGAATTAATCTCACTCATTGCATCATTTTGCTGGGCCAATAAGTACTTTGAATATTTACTCAACTTATGTTAATTTGGAACTATATTTTCAATTCATTTCGTTATATTTTTTAGTTTTATCTCTATTTCATCATAATTCAGCATAATATTTATAGTCACTTTGTTTACCATGTAATAGACTTGCTTCTGATATGTTTGAAGTTCAATTCCTTCAATTGAAAATTATTTGTTAACATTATCAGGTTTTGTCTTGTATTTTTAAGTTTTCTTCACATTACCTTATGTAATGAAGCTATTTTATTTTTTTGTATGGTGTTCTTGTTTTCAGTCAATTTACGTAGTTATGGTAATTTGTTTGTAACATTATTATTATCTTATTACTTTACGATTCTTTATTTTATTGATACTCTTAGTATATTCATGTTTAATTAAGAAGGCAAAAATATCTTTCCTATTTAAAATTAAAATGCATTATCTACTATGATAGTTTTCTTTAAATTGACTCAAATTTTTTATATGAGCAGTGTTAGTAATTGAAAATCCAGAAATACCAGTATCAATACCAGCATTCTAGTTCTGAAAATTAAAAATACTACTGGATAACTCGTTTTTTCATTTTGTTTTTGTATTGAATACCATAGTCAGGATGTTTGATATCCTTAAAAGTACAAAGCCTTTAAAACTGCAAAAGTTCTTAGAAACTGCTTAATTCCTGATTTTGATTTTTAAGGACCATAAAATTGCATCAAATTGTACCAAAGGGCTTAATTTTCTTACAAATATTGCAATTCAGAAATTATAATAAAAGTAGAAACATTGTCTCCTGTCCCAAAGTGACAATTAGTTTATAAACTGTGAAATTCCCATCGCCATATGGAAATGTGGGTCAAGGTGTTTCATATTTTTCCGTTCTTGTTTCTTCCATTGTCTTGGTAAAATCCCAATCTTGATTCTGTGAGTTTAATAATAAATTACTGCAGTACCCATAATCAGTGTGTTCCTGAACGATCACAAGGCCTTTTTGTGTAACATTTATTTCATATTAGTGTACAATTATATCCATAACCACCAGATCTTCTGATTTGAAAAAAATGTCTTCCATTTTTATGATTCATTTGTATATCTCTAATATACCCATGAAACACTCGCCTTTTCATGACTTATAACTTAGAGGTGGGTGGCTCAGAGAGAGCCTAGCAGAGTGACCAAAGGTCTATTGTACTGTCCTCAAAAGTTGTACAGTTCCTAAGAAGAAGATACAAGTAGCCGAGGCAAAGATCAGTAGGCACTTGACAGGAATATCCTGCAACTCCCAGGGCTCGATCACATGTCGACCCAAGTGCTCTAACCTATGAGCAGAAAACGCCTCACTCTCACAGAGTATGTATGAGGCAGTTTCTGCGCTAGTATACTTACAACCTCTACAGATCGGGTCATTAGTAACACCTGTAATGCTTAGGTGTCTTTTAAGGATGCAGTGCTTAGTAAGTATGCCTTTTCATACTTGTGATCATTGCCTAAAAATATTGTTAAAAATCTGGCAAATATTTTCAAATCATCAAAATCCAAAATGTCAGTTATTACTCAAATTTAAAGAAATTTTTATCAGTAAACAGTGATGGAAGAAATTTTTATAAACAATTCTTGAAATATTTGATGTAGTGTTGAAATAAAATGATATTATAATATGTGAAGGTTGATTAAAAAAAAATCAGGATGTGTTAAACCCTCTTTTATTCACAGTGCTTAATTTTTTTTTCTTGATAGCCCTAGTGTTGTGAATACTGGCAAACAAACTGCTTTCTTAAAAAAATATCAAACATCTTTGCAATGGTATTATTCTATGATGAAATTGGATCTTGTAAAAGGACAATAATAAATAAATGGGTTTAACAAGCCTAAATAAATTAAGAAACTACTGTTGTAAATGATTTTTGCTTTCTCAATTTCTCACAACAGTTTTTGTATTGTTGATTGTGTTTTCCTTTTCCTATAAACATTCCTTAAATCTAGAATAGTAAGTGATAATAATTAGCATTGTAGTTATTAATTAGAATTGGTTTTAAATTTGCACCCCAATCTAATTCCAACTAGGGTAATTCATAAGTTGCCTAATTGACACATCTCGTAAAAATGCAACATATAGTTTGTGTTTGGGTGGGCAATGGACATGATACAAACAGAAATAGTGGTTGGTGCTCTAGATTGCCTAAAATGTGTGTTGCCATATAAAAATATACAATTGTTTTGTCTAGATTGTTAGTTCTTTTTTTTTTTTAACTTGCAAATTTTTCCCATTTATACATATCATGTATTCTGATTTTGAAGTATTTGAAAACTTTTACATTCATATGAAAAAAAAAAAATTTTTTTTTTTTACCACCTGTAGAATTTCATGTATATCAATAAACTTTTGTTTGGATGTACTTTGTGCATATTTAATTTTTTGAGATTTTTTTTATTCTTGTTATGTTGATTTAATGCTCAAATGTTATTTTAGCTGAATAAAATGGTAAATTTTTGTTATCGTTGTTGTTATTAATCTTATTGTCATTATTATAATAGTAGGTTTCTTTTGGGTTCTGATATATTTTAAATTCGTGAATTTAAAAAAGTAGCATTGTTTAGAAGGATTTTGTCATAATGCAGTTTGTAAAACTTATATAAATAGCATTATGTAATTATGTAACATTTGGTATTTTTAATGTATTTAATTTTTTTTTTTTTTTTTTTATATACACTTTCTGAGTTATAACATAATGTCTGATTGGTGTATGGTATGGTATAGAATAGATTTTATTAGAAATTTTATGTGGCAAATTATTAAATAAAACTTAGCAATTTCAATGTTCTGTGGTGATTTTGGTCTTAAAAAGTTATTTATATTTTAGAAATAGTAGATTTTGAATTAGATTAGAAAGGGTGCTTCAAAACTCCTTATATTCATTGTTATTAACATAGTATCGTAAAATTACTATGTTTCATGCCTCGCAGTAGTTACAATTTGATTTTGAACAAGCATTTTTTTGCCTATTAACTTTTTAAATTTGCCTTGAGAATTTATTTTTCCTAATTTGGAATTGACTTGTATTGCTATGGCCAATAAATTATATGTTGTTAATAAAAATATAATCAAAGAACAATATTTTTTACCCGATTATAATATATTTTCCTGTTAAATTATTATCTACTCAAACCGTTTGTGATTTGGGGCACTGTAAAACATTTGCAAGTGTATTACTGAAAATTTCAGGGGAATCAGCTATCTATAATGGGGAGTAAGATTCATTATAGTTATAATAATATATATAAGAATACAAAAATAATGCTTCAGCAGATGATAATTAGCTGAATATTTCAGAAATGAAGCTACAATTTTTATGAACGCCTGTAATTGTGGCTTTTCTGATTGTTTACCGAAATTATCAACAAAGTAGCTAAAAAAATTGCAGAATGTTTTACAGTGTGATTGTTTCTTTCATTGTGATTATTTTGTTAGCAAAATTTAAATGCTTAAGTAGTGTTTTCGTATCGATGGTAGTTTTGAAGATGATAGGTTGATAGCAGTTTTGAGATAATTGCAATTCCTTCACCTACTTCCCCTTCTAGATCTGAGTCTATTAAGGAGTAGGGGGAGTTGGCATGATTTCAACCATTTATGGAGTTCTAAAGTCTTAAAATATCAGTCCAGCTTTTTAAAATGTTTATATTGTAGACTGAAATATTGCTATAGGGGAAATTTGTGTGCATGCCACTAATATAGTTTCAAATTATTGTATTAGGATAAAATGCCTTTTGAAATATATTTTTTCATGTTTGTTATTTGTTAGTATTATTTGTTGACATAGTTATAGAAAAATTGATGCCTACTTTTTAGGTTTTAAAATAAGTGAGCTTAGCAAGCTGATATTGATGATATAAGCACTTGCATGCACGTCTATATTCTAAGTGTAAAGTTAGTTTTTTTTATATGAATACTATTGGCTATTTTATATGAATGATATTGGCTATTGGTTGGACTATTTCTTAAGTCAGAGCACTAAAAAAATATAAATGCTATGGACGCTTATATTTCCGAACATAAAAGTTAAAAATGTAAAAATATTTACTTCATTCATAAATACTACACTATTTCTAACAAATACAAAAATAATTTTAATATTTAGAACTTTATTTTTGAAAAAACTAAAAAGTTTTTGTCGAAGTGAGTTTTGCTTCACTTTGCTTACCTTTACTCCAAGTTTCTTATGAAATATAAACAGTAAGAAACAGAAATGTTCAGTAGAAAATCCAGTTTCTAGATAAATGATTTTTTTTTACAAAGCTCTTATAGTTTTCAAAGAATTGTCTTGTCAAGTTAAAGAGAATTAAAAAATTTTCTTTTTTTTTTTAAGTTTGTAATGCCTATATTGTGAAAACTTAAAAGTACTAGTTATAGTAAGCAAGTAATTTGTTTCTCTTTGAAAACCCTACAAGGATTTATAATTGGATTTTGTATAGTTTTTAGCTTTCGAAATATAGTGGTTATAATTTTGATATTTTAATACTTTTAACTCATTAGAGTTTTCCAATGGGACCGAAAACTGTTACATTTAAAATGCAGCTTAATGTTGTTCCTCCTTGGATATTAGTGCAAAAGCACAAGATATTTCGTTTTGTTTTTAAGAAATTAGGCAGTAAAGTGAACTTGGGATTTTAAAGATGTTTAATGATTGATGAGGTTTCAAGAGAAGAAGTAGGAGTACATATTCAAGTACAGATTTATGAGGAGCCAGGCAAGTTTATAGATTCATCTGAATTGTATATCTTGTCACGATGTATTGTATAAATTTTGTTCATATGCTAGCAAGTGAGTTAGTAAAATAATTTGATGTTTTGATGTGAAATCTAGTTTCAGGATATCGGGCTGAAATTGGAGCAAAAACTAAAAGTGCTAGCGAGCTAAGAAGTCTTTGTCAATAATTTGTAGCTCCTTGAAAGCTCTACGGGGATATATAATCAGATTTCAGATTAGGTTTATATTTTTCAAAGTATAGTGGTTATATAATCTTGATATTTTAATACTTTGCAATTTTTAATTTTGATATTTTTAAATTTTAAACAGAGCATAAAATATCTAAAGAGGACAGACAAACCATCTGTAAAGAATGAATGATATCCATGTAAAATCATTTTGGCCATTTGATTTGAGCCACTGTTTAATTGTTTTATATGATAATGCATGTAAAACCTTTTGTTAAAGTGAATCGAAATCAGTTATTTTAATTTACAATTTTTTCATATGTGAGATACCTTCAAAATTCAGTTGCTTGTAATTTTAGCAGACACTTAATTGGTCCAAGATATTCTAACCTTTATGTGCACTAATTAACCCGAATTAACTGTACTGCACATTCATATTTTATGGAATGCCTGTATAAGCAGAAAACAGGACAGCATCTATTATAAATTTTTCAGTATGATTCTTTGAATGAGCTGAGTGTAACATCAGTTTAAAGAGCTGCTAGAGGACTACAATGAACTATATTTTTTTCTCATCTAGCTGTTGCCTAATTACACCCCCAATATCTAAATGTAATAATCTTTTTATGCATGCTGTCAATAAAAAAGGGAAGCAATGTTTCTTGTATAATAGTTGCATTGATGCTACATTGTTGCCAAGGTGATGTAATAGTTATTGAAATTTCTATTAAGACTAATTAGTTTAATCTCTGAAAAATAAAATACCTAGTTACTCACAGCATAAAACAGTAGATTAAATGTAGTAACTAGTTTCAGATATTTTTTGTAAACATTCGTCAGAATAATTTAGATATAGCAGTTACTACATGAAAGACAGAAATTTCTGTTAATTTCTGTCTTTACTGTAGTGACTGCTTGATCAATTATCTTGATGAAGAAGGCTGTTATGGTCTTTTAAACCGATTGATACATTTAACTAACTGTCTTATATTGTTTTTAATTTTCAGATTTCTAAGGACAACTGTTTGAGAGTTTTTTTTAATTATATATATATATATATATATATATATATATATATATATATATATATATATATATATATATATATATATATAAATGGAATAAAAAATGGATGGGAAGGCTAACGGGCAATATGCTAAAAAAGCCTAAGGGCGGATTGTGACTCCCTTAAATCCCCGGTTACAGCATGCTGCTAGGCCGCGACACACTACCGGTATGGCCACAGTTCCCGTAGCACTTCTCCAATGCATGTACTTTGAATGAATAGACCTTGATTTTTCAAAGGAGTAAAGAAGAAATGATACTTAATTCCTATAGAACGTTGTCATAATCCAAAGACAATATAAGAAGAATTCATCCTTCCCCCTCTTTATTTTAAACAGTCATAAACCATACCATGTTTCACTTTCCCATTTCAAATCATTAGCACATTCTGTTGTTTCTTCTTTCCCCATGAGTGAAAGTAGTTATAAAATCGTGATCCAAATCTCTATTTTTTCTTTGCCATTTCTTCATTATTATTTTATTATATATATATATATATATATATATATAATTTAACTTCCTATAAAACAATGAAAAATAGATTAAAAGAAGAGTTGCTCTGATCATCCAGTATGCCATAATTCTAACTACCTAAATGTGGGTTGATTCAGAGAATGTGTTTCTATAGTATGCTTTAATTCTTGATTGTGTGTGATTGATTGATAAAATTTTAATCCAGTAAGGAGACAAATTGTAGAGGTTTTTGTATTTATTTTATTACTTTATGCTATTTTACTTTAGTTTCTCTTTTGTTTTAGAAAATTGTTATCAAGTTTGATACCAGTGCATTTAGTTTTATATGTATGCTTTGAAATTTTCATTTGTTGATATTTACAAAGATTTATATTCTAGATATGTAATATTGTTGATCTTTTGGAATCTTTTAATAAAAGAAAATAATGTAAATTGTGACATTTTTTCTACTGTAACATGCTCTGCTATATAAAGGCTAGTTTATATGGGAGTCATTTCATGTCAAGTTAGCCAATAAAGATAACATAACCATTTTTTTTTTCTTTTAATTTTTTTGCATATGCATTCCTATCTATTTTAAAAATTTAATGTAACCTTTTATAAATTTTTATCATTTCTCATGTGTCTTTGCAGCGGTTCACACTATTTTTTGCACATTCCGTTGTTTACAGAAATTCTACTAGAAACTATTTATATTCTTCACCTGAATTAGCAACCAGACGGCTTTGCTGAAGAATAAAATCAGGGATTAATTGATTCATTCAAATTTAAAAAAAAATCTACAAGACTTTTTCTATATAATGCAATGAATTCACTTCTTTCACAGTGAAAGAATGATATATATGATCTATTGCACAATGTTTTTAATGTTGAATTGTACATTTGGTACTGTACTTTTCTGGATGACAACATGCAAAATTACCTAATTAACTTATATTTCACGCAACTGTAAATTGACAATTATTAATATTCATTACATCCAAAATATGCAATATAAACCATTTATTAAAATATTTTAATAATTAATGTATCAATTTGCTGTCGTTTTAGTCAACTTAGTGTCATTTCTGCAATTTTAACAATAGTTTTAATCAATCTGTTGTTGTTGAGACCCAGACTGTCCGACCTACCAGAAAGGTGTAAGATAACCGTTTGGACGGTCGGGAAGTGCCACCCAATTTAGACCAGAACCCTGTGGGGGAGGCATCCACAGGGACCGTACCCTCCTTCCCCTACCACCAACCTCTCGGAAGGACTTACGGACCCACATATTTTACGTGATCGTACTCCGCATGAACACGGCAATCAATCTGTTGTGAAATATCGCCAAGTTGGTGATATTTTGCCAAATTAGTCGCCAAATTTATCACTAAGGATTACAGACAAATGAAGAGGAGAGCATTTCTTATATATAAATGACTTGGTGAATTGCTAAGCATCATAATACAAAACTATTACACACAGTATCTTTTCTCATGAATGGAATGAACTAGATCCATGAGAATCATTTTAGCAAATTTATCTCCTAATATTATATATGAAAGTGAGCATATTTCACGATAGTTAATACTTTGAGATTTTTTTTATAAATTTATTTGAAAAAAAGTATATCTCGAAAGTTGTTCATGCCAGCATTCTAAAGCTTGTGTCAATCATTTTCTAATGAAAAATTATATAAGAAATTACTACTTATGTAACATTATTAGAAGGTTCTGACTTTTTGATGATTTCCCCAAATTTAAAAAATTTTATTTGGAAATTTGAGGGCCGATGAACATTTTATCATGTAGGGCTTTCAGTTAAATCAATAGGCTTCCAGTATTCATTGATTGTAATTTTTGTACCAAATTTCATTCAAAATGCTCCATTTGTGAGATGTCATCTCCACAGACTTATGGATACACACATCACCTCAAAAACATTCAATTTAAGCTCAGGGATGCTTGAAACAGACTCTTCCTTTAAAAACTTGAATTCATATTTTTTACCCTGTCACAATACTTTTCTCTATATATTATATTATGTATATAGAGAAAATAAAAAGGTGACTGGGCTACTATTGGAGAACTGAATCCCTGATTTGAATTTTTGTTGGTTGGTTGGTGTCGTGTCCCTAACATATTTTATTAAGGAAGAAATGTGCGCAACTTCTGTTTAGTCAAAGACCCAGGGTACCCGAAGGTAGAAGTCTGACTTCTGCCCCAATAAGTCATTACAACATCCATGCCCGCAGGCGGGACTCAAACCCACAATCTGGCAGCCGAGCCATCATGAGGAAACGTCTGCCTCTTTGATCACTCGGCCACCACATCGGCTTAAATGTTTGGTAATGTTAGTAAAGAAAAAATTGGACTTTTGGTGATTTCTGTAGAAACTTGGCACCTGAGAGTCTTTTCTTGATCAAGGGTAATATGGCTTTCATTGAGCTCAAGCATAAATTCTTAAACTATTAGAAACTGAGCTATGATTAAATTAGTTAAAAAAGCACAATAGGTTGCTAAGGTACACTATAACTTCAATTGACAGTTTAAAAAAAAAAGCTATCAAATAGATTGAAAATTAAGCTTAAAACAAGCAAGTTAAGGATCTATATTTTTATTTTAAAATACCCTAAAAAGAAAAAAAAACCAAACAATTCTCACATTTTCATCTCATACTATATGAAAGCGGGTGGTTGGAAAATTTATAAAATTAATATTTTATTATAAATCAATATACTCCGAAATATCACCACTAAGTGTATGAAATCATTAATTTCATACAGTTAGTGGTGGTAATGATTCCATACATTTAATGAAGATATTTTGAAGTATACCAATGTGTAATAACAGAATAGTTTTATAAAATTTCTAGTCACCCACTTTTATTGTATGATGAAAATGTGTGAATTTTTTTCCCCCCGTTTGAGTGCATTTAAAAAAAATCTGATGTGGGCAACACATGACTTTCCTTATATAATATAATGAATGTACTTTTACAGTAAAAAAAATAGGTTTTTCTTATAGTAGATACTAATATTCTTTTCAAGATATTGAATTTTCGGCAATTAGTCGTCATTTTTATACATTTGGCGAGATTTTCGTTAATTTGGCAACATTTCAAAAAGTCGCCAAGTTGGCGACATTCCGCCAATTTCGTCGCCAAAATCTCGTCAAGTGTTATGGACGAAGAAATAAGTTATTCTTACAGCAGATAAATGACTATTGGCATTCAAATACAAAAGTATTACTCAAAGTATATTTTTTCACGAATGGAACGAGCTAGATCCATGAGAATGATGTCACCCAATTTATCGCATGATATTACATATGAAAAATGAACATGTTCCTCAATAGGAAATATTTTTTTTTCTATTTTATATGACTTTTTGAAAATATTTTTGAAAAATGTACAATATCTCAAGAACGGTTCATTTTACCGTTCTAAAATTTATGTCAATCGTTTTCTAATGAAAAATTACATAAGAAATGTCTATTTGCGTAACTTTATTAGTGGTTTTGATTTTTTGACGATTTTTTCAAAATTTCATTCGAAAATTTAGGGGGGGGGGGGGGTTAAACATTCGATTGCGTTTAAAAACAATAGGCTTCCAGTGTTTACGGATTGTGATTTTTGTACCAAATTTGGTTCGAATCGGTCCATTCGTTCGTCAGTTATCGTCTCCACAGACCCACTGACACACACACACACACAGACATCATTTCAAAAATGTTTGATTCGTGATCAGGGATGTTTGAAACGTGCTGTCCCGTCGAAAACTCGAATTCGAATTTTCGACCCCGTCACAATACTTTCCTTATACATTATGTATATAAGGAAAGTAATAGAGGTGTTGTTGTTGAAACCCAGACCGTCCGACCTACCAGAAAGGTGTAAGGTAACTGTTTGGACGGTCGGGAAGTGCCACCCAATTTAGACCGGAACCCAGTGGGGGAGGCATCCACAGGGACCGTACCCTCCTTCCCCTACCACCAACCTCTCGGAAGGACTTTCGGACCCACATGTTTAACGTGATCGTACTCCGCATGAACACTGCGGCAGTTTTGGCAGTGGCTGGAATCGAACCCGGGTCTACCGAGTGCAACTCCAGCGCGCTAACCAATGGGCTAGTGTTGAAAACCCAGACCACACGACAAACCCGAAGGTTTACTGTAGCTAAGTCTGTGGCCGGGAACTTTATTTTAGATCCAAAACATTACAAAACAGGTTTAAAATGAATCACAACACAGTTACAAGACAAATAAAAGAATAGCAACGACAAAACAAAACATAAAAACAATACAATACAATACAATACAAGAGAGACATAAGAAGGAAAAAAAAGAAAATAGGGGAAAACCCCGAAGGGAAAAAAACCCAAGCACAAATGTAGTATAACCAACTAAAACAAAACAAAAAGAAGTACAAGAAATACATAAAATACACAGAAATACAAAAAATACACAAAAATTACATATAAAATTATATATACAAAAACACATGACAGTTGGGGGATGAAAAACCAAAGTATAAGTTGAGAAACCGAGGATGTAAGGGAATAAATTCAGGGTGAGAAAATATAATTATAAAAATCCGAGTTAGGGTGTATGCAAAGTATATATACATAATGGGTGTTTTTGATACATACCGAAAAGATTAGGTACATATTCCTTATGGATGATACATAAAAGACGATACATATTAGGTATGGATGATATATAATGGGTGATACATATTAGGTATATATACATAATGGAGCGTGATCAAAGTATATATACACAATGGATGTTTTTGATACATACCGAAAAGGTTTTGATACATACCAATGGGCTAGTGGGGAAAAATCCTGAAACTTGTTTTTTGCTTGCTTGTTTCAATTTTTTAGTACATTTTAAAACTGTAAATCCTTAAAATTTGTCCAGGGCGGACTGAACCAGTAAGGTTAAAATTCAAAGAATTAAAATATACCATGAAAGAAAGTGATATGCCAAATGTGAGCTTTCTAGCTGCTCTGGTTCGAAAGTTATTCCCCAAGTGTATTCCTATTGTGGGTTCCGTACAAACTGGGTCGGTGCAAAAGGTAGTGTAATTAATTATACGCCATATTTAAGCTTTCTAACTGCTATAGTTCTCAAGTTTTCATGGTTGGCTCAGGACGAGCTAGATTTATAAAGCTCAAAATCTAAAAAGTTGAAATATATTCGGAAATGCAACGATATACCAAATTTAAGTTTTCCATCAACACAAATTCTCCGGTTATTCCTCCAAAACATGTATAATCAGGGTTCGTGTGCATTTTGGAAATCGGGAATTTGAAATTGGATTACAATGTCAGGGAAAATCGATTTTTTGTTTAAAAATCTGGAAAAATCAGGGAATTGTCATCTTACTGACCTCTCACGGTGATACCGAATACTACGTATTCTCCGTAGTTTCTACGGGAAACTTGAAACTGCGTATTACGGGATTTGCATAGTTGCCTACAGAAAAATTGTCGTCTGTGAAGGCCAATGTGAGCTTACGGCCGCTTGCATGGCAATGTCAACCAAATCAACATAACAACGAGGATTTGCAGCCGCGTGCACGTTAATGTCAATCAAATTACCCTAACAATGGAGATTTACGGCCGCATGCACGGTAATGCTAATCAAATCACTGTGACAATGATGAATTACCACTGCATGTAAAAGATCATTTTCTTTTTCATGGAAGTAATAAATGTATGTTAAAATTCGCATAAATTGCTGAATGGCTAATTTTATTATTTGTGCATAAACAGTGCAATTGCACAATTTATTAACACTTTATAACATAATTGAAAAGTGTTTATGACTGTTCATTCTGTCTGTCTGTCCGATAGCACGATAACTGTCGTAAAAATGACTTTATCAAAATGAAATTTTAGTATCTTGTTCAGACGGTCTGTAGGATCTATGGGAATATAAATGAATATCACCCAATTAGTTTTGGATTGAACCCGGGTTGAAAAAATGAAATACAATGCAATACATTCTATGGGACCAAATTTTTCAAACATTTTTTTAAGTGAATTTAAAATTCACAAATTACTTTGAAAGTTTTAGGAAATATTTAAATTATCTCATAAAATATATAAAAAAAATTTCAGCAAAATATATTCAGTAGTTTTTCAAATAAAAATTAAAATAATAATTACACCTTTTATATGAAACGATTACGTGACCATTATATGAAGAGACCACGTGACCTACTTCAAAATAAAATGTGGCATCCATCTTGTGTCAAAATCGTGATTTTTAAAGTTCTTTTTAATTTATATTTAGTGTTGTATCCGTCCTAAAACCTTTTTACTTTTGCCTAAATTCCTTGCATCTACATTCTGAAACAACGCAATTACAATATATTTGAGTTTAAATGATCATCTAACTTTGATTATTTCTACAACGAAGCCAATTTTCACTTCCTGCGAATGCAACTTAAAGATGTAGGATGAATTGTTGAAGACCCAGACCGTCCGACTCATCCTGTGGACTCGAGCATCTAATTGGACGGCCGGGTAGGATGAGTTGTATAAGAATTGCTGCATTTCTTTAATGCAAACTTATTTAGCTCTAGAGTCTGCAATATAGCTGATATGAATGAAACATTCACTGATTTTGCATCGAGAAACAGACGATTTTTTCGATGAAGTTTTAAGCATAAAGTTAATTACTTGTACCGCCATGGTTTTAAGTTTTTAAATAAAATAAATTATTGTAGTATTGTGATGAATGAAAGGAATGGAAAAAGTTTTTGAATGAAGTGCTGCTTTTATATAGAGAGCCAGGCGACTTATATTTCGATGACGTCATTTGAATAAAGTTAATTTGTTTTCAATGAAGTTTTCAAATATAATAAATTTTTGTAGTATTGTGATAATTTTAAAAATATTACCGAGGAATGTATCGCATTTTAGAGATGTTTAAACCAAGCAATTTATATTTCAATGCCGTCATTTGAACGAAGTTCATTTTTTGCTATGAAGTTTTAAGTTTTCAAATATAATAAATTAATGTAGTATTGTGATAATTTAAAAAATATTACCAAGGAATGTATCGCATTTTAGAGATGTTTAAATAAAATTGCATTAAAAGGAAAAGTGTTTCATAATCAATGCTTTATGCATGATTGATCTTTCTTGTTCATTTATTATTCTGCACATCGAACATAGTAGCAAATATTAGGCAAGGAAAATTGCACACCTTCTTCTGCGGCACACCTTCCTGTACTACCCAGTAGAAATTGTACACCTTCCTGTGTTACCCATGAGCTAAATTTCTAGCCTCCATCTCATTGCGAATTGTGTTTTCTATAATTTTGTGTTTCGAATGTTTTAGTGTGGAAAACCCCCGCTCTACTAAACATTAAAAAAAAAAAAAAACTCGATATTTCCCAGAGGGTTATTCTGATATTGATTATATTTTGCATGATTCGGGAAAATATAACCGGCCCTTTTGCGAAATTGCACGCAAAGGTCATGAAAATGACCTTTGTAGACCAATATATTTTAGCAATTTTAGTCAATAAATAACTAAAATTGCTGAAATATATTAATTAAGTATTTGTTCTTCGTATAATTTTTCACAGCACAGTGAATTAAAAACTGACTCCATGACTCTAGGATGAACCGTTCTCGAGATATTTTAGTTTTTTGGAATTTTGAAGAGCTGAAGACTTTAAAATGTATTGTATTAAGTTGCCAAACGAAACGAACGTACATTAAAACTGCAAATTGGACATAATATCAGAAAAGTATCCATGTTATATTCTGCAATTAAACTCAATTTAATGTATCATGAAATAAAATTTAAAAAAATTAATTTGAATTAGTTGGGAAAGTCATGTGCTGTCCACATCAGGTTTTCTAAATTTATGTGTATAGTATCCTGAATTCTAAGCAGATTGATTTCATTCTATACTTTCTTTCCGTGCAAATCAATTTAGTAAATTAATTCCCTTTTTGATTGATCTCATGAATATTTTTACTTTCCTTATATACATAATGTATATGGAAAGTATTGTGACGGGGTCGAAAATTCGAATTCGAGTTTTCGACGGGAAAGCACGTTTCAAGCATCCCTGATCACTATTCCAACATTTTTGAGGTGATGTGTGTGTGTGTGGAGACGATATCTTACGAACGAACGGAGCGATTCGAATGAAATTTGGTACAAAAATCCCAATCCATGAATACTGGAAGCCTATTGTTTTTAAACGTTATCGAATGTTCAGAACCCCCTAAATTTTCGAGTGAAATTTTGAAAAAATCATCAAAATATTAAAACCTTTAATAAGGTTACGCAAATAGGCATTTCTTATGTAATTTTTCCTTAGAAAACGATTGGCATAAACTTTAGAACGCTAGCATGAACCGTTCTTGAGATATTGCACAGTTTTCAGATAAATTTATAAAAAATCTCATAAATTAAAAAAATATATATTAACTGTTGAGAAACTTGTTCATTTTTCATATGTAATATCATGCGATAAATTGGGTGACATCATTCTCGTGGATCTAGCTCGTTCCATTCATGAGAAAAGATACTTTGAGTAATGCTTTTGTATTTGAACACCAATAATCATTTATCTGCTATAAGAATAACTTATTTCTCCGTCCATAACGTTTGGCGGGATTTTGTCGAAGAATTTGGCGGAATGTCGCCAACTTGGCGACTTTTAAAATGTTGCCAAATTAACGAAAATCTCGCCAAATGGATAAAAATGACGCTAAATCAATAAAAATGACGACTAATTGACGAAAATTCAATATCTTAGAAAGAACATAAGTATCTACTATAAGAAAAACCTATTTTTTTTTACTGTAAAAGTAGTAAATTAATTACATTATATAAGGAAAGTTACGTGTTGCCCACATCAGATTTTTTAGGCGGCCATCCCACAATCATTTCGCGGAAACCAAAGTGCCCTAGTACTGCATATAGTAGCGATTTCTGCTTTAGGTAAAGTAGACATTTCAAAGAAGAGATTTTTTTTAAATTACATATTTTATTAACTACACGCTGGTAGCGTCCATTGTCCATTATTATTGCATGTACTAAAAACATACTTTTTCTGTTGAATGCACCAGATTAAACACGTATCGCGAGGTCTTTTTTGGTCGCATTTTGCTGACACATAAAAGTTTCCACCAGTCGTCAGATTTATGCATGCACATACGGGCAATGCACTCCAAATAAGTCCTCCTGTTCCACGCATGCATGTAATATATGGAATGTTAGTTCCAATGAAAGGGGCATTGTGCTTGCATTTCAATGTACATCTTTGATTCTCAAGTTTCGTATCACAATTTTCTGTCCACTCCATGAGAGGATCGGTCAGTTGAGGTCGGTTACACGGTGTTGAAACAGGTTCGCAAACCGGCAAATTCCCCCATCTATTGCCTATACATTGTATGTAATTTATATTACTTTTGAATTTGAATCCTACTTGTTTGCATGCAAGAAGACATTTATCGTCATGAAATTTTTGTGCACAATTTTCAGCAAAAATAAGATTATCGTCTAGTCTCGGAATAGGACAAGAGCAAATAGGCAGCCTTGACCATTTACCGTTAGGTAAACAATGTACAACACCACTTATTTTAAACATTCCTCCATTAAGACAATGCAGAGTGCAATTATCTCCTTGTTGAAAAATTTGTCGCTTTTGGCATTCAGGATCAGTACCAATTTGTCTTGCAGTAAGTGCTGCCTTGGGATCAGGGCACTGAATAGCACGTTCACATTCAGGATTGCCAATCCATTGAGCTTTTAGGCATTCAACGAAATCACGATCTGGTTTGATTCTGAAACCTCTTTGTTTGCATCGAAGCGTACATCTATCACCCTTAAATTTTCGACTGCAATCTTCAGTAGGTTCAAAATTATCGAATGCTGCTAGAGGAGGGCAAGAGCAGCCAGGCAGAGTAGTCCATTCACCAGTCTCCAAACACTTAATTTCTTTTCCAGTCATATATAGCCCTCCATTAGAACATTTTGACGTACAAATATCACCTTCCAGAAATTCATTGTATGTCTTTGAATCTGTTTTACAGTCAAGACGGAGACCGGCGAATGCAGCTTCTAAATTATGAGGAGTGCTGCACTTTGCTCGGCATTCTGGTAGAGGTGTCCACATCAGATTTTCTTCCATAATACACGTCGCATAAGCGAGTTTATTTTTGCAACCAAATAAACAACGTTCTCTCTTCTTTTTGAACCTGCAATCTTCTTTGAACTCTTGGTATTTCTTAAGATTCGGAAGGGTGCAAACACAATATGGTCTGCTTTCTCCAAACGATTGATAGCTAGAATCTCCAATACATTTTAGTAAATCTGATCCCATTAATAGCGCACCGTTTTTGCATCCAACTCTGCAGATATCTCCAGATACTAAATTTGTGCAATTATATCCAAACAGGTCGTCTCCGAAATTACTTTGGCAAGGTTTTATGTTGCAGATTGGAAGCTCCGCCCATTTATAAAAGAAATCGCATGATAACGTTTGTTTATTTATTATACCTCTAACACAAGACACATGGCAACTCAAACCAGGGAGTGTTTCAGAACAGTTTTCATAATTAACATACTGTGCATTCGAAGGTGGCTGACAAGCACAGAAAGGAGATGGCGTCCATTGATTACCCTTGAGGCAAGTAATGTGACTTCCATTGAATATCTTTCCAAAGTTCTCACAATAAACGCTACAGATTTTGCCAACAGGAAAATATTTCATACCTATGCAATCTGTTTGAAATTTAATGTACACATATAAGTGAGTGGGATAGGAACACGGGCATTTTGGGAACTCACTCCACATACGATTGGTCTCCATTAAACAAGTAATGCTCTCTTTACTACTAATAGATTTGCAAGACACACTACAGTTCTCTGTAACTGTTTTTGTAGCACAGTTCTCCAAAGGTTCTATGTCAAGTGGAAAGTTTTGAGTTGAGCAAGTGCATTTTGGAAGTGGACTCCAGGATCTACTTGCATCACAAAGAATTGCAGTTGGACCCTTCATCAATCCCCCGTTTCTGCAACTCAATGAGCATTTTTCTCCTGGTGTCTTTTGATTGCAATTATCATCTAAAGTTATTAAACCTCCTGACAGGGAGGGAGGAGGGCAGTATATCATTTCACAACGTGGAAAAGAGCTCCATATTGTTAGGCTGTCACATGAGATATAATCTCTGTATTTCAGTTCAGCACCGTTTTTACATGAAATATAACATTGCTGTCCAGGAAGTTTTTCAGAACAATTATTTATCATTATATATTCTTCTGATAGATTAGGAACTGGGCAAAAGCATTTTTGTGGTTTTGTCCACAGACCATTCTTTTTGCACTCAATATAATTTCTCCCATTAATAAATTTCCCACCTTGTCTGCATCGTATTAAGCAGCGATCACTAGCAGTTTTATTTGTACACTGTCCTTCATATATTGATATTTTAGGGAAACTAAAATCAGGACACTGTTTTCTCTTGCATTCAGGGTGAGTACTCCATTTGGTATCTGCATTGCAAACAATAGAATTTCGTGTAATTACAGAAAATTGGTCACTACAAGTTAGATCACAAGATTCCCCTGGTAATTTATTAATGCAGTTTTTGCTGATTACTCCAGGTAAATTTGGTTCAGGACATGTACAAACTGGAACTTTGCTCCAGGTTAAATTATTTAAACATTTTAAATTCTCATCACCTATTAGCTTACCCCCTTCTGAGCAAGTTAATTGACATATCTGTTCAAGAGATTTTGACGAGCAGTCATTTATAAATTTCATAGTAGAGGGAACAGTGGGGTTAGGGCAGAATCGAGGTACACAACGAGGAAGCTGACTCCATTTGGTGTCGTTTCTGCAAATGATTACATCATATTCAGGTGACTTCTTACTATCAGTGCATAAAATTTTGCATTCCTCTAATCGCTTTTTGGAGCTGCAATCTTCTTTAACTGCTAAAGTATTATCTAAATTTGGATCTGGACAAGTACAGTCAGGCAAAGAACTCCACCAACCCCCACTTAAGCATTCTACGAAATTATTCCCAATAAAATTTCCTCCTTGTTTACAAATCAAATAACATTTTTCATTAGGTATTTTAGAGTCACAGTTTTCCGTCGTTTGAAGTATATCCTTGGGTAATAAAAGTGTAGGACAGAATGTGGATTTGCATTTTGGAAATCTGCTCCATGTTGTAGTATTTCTACATGTTATATAATCCTTTTCTCCTTCAATCATTCCCTGTCCTGTGCATTCGACTTCGCAAGTTTCATTAATTTTCTTCGAATTGCAATTTTCTTTTGTTTCCAGTTTTCTATTTAACGAAGGAGGTGGACATGTACATTCCGGCAGTTTACTCCACTCTTTTCCTTTGAGACACGTGACGAAATTCAGACCAATAATATTACCACCTTGTTCACATGCTACTTGACAAGTTTCATTGGGAGTCTTAAAACTACAGTCTTCCATTAAAAATAGTATTCCTCCAGGTAAGTTAGGTTTCAAGCAAAAGATGTCTCTGCAGTGAGGTTGAGTACTCCACATTGTATTTTCTCCGCAAGTAATAATATCATTGCCAACAAGTTCTTTTGATCCTTTGCAACGTAATCTGCAGGTTTCTTTTTTTCTCTTGTTGTTGCAATCTCCTACGGACATTACATCATCTGGCAAATTTGGTGTCGGGCAAGTACAATCAGGAAGAGCACTCCAGTGTGTCTCATTTAAACATTTTATAGTATCAGATCCAATAATTGTCCCCCCTTCCTTGCATTGGACAGTGCACAAGTCTCCAATAGCTTCGAAGGAACAGTGGCCTTCATATTCCAATATTCCCTTGGGCAGTGCTGGATCAGTGCATTTAGGAATGATGCATCTCGGTGGAGAACTCCATCGAAAGTTCTTCTGGCAAATTATGAAGGAATTTCCCGCCATTTTTTTCCCTTCTTTGCATTTCAATTCACATTGTTCTGTGGGTTTTTTCTGGACGCATTTTTCTACAGTTTTAACATCCTCACTCAAAAGTGGTGGAAGGCATGCACAATCAGGGAAGGGAGTCCACGCAGTTAGATTTAGACATTTAATTTCATTTTTACCAATAATTTCACCCTCTTCTCTGCATGCAAGGACACAAATATCCCCAGGCACCTTAAGTGAACAGACATCATCAAATACCATAAATTTTGGAAGGTCTGGCTTTTGGCAGTATTTCGCTTTACATGTTGGTTGATTACTCCATTTTAAGGATCTCATGCATTCAATATAAGGGAAGGTGGGATTCGAAAAGTTTTCTTTGCACTGAATGAAGCACTTTTCTGAAATCTTCTTATTATCACAAGAACTATTTACTTTCAAATTATCGTTTAAGTTAGGAGTTGGACATGTGCATGACGGTAAATTTGTCCATTCTAAATTATTAAGGCATGTTATCGTTTTTGGACCTATGATATTTCCACCCTGTTTGCAAATGAGCTCGCACGTTTCATTTGGACTTTTATAAGAGCAATTCTCACCAAAATCTAAAATAGAACTTAACTCAGGATTTCGACATATATTTTGTTTGCATTTCGGCAGAGAAGACCATTTAGTATTATTGAGGCAGCTAATGTGCGCATTTCCAACAAGTTTGAAACTTTTTTTGCAAGAAAGTTTGCATTTATCTCCTGGCCGCTTGCCTGAACAGTTACTTTTTAAGAAAAATTCATTTAATTCCAGCTCTGGACAAGTACAGGATGGTAACGGAGACCATTTTAATGTCTCCATACACGTGATAGTTGTCGGTCCAATCAAACTTCCACCCTCTTTGCAAACTATCTCACAATTACTATTCACCAATTTAAACGAACAATCAATTTTTGTTGATAAACCTGGTGGAAGTTCTGGTTCATTGCAGTATTTTGTGATACACGATGGCTGAGAAGTCCATGTTGTATCGTTCTGGCAAATTATAAAGTTATTGCCAGATACGGATAGCTTTCTTTTGCATTTTAATTTACACGTTTTGCCCGGAGTTATATTGCTACAATCTCCTATATTTTCCAGATCATCTTGAATGTGAGGATCTGCACAAGTACATTTAGGAAAACGGGACCATCTTTTCCGTTTCTTGCATTTTATGCTTCCATCACCAACAAAGTTTCCTCCCATTTTGCACATCAAATTACATTTATCTCTTATTCCTTTATCGTTGCAATCTTCTGCGAATATTAAATGATTGGGCAGTATAGGTCTCGGGCAAGTCATTTTTTCACACGATGGTTCGTCATTCCACTGACTGTTTTTTTGGCAAGTTAGATAGAGACGTTTCCGTGAAGTTGGCATATTTTTGCAAAAAACTTCACATTTGTCTCCTGGCTTTTTCTCGGCGCATTCGGTTTTCAGTTCTATGAATTTAGAGACAGCAGGAGTAGGGCATGAACATTTTGGGAAAGGAGACCATTTATCTTCCTCAAGACATGATATTTCATACGTTTCTTGAGTGTTTGGGCATTCTAACTCACACGTTTCTCCTACCTTTTTCGTTAAGCAGTTTTCTCCAAAAATTAGGGACTTGGGTAATTTTGGTTTAGAACAAAAATTTCTGCGACATTCAGGAAATGTTGTCCAATTCCCATTCGTTTGGCAGGTTATAAGATTTGAACCTGATATTGAATATTTTCCTTTGCATTTAAGACGACAAGCTCTGCCAAACTTTTTTTCTTTGCAATTTTCTTCTGTTTTTAACCCTTCGGGTAACACCGGGGGAAAGCAGGCGCATGAAGGTAGTTTTGTCCAACGTGTTCCATTGATGCATGTAAAAGGCTTTATCAAAATAAGTTGAGCATTTTCACTACATTCCAATTTGCAGGTTTGTTTTGGAAACTTAGATGAACAGTCCTCTTTAAAAGCAAGTGTATCGGGTAATTCAGGAGTGGGGCAAGTTTTGTTGCTACATACAGGTAACAAACTCCAACTTGCATTTTTGAGACACACAATAACTTTCTTTCCAATCATCGAAAAATTATTTTTACAATTGAGGAGACATTTTTCTCCAATTCTTTTGTCATCACATTCATCGGTCGCTTCAAACTCTTTTGTCAGGTTAGGAGATGGGCAGGTGCATTTTGATACAATGGTCCACTTTGATGATTTTTTGAAAGATGTGAGAAATGAATTCTTGGCTTGACGGTTTGTGGAAGAAGTCAGACTCCAAATGCCTGAAGACAAGCAAATAATATCTTCGCTCATAATTTTCCCTCCAGGACAGCGTATCTATTGAAAAAAACATAAATAAATAAAAATATATTTAAAGCTTGTTTAAGCACAGAAAATGAGTGGTTCTTTTAACGGATTCATATTACCAACAAATCTGATATATCCAGCATATGGCTTTTTCTACATAATGCAGTGATTTTACTATTCGAGATTAAAATCATGTACAGGATTTACGGCAAAATTTTTTTTTTAGTTGAATGATCATAAATTTAATTTGGATGCTTTCTTTGGTGACGTTATGAAAACTATTTATATATAAAATAAATAAGTTTATAGGCTCATAGTTTTTAAATAAATTTTATAAGTAAATAGACTCATAGTGAATTACGTCTATTGTTGGGGTATCATTGGTTGAAATCGGAGCATTAATAATGAGGCAAACACCTTGGACGGTTAGATGTTCAAACAAAATAAATACAAATGCAAACAATTATTTGCTTTGTCGAAAATAGGATACCATTCATGAATATACAAAAATAATTTCAATATTTTAATATTTTGAAATTTAAGGAAAAAAATGTTTTCGACCAAGTGAGCTTTTGTTTCTCTTTGCTTAAATATGTTCTAAATTATAAGGTTTTTAGTTTTAGATATAATTTTTTAATATTTTAAACAATTTTTATTTCATAAGACTTTATTTAGGGCAAAATAATTTCGGCGCCATCGGGCTGGAGTTGCAGCCGATTTTTTTATTAACTTGGATAAACCGATTACATCCATAAGTGTCACTAAGCTGTTGCTACTCATGCTGTTGCTACTCATACTGTGTGCGTATTCGCGTTTATATGTTTTGAGTAATATATTATTGCATATTCTAAAATCTTGTGATTATGTCTATATGAATAAGTGTGTGTGCATATGTGTATCTGCATTTTTCGACTTTCATAAACACACATACATTTATTGGTTTATAATGATTTATTCTTTAACTATTGTAATTGATTTGTTTAATGGTGTCAACAAAAGTTGCTTATTTCCCCCTTTGGTTTTCTTCTTCTCAATTCAATATTATTTTAATTATTTTCATAAGTATTTATATTTCATAAGTGTTTAAATGTTACAAGTGCTTATATGTCACAAGTGTTTATATGTCACAAAAGTGTTTGTATGTCTCATAAGTGTGTAATTATTACTTTCCTTATATACATATAATGTATAAGAAAAGTATTGTGACAGGGTCGAAAATTCGAATTCGAGTTTTCGAAGGGAGAGCACGTTTCAAGCATCCCTGATCATGAATCGAACATTTTTGAGGTGATGTCTGTGTGTGTGTGAAAGTATGTGTGTGTATGTCAGTGAGCCTGTGGAGACGATATCTCATAAACAAATGAAGCGATTCGAATGAAATTTGATTCATAAATTACAATCCGTGAATACTGTAAGCCTGTTGTTTTTAAACATAATCGAATATTCAGAACCCTCTAAATTTCCGAGTGAAATTTTGAAAAATTCATCAAAAAATCCAAACCTTTAATAAAGTTACACAAATAGACATTTCTTATGTAATTTTTCCTTAGAAAACGATTGATATAAACTTTAGAACGCTAGCATGAACCGTTCTCGAGATATTGCACATTTTTTAAATAAATTTACAAAAAATTCCATAAATTAAAAAAATATGAACTGTTGTGAAACATGTTCGCATTTCATATGCAATATCATACAATAAATTTGGTGACATCATTGTCGTGGATCTAGTTCGATCCATTCACGGGAAAAGATACCTTGAGTAGTACTTTTGTATTTGAACGGCAATCTACTATAAAAATAACTTATTTCTCCGTTCATAATTCTTGGCGAGATTTTGTCGACGAGTTTGGTGGAATATCGCCAACTTGGCGACATTTTAAAATGTCAAATTAACGAAAATCTCGCCTAATGGATGAAAATGTCGCTAAATCAATGAAAATGACGACTAATTGATGAAATGTCAATATCTTGTAAAGAATATAAGTATTCAATATAAGAATAACCTATTTTCTTCTACTGTAAAAGTAGTAAATCCATTGCATTATATAAGGAAAGCCATGTGCTGCCCACATCAGATTTTTTCACATGTGTTCATAAGCCATCACGTTTTCATACAAAATATTGGTTTCCAAGGTCACACTAATAAAATATTTTTCACAACATCTTTCTCAAACAAGCATTTTTCATTTTCATGCCAACCGTCGCACAGTCAGTACATTCGGCGACGACTGTTTTATAAAACCGTAAACCCAATGGATCAACTCCTCGCATGCCGCCATTAAAGATTAAAGCTGTTGCTAAAGTGAAAATAGAAAATTTCAAATAATGTATACGAAGTATTTTAAAGGAATATCTTAGGTGTTGAATATTAATAATTTAGCACCGATTTTTTTTTTCATTCTATTAATAATCGTGATGGAAGTAGAACTAAACGCTATGGAATATGAATGTATAAGAAGGTCAAGTGGAGACTCATGCTCCATATTTTTTTAAAAATATAATTTTCGTATACTTGCTTACTCATTCGCTAGTGTGTCGTTTTATTGACTCATTAAAGAGCATTTATTTTAGGTTGATTTATTTAGGTTGATGATATGTGCTCTTAACTAAAGCTATTTGAGCCACGAGTTCCTTGGAGCCACAGCAATGGTTCTCGATTAGCTCAGACACATGGATCCCCTTTCTTTTCGAAAGCTAAGTCATGGACTTTCTGTTTTGAGAATTTTGAAATTTGTATGGTAGTCGGTCACCTATGTCCTATCTATGCGAAGCAATTTTTTGACGAAAATGTGTTGCTCCGTTATCTTATGTTCAACTTTTGATATCGATTGTTCTTCCATGGGCTCCAGAAATGTCTCCGATGTTAGAACATTAGTAGGGCTACCACCTCTAATTTGACTTGCCCGTAACCGTAATTTTTTAATCACTGTCTCAATCTTATGTATCAATATAAAATTAGTATTTAGATAAGCAGCTGAAAAAGAAATGCTGAGCTATTGCAGTGTTTCCATCTTGCCGTTTGGGTTAAAAACAACAGTTACCATGAAATGCAAAGAAAACATCACAATTCTGTTTTTTTTCTCATGAACTATGAATTGTGCCACTGACCTCTTGAATGGATTATCTGGATCCCCCCAGGGTTTGTTGCGCAATTTAGGAACAATTACTTTACAGCATTTTGAAGGAACATTTTTTTTTAGGAACAATTACTTTGCAGCATTTTGAAATAAAGATGAAAACAATTTGTTTTACGTTAAGATACTTTAAATTTTGTATGGTAAGTTGGTTGGAATGCAATGTCGACGATCCTGAATCACTTATTAATGGGTTAATTTGAAGAATCAAGAAATAAATAATAAACTAAAATAACCAACTTAGCTCTATGATGTTCCAGAAATGCTGTTGAAAACCCACCTTACACACTTCCCCTTCACTTCGAGAGCAATTCACAAGAGCCCCCACTTCTGGCTCTGGGCAGACATTCTTCCGTGACGATTTACAGTCTGGAACGTAAGACCACTTACCACTTGGAAGACAAGTAAGATTACTATAACCATCGCCACAGTATATTAAGCAATGGCTGTTCAGGTCTCGGGAACAGTTCTTCGTATTCATCTTTATTTGGATAAGTTCTGGACACTTATTTGTGGCTGGCAGTTTTATTTTTACACAAAATGCTTTGTCTCTGACTTCCACAGGAAGTTGCTCGCAGTCGACAGGCTCCAGTGATCTAGGAAGGGATGAGTGTGGACATACTGGCAGTGGTGACCATTCTCCGTTTTCAAGACAGCGTACTTGTTTTTCCCATAGAGTGGTGCCATTGTGTTTGCAAGTAGCATTGCAGAATTCTTGAAAATCGCACGGTTCAACGGTACTCACACCTTCCTGTAAAGATTTTGACTGGCATGCAGTTGAATGAGCTTTAGCTATAAAAATAAAAAATAAAAAATAAAAATCCATGAAGCTGCTGTTACTTATACGCTTAAAATACCGACATATGTCCGGAATTCACAGTAAATGTGTTTTTAATGAGCTCAGTGGCGTTATTTTTAAAGACATTTGGGGAGGGATTTTGAAGTGAATAACGTCTGGGGTCGGGATATCTGTTTGAAATCAGAGCTTTACGAAAAATGTGAGTGTTTTGAGCGCTTATATCTTCGAACCTTATCGATATCAATGCAAACAATTTATAATTGTTTTGTCAGATATAGGGGTTTGGGTCGGATATAGGGAGTCGGATATAGGGATATATTTATGAATAGATAAAAATAATTTCAATATCTGAATCCCCCCCACCCCCCAAAAAAGCTTTTGTCTGAGTAAATTGTTATTTCAGTTTTCATACTTTCAGTCGAAAATGTCTTCTTAACTATAAAACTTAGGACGCCCTCCATCCCCCTTTAAGGGCGTTTTAGGAAACGCCCTTAAAGGGAGATGGTTACGTCGCCCTACGTATGTTATACGCCGCCCTACGTATGTTATACGTCGTCCTACGTATGTTATACGTCCTAGGCGTTTTAAAAAAATCAGTTTCAGAGTTCCTTTGCGACGCTCTGGTATCTGTACAGAAAATTTTTACGTCAATTTTTACATTTATTCATGGGGTATAACTTTCTATCTATTCGATTGTTTGATTGCCTGCAACCTTGCAGTTCTTTCTTAACGGTTGTTAAGAGAAGGCACTGTTTTTTGTCCTGAATAAAAGGCTAAAAAGCGCCTTCGAAACAATTGCAGTCACTTAATTTTCCTGTGATTGATTTCTTTAAGGAAGTATTAGAATGTTATATACTCGCAAGAAGCAGTTTTATTTATTGTGTTTATACAGGGTGTTCATATTGTACAACTCTAATTTAATATTAATATTTCTGGGAAACCGTGTTTCAAAAATATTTTTGGCTGTTTTATTTTCTTATCATGCGCCAACTCGGTGGCTGAGAGGTTTAAGGTAAGCGTGTCCTCGTCCTTTTTCGTTCGCCAGGTTGTGATTCGAGTCCCATTTGCGGACAGGGATGTTGTAGTGTTCTTTAAGGGCGAAGTGTGCTTCGCCTCCTCTGGTGCGCCGGGGTGACGTCATGTGACTGCAAAATGGTTCAGGCCTCTAAAAATAGACAAATGATCGGACGATCATGTGCCTTGCCATTAAAAAAATTATTATGCTAGATAGACTAAGGAATATACAAATTGCAGCATCTTAGTTTTCATTTATTTATTTACATTGAAAATATACGAACTTATAGTATAATTACGAGTATTTATTATATACTTTAAAAACAAATGTTATTGAATAGAAAGTGTCTTGCTTTATTCCTCGCGAAGTTAGCAAGAATATTTATAATTTTTACTTTCCTTACAATACACGGTATGTATAGGGAAAGTATTGGAATCGTGTCGGAAATCGCAATTCGAGTTTTCGACGGATCTACACGTTTTTGGGGCCTCTATAACTCGATAAAAAATACTTTTAGCGTGACGTCTGTGCGTGTGGGTCTGTCTGTGAAATGTATGTATCCACTCTAATTAAAAAATTAATGGACCCAATTTTATAAAATTTTATAGATAAGTCACTTGTGGGTGACCCTGGTACTGATTAGATTTTGGTACGATTCGGAATAAAAGAATTTGCCTTTTTTGCGAAATGGCCCGCCAAAATCTAAAATAAAAGACTAAGTATGCTCAAATGTATCCATTAAATGCTTGTTTCATTCGTAAATTTTGACGATAAAAATAATAAGACCAATCCCGTTACTCCAGGACTAACCGTTCTCGAGATATTTTAGTCTTTCGCATTTTTACGTCGCCGGTTTTGAGAATACACCTAGTTCTCACATGAAAACGAAAGTCTGTATAAACGTGCAAATTCGGTGTCATTTCAACTAATTATGCTTGTTATTTTGTGCAATTACATGAACTTTTAGAGGAATAAATGGGAAATGTATTCTAGTCTGTAGGGAATGTCATGTGCTGCCCACATCGGAATTTTATTTCCTCGCACTCTGTATTGACACTACTGCCAGTCTGTCCAGTCGTTTCTGTGGTGTGGTTAATCTCAATTAAGTGTTTTTATTAATTCAAGTTTGGAGAAACTCTTTTCTCCTGGAGCGACGTGACTGGGATTGTCAAATAGATGCGAAAATGTGAAATAGATGCGAAAATGTGAAATAGATGCGAAAATGTGAAATAGATGCGAAATAGATGCGAAAATATGACGCACCGCAGAATGCGGACCCATTTGTGTTATCAAGAAATATAATTTTAAACATGACCTATGTAATGGTCCTATTTATTATAACTAAAAGTTTAGTAATTAATATATTGTGTTTACCTTCAAAATCATTACGATTCTTTAGATTATCTAATAAAACCAATGTTATTACTTTCCCTGCAATACATGGTAATGTATAGGGAAAGTATTAGAATCATGTCGAAAATCACAACTCGAGTTTTCGACGGATCTACACATTTCGGGACCTCTAGAATGCGAAATACAATTTTTAGCGTGACATCTGTGTGTGTGTGTGTCTGTCTGCCTGTCTGCACAATGTATGTATCCATTCAATAACTAATGAACCAAATTTCATTAAATTTGGTAGATAAGTCTCTTGTGTGTGACCCTACCCTGGTGCTGATAGTTTTAACTGCGATTCGGGATAAAAGAATCAGCCTTTTTTTGTGAAATAGCCCCCAAAAATTGCCTGTATCCAATCTAGTTGAAAACTAATAGATCAAATTTTACAAAATTGGTAGATAAGTCACTTGTGGGTTACCCTGGTGCTGATTTGATTTGGGTACGATTCGAAAAAAAAAAAGAAACCTGCCTTTTCTTTTGCGAAATGGCCCTCAAAAATCGTCAAAATCTAGAATAAAAACTACGTATGCTTAAACATATAAATTAAATGCTTGTTTTATACGTAATTTTTAACGATGAAAAGAATAAGACCATCCCCATTATGGCATTATACTAGGATTAGCCGTTCTCGAGATATTTAAGTTTTCTCGCATTTTCGCTACGCCACCTTTGAAAATAAGTCCAGTTACCAAATTGAGGACAAAATTGAATAAAATTCAATGTAATTTTAAATAATTATGGGTGTTATTTTGTGCAATTAAAGCACTGTACGTGTGTACACATTAAGTACTTGTGTACACGTTAAGTACTTGTGTACACTTTGATAGTTTGCCGGAATGATCAACAAAGTAGCTGAAAACAAAATGAGCACATTTTGCAGAATGTTTTCCAGTGTACACTCACGGATATTTCTTCACAGAAATCTGCATAATAATATTTCTCAAGTAATATACACATTAAGGAAAACTAGAGCATCGCACTTAAGCACAAATGAGTATGTTCATATTCATTTTAGGCCCATTTCGTTTTTTTACAACCTTTTATTTAACTTGATCTGACGTTTGTGTGTCAATGTGATTAAAATCTCTGAGGCTCTAACTAATCAGGTTCTATTAATCCCAATGATATGAAATTTGGTATGGAGTTCTCTTCCATGCATTTAAGTTGCGTCATTTTAATAAATACCCTTTTCATACATTTAAGTAACAAGTGAATTATAAAAGGATCTGTTTTTTGAAACTGCGTTTTTTGCTTTTACTTATTGAAGAAAGGGATCCAACGTATCTGCGAAAGAGCTGTATGTTGCATTGTATATTAATTTGTGCTTAATTACGTTGCTTATTAATGTGCACTTTGTATTTAATTTTATCTTTGCTTCAGGTATGATATTAGTTTTGTGTTCGCCTATAAATGCACCCTTATTCACTGAGTAACCCTCTAAACGAATTTTTTTTTTTTTTTTTTTTTTTTTTTTTTTTTTTTTCCCGTTGGAAAGCCGGTGGTTGTTTTAAAGAAGTTTTATTGTACTTAGAAGCAAAGTATTTAGAGGAAGAGAGCTTGATTTATAATTTAATATTTTTATTGACATAAAAGTGATTACTTACATTGGAAAATCATCAGGATAATGAGCCACAAAAGGATTTCACTTTTTTGAATCTGGAATTGTTTCGATATAATTATTAAATTAATTTAAAAAATGTGCATACATATTATTCTTCATACTTTTCATGGTAAACAGAATAGAGTATGTGCTGAAGTTTATTGTGCACACTTAGAAATATTGATTTAATAAAAAAAAAGAAAATACTCGCAGGCTTGTACCTGAGGTACGTCCGCAACGTAGAATACGTCTTGTTCCACGTGTGCTTGCAAATGACATAAAAAAGTTAATTTATTTCTATAAACTGTTAACAGGAGGTCTATGATAGGAGAAATAAGTTACAAAAGGCAAATACTTATCATCTAAGTATTTCATAAACATTAAATCTAAACACGAGCCACCTAATGTTTGTTGGTGTAGTCTGTATATCAAATCGAAACGTCACTTCATGAAACGTCACTCGAAACGTCACTTCATGAATTCAAGAAATGATTCATGTTGATCTGTGGTCATGTCGAAATTAAAGTTACTACATCACTCAATAAGTCTCCGGTCTAACTAAGAAAAACATTTTTTTTTTAAAAAATTCGACTTTATTCATCAACATACTCTCCTTCAAGAATAATACATTCATTCCAACGCTCTTCTAACTTTTCGATGCCTTTTTTGTAGAACGATTTGTCTTTGCTCTCAAAATAGGCCCCAGTTTCGGCGATCACTTCTTCATTTGAGCCAAATTTCTTTCCATTTGATTCTTGAATGCATCTAATAGCGGTGTGTCCAATAGCCATTTGATCTTCGAAATCAGCTAATAGCGATGTCTCTAACAGCCATTTGATCCTGGAATTCATCTAATAGCGGTATGCCCAATAGCCATTATTCCTAAAATATTGGAGTTCCTAAGAGGATTGGGGATTAAATTAACTTTATTATGGTACAAGGGATACGTTTGGAAGAATCTCAACGCTGGCGTGCTGTTGGAAGCTTTGAGGCAACACAGTCCATAAAGGAGGTCGGCAATTTCTTTTTTGTGGACTATTCTATCATTTATCGCTTATGAAAACAATGCCAAACAAGTGGGATAGGCTCGGTCAGTACTACTGCAGCAATTCGGTTGTTTACGCCGGCTGGGTTGGAGGACCAAAGGGGAGTAATCCGCGACCAAGCGACACTGCTACTCGGGGAGCGAAGTCAGCGGAACCAATCACAGGACGGGAGCAGGAAGGTGGTCTCAAAAGAGTTTCGACTCCAGTCACCTACGGACCTGGGGATATGGTCATAAAGGCCAGTCCCATCCCGCAACCTGGAAAAGTTTGCTTCATGAGCCCGGGAACAATCCACAGTTTTGTGTATCCCTTTAGAGGAGGTTACAGAGTCTACGCCCCTGTGCCGAAGCTCCCTCTCCCATAAGGGAAAAAACAAGTAGGACAGTTATCCGGAGACTGGTTCCAAGTCGTCCTAGGGCTACAGCATCCTCTGATGACAAGTACAGCATATTACTGGCAAGCGACCGCACCAGTCCTCTGAGTGATAGCTACCACAGCAATAGGAAAGTCGATATCCACCAGTATTGTGAAGACTAAATATGTATGCCTGAGTACTACGAGTTTGTGTTCCTTGAAGCGCTAAAGTCTGAGAAGCACGATTAAAGGGGTGTCGCCAGCATGCGACTTGGACAGGAGTATAATGGTTTAATGTAGTCTCCACGGATGAGTCACAATGTACCATACATTCAGACAATAAACGTGCAAAGGCCTGGAGAGAATGATGAATTTGAAACCAGCCTAATAACATGGCTGAAAGTATCGGAATCAAGACCTGTCTTGAGACTCTACGTTGCAGCAATGGGTCCTGATTTTCTTTTGTGGACTCGTCCACAAAAGCGCAAGGTGCCATCCACAGTCTCGTCCACACAGAGCGCGGCTGATGGACGAGTACTTTGAGAACGAAGGTATTGATCGTATGCAGTGTATTCTCCGAACCTCAATCCCATCGAAAATGTTTGGGAAGCATTTGGAAGAGCTGTCATTGCCCGTTTACTACCTCCAACCACTTTCGAATAGCTAAAAACACCCATCTACCGAAATAGCAGTTATTCCTCTCTGCTGCGCTGGATCATCTGATTGAAGAGATGAAACGTCGATGCAAAGCTCGTGCCTAAGTCAGAGGAAGTCACACCTTACATTAACGTTTGTTTGTATAGCATACACATAATATCCTCAATGCACTTTTCCTTCCTCTTTTTTCTAAATTATGTGACTCAGCAGACCTCGCTTGTGACTTGTCACAACCGAGATTTCTGTTTTTGGAACCTCTCTTTTCTGTAATTTTTCTTTTTACTATTTCCCAGCCGACCCTTAGATTGGAGGTTAAAGGCTAGGCACTCCTTAATTGTGATCCTTGAATCCTTGAATCCTCGATGTACTAAGTGTGAACTAAACACTTAAAGGGTAAAAGATATACCAAAATGCATTTTCTTTTTTTTTTATTATTATACTCATAAATATATGACTCAACTGACTACCTTCTTGTGAAATTTGGAGTCAATCAAAGCAGAACTATTTGAGTTATGCCGGATTTACTGTTTTGTGCTTAATTTTTGGAAGATAGTGCAAAAATATCTTTATCAGCCCGTTAACAGAAGAGTGTCAACTTTTATGAGTAAATACATTTTTTAAGTCTTATGCATACAACAAAATAATTTACTTACTTTCAATGCAAATAGCTGCGAAAGCATTTCAGTAACGGCTGTACAATATGAATTTCATTTAAAATAATTACGTAACACAATATGATTGTAATTGAAATGAAAATGTAATTGCCCATCATTATATTTTTTAATCAATCAATCGAGTTAAATCGATTTACTGCGTTTAAATTATCAAATCATCTGTAAAGCGCATGGTATTGTGATAAAACATAAACACAACTACTCTAAAAAAACTGTATTTTTCTTATACGTTGCCACAATTTTTATGCAATTATTGCAACAAAATCTTATATATGTCCATACCATGGAGTAGTACCATATATATATATACAATATCTCCATGGTCTATACTCAATACCTCAGAAATAAGTTACTCTATCATGAAATTAGAAATATGGAGATAAAACTCCTATAGATGAAAAGGTTAAAAATACCATAATGCTTTGAACATGGAGTTAGAACGAAGAAGATAAAACTCCTATGGATAAAACGCTTGGAAATACTATAATGCTTTGATCATGGACACAACAGAAAGTGTTCTATGGCGAAAGGTCTGAAATATCTATTTAAATCGTCAATTTTGTAGAAATAAATTATTAGCGAAATGAAAATTAGAACTAAAACAAATAAGAGCACTAAAAAGCTAACGAATATTCCTATGTATTCAAGATTATTTTACCTTTCAATTTATTTTTATCTATATATATAAAGAAGAAAAGTATGTATGTATGTATGCAGCAACATCAAGGGAAAACGGCTGAATCGAATTTCATGAAATTTAGTGGGTAGTCTTGAAATCTCACTTAAAATGTAGTTCATGTTTCGATGTTTCGAGTTTCTACCACTAGGGGTTGTCGCGATATTAATGAAAAACGAAACTTTCGTTTGTCTCATCATCAAGGGAGAACAGCTGCACTAAATTTAATGAAATTTTGTGTGTAGCTTTGAAATAGTCCCCCATAAATTTAGTCCAAGTTTCGAGTTTCTAAGACCAGGGGTTGTCGAGATATTAATGGAAAACGAAACTTTTTCCTAGGAATTCTACTCTCAAACTCCATGATTCCGAACGAAAAAGGTTGGAAATCATTGGTTTATAACGTGAAAGTCAATTACATCGCTGAGTTTTGTGGGAGTTTATTGAACGTATTAGTCACTTTTTAAAATCGCAGGTTTGAAATATGAATTTAAATGGAAACTCTATCACCATGGTTTACTTTTCACAGACTTACTCAACAACGAAAAGTATTAAGAAATCAAAATGGTTATTTAATTATCAGCATTTTATAAGGAAGATTTTTTCTTATATCATGACACGTCATTTGACTTTGCAGTGGACACTGATGATGCCGTTAATTACCCGCTGGAATTTCTGAACTACCTTGAGCCACCTGGAATGCTCATATCTTGAAGTTAAAGAAAGGTTCCCCAATAATACTTCTGCGGAATCTGGACCCGCCAAAACAATGCAATGGAACACGGCTCTGTGTCAAAATTATATTACCAAATGTCATCGGAGCCACGATAATAACGGGAAAGGCAAAAGGAGAGGACATATTCATATCTCCCATACCGTTGATACCAACCGATCTACCATTCAGTTTCAAGCGAGTCCAGTTCTCAGTTAGACTGGTATTTGCCATGACCATCAACAAAGCTCAAGGACAATCTCTTAAGTTTGCAGGCATAAATTTAGGAACTTCTTGCTTCTTTCATGGCCAATTGTATGTGGTATGCTCAAGAGTAGGAACTTCATAAAATTTGTATGTTTTAGCTCCGGGAGGAAAATCAAAAAATGAGGTTTACAAGCAAACATTGCGGTTAAACCTAACAAATGAGGATAATGTCATTTAATTTGTTAACATTTGTATTATTGCCCAGAGTTTAAGAGTAATTTTAGTTTTCCTTTCAAACTGTACATATTTTCCTTTCAAACTGTACATATTAACTGAACATCAATTGTGGACACCTAATAATCACATTCCGAGACGCTGCCCGCCAGGGCCACCCGCCCTGAGGGCCTAGTTGTGAAGGGTGTGCCGTAGGCAAGTCGAAAGCAGCTATGACTTATATAATACAATGATTTTTTCTTCTTATGTAATGCAATGAATTTACTTATTTTACAGTGAAAAAACAATGTATAAGATTCCCGGCCCTATATGTTCCGGTGTAATTTTTATCAGAGTTTTGCACCGTAAATCCCGAGCAACGCCGAGTAATCGCTGCTATAGTCTCCACATATTTTGTACCCTGTCCTACCAACTATGAACAAACACTGAATAATGATACTATTTTTTAGGGAACCTTAACTTGAAAATTAATTGAAGTGCAGCTCAACTGATATTTCTCATACAGAATTCATTTATAAGCAGCTTGTGATTTATTTTTTTCCTTTCTTGAAAATTTTTCAAGGAAAAATGTGAAAAATCTGTATTGCTAGTTCAAATGATCACAATTATAGCATGTTACCCTTCATTTTAAAGCGCTTGAAAATATTTTACGAAGGATACCAAGTTTGATAATGCACTCCTTCGGGAGCGGGGGGAATTTAACCCCCAGGAGGAGGACTAATGCCATCACAAATACAAAAATCTGATGTGGGCATCACATGACTTTCCTTATATAATGCAATGAATTTACTATTTTTACAGTAAAAATAAATGGATTATTTTTATAGTAGTTATTTATATTCTTTCCAAGATATTGAATTTTCGTCAATGAATCGTCATTTTCCATGTCGTCATCATCAATGAGTCGTCATTGATTTAGTGTCATTTTTATCCATTTGGCGAGTTTTTCGTTAATTTAGCAACATTTAAAAAAGTCGCCAAGTTGGCGACATTCCACCAAATTCGTCGCCAAAATCTCACCAAGCGTTATGGACGAAGAAATAAGTTATTCTTACAGCAGATATTATTGGCGTTCAAATACTAAAGTATTACTCAAAGTATCTTTTTTCATGAATGGAACGAGCTAGATCCACAAGAATGATGTCACCAGATTTATCGCATGGTATTACATATGAAAAGTGAACACGTTTTTCATAGGAAATATTTTTTTTTTATTTTATATGACTTTTTGATATATGTTTTAAAAATGTGCAATATCCCAATTTAAAAATGTGCAATCCATATATGTTCATGTTAGCGTTCTAAAATCTATGTCAGTCGTTTTCTAATGAAAAATTACTTAAGAAATGTTTATTTGCGTAACTTTATTAGCGGTTTTGATTTTTTGACGATTTTTTCAAAATTTCACTCGAAAATTTAGGGGGTTCTGAACATTCGATTGCGTATAAAAACAATAGGCTTCCAGTGTTTACGTATTGTGATTTTTGTACTAAATTTCGTTCGAATCGGTTCGAATCGGTTCGTCAGTTATCGTCTCCATAGACTCACTGACACACACACACACACACACACACACACAAACACACACACACACACACACACACACAGAGACATAACCTCAAAAATGTTCGATTCGTGATTAGGGATGCTTGAAACGTGCTCTCCCGTCGAAAACTCGAATTCGAATTTTCGACCCCGTCACAATACTTTCTTTATACATTATGTATATAAGGAAAGTAAAAATTGTATCACGGCTATTTTTAACTATACTCATTGAAACTGCTAAGCGTCGTGATCATTGTGTCATAAATAACCTCTTTTATGCATGATTATTTCAAAATTTGTCCTATGCTGCCATTTTAAGAGAAAATAAAATGTTGATTAAATTTCGAGGTTTCCGCTTGAATTTCAAAATATTATATCGAGTTCTCTAGTTCTATCTAGTTCTCTTCGTTAATAAAGTTATTTTATTTTATTTAACAAATGCCAAGCCATTGACCATTAGGTCATTAGGCCACGAGCTCTCCAATACGAACGGCAGAAGCTGTAGTAGATTCAGCGTTACCCAGGATGCACCACGAGGAGGCCTACTACGTTACATCCCTTCGTTAATAAAGTTGGATATAAAGTTTCGTAAAAATCTGTTAATATTTGTGGCAGCTATCGCGTACACAAGAAATCAAACGACATACGGCAGACTACATACGACAGACAGGCAGACAGACAGACATCACTCTAAAATAGTCAAAACGTGTTCAAGAGGTCTTTATATACATATATTGGCATCAAAATCTTGAAATCAAATATTATTGTGAAAAGAAAAATACTTTTTCTATACCATATTCAATAGTATGAAAATGTAAAAATATACTATACTAGCAGCGATTACCCGGCGTTGCTCGGGATTTACCATGCAAAACTAAATAAAAATTACAAAACCATGATAAAAATTACACCGGAACATATAAGCCGATTGTGATATATCACCGCTGAATGTATCGCATTTTAGAGATGTTTAAATAAAATTAAAGTTGGAAAGTGTTTCATAATCAATGCTTTATGAATGATTTATTTCTCTTGTGATTTCTTAATACTTTTCGTTGTTGAGTAAGCCTGTGAGAAATAAACCATGGTGATAGTTTACATTTAAATTCATATCTCAAACCTGCGATTTTTAAAAGTGTCTAATACGTTCAATAAACTCCCACAAAAGATTTAATTGACTTTCACGTTTTAAACCAACAATGTCCAACCTTTTTTGTTGTGAATTATGGAGTTAAAGAATAGAACTCCTAGGAAAAAGTTGTTGTTGTTGTTGAGACCCAGACCGTCCGACCTACCAGAAAGGTGTAAGGTAACCGTTTGGACGGCCGGAAAGTGCCACCCAATTTAGACCGGAACCCAGTGGGGGAGGCATCCACAGGGACCGTACTTTCCTTCCCCTACCACCAACCTCTCGGAAAGACTTACGGACCCATATGTTTAAAGTGATGAACACGGTGGCAGTTGTGGCAGTGTGCAAATCCAGCGCGCAGACCACCGGGCTATTGCGCCCGAAATGTGCCAACAGCACGCGGTGCTCCCAGGTAGTCACCCACCCAAGAATTAACCACGCCCGATGCTGCTTGACTTCGGTGATCTAACGAAAACCGGTATTTTCAGCACGGTAGGGCCGGTGGCGTCCTAGGAAAAATAGTCGTTTTTTACTAATATCTCGAGAACCACTGGTCGTAGAAACTCGAAACATGGTCTATGTTTTAAGTGGGGCGATTTCAAGACTACCAAGACAAATTTCATGAAATTCGGTTCAGCCATTCTCCAGTTATGGTGGATACACCATACATACTTTTCTTCTTTATATATATAGATACTAAATCTTCCTGCTGTATCAAATGAAAACAAAGGGCAATTTGCTAACACTAGCGACAGGAGAGGGGATTTGGGGGGTTATAACCCCTCCCAGGGACACATCGAACGAATTGAAGTTCGTAGAAATGATATTTGAAGAAATGGAGAATAAGATATTTTGTTAATAAAAACCCACACAAATTTTTTTTTTTAGTGACGCTATTGGTGGTACTGATAATTCTCAAAGCATTATGGCATTTTCAAACGTTTCATCCATGGCGTAGTGTTTGGTATATGTATTATTATTTTCTCATACTATAGCATAGAGAAAGTATTGTTTTCGATATCGAGATTTTGATGCCAATGTATATTTCAGGACCTCCTGAACACGTTTTGACTCCTTTTAGAAGGATGTCCGTCCACCTGCCCGTCTGTGGTCAATTTCTTGTGTACACCATAGCCGAGACAGATATTAATGGATTTTTGCGAACCTTTATATCCGGACTTGTTATTAAAATATCTTCAGCTGCATAGAATTTTTTGAAATTCGAGAGAAAACTCCAAAATTTATTCGAAATTTTATATTTCCTTACCATGGCGGCCTAGAACATAATTATGGATAAAATGGGTTACCGTTATTTATAACTCAATGAACACGAAACTTAACAGTTTAAATAATAGTTTCAATTTCAGTGAAAAATGGCAGTGATACAATTTTTGTGACGTCACTAGACCCCCTCTGGGGGGAAGTTGCCCTCCAAGAGCTATTTAAAAATTGATTCTGGTATGAGGTAAGGTCCACTCCAGTTAATTTTTACTGTCTCGTACTATGTAATGAGGAAGTATTGTTTTCTCGAAAATTTTCGAATTTGAGATTATGTGCCAGTATATGTTTTAGGATCTATTGAACGGGTTTTGACTATTTTTGGAATGATGTCCGTCCGTCTGCCTGTAGTCTATAGTTGCTACAAATACTAGTGGAATTTCACAAAACTGCATATATACGGCTTTGTTAGCGAAAAATTTAGAACTAGATAGAATTTTTTTTTTTAATTTAAGCGAAAACTTGGGAAATTATTCAAAATTATATATTTTGTCAGCATAGGACAAAATCTGATGTGGGCAACACATGACTTTCCTTATATAATGTAATGAATTTACTACTTTTACAGTAAAAAAATAGGTTTTTCTTATAGTAGATACTAATATTCTTTCCATGATATTGAATTTTCGACAATTAGTCGTCGTTTTCATTGATTTAGCGTCATTTTTATCCATATGGCGAGATTTTCGTTAATTTGGTAACATTTCAAAAAGTCGCCAAGTTGGCGATATTCCGCCAAATTCGTCGCCAAAATCTCGCCAAGCGTTATGCACTAAGAAATAAGTTATTCTTACATCAGGTAAATGACTATTGGCGTTCAAATACAAAAGTATTATTCAAAGTATCTTTTTCCATGAATGGAACGAGCTAGATCCACGAGAATGATGTCACCCAATTTATCGTATGGTATTACATAAGAAAAGTTAACATGTTTCTCAATAGGAAATATATTTTATTTATTTTATATGACTTTCTGATAATTTTTTTAAAAAATGTACAATATCTCGAGAACGGTTCATGTTAGCGTTCTAAAATTTATGTCAATCATTTTTTAATGAAAATTACATAAGAAATGTCTATTTGCGCAACTTTATTAGTGGTTTTGATTTTTTGACGATTTTTTCAAAATTTCATTCGAAAATTTAGGGCGTTCTGAACATTCGATTGCGTATAAAAACAATAGGCTTCCAGTGTTTATGGATTGTGATTTTTGTACCAAATTTGGTTCGAATCGGTCCATTCGTTCGTCAGTTATCGTCTCCACAGGCTCACTGACACACACACACACATACTTTCACACACACACACATACACACAGACATCACTTCAAAAATGTTTGATTCGTGATCAGGGATGCTTGAAACGTGCTCTCCCGTCAAGAACTCGAATTCGAATTTTCGACCCCGTCACAATACTTTCCTTATACATTATGTATATAAGGAAAGTAAAAATTTGATATAACCATGCATGACATGACATGATCATTTATTTATGTGTCAATGATCACTAAAGTTAATAGTTTTAATCATTATTGTGAAAAATAGTCATGATACGATTTTTGTGTTCGTGACGTCATTAGCTCCTTCGGGAGGCAAGGGTACATTGCTTAATTTCACTTATTACTTTCTTTATATACAATAATGTATAAGGAAAGTATTGTGACGGGGTCTAAAATTCGAATTCGAGTTTTCGACGGGAGAGCACGTTTCAAGCATCCCTGATCACGAATCGAACATTTTTGAAGTGATGTCTGTGTGTGTGTGTGTCAGTGAGTCTGTGGAGACGATAACTGACGAATGAATGGACCGATTCAAGCAAAATTTGGTACAAAAATTACAATCCGTAAACACTGGAAGCTTATTGTTTTTATACGCAATCGAATGTTCAGAACCCCCCTAAATTTTCGAGTGAAATTTTGAAAAAATCGTTAAAAAATCAAAACCTCTAATAAAGTTACGCAAAAAGACATTTCTTATGTAATTTTTCATTAGAAAACGATTGACATAAATATTAGAACGTTAACATCAACCGTTCTCGAGATATTGCACATTTTTCAAAAAAAAAATTATCAAAAAATCATATAAAATAAAAAAAAATATTTTCAATTGAGAAACATGTTCACTTATCATACGTAATACCATGCGATAAATTTGTGACGTCATTCCCGTGGATCTAGCTCGTTCCATTCATGAAAAACGATACTTTGAGTAATACTTTTGTATTTGAGCGCCAATAGTCATTTATCTACTGTAAGAATAACTTACTTTTCCGTTCATAACGCTTGGCGAGATTTTGGCGACGAATTTGGTGGAATGTCGCCAACTTGGCGACTTTTTTCAATGTTGCTAAATTAACGAAAAACTCGCCAAATGGATAAAAATAGCACTAAATCAATGAAAATGACGACTCATTGACGAAAATTCAATATCTTGGAAAGAATATAAATATCTATTATAAAAATAATCTTTTTTTTTTACTGTGAAAGAAGTAAATTCATTGCATTGCATTATATAAGGAAAGTCATGTGCTGCCCACATCAGATTTATTATGTCAATAACACCCATGGTTGGGAGTATCTCTGGCTGAAATAAGAGAGTTACGAGAAATATAAACAGTTCCTAACCTAATAGATAAAAATGTAAACAATTTTTACTTGTTTTATCGGATTGAACGAGTTATTTTGCTATGTTTAAAAAAAAAAAAAAATTAGGAAGTGAAGTGAACTTGGGATATAAATATATTTAATGATTGATGAGGTTTGAAGGGAATAAATGGCTGTATCTAATTCAAGTACGTATTTATGTGCCGCCAGGCAAGTTTATAGATTCACATGAATCTTAAATCTCGTCAAAGATATTTCATAAGTTCAGTTTATTTCGACAAGCAAGTTAGTAAAGTAATTTGATATTTTGAGGGGAAGTCTATGGTCCGGGTATCCGGCTGAAATCAGAGTGAAAACTAATGTGAGTAATGTGAGACATCTTTGTGGTTCTTTAAAATATCTACAAAGATAGTCAAGGTAGGATCAAAAAGTTCGGAGATTGTGCTAATATCTCCAACCCTGATTGGAGGAGAGGGGAACTATTTTACCGTGGAGTAGAGGCACATGTGATGTGAGATGTGAAAAGGAAGAAGCAGGTCCACAGTGAAGAATTTTTCCAGACAATGCGTGTCAGTTGTTGTTGATGAAACCCAGACCGTCCGACCTACCAGAAAAGTGTAAGGTAACTGTTTGGACGGTCGGGAAGTGCCACCCAATTTAGACCGGAACCCAGTGGGGGAGGCATCCACAGGGACCGTACCCTCCTTCCCCTACCACCAACCTCTCGGAAGGACTTTCGGACCCACATGTTTAACGTGATCGTACTCCGCATGAACACGGCGGCAGTTTTGGCAGTGGCTGGAATCGAACCCGGGCCTACCGAGTGCAACTCCAGCGCGCTAACCAATGGGCTACCGCGCCCCAATGCGTGTCAGTGAACTATAGTCGTTCGCATTCGTCGGAAACGGAAATGCGTTTGAAGAACAACGTGCGAATATCAAATTCTGCCAGTGTTTGGAGAAATCGCCGACATAAACATTGCACCTGCTGCAACAGGTGCAATGTTTCTGTCGGCGATTTCCCCATTTCCGTCATTTCCATTTTTGCAGACAACAATTCCAAACTTTTTCCAATAGCCAGTCAAAATTGTCTGGATAGTTAAAATATGCTCAAAATTATTGGTAAATATTAAGAGTTTAAAAAAACAAGAAAGATCAATCATGCAGAAAGCATTGATTATGAAACACTTTCCAACTGAAATGCAATTTTATTTAAACATCTCTAAAATGCAAAACATTCAGCGGTGATATTTTTTAAATTATCACAATACTATAATAATTAATTATATTTGAAAACTTCATCGAAAACAAATGAACTTTATTCAAATAACGTCATCGAAATATAAATCGCCTGTCTCTCTATATAAAAGCAGTGAATATTTCATTCATAAACTTTTTTCCATTCCTTTCATTCAGCGACGATATTTTTAAAATTATCACTATGCTACAATTATTTATTTTACTTAAGAACTTAAAACCATGGAGATAAAAGTACTTTCTAACTTCCATGCTGAAAACTTCATCGAAGAGGCAATACTATAGAATCGTCTGCTTCTCTTTGTAAAATCAATGAACGTTTCATTCATATCAGTTATATTGCAGACTCCAGAGCAACATAATTTTGCGTTAAAGAAATTCAGCAATTCTCATGCAACTCATCTTACAGCTTGATGTGTTTACATTCTCCATAAGTGAAAATTAGGCTTCGTTGTAGAAATAATTAAAGTATGATGATCATTTAAGCTCCAAAATATTGTAATTGCGTTGGCGCAGTATATAGTTGCACAGAAAAAAAAAATAAAGCGGTTTTATGACGGCACTAAATATAAATTAAAAATAACTTTAAAAATTACGATTTTGACATAAGATGGATGCAATATTTTATTTTGAAGTTGATCACGTGATCTATTTATATAATATGAGTGCAATTATTATTTTAATTTTTATTTAAAAAAATACCGAACATATTTTGTTGAAATTTTTTTTATATATTTAATGGGATAATCTGAATATTTCCTAAAATTTTGGAAGCAACTTGTGAATTTCAAATTCACTTAAAATATGTTTGAAAAATTAGGTCCCATAGGTTTCAATGTATTTCATTTTTTCAACCCGGTTTCAATCCAAAAGTAATTGGGTGATATTATTCATTTACATTCTCATATGTCCCACAGATCCTCAACAGCATACTAAAATTTCATTTTCATAAAGTCATTTTTAAGGCCGTTATAGTGCGAACGGACAGACAGAATGAATAAAGTCATAAACACTTTTCAACTATGTTGTAAAGTGCTAAAAATCAACACTATTCAACTATGTTGTAAAATGCTAAAAATCATATATAGTATAAAGTAAAAATTTCGGGTCTTAAGCGATTTTGAAGGCGAAAAACAGAATCCGTTTCCCAGACAAGCAAAAAGCGCGACTTCACTTATTTAAGCAACTTCGGCATCTCCAGTATAACTGAAGTTAAGAGAAAGATTGCCATCGCCTCGAGGAAAAATAAAAATATACAAAACCAAGGAGGCAGGATATCACGAATGAATGGTACAGATCATGGAGGAAAGAAATAATAGCTGAAAATAAGGAATTAAAGAAACGAAACCAAGGCAGTAAGTGAACGGGTTAGCAGAACGATTAGAAACAACTGATTAGTGAGTAAACCTACCCTGAAACTGTGGCAGAAGAGCATAAAAGTGTAATCCAACTGAAAAAACACAATCTAGAAAAGTAAGTAGAAAAAAACCCAGAAAATGACTTCCAAACAATTGGAAAAGCAATAATAAAAGTGAAGAAGAAATATGAAGTAACCAACTGGTTTCGGAGGCTATATGAGTCTTCCTTTGTCAAATAATATTACGGTGAATATAAAAAAAATCCAGATATAGGGAGAAATAACCAGAAAAAATAAAGAAGACCGGAAATGAAGAATTAAACCTGAGATTTCCAAGTGGAAGGAAAGAAGGGACAATTATCGTTAACAAGGAAGTTTGACTGACTCCAAGTGGAGAGAAAGAAGGGACAATTATGGTTAACAAGGGAGTTTGACTGACTCCAAGTGGAAAGAAAGAAGGGACAATTATCGCTAGAAGGAAGTTTGACTGACTTCAAGTGAAAAGAAAGAAGGGGTAATTATCGTTAACAAGGGAGTTTGGCTGACTCCAAGTGGAAAGAAAGAAGGGACAATTATCGTTGACAAGGGAGTTTGACTGAGAAACACTAGAGAAAGTTTTAAGAAAGTCCAATTGAATTGGATTAGGTGTAAGAGAGTGATCTTAACTTCCGAAAGCTACAAAATTTGCTTAGAGTCACAAGATTGTTCATCAATTGAAGACTCGGATACCATTTGCTTGAAAACTTAACTCCTACGCTCCTTATTGCAAAATTAAAGAACCCTTTTGGTTTGGCCAATATAAAGATCTTATTCACATGAAATGTCATATTTATTGTTTGGAAAAGAGGTTACTTGGATTTCATTATTTATGTATTGAGATGAAAAAATTTTTAACTTTGACAAAATTTTATATTAAACGTTTTTTGTTTTTAATGGTATATTTTATAAGCGATCTGAATGTCTGGCTACTGCCTTTGAACAATCCTTTGCTGCATATTTTATATGATATCTATATGCACTATTTTGAGAAAAATCTTCTTCATTTGTTCTATTTCAAATGTTGGTTCAGATATGTGGATGATACTTTCATGCTGGTCGAGAACACCTGAATTCTTCCTAATTTGCTTGGATTAATTAATTCCATTCAGCCTACTCATGAACAGGAATTCAATAATAAATTATCCTTTCTTGATGTTCCTGTTAAGAGAAATGTCCTACATCCTCAGCTTCTGTATATAGTAAACCTTTTACTGTTTCTATGCCTTCCCAAGCTCTTTCCAATCATCCTAATTTTGTAAAAGGTACAGATTTTTATATTTATGTTTACTGAGCATTGAACTTATGTTCTGATTCTTAGTCTTCATTGTGAAATTGATCATATTAAATCCTTGGTTGTTTCTAAAGTCTATATATAATCCCATTATTATAAGTAAGGCGTTGCACAAATTCAGCACGTCCAAATTGGGTTCTAATCTACAACAGCAGGTGCTGTGTTCTCATAATTCTATCGCTTTACATTTTGACTCATCTGTGAGCTATAAGGTTGTCAATATTCTATATCATTTCAATTTTGAATGTGTATTCAAACCTCTTAATAAAATTTAATCATCTTCATTTAAAGACTCCCATTCCTAACTTGAGTTGTTGGAGGGAGGGGGGGGGGTATTTATAACATTTTATGCGAATGCGGTCTTGGTTATGTTGGTCAAACCAAATGGGCTCTTACATTTTTTATTAAGGAAAATATGAGATATGTATCTAAGCAAAAGGTATCCAAGTCTTCAATTGCCAAACATTCTTGGAACTCTAATCATGTTTTTAATTTTTTGGAAGTCAAGATCTTTTCCACACCTAATTCAATCCTTGAAAAAAGTTTCTCTCAAGTTTTTCACCCAAACTCACTTGTTAACGATAATTTTCCGTTCTTCCTTTCTGCTTGGAAATCTCTACTTTAATTTTCCATTCCAATCGGCTTCCTATTTCCAGATTTTGTGTTACTTTCCGCAATATTATTTGACGAAGGAAGCTCATATAGTGTCCGAAATCAGTTGGTTCCTCTATTTTTATCTTTTATTTTTATTCTTATTTAGATCAATTGTGTTGCAGTCATTTTCTACTTATTTTTTATTGTATTTTCTACAGCTGGTTTAAATGTTTCATATTATTCGTACATTTCTGTTTTAATAGGTTTGCTCACTAAGTTGTTTCTAATCGTTTTGATGATCGTTCACTTAATTCCTTGGTTTCTTTCTGTTCATTTTTTTCATTTTTTGTTATTCTATCTTTTCCCCGGGCGCTTGTACCGCTCATTCGCAATATTCTGTCACACGTTTCGTGCTTCCTTGGTTTTACATCTTTCCATTTTTTTCGTGGCGATGGTAACTTTTCTCTTACCTTTAGCCACGTGTGCTATTCTACTGCATGTGCTGAATTTGCTTGAATAAGTGACATCGCGCTTCTTGCTTTCCCTGAAGAATAAGACTATTGTTTTGTATTCGAAACCAGTTGACAACTGTATTTTATAATGTATGCTGTAGTTGTATGGTTTTCAAAACTCTCTGTCTTTACTTATCTTTGTCTGGATAGGTTTATTCATTTGAATGCAAATTTCTTTTAAGAATAATGGTTGGGAATATAAAACATAATTTTCAAGTTCAATTAATTTTCCTGTTAAGGTTTCGAGGAACACTTGTTTAGTAATACCTCGTGAAACTTATTCTATATTTTCTTTCAGAAAAAATGAAATGGTTTTATTGAAGTCTTTCACTTTTTATTTGATTGAAACATGAATGTTTTTCACACAGTCAGTCTCAAAATTCTACCTAAAAACTTTTCGTGTGCACCAAGGTTCTCGAGGGCATGCGGTTGGTGAGCTTTGTTTTAGACAAATTAAGCATTTCAAAGAAGCAAAAATTCAATTTATCTGGGCATTTAGGATGTTTTACTAACACGGTGGCTTTAACCAATTACCTTGACTTTGACATACAGTAGTTACATACTTTTTCTCTTGAATACACCAGATCAAACACGTTTCACCAGGTCTTTTTTGGTCACATGGCTGAGTTACCTGAAAGTTTCCAACAGTCGTCACGCTTATGCAAGCACACGTCGGCAGTACACTCCAAACGAGTCCAGCGGGTCCACGCACGCACTTAATATTCGGATTGTTAGTTTTGATGAATGGGGCATTGCCCTTGCATTTCATTCTACACAGCTCACCCTCTAACTTCGTATCACAATTCTCAGTCCATTCCATGAGAGGATCAGTCAGTTGAGGGCGACCACAGCGGGAAACAGGCTGGCACGTAGGCGCAGTTTCCCACTCTACGCCTTTGCACACGATGAAATTGATAGAAGAAAAGGAGAATCCTTTCGCGCACACAAGAAAACATTTATAATTAATAAACCTTGCTGTGCAGTTTTCGGCAGTAGCCACATTACTCGCTAGTTTAGGTGGAGGACAGGAGCACTCAGGAAATTGGGTCCATGAATTGTCTGGTAAACAGGTAATGGTGTCTTCTCCACGCATAAGCAAACCCCCATTTCCACAGCTTAATTTGCAACTAGACTTCTGATAGAAAATAGCATCCTCCTTCAGACAAGCTTGCTCTATAAATATCAGACCTCTTTTAGACATCCATGTTGGTCTCTGGCATTCACTGGGGCAGGGTGGCGCCTGCGTCCAAGTTTCGCTTTGTCGCATCACACATGTAACATTTATACCACCAGGTATACCTTGGCATCCAATAAGACATTTCTGTCCCAAGAGTTTCGTTTTACAATTTTCCTTATATATCTGTCGTCCCTTTAAAACTGGAGGGGAAGGACAAGAAAGCACTTCGCAGCCGGGTGTAAATCCCCATTTTGATTCACGAGAACACATTATACTAAATGGCCCTTTGCGTTCATTTTCAACTTCACAATAAACAATACATGCGGAGCCAGGGCGTATCGCGGAACAATCTGCTTCAAATTTGTATATAGGCGGTAGAGCAAGTGGTTGACATGAGCACTCAGGTGAATTCATCCAATTTCCGTTTTTTCCACACTCTATAAAATTCTTATTATTAATAACTCTTCTCCCCTCTTTGCATCGAACAAAACATTGTCCACCGGCAGAGACATTTACACATGTTCCTTCATATGGTGCTACTGTCGGGAAACTGAAGTTAGGGCACCGCATTTTCCCACAATTAGGTATTGTGCTCCATTTCGTATCTGCACTGCAAGTGATGAAATTTTGTGAAATAATGGATAGTCGGTCAATGCAGGATAAAGTACAAGATCCTCCAGGTCTTACATTTATGCAATTTTGGCTGTTCACACCTATTCCTTTTGGTTCGGGGCATGTGCAAAAAGGGAATCTGCTCCAGGTTAAACCCCTTGAACAACTTAAAAGTTTATCACCTATTATATTGCCCCCTTCTGTGCAGCGTACCAAACATCCCTCCCCAGGTGGTACTGAGGAACAATCAGTTGCAAATTGCAGAGAAGGGGGAATATTGGGAACAGGGCAGAATTTATCTCGACAACGAGGTAGCTGGCTCCATTTGGTGTCGCTTCTGCAAGCAATGAAATCATACTCGGGGGACTTTTTACTGTCTATGCATGAAAGTTTGCATTTTTCTGATCGCTTCTTCAAACTGCAGTCCTCTCTCTTTACCAAAAAATTACCCAAGTTTGGGTCCGGGCAAGTGCAATCTGGCAGAGGACTCCATGTACCTCCGCTCAAACATTCAACGAAACTATCTCCAATAAAACTTCCTCCTTGTTTGCAAATCAAATCGCATTTTTCTGTGGGTATCTTCGAGTCGCAATTTTCCTTAGTCTGAAATACATCCCTGGGTATTGAAAGCGTTGGGCAAAACGTACTTTTGCATCTGGGAATTCTGCTCCATGTCGTAGTATTTCTACATGTAATGAACATTTGTTTTCCTTCATCCATTCCTATGCCTGTGCACGCCACTTCGCACTTTTCGTTAATTTTTTTAGAATTGCAATTTTCTTTCGTTTTCAGTTCCCTGTGCAAAGAAGGAGGAGGGCAAGTACATTCTGGAAATTTGCTCCACTTTTTTCCGTTTTCACACTTGATGAAATTCGATCCAATAATATTGCCCCCCTTTTCACATGTAAGTTCACAACTTTCGTCTGGAGCTTTAGAACTGCAATCTTCTTTCGAAATGAGTATTCCTCTTCGTAAGTTAGGTTTCGGGCAGAAAACAGTCTTGCATTGAGGTTGAGAACTCCAATTTGTATTTTCATCACACATGATGGAATCATTTCCAGTAAGTTTTTTAGAACCTTTGCAGCGTAATCGACATGTTTCAGTTTTTTTCTTATTGCTGCAATCCTCTTTGGATAGTAAATCTTCAGACAAACTGGGTGCTGGGCAAGTACATTCAGGAAAATCACTCCAATGTGTCTCATTTATACATTTTATTGTATCAGATCCAATAATATTTCCACCCTCTATGCATCGGACAGTACACGAATCTCCAATAGTATTAAAGGAACATTGTCGTTTGAACCCCAATATACCTTTGGGCAATAAAGGATCTGCACATTTAGGAATGCTGCATTCAGGTTGAGAAGTCCAACGAAAGTTCTTTTGACAAGTAATAAAAGAGTTTCCTACCAATTTTTTTCCTGCTTTGCATTTCAAGTTACACTTTTCTTTAGGTTTTTTCTTGATGCACTCCCCTTCAGTTTGGAGATCTTCGCCTAAAAGTGGAGGGAGACAACCGCAATCCGGTAATTTTGTCCATGCAGTCAAGTTCACACATTTAAGTTCATTTTTTCCAATAATTACGCCCTCTTCTCTGCAAGAAATGGAACAAGTGTCTCCCGGAACCTTCAGTGAACAGATACCATCAAAAACCATAATAGGTGGAATATTTGGTTTCTGGCAGTACTCTTTTTCACATGATGGCTGACTGCTCCATTTCGAGGTATTCATACACTCAATATAGGGGAAAGTGGGATTCGAAAAATTTTCTTTGCAATTAAGGTAGCACTTTTCCGAAATTGTTATATTATTGCAAGAACTATTTGTTTGTAAATCGTTGTTTAATTTAGGAGTGGGACACGTGCAGGAGGGCAAATCCGTCCATTTTAAATTTTTAAGACATTTTATATTTTTCTTCCCTATAATATTTCCACCTTCCTTGCAAACCAACTCACATGTTTGACTTGGTCTTTTATTGGAGCAATTTTCCGCAAAGTCTAAAATACCCTTTAACTTAGGAGTTGGACATAATTTATTCTCACATTTCGGCAAAGGAGACCATTTAGTATTATTGAGGCAACGGATGTACTCTTTGCCAATAAGTTTGAAACCTTCTTTGCAAGAAAGTTTGCATTTATCTCCAGGACCTTTGTCTTCACAGTCACTTTTTAAAAAATTGCCACTTAATTTCGGTTCTGCACAGGTACAGGATGGTAAAACAGACCACTTTAAAGTGTCTAAACAAGTGATTTTATTCGATCCAATGATTGTTCCACCTTTTTTGCAAGTTACCTCACAAACTTTACCGACGGATTTAGTTGTGCAATCGCCTTCAATTGATATAAATGTTGGAAGTTCAGGTTCACTGCAAGTTTTATTTGAACAAGTTGGATATGGAGACCACGTTGAATCGTTTCGACAAATTATTGATTTGTTATCAGACATAGGTGCACTACACTTTACTTTGCAGCGATTCCCAGGCTTTTTGTTGCTGCAATCCTCCATTATTTCAAGATCTTCTCGAGTTTGAGGTGAAGGACAAGTGCACGTCGGAAAACGCGACCAGCGTTTTCCTTTCATGCATTTAATGCTTTTTTCACCAACAACGTTCCCTCCCTTTGTGCAAATTAAATTACACTTATCGCCGTCCCCTTTGTACGAGCAATCTTCATCTGTCTCTAAATGACTTGGTAGGACTGGTCGAGGACAAACCTCTTTATCACAGGGAGGTTCCTCACTCCATAAGCTATTGTTCCGACAAGTTAGAAAATGGTGATTTTTGAAACCTTTGCAAGAAATTTTGCACTTTTGACGTGGCTTTTTAAGAGAACAGTCTTCTTTAATCTCTATTTTTGATGATAAAGAAGGGGTAGGGCAAGAACATTTTAAGAAAGAGGACCAGTGAGTGCCATTAATGCACGAAATTTCGTACGTTTCAGTCACTTTAAGACACTCAAACTTACACGTTTCGCCGATCTTTTTAGACGAACAATTTTCTTTCAGCATCGATGTTTCGGGCAAGGAAGGTTCGGTGCAACTATTTCTGTGGCATCGAGGAAAAGAAGTCCAATTGCCGTCACTTTGACACGTTATGAAAGTCATGCCTGTAATAGCATACTTTCCCGTGCATTTTAAGCGACATGTTTTGCCGATTTTTTTCGTTTGGCAGTCTTCTGCTGTTGCCATACCGTCTGGCAATTCTGGAGGAACGCATGCACATTGCGGAAACTTGGACCAATGTGTACCATTTAGGCACGTAAAAGGCCTTCTTTCCAGAAGTTGACTACGGCCTTTGCATTTTACGTTGCAACGCTGTGCAGGCAGTTTCTGCGAACAATCTTCGTTGAAAATAAGCGAGTCAGGTAGATCAGGAACTGGACAGGTTTTATTGCTGCAAACAGGTAGCGAACTCCAACTTGCATTTTTTAGGCATTCTATAACCCTTTTTCCAATAATTGAAAAATTCTTTTTGCATTTTAAATTACACTTTTCTCCTATTCGTTTATCATCGCAGTCCCCTGTTTTCATAAAAGCATCTGTTACTTTCGGAGGAGGGCAGGTGCATTTCGATATAACACTCAATTTCGTTGCTTTTTTCGCTAAATGTTCCAATGATTCTATGTCACTGTAACTTGTAGGAGCGATCGACCATTTTCCCGATGCCAAGCATATAATATCTTCACTCATTATCTTCCCGTTGGGACAGCGGATCTACAAGAAATAGAGCGAATAAATATATAATTTCACAACATATACAAAATATCAATGCAGTAAAAACTTTTGATCCGGCATTCGATAATTAGTCACAAAATTGTTGCAATTAGATGTTAACAAAGTACTTCAGTAATCCACTATTTAAAATTTGGAAGTCTAAAACATACCAAGAGACTTCATTAGATATCTTAGAATATCTATACCTACAAATGTCGGTTCTTATTGCTCAAAGGTAAAAACAACTCAGCGTTCCGTATAAATGTTAAAAATGTTTAAAACTTACAGATATTTTCGCCATTCAACGAATTTCCATTATCTGAGCAGAGATCAGCAGCTAAATAGGTAAAGTTGATTCTCAGAAACACTGAAACAGCTGTAATTATTTTTTAAAATTTTGAAATTTGTACCAATCATTACGTTCGGGGCGTGATGATTGTCGACGCTTATAGGGTCGAAATCACTGGCCCCAACATATTGGAGGCACAAAAATAGCCGAAAAATTTGTAAATATGTATATATACTAATTGCCAAGTGTCCGTCTGTCCGTCCGTCTGTCACGCTTTTTTAAGCACTTCCCGAATAGATAGAAACTTACAATTTGGTACACAGCTCGGTCGTTCGATAAACCCATCTGGAAAAATCGAATTTTTCGGAAACGTTCTCTAGAGGGGATGCTCTACACCAAAACGTTCGAAAAGTGAAATGATAGGAAAGCGCGCTTTGCGATAAGATAGAGTCCTCAAAGTTGGTGTATGAGTAAATCGTTCGAAAGGAAGAAAGTGTGCAATTTCAGATTTACAATATTTTCTACTTAAGGGGGTGCCGCACACCAAAATGTTAGATTTACTAAATAAATGAGAAAAGGGTCCTTTAAAATTTGATAGAGGCTTAAAATTTGGTATATGGGCTAACCATTTAACGAAAACACCCAAGACGAATATAGTTTTTCAAGAATGTTCGTTTAAGGGGGTGCTACAGAGAAAAATGTTCAAAAAGTGAATTGATAAAAAACCATGCTTCGGAATCAGATAGAGATATCAAATTTGGTGTAAGGGTAGATAGTTTGGAAGGAAGAAAGTGTACAATTTCAGTTTACCAATATTTTCTACTTTAGAGGGTGCCGCACACCAAAATGTTCGATTTTCGGAATAAAGGAAAAACGCCCCATTTAAAACGTGATAGAGGCTTGATATTTGGTATATGGACGAATCAATAGAGTTTTTCAAAAATGTATATTTAAGGGGATGGGTACTCTACACAAAAACATTTGAAAGGTGAAATGCTATTAAAGCATGCTTAGCAATGAGATACAGACTTCAAATTTGGTGTACGGGTAAAAAGTTGGAAAAGAAGAAAGTGTGCTATTTCTGTTTTCCAACATTTGCTATTGTAGGGGGTGTCGCTCACTAAAATATTCGATTTGCCGAACATATGAAAAACACCTCCTTTATACAATGTGATAGAGGCTTGAAATTTAGTATATGGGCTAACTATTTGATAAGAAAACCAAAGATGAATAGGGTTTGACAAAAATGTTCATTAACGGGGTGATACACAGAAAAACGTTCGAAAGGTGAAGTGATAGAAAAAACATGCTTCGCGATAGGATAGAGACTTCAAATTTGGTGTACGGGTAGATAGTTTGAAAGGAAGAAAGTGTGAAATTTCAGATTTCTAATATTTGAGGGGTGCCGCAGACTAATATGTTCGATTTTCTGGATAAACGAGGCACGCTGCCTTTTAAATGTGATAGAGGCTTGATATTTGATATATGAGCCAATAATCTGATAAAAAATCTAAGATAAAGAGTTTTTTAAAAATTTATGGGTGTGCTTTACAGAAAAACGTTCGAAAGGAGAAATAATAAAATAGCATGCTTCGGAATGAGATAATTTTAATGTAGTGTACGGGTAGATAGTTCGAAAGGAAGAAATGGGCAAATTAAGTTTCCCAATATTTTCTTCTTTAGGGGGTTCTGCACAGCAAAATATTCGATTTGCCGAATAAATGTGAATCGCGAATTATTTTAAAATTTACATTATTCAGGGGTTGCTTATTGCGAGACCGTTGATTTTAAACGGGTATTCGGCTAGTTTATTTTATGTTTTCTTAAAAGCAGTTAACGAAGTTTAGCTACGAAATAAATTCCACATTACATTTACCTTAAGGAATTATATGAAATCTTTTTAACTTTTACTTTCTCTTACGTAGTACTGTTTTCAAGAAAGTTTTCGATTTCAAGGTTTTGATGCCATTACATGTTTTAAGACCTCTTGAACACGTTTAGGTTATTTTTGGAGTGATGTCTGTCTGTCTGTCGGTCTGTGGTCAATTTCTTGTGTAGACGATAGTAGCCACAAATATTAATGGATCTTCACGAAACTTTATCCGGCTTTGTTATTGAAAATATAGTATTAGATATAATTGTTTTAAATTCGAGCGAAAACTTTATATTTTATTTGAAATTATACAAGGTAGAATCAAAAAGTTGGGAGACTGTGCTGATATCTCTAACTCTGATTGGAGGAGAGGGGAACTATTTTACCGTGGTGTAGAGGCACATGTGAAGCAAGATCTGCAGAGTACGGTGGGTGAGGAAGCAATTCGAAGCGTAATTCATATAATTTAACCATCGTTTTCATCGACTTGTGACACGGGGCATGTCTTGTTGTTTTTGGTCCTGTGTGAGCAAACACGGCACCCACTTCGAAAGCAACTTACTCATGCTCAAATTTTCGTGTAAAATTGTAAACACACTACCTTCTGCTATCTTTAAGGTGTCAGCTATCTCACGCAACTTCACTTTACGGTCTTTCAAAACTATTTTGTGAACGTTTTTTATGTTTTCCGGAACAACTGCCGATTTTGGGCGACCAGAGCGTTCACCATCATCGGTGTTTGTACGACCGCGTTTAAATTCAGCATACCAGTCAATAATAGTTGATTTCCCTGGTGAAGAGTCTCCATAACGCTTATCAAGACACTGTTTGGTTTCAACAGTATTTTTTCCCCAAACAACAATGTTTAATCAACACACGAAATTCTTTTTTATCCATTGTTTTGAAAATTACAAAACTGGGGTCACTAAAACCACTGTAACCTGTAAACTAATTGTCAGAATGTCATGAAACTTTAACACGTATCGTTTGAAGGTTGGTACTATCCAGGAATCATATGGGTCTGTCAACAGTGTTGCCATATATGTGTCAGACCGGAGACTTATTGAGTGAAGTGTTAATTGTTTACCCAATGGAATGCATGACTCCCAACGCTCTTCTCTCTGCCAACGTCACTAGTTTAAGCTAAGCGGAAATTATGCACGTCATTAATGCAATTATTGGCTAGTTTATATCAAGGTATTTAAGGCTCGAACTCAAAGACGTTTGTTTTATGGAATTCGAAAATTATTCAAAACTGATTCAGCATTATTTTTATTTTTTGCACAAATGGACACGAAACGATTTTTCAGATCCAAAAGTACCAATTTAAAAAGATAAAAGCTATTTTTAAAATAAATTGAAATGTCAAGTGAAACAGGCTTCTTAATTAATGAGGGTGTCCGGCAATTGCGCCTTTTGATTATGGTAAAAAACTGCCTTATTGAAAATATGAACTACAGTTTCTTTATTAGTTGAGTATTTATCGTACGCGGATTTGAGGTATCCTCTCAGCAAGCTATATCATTTGCTGTATTTACTATTAAAGAGCCTGCGCAGCTAATAAATATTAACACACGTTTTAAATGTAGATTAGAAAAGAAATTTAATAACATTTAAAGTTTAAATAAATTTTACAAACGTTTAAAAAATGGGAATACCAATTAAATGCATGCCAACACGCCTCTTCTTGTTAAAAATCGCGCTTAAACATTTTTAATTTGTGCTAAAATTTCATTTAGAAATTGCAGAACATTAAAATATATAATTTTCCCGTTATATTAAAAGCTTGCTGGGTTTGCGGGTGGCAAAATTATTTCTAATTGCAGTCCACAATTTGACAGTCCAGCAGAAGTGCAGAACCATTTTATGTAATATTTTAACATTTTTACAAAACAGTGCTCATTTGCGCCAAATTAACATTGGCGACAAACAACTCGTTAAACAACTAACTCTACACAGCCTAATTAGAATCCTTGAATTGTAATTATTCTCCCATTTCTACTTATAACGGTACCGATTCTATCATTCTTACTATATGACCTACTTGGTCATGATTTTTGAAAATAATTTACTTATGGGCACGATAAAAAATAACTAAACTCTGGGAAATATATTTGTTATAAAATATACCCCTCTTTTCTCACTGGAGACTATAGCAAAAGTGAGAATTTAATTAAATTTGTTATCCTCTCTACATTAAACAATTTTTATTTAAAAAACTACTAAACATATTTTGCTGAAAATTCTTTTTTATATTTTATGTGATAATTTGAATATTTCCATACTTTATTTTGCAATGAGTCACGTTATCTCTTCATATACTATGGGTATAATTCTTATTTCAATTTTTATATAAAAGCTATCTATTATATATTGTTGAAATTTTTTCTCCACATTTTATGTGATAATTTGAATATTATTCCAACATTTTCGAAGCAATTTGTGAATTTTAACTTTGCTTAAAAAGTGTTTAAAAATTTAGGTCCCATAAGGTTTTCAACTTTTTCATTGTTCATTTTTCAACCCGAGTTAAATCCGAAACTAATTGGGTGATATTATTCATTTTTAGTCCCATATGTCCCATAAACCGTCTCAATAACATACTAAAATTTCATTTCAATAAAGACATTTTTATGGCAGTTATAGTGCAAACGGACAGATAGACAGACAGAATAACCAAAATCATAAATACTTTTCATCTGTGTTTCAAATTATAAAAGAGCTATCTATTTTTAGAATCATTTGACTATTTTTTTTCTCAAGAACGATACATGAATTGCTCAACAAAATAAAAATGCAAAACATACCATCTCCAACCCACATCTCAGTATATAATTCCTTTGTCATAGAAAATTTCAATTGAGAAGGTTTTGGTTTGATCTACACTTCACGATTTAAACGGGTGCATTGGAATTTCTTAATACGCAGTGTTAGTACGTGTGTCACTATCTCTTAAAAATCATACTATAAAGCAGCGGGTTCAGTGACTTGATAGTTTTGAATAAATGTCCTTAAAAGTTAAAAAAAATTGAAAATTTTGAATGCATAATTTGGACTACAATGGAATTTTTTAAGTTTGGGGTTCAGCCATCAAATCGAATTTCGAAAGGATTCCGGGAAGTAAAAAGTATGGAAAACACTTCTCTAAAGCATATATCTTCTGTTAGTGTGGGTTTCTCAAATAAACGAACAGCTAACAACTTTAGTCCGAAATTTGCAATGCTAGTAGTACTCCTAGTAGTATTTAATCTATCTATATATACTCGTACTAATAGCCAAGTGTCCGTCTTTCACCCTTTTTTAGGCACTTACCGAATAGAGACTTGCAATCTAGTACACAGATCGATTGTTCGATAACACCCCCTGGAAAAATCGTATTTTCCGAAATGTTCTGAAGAGGGTGTGCACCACACCAAAACGTTCGAAAAGTGAAATAATAGAAACCCATGGTTTGGGATGAGATTGAGATTTTAATTTTGGTCTACGGGTTGATAGTCCGCAAGGGAGAAAGTGTGCAATTGGAGTTTTCCAATATTTTCTACTTTAGGGGTACCATACACCAAAATATTCGATTTTTCGAATAAATGAGAAACATTCCCTTTAAAATGTGATGGAGGCTTGATATTTGGAATATCGGCCAATCATCTGTAAAAGGAAAAGAAAAAGAGAGTTTTTCAAAAATCTTCATTTAAAGTGGTAGGAACTCCACACAAAATCGTTCGAAAGGTGAAATGATAGGAAAAGCACGCTTAGCAATGGGATAGAGACTTCAAATTTTGTGGATGGGTAGATAGTTCGGAAGGAAGAACGTGTGCAACAGGAGTTTTCTAATATTTGAAACTTTAGGGAATGCCGCGCACCAAAATGTTCGATTTTCCGAATAAAGGAGAAACGCCTCCTTCAAAATATGATAGAGGTTTCATATTTGGTATATGGGCAAACCATCTGATAAAAACCCCAGAAGAATGGAGTGTTTCAAAAATGTTCATTTTTGGGGTGCTCCACAGAAAAACGTTCGAAAGGTGAAAGGATATAAATAGCATGCTGGATAGAGACTTCAAATTTGGTGCATGGGGTAGATAGTTTGAAAGGGAGAACGTTTGCAATTAAATATGGATTAATCATTTAACAGAAAATCCCCAAGAAAAACAGAGTTTTTAAAAAATGTTCCTTTAAGGGGCTGCTTAAAAAAATGTTCAAAAGGTTAAATGATAAATAAAACATGCTTCGGGATGACATTGAGACTTCAAATTTGATGTACGTATTCATAGTTCAAAAGGAAGAAAGTTTGCAATTTCAGTTTTCCAATATTTTCTACTTTAGGGGGTGGCCCAGTGGCGCAGCCAGAAATTCGTGGATGGATGGGTCAAACCTCATTGTATATTATTACGCATGTCAAATGACAATATATTGAAATAAATCAATTTATCGCCGAATAGATTTATTTATTTAACATTAGGTTTACTAAATAAGAACAGTACTGATAACTTCTATAAATGAAAGTATACAATATTCAAAGTTTAATATCAAGTCGTCTAGGCTTCTTAGCCATTTCATTTAAAACCTCTTCAGGGTTTACTTCAATATCCTTGTGGATATATAACATAAACAGTCCATTTAATCTGAGCTCACCTGTTGAATTTCTTAAATAATTTTTTAAATATCGTAAAAGGTGGAGAAAGATCTCTCTGCGCTACACGTTGTGACTGGAAGTGTAATCATTTTCTGAAGAAGTTTTCGTATACTTGGAAACATAATTTCATCACAATTATGAAAAGCTTCCAAAGTATTATCTGGATATTCTGGATTCTGAAGTCGTTCGAGTATGCTGTGCCATACTTTTAACTCACCATACAAATTTTCACATGTGATATGACCAATATCTTCTGAATACCGGGAACATAGCGTCTTCACTACTTCACTGTTTTCTTTTGTAAGGTCTTGGTCTTGAGCTGTTTTGCTCGGCAATAGGATTCGAAAAGAAGCTAATATATTTTTATGTTTCACAAAGCTTTCATCGAGCTGTATTAGAAAATGATCTATAAAAGGTATAAAAGCAGCTCTCCTATAATATACCTCAGGAGTATCATAGTCGACGTTAATTCGTGTAGCTTGATATTTTACAGTTCTTGGTACTGATATGGAGATTTCATAATTTTCACAAAATGTTTCAACATCTTTAAAAATTACGGAGAACTCTTTTTCAGAATTGTCCCTTAAACTTTGTATAATTGCTCGTGTATCTTCAGCATAACCAATGGCTTTGGAAAGATCAATTTTTTCAGATTGTAAATATTTCGACAAAGGTAAACTACACGAAAATAGTTTTTTTTAACAATATGTAGGGAAATAACGAATTCACACTTGTTAATTGCATTGTACAAAATGCTTACGTGTAGGGTCCGGATTTCTATGCACTTGCATATTTTCGTGCATATTGTGTAATAATTTTGAGCATATTTGCATATTATTTGAGCTAAATTTCATGCATGAAAATCCGAGCCTTGCAAATTATATCTACGATCTATTATGATAACTATATAAAAACAGCCCTTACCTTTTTTCCTACAAATAACCCAATGTCATTGGGATTCACGTCGATTTCAGATGGTGTAAATAATGATGTCTCAACGTCTATTGGAGCTTTTCTTTCTGAACTGTCATCTTCAGAGCATTCAACATTTTTCAACTTATTTTCATTACATTCACTATCTTCTTTTTTTTTCTCTTTTAAAGAAATTGCATATGCTACTCTCAAATAACTTACCTTTGCTGCTATTCATTATACAATTGCTAATATAAAAGAACAGATTAAAGATCCCTTGATCGAAAAACGTATAGGTGTTATTTTTTAAAGCTTCAACACGTGCTTCCAAAACAAGACCAGACATATGACAGCAGGAAATTCTTTTCGAAAGGAAATTTCCCTATCCGAAGGATTTTTCCCTTTCTGAAGGACTTTTCCGTTCCGAAGGGAATTTCCCTTCTGAAGGGAATTTCCCTTAAACCAAAAATGAAGTGTCGAGTAAAAACAAAATTTTAGGGGAATTAAATTTGTTTGAACGAAGTACGAGAAAAAGTAAAAATATAAATACCAAAAATGAGAAAAAAAAGTACTTATTTTTATTGTAATCAATACTTTTTTGTTTTTAATTTATGGCTCTGGGGGGGGGGGATCCTGTCCCCTTGTTCTCCCCCGTCGCTGCGCCACTGGGGGATGCAACACACAAAAATGTTCGGTTTTCCGAATAAATGAGAAACACCTCCTTTGAAATGTGATAGAGGTTTGATATTTGGTATATGGGCCAATCATCTGATAAGAAATCGAAGAAGAGGTTTTTCAAAAACATCCATTTAAAGGGGTGGGTACTCCGCAGAAAACGTTGGGAAGGTGATAGAAAAAACGTGATAGTGACTTTAAATTTGGTCTATGCATAGAGAAGTTCGAAATGAAAACGAAAGTATACAATTGGAGTTTTCCAATATTTGCAACTTTAGGGGATGCCGCACATGTTCGAGTTTTCGTATAAACTGAGAAACATCTGTTTTAAAATGCGATAGATGCTTGATATTTGATATATGAATCAATCATTTAGTAAAAAATCTAAGAAAAATAGAGTTTCCAAAACTTTCATTTAAAGGGGTGATTCACATGAAAACGTTCGAAAGGTGAAATGAGCATGCTTCGCAATGGCATAGATACGTCAAATTTAGTGTATGGGTAAATAGTTCGAAAAGGAGAAAGCGTGCAGTTTTAATTTTCCAATATTTTCTACTTTAAAGGGTGCGTACATTAAAACGTTCGATTTTCAGAGTAAATGAGAAAAGCTGCCTTTAAAATGTGATAGTATCTTAAAATTTAGTACATTGGCCAATTAAGTGATAAAAAAGCTAAGAAGAATAGAGTTTTTCAAAAACATCATTTAAAAGAGTGGGTACTCTACACGAAAACGTTCGCAATGTGAAGTTGATGTAATGGTATATCGTTGGAAAAGAAATTGTACAATGTTAGTGTCTCAGTTTTATACTTTAGGGGCTGCACGTTGAAATATTCGATTTGCCGAATAAATGAAATGCCCAGTCTGTAGTGAAACATATATATGAAATTTGGTACACGGGTGAACAGTTGGAAAAGAAACACTGAAAAATTTCGAATAATTTAAAAATTTACTTTATTCAAGGACTGCTTATTTTTAGACCGTTGAATTTCAACGGATATTCGGCTAGTATATACCATCGAGATACTAACTCGTTGGTATATCATCGAGATATACTAATTGCCAAGTGTCCGTCTGTCCGTTAAGACATCCCGAATAGATAGAGGATTCCGATAATTTGGTGCACTGGTCGATCGTTCGATAAAACCCCTTGGAAAAATCGTATTTTCCAAAAATGTTCTATATAGATGGGATTACCCACACCAAAACGTTCAAAACGTGAAATGCTAGAAAAGCCTGCTTTGAGATGAGAGAGAGACTTCAAAATTGTTGTATGGGTATCGTTCGAAGAAATCAGAAATTTCTGCAATTCCAGATTTCCAATATTTGCTACTTTAGGGGGTGCCGCACAAAAATATTCGATTTACCGAACAAATGAAAAACGCTTGCTTTAAAATTTTAGAGGCTTGAAATTTGGTATATGGGCTAATCATTTGATGAAAACACCTAAGGCAAAAGAGTTTCTCAAAAAGGGTCGCTTAAGGGTGTGCTCCAGAGACAAACGTTCGAAAGGTGAAACGATAAAAAAACATTCTTCGGGATGAGATTGGGATTTTAAATTTGGTGTACTGGTAGATAGTTCGGAAAGAAGAAAGCTTGCAATTTCAGTTTTCCAAAATGTTCTTCTTTAGGGGGTGTCGCACAACAAAATGTTCGATTTTCCGATTAAATGAGAAAAGCTGCCTTTAAAATGTGATAGAGGCTTGATATTTGGTACATGGGTCAAGCATTACTATAACCCCCCCCCCCCCAAGAGGAATAGAGTTTTTCAAAAATGTTCATTTAAAAGGGTGGGTACTCCACATGAAAACGTTCGAAAAGTGAAATAATACAAAAATCATGCTTATGTATGGGTAGATAGTTCATAAAAAAGAAAGTGTGCAATTTCAGTTATCCAATATTTTCTACTTTAGGGAGTGCCGCATACCAAAATGTTCAATTTTATATATAAAAAAAAAAGTGAGAAAAGCTTTCTGTAAAATGTGACAGAAGCTTGATATTTGGTATATGGGTCGATCAACTGATCAAACCCCTAAGAAAATAGAGTTTTTCAAAAATATTCATTTAAGGAGGTGAGTATTTCACACAAAAACGGTCGAAAGGTGAAATTATAGAAAACGCATGCTTTGCGATTTAATAAAGTCTTCAGATTTGGTGTATGTGTAGATAGTGTAATGTGTGTAATTGGAGTTTTCCAATATTTGATACTTCACGGGTGCTGACGCTAAAATGTTTGATTTGCCGAATATATGAAGAACGTATTTTATAAGTGAGACAGACTCTTGTACACGGGTTAATCGTTCAATGAAACTCTCTGGAAAAATTGAATTTTTTATAAATGGTTTGTAGAGAGATGCTCACATCGATGCGTTCGAAATGTAAAACGATAAAACACATACTTCGTGATGAGATAGACATTTCAAATTTGATATATGGGTAGAAAGTTCGAAAGAAAGTGAGCAATTTTAGTTATTCAATATTTGCTACGTTAGGGGTACGCACACCGTTCTATTTGCGGAATAAATAAGAAAAGCTTTATTTTAAATGAGATAATAGACTTAAAATGTGATACACGGGTCCATCGTAAGATTGAAGAAAGATCAAGTTTTTCAAAAATGTTCTGTAGAGGGGAGGGGGGTTCTCCAGTCTTCACGCCAAAACGTTCGACAGGTGAAATAAGAGATAAATACTTTACATTTGATACACGGGTCGATGAATCGATGAAACCTCAGTGAAAACTCGTATTTTTCAAAAATGTTCATTTAATGGGTGCTCCACACCAAAACGTTCGAAATGTGAAATGATAGTGAAACGCACTTTGCAGTGGAATATACTTTAAAATTAGTGCAAGGATTAATCGTTAGATAGGAATAAGGTGTTGTTGTTGTTGAGACCCAGACCGTCCGACCTACCAGAAAGGTAGGAATAAGGTGTATAATTTCAGTTGCTAATTTAGGGATGCCTCACTTCTAAATGTTTATTTGGCTGAATAAATCAGAAACGCCCAGTCTGAAGTGAGACAGATATTTGAAATTTGGTGCACGGATGAACAGTTTAAAAAAGGACTACTGGAAAAATAGAAATATTAAAAAATTCACATTTTTCGGGGATTGCTTATTGTGAGAGCGTTGATTTTCAATGGGTATTCCGCTAGTATTGGTCTAATATTGGACCAGTAGTGTATATCTTGGCATTACATTGGAAATATTGCCAATGGGCAAATGTTGGGGTTACATTGGCCTCCAATATTGGCTAAATATTTTCATTACAATATTACGTCAATATTGGGGTTACATTCGAAATATTTCCAGTGAAACGCTAATATTGGCGTAATATTATCTCTACTTTAAGCCAATGTTGGGCCAATTCCATCAAATGTCCACTTTTTCACATTAGTCCATTATTTCCAATATTATGTCAATTCCATCAAATGTCCACTTTTTCACATTAATTCAATATTTCCAATATTGGCAGCCAATATTGGATTGCTACTGCTTTCAATATGCAATTAGCAGTTTCATCTACTCCATCGCTCACAGCACGCCACTTCATGTTATAGACGTTAGATTCTAAATATTGAAAATTTGTAGCTCACCTTACATCTATCTCCTTCTCTTCGAGAACAATTCACTAACCTTCCTATTTCTGGATCAGGGCACACTTTTTTATTGGAACCCAGGCAGCTAGGAGTGTGTGACCACTTGCCATTGGGAAGACAACGCAGAGTTGCGTAATTACCGCCACAGGACACAATGCAATCACTGTTGGGTTCTCGGGGACAGCTGTGCATGCTCATCTTCAAGTTGACAAGATCGGGGCACATATTCTTTCGAGTCAACTTCTTGGATATTTTCAAACAGAACGCTTTTCCCTGGACATCTATTGGCAGCTTACCACAGTCCACTAGCTCTAGGGCCTTCACAACTGGCGCGTTTTGGCAGTATGGCATCGGTGACCACTTTTGGGTCCTCAGACATTGTACCTGGTTCCTCCATATAGTTTTACCGTTAAATTCGCACTTCGCCTTGCACACTTCTCCGGGGAGAAATCCACATGATCCCACAATCCTGACACCTGGCAACAGATTACCTGCCTGGCAGAATGCATCACAAAGTCCTACTGGGAAAAAACAAAATGACTAAATCAAATGAATCGTTGGATAAAATTTATATAAAAGGTCGGATTAAGATGGGATTAATCTCTAAGCCCCATAAGGAATAAAAATGCTAGTATTGATTCAGGAGGATGAAATATAGGCAGACAGCATGTGCGGGGCATACTGAAGTAACGGCATCCATTTTGATATATTTATTACTTCCTTAAATGTTTGGTTTCACTGCTATAAATACACGTATATAAATATTAGTATAAATCGTAGTATAAATCTTGAATATAAATTTTAGGGTTCTCTCATAAGTACTTACGTATCTATTTCGTATGTTCAGGTCCAACTGAAGCGCCTTTTTCCTTACCCCACTGTTATAAGATGAAATTACACTTATTGTGTGGCAAAATAATGTTTATTTATTATTTATTTATTTATTTAACTTTCGATTAAAGCGTTTTATACATACAAAAGAAGGGTTTAGTCTGATAGGAAACCGACTATACGCTAGCGATTGAAAAAGTTTGTAGCGCAAGTTTGCGGAAAAACGAAGAAGTTAGAATTTTTATCCCAAAAATGAAGCAAGATAGTCGAAAATGTTCAATTATAAAATTGTAAAGCTTGTCGTTCGCTATTTTGCATCGAAAGACGCGAAGTTTGCATATACATGTACACAGACGGTAAAAACGGGGTCATCGAAAAACAGTAATTATGGAAATATTTCATTTATTACTGAAGCATTTTTGGAAGAAATTTCAAGATACACGCATATAAGAGTAATAATCCGTGTAATAAGCTAAATTTAATATATTTCGAATTATCCTTTTTGCAGTAAGCAATAAATGATGCACGAAAATTGCAGATGATGCAGTGCAATAATTATCCCTTTTTGCTGACCTCATTTTTTATCGCCTGTGTAAATGGTATTTGCAAACCACACGCATTATGATACTAACGTTTTACATTGTAATTGTAAAATTTCGCCTATCTTGTTTCATTTTCGAGATAGGAGTTCTATCTTTCCCAATTTGCCGCCAGAGATGCTATAAACTTTCTCAATCGATAGCGCATATTCGCTTACCTATCAGTAGACCCTGCTTCTGCGTCTCCAGAATACTTCAGTAGAAAGTTTAAAGGATGCATAAAGACTTATGGGGGAAGTCTGTATAATAAAATCATTTTCACAAAACTCTTGGTTCCGGAATCATTTATTTTCTCGAAACAAAGTACGGAAAACAAGCCTATTCATTGTAGATCACCATGGCTGCTGCACTCTGTCTCTCCTGCCTCCTTTAGCTTTTAAGGGTGCAGAGTTCACTTTGAGGAGAGGATTTTACAATTAATTCCGTCCCAGTAGCTCAACGGTAGAGTATCGGCTGGTCAGTTCAAAGATCCGTGGTTCGATTTCCGGTTGGGGTAGCAAGGCGCCCGAGCGAATTAACCCTACAGTGCACTGATGCTGGGAGTCTGAAAGTGACCCTAGTGAAATTAACACGGACTCAGTGGACTCTGGCATATCGGGCGCCGATTTCAAATCGGGAGGCACGAAGGATACTAACCTGGGAAAATTGTAGTATCAGGAGCTTAACCTGAGATAAAAATAGTAGGAGGTGGTCAGTCAGATTGCCAAGTTGCGCGTCAATCTGACATTAGCGGAAGGAAAATTCAGAGTTCACTTCGAAGGTATAACAGCTTGCAATTACGTTTCAGTAGCTCATTGGTGAAACGTTGGAATGCCAGTACGAAAAACCGTGGTTCGATTCCCGGTTGCAGTTGCAAGATTCTCTACAAGGGCTTCAAGTCTTCCCCATGCGTTTCAACAAACATGGTGTCTATTATGTTTCATCATTCTAGGTATTGACTAAGCTCATACCAAATCCTTTAAGAAAACCACGAGTGAGACTCCAAATTCTTCTCCAGCTTCAGGCCCACCCATACAGACGCTAATCTGGCATTGATTTATTTTAGAATTTGTATTTTCTACAGAAGGGTCAATAAAACGTGTTAAAATAATTTAACAGGATAACACGCTAACAGGAATACCGCTTAATGCAATATCTCGCTTATATAATAACATTCCAAAATTCTACAACACCTACCATTCATATCACTCCCTAAACTGGTTGATGAAATGAGGTGAATGGAATATTATTTAGTGAAGAGTTTTGCAAAATGTGTCCGGCAGATTGCATGGCTTTTATTGACATGCCAACCTCTATAGGGGAGACTGGGAAGCAGAGAAACTACCAAGAAAAGCAAAATTATATCTCAAATGAAAAAAGCTGTAAAAATAAAATAAAACTACTATAATTATGAATATCTTTAAGCCGGTTGTGTCTAAATTTCATTGACAGTCACTTGGAACTCATGATTTGGAGATTTTGCTGCTACCCTTTTTAGTGGTAGATTATCATGAACTCATATGTGTTGCTTTCATAGAATCGTATTTTGATCTAAATAACATCTACGTTTGGGTTATCTCTGGTTTACTTCGGAGCGTTACGAAAAATCTAAACATTTGGGATGCTTATATCTCGAACCTAATAGATAAAAATACGAAGAAATTTTTTGTCAGATTATATATATATATATATATATATATATATATATATATATATATATATATATATATATATACAGATATTAAGCGGCGAAAATATTCAGTAGGAAATCCAGTTTCAATATTTTCATAACTTGTTTTTACAAAGCTATTACAGGAATCGTCTGATGAGATTGAAAAAGTTTGAAAATTTTTCCGTTTTTCAAGATGGTAGTGATTATATCTTAAAAAGTAAAAGTGAGGAACTATGAAAAGTAATGCATAGCTCTTTTAAAAGCCCTATAAGGATATATAATTGGATTTTGGAGCAGGTTCTTAGTTTTTGAAATATATTAGTTTTAATTCCGATATTTTAATATTTGGAAAAGGGGGTCCTAATTTCGATATTTTAATATTTTGAACCATTCTGAAAATGTTTATAGAGGATACTTTGAACGCCTGTATCTCCGAACCTAATAGATAAAAATGTAAACATATTTTATTTGTTTTGTCAGAAATGTGGCTCTATTTATAAATATATATATAAAAAATTCAACGATTTAGTACTTTGAACCTTTTTTTTCCGAATAAACTAAACAGTTTTTGTCCGAGGGAGTGTTTTCCCCACTTTGCTCACTTTCACTCGAAATGTCATTTAAACTATAAAAGATTGATAGCACCGCTACATTTTAAGGCACAATCTGAAGGATTCGGCTGAATGGCTATCACTCTCCAATTTCAAACCGGGTCTAATGTAAAAACGATCTATTCGTTGGAAGGCGCTAAATTCTGCAAATTTGACTTGAATCCTAAAATTGTGTCGTATCACAATTACAATACCATGCACTGTAAATGATTCCGAAACCTTTGCTCATTTGTTTCAGCTACTTTGCTGATAATTTCTACAAACTGATAAGAAAAGCCACAATTACAGGCGTTCATGGTAATTCCAGCTTCATTTATGAAATATTTAGGTAATTATCGTCTGCCGAAGTGTTATTAACACTTTACAACAAAGTTGAAAAGTGTTTATGACTTTGTTCATTCTGTGTGTCTGTCTGTCTGTCTGTCATGAAATTTTAGTATGTTGTTCAGACGGTCTGTGGGACCTATGGGAATATAAATGAACAATATCACCCAATTAGTTTTGGATTGAACCCGGGTTGAAAAAATAAAATACATTGAACCCTATGGGACCTAATTTTTCAAACATTTTTAAGCGCATTTAAAATTCACAAATTGATTCGAAAGTTTTATGAAATTGTATTCAAATTATCCCATAAAATATATAAAAAAAAATTCAGCAAAATATATTCAGTAGTTTTTAAATAAAAATTAAAATAATAATTACACCTTTTATATGAAGCGATCACGTGACCATTATATGAAGAGATCACGTGACCCACTTCAAAATAAAATACGGCATCCATCTTGTGTCAAAATCGTGATTTTTTATTCTTTTTAATTCATATTTAGTGTTGTACCCGTCCTAAAATCGCTTTATTTTTGCTTAAATTCTGTGCATCTACGTACTGAAACAATGCAATGACAATATATTTGTGTTTAAATGATCATCCAAATTTGATTATTTCTACAACGAAGCCTAGTTTTCACCTATGGAAAATGTAAACAGCAATATATGTAGAATGAGTTGTATAAGAATTGCTACATTTCTTTAACGCAAAATTATTTAGCTCATGGAGTCTGCAATATAGCTGATATGAATGAAACATTCATTGATTTTACAGAGAGAAGGACTATTTTCTCCATGAAGTTTTAATCATAGAGTTTAATTACTTGTAGCTCCATGCTCTTAAGTTTTTGAATAAAATAAATTATTATAGTATTGTGATGAATGAAATGCTGCTTTTATAGAGAGAGCCAGGTGTGTTATATTTCGATGACGTCATTTGAATAAATTTGAGTTGTTTTCGATGACGTTTTCAAATGTAATAAATTATTGTAGTATCATGATAACTTTAAAAATATTACCGAGGAATGCATCGCATTTTAGAGATGTTTAGTAATTTATATTTCAATGCCGTCATTTGAATGAAGTTCATTTTTTTCGATGAAGTTTTAAGTTTTTAAATATAACAAATTAATGTAGTTTTGTGATAATTTTAAAAATATTACCGAGGAATGTATCGCATTTTAGAGATGTTTAAATAAAATTGCATTGAAGTTGGAAAGTGTTTCATAATCAATGCTTTATGCATGATTGATCTTTCTTGTTTTTGTATTTATATATATATATATATATTACCATAACTATCAGGGAACTTTACTCCCTATTACGGACAGTTGATTCCCCTGAAATTTTCAGTAACATGCTTGCAAATGTTTTACAGTATGATATCACTAAGCTGTTGCTAATTTGGAAATTTTTTTTTACAGAATTTATGCGAAATATTTTAAAATAATTACATGGGAACTAAATCTGAAAGAGATACAGTGTTTACATTCTAATAATTATATAGATACAAGCAGAACTAAATGCTGTAGAATATGAATGTATGAGAAAGTACAGTGACGACACACACTTAATATATTTCTTGTTTTGTTTTTCTAAGAGCGTGCAAGGGCCCCTTGGTATGTCAGGTCCCAAGCTATTATATGTAAATATGGCTCTGTGCTAAATGTAATAAAGAGGAAATTGCTGCAGGCTCTATTTTACAGTTATAAATAGTTAGGCTAAAACTAGAGATGGGAAAATATTATCTGCGAGTACCTCGAATACCAGAAAGTATTCGAAATCTCAAATATAACGTCGCTAGAAAAAATTAGAAACCCTCGAACCTTTTTCGAGAATGTATTTATGCTTTTGAAAAAAATATTTTTGTTCATTTCATTTATGTCAGAGGTGGAAGGGACTCGAGATGGAAGGGAATGTGTGATCCGAGCCCCAGTTGGGCCCTGATAGAAGGTTCTGGAATAAAATGTAAAAGAAACTTCAGAAGTAGAAATTCGAAAATGAAGTTCGTTTCTACCACGTGAATAAGTTTTCGGCTACGGGAGAAATAACAGTCTGCATCCCCACTTGAAAGAATTATTTCTGAAATAGTTAATTTCATTTAAATTCACGTTGCCTTTAAACAGCGACTTTACAGGACAACTGGTTTAATTTTGCAACGAAAACCGAAACAGACAAGATCCTGAACGTGCTCGAACGCTTGTTTTCTTAAATGAAAAGGGAGAAGCATATTTACACTTATTCAATTATTTCAGTTGAGGTTACTTAAAATAAAATGCTATTGTAAGATAATTAAAATTTAAAACAAAAAGTTTCATTTCTAAATTAATGTGGTTTTATTAAACTTTCCATTTATTATTTTACTTTATCTGGCTATTTATTAATAATTAATAATAATGTCCACACTGATAGGGAAAAGACCCGAAGTTGAGTAGATTGTGTGGACTTTGAGGCGAATGATTTTGAGGTGTGAAATATTAAAAATAAGGGCAGCATTGCTCCACGGAGGACAGTTTGGAAGAATCTTCTGAGGAAGCCCAAAGCTCACAGTGGGATGTCGAGCCATTGATGATAATGAATAATTAATAATGATACTAAATGAATCTAAATATTATTTATTAACATTAAATGTAAATATTATTAATAAACATTAATATTTATTAACATTAACATTTATTTATTATCATTAATAACATTAATATTATTTATTAACATGAAATAATTATTCGGGGTAATCGAACGCAAGAGATCTGGTTAATATTCAAATTCGATACTCGAGTTCGAGAAAAGCTTTATTCATCCATCTCTAATAAAAAAAACTAATAGGTTGAATTAGACGCTTTTACACTGGTCATTACTTACTTAGGCTAAAAGTTTCTAGGGTACAGATGTACAATATCCAAATTTCTGTATGAGTCTGCAACAAAAAGGAACTGTCAATTATAGTTTAAGAGGCATTCATGCACTGAAACATTTAAATTCTAAAGGGAGATAAGGCAAATGGGAGATATTGCAATATGACGAACAGAAAAGCTTGCAGACACTTTTTGAAAGTTTTACAAAAGCAAATTGTTTTACAGAAATTGTGAAGCACATATTTTTCTCTACACCTTAAAACAAACAAGCTTTTCAATGTCACTCCCTACACAAGAGTGGCGCACGAAAAAGGAGAACATAAATTTTAATCGTACAGGAACTTGAACTCAATTAAAGGTGTAGGCAGATTCAATTTAAAACAACACTACATAGATCTTGCTTTATTTAAAATTTGATATACAAAATTTTTCGAAGGGAAATCAGGGTGTAGTCAGATTCAATTCAAAACAATCTTATACAAATCTTACCCAATTAATATCATGTGAAATTGTCGAAAATCTTTCATTTACCTACATACTTATTTCCCTTCAACAGTTTTGCCTAATATTTTGCGAACGTGTAATATTTCTTCACCGGAGTTTTTTCGTTTGAGAATCAGACGGAGAATACACCCGTACCAGGTTTCCAATGACGCGAACGTAGGGTTGTCGTCAACATTTGTTTCGGATTAGCTGGGCAGTTCTTCGTGCTGCTTTCTGATTGGCTCTCTCTTAATCCAAGTCTTGGGTATATAAACCCCCTGCTTCTTTCTTTTGCACCCATTCCTCTTTTGGTGGCACTGTGATCCCTCTTCTAAAACCAAATCAGGATAGCTCTCTTCCTGAGAGTTATCGTCCTATTAGTCTTCTCTCCAGCTTGTCTAATATTTATGAACTTGTGTTGCTCAAGAGATTGGATAGTTTCTGCAGGTCCCACCAAATTCTTATTCCTGATCAACACGGCTTCCGATCTGCTTATTCCACTCAGACCCAGCTTATGCGTGTAGTAGAAACTATACACACCAACTCTAGCAACAGGCAGTACACTGGTATAGTGTTCTTTGATATTATGAAAGCCTTTGACAAGTGCTGGATCCCGGGTTTAATTACCAAGTTGGTGCGGCTTGGCATATCAACCCAGTTACTTACTATCATCAACTCGTATCTCAATAATCGTTCTTTCCGCGTGCGAGTTGGTACTTCCTTCTCTTCACCCCGACCGATCAATGCAGGAGTTCCTCAGGGAGGAAACCTCAGTCCCCTGCTTTTCAACCTATACATCAATGATATACCACATATTCCACAGGTTAAACTCTGCATTTTTGCAGATGACACCGCAATCATAGCTCGCGCTGGCTCTCCTCTCAACAACGGTCAACACACTACAAAGCTACATCACACACAGCCTTCAGCGCTGGCTCGTGCAATGGAAAATCAAAATTAACTCTTCCAAGTCTAACGTAGTTATTTTTAAACCTCACAACAGAGCAATCTCTCATAACTTTCAAATCAAAATCTTTAATGGAAATATCCCTTTCAATCACGCTGTAAAATACTTGGGCGTCACACTTGACGCTCACATGACATTCAGCACTCATATTTATTTAAAAACCCAATCTGCCAACAAAATTATCACTTCCCTTCATCCCATGCTCTGTAGGAGGTCTCCCCTTTCCCTGGAGAACAAGCTTCTCCTTTACAAACAAATCATTGCACCTATGATTTTGTACGCATGTCCCATTTGGGGAGCTGTGCAAAATCACATATTGGGAAACTGCAAGTTATCCAAAATAAAATGTTACGTATGATAACCAATTCTCCTTGGTTTATCCAAAACCAGGTCATACAGCATGATCTTAAAGTCTCTGGCATTGAAGAGCATTTTAGATTAATCACCCAAAATTTCTACATTAAAAACTTTGCGAAACCTTGTATGGCAGACACTGATCTGAACTACAATCTTAAAGCAGCTAGCCGAAAACGCAGACCCAGGCACATCATCTCTGACCCAAGAAGAACTTACGAGCCCAGAACTGAAAGAGCTCGGCTGCCTGACTTGCCTGCACTGCCAACTACTATGTAACTCAAAGTTTTTTGACCTCGAGACGATAATGTTGTTTACATTTACCGTCTCACCCTTTGACCTCGTGACCACTGAATTGAAACTGACTACGATGAGTTCCGAGACATTCACTTGGATCCCATCTTCTTTCAGAGAACCTGTTTCCTCTCTGTTTACTCTCCTTTTCAAATTTAGTTTTGTCTACCTCTCAACATTGGTGGTCCATCTTCCAAGGTATTTTTGATCACAGTCTAAGCCATCATGACTGTCAATCTTTTCAAGCATAGATTCAGAAAGGGAATGCTTCACATCAAATTTCAATTACAAAACTATTCTAAGAACTAATATTTCCGATGTGGGGATACGTGAGTTTTATCACAGGTGCCCCGAAAAGAAAAAGCCTTGGAATACCTCTTTTGGACTATGGGTTTGTTGGCTGCTTTGCACTGACATGAGTCTGAAATATAGCTGATATGAATGAAACATTCATTGATATTGCACAGAGAAGAAGACGATTTTTTCGTTAAAGTTTTAAGCATAGAGTTAAATTACTTGTATTTCTATGGTTTAAAGTTTTTAAATAAAATAAATTGTTATAGTATTGTGATGAATGAAAGGAATGGAAAAAGTTTATGAATGAAATGCTGCTTTTATAGAGAGAGCCAGGTGATTTATATTTCGATGATGTCATTTGAATAAAGTTCATTTGTTTTCGATGAAGTTTTCAAATATAACAAATTGTTGTAGTATTAAGATAATTTTAAAAATATTACCGAGGAATTTATCGCATTTTAGAGATGTTTAAACCAGGCAATTTATATTTCAATGCCGTCATTTGAATGAAGTTCATTTTTTTAGATGAAGTTTTAAGCTTTTACATATAATACATTTATATAGTGTTGTGATAATTGTAAGAATATTACCCAGGAATGTATTGCATTTTAGAAATGTTTAAATAAAATTGCATTGAAGTTGGAAAGTGTTTCATAATCAATGCATGATTGATCTTTCTTATTTTTTATGTGTTATATGCTATTCAGGTACATTGTACAGCTGAAATCTTGATGACGACTCGTTATGTTTTAGACGAATTGATCAAATTTTTATACAAAATTCAAGGTAGAATGTGTTGAAATAACAATGTTTAAAAATGTAAATTAATAACATTTTGTTTAAACTATGGAAATTATGCGAGTCATAAAGCTTTAAAATGTTAAGGAAAATTTGAACAATGTATTTAAGCACAAATAAGATAATAATACAACACAGCATACAGCTGTTTCGAGGATGCGCAGGAACTCCTTCATAAGTGCAAGATGACCAACGAACCCGAAGTGCAAAAGACAAAATGGGCTCCAGTGAAATGGACGCTATATTAATTACAATAACTTATTCATTCATATATAAATATATATATACATATATATATATATATATATATATATATATGTATATATATATATATATATATATATATATATATATATATATATATATATATATATATATATTACTTATATGTAATATTAAATAAATATGAAGGAATTAATGACTTAAAATTAAGTATTTCATAGCTCGGAGTGATTTATAATTTTAAAATTTTAAGCTGTTTTCAAATGAAATGAAATAAGCATTTATTTGTAGAAATATTTTACATTTTAGTAAGAAAACTAGAGAACGAAAGTTCACTTGTGGTCATTAAATACAGCAATCAGATTTCATAGCAATTATTTATTAGCAAGTTTTGCGAACGTTGGGCGGGCTTAAAGCAACGAAAGTGAGTTGTAGTTTAGCGTGAGTTGATAGAGTGGATTCATTGCAGAATAAAATATACAGCATCCAAATTGCATCAAAATCAAAGCAATCGCTAAGATAGATATAAAGAAGATTTCAAAAAGGACCTCCCACCCCCAACATTGTCAAGGGTGGAGATTTACTTGTGTTTATCCGTTTTAAAATACCTGTATTCAAACAACTATTAACTTTTTATTAGTTTATTAAATTCTGGCTTCTAGAGGATTTTCAAAAGTTATCTGTTTCCCGTTCAAACTCAAAACTGATTTTACCATTCTTCTGAGAAGATAGCTTTTTCCTTGACTCCTATTTTACACTAAAAATAAAATTCTTAACAAATATTTAACAATCTATTAAATTTTTGAAAGTTTTGGGCCAATCTCTGGATCGACATCTACGTTAAAAAACAACAAAAACAGTAAAATAATAATTAAAAAAAAAGGGAGCTTCTAGTACAAATAAGGGCTTTAGAATAGAGGAAACGTAAGTGTAAACATGGTACTGCTTTTTAATAGAGTATATCACATAATTAAATGTTTTTTATTAAAAAATCCTCTCACATTTCCGACGTTGCAGCTGCTTACTTTTTCGAATGCAAATAATTTACTATTTTTTGCATTCGAAACTACACAGACTTTTTTTTTATAATACAAATTGCAAAACATTTTCGAGCAGCAACAATTCTGAAAATTTCCAATTTTAAGAGATGTGTAGTTAATAAACATAAACCCTGTTAACGAGATGTTTGTCGTCATCTCCTTATTTTAATTATTTTAACCTATACATTCGGTAATTAGTATCTAAATGTGTATTCATGGTCCAATTAAAATCCGGCTGGCCAAATAGCTACTCTAAACTCTCGGGTGAATCAGGCGGTCTGGGGCATGTAATAGACTTATACAGGTCGAAATAACACAGTGGTTAAGTCAAAAAGCTCGCACACAATAGACCCGGGCTCGATCCTCGACGCCACTGAAAATTATTTCCGTATCTATGGGCACGTTAAAACTGTAAGTCCGAAAGTTCATTTTAGAGATAATGGGTTAGGAAAAGGATTATATGGTTCCTGTGGTTTCCACCCCCATTGGGTTCCGGTCTAAATTGGGAGGTATTGTTCCGACCATCCAATAAATTATCTTAACCTTCCGGTAGGCCGGACGGTCAGGGTAGGGTAAAAATAGTCTTATACAAATTTCAAAATTTAAAATTACTGGAATTAGAGAAGGGGGGAGGGTTACAGGTAGAAAAGATGTTTTGCAACACTGTATAAGTTTGCAATTGACTTTATCCCTTATCTTTAACAGGAGGCGATATAGCCTCATACCGCTTTTAAAAAGGGGTCATCCCCCAAATGTTATCTCATCGTTAAGCGGCATACGATTTTTCTAAACACCTACATAAAAATATACTATAACACTAATATTTATCGAGTTATTGGCCTTCATCCATACCTTTCCTCGACCCTCTATGTAATAAGTTTGAGCACTAACACATAACACTAATATTTATCGAATTATTGGTCTTCATCCATACCTTTCCTCGACCCTCTATGTAATAAGTTTGAGCACGTATGCTATTGTATCTTAATATGAACTATATTTATGTTTTGATATTTATACGCATATTTATCACTATTTATTTTTACCATTAGTTTAGAATAGTATAGGTTAATTAAAATTTAACCTTTCTCCTTAATACATAAAGAAATGTTCTTTGTTAATAGAAAAACATGCCATTTATATTTCATTTGAAAATTTAAATAATACTGAAGTTCAATTATTTCTCACCTTTCTTAAAAATGACAATTGAAATAATTTCCGGATCATCCCTTTCAAATACGCATAACAAAAATTGATTTCTAACTTGCAAAGCGGTAACAGTTGCAGAATTCACAGATAACAGTTGCTAAATTAAAAAACAATATGTTCAGGCTTTTCTACTAAAACTAAAATTGTGTATCCGATTACTTGAAATATTTCGCTAATCTTCAAATTGATTAATGAATCATAAGTTAATCATAGATGTGTTTATTTGATTGCAGACATCCATAACTTCAATATACTATCACTGTTGATATTTTCGGGCCGCAGAAAATGTTGCCATATTTTTTTTTATCGAAAACGTTATATTAATATCCCAGGGTGAAACCATGGAGGTAAAGGTTTCTAAATCCATGGTAAAACTATGACTTATGTATGAAGAAATGGTTTGAACGTATATACTTGCGGCAAATTTAAACAATATGAATACCATTAGAACAAGAATTAATTGGAGGGTGGCTCCACTCGAACTTCTCATAACAGAATCCATTTTTCTGGTTTTTGTCCCCCTTCAAATTTTACAAAAATTGTTTTGATAAATCAGTATCGTTGTTTTAAATTCTTACAATTATAACATATTCCCCTTCACTTTAAAGGACTTGAAAAAATCTTTCGATTAATACCATACTTGACAACGTTCCCCCCACCACCACCCCACCACCCTCCGGGGAGGTGTCATTTACAATCATTGAGCTATGAGTTACACATTTTATACATAATTATATCAATTTTTCTCCTATGCTGCCTATTATGAAATATAAAATTTCGAATAAATTTTAAAGTTTTCGTTCGAAAAAATTCTATCTAGTTCTTGATTTTTGATAACAAAGTCGGATATAAAGTTTCGTAAAAATCCACTAATACGTATGGCCGCTATTGTGCACGCAAGAAAACCACCACAGATATACAGATAGACGGACATCATTCCAAAAATAGCCAAAACGTGTTCAGGAAGTCCTGAAACATATATTGGCATCAAAATCTCGAATTTTAAAAATTCGCGAAAACAATGCTTTCTCTATGCTATATTGCATAGTTATGAGAAAGTAAAAATAATGAATAACTTTGTTCTCGTTAGATAGAGATTGATGTTGAAAACCCAGACCACACGACCAACCCGAAGGCTTATGGTAGCAAGATGTGTGGCCGGTTAGAGATTGATGTGAAGTGAAACATCACCCCATTCACATATTTCGAATGCGAAAAAGCTGATGTGTGTTGTGTGATACATACGATGGTAAAACTGGACTTCGTTAAAGGCTTCGATATTTATTTTTATTTGTTTTTTAATTAATTAATGTATTTTTATTTATTTATTTAATTTTTGAAAATTAAACAGTTTTGATTAGTTAATAGGATAAAGTTTATTTTGCTCGAATTGAAGTTATGGGCAATGAAACGTTTGAATGTAACGTTTGTAGTGACTCCACCGCGCAAATGTGCAATCAGTGTACGCGATTAGCACATACGGAGATGTCGATGCGCAGACGTCGATGCACAGATATCGCAAATCTGAAATGTGAATATTTTACACTCTTCTAAAAGAGTTGTTGTAAAGGATATATATATATATATATATATATATATATATATATTTGAAATATGTAATAATAAGAATTATGTAAAAATAAAAAAATAAAAAAATAAATATAAAAAAACAATTCAAGTAATATTAACATCACCATAGAAGCAATTTCACGGCCACAATGCCGATAAGAGAAAAGAACAGCACCGTCCCAAATTCGATGATTAATCAGAACTAAATTCATCTTCAGGTCTGAGTATTTAATTCTAATTGACCCAAACAAATGCCTGTTTCAGATTAAGCAATAGCACACCAACATACATACACACACACACACACACACACATATATATATATATATATATATATATATATATATATATATATATATATATATATATATATATATATATATATATATATATATATATATATATATATATATATATATATACGTTAAATATATAGAGTGTCCCAAAAAGATTGAAAAGCGCTTTAATTCTTTACCTGTTGGAGAAAAGGGGCAATGTAAACTGCAAAAATGTTGAAAGTAAGGTAGGAAATAAGACTACGTTAATGAAATAGTCCTCCAATTCATTTTCAAGAAGTTACACTTTTTTAATTCAATACGACCCACTTTAAAAAAATCTGATGTGGGCAACACATGACTTTCCTTATATAATGAAATAAATTTACTACTTTTACAGTAAAATAAATAGGTTTTTCTTCTACTAGTAGATACTAATATCCTTTCCAAGATATTGACTTTTCGACAATTAGTCGTCATTTTCATTGATTATCGTCATTTTTATCCATTTGGCGAGATTTTCGTTAATTTGGCAACATTTCAAAAAGTCGCCAAGTTGGCGACATTCCGCCAATTTTGTCGCCAAAATCTCGTCAAGCGTTATGGACAAAGAAATAAGTTATATATATATATATATATATATATATATATATAACTTATTAGATATTCAATTTTCGACATATATTATATAACTATTATTATATATTTATATATTATATAACTTATTAGATATTGAATTTTCCACAATTAGTCGTCATTTTCATTGATTTAGCGTCATTTTTATCCATTTGGCGAGATTTTCGTTAATTTGGCAACATTTCAAAAAGTCGCCAAGTTGGCGACATTCCGCCAATTTCGTCGCCAAAATCTCGTCAAGCGTTATGAACGAAGAAATAAGTTATTCTTACAGCAGATAAATTGGCGTTCAAATGCAAATGTATTACTCAAAGTATCTTTTTTCATGAATGGAACGAGCTAGATCCACGAGAATGATGTCACCCAATTTATCGCATGATATTATATATGAAAAGTGAACATGTTTCTCAATAGGAAATATTTTTTTTCTATTTTATTTGACTTTTTGATAATTTTTTTGAAAAATGTGCAATATCTCGAGAACGGTTCATGTTAGCGTTCTAAAATTTATGTCAATCGTTTTCTAATGAAAAATTACATAAGGAATGTCTATTTACGTAACTTTGTTATTGGTTTTGATTTTTTGAGGATTTTTTCAAAATTTCATTTGAAAATTTAGGGGGGTTCTGGACATTCGATTGCGTATAAAAACAATAGGCTTCCAGTGTTTACAGATTGTGATTTTTGTACCAAATTTGGTTCGAATCGGTCCATTCGTTCGTCAGTTATCGTCTCCACAGACCCACTGACACACACACACACACACACACACACACACACACACACACACACACACACACACAGACATCACTTCAAAAATGTTTGATTCGTGATCAGGGATGCTTGAAACGTGCTCTCCCGTCGAAAACTCGAATTCGAATTTTCGACCCCGTCACAATACTTTCCTTATACATTATGTATAAAATCTGATGTGGGCAACACATGACTTTCCTTATATAATGTAATGAATTTACTACTTTTCAGTAAAAAAAATAGGTTTTTTCTTATAGTAGATACTAATATTCTTTCCAAGATATTGAATTTTCGACAATTAGTCGTCATTTTCATTGATTTAGCGTCAATTTTATCCATTTGGCGAGTATTTCGTTAATTTGGCAACATTTCAAAAAGTCGACAAGTTGGCGACATTCCGCCAAATTCGTCGCCAAAATTTCACTAAGCGTTATGGACGAAGAAATAAGTTGTTCTTACAGCAGATAAATGACTATTGGCGTTCAAATACAAAAGTATTACTCAAAGTATTTTTTTTCATGAATGGAACGAACTGGATCCACGAGAGTGATGTCATCCAATTTATCGCATGGTATTACATGTGAAAAGTGAACATGTTTCTCAATAGGAATTTTTTTTTTTTTCATTTTATATGACTTTTTAATAATTTTTTTGAAAAATGTGCAATATCTCGAGAACGGTTCATGTTAGCGTTCTAAAATTTATGTCAATCGTTTTCTAATGAAAAATTACATAAGAAATGTCTATTTGCGTAACTTTATTAGTGGTTTCGATTTTTTGACGATTTTTTCAAAATTTTATTCGAAAATTTAGGGGGGTTCTGAACATTCGATTACGCATAAAAACAATAGGCTTCCAGTGTTTACAGATTGTGATTTTTGTACCAAATTTGGTTCGAATCGGTCCATTCGTTCGTCAGTTATCGTCTCCACAGACTCACTGACACACACACACACACACACACACATACTTTCACACACACACACACACACACACACACACACACACACATACACACACACAGACATCACTTCAAAAATGTTTGATTTGTGATCAGGGATGCTTGAAACGTGCTCTCCCGTCGAAAACTCGATTTCGAATTTTCGACCCCGTCACAATACTTTCCTTATACATTATATATATAAGGAAAGTAATAAGGAAAGTAATAGGTCAATCGAATTTTTTTTATTTTTAATGCAATAAGATTATTAAAAAGCCCCCGCATATCTGTATCTTTAAAATTGAGCGAGTTATATTTAATTGAAAATTGAACATTGTGAATGGGTACCATATATCAATTTAGAAATGTAAATTTGTGACATATCACAAAAATGATAAAATTGGATGATTATAAATAGGATACCCAACCGCGTAGTGAGCACCACTGCTTTATGCGATCTCTGTCTGTTGTTGTTGTTGTTGAGACCCAGACCGTCCGACCTACCAGAAAGGTGTAAGGTAACTGTTTGGACGGCTGGGAAGTGCCACCCAATTTAGACCGGAACCCAGTGGGGGAGGCATCCACAGGGACCGTACCCTCCTTCCCCTACCACCAACCTCTCGGAAGGACTTACGGACCCACATGCTTCACGTGATCGTACTCCGCATGAACACGGCGGCAGTTGTGGCAGCGTGTAAATCCAGCGCGCAAACCACCGGGCTACCACGCCCGAAATGTGCCAACAGCACGCGGTGTTCCCAGGTGGTCACCCATCCAAGTACTAACCGCGCCCGATGCTGCCTGACTTCGGTGATCTAACGAGAACCGGTGTTTTCAGCACGGTACGGCCGTTGGCCTACGATCTCTGTCATCTGACTTATACCACATTTCCGTACCATGTAAAGGCTGTTTCATCAGTGAAAATAGGGATCATAAACAAACTGACGATGGAAATTGTTTAGATCAAAAATACGTTAATAGTTAATATGTGTCAAATTTTTTATCACAAATGCATCTAAATACATTACACAGACGATCTCTGTCAGTGTAATGATTTATTTAGATGCATTTGTGATAAAATATTTGACACATATTAACTATTAACGTATTTTTGATCTAAACAATTTCCATCGTCAATTTGCTTATGATCCCTATTTTCACTGATGAAATAGCCTTTACATGGTACGGAAAAGTGGCATAAGTCAGATTTTTTCCTTTATCATAATTCAGTTGATTTTAAAGATCCAGATATGCGGTTCTTTTTAATGATCTTGTTGCATTAAAATAAAATTTTTTTAATTGACCCAATTTGTCTAAGGGGGTCGTATAAAAATTAAAAAATGTAGCTTTTTGAAAATGAATGGGAGGACTATTTCAGTAACGTAGTCTTATTTTCTGTCTTATTTTCAACATTTTTGCAATTTGCATTGCCCACTTATCTCCAACAGGTAAAGAATTAAAGCGCATTTCATTCTTTTTGGGACATATATATATATATATATATATATATATATATATATATATATATATATATATATAACCAGAAGAAATAATTACACATTCGTTTTGTATTAATTTCGGTAGTGCAAGTATAGTGGCACTTTCACTGCCTAATTCGTTTCATTCCTGTTACATTTCTTTCATGATTTACTCAGACACTGACCTCTTATATATCTTCGTTAGAAAGCTCTGGAAAAAGCATATAAGTCGCGAAGTTCTTAGACAATCAACAAAATACGGGAAGTTTCCAGAACTCGCCAAAATTCATCATGTTGACGATATTTCACCAAAAGCCAAGATTACCTAATTAGTCGTCAAGATCACGCGACCTGGGCCGTCGAATTATAACAATGTACTCCTGTTAGGTATTCGTAACAATATGGTGTTACCGTTACATACTTCCGTTTCATTTTCGTCACATTTCTGTCATGATTTGCTCCGTACCACGCGTCCTAAGATGTTTAACATCAAAATCTGCAAGCCTGCGCTAAGCTATATTATTAACCCTTTGCGGTCTTTTTTCCGGTGAGCCCCGATATTGGAAATTATTAGTTCCAGTCAGATGTCGGGTGACCCTCTGACATTGAAAATTACTATGCACTAATAACTTCAATACTACTGTCAGGTTAGTTTTGCTGTATGTATGTACTTCACGAGGGGGAAGGGAGGGATAATTAGTAAAAAGTCAATTTGTTAATGAAACACGGGGATAAGAAATAGTAAAAGGAGATATTTATAATCTGCTATTTAGATCAGTGATTCCCAAACTTTTTATGTGAAAGAACCTTTGAAATATTTCGTTAAAATTTTTGGAACCTTAAAGTTTTTGGAATTTCACGAGGGGGAAGGGGGGGGGGGATAATTAGTAAAAAGTCAATTTGTTAATGAAACACGGGGATAAAAAATAGTAAAAGGAGATATTTATAATCTGCTATTTAGATCAGTGATTCCCAAACTTTTTGTGTGAAAGAACCTTTGAAATATTTCGTTAAAGTTTTTGGAACCTCAATTGGCTGAGAACCTCAATTGGCATATTAGAGTTATGTTACAACAAAATAGACGTTTAAAGCAGTAGAATTTATAAATAATAACTAACTCACATTTGCAATAAAATATTAAAAGCATGGAGTTAGAAAGAAGGAGATTAAACTCCTACGGATGAAACGCTTGAAAATGCCATAATGCTTTGAGAATTATATCTAGGTGTCGCTAGTGTTACTAAAGTAGCTGCTATTGTTAGTTGGCACAAGAAAAAAGCGTAATATTTAGTATATGCAATTTTGATTATTTTTAAATTAAGGTTTCCCTAATTACAAGTATAATTAACCATTATTTTATCACAGTTGTAGAATAGATTATAGAATATATGGCGAAAAAAATAAATTGAAAGATAAAATACTTTTGAATGCTTAGGAATATTCTTTATTGTTTCAGTTCTACTTTGCATTGCGCTAATAATTTCTTTTTTTACAAGGTGGACAGATAGTTCAAATAAATATTTTTGAACTCTCTCCATAGAAATGCATGCAAAGCAGGTCTACTTATCTTATTGCGTCGCCACCTGAATTATTGTTTCAAATGATATTGGTGTTTTCTTAATAAGAAGTTTTAACTCCTTACTTTTATCTCCATGATTAAAAATATTTATTACCCAATTTATATTTATTAATTTATGTTAATAAAAAACAAGAAAGATCAAAATCATGCTTAAAGCGTTGATTATGAAACACTTTCCAACTTCAATGCAATTTTATTTAAACATGTCTAAAATGCAATACATTCCTCGGTAATATTTTAAAACTTATCACAATACTGCATTAATTTATTATATTTGAAAACTTAAACCTTCATAGAAAAAAATTAACTTCATTCAAATGACGGCATTGAAATATAAATTGCCTGGTTTAAACATCTCTAAAATGCGATACATTCCTCGGTAATAATTTTAGAATTATCATAATACTGCGATAATTTATTATATTTGAAAACTTCATCGAAAACAACTGAAATTCTTTCAAATGACATCATAGAAAAAATAACACGCCTGGCTCTCTCTATAAAAGCAGTATTTCATTCATAAATAATTTCCCATTCATTTCATTCATCACAATACTATAATAATTTATTTTATTTAAAAATTAAGACCATGGAGCTACAAGTAATTAAACTCTATGCTTGAAACAAATGCCGAAAAAAATCGTCCTTCTCTTTGTAAAATCAATGAATATTTCAATCATATCAGCTGTGCAGACTCCATGAGCTAAATAATTTTGTGTTAAAGAAATACAGCAATTCTAATACAACTCATTCTACATATTTTGCTGTTTACATTTTACATAAGTGAAAAATAGGCTTCGTTGTAGAAATAATGAAATTTGGATGAGCATTTAAACACAAATATATTGTAATTGCGTTGTTTCAGTATGTATAGATGCACAGAATTTAAGCAAAAATAAAGTGGTTTTAGGACAGATACAACACTCAATATGAATTTAAAAGAACTTTAAGAATCACGATTTTGAGACAAGATGGATGCCATATATCATTTTGAAGTGGGTCACGTGATCTTTTCATATCATGGTCACGTGATTGTTTCATGTAAGATGTGTAATTATTATTTTAATTTTTATTTAAAAAACTACTGCATATATATCGCTGAATTTTTTTTTTATATATTTTATGGAACAATTTGAATATTACCTAAAACCTTCGAAGCCATTTGTGAATTTTAAATCCACTTAAAAAATGTTTGAAAAATTAGGTCCCATAGGGCTCAATGTATTTCATTTTTTCAACCCGGGTTCAATCCAAAACTAATTGAGTGATATTATTCATTTATATTCCCATAGGTCCCACAGATCGTCTGAACAACATACTAAAATTTCATTTTGATAAAGTCATTTTTACGGCAGTTATCGTGCTAACGGACAGACAGACTGACAGACAGACAGACAGATAGAATGAATGAATGAACAAAGTCATAAACACTTTTCAACTTTGTTGTAAAGTGTTAAAAGTGAGAAACATTTTTGCTTTACAGCTGGCTGACCTATTAGTTATAAAAAAAAATACATTGCATATATAACGATTTTATGTTGACGCGAATTCTCGTGGACAAATCCAGCGGATCCCTGATTGCGAATCATTGAGTTAGACTGTCGACTTTCAGAAAGAAAATCTTTCAGTACGTTTTCCCCCAAAAGCTAATGGCTGTAAGTAGTCTGTTGCAGAAGATCCTAACCAGGCGAGGAGTCTGTTTAAAAGCCCCATTGAGAAAAGTTTCCGTCAGGTAATGACTGGACTGACATAAAGAAGGCACTTAAGGGTAAATAATGTTCGAATAAAAAAAATGTAAACTGAAGAATTCACACTTTCTGGCGCATCTCCAATAGCTCCGAATCTACTTAGGACAGGGATCTCGAACCAGGATTTAAGCACGGATGTTATTTTTTGAGAAAGCTAAAAGAAATACCAGAATACAAAGTGGGAAGACCAATTTTCTTGAAATGCTTAAGTTAACATTTCATTTTATTTTTCCGCTGAAACAGAAAACACCTCTTTCAACTCTCTGTTATTTCGATTATTGATGTTCTTCGCAAACCAGATGAGTTTTGCACTACTCACACACAAATAACTCTATTTTATGGATATTACAGAGTCTACTTAGACGATAAGAGCTTGCAGTTTCGTCCCAGTAGCTCAACGGTAGAGCGTCCGCTGGCCAGTCCGGAGATCCAAGGTTCAATTCCCGGTTGAGGCAGCAAGGTTCTTTGCAATGGCGCTCGAATAAATCAGCCCTGTAGGATAGTGCAAAGATGTCGGAGGTCTGAAAGTGACGCTCGAACACATCAACCCTGTAAGTTAGTGCAAAGATGTCGGAGGTTTGAAAGCGACACTAGTAGTACGTATTCAGTGGACTCTGGAAGACTGAGAGTTGATTTCACATTCAGTGGATAACGAACACGTAGGGCACTAACCTAAGTAAAAATAGTAGTAGCAGGAGGCTAACCTGAGGTAAAAATAGCGGGACGTTGTCAGTCAGATTATTAGTTGCCCGCCAATCTGACATTAGAGGGTGGAGAATGCAGAGTCCATTTCGACGATATGAACTTGCACCTCAACTGTAGAGCACCGACTGGTCAGTTCGGAGATCCTGGGCTCAATTCCCGACCTAGCTGTCCCCACCATATTCTTGGAATCTACGAGTCTGATTTTCGTGATTTCATTTTTAAATACAAAAATATCTTTCAATAAGTAGGTCTAAATTTATCATAGCCTGTATTTTGTCATGCTATCCGACTTGCTAGGTTATTTTAAAATTTCAAAATTGAAATAGTACTCGAAAGTAAAGGAACGCTGAATGATTTCCATAAGAAGTTATTTAATGAAAGGAATTACTTACTCCCAGTAAGTAAATCGGTTTCAATCAGTATTTTTAGTAGATAATGATTAGTGGAAATTTAGAGAGATGGATTTAGAGAGAAGGACATAAACTCCGGTGAATGGAAAGCTTGAAAATACCATATTGCTTTGAGAGTTATATCTGGATGTCGCTTGTGTTAGTAATGTCCCATCTGTTTTTATTTGACACAACAGAAAGGCATAGTAGTGTCTAGTATATGTATTTTGATTTTTAATACTTTCCAACATAGTTGTAAATTATTTATGACTTTGATCATTAAACTGTTTGTCCGCACAGTAACGGCCGTAAAAGTGAATTTATCAAAATGGCACTTTTGTATATTGTTGAGACGGTCTGGGGGACATATGGAAATGAAAATGAATAACATTACCCAATTAGTTTCAGATTCAACCCGGGTTGAAAAAATGAACTACATTGAACCCAATGACACTTAATTTTTCAAACATTTTTTAAGCGAAGTTGAAATTAACAAACTCCTTCGAAAGTTTTCGGAAATATTCATATTAACACATAAACTGTACTAAAAGTTTTTCAACAAAATGTGTTGGGCAGTTTTTAAAGAAAAAATGAAATAATAATTGCACTCATGATATACGAAGAGATAGATCACTTTCCTCATTGCAAAATAAAATATGGTATCCATTTTTATTCGCTGTGTAAAGATCGTGATATTTGAAAATCGTTTCAATTCCTATTTAGTGTTGCATCTGTCATAAAACCGCTTTATTTTTGCGTATTATCTGTGTATCTAAATATTGTGCCAACGCAATTACAATATTTTTTATTTTAAATGATCACTAAACTTTGATTATTTCTATAACGGAGCTTAATTTTAAAGTATGCAGAATGTAAACAACTCAATAAGGTGTGTTGTATAAGAATGGCTGAATATTTTTCACGCAAAATTAATTATCTCTGGAATATAATTGATATGAATGATTGATATATAATTGATATGAATGAAATGTCTGGAATATAATTGATATGAATGAAATTGATTGATTTTACATAGAGGGGCAGACGATTGTATTTAGATGACGTCATTTGAATAGAGTTCATTTTGCCTTTTCGATGAAGGCTTAAGTTTTCAAGTACAATGTATCACATTTTAGAGATGTTTAAATAAAATTGCATTTCAATTGGAAAGTGTATGCTAGGTGTTAAATCAATGCTTTATGCACGATTGATCTTTATATGTATATATATATACATATATATATACATATCTTGTTAAATTAAAATTCCCTAATTACGAGTAGAGTTAATTAAGTATTTTTTCACTAGTGGTTGGACAGTAGAGTACAGAATCTATGCAGACCGAAATAAATTGAAAAGTAAAATAACTGTGGATACGTAGGAATATATTTTCTTGCTTCAGTTATAAACTGCAGTGCATTAATAATTTATTTCTGAAAAACTGACAGTTTAAATAAATATTTTAGAATTGTGTCATAGAAATACATACAATGTAGGGAGACTTTCCTTATCCTAGCGCCACCTGAATTATTATCCCAAACGATTTCCGCGTTTATTTAATATGACTCCATTATTTACATGGGTAAACCTGTTTTTATTTGACACAACACAAAAGAGTAGTGTTCAGAATATGTGTTCTATAGACTGTTTTCTAATTAAAGTCTTCTAATTAGGTGTCGAATTTGTAAGAGTTTTGTTCCTAGTTGGATAACAGGGTACAGAATATACTAGGTGTGCTTTCAGAGAAGTGAAAGAAAATTGAACTGAGAGAGCTATTGAAAATCTACAACTTTAATGAATTGCGCCTGATTTTTGGAAATTTTGTAACCGGAAAGAACTTTGCGCCAAAAGTTAGACATAGTAGGAAAAAAAAAAACAGATTTTCGGAGCTTAATAAACGAAAATTAAATTATCGAGAACATAAACTGAAATTGATTTTGCAGATAGTAGTGCACCGAAACCTGCATACATAGCGGATTCTAAACTTTCAGGTGCGAAGGTGCAATAAGAATTTCAATTATTTATCTTGTAATGTTTGCACTCGCGCAAATTCGGCTCTCTTAATCCGGAAAGAGGGTGTGGTTGCTGATACCAAGCAGTCGTGATTCTGGGATAGAGAACTCGAGATAGCGCAGCATAAGTTAGAGCAATGGAAAATTCGATTTTGCATGACTTTGGAGAATTGTCAATGCTACAACGTACTGGTAGAGGATTATGCCTTGATTTGGTCGTTGATTGCGTTGACTTGAATATGTAATGGGATGCGAGATACACTGCACGTAATACGGAAATAATGGAGAACTATGAAATAGACGCAATTTTTAACTAAAATGAGAAACAGAGGCATCAAATTATAGGGAATTTTAAGGAGAACGAAAGTAATAACTTACTTTGGTTCTTCAAAGTAATAACTTACTTTGGTTCTCCAAAGTAATAACTTACTTTGGTTACTTTGATTAAGTAATAACTTACATGTTCATAGAAGAAGAAACTTACGGTGATTGGCAAATCTCAGAAGCCAATAAGTTTTAAAAATGTTAAAAAGCTATCTGTGACTTATAAAGCTAAAAATCTGATGTGCGCAGCACATGATTTTTCTTATATAATGCAATGAATTGACTTCTTTCCCCAGTGATAAAATTATCTATAAGATCAGAGCACAGTATTTTTGACGTTGAATTGTACATTTACCGCTTTTCTGGATGACAACATGAAAACCTATTTTGAAGTATCCAATTTACTTATATTTCACGCAACTTTAAATTGACAATTATCACTATTCATAGCATCCTCAATAAGTAATATAGTCCATATTAAACTATCTTAGTAATCAATTCATCAATTTAGGCTGTAAGAAATCCGTCTCTAATCCCCCCCCTCCCCTTTCTCATAGTGCTTCTTTATCAGTGTTCATATTTTTTAGATAGGATTTATTATTTCTTAAAGTAAGAAATTTTATTTTTTTAATAGTAAGTACATTAATTAATTGTAACCTGGCTGTATAATTATTTATGTAATTAAGTAATTGTGTAATTAAGTAATAACCTACCTGCAGCTCTTAATTCCATTTTATTTCTTTAAATATTTTTGATATATTTAAAAAGTTTTCTATGCTTATCAATTTTATTCCTGGATAAAAGTGGATGGGTGAGGCGTTTTTGTAGGTACTCTTATCTTTCAATTTCCCCAAAACTTATTAAAAAAAAATTTTTTTTTTGCACTTGATCACCAAATTTTACTTTTTCATACGTGGTATTGAGAAAGAATTGTTTTCACGACAATTTTCGATGTCGAGATTTTAATGTCAATATATATTTGCAGACTTCCTGAACACGTTCTGACTATTTTTGGAATGATGTCTGTCTGCTTGCATGTATGCCCGTGGTCGATTTCTTACGTATACGATGGCGGCAGCAGATGGATTTTCACGAAACTTTGTATCCGAGTCTGCAAGGAAAGTCATGTACTGCCCACATCAGATTTTTCACTTTCCCTGCAATACATGGTAATGTATAGGGAAAGTATTGGAATCATGTCGAAAATCGCAACTCGAATTTTCGACGGATCTACACGTTTCGAGGCCGCTAGAATACGAAAAACCTATTTTTAGCCTGACATCTGTGTGTGTGTCTGTCTGTCTGCGTATCTGTGCGTCTGTCTATCTGTCTGTCTGCGTGTCTGTGTGTCTGTCTGTCTGCGTGTCTGTGTGTCTGTCTGTGTGTCTGCCTGTGTGTCTGTGTGTCTGTGCAATGTATGTATCCACTCTAACTCAACTAATGAACCGAATTTCATAAAATTTAGCAAGTAAAACTCTTGGGTGTGACCCTGATGCTGATTAGTTTTTGGTACCATTCGGAAAAAAAGAACTCGCTTTTTTTTTGCGAAATGGCTCGCAAAAATCTCATGTATCCACTCTAGCTGAAATACTAATTGACCAAATTTCACAAAATTTGGCAGATAAATCACTTGTGGGATATTCTGGTGCTGATTTGATTTTGGTATGATTCGGAAACGAACAACCTGCCCTTTTTTATGAAATGGCCAGCAAAAATCGCCAATATCTAAAAAAAAGACCACGTATGTTCAAATGTATCAATTAAATGCTTGTTTTATACGTAATTTTTGACGCGGAAAAGAATAACTCTATTTCTCTAGGACTAACCGTCCTCGAGATATTTGAGATTTTTTGCATTTTTGTTATGCCGCCTTTGGAAAAATATCCAATTACCAAATAAAAGCAGAAATTTAATTAAACATGAAAATTTTGTGTTATTTTATACAATTAAACTCAAAACTCAATTTAATGAGTTCTTAAAGAAATATAGAAATAAATGATTCGCATCTGCAGGAAAAGTCATGTTCTGCTCACATAGGGAACTAATTTAAATAGGGAACTAATTTGGCGTATAATTTTAAACAGGAATTTTCTTAGCTTTTTCTTCTATATTACATAGTATTCGTATAAAAAATTGTAGACGGGCAGTTTCAGCTCTGGGAGAGTAGTTGGGAGCAGACTGGCAAAGCCGGTTCCTCCAAGGGTATACCAAAGATTTTTGATGAGATTGAAGTCCGGAGAATATGCTGGCACACTGCATACGAGCAATAGCTTCACTCTCAAGACATGCGTCCACCATCTCTGTGTACACGAGCGTTACTGTCATCAAAAGAAAATCTGGACCTAGTGCTGCTGTAATAGAATCTCACGAAAAGTTTATAGGCTTGATATCGACAGTTTTCCGCCGTTACAGTACCCCACGGCTTTGCACGTGCAGCTTGTGCCCCTAGATTATTTTCTAAGAGGACAAATTTGAGTATGAGATGTACAATATCAACTAGTTGGATTTCTGCCATTCTAAACTTGCATGCCCAAGCAGGGGAAGTGCCATCTGCCCTCCCTGATGGATTCCCATGTAGGTGGATGTGATATCCCGAAGAAAATCCAGCTCATATCAACACAATACCACGAACAAAAGCGTGATGTTCAGCGGTGAAACGAATGTCCATAAAAGTTGTTGTAGTCCTCGGACAACTTGTAACGGGTCTTCGGATAATTGTCCCACTTGTTACTTTCCTTATATACATAATGTATAAGGAAAGTATTGTGACGGGGTCGAAAATTCGAATTCGAGTTTTCGACGGGAGAGCACGTTTCAAGCATCCCTGATTACGAATCAAACATTTTTGAATTGATGTCTGTGTGTGTGTGTGTGTCAGTGAGTCTGTGGAGACGATAACTAACGAACAAATGGACCGATTCGAACCAAATTTGTTACAAAAATCAAAATCCGTAAACACTGGAAACCTATTGTTTTTATATGCAATCGAATGCTCAGAACTCCTCTAAATTTTCGAATGAAATTTTGAAAAAATCGTCAAAAAATCAAAACCACTAATAAAGTTGCGCCAATAGACATTTCTTATGTAATTCTTCATTAGAAAAACGATTGACATAAATTTTAGAACGCTAACATGAACCATTCTTGAGATATTGTACATTTTATAAAAAAATTATCAAAAAGTCATATAAAATAAAAAAAAATATTTCGTATTGTGAAACATTTTCACTTTTCATATGTAATACCATGCGATAAATTGGGTGACATCATTCTCGAGGATCTAGTTCGTTCCATTCATGAAAAAAGATACTTTGAGTAATACTTTTGTATTTGAATGCCAATAGTCATTTATCTGCTGTAAGAATAACTTATTTCTCCGTCCATAACGCTTGGGGAGATTTTGGCGATGAATTTGGTGGAATATCGCCAGCTTGGCGTCTTTTTGATATGTTGCCAAATTAACGAAAATCTCGCCAAATGGATAAAAATGACGCTAAATCAATGAAAATGACGACTAATTGTTGATAATTCAATATTATGGAAAGAATATTAGAATCTACTATAAGAAAAACCTATTTTTTTTACTGTAAAAGTAGTAAATTCATTACATTATATAAGGAAAGTCATGTGTTGCCCACATCAGATTTTTTAGAATTGCTTTCATAAACGCGAAATGACAAAATGGCCCACAGAAAAAAATGGCAACTTCCTTAATGAACTGTCTTGTCTCTAGCCTCCCAAAAGCACGCCAGCGTTCAAAATCTCCCAAACGTATTCTTTTTTGTCATGGCAAAGCTGATCTGATCTAAAATTAACTCTAACACTCTTCCAAAAATTTGCTTTGATCATTGGAACTGTTAGATGCGATCGAGTTGTTTTTCACCCCACGCCTCATTTTCATATTGTTAGAGGAGCCAATCGCTATTGAACACATCATTTCATATTTACATATCCCTATTGACGACAACAGTAAGTTTCACCCATTAAAATTCACGGATGCGTTCGCTATTTGAAAATTTGCATCGCTTGCTTAACGTTTGGAAGGCAGTGTTATTTCAATGTAGTTTGCTAAAAGGAAAAATGATAGATAACTTTCTATTTTAATGTTTGCATATTCTAAAATTAAAATTTTAAATCGCAAAGTTCAGAAAATTTGATTGTCTAGATCAGAATATTGATCACGTCAATAAGATGCAGTATGGATACAACGAGAAGCGATATTGATACTGTATCTATGCATCACTCAATGCTATGCATCAATTCGTTGTGCCGTACATCGCATATTGTACGCCTCATAAGTTTGCACATCACTACTTACATGCAACTAAAAAGTTCAGGAATAGAATTAATTTTCGGTTGAAGTGTATTTTTGCCACTATTTTACAATGAAACAAGCTACAATTATTCTGCAAATCTATTTTAATATTTGAGTCGAAAAGAACTTTGTGAGAAGGATAAGGAAGACAAAAGCAACTTAAATAAGCACAAATAACACGATAATGCATCATACAGCTGTTTCGAGGATACGCTGGATTCCCTTCGTCAGTGCAAGAAAAAAACCAACAAACCTGAATTCCAAAAGAGAAATAAGCGCAGATGAAAGAAGCATAGTGATTATTTATGCCCAACACCTGGATTAAGAGAGAGCCAATCAGAAAGAAGCAAGAAGAATAGGCTTGTCAATCAGAAAACGAGAGGTAACACCACAAGATTGGAGTGTGTATAAACACAATAGGAATATCCCTACACTACAAAACATTTGTCTTGAATATTCCGGCAAGGCATATTCCCGACAACATAAATCATTCCCGATATTCGGATATTCCCGACAAGACAGATAATTTGTCTTGTCAGGATATTCTGATTGTGTTTTGGCACACGTCAATCTTGTGGTGTTACCTCTCGCTTTCTGATTGTCTGGTCTGTTCTTTTTGTTGTTTTCTGATTATCTCTCTCTTAATCCAGGTGTTGGGTATATATAATCGCCTCTACTTCTTTCATCTGCGCCCATTCCTCGTTTGGTCTTCCGGTTTGTTGGTTCTCTTGCACTGACGAAGGGGATCCAGCGTATCCTCGAAACAGCTGTATGCTGCATTTTTGTGTTATTTTTACTTATTTACGTTGCTCTTGTCTCTTCCTTACTTTAACACTTCTAATACACAAGAGTTGCCAGTGACCTTCAATAGTATTAGGAGGTTTAAACTAGTTTTTTTCATTTTCTGAATAATTTCCTTTTATTGGTGTTACTTTTAAAAGAGGGGGGAGGGGGGCTCATAATCCCATTCCACTTTTATGTGTATCTTCGTGGAAATGCTATAGTAAAATTCTTGTATAACACAATATTTTCATTTTACTTAAGGTAAGTAAATTGCAAATAAAGAAAAAACACAGTTCAAACACACCTAAGAACGTAAAAGCTGTCCTTACTTTAACACTTCTAATACACAAGAGTTGCCAGTGACCTTCAATAGTATTAGGAGGTTTAAACTAGGTTTTTTCATTTTCTGAATAATTTCCTTTTATTGGTGTTACTTTTAAAAGAGGGGGGAGGGGGGCTCATAATCCCATTCCACTTTTATGTGTATCTTCGTGGAAATGCTATAGTAAAATTCTTGTATAACACAATATTTTCATTTTACTTAAGGTAAGTAAATTGCAAATAAAGAAAAAACACAGTTCAAACACACCTAAGAACGTAAAAGCTGTCCTTACTTTAACACTTCTAATACACAAGAGTTGCCAGTGACCTTCAATAGTATTAGGAGGTTTAAACTAGGTTTTTTCATTTTCTGAATAATTTCCTTTTATTGGTGTTACTTTTAAAAGAGGGGGGAGGGGGGCTCATAATCCCATTCCACTTTTATGTGTATCTTCGTGGAAATGCTATAGTAAAATTCTTGTATAACACAATATTTTCATTTTACTTAAGGTAAGTAAATTGCAAATAAAGAAAAAACACAGTTCAAACACACCTAAGAACGTAAAAGCTGTCATAAGACGAAAGTCTGCAAATGATAAGATATAAATAGTTGTTAAAAATTCCTTTTTGATCCGAAAATCAAGCACTTTTTATATTTCGTGAAAAAAGTGAAGCTTATTCAAACTTCTTACAACAGGATGATTCACAAACTGCCTGACAGAGACTTATCTGTCTTTATGATTGGAAGCGAGCCCTGTTGCCAAACGCTACGAGCGAAAATCAAGTATAAAAATGTCCTCGAATATGTTACAACAATCTGGCAAAGTTTTGAAAAGGGTCATGGGCTGGAAACGCGATATCCCAAAACTTTAATTTTAGAATCCTTTGAGCGGGGGTGGTGTGGGTGAAGTCACGTGCTTCGAACGAAAAAAGAAAAATGCGACCACCGGTGATTCCTTAGTTCTTTAGGAGATAACCTAAAGGATTCATCCAAGGTTCTTCGAAAAATATTTATTGATAGTGAGTTCAGTTGGAAAATAACCGTCTGGTAAGATATCTTTGATTGCAAATAAGTTTTCAATGTTTAGAAATCAATTATTGTTGCCATTTTTCATATTATAGTATAGAACAATGATTCGCTAAGTCGGTTATCCGAACCTCTTAGGGTCCATGATAATCTATAAGGGGGTCCGCGAATAAGTAGGATTTAACAAAAAACAAACTGTTTTGTTAAATCCTGCTTTTTTCAATTAAAAGTTATTAGAAAGTCTTTTAAATTGATGCGAAATCAATTAGTTAATACAAAAATATTTAAAAATTATTTTTGGCGCATTTTAATAATACGATGGGAAATATATTATTGAGATTAAATTAAAAGTTGAGAATTAAGTTGCCATTAACTGAACCGAACATTGCTACTCTAACTTATAAAAAGCTTTATTAGTAACGCAACATTGCTTATAAGCTTAAATTTTTTCCATGTTCATTTTATATGTATCTTATACTAATTTCCTGTAAAGATAATTCTTAATTCCTAATCTTAATAAATGCCGTTCCTTACTTCAAACTAAATGTTTATTTCATTACATATAACTTTTATTTATATTAGTATTTTAGTACTTATATATAAAGATATATATATATATATATATATATATATGTATGTATGTATGTATGTATATATATATATATATATAAATTTATTTGAAATTTATATTATTTATTTGAAATAAATTTAAAAAAAAATATGCAATATCTTAAGAACGACTTTCTTAAGTTTGCTTCATTTGTATTCTAATGAAAACTTACATAAGAACTGACCATTACAGTATATACTTTTAATATATTTTTAGTATTTTAGTACTTATATATAAAGATATATATATATATATGTATGTATGTATGTATGTATATATATATATATATATATATATATATATATATATATATATATATATATGTATATATTATTTTAATAAGTTTAGTTTATCTAACTTTTTATTTCTGAACTATCCTAATTCCTTTTGTATGCTTCGTATTATAGAAACATTCTATATATATATATATATATATATATATATATATATATATATATATATATATATATATATATATATATATATATATATATATATATATATATATATATATGTATATATTATTCTAATAAGTTTAGTTTATCTAACTTTTCATTTCTGAACTATCCTAATTCCTTTTGTATGCTTCGTATTATAGAAACATTCTATATATATATATATATATATATATATATATATATGTGTGTGTGTGTGTAAATTTATTTGAAAAAATACGCAATATCTTAAGAACGACTTTCTTAAGTTTATTTCATTTGTTTGTATTCTAATGAAAAATTACATAACTGACCATTTATGTAACAGTAGGTTCGGACATAGGTTATATAACAGTAGATATAGGTTACGGACATAGGTTATGTAACAGTAGATATAAGTTACGAACATAGGTTATGTAACATAGGTTATGTATCAGTGAGTTCGGACAGTAACATTTTATTCAAAATTTTATTCGAAAAATTGGGGGTCTTCCGAACATTCGATTATTCGAACATTCCGAACATTCGTGTTCCAGCAGTTACTGATTGTAATATGTGTACCAAATTTCGTTTGAAACTGTTCATTAGTTCTTGAGATACCGCATGCACAGACTCACAAACACACACACTTACATGCATACACACTTTCATGCATACACACACAGAGGCACCAGTTCAGGGATGCTTGAAACATGATTTTCCATCGAAAACTTATTTTTCGATAATTCGAATTTTCGATCCCGTCCCAATAATTTCCCTATACATTATACCATGTAAACAGGGAAAGTAAAAGGAGTACATTCACTCCTATGACGGGCTAGTCCGATAAGGTTCAAAATTCCAAGAACTAAAGTGCAGCAAAAAAGAAGACGATATATGGAATTTCATCCTACTATGATTAATACAACCTGATTAGTTAGAGCCTCAAAGATTTGAATCACACTGACAAGCAAACACCAAATCAAATTCAGCAAGAAAGATCAATCATGCATAAAGCATTGAATAAGAAACACTTTCCAACTCTTTAAAATGCGATACATTCAGCGCTAATATTTTAAAAATCATCTCTGTACTGCAGTAATTTATTGTACTTGAAAATTTTAAACTTCATAAATAATCGCTTGATTTGTTTACATTCTGCATAAGTTAAAATTAAGCTTCGCTGTAGAAATAATCACAGTTTAGTGATCATTCAAAATCAGCATATTGTAATTGCTTAGTCACGGAATTTAGGTACACAGATGATACGTAAAAATAAAGCGGTTTTATGTCGGATGCAACACTAAATATAAATTTAAAAGATCCTTAAGCATCACGATCTTTGCACACGGGAAAAAAATTAATGCCATACTTTATTTTGCAATGAGTCACGTGATCTCTTCATATATTATGAGTGTAATTCTTATTTCAATTTTTATATAAAAACTATCTAATATATATTGCTGAAATTTTTTTTCACATTTTATGTGATAATTTGAATATTATTCTAACATTTTCGAAGCAATTTGTAAATTTTAACTTCGCTAAATAAATGTTTGAAAAATTAAGTCTCATAGGGCTCAAAGAATTTCCTTTTTTCAATCCGGGTTAAATCCGTATCCGGGTGATATTATTCATTTTTATTCCCATATGTCCCCCAGACCGTCTCAGCGACATACTAACATTTCATTTTGATAAAGTCATTTTTATGGCAGTTGTCGTGCGACCAGACAGACAGAATGAACAACGTCATAAACACTTTACAACTATGTTGGAAAGTGTTAAAAACGTTAAATAAAATGTTGTAATAATAACAAGTAAAAGCAAAAAATGTTGTTTTGTAAAGCACACACTTTTATTATTTGCATGTAACTTAAATGTCTGAAAAATGCATTTAAAATATGTGAAAGGCAACACCATACCATATTTAGGCTTTCTAGCTGCTTCAGTTCTTGAGTTATTCCAAAAAAATCTGATGTGAGCAGCACATGACTTTATATAATGCAATGGATTTATTTCTTTCACAATATAAAAATGATATATGGCACGTTTTTAATGTTGAATTGTACATTTGGCACTTTTCCAGATGATAACATCGGGCCGTAGGCCTAATTGAAGCAGCTTGCGGGCCACATTTTACCCGCGGACTGTAGTTTGGGAACCCCTGATTGAGTGTGTTCAATCTTGGACAATTTCCTGTAATCTATCAATGACTTTGAATAAACAACTATCACCAACCCATAATATCAGTGCGCAATGAATGCAGATGCACTATAAAATTATCCTTGCGGATAAAAAGTGTGCCTAAAAACTTAGAAATGTACTTTGTTTCACTTTGTCACTTTAGTGGATAAATTGTTTAAATAAATTATTTTAAGTAGTCGTGTGAATTACTTCTATTCATCTTTCACTAGGGCTAAAAATATTTTTACTTTAAACTTCAAATACCACTTTACTTTTTGCAAGAATAAATTCAATAATTTGAATGTAAATTTTTATGTATAATTAATTTCCTATCGACCTTTTAGAGATGGAGCGAAGTGATCAGTTTAAACTTCCTATTTTCTAGTAGAATACTATTTGTTGACAATTCGTTTGCTATAGATGGTCAGATATAAATTGTACGTGTTGCGACCCCTTAACTGATATTTTTTTAAATACAAACAGTTTTGCGGAAACTTCATATAGATTAAAGTCACACTATAGATAAATTTTTACAGAAATTGCAGAACGCAAATGACACTATGACTATGAGCTATTTCAACAACAACTATGCGCTATTTCAACAATAGCTATGCGCTATTTCAACATTAACCCTACGAATTTCAACGCATTGATGTAAGAAAATTTTGAATTGCAGAAATATTTACTTGAATTCTTAAAAAAGTGTTTTTCTTGCATAAAATTGAAATATCCCTCACGTCATTTGGAGTCATACAAATGCCTAGTTTTTATTTATTTTGACAGATTTATTTATAAACTAGCAGCATACCCGTTCTTCGTACGGAGTATACAGGCTGTTCACACATTTTTTAGACGATGTATATTGTATTCACAAAACTAAATTACATAAAATTCTTGTGTTTTAAATGTTCTATTTGACATCCCTTATTCTGAACTATCTTTCGACACCGCAATTTCCAGGATAATAATGCCTTTTGAAGTGTCAGAAGAGGTATTCTATCCCATTCCTCCTGAACAGCTTTCCAGAGTCCTGTAAGAGTTTTGGGACGACGTTTGGATAATGCAGATTTTAAAAGTCCGAAAGCACAAAAATCCATAGGTGATACATCGGGAGATTTAGTAGGGATATCAGTGAAGGGTATGGCCTTGATACCAGTTTTTTGTTCCATTTCTTTTAGGAAATTTACAGTGAATTTTGATGTGTGACTGCTAGCTTTGTCCTGATGGAGTCTCACAGATTGATGGCACTGTGGGTAAAGCGATGGTATTTCATTCAGAAAAATTGGCGATAAAATATGTTCCTGATAGTATTTGGATTTAATCTTGACATTTTTTCCCACTCTCTTTATTTTTAACTTGCCATTATAAGAAAAACCAGCAACAATCATGAATCCCTTAGAAAAACTTTATTTCGATTCTTTGAACCATGTACTTAAATTTTTTTCTCCTCTTTTATGATAATAAATGGCTCTTTTTTTGTTGCAATCATTTAAATACACCCATGATTCATCTATTGGGACAATTGTTTTCCATTTTTCTTTGGATAAGTGTTTCTCATATAGAATTCTGCAGCGTGTCCTGCGTTCAGCGATATGATTTGGAAGAAGACGATGCACATTACGTTTTTTCGCTTTTTCAAGATTTAAATCAACATTTATCATTTTGTTTACAGTGGACACCGAGCATTTTAATGATTTTGCAACTGTCCTTTGACTAGGGGGATTTTCTATTAACATTAAACAACGTACCTTTGCAATAGTCGAAGATGTCTGTTTTTTCCTTGGATACTTGTTTGGAATTTTTGTCCCACTTGAGGCTCCAATTTGACGTTTTTTTCCTTTCCTGTTGACGATATTACCTATCGACGCTTTAGATATCACAAAACCATGACTCTCACATCGTTTTTAGATAACAGAGTATGCATATTTCTCTTCGGAAAGAGCATAAATGTAGTCTTCGAACCACTGTTTTGTTAAAAACGCCATTTTTGAATAAAAACAAAACTTTCATGCCGCAGACGATAATTTTGACTTTTAAAAACATAGTACAATTGGAATTATTTCTTTTGCAGCAAACGATTTTTTATTACCGCTTACCAAAATCGTCTAAAAAATGTGCGAACAGCCTCTGTATAATATAAAGAAACTTAAAATTCACAATCATGTGCAAATTCCTATAGTATGCTAAATGACATTTTTAATCAAAATATTATGTTAAAATATTTAATTTAATGCTCCTAAAGAGAAGGTTAAGAATCTCTGTTCTCGCTATACAAAATTATCTTCACGGGCAGATCTGAAGAATAAAACATCTTGGCACCTTTTGTAAGCAAATGTACAAAAAAATATGGAATTGAATCAATATATGCAAAATAAAAGCATTAAAATTGTATGGGACCCATACTACTTATATACGCGAATATTAGATGATATAACCTGTATTAGTAGATTACATGTATAAATTGAAAATATCAATAAACTCGTAATCTTTAAACCTGAAGGTAGTAATTGATTCCAATATATGCCAAAATGAAAGTGCTAAAATTATATGGGAAGATATACCCGTTGTACGCGTAATGTTGTAGATTAGAAGATATATGTTATATTCTGAGTGTTAGTAGAAGATTACCTGCATTACAACATGAGTCAGAAAAATATTTGCCAAAATAAAGCAGATTACGTAATAAATTGAAAATATCAATAATCCCCGAAATCTTCATTCCCGAAAGCCGTACTTGATTCCAATATATGTCAAAATATATGTCAATATATACCTGTACTACTTATATTCTCGTGATTAAAAGATATACCCGTGCATTTGTAGAAGGTTATCCGTACAAAGTACAACATATGAGTTTCAACAATTTTTGTCGCAATAAAACAATGGCATAATAACTTGAAAATATCGATAATCTCTGAATCAATAATCCACGAAAATATCAATAATAATAATGTTTAAACATGAAGACCGCAATTGATATTATCCAGTCAAAATTGCAACGGCAATGAAATTTATCTTATATACATATCTTCATTATTCAAATTGGAAAAGATTTAATAAAAATCGTCTGCCGCATAAACACATTGGATTTAAATCCGTTGCTAGGCGACATGATATTATTTCCTTCAAATAACTTGGTGAAAAAAATATCGTCTGAATAATGCTATCTCTATGGAGGATTTGGTGACATTTTCGTCAATTTAGCGACATTTTAAAAAATCACAAAATTTATCGCCAAGTGGGACTTTAGAACTGACAGTCCCACTTGGCGACAAATTGATGAAACATCATCACAATACTATCTGCTAACAAAACGCAATTCATTTCATTTATTTAGCGCGATTTTATCAATTTCAAGATATTTTTATGGATTTACAAACATTTTCATCAATTTGGTGACATTTTAAAAATTCGCTAAATGTGTTACTAAGTAGGACGGTTGGACTGACAGACAAATGCTAACGAAACATCATCTCAGTACTCTCTTCTAGCAAAACAAATTTAATTTCATTAATTTGCGTTTTTTTGACAATTTGGCGACATTTTCGTCGAATTGGCAACGTTTAAGAAAAGTTGCCAAGTTAGCCATATCTCGCCAAATTCGTAGGTCTGAATATGCAGATCTGAATAAAACATCCTGATCCCGTTTGTATATACTAAATGAAAAGACTAAAATTGTATTAGAATATATACCAGTTCTACTGTTTATCTGTTTCAACAATCGGCTAAATGAATTTATTGGCTAAACACAATATATGTGTTTATCAGCTAAACAGAATATGTAAGCTTGAAAACTTTTTGACAAAATAAATGAAAGTGATGTACGCAGTCTGCAATTAATATTATTAAAAGAAAAATCAAACCGTTCATTTATAAGATATATTTTTATATCCATTTATTTATTATTCAAATCTAAAAATAATAATAAACATTAAAATACACATTTAATTTAACTGCGTTGCCGAGCAACATGATATATACAGGTACCTGTACTTTACAAGTATATGATGCTTTAAAATACAGGCACGGTCAATCTTTCTGTGACATTCCTCACATTCATGAGACTTAGTGGGTTTAGCAGAGGAATAAGGTTCTAGAATATTCGTTTGCACTTTGGTATGGTTTTCCAAGTTATTTAGCCTATTAAAGGAATTTTCACACACATCATATGAAAATCACTGCGTATACTTAGATGAATCTTAAGATGACAAGTCAGGCTTTGCTTAGCAAAAGTTTTCTTACAAGCTGAACATACCTGTGAAAGATAAAGATTCAGTACTTAATTATAAACAGGGTATAAAGTCCCTTTAGCAATTTATTACAAATACGATATTTCTCTACAATTAAATGAAACAGTGTACCAAAAGCGATAAAAATCGTAAAGTGAAAGAATATTCGTAGATACTAATAATATATTTTTTCTCAATCACATTCCCCATTAAAATGCAATAGGAGAACACAACTAAGTTTTAACAAGAAATATCAATCATTCATAAAGAATAGATTATGAAACACTTTCCAACTTCAATTCAATTTTATACAAACATCTCTAAAATGCGATACATTCCTCGGTAATATTTTTTAAATTATCATAACACTACAATAATTTATTATATTTGAAAACTTCATAGAAAACAAATGAACTTTATTCAAATGACGTCATCGAAATATAAATCATCTCTATATAAAAGCAGCATTTCATTCATAAACATTTTTCTAATCGTTTCATTCATCACAATACTGTAATAATTTATTTTATTTAAAAATTTGAAAAATTGCTATCTACCATATTTATTTTAAAATGTGAAACCTTACTCATATGTAAAATAATTAAACTCTTGGAAAGATATTTATTATATAATATATCTCTTTTTTCTTTCTGGAGGATATAACGAGAGTCAGAATTTAATTGAATTTGTTTTTCTACCTATATTAAATGATTTTTATTTAAAAAACTACCTAACATATTTTACTGAATTTTTTTTTATATATTTTATGGGGTAATTTGAATATTTCCTAAAATTTTCGAAGCAATTTGTGAATTTTAAATTTGCTTAAAAAATATTTGAAAAATTAGGTCCCATAGGGTTCAATGCATTTCATTTTTTCAACCCGGGTTCAATTAAAAAATTATTGGGTGATATTATTCATTTATATTCCCATAGGTCCCACAGGCCGTCTGAAAAACATACTAAAATTTCATTTTGATAAAGCCATTTTTACGGCAGTTATCGTGCTAACGGACAGACAGACAGACAGAATGAACAAAGTCATAAACACTTTCAACTATGTTGTAAAGTGTTAAAAAGTGATTATATCTCATACCAATTATATACCGTTATTTAGTATTATAGATTTTCTCCATTTCTCTTTCTTTTATCTTATATGAAGAATATGAAAATTTATTACGAAAATATATTATTATGGATGAAAATATATTATTTTATCCCATTTTAACATCTAAATGGAAGTATTGCAATTTTACCCCATGCCACCATATAAGCATGTAAATAATCGTGTGACCAATCTAACAAGGTAATATCACTGTAGTCAGCTTAGTGATATTCTGATCAGGACACTACTGGTTGAAAACCGATGCTCCACAAATTTACAATTTGCTTTTTGCGTCTATCTAGCTTTGTCGTAGAGTTAATTTTCCTAACATTATAAATGCTTCTCTGTAGGCGCTGCAATACCCTTTTTTACGATCGGGCATGTTCAATTTACTAACCTAACTTAACCTAACGTGTAACTTTATGGACCTTTCATTAGAAAATCTGATGTCGACAGCACATGACTTTCTCTACAGACATCAATTCATTTCCTCTTTATTTCATTAATATTTCATAAAATTGAGTTTAATGGCACTAAATAAAATGCATAATTATTTGAAATTACATTTAATGTGCACTTTTAATTTAATTTTCGTTTTCATTTGGTAACTGGACATATTTTCAAAACCGGCGTACCAAAATGAAAATAAATAAATATATAAATAAATAATAAATAAATAAATAAATATCTCGAGGACGCCTAGTTCTAGAGTAATGGGGTTGGTCTTATTATTTTTATCTTCGAAAATTGCGTGTAAAACAAGCATTTAATTGATACATCTGATCATATTTAGTCTTTCATTTTAGATTTTTGAAGGTCATTTCGCAATAAAAAGGCAGGTTATTTTTTTCTGAATCATATCAAAATCCAATCAGCATCAGGAAAACCAACAAGTAATTATCTACCAAATTTTGTAAAATTTGGATAAATAGTTTTTTGGCTAAAGTGGATATAGACAATTTTCGCAGGCCATTTCGCAAGAAAAAAAAAGGCAGGTTCTCTTTGTCCCGAATCGAATACAAAATCTAATCAGCACCAGGGTAACCCACAAGTAACGTACCTATAGAGTTTTATGAAATTCGGTCAATTATTTTTTGAGGAAGAGTGGATACATACATTGCACAGACAGACATGCACACACACACACAGAGACACACACACACACACAGACTGACAGTCACACACACAGACGTCACGCTAAAAATAGCTTTTCCGTGTTCTAGAGGTCCCAAAACATGTAGTTCCGTCGAAAACTCAGTTGCGATTTTTGGCATGATTCCAATACTTTCCTTATACCATGTAATCAGGGAAAGTAAACATTTGATGTGGGTAGCACATGACTTTCCCTATAGATTCAAATTACTTTTTCTTAATTTCTTTAATAATTCATTAAATTAAGTTTAATTGCACAAAATAACACTAAATTTGCATTTTTAATTCAATTATTGTTTTTATTTGGTAATTGGACATTTTCCCGAAAGCGGCGTACAAAAATGCAAATAATCTCAAATATCGTGAGAACGGTTTGTCCTAAAGTTTCCTCGCGCGCGAAACTGGGAAAAGCGGATTTGGTCTTATTATTTATTTAAAATTACGTATAAAACAAGCATTTAATTGATGCATTTGAGCATTTGTAATTTTTTTTTAGATTTTTGCAATTTTTGCGAGCCATTTCGTAAGAAAAAAGCAGGTTGTTCTTTTCCGGATGGTACCAAAATCTAATCAACACCAGACTATCTCACGAGTAACTTATCTACCAAATTTTGTGAAATTTGGTCAATTAGTATTTTAGCTAGAATGGATACATGAAGTTTTTCCCGGTCATTTCGCAAGAAAAGGCGGGTTCTGTTTTTCCGAATCATACCAAAAACTAATCAGCACCAGGGTCACGCCCATGTGACTTACCTGCCAAATTTTATGAAATTCGGTCCATTAGTTTTTGAGTTAGAGTGGATATATACATTACACAGACAGACAGATAGATACACACACACACACAGACGTCAAGCTAAAAATAGTTTTTTTCGTATTCTAGAGGCCTTGAAACGTGTAGATCTGTCGAAAACTCGAGTTGCGATTTTCGGCATGATTCCAATTCTTTCCCTATACATTACCACGTATTGCAGGGAAAGTAATATAGCTGTTTTGTGTTCTAGAGGTCCCTAAACATGTAGATTCGTCGAAAACTCGAGTTGCGATTTTCGACATGATTCCGATACTTTCCCTATACATTACCATGTATTGCAGGGAAAGTAAAAATTATTGGAGTTCTTAAAGATTTTTCTTAAAAATACCGTATATTTATTTAAAAGTACCAACTCCTCTTCCTGAGATCTTAGCTTCTAATAATGGTACTAATAAGTCAGACTGTCCATATACTATATACGTTTTCACGACCTAATTTCCTGTTACTATGCCAAACAAAGATTCCAAAGAATAACCCATCCCAATCCTTCCTCCATGGGTTTGTTATATAACACACCACCAACGATACACTTAAACCGCATTCACTACCATTACGAAATATAACAAAGCCTCAAATTCATCAGGACCTAAAATATTGTTCTTTGTCCATGATAAATATAACCAAGACCCTCTGCTCAAAAAATATTCTGTAATTAATAATTTGAGGTATTTAATAATTTTAATTTGATATTTTCCCATGTCACCGCGTATCAGTATGTAAGCAATCGTGCGACCTATCTAACAAGGCAATATCACCATGATTTTGAATTATTTTTCTTTAATAATTTGAATTTATTTTCCGTATAACTAAACAATAAGATCCTGCAATTATGTTTTGTAACAAAGATTAACTTTCAGTAAACACAATCTTTGAATCAAAAGTCACTTCCAACAGAACCATCCTTAAAAAAAAATTACAAAATGTTTCTTAACATTCAACATGATTTACCCTGGGGCTAAAATATCCTTTAATCGTTAATGGATTCGAAGTTGCAATATTTATACTAGAAAATTGATTGGAAAATCATTGCTTTAAGGAGTTTTGTGCTCACTGATCATATATATCATCACCTGCACTATGCTGACGAATGGCACTGACAGAGAAACCTCAGTCTACGGGTGATGCTTAGTTGGGTACATTCTTGATATTAAGCTTTCCGGTTGAATACATTCTTGCTGCTAATTTTTACCTCCGAAACCGGTGTATCCCCATAAATTTTTGTCTTATGATGCTACTGTTAAAGTATATTAGTTTTCCTATTTCAGTAGAACTTCGTTATAACGAGCAGGCTGGGTTTCACGAATATGTTCGTTAATACCGGATGTTCGGTAAATCCGATCAGCAGCAAAAAAATGCGATATAATATAAAAATAGCTTTATCTGTAGGCTATTATAGCTGAAATAGTTATTTTCATAATTTTTGATCTGGTGTCTTGGAAGTTATACCCCTTGGGTTTATTTTGGGCAACTAATTTCAAAAGTGACATTAGTTTGGCCGTGTCGACTTTAGTTTTGGAGTTACGGTATAGCTAAAATTGAAAACTGAGCCAAACATCGCCACTGGATAAGAAAATAGTAGCCTTAGAGAAAAAATGTGGTAGTTGGGAACTAAAGTGCAATCAATAAATTTTTGTTTGTTTAGTAGACATGAACAAATTCATCCTGTTACCACTACTTATAAAGCGAGGGGGAAATCTAGCTTTATAAGTAGTAGTTACCAGTGGCGTAGCGTCCATAGAGGCTAATAAGTTTAGCCTCCCCAGTTTGAGATCTAGTTTAAGGAATTATTTAAACATTTTCATTTATTTTATTTTTTAAATAACTTTGCGAATGCATATGTATATTTTAGAAAAGGGTTACACTTTATTTGCTTAAAGTAACACGTTTTAAAGTATTTTTTCCTATTAAAACGCATCTTTTAAAGCATCATAGGCTCAAATATTCAAGCCTACGAAGTGTATAACGATTAGCATGATATTGAAACATCCGGTCTCTTCCGTGGCTGATCGGCGCGTGTAACGAGCTCTTGAAAACTAGCCTTTCAGAAGGCGTGGCTATTGTTTTCCCTCTGCAAATGACAGTGATTGGATGTGAGAAGTGACATTTCTCAATGACGTGAAGACATGATGGTTGTGAATGAATCCGCCATTTTGAGTCAAGCGAAGTGCTATTTTTGCAGAAAATATTAACATGTTGAATTGCTAAATAATTTGAGCCATTTTTCTTGAATAACTTGACACTCACCTAACTTTAAACAAAATCAGGACGAAGAAATACACTAATAATGACTACTAGTTAAACTTAGTAGTTAGTAAATGAAGTAGCCTTCGCCATCAATAGTAGTTAGTAAGTGAAGTAGATATCGGCATCAATAGTAGTTAGTAAGTGAAGTAGATATCGGCATCAATATGAGGAAGCATCCGCTTGAGTAGTTGAGAGTTTTAGAAGGAATAAATCGAATTTCGCTTTGGGAATCACCTGTTACATGAGAATACTTTTTACAAAGCCGATTGATAATATTTCTAGTAGATTTTTAGCATATTGTAACTATAAGATATTAAGTTTTCATAGTATAGTATTTGTCAATAATTAATATACAAAATTGTTTAAAGGAATTGTTGATTACAGAGATTTTCAACTAAGCTTGTTATATTCCAAATTTATTTTTCACCCATTTTCAGTGCACTCTTGAATTGTTCAATTTTGCTAGTTCTAGTTGTTTATATTCATAAAACTGATATATATTTTCTGTCACTTGCTTATAATATTCTAAATTATATCTACATATTTAATATGATGGTTGCAAAGGTTGATCTAATTCAGAAATATGAAAACATTTAAAATGTATATCTTGTATGTATTTATCTTACATCGGTAGCATTTTAACATTTCGTGCATTTCATGCACTTTTTACATTTTTATGCTACATTATACTATTTTACCCATCAAAAGAATGAAAGCGAATTCAAATATATATCTCACTTGTAATGACAGCAAAACTCTTTCAAATTTAAAACGCCAAGCGATCAGCCTCCCCAGTCAAAATTCTTACGCTACGCTACTAGTAGTGACAAGATGATTTTTTCACCATTACTTGATGTAGGGAGGAAATCCTATTTTTTCCCTGAGAGAGAAGAGGATAGGATTTTTTTTAATGTTCATTTGAGGGGAGCTCCACACCAAAACGTTCAAAATGAGGAAATATGTTGTTGACAAATGCCTGTAGTTTGGCCATTAGACAGCGAACTCTCCAGTATTTATTTATTGATGAATTAATAGTCACTAGCGTAAGCCACTCACCTAAATATTTTCCAGACATAGGCTGTCCCAGTTCACATAAAGTACAATCCGGGGAAGCAGCAAGTTCAATTCGATGGAGATGAGTCCTGAGACAGTCATGACCAGTCAGAAACTGCTTCTTGTTGAGGAGCCTCTGGAATGACTAAAATGTTCCCGCTGAGGATGTTCCATGACTTTCTTAGATGCCTTCAGAGATTCTGCCTCAATTTCTTTCTTGTGCAGCATTTTGACGTAAAGTTGTACTGAATGAAAAGTCATAGGCTTTGAGAATCTCTGCTGCACCATAGCACCCTTTTTGGTCAAAAAGTCCACGTTTTCATTTTCTGGTACTCCTCAATGCGCAGGCATCCACTGTAAAGTGATTCTATATCACGTCTATTCAAAAGCTCCCTGAGCTCTTGAATCCGGGGACCATTGTTTCTTTGGTTACCGGACAGTGTGCCTGGAGATCCGAACTAGAGGATAGCAACTCTGTTGAATGAAGACGGACGAAGAGCGAGTTGTTGCAATGCCACAAAAATTTGCTTCGATCTCCCCATCAAAGTGTGTTGTAGAAGCTTCAACAGGCTAGTAAAAATCAAACAGCATGCAAGAGACTCCAGCTTCGGTCCCCCCAAGCTCTGTCAAGTAAAGAGCTATCGGTATAAACATGCAACCATTTGTCTTGTGGAAATCGTAAGTCTATTGTTTCCAAGGCAACAACTCGAATTTCTTCAGGAATCATTTCCCTTTTGTTCACCTTCGTCTCAAGATCCGTCAAACGTCAATGTCCAGGAATCCTAAGGGTACACTGGCGGCAGGAAAATGTCAACATTAAATTGACAGAATCTATTAATTGACTGCATGAAACCAGCTTGAGTTTTTAAATTTCTGGGAGTAGTACAATCATAATTTCTCCAATAATCATTGTTTGGCAATCTAATTAACTTTTGATAGATAATTAGAGTCATTTTCTGAATTTTTTTGTTATAGTCTGGGTCTTAGTTAGTAACTGCATAGCCAAAATGTGGATAGTTTTAACAGCTCTAGTTATGATCCGCAGAGCCTGATTCTGAAAGGTTTCCAACGGTTTTACAACACTTTCTGATGCGAAAACCAAAATTTCACTACTATAACCCAAAACCGGCTGTATATAAAGTTTATAGGTAGTATTAAGAGTTCTTCTATTGCATCCCATTTCACACCTGCTAAGCGTCTAAGAATAGGAGAATCTTTTTTCTGCTCTATATTTCAAATGCTCCACATGATTTCGCCAACATAGTTTATTGTCCAGTACACAACCCAGATAGGTCGATGAGTTCTTTAGCTGCAAGTTCTCACCTTGAAAGTGCAATCTTGAAACAACAGGCTGCCTGTTTAATATAAAAAACTGGCTAGTAGTTTTGTTTGGGTTCACGATTATCCCGTTTTCTTTGCACTAGACGTCCAAACTTTTAAGTGAGCGATTAAGGGTTTCATTAAGACCATCTTGTTTATTTTTTGTTGCACTTCTCCGTATGACTATATCAACTGCAAATAATGCCACATCGACGAGACAATCTGAAGTCAGGGACTTTGGTAGGCCATTGATAAATACATTAAAGAGAATTGAGCTTATTACTGTACCTTGTGGTAAACCATTTTCTTTCGGTTTAAACCTTGAAATGCCATCGTCATATCTGACTGCGCAGAAGCGCTAGGAAAGGAAACCCTTGATCCATAAAAGCATTTTATTTCCTACTCTAAGAGCTTCAAGCTTTAGAACAGCTTTTAATCGCCAGACGATATAGTAAGCAGACTTAATGTCCACGGAGGTAGCAAGAGTTGATCTTCGATTGTCAAGTGCATCCTTCATAGATTGACTTAGACGTGTAACTTGTTGAACAGTAGAGTGGTACCGTATAAAGCCAGCCTGGTCCATTGATAGCAAACTACCAGTCTCGAGGTACCAGTTGAGGCGTGTTACTATCATCCTTTTCATAAGTTTTGAAAGTACACTAGTTAGTGCAATAGGCCGATAACCTTCGATTGAGTGTGGAGGTTTATCTTTTTTAGGAATTGGCCCAATAATGGCTTCTTTCCAAATGCAGGAAAGATAGAAAACGCACTTCGAGATGAGATAAGGACTTAAAAGTTGGTGCCATGGTAAATATCGTTCAATAGGAAGGAAGGAAATCCACCGTTCAGTTTTATAGTGTTTGTTGATTTAGCCGTATAAAATAATGTTTGATTTGTCGAATATATAAGATACTCTTTCTATTAGTGTGATAGATAATTTAAATTTGGTGCAAGAGTCAATCGTTCTATAGAAGCTTCCGGGGAAAAAATCGAATATTTTTTAGAATGTTTTTTGAGGGGATGTTCCACACCAAAATGTTTGAAATGTGAAATAACTGAGGAACGTACTTAGCAATGAGATAGAGAATTATAATATATATTTGGTACAAGTATAGATCATTCGTTATGAGACATGGGTATGTTAGCTTCCTAACATTTCTTACTTTCAGGGTGTCACCCACCAAAATGTTTGATTTGCTTAATAAATGATAAACTCAGTAAATCGAATTTTTATGTAAGGTGAGTGAAGCTTGAAATTTGATACATAGCTCAATCGTTCGATCAAATTAGTGGTCAATTTAACTAATAAATGAGTAATGCTCTCTTTTAAGTAAGATATACATATAAAATGTAGTACACTAGCCAATAGTTCAATAAAACCTCAGGAAAATTGAATTGTGTAAATATGAGGGGGGGGGGGGGTACTCTGCACTATAATGTTCGAATATGAACAGCTTGCAAAGCTCTCTTTCAATTAAGATAGACATATTATTATTATTTTATTTTATATGCAAGTGGATATTTGGATAACGAACTTGGTTAATATCAAATTATTTGAAAATTTAGATTAGAAAGGCTGCACCAAACCAGAAGTTTCAAAATGTGCGCTCACAATGAAATAGGGACTTTGTATTACGGTAGATAATTTGATAGAAAAAAAGTGGAAATGTGAGAGTTTAAAAATATCTGTTCTTTTAAGCATGCATTCCGCCAAAATACTGCTCTCTGCTGAATATATAAAAGAAAAAAAATATCCCTTTTAAGTGAGATAGAGATATGGAGTTATGTATACGGGACGATATATAAGGCAACAATTAAGATAGAAAATGAAAATTAAAGCAAGTTATATTGTCTGATATAGATATCAAACAGTCTGATATAGATATCGAACAGCCTGATATAGATATCAGTCTGATATAGATATCCAATAGTCTGATACCGATAAATAGTATGACCCATGTTCCATATTTCTAATAATTTAACAACAAAATTAGAAACTCAAGATTCCATAAATATGTATATTAAGTTCTGGATATGTTCATTGTGACACCGTTGATTTTCAATGGGTATCCTGATAGTTTAGTATACAGTTCCCAAGGGTCCGTCTGTCTGTCACGCCTTTAGAGACTTGCAGTTTAGTACACAGATTAACCATTCCATATAATCCAAGGGAAAAATCGAATTTTTTAAATAAATTTATAAGAGTGGAGGGGGGGCACCACACTAAACATAACAAAAACTTTATGCTGTGGATTTTGTGCATCATTAGTTTGTTGTTGTTGTTGAGACCCAGACCGTCCGACCTACCAGAAAGGTGTAAGGTAACCGTTTGGACGGTCGGGAAGTGCCACCCAATTTAGACCGGAACCCAGTGGGGGAGGCATCCACAGGGACATCATTAGTTTGTTGTAAAACAAATGACGTCATTGTAGTAGGAAAAGTCACGCGATGCTTACATCAGAATTTTTTACTAGCTAGAAGGAAATTCGTAAAAAACTACTAGTAAACTAATCAGTAGAAATTTTCTGGTGGTGGTAAACATATTTTTCATTCTGTGACCCAAGGAACATTTTATTGTGCTCATCTCCCCTTTCACGAGAAAAAATTATTAAGCTCACCCAGCTCAAAGAAAAAAAGAATCTGTAGCACGGGAAATAATTGAGCTCACTTGGTTTAAGTTCATTCTATTGAGTTCATTCTATTGAGTTCATTCTATTCAGTTCATTCATCTGACGGAGAAAGAATTATTGAGCTCATCTGGACGGCGAAGAAAGTTATTGAGCTCATATAGCCCGTGGGAGAAACTATTGAGCTCTTTCGCATCGCGGGAAAAAAGTTATTGAGTTCACAGACCGCGAAAAAAGCGCATCTGGTGCACAAGAAAGACTTGTTGAGTTCATTTGGTCTGCGGGAAAAAGTATTGAGCTCATCCACCTGACGGGGAGAAAATTTTTGAGCTAGTCTGGACCGCGAAAAAAAAAATTATTAAGCTCGTATATAGCCTGTGGGAGAAATTCTTGAGCTCCTCCGCTCTGCCGGAAAAAATTATTTAGCTCACCCAGCCCGCTTAGAAAGCGCATCTGGTGTACGAGAAAGAATTATTAAGTTCACTTGGCCAGCGCGGAAAAAACCATCGAAAAGCTGACGAGGAAAGAATTGAGCTCATTTAGACTACGAAAAAAATATTGAGCTCATATTGCCCGTGGGAAAATAATATTGAGTTTACACGCGCTTCGGGAAAATGCTATTGAGATCTCCTAGTCCGCGGGAAAAGTACATGTGGTGCTCGGGAAAGAATATTTGAGATCATTTGGCTTGAGAGTAAAAACTATTGAGCTCGTCAAGCTGATGGGGAAAAATTACTGAGCTCATTTAGACAGCAAAAAATTTATTGAGCTCATTGAGCCTGCGATTATAAAACTAACTGCCTACGTATGGTTCAAGTTTTCAATATGGTAGAAAACTATTTTCAACGGGGAAACAATTGTTTCCTTTCGCAAGGGAAGTAAAAGTGAAGAAGGAAAATACTATTCTCGAGAAGGTAAAAATGTGTGCTTACCTGGGTTGTTTTTGTGTCGAGAGGGTTAACGTGTTCTTGAAAATCCCACTGATGAGTCACTACATGGGTGTCCGACCCAAATACCATCAAATGACTGTTGTAATAAGGAAATCAAAAGGTGAGCCAACATTCTGTTGGATTTTCTCCAGATACCGATTTCATCCCCTCCAACAGCTGACGCCACGGAAATAACTTTTCATCACACTTAAAATATGAACCCATTTCTGCTTGCCAACAAGGAGTTAGAACAGACGATTTTTTGTTTCCCAAAGCTAACACCTCTTTGTTTATGTTTTACATTTTAATGAAATGGTGATTTGATAGGTTGAATTGATGTTCTCGAATATTAGGAGTGAAAACCTCCACTCCGCTATCTCAAGCGTTCACTTTCAATATATTTTTACGCGAATTTGTATCTCAACCAGTATCGGAGTGAAGAAAATGTATTGCTACAATGACTTCATATTTCTTTCCTTGTCTGTAAATTTCCTAGAGAGGGCAACAATATTCAGACAAACGAATTGTCACCAGGTTTGAGTTGCTTGGCCTTGAGATTGCCGACGACTTTGAGAAAGTTTGAGAATGTAAGCGATTGGTCAAGAATTTCGCAAATAACTAGATTTTTGTTTAGATATTTCCATTTTCCATTAGAAAGACTGCTATAACAATCTTTAATTTTGAGCGTTTCGTGTTTAAATTGTGCGGATCATACGTACACTGTAAAACATTTGCAAGTATGTTACTGAAAGTTTCAGGGGAATCAGCTGTCTATAATGAGAGGTAAGGTTTCAGATAGTTATGATAATATATGCATAAAAATACAAAAGTAACGATAATTAACTGAATATTTCAGAAACGAAGCTGGAATATTCATGAACGCCTGTAATTGTGGCTTTTCTTAGCAGTTTGCAGATATTAATAATAAAGTAGCTGAAAAAAATGAGCAAAGGTTGCAAAATGTTTTACAGTGTCGTTCTAGTTATTACGTAAAGTATCTTGAAAACATTATGGTATAAAATACCTTAAAAACATGTATAAAGTATCTCGAAAACATTATATATTACCAACTTAAAAACATTATGGACACTATAACTAGCTAATTCAGTTTTGTCTTTATACGACCATTATGCTGCATATATTGACAAGTTGGTTTTGGTTTCTATAGCAACGTAATTTCTTTTGAATATAAATTTAGAATACTTTATTTATTGAAATATGGAGACATACGAATGGAAGTTTGAATACTTATTTTAGAAAACGACTGATTTGAATTTAAACCATCGGTTTTATAAAAAAAATCTGATGTGGTCAACACATGACTTTCCTTATATAATGCAATGAATTTACTACTTTTACAGTTAAAAAAAATTTATTCTTAAAGTAGATACTTATATTCTTTCCAAGATATTGAATTTTCTTCAATTAGTCGTCATTTTCATTGATTTAGCGTCATTTTTATCCATTTGGCAAGATTTTTGTTAATTTGGCAACAATTAAAAATGTCGCCAAGTTGGCGACATTCCGCCAAATTCGTCGCCAAAATCTCGCCAAGCGTTATGGACGGAGAAATAAGTTATTCTTACAGCAGATAAATGACTATTGGCGTTCAAATACAAAAGTATTACTCAAAGTATTTTTTTTCCTGAATGGAAAGCGAGAGTCACGAGAGCGAGAGTCCTTGGCGAGATTTTGGCGAGGAATTTAGTGGAATGTCGCCAACTTGGCGACTTTTTTAAATGTTGCTAAATTAACGAAAAACTCGCCAAATGGATAAAAATGATACTAAATCAATGACGACTCATTGATGATGACGACATGGAAAATGACGACTCATTGACGAAAATTCAATATCTTGGAAATAATATAAGTAACTACTATAAAAATAATCTATTTTTTGTTACTGTAAAAGTAGTAACTTCATTGCATTATATAAGGAAAGTCATGTGCTGCCCACATCAGATTTTTTGTAGAATATAGTATGATAAAGTAAAAATATTTGAAGTAAGAGTATAAGCACTCGGATTTCTTATATGTTCATAATCCATACCGTTCAGGTCCTTGAATATGACAATGGCAGCAATGGAACGTTCTATGTGTCGCAGAGGTTCACCAAATTACAGGACAGAGTAGATTTTATTGCTACCAGTGCAGTTAAGGGTTTTTGGGGCTAAAGTGCGCATTTTCGAGCTAACAAGCGCAAAACTGGTTTACAGATGTTGTTTACTGCACTGGAATCGCGATTCAGATTACTTTTAGCAGTGCAGCAATGCCATAATGTTTAATAAATATTGCATTGACAAGTGTGTAATAAACTAGTCCAAATTTCTTATATCTAAAGATCATATTTTTTTCTCTTTTAGAATCAAGATGCAACGGCAACAATTTGATGAGAAAGAAGAAGAGGAAGAATTAGAAGAAATCGATATCGACTCCATCGAAGACGAACAGACACTCATACAGCTGGTAAGATGTGGTTGCTTAGTGCGATAATACTTACCTTATCACTCATTAATAAAAGCCGTACGCTTACTTCAAGTATTTTTTCTTTATTTTTTTCATTTTAATTTCAGCAAATACATGCAAAAGTACATTATATTGTGTACAGTGCAGTTACTGTGTCACACAGTAGAACCAAAAATTGTGTTTCCCTTTTTCCCAAATTGCTTTTCTGTGAACATTGCATTTCCTCCAAATTGCATTTCTATTGCATTCTATCTGCTTCTATTGAAAGTAGAGCTAAGGAGTTTAACCTTTCTTGTTGACTGGTGCTCCTCATGTAGTTTTTGATCCTTTTCAAGGAAAGGCCATACAAAACCGCCAATAGGCTGCACACAATGCATGCTCTGTTTTAGTAGCTGACTGAGTCACCTGGTATTTTATTTACTTTTTCATTTTAGAATATTTTAATTTATTCCACAATACTATTGACAGTACCCCCCTCTCCTCTCGGCCAATTTGTCTGCTTTAGGAAACTACCTCACTAATTGGAAAGTACGGCCCAGGACACGTCTGCGGAACGTTTTAAATAAATTAAATTTTTAAACAGTGAGACAGGAAATGTTGAGATTGGACAAGAAACAAGAGACGCCGCCGGTACCTTTTGCTTGACATAGAGATTTTTAATGTAAATTATAAGTGATTCCAGTCAAGCAAAACTTTAACTGAACTTCAATCAAATACCCTTATTGGTCTTCAAATTTTAATGTGCACGGAGTGAAAAGGGGTAATAGTTGAAGTTGTAAGATTTGGGACAGAGCACCCGCCCCCAGTTTGTTAAAAATACTTTAGTTAAAAGAGCAGATTTTCGGTGAAAAACATATATGTTATTCGCAGAAATATACACTATTAAATATTGACAGTAAATTGAAATACGCAGTAAACTATTGACAGATAATCGGAAAGCTATCGATAGGCTAGTTTTCGAAAGGTCAACGTTCTTGATTGAGGTTCTGTTAACGAATAACGATTAACGTTCTGTTAACAAATAACGATTCAATTTGTCTAAAAAGACATGCTATATGAAAAACGTTTAGTTTTTCCTTATTGGCTGATTTTGGAATTAAAAAGCTTAAATGACATTTTTTTTTAAACAATGAAACCTTTAGATATTGATAAAAGGCAAAACGCAAAAATTATTATGTTTCTTAAAAATGTGTCTCGCATTTTTTTTTACACCAAATAGGACTAACGCGAAATATAAGCGTGAAAATTATTTTCTTTCCTTCGTACACTTTATCAAAAATTCAACTGCTAAATCAAGGCGTTGTACTATAAATAAAGGTAAAATCATAAATCCATCTAAAACTCGAATTAAAATCTTCGACCCTATCATATTATTTTGTTTATATATGTACCATACACTGTAGGGTAACTAACCTATTTTATTTTATGAATAATTGTTTGAACATTGATAAATAAAAACTTGTGGAAACGGTATTAAGAAAATTACAGAAAAACTCTTAAGAAAGATATAATAAATTTTTTGTTAGAACGGTGTTAAAAAATACCATATGATGAAGGAATTTCGAGATACCTTCGACTTCGTTATAACGTTCTTTGTCTGCTTGTATTAATATGTGTAGATGTCTTAGATCAGGAATAAGAAGTAGAGTGACTTTTAACCCATTGGATTTTCCTCAAGAACGTGTTCTGCAGTTAATCACTTGACTTCAGGCAGAAGAGCTGCCACATTTGGCGGCTCTATCTATTATTCGGTGCTTTTGGCATCTCTAAAATAACAAGAAATGCTTGCTTAGTGCTTAAGAAAATAAATTTTCGGTGCGTATTTTAAGAATCCCGCGAAAACAAAACATATAGTGCTTGATGATATTAGAATAGGAAAGGATTTTGTACTTCCTCGTTTAGTTTTTGGTTTGCTTGGAAAAGAAAATTAGCTTTCTAATAAACTTTTTATTTAAAAGGTAGAAATGTTTTAAATAACATTTCCTTTAATCTGGATTACCTATGGCAGAGGTGGCACATGTGATTTTCTTCTTTTCTTTCTTTATTTTTCCCGAAAGTGTGATCGTTATTTTTACCAAAAATGTCCGCAAATTAAACCTTTTTCTTATTTGGAGGAATTTCTATTAGATTTTTTAATTAAAGATTTCTTTACTTTATGATCGATTTAAAAAATAGCTTCAACTGTGCACAAGTGCCCCATTGGAGGGGTATTTATGAACATACATGGAGCGTAAAGATAAAAATAAATAAAAATTTTCTGATTTTAAAAAAATCCTTTAATGTAGTGAATTTATAGATACGTGAACTAACATTTATTATAAAAATATTTTTGAGAACTGAAACTAAAATAACATAATTACGCTTTTTAGCAGAATGTAATTATAAACTTGATCATGTAAAGAAAATGCACTTTAAATTTTTTATAGAAAATGAAAAGATATACTGTGAAGAATGACTAAGCGTTTTAAAAAGTGAGGTGACAAATGTATTGCTTTTAAACATAAAAAAGTTGGGATCACTAAGAATTGCTTATTCTGACACTGTTCATATGTGGGATTTTAATTCTTTTTGATATATTTTGATAGATTTTATTTTGATATATTTTTTTTATTTGATAGATATATTTTTATAGATAGATATATAGATAGATGATTTGATAGATATATTTTGATAGATAATATTTTAATAGATTTTGATATTCCTGTGGTTAATGGAACCTGATTAGTTAAAGCATTAATAATATAACTCACACTAACAAGCATCCGACCAAGTTATACAAAAGGAACTTACCATGAAGCAAGAAATACAGTTCCCTTCTATAAATATTATACATATCAAGCATTTAAAATGGTATGAGATATTTTTCAACAGGCATTTAAACCAAATTTTAATATATTATAGTCAAATAAATTATTAAAACCTGCTAAACAAAATAATTTAGTTGATTTAAACTAGCAACTACCGTATTATCAATATCAAAAAATATATATGATATACTTAAACACAAACAACATGAAACTTTTTAAACAACATGAAACATTTAGCACTTTGTCAGTAAACATAGCAGAAATATGTTTAGCTTTTATTTTTACAGAGTCATTTGGCGAATAAACTGTCGCCAAAACGAATAATTTTGCATGTATGCAATTCATTTAAACGAATTTGACTAAAATCCAGTTTCTTTTCTAATAAATAGCAAAAACGTGCAAATAGTACATAAAAATATAAGAATTTATCAAAAAATAGCAATATTATATAGCTTGCTACAATGCAAATCACAAATTTAGATCAGCCAGGCTGTTCAATATTGAACTTAATACCAAAAACTACACAATAACAAAAAATTAATGAATAGTTATACGTAACAACGAAACGTTATGGATCCTCCTTTTACTTGTATTTCTGTACAGTTGTAACAGCAGCATGGGAAATCATTTTAACCTCTTTTAAATAGTTAATTTGACAAGCGTCCATTGAAATAACACTGAAATGACGGGAGGAGAAAGGAGTTCTTGCCGGCAATCAGGTGTTTTAACGATGAAACACCAAATCAAAGGTTATAGTAACTCTACTTCGTATCTCTCCTCTAAGGTAGATGCCCATAAAATGTGGACACACTACTGGCAGAGGAATGAACCCGTTATGAAATCGTAAATTTAGATTCATCACGAAAATATAGTTTCTAGTAATTATAATTTGATTAAATTTCAATAAAAATTTATAATTTTACTAACAGTGATCTCTGGAAGAGAAAATATCGTCTGGAAGAAAGTATCCACCGTGAAAAACTGCCTATGAAGCACAACGAACTACTTGAAGTTTCTTTACAAAGAACGAACTATCTTTTGAAGTTTTTCTATTACAAATGAACTACTTGTGAGGTTTCTCTATCACAATTGAATTACTTGTGAAGTTTCTCTCTTACAAACGAACTATTTGTGAAGTTTCTCTATCACGAACGAATTACTTGTGAAGTTTCTTTATCACGATCGAATTATCTGTGAAGTTTCTATATCAAGAACGAATTACTTGTGGAGTTTTTATATCGCTAATTATGTCAAATTTTATCATATGCTGTCATGCTAAAAGAATACAAAATTTCCAAAAAATTTCAAAATCTTCACTCAAGAAAAATTCGCCACTGATCATGACATGGCCAAATAATACGGGATACATTACCCGTATCGACAGCATTCCAAAGAGATAAATAATACGAAAAGCCCATAGTATAATACGAAAAGTCCACTGCATCATAACTTCTAAATGACTTCTTCTCATGATTTTACAGCATCATGACTCGCAGTCGCACCGTTTGCTTGCAGTTTCTTCCATCTGCATAACTATGGTGTGTTTTGGTCCATTCGTGTATATAGCTCAGGTGGTTAACATTAACTAAAGTTCATTTTTATTCTCATTTTTTTGTAATCGTATTGCTCGTATATAAATGCACCGTTTCATTCAGAAGCTAAATTGTATATTTTATAGTGATGATCTAGTAGAGAGTACAATTCGGATCAGTGTTTCTTTCAGGACATTTTAACCGGGGGGAGGGAGACGAATGATATTTTAGGGGGCGGGGGCAAGTTTTCTATTTGTCTTATATAAATATAGCTAAATACTGTGCAACATAAATAGAAACTAGGTTTCATAAAATGTCTCCGGGGGGGGGGGGCTTCGCCCTCCTGAGGTATGCTAAAAGAAACACTGATTCTGATTCTGATCATAATCGTAAGGCTGGATCGTCTGCCCGAGCCTTTAGGCAAAATTTAGGCCGTATTAAGCCTTAGGCCTTAAGCCTTTAGGCCGTATTATTCTGCGCCGCTCGCCCCCCACCCCCATAAAAAGTTTATAGTAATAAGAAAAGGTACATTGAGCACTGAAGATGGGGTTTTCCGATATCTACAGATTTATCGTGTCCATGCTCCGCGTAGATATGGGAATAGGTTTTGGGTGATGTCGCGGATCGAACACAGGACTACCGCGTGTGACCCTTCAACCTTAACCACTGATTTATCCCCGTCCTTGTGCTGGGATATGTAGAATTTGCTTCTTTAAAAATAAAAAAAACATATTATGTTTTAATAACTCGAAAATTTATTTATTTATTTATTTAATTATTTATTTTACATTTCTGCAGCTGGATGAAGCCGAAGACTTTGACGAAAGGAAGCGCATCCGTGACAGGTTAAGAAAAATTCAATTCGAAATTAAAGGTAAGGTGCTACGAATAACAAACTCTATCTGAAAGTAAAAAAAAAATGCAGTCACAGAACCCGATTGTAGGGGACTTTCCCAAAGTTAGGATTACACTCATTACAGTTGCAGATAACAGCCACCATATCATGAATCAGTTTTATATTTACTATGAGCTCATCAGCATGGAATAGCCAATATCGGCAGTGGGACAAGAAAACCTGCCATGTGCCGCAATTTTTGCTAACATGAGCCGCAATTGTGACATTGCAGATATTGACTATGTGCACATTCGTCAAAAAGTGAATATCGAGATTTCGATTCCAGAAAGATTGTGGCAGCGCAAGCAGAATTTTTAGACTTACCACAGTCCGACTGTAAATGAAATCCAACGCGGTACGAGCTGGCGGGCAATCTAAAGCCCGAACCCAAAAAACTTTGCAGAAGCCCGACCTTTTGTTTCTTTAAATACCCCAAACAATAAATTCAAGCTATACACGTGCACAGGGTACACATTTATAACATAAGCACTCATTTATAACTTTTCTAAACAAAGACCTAGTCCTTCCCGGGCAAACACAAATGCTTCAAACTTAGTCCGAATTCGGCCTGCCCCAATGTTTACCGATAGAAATTCCGCACGGCCTTATTCTTTAGAAAATTATAGTTATTTGCAATTTAAGATTCTGATAACATATTACCCAAAGGTTAAATAATAATTTTAGGGAGAACAATGCCAGCAATTTATAACTCAAGCAAATCATAATTTGAATTCCATTGTGGCTATAAATAGTATGTAAACTGTACTTCAAGTCAGCTTAAATTCATTGGTTTGACTGCAGGGGCGCTTTCATCAAATGCTCGAAGGTCTTAGATTTACTCTAAATTCGCATTTTAAATCCGAATTGCATATGGAAATGGATGTATTAATATTAAAACATTGAATTAGTTCTCTTAATAGCTCGGGCACCCAAGAACATTAAACCCATTCTCAGTAGCATCCTGAGGTTTTCTGGGGCCCCAAGCCAACGTTCACAAAAAGGCCTCATTGGAACAATAAATACATTAACACTTCATTCGAAAATTATTAATCCAAAAAATCGATTATCCGACAATTCAATTATACTGTTTTTACAAATTAATAAAAAAAAGGGTTTATTAAAGGACTAACACGTGCCTTTTCACTTTAAGTTCTGGATTAAAATTTTGAACTCAACGGAGCAATAATATTTTGGGGATTTTCTATGACACAAAATATTACGAAATTACCTTATCCTAGTGGATAATCCGGCTCTGGTTGTATAACATAGCTCACCATAGTTATAGTATCATGATCTCAATATGTTCAACTACAATTCAATAAACTTGTTGTAACCAAAACTTTGTAAAAAAAACAAAAAAAAAACACTATAAATTGATACACGAATGTCTAATAATAAAATGCAGAATTATATAAAATAACAAGAAAACATTGTATTAGATAGAAGATAGATTAGATGCATTAATGAGTTTAAAAAATTTCAAGATAAGTTCAATAAAAATAATGTACAACATTGAAATCCATTTGCAACCACATGGCCCCAAGCGGCAGCGTGGACCGCCCTGCCAACTCTCATTGCCGGCTTGGTAAAATAAACTTTACCAAGGACATTAAAAAAAATCTGATGTGGGCAGCACATGACTTTCCTTATATAATGCAATGAATTTATTACTTTTACAGTTAAAAAAAAATGTTATTCTTATAGTAGATACTTTTATTATTTCCAAGATATTGAAATTTTTTTCAATTAGTCGTCATTTTCATTGATTTAGCGTCATTTTTATCCATTTGGCGAGATTTTCGTTAATTTGGCAACATTTAAAAATGTCGCCAAGTTGGCGACATTCCGCCAAATTCGTCGCCAAAATCTCGCCAAGCATTTTGGACGGAGAAATAAGTTATTCTTACAGCGGGTGAATGACTACTGGCGTTCAAATACAAAAGTATTACTCAAAGTATCTTTTCTCGTAAATGGAACGTGTTAGATCCACGAGAATGATGTCACCCAATTTATCGCATGATATTACATATGAAAAGTGAACATGTTTCTTAACAGTTAATATTATTTTTTTAATATATGGGATTTTTTGATAAATTTATTTGAAAAATGTGCATTATCTCGAGAACGGTTCATGCTAGCGTTCTAAAGTTTATGTCACTCGTTTTCTAAGGAAAAATTACATAAGAAATGTCTATTTACGTAACTTTATTAAAGGTTTTGATTTTTTGACGATTTTTTCAAAATTTCATTCGAAAATTTAGGGAGGTTCTGAACATTCGATTGTATTTTAACTCAACGGTAGTGTCGGGTGGGCGTTCTGAGATCCAGGGTTTGATTCCCGTTTGAGGCAGCAAGGCTCTTTTCAATTGTTTTCCCTGACGCTTCGCCACTGCATCTAGTACAAAACTCCATGGTACAGATGATACACGGAGAATTGAATAGGAAAGTTAATACTGAGAGGTAGGCCATCCCGATTTAAAAATTCAGAATACGAATATTTAAACCACGGAGTTAGAGAGACTTGCGTCTTCTTTATCATCAAATTCACGTTCTAAACGGTGCAATTAAGGGGAACTTTGTTAATAGATAGATTGGTTGGAGCTCAGTAGTATGACCCATAAAGTTAGAGAGAGTTAGTCCATTTTCTTCCAAGGCATGAATAGAGATTGAAAACTCGAAATGAAAAGTTTGGGATATTCAACTTGATAAATGCGCTTGTTAGAAGGTCTAGGAGGAGCGTAAATGAATTACGTTATGTTAGGAGTTGGTATAGTATGCATGTTTTGATAGGGAGTCGTATATAAAAAAAAAAAATAGTATTATTGAGTGGAAAGGGTGAACGGCTCGCATGTGACTGTGGGTATTAGGAGCGAAAGAGAGGGTCGGCGTGGGTTAATGTCCGTCGGTTCCTGTTTTCTATGCATGACCCTGGTGGACTTGGATGGGCATATCGCACGAAGCGCGCTGACTTTGCTGTGTCTGGGATTCCCCCCAGGGGGCGGCACCGCCATTGATTGCGGTGCACGGATCTTAGGTCTGTACCTCTGGTCCTCCGTTTGCTGGGGGAAAATCAATCGGGTTACCTTATCAGTAATGAAGTGGCCGACGAACCACAGAACTGTTAGGACCCCGACTTTTCCAGGTGGTCGTGCCCACTGGACTGTGTCTATTCATGACCTGAGCCAAGGGCCGACCGGTGGCTGGTGTCGAGCTTGGCGGGTGTTCTCTCGGCCCTCGCCCGGTGAATGACTTCGCCAAGTTAGCGACCTGGCTGCGGCTTCGCTGGAACGGAGATTTGGAAACCCCGGTGCTGACCAATAATAGGCGTAAACCCCAGAGGTCGTCTGGTCAGTTACCTAGAACTCTGTCTGGGATTATTGGGAGTGCAAGAGCTATGCCTTCACTCTGATAGCGATTGTGATACAAACAGAATTAAATACTATGTAATATTAAAGTTTGAAAAAATCAAATAGAGACTTACACTCCAGAGATTGGGTAGTAAGTTGCCAACAGGTATTGAGCATTAAAAGCCATTGACCCGCATATGTCTGCGTGGCCACAGCAGTTGTAAGGAATTACTTTAATTACTACCTTACATATTGTTACAAGCGTCTAAAATGCTCTGGAGTTTTTCTTTCTACCTCTCACTGAAGTATCGTTTAAAAACTAGGCAGAGAAAACACCCATACAGGGATCCTTTCAAATGATGTGAACCTAGGGTTGCCATATACCAAAGAACAACGAATGGTTTCCGGATTTGGCGATTTATCGTCAATTTGGCGACTTTCCGAAGGTTCGAGAAGCACCCTGAAATACCAATTATTCTATGAGATATTTCTAGAAGTTTCTACAAAGAGCGTCTATAAAAGGAGTTATCACTCCGTTGGAGAGTAGTTGGCGTGATACGAGCTACATTGAATTATCATATTCGTCAATGTCTTGAGAATAGTAACAGCTGTTTTGTGAAATGAAATGCGTCAATGCTTCGAGAATAGTATTGGCCGTTTTGTGAAATGGAGCATTTAAGTGCTGCTTTAATATTTATTGTTCCTGTTTACGCTGTGCTTGTAAATAAACGTGCTAGTTAGCCAGAAATTTGGACTCATTCCTGTATCCTGAGCATACTCCCACGATTTCAGAGGATACGTCGTAACAATATCCTCACAGAAATTTTCGGTTCTCAACGTGGTTATGACTTTCACATCACCCCAGACCAACTCACGCTACTGCTATTTACCTGCTGCTGCTATTCGCATAAGCGGCGTCCACAGTATACCTTTTACCACAGTACCCTAACCACAGCACCCACAGCAGTGTTTCTTTCAGAACTTTTTGACCGGGGCGGGGGCCGAATGAAATTTTGGGGGGAAAGGGAGTTTTCTATTTGCCCAACATGAATATATCTAAATGCTGTTACACAAACAGTGTTTCTTTCAGGTATACCCTCTCCCGGAGATGAGTATTCGGCCCCCGGAGACAGTTTATGTTAATCTGGTTTTTATTTATGTGCGACAGCATTTACATGTATTTATATGGGGCAAATAGAAAACTTGTCCTCCTAAAATTTCATTCACTTCCCTGGCCAAAAAGTCTTGAAAGAAACACCGTACATAAATAGAAACTAGATTAACATAAAATGTCTCCGGGGGGGCGAAGCCCCCCTGAAAGAAACAATGACCCACAGTACCTTAATATATCTGTTTATCTTAGCTCAGCGAGAAAAAGATCGACGTAGACGAGAGGATGAACGTGAGCAAGCCATCAGAAATCGGTTAAAGGAGGCTGATGAAAAGAAAAGGAAAACCCTCGAAATGTACAGTGAAATGGCGAAGGCCGGGGGACCACCAGGATCCAGGAAACCTGTTGATGGTAAGTGAATATTTAATAAAAAGCACAAAACTGTAACTGTAACTTTTATGCTTTCTGTATATAAAAATAAAGCATACAACTTTTTTGATGTGAATAGTGCTTTGGTGTGTCTGTGGAGGAAATCGGAGCGTTACAAAATATGTAAACATTTTAGACGCTTATGTCTCCGACCCTAATAGATAGAAATGTAAATATTTTTTCTTGTTTTGTTGATATTATAGTTAAATTCATGAATGTATACATATTAATTAAATTTTCTAATATTTTGAACTTTTCTTTTCGAAAAATCTTTGTGTTTGAAAAGTGTTTTTCTGAGTAAGATTTTTTTCCCTTTTTCTTAATTTCACTCGAAATATCCTTGAAACTGTAAAAGATAGATATAAATAGTAAGCGACAAAAACGTGTATTAGGAAATCTAGTTTCTAGATCTATATATATATACAGGGAGAGAGAAATGAAATGTTTCCGTTTTTCAGGTTTGTAATGCTTATATCTAAAGAACTAAAAGTGCTAATTATGAACAATAACCAAGAATTTGTAGCTCCTTAAAAAGCTCTACAAATGTACATATTTGGATTTAGGATCGAGTATATTTTTTTTAAACTTAAAATAAATTTTATCCGAGCGAGTTCTTTTATTTTCATTTTTCTTACTTTCACTCGAAATACTTTCCAAACTATAAAATATAAATATAAATAGTAAGAGACAAAAATATGCATTACAAAATCCAGTTTCTAGATCTATATTTTAAAAAAAAAGCTCCTGTAGTTTTCGAGTAATCATTTTGTCAAGTTGAAGAAGATTTAATTTTTTTTATTTTTTTAGGTTTGTAATACTTATATCTTAAGAACTAAAAGTCCTAGCTATGAACAATAAGCAAGAATTTCTGTAACTAACGTTTTCTTCAAATAATTAATAAACGTAAATAATAACAAAAATGATACGGTTAATAACTCTAGGTAACTAGCAAATTCACCACACAACAGTCTACAATAAAATATCAATTAAGACATCGAATTCATTGGCAATTAAGAAGATTGAATTCTGAAAACATTGATACATTCACCATTCACAATTATTCGTATCAGATTTTATTATTCTCCGAGAAATGAAAGTATTTTTATGCCTCTACGGAAAGTTCCTGACAAAACTACCTAACTTGGAAAATACTTGCTCATTCCATAAAATTCTCGAACATTTCCAAACTCGCCGAGTGAGCAAAATTTTCCGATTGTGTCAACAAGGTTAAGTGGCATGAACCTTCAATTAATAATTGGTGCTTGTAAGGGTTGCTTTTCAGCGATGATCGATTCAACGCAGGAAAATACATATCATACATTTTAATAGTATCTTTAAGATAATATCCAGGGAGGGCAGAGGTAGTTTCTTTGATGAGCGTTGAAGACCAACTTAGCAGCGCCGGGGTTAGAACTAGGAGGCAAAGCGTGGCAGATGAATATAACAGTCCAATATTTTGTAGAACTTACGCGCAGGTAATTTTTTTTTTCATATTAGTTGGTTTGTAAACTGGGTGTAAAATTAATAGTCAGCCTGTACTACCGCTTTCAAAGTGAAACCGAAATCGGCAGTTTAAATTATCTTAGCATGCACCAGTCTCCATCAAGTATGCACTCCTGTGTTTGATGGCTGTTCAACGTTTTTGTAGCCTTGAAAATAGCAGTTAATGACAGTCCAGTTTCAGAAGATAATTTTCGAAAAGACGTTCTGGATAAATAATCGTAACTGTCCATTCAAGACCAGGCCGGGCTCTTTAAATCTTGCGCACTTCTAGTCTCAGGAAAATTAACAATCAAACGCGATACTGTTACAATTTTTGGAAATGCAGAATGAGGAACTGTCAACTGAAACTCATTTTGCACACGCTTGTAAGATTTCTGCGCAAAATAAGTTTAAACGACGAACGCTCATTTGTTCTTGGAAAACAACATAGCTAACACAGGAATGGATTCGGTACACATGCCTGTCTTTTGGTAGTTTACTTTTATTAACCTTGAATGCAGCACTACCATCTGACTAATAATTTAATATAAAACTTATATGCGTGTAAGTTTTATCGTCTTAAATGTAGGGTTGCGTCCGTTTAACAATGTAGCGTTGAGAAAAAGAAATCTCTATCTGAACACAGTGTATCGTTGAGTTAAATAAATCTCTAGCTCAAGGCATTTAACACCACCTTGTTATGAGTGTTTGCTACATTACTTCTCTTCTCAGTGAAGCATTGGCCGAGATTGCTCGTGAAGGCTGCGACCCAGGGCCCACCTTGGATCTGTCATACTCTCAACAATTTCGTTTCATTAATTTCAACAATTTCGTTTCATTGCTATTATAAAATTGTTATTATGTAAACTAATTTGATCTCCCCTCTGAGGGAGGCATAGGGCAAACGGGCCTTGGCCCTGTGACCTACATTTCCTGAGGGACATATGAATCTGATGCGTGATTGGTGTGTTGATGAAATACCTAGGAAACAAAATGCGGGGTTTTCGTATCACACAGAGACTCTTCTAGGTGGCGGTGTGGTTCGGATTTTGTAATTTGTACACCACAGCTATTGGAGTCTTTGCTTGCCAGGTGTTCTTCGAACTTTACCCGGTAAATGGTTCCGTTGATCTTGTTCCCGAGGCTGGTGCTTTGGTGAAAGATGAGATTATGACTAAGAGACCTCCAATAACCATCTGTATAAAACCCTGAGCTCGCCGAGCTGAATCCCTCTCCTATCTCTGTACACTCATTGAAGTGTTAATATATAAAAACCTTTGCTTTTAGTTTTTTTTATGAGAGAAATAAAATAAAATGTACAATAAAAATGGTTGTCAAAATTTAGAATATTAGATTCATTGGCATCCCCCCCTTCCCTATAGCCGTTATAAAATAATACAATTAATTTCATACACAAATATGATACTTTTTATTTGCAGGTGGCCGATCTGAATCCCCAGCACCAGGAGGCGGAGAGAGACGCAGGGATTTGGTTGAGGAAGCTATTCAAGACAGACTGAAAGCTGCCGATAACAGGAAAAAGAGGATAATGGCAGCATACGACCATGCAGCTAAAACCCAACCAGCAGGGCAAGCACGGATAGTTGAATTCGATGCCTTCAAAAGTGCTGACGGTAATTTGGTTCCTATTTAGCCTATTGTGAAATATTTGTTATATTTTACTTATAAAACCACATAGTGCTCCATTATTAGACTGGCTGAGGCAAATTTCTCATAGTATGTGGAAAGTCATACTGTCCTGGTATATTTTGTTAGAAAAATGCATTTATTAAAATGTATGTCGGTAACTTAAATGTATAAAAACGAACGACATATCACATTTGAACTTTCTAGCTGCTTCGCTGCTCGAGTTATTCCCCAAAAATGAGTAGATTTCGGCCCAGGACGGGCTACTCCGATAAGGCTCTAACTCCAAATAATTAAAATATACCACAAAAGACAACGTCAACGATATACCCAATTTGGACTGTCTAACTTACCTGGTTATTTACTTATTCTCAAAAATCGAGTACATTCCTAAAGCGAGCCAAGGACGGGCTCGCTCGATACAGGTGAAAATGAAAATAATTAAAATATAACACAAACGACAACATAACAAATTTGGACATTCTAGCTGCTCCGATTTCCCAGGACGGGCTCGGCCAATACATGCCAAAATAGAAATAATTAAAATATATCATAAAAGACAACGACATACCACATTTGAACTTTTTGGCTACTCCGGTTCTTGCATTATTTCCTCAAAACTAATACGTCCCTACGGCGGATCCAGAAATAGCTAGCCCGATAAGGTTCAAAATCCAAAGAACTAAAATGCACAACTAAAGACGAGGACATACCAAATTTCCTGTTACTATGGTTAATGGAATCCGATTAGTTTGGGCCTCAAAGATTTGAATAGCAAGAACAAACAAATAACAGATTAAGTGAAGTAAAAGTTTATAAAAGAAAATCTGCTACTCGTTAAAAATTTATGTGAAACATTACATACATTACACTTGAAAAAAAAATACATTACACTTGTTACATTACAATACTCTTTTCGAATATTTTGAATGAGAAAAGGTTTATGACTGTTGTGTGCGACAATAGTTCAAGGCACTCGTAGAAAAGTTTTGATATTTTTTGGTTTTTGAAAATTTATCGTTTTCTTTCTTTTTTTTCAATTATATAGTTTTGATTAATTAATAGAATGCAGTTCATTTTGTCTGAATAGGACCACAAACGACGAAGTTATCGACGATGAAACGTTTGTAGTCACTCTACCGGATAAGCTTGCGGTTTCGAAAGTGAGACGAGCATACTGGCATATAGCGTAGATGTTGATGCACAAATGTTGCAGACCTAAAATTAAAATTTCTTACACTTTTTTACCAGAGTTGTTTTATGATACATGCACGGCCGTATTATAGGCGAGGCCGTCCTTATGGTGGTAAGGGTTGCCTACTTAGTCCCTGTACGAGCGGGTCTCGGTTCTGTTGAGTAGGGGTTTCGTCCGTCTTCTTCGGCATTCTTCGCAGGGATTGGTGGCGTTTAGCCCCGCCTGGTGGGGTGTAGGTCTGATGTTTCCTTACTTTAATTTTATTCTGAGGAACTTTCCCAGTTGGAGACCAGGTTTTGGTATTATAACAGCTTAAAGCAATGTAATAATTGGCAGGATCTGAAGGATTAGTGATAACATAGCGCCAAGTTTTAAGTACTTTATTTTTGTACTCTGACCTTAAAACAAATTTTCCGAGATTCTATAAGAGCATTGCATGAAAAATGGTAGTTATCGTACGGAATATATAGGTTGCATACATTGAAAGTATACCTGGATTTGTATCATGATTAAAATTGTGAGATTTGCAAAATGTAAATTTAAGTAAAATACAATCAATGATTTCTCAGCCTTTATTTTAAATATCATTGTCTAACATATATAAAGTGTTTTTGCCTTTCTAGACCCTTCGGGGATCTAGAAGACTGAATCTTTGCACACTTCTAGTACCGGGCCAACGGCCGTACCGTGCTGAAAACACCGGTTCTCGTTAGATCACCGAAGTCAAGCAGCATCGGGCGCGGTTAGTACTTGGTGGGTGACCACCTCGGAACACCGCGTGCTGTTGGCCATCTCGGGTGCGGTATCCCCGTGGTTTGCGCGCTAGATTTGCACGCTACCACAAATGCCGCCGTGTTCATGCGGAGTACGATCACGTTAAACATGTGGGTCCGTAAGTCCTTCCGAGAGGTTGGTGGTAGGGGAAGGAGGGTACGGTCCCTGTGGATGCCTCCCCCACTGGGTTCCGGTCTAAATTGGGTGACACTTCCCGGCCGTCCATACAGTTACCTTACACCTTTCTGGTAGGTCGGACGGTCTGGGTCTCAACAACACTTCTAGTACCAACTACCAGATTTTCGATTACTTTTCTTCCAGGACGGAGAAAATGGGGGAGGGAGTCTTGAAAATTCTATAATAACCTTGGAAGACACTCTCCAGAAGACCATGGTGACCTAGAACGCTGAATCTTTGCACACTTATAGTATAGATTTTCGGACAGTAATTAATGTAATCGCATTTTCAATTCTCACCTGGTGGAGTAGAGATTACGGGTTTTTTAAAAGTCTTTGCAGACCCTCAAGCAGCCGATATCTTTGAACATTTATGGTATCGACCATTGGATTGAACCTAACAGAGATTATTATTTTTATATTTTCTCCTTGATTGAACAAAATGGCGAGGGTGGGTGTTAAGTATTTCGAAACCTTCCCCTCCACCGCATGGACATAAAAGGCTGAAGCTCCATTATGAAGCAGAACCTAACTAGAACAATTTTTAATTGAGACAATTATTTTTTTTCAACGCTAAGCACAATACATTGTTAAACGAAATAAAACTTATTTAAAAAAGTCAGCCATATATATATCAAAAAGAGTGCTAGTTTTCCTGCCTTTGACAGGCTTAAATACTAGTTTTCTAATTCTAGTAACTAATTCAAAGGCGCCTTAAGATATGTTGCCCGAGGAGATACTTATCACCCCTGGAGCCAACAGAACAATACCTCAATTCATGTTTCTGCCGCATCAAAAGGGTCGCATTGCAAAAGCACAGCAAAAATTTGATGCCAGCTACAGAATACGAGCGACTTTGTTGGACACTACAAAGGTTCGTAAAGTTGTGAAACACATAGCTGTTTTCTTACTTGTCAATTCAGTTAGACTAATTGGTACTAATCAGTGACGTTGCTCCAGTTAATAGCAAGGCATAAAATTGGCACCCCCCTTCTCAATGGCCAATATACACTAATATAGAATGTCTAAAATTCAGAAAAAAATTATTTATATAAAGAAATTGAAGAATTTTTTAAATTCATGTTCAGTTTTTTCGGCATCATTTGCAATAATTTAGCTTCTTACACATAAGTTCAAACAAAATCTTATACTGTTATTACATAAATGTTGAATTTTTAAAATATACGCGCCCTTTTTTAGCCTAAATGTCCTACTCCATTTCGACGCCCCTATTGACTGGCGCCAGTTGCTCTCAACTGTTCCCCCCTTACTGCACCTGTGTTACTGATGAAACTAATAAGAGAGAGCGAAATCTATCCATTGATGCTAGTTGCTATAGGGAGTATGATATAGCTTTAGAATGCTCCCTATTGGAGGATTTTATAGAAATTGTTTACACTTAATATTGACATTTATTATTGTGTTTGCCTTTTTTATAGTATCAAAATTGGAGACACCAAAACCCGTTAAGGGAAGCTGCTGTTTTAGTATGTCTGGAGGTGTACCAAAAGTTGAAAAAGGTAACTCATATATATATTTCATACTTAACTTTTAAATTTAAATAGTTTCTTCTAACCCATTTGCAGATTATCAACTAAATCTATAGTCAGATTGAATAAATTTAGGTCAATGGTATAATATAGATATGTATAAATGTTTGACAAAACATATATATATATATATATATATATATATATATATATATATATATGTTTTGTCAATGTAAAGAAGCTGAGTTCATTGGTAGCTGAGTGGTGATGGCTTTTAGACTACCAACTCTTAAGGAAATAATCTATAGTTGTTAGGGAGGTTTTCCAACCCAACTATTTAATAATTAAAAAATTACGATTTACAGTTTTGAAACTTTTATTTTTATTTTAAGATTGACAGAAATTGTACTGGATAACTCACAAATATTGGTCGTTAAAATAACTCTACTCTTGACATAACAGTAATATTAGTTTAAAGGCAGTTAGATAAAAAATTATAAAGATAAACCCTAAATTAGTGAAACCATTAAATTACAGATACATTCAAACAACTCATCACTTAAAAACTACTGAAGTTTGATTATTATTATTTTGTATACCAATTGCTAAAATAAGCAACATAAATAATTTAACCTCAAAATTCTAAAAAGTTGAGTTGTGTTCACATACAAGATAAATGCCTAGGGAAAACATGTGGACATTGGAGGTGAGGAATAATATAGACATAGATGAAGTGTACATTATATAGTATTTATCATTAAAACAAAGTTAACTCCATAACACTATATCTTATTAGTAGATAATAAATCAACCGATAATAATAAGCCGATAATAAATCAATAAAGCTCTGGAGGTACACATGAGAGTCTAAAAAGTCCTAGAGGCTTGTCGGCCTAAGTTTATGATCTTTAAAAAAGCTACATACAGAGGTCTATAAAAAAAAGTTATGAAAATGGGGTCACCTCATACAAGGGGGACAAAGAAAGATGGTCAGGAAGAAAATCAGCCTGATTCGATGAGTGTCAATGGAAGGCAAAAATTTCCACACATCAGAGGTTTCTCGGTGGTAACATGTACATTCTGTTGGAACTTGAGAAGAAAGGCTGGATGCTAGTATGGGTGAAGGGAGTACTTGGGTAAAGGAGCCCCGTAACTCACTGGGAAAGTTAAAAGTCCCTGGGTGGGAGAGGGCTACCTGCCTATCTTGCATTCACTAAAAACTTGTGATGGAACTATGTCAATGGAGATGCTTCGTCCTCTCTTCTTAAAAACTTTAAGATGGCACCACTTGATGCAAAATGGCACGTCTTGACCAGCGATGCAGCTTCTGATCACGGAAGCTACCTGCCCTAATCCTTAGTTGTTACTTGCAGAGTCCACTTTGATGATAACAGTTTGAAATTCTGTTCCTCAATGGTACAGTGTCGACTGGCCAGTACGAAGATCCATGGTTTGATTCCAGTTTGGGGCATCAAGGTTTTTTACATGCTCCCTACTTTGGAATAATCTTCTTGATGCTTAAGATGTTGGTGAGCAGATTCTTGGGAGTTGCCAAAATGACGGAATTTCCCACCACCAAGTGCGAAAATCGTGCCACATGCACTGCCATAAAGATAAGTGAAAAATTGGCAAGACACAAACACAGTGCCACCGGAGTTCTGCAGGTCTCACAATTTTTGTTAAGGAATCCTGAGAAAGAAGGATAAAAAAAACAAAAAAAAACCCCGTTATTGGTAGCCATCTTGAAAATTTCGTGCAAACACGCCAACAATCTGGGAAAATGAGGCATGCGCATACATAGTTAGAAATAAATAAAATTACATTTGCCAAAAAATAGGAATTAATTTAGAGCACCACAGTTCTACAATGGGTTTGCAAACAAAGTTTAATTGCTAAAAATGGGAAAAATAAAAAGAACATTAAAGTTAGAAATTTTAAAAGGAAAATGGGAAAATTCAGAAAAGAAAAACTCAAATTAAGAATTTTAAATGAAAAACGGAGAATTTTAGAAAATCAACATATATTAAGAATGAAAAAATTTAGAAAATCAGCATACATAGTGGTTTATAAATTTTTTTACTCATTTAAAAAAATGCACACTATTTATTTTATTACTATAAGCACATACTCTCAAAATGAAATGATTAAGTTCAACAGATTTTGAATTAGCTGTTGTCTTTTTAATTAATTTATTTAGAGATATTTTTCTGGCAGCAAGCATCTGTGGAGGGGGAACGGTTTTCCATCTATAATGAAGCAGGTGTTTGAAGCCTTCACTTGCAGCTTACACAAAATATGTTGGGTACGGTGCACAGTGTCTGGACTATTTCTAAGAAACAAAGATAGGTCGTTTACAGTTATAAGTTACTAACGATTTTTATAGTTTATGTAAAATACAAAGAATACCATTTAAAGTTTTAGTACTATATACAGGGTGTTTAAAAAAGATTGCACAACTAATATCTCTGGAACAATTGGTCGTAGACTAATGGTTTCAATTTAAGAAATGCTTTAGTTAAGGTAGACTCTCGTCGTATGCAAATTTCGACCTTGTGACATCTCTAAGTAAAAAGTATAAAAGGTAACCTTTTATACTGGTGTTCCTCTAAAAAATTTTCAATTATAAGAATATTTTCCATAGTCCAATAAATCAAACAAAAAGTGCCATTGTCGTATGATTAAAATTTTGCGAGATATCATTAATGAACGTTTTCGAGGGTGAATGCTTAAAACTTCTGATAAAAATAGATGCTCATGTAGGTTTTTGAAATTTTATGTAACAAAATTCAATGTTTGTATGACTCATGAAATAAAGTTTTCGCCATTTCGTTTGATGGGGTCAAAATAGTTTAAGTCATATAATTTTGATAATTTTTTCACAGCTATGTTTGCGTCTTTGAGAACAAAGCTTTTTCTTTTACCAAAAGATCTGTAAGTAATGGATAAGAAAGAATTTGCTAATTGAAATTTCCTATGTAGCAAAGCTGTGTAAAAAGTTAAATATTGTACTTTTTTATTAAAATATGTCACATGACCAAAACTCCGGCCGCCCAATTGGTTGCTCATGTCCTCTGAATGAGTCGGATGGTCTGGGTCTTCAACATGACCAAAACTGTCATAGTCTGAAAGGCTATGTGATGTAAAGTAGTTCCTAAATTGGAACTACAGGTTTGCAACCAACTTTTTTAAGAGATGTTTAGTTGTGCAATCTGTTTGAAACACCCTATATAGCTTATAATAATTCATTGCCAATAATAAGAAAATAAAGTAAAATAATAATAAAAGTAACCCAATATTTTTATTAACACTGCCTTTTGGGGGCATTTTATTTTCATATTTCATTATGCTTTACAATATTTTATACAAGACATTTCATAAAATCTTATGTAGAAAATAATAAACAAGTAATGTCTTTCAAACAGTTGCAAAAGTAGCAACACCGAAATCTCCCCCAGTGGATGAATCTATGCTGGATCCAACGGAACGAGCCATCCGAGCACGAGTTCGAGAGGCTGACGAGAGGAAGAGGAGGACATTGGCTGCCTATGATATGGTAGCAAGATCTGGTGGTGCAGGTCCTAAAGTAGTTATCCTTGAGGAATTCAAGAATCTCGAAGGTATCAAAACACTTTTAATATACAATTATTTGGAGCAAGTAGCTCCAGTCAATTTTTTTTCAATTATTAATGAATATTCAGATTTATGTATATCACAATGAATAATCTCGCATTTATCTCAAATGCCCAATTAATGGAAAAAAAAAATCTGTATGTCTGCAAAATCTCATATTACTTTCCTTATATACATAATGTATAAGGAAAGTATTGTGACGGGGTCGAAAATTCGAATTCGAGTTTTCGACGGGAGAGCACGTTTCAAGCATCCCTGATCACGAATCAAACATTTTTGAAGTGATGTCTGTGTGTGTGTGAAAGTATGTGTGTGTGTGTGTGTCAGTCGGTCTGTGGAGACGATAACTGACGAACGAATGGACCGATTTGAACCAAATTTGGTACAAAAATCACAATCCGTAAACGCTGGAAGCCTATTGTTTTTATACGCAATCGAATGTTCAAAACCCCCCCTAAATTTTCGAATGAAATTTTGAAAAAATCGTCAAAAAATCAAAACCACTAATAAAGTTACGCAAATAGTCATTTCTTATGTAATGTTTCATTAGAAAACGATTGACATAAATTTTAGAACGCTAGCATGAACCGTTCTTGAGTTATTGCACATTTTTAAAAAAAGTATCAAAAAGTCATATAAAATAAAAAAGAAATATTTCTTATTGAGAAGCATGTCCATTTTTCATATGTAATACCATGCGATAAGTTTGGTGACATCATTCTCGTAGATCTAGCTCGTTCCATTCATGAAAAAAGATACTTTGAGTAATACTTTTGTATTTGAACGCCAATAGTCATTTATCTGCTGTAAGAATAACTTATTTCTTAGTGCATAACGCTTGGCGAGATTTTGGTGACGAATTTGGCGGAATGTCGCCAACTTGGCGGCTTTTTGAAATGTTGCCAAATTAACGAAAATCTCGCTAAATGGATAAAAATGGCGCTAAATCAATGAAAATGACGACTAATTGTCGAAAATTCAATGTCTTGGAAAGAATATTGGTATCTACTATAAGAAAAACCTATTTTTTTACTGTAAAAGTAGTAAATTCATTACATTATATAAGGAAAGTCATGTGTTGCCCACATCAGATTTTTTTAAATGGTAATGATTGCTCCTGTTACATCTGATTATTACAATGATTTAATTAATACTATAATGATCTAGATCCTAATGACCTAGAATAATACTATAATGACCTGTATGTTCGAAACAGTTGGCAAAAATTGGTGACTTTTGAAACGAATTTGGCAACCAAATTGATAACAAATCGTAATAAAGCATATTTAATTGAAAAATAAAATTTGTAAAATCGATACATTAACAAAAAGGATGCTAATGTGATAGTTAGATGTAGTTTGAAATCAAGACATAAGTAGGATTTTCGTTTTAAATTTTAGGAATGGATTGGAATTCAAACTATTATATAAACAGATGGTACATCTATTATGCTTCAATAGGGTCTTCCATCCGTTCCACTTTGTGACTTTTGGTAAATGCTGCCAAATTGATGAAACATCGCAGAACCAACGAAAATGTGACCTAATTATCGAAAATTTGATGATTCCGCATTTCTACACTATTAAACAAACTTAATTTCTTATCGTTTTAATTTTTCCCTGTCCCTTTGAAGAAATTATTAATACTTTTTATTCAAAATCTAATGAGCTTCATTGTTTGTGGGACAGCTATACATTTATTAGAGGTCTAGGAGAGTGTAAATTAATTGTTTCATGTTATAGTGATGGATGTTTCGATATGCATGCTTTGATAGGGGGTTGTAATATGAGTGTCGTATAAGAAATACTAATATTGAAAGAAGAGGTGATTGTCTCGCATCTGTCTGTGGATATTAGGAGCTCAAGTGCCTCAGGCAGGCAGATGGGAGAAAATTCTTTGGAATTTTATGGATGGGGGATGGCAGGTAATCTTTTGAAACTTTATCCCATCTTATGAAGGGTTTATCCTTCTAGTTGATAATATTTTAACAATGAATTTTGTATAAGTAGCACATATATAAATGAAACTAATGTTACCAACATTTTAAAAAGAATCATTGTGGAAGAACATTTTACAGTTAAAATTACAAAAGATTTCAATTGCTAGCATAGATGTTACTTGCTAATTTGAAAATGTCACATTTATGGTTGTTAATTATTGTATAGTTTATATACAGGGTGTCCAGTGCTATCAGTGACCAATGGATATTTCCTCAACCGTTAGTCACAGAGATATACTTTTGATTGTAAAAATGCTTTAAATTTTAAAATCTATTATCTTAGAAACAGTTTAAATCAATAAATGCATTTCTGAAAGAAATACGAAATATAAATTTTTATACGGTTCCCCGGTCCTACCAGTTATATTTAGTAAAATCATCCTTATAATTTCAAGCAAAAAAAAAAAAAAAAATCATCCTTTTAGCTGAGAAATGGGGGTTATACACAAAATAGTTTGAGAGACAAATATTTTGCAGCAATTTCATTATTTTTTGCAGCAATATACACTACACTAAACAATATTAAAGTTATAATTATTTGTAACACATAAAAAAATATAAAAAATATTTGATAAAAAGCTTAGCTTCATTCTCGACATTATGACAGCAAATGCATTCGAAATATAATACTTTGAATACGGAAATTTAATATTTATATGGTCCCTTAAAGTTTGCCTGAAACGGGACATTTTTATGCGTGGAAAAGTGACTTAAGTCACAAAGTTTAATGTTTCATAACTCCGTGAATTTTGGTTGTAGAAGGATGATTTTTTTTTTTAATTTGCATGAAATTGTATGAGGATGATTTTCCTAAATATAACTGGTAGGACAGGGGACCATATAAAAATTTGTATTTCGTATTTCTTTCATAAATGCATTTATTGGTTTAAACTGTTTCTAAGATAATAGATTTTAAAATTTAAAACATTTTTGCAATTGGAAGTATATCTCTGTGACTAATGGTTGAGGAAATAGCAATTGGTCACCGGTAGTACTGGACCCCCTGTATATATATATTCATTTAATCATATCAACATTTCTTTTCTGTTTTAGTGTCTGAACCAAAAAAACCACCACGTTATGATCCTTGTTTCCGAGGAGGACTGAAAACATAGATATGAGTGTCATTCATCAGTAATTCAGATGCAACAATTTTTTCCAACTGCCCTGAAAGTTCACCCACACCTCCCTCTGATACCCACTGTTTCTTCTTGTACAAAAAAATAAATGTACTACAAATATATATTTTGTAACTTAATGCTGATTAAGTTTGTACCAATTGGAAGAAAATGAAAATATTGAGAAGAAAATAAATATATATTTCAGAAAATATGAAAGTCTAAATGTAAACAGATCTGAATGTGAAGTAAAATATGCTTTTCTATAAATGCCTCAGTGTTAAGATAGTACAGTGCATTGTGACAAGCTTTTTAAGGCCAATTCAGATTAGGGTCATCAATTGCAGAAAATCATATAGTTGTTAATAATATAACAAAAATTTGATTTGGGTGCATATGACCATTGAGGTAAATATGAAACAGATTAATGACAGACATCAAAGAAATGATTAATTTTGTCTAATAGAATTAGAAACAATCATAAAAATACATAATTAGAAATCAAACAATAATTAATTTTTAAAAAGCTCTCTTCATCGGAATCATATTCATCTCAACAATGACTTTCCTAATTCCTTACACACTAAATGAATTTATTTTGATAAATTTAGAAAACATTCATTTCTGCTCATTTATAGTCCCAATAAAAACTTAATAGCACAATGTTATTGACATTGAATTAATATTATGTAGAAATTTAGCACTTTTGTCAATTTTGTTGGTCAGAATCTATCATTTATTTATATTTCGATGCAAATTTGCACATCAAAATGTTATTAACAATATCATATTAAAAATGAGAAAGTGGTAAATTTGTTGGCTTTGAAATGCAACAGTATTTTTTAGCTTAAACTTGTTATCTGTATTAGAATTGTAAATAGACTTGTTACATAATGCTGGAAAACTAACTCACTTAACAATACTTAAATATTTACTAACCATTTCCTAACCATTTCCACACATGCTTCACACATGGGGCGCGGTAGCCCATTGATTAGCACGCTGGAGTTGCACTCGGTAGGCCCGGGTTCAATTCCAGTCGCTGCCAAAACTACCGCCATGTTCACGCGGAGTACGATCACGTTAAACATGTGGGCCCGTAAGTCCTTCCGAGAGGTTGGTGGTAGGGGAAGGAGGGTACGGTCCCTGTGGATACCTCCCCCACTGGGTTCCGGTCTAAATTGGGTGGCACTTCCCGGCTATCCAAACAGTTACCTTACACCTTTCTGGTAGGTCGGATGGTCTGGGTCTCAACAACACACGCTTCACACATTCAAAAGGCTAGAGGTAAAAAGGATACCTACATACTTAATAAAATTTGTTAACCTTTGTAAATATCAAAAACCATTTCAGAATTAAGGATAAAAGTGGTGCACATTTTATAATTCTGGAAAATATATTGGATTTTATTTCCATGCACAATAAAATGATTTAATTATTTAATTTTCCCAATTGGATGCAAAAGGATATCAAATTGTGTTTTTACTATTTCTGAGAGGCAAAGTGAAATAAATTGTTTGAATATCCTATTATATCATCTCCCATAATTCAAACTTTCTATTGATCTGAAAACTGAGATGGATCGAATGAGATCAAAACAACAAAGATTCTAGCTAGAGTGGAAGTGCTCGATAATTTTGATATGTCATACAATCAGTCACTCAGTGTATGCACATATTATATGGATAATTTTGTAACTTTTTGAGAAATTAATTAGTAAGATATATAATATTTCATGGCTAGCATTATTCAAATTCACTGGTTCTCTGCTTTCCATTATTCAAAACTAATGTCATTCGTTTTCTAATGAAAATTACATAAATAAAATTATTGTTTCTTTAACATAGTTGACTTTCCTTATTATTTTCTTTTTTCAAAGAATCATTGGGAAAAATACAGGCCTTCTAAATGTTTAATCTTAATTAAAATTAATAAGGTTTAGGATTTCACAGGTCAAAATAAGCTTATCATATATTGTTTAAATTTAGAATCATTAAATAGATGCCCATACAATATGTCCAGACACACGCAGACATACCTAAAAATTGTTCAATTCCAATTCGGAGATGTTAAAAACATTTCAGCTTACCAAAATTTTTAACCCATTAGATAGGGCCCTTTGAACACTTTGCTCACTTATTTATGACTAATTAGATTAAAGCCCACAGCAAAATACCCTATTTGCTTCTAGTTTCTGCCAGAGGTGGTAGCCACTTGAACAGGGTGGAATTTAATACATTTGGTGGAATGTGGTTCTAGTACGATCATCCAATTTTTCTTCAACCAAAGAAATCGATTTCAGATTACATATTGATTTAAGACTCATTTTAAACTAGAAGTCACTTTAAACTAGAGAAATTGATATAACTTCATCAAACAGATCCATTACATGATTTTACTATTTCATGCTGAATAACTTGAAATGCTGTTATCACTGGCTAAGTTTATAAATTTTGTTTAATTAAACTAAAATGTTTTATTTGGATTTTGAATAATTTTGCAATTACATCTGTTTTGAAATTTATGATTGTCATCCTTAGTGGCTCATGTAAATCACTATTATAAATAATGATTTTTATAAGATAAAATACGTAGCACTGAGGATGAGCTTATAGAGTCAAGGAAGTGGTAGATCATAAGTTCCAAAGCCTGTCACACTTTATGCAAAGTATTCTTTTTGCATGCAAAATAAAATAATAAAAAAAATCCATTTCATTATTTCCTCTTTGATAGTTCTACAAGTATTTAGTAGTGGAATTAATAAGATTTTAAGAATTCAATACTTAAAAGGACCACTAAAATCAATTAATAAAATAAGGCATTTTTAAGGACAGTACAGACTGTGCTAATTATTCTTTTTACTTTCCTTATATACATAATGTATAAGGAAAGTATTGTGACGGGGTCGAAAATTCGAAATCGAGTTTTCGACGGGAGAGCACGTTTCAAGCATCCCTGATCATGAATCAAACATTTTTGAAGTGATGTCTGTGTGTGTGTATGTGTGTGAAAGTATGTGTGTGTGTGTGTGTGAAAGTATGTGTGTGTGTGTGTGTGTGTGTGTCAGTGAGTCTGTGGAGACGATAACTGACGAACGAATGGACCGATTCGAATCAAATTTGGTACAAAACTCACAATCCGTAAACACTGGAAGCCTATTGTTTTTATACGCAATCGAATGTTCAGAACCCCCCTAAATTTTCAAATGAAATTTTGAAAAAATCGTTAAAAAATCAAAACCACTAATAAAGTTACGCAAATAGACATTTCTTATGTAATTTTTCATTAGAAAACGATTGACATAAATTTTAGAACGCTAACATGAACCGTTCTCGAGATATTGTACATTTTTCAAAAAAATTATCAAAATGTCATATAATATGAAAAAAAAATATTTCCTATTGAGAAACATGTTCACTTTTCATATGTAATACCATGCGATAAATTGAGTGACATCATTCTCGTGGATCTAGCTCGTTCCATTCATGAAAAAAGATACTTTGAATAATACTTTTGTATTTGAACGCCAATAGTCATTTATCTGCTGTAAGAATAACTTATTTCTTAGTGCATAACGCTTGGCGAGATTTTGGCGGAGAATTTGGCGGAATGTCGCCAACTTGGCGACTTTTTGAAATGTTGCCAAATTAACGAAAATCTCGCCAAATGGATAAATATGACGCTAAATCAATGAAAATGACGACTAATTGTTGAAAATTCAATATCTTGGAAAGAATATTAGTATCTACTATAAGAAAAAATCTATTTTTTTACTGTAAAAGTATAAAATTCATTACATTATATAAGGAAAGTCATGTGTTGCCCACATCAGATTTTTTATGTAGTGAATGTTATGCCAAATTATAGAATAAAAAAAATTATAAAATTTCAAATCTTTGTACGAGGCATATTTTTTTTATTAATTTTGCATATTAATTTTTAATGGTTATAAATTAAATGTCATAAGATGCTATTGTGTATTACTAAATATACATTTAATTAACTTGAAACTACTCCTCATGAACAGGTAAACTGCTAATTTCTCCAAGACAAATACCATAGAAATAAGCTTGTATAACTTGTAAACATATAAGCAGGAAAAATTAAGCAGTGTAATTATGCACAAATTAATATGCAAGGCAGAAACTATCAAGTACAAATTGATATATAATGCATTAACTATTATGAACAAATTAATAACAAGGCTAGAACTAATATATGCTGTCATATATACTCATTTATGATAATTATGTTGATTATTATTATTATTTTTTTTTTTGCACAATAAGTATAAGTGTGTTTGTTTACTTATTGCCAAGCTGTTTCAGTTTAGCAATTTTAGTCTGAAACCATTTATTAATATCTGGCTCAAATTTAGGTTTGCCAATTGAACCCAATTTTTCTCTGTGAGCTGAAAATATAAGAATATAATATAAATGGGCTGGTGAATGCATTACATGAAATTTCTGAAATTGCTACTTTATAGAAAAATGAACATTTGAACTCATTTTGCCATGTTTTGAATATCTAGGTAAAAGATTACCTGTTTTATCAATTTTTCTTTAAATTATCTAATTTCATTGGTCATTCATTTCACTGATTCATTACATTTTCCAGGTCTGTTAAATTTTTTTCAGATATTTATGCAGATATATTTATATTTTAAAAAACTTTCCCATTTAATAGAAATCAATTCAAAATTATATTTTATTCCATTCAAATTCAAAGTATTGATCAATATACTAAAACTTTTATGTGTTTTATTTCCAAAGAAGCAATATTTAATTGCGAAATAGTTTAACTGCAGATATCAAATATTTTGTCTATACCAAGATTCCAACATTTTTTACATTAATCTAAATGTTTCATTGTGTGTATATGTATACAAATCTTTAACAATCGCTTATCGCTTTTTTGAGAAAAAAAATTATATAATTATTTTTCTTTTTTTATTTATAAATACACAACAGAATAAATAAAATAAAACAACTTTACAATTTCACAAGATAATCTTGTGCATTTAAATAAATAACATTATGAAAATATAGAAACAATATTTTGTGTCTATGAATTTTAACCCCACTCTTGGGTATTTTTCATCTGTTTCCTTTGAAAATCTAATATAGTTGGAGGAATGAGAGAAGGAGGAAGGTTTGGAACATTAGCAAGAGCAGGTGGTAAAAGTGGTTGAGTAACATCGGAAACTGGTGTGCCAAGCTGTTTCATTTTAGCAATTTTAGTCTGAAGCCATTTATTAATATCTGGCTCAATTTTAGGTTTGCCAATTGTACCTAATTTTTCTCTGTGAGCTGAAAATATAAGATAAAAACATGTTGAACTTCATAAAATATGTATAAATGAATAAAAATAAATAAATACATTTTACATTGAGTTGCAGAATGAAAAGAGAATAATTTAACCCTTTATGTTCTGAATGTACTTTTATGTCCCACCTTTTCAAAACGTCCATAAAGCATCTGTTTTATACATTTTCTCTTTTATGGTAAGTCTGTATATGCACAGCTGCAATTGCTGCTAAAGAATACAACTAAAATAACTTCGTTAAGAACAGCATACAATACAAAAATAATAGTATCGACCAGTTTCATTAGTTTTATCGACCAGTTGAATTATTGAGATGGAACAAAGAGCTGTTATTAAATTTAACGCAAAACTTGGTAAAAGTGCCTCGGAAATGTACCAATTGATGAAACTGCGAGTTTTGTATAAGTTGATCAAATGTTTTCCTGTGGTACAAACGGTTTTTGGACTGAAGAGATATGCTAGAAGATGAGAAGCATACCGGAAGACCAAGTTCATCTAGGACACCTGAGATTATTGAAAAAGTGTGTGATTTCATGGCAAACAATTGTTGTCTGTCACTAAGAATGATGGAAGCGTCTTTAAACTTCAACAAAGAAACAATCTGAACCATCCTGTATGAAGATTTGGCCCAAACAAAAGTCTGTGCTAAATTTGTTCCACACACCTTTAACCAATAAACAAAAATCAAGGAGAAGTGCACATTGCAGAGACATCATTTCAGACACTGAAAATGATCCAAACTTCTTGAAATTTATTGTTACAGGTGATGAAACATGGTGTTTCCAGTATGATCTTGAAACGAAGTGACAAAGTGTGGAATGGAAGTCAAAAAACTCACCACAAGCCAAAAAAAAACAAGAAAAGTTCCATGCAAAATCAAAATAATGCTCATTACATTCTTCGATAGTAAGGGTATTATCCACAAAGAATTTGTTCCAACTGGACAAACAATTACTGGTGAGTATTATTTAAATGTTTTGAAGCATTTGACAGCCAGAATTCATCACATTCGTCAAGAATGTGATGAATTCTGGAAGTGTTTGGTGATGAAAGTGATGAAAGTGTTTGGTGTTTGTTGTATGATAATGTACCCAGTCACACCTCACTTATTGGTAGTAGATTTTTCGCAAAAAATAACGTCTGTGTGTTGAATCATTCACCATATTTACCTGATTTAACATTCTACGACTTCTCTTTATTCCCAAAACTTAAAATGAATTTAAAAGAGTGTTATTTTGATGATATTTTGACCATACAAACAGCTTTGACATGTGCTTTGGAGGCCATTCCGCAAAGTGAACTGGAACAGGCATTCAAATCATTATTAAATTGCTGTAACAAGCGTATTGAAGCCAGAGGGGCTTATTTTGAATAAAGAACCAAAACAAATCATAATTTCTTGTTTCACTTTCACTTTACAGACCCAGTCTTAAAAATTCTTTGACGCACTGTGTAGGTGAAAGCATTTTAAAATGCTGCACCCACAAGCTCAGCAACATTGTAAATCCCAATCGTCTTTCCAGGATTATTTACCATTCAGTTATTACATGCCAAATTGTAATGGACCTTAAATGGAGCAAAAACAGAGATATCAAGTGGCTGTAAACAATGGCTACAGTGGGGAGGAAATGTAATCATAACTATGCCATTGTTCTTGGCATATTTTATTTCTTCTATGTTCACATGACTCTCATGGTTGTCAAGGAAAGAATTGGTTGATTAATAGAACATCTAGTATGCATATTTTATTTCTTCTATGTTCACATGACTCTCATGGTTGTCAAGGAAAGAATTGGTTGATTAATAGAACATCTAGTATGCTTAGCGAAATCTTTTATGGCTAACAGAAAAATTTCAGATGTCATCCAGCCAGCTTTAAATGCAAGACCTAGACTTACTGCCGGGGCACCATTCAGCATAAACTCTTTAAAATGTACATGAGGAAACACAAAAACAGGTGCCAGGGTATTCTCCTCAGAATTAACAAAGTTTAGCATCGTGACCAGTTGTCCTCATTTTCCTGAAGTCATTTGACCAACTTGCTTGACACCATGTCCAGCTATAACATTTGGAGGGTTGTGTACAGTCATTAACCCAGTTTCATTAGCAGTATAAATTTGATCAACAAGGGTAAATTTATATTGTTTCATAGCAGATTCTAAATTGGCAAAAAACATTCCAACATTTGCAGCATTGAAACTAGTTGCTCGGAACAATGATGTTGCCTCGGGTCTTTTCTTCTATTAAATTTTGTATAGTGAAGTATAACACCCTGTATAACCTAACTTATTATACATTCCACTGTTAATTTTCTCTTCATAACAAATTACCTTGCTTATTAGGCCTACACATTTCACTTTTTCTGTCCAGTATTTCAAAAAATAATTCTAGGTGTGCATTTGAATAAATTCTTTAGTGGACAGAAAAATTTTGTAGTAGGCTTACTACTTTTCATTGAAAACTATATAAGAGATTACAACATATAGCACTATAACAACCTTAGGCTATATTCTTAAATTTTTATAGATACAGCAAAGTTAATAATAATGGATAAGAATGAGACCATGTCTCATTCATCCTCACAAACATAGTCCCATTCATCCCCAACACACATGGGACAAACATGGGCCTAACTGCCATGTGTAATCATTTTATCAATATCAAAGAGAATTCCCCTGTAGGACATTTAACGTATATTCTTTTCCAATATGAACTTAATTCCTGCGTGCATTTATTCCAATATATTATTCATTATAAAGAACTTGAGAACTTTTTACTTTGGAGTGGTGAAAACACAAATCTTTCTACAGGTCAGAATCAAGATAAGCAATCAAATAGCAAACTTAGTGGTATGAAAGGAACAAATAGTGCCATCTATCCACAGAATCAGAAACTATTTTTTCATTTTAGTTAAGGAGAAACAGGCAATGTTCCATCCATCCCCTGTAGCATTTATCTCCACTGTCCTCAATTTGCTTTTTTAATCTTTTCATGATGAGCACCAGTTATACCCGGCATCCACTAAATGTGTCGCATTGGCTAGCACCAGCTATATCCGGCATCCACTAAATGCACCGCATTGGCTAGCGACATTTACAGTAACGATAAGCGAATTGGACGCCACATATTTAACTAGCATACAAGAAAAAGTTCTTGACATGAGTAAAGTGTATTTGTTTTCTACCTTTATGTGGAGTATCATAACTAAAAGTAAAGTAATTAACGTCTATGGTGCGTGTGCACCAATGACAAGATGACTCATCCATTGATGGTTGTTGTTGAAACCCAGACCGTCCGACCTACCAGAAAGGTGTAAGGTAACATCCATTGATGGTGTACAGATGGCTAGTTTTACAGTCACAAAAAGGTTAAACAAAGAAGTTTATCATTTCAAATTTTTATAAATGGGGATAAACTGTAGATTTACGAATGTTTCTAAAAATTATAATAATGAAATCATAGATATCAGAAAGATTGTCTTAAAGCAAAATGTGAAAAACATCTTAAAAGGAACAGAAAACTGAGAATACAATAAAAGAATTTCATCTATGAATATACACTAAATTAAATCTGGTTCACTAAGTATTTTATGTAAAATATTACCTTGCTCTTCTAAATGCTGAAAATCTACAGGAGTCATATGAGAATATTTGCAGCCTGGGCCAAACTCACAGAAACCTGTAAAAGGAGAATACAAAAAAACTGAATAATAAATAATGCTAATATTTCATTCAGTACTATGTAACCAGAGTTCTGTAAAAAGGAAATGGATATGTGTACATAACAATAAATGTTTTTTTTCTTCCAACATGCAAAGCAATTTATGTAAACTAGAGGGAAAAAGATGAAAAATTTCATTATTTTATCCAGTTCATCCATGTATGTGAGTTTTAATTAGAGGTTTGCATCTCAAATCCCGGGCAATGTTGGGTATTAGTTCTAGTTGTTGTTGTTGTTGTCGTGTCCCTAACATTACATTTAAGGAAGAATGAGTGCACTGCTTATGTTTAGTCTAATGACCCGGGGCACCCGAAGGTAGAAGTCTGACTTCTGCCCCAAATAAGACATTACAACATTCATGCCTGCAGGCGGGACTCGAACCCGCAATCTGGCAGCCGAGCCATCACGAGGAAACGCCTGCCTATTAGTTCTAGTTAAAAATACATGTTGTTGTTGTTGACAAAAGCCAGATATTTGACCATTAGGCCATTAGACAATAGTTAAAATATACTATAAGTAAAAAAGCACACATATAACATTATAAAAAAACTGATATGAGCAGCACATGATTTTCCTTATATAATGCAATGAATTTACTACTTTTACAGTAAAAAACAAAAATAGGTTATTCTTATAGTAGATACTTATATTATTTCCAAGATATTGAATATTCGCCAATTAGTCTTCATTTTCATTGATTTAGAGTCATTTTTATCCATTTGGCAAGATTTTCGTTAATTTGCCAACATTTAAAAAAGTCACTAAGTTGGCGACATTCCGCCAAAATCGTTGCTAAAATCTCGCCATGCATTATGGACGGAGAAATAAATTATTCTTAAAAAAAAAACAGATAAATGACTATTGGCATTCAAATACAAAAGTATTACTAAAAGCATACATGCCAACATTTGACTAGGGATCATCAGTAGCATAAGTTCAAGAGCTTAGGGAGCGTTTAAGTATTACATAAGTATCTCGGGAGGGGGGCGAGGGTAAGAAAATCTTATTTTTCCTATCTTACTCTATGTTAACTTTTGCTTACTGGAGGGGGGGGGGGATTCAAAATTCAGCCCTATCACATTCTGTAATATCAGAGGAAAACTTTTCATTTTGATATAATGCAAATTCTAACTGCAATTTATTACAGTCTGCAGGAAAATCAAACAGATCAACAAAGTATTTCACAGAACTGTAAGAAACAGAAGCACGTAGGGAAACATTTGCCACTGAGGCATTCTGATAAAACTTATTATGCAATGGTATTTTTTTTAAGCACATAATCACATGCAGTACAAAAAACCTTCTAACAGATGCAAAAAATTCTTTAATTTTATCTGGCGATAAATTTGAGCAGTTTAAATAACTTTCACATTCTGTGTGAATGTGAGGCCTACTCTGCTCACAGATTCGAACACATTGGTCGTCATGTGATTGAACCCTGGGAGCTGAACGACATTCCTGTCAAGTGCCTGCTTATGTTTGCATCGGCTACTGGTCTCTTCTCTTAGGGACCTTCACTTTTTGGGGTAGTACAATAGACCTCTGGTCGATGTGCTAGGCTCTTCTGGAGCCACCCACCTTCATATCATTCATTCATTCATTCAAATAACTTTCAATAAATCTCAGTTAATTAACTCAAAATAATAAATAACCTCAGTTAATTTTCAGCAGATGCGGTGGTCGAGCAGTCAAGGCAGGCATTTCCGAATAATCGCTCGGCTGCCAGGTTGTGGGTTCGAGTCCCACCTGCGGGCATGGATGTTGTGATATTGAGGTTAAGTCAGTCTTCTGCCCTTGTGGAGCCTCGTCTTCCAGTGAAGTTGCATACTACCCTTTGCCATGGATCAGGGGTCTTTGGGCTTGGTGTAAGGTTTTCCTACACCAAGGGGATTTGTAACAACACCTCAGTTCTTAGCTGGATCTTGTGTAAATGCTCCATAACAAATTATTGCGCCAATCACTTTTTATATAACTTTTAATTATGATTTTAGCAGATAACATGAAATTATACGCACAGATACTAGTGTTAAAATGTTTGTTTCGTGTTCAGTGTTGCTCAAACAGCTTATATCTTTTGAAAAATATAAATCGATTCTTTTTCCACAACCACTTTTCCCTGCTATAAGGAATAATGCTATTTGAAATTCACAGTGGTCGTATTTATTTATCAATACATAGTGTACTCAGTGGAGATTTTTCATTTCAGTGATTGAGTTTCAAAATTTAATATTTTTTCATGGAGATATCTACATTGCATATTGACACTATATTTGCAACTACAATAACTTCAAGCATTAGGATGTAGTTTAACATTTTTAAACACCCACAAAACAATGTTTTCAGTATAATTTAAGAATAAAGTTATTTCTGAATTTTAAAATTTAAATATTAATTCTGTGGGAGAGTCTAATGCTTTCAAATATATCGTCTGCTGTCTTTAAAACCTCAGGGCTCCTTTTTATCAATTGAAGAACATTGTGTTTTATAATAGAGTGAAGGAATTTTTATTTAAAAGCAATATTTTTCTATTCTTATAAGAGTGTGTGTCATTGAAGAGTTCATTGAAAAATTTCAATAATGCAGTATTTTAAAACATTTTATTCTGAGTTAAATAGGAAGAACTGCCTTTTCTCACTTCGTCTGCAACAGATCCAGTTCCCCGAAAAATCTTTACTTACCACATAATTGTTGAATTATTAGGGATTTTAGAGCATGGGCATTTTTTCTGAAGCTATTCATTGACACTCGCATAAGAATGGTTAGAGAAATAAGATAAAATTCTCTGGATTCTTCGATTGATAATAAAAGTATATGTAATAATCGTTTGACATATTAAAAACAGCAAATGATATTTTTGATATATTTTTGAGGATTTATTAGTGCCATTTCGCATAAATTATGTTATTTCAGTTTTTCAGTACATTACATGACTTTCGCAAATATGATGTGCGCAACTTTTCGACCATGTTTCCTCTAATACGCTTTTCTACAAAAATTTTGCTGTGTGTTTCTTCGTTCTTATTGCAAAAACGTAGCGAAGTTCATTACAGTCAACGTTAGAACAGTTCAATATTAAGAAAACTATTTGCGAGAAATCTTAAATTCCTTGAGATGGAGATATCTTTATTTCAATGCGATAATGTTTGTTTATCATGTTGCTTATACATATATATATATATACATATATTTCTATTAGGAATCTTGCACCCACAGTGAAAAATGACTTCCGACGCCCCTGAGTGTATTACTAGCTACACTAGCTACATTTCACACTAGCAGAAATACAGCTCTGAATAATCTAAGTGATGATTTTTCTTGAAAAAGAAAAGAAAATTTTTGGATGAAATGGTATAAATATCTAAATTTTCATCAAAGATGGAATCAGCAGGTTTTCCTTACATACACCTATAGCGAAAAATGGCATAAAATGAGTTTCGAAAGCAATTTCAAGTTGATATCAATTTATGAAATGATAATAAATTGAAATTTAATTTCATTAAAAGTTTACAACATTTAAGAATTCATTGTACATATGGTTAATCATATTTCTGGACAAATACTAATATTACAGAATTAAGCAAGTTTTGTTTAACTGAAGTAATTCTTTTTATAGAGGTGAGTGGATGCTAGTATGATGAGAATTAAAAATAGTTATTAAATAAATAAAACCAACCTGCTTGTTGAAATTTACGGCAAGGCTTCTTTATCTTGTCTTCTAGAAGTAATGTTGCAGCATCTAACACATTAAAAATTAAATTTTATAGTCATGAATCTTATCAGTGAACAATATCTTTAGCAGAGATCATGACAGTTATATACACATTAAATTTTCATAAAAATTTCATTGTTTAGTAAAAATTTCATTGTTTTCATAGTCTTGAGAAAAATCAGATTTTATTTATTTATTTTTAACTTCCTCAAATGTTTAACACTAATCAAAACTAAACATTTTATTTTTAAAAATTCAAGTTTTTATAACAGCAATTTAATCGTTTTATTTCAATAAAAGGTTTTACGATTTCACATACTTCTGAATGAGTTTAATAGATTGTTGTAATGGGGTAAGAAAATCATATGGGAATAACTTTTGCTACCATTCTAGCATCTCTATTTTGGTGTATTTTGACTAAATTTCATATTTTTGTAAATTGGTTTACAAATGGGACCAGGATGTTTTTCTTCCTCGGATTTGTCTGTTCAGACAATTTTGTATGGCAAGAAAATATGTTTTTATACTTTTTAATTTTTATAAATTATTGTTATATCTTTTAATCTCTCTATATTAAAAAAAAATAGCTGACGCTGACGCTACCACTGTTTGACAAATTTCTCGTTTTTCAAGATTCTTTGCTTCGTACCACAAAAACTATTGCATATAAAAATATAAAATTTGGTACACTTGTAGAAAAAGCTTTGAGGAATATGCTGAAATAAACTGTTTTCTGATATATATTGTAGTTTAAGAAATATTTAATGTCAAAGTTAAAGACAAAATACTTGAGATGCGAGTTCGCATCCTGGATAGACTAACAATAGCAAGACCGCAAATTGTTGCAGGACGGAGCCCCTTTTTTTAATTTCGATGTAGTTTCTGAGATATTTTGCTTTTTATGCACTTCTGAAGTGAATTTTTTTTTTGTATCGGCACATCTAGCGATTTCTCTGTCTCGTACAGTAAAAACTATAGCATACAAAAATGTGAAATTTGGTACATTTATAGAGAAATAATAGGGTAATATGATGAAATAAACAGTTTATTGGTTTAAACTTTAGTTTCATATGAAATAGTTCAACGAAGCGAGCTCAGGATCAAGGAATTCAGTTTTTGGATTCCACGGGCTAAGAAAAATCTCTGCTTTTATCGCCTGTGGAAAATAGGCAGGGATAGAAAAGAGATTTTGAGGCGAAGCCTCCAGATGGGGGTTACGCAAGTGGAGTGAGCAGGGAGCAGAGTCCCTTAGTTTAATAAAATATTTTATTGGAATATTTTTGAAAAGCAATATGATTGCTTTTTGAATTTGCACATATTTACACAAGTAATGCTGGATACATTTGCAAGTTCATCATATTAAGTATACATGCAAATATACATCCTTACACCCTTAAAGTCAGAACTGAAGCATTGTGGGTGACTGATGATCATAATTTGCTGACAAATTTTAGTTACTCCTACAGCCGTTCTATTGACCATCAGATGAACAGTGAAATTTGCCACAATCCATCACTCATTGAACAATTTCCAATAGCCTTGTAGACATTGGGTATGTGCATTATTGATTGCACTGCTTACCACTGACCTCAAGTCACCATCTGCAACACTTGTATTCTTGACTTTTATCAGAGCAATAATTCATATAAAGAACTTAAATTTAAATGTGCTTTCAATGTTTAGCATTTTTAGAAATATGCAGCTCAGGACTGTTTAAAAAAAGATAATAATGAGTAAAGTAGGTTTTAAAAATACACTGGGGGCAAAAATGGCAATTTAAAAACAAGTAAAACTACAATAAAACTTTCTAGGATGATCACAAAATGGCTCCTACATTTTTGGACAATTTGAATAACTTATAAATCTCTAAAACAAAATGTTTTCTGGCTCTTTTATGAAGGGTTCAAGTTAGACAAGTGGACAACTTACAAAAGCAATCAAAGTAGCAGCACAAGTCAATCTAAATTTTTCACTAACCTAATCACAAAATGCAATGTTATTACTTTTCATTTAAGTTTTAATTTTACAGGAATTAAAAATTTACTTTTTTTTTACTTTCCCTATATATATTGCATATTGTATAGGGAAATTATTGTAACAAGGCTGAATATTCAAGTTTAGGTATTCTATGGATTTATTCTGAATATCCCTGAACATATTGAATGTTTTGAGTGAAATCTGTGTATAAATCACTTTTTTCCCACAAATTCCTGAATCAGACAGAAAAATTAAACACCAATTTTATGGTCTATGTCTTTGCAAATAATAGCTATTTTGGATAGTGTATATTCTAATATTCAGGGTTTTTCTCTTTCTGAAAAAAGTTAGCAGGTACCGTAATAAAATAATGTGCTAGATTGATATTTGTGGAAGTGTTCGAATTACAAGTATTTAAATTTTACTTTATTTATAATTATAAATGCAGAGAAACAACCAATTCAGCAGTTTAAATTAGAAAAAGATAAATATCTTACATATTAAAGAACATTTCAAATTTTAGACATGGTACTGAAATTTACTTTGCTTTTATTTCTTTCTTTACTTTATATATAGGTAGCTTGATAGTAATACTGAAGAAACCAAGAATTTACATATTCTTTGGGCTTACTGATCACAGAGATCGACTACAAATTAGCTGTAAATTTTCACACACCGGCTGTAATGCCAGAAATAGTCCAATTGATTGGGTCAGAAATAGTTCAATTGATTTAGTCACAGGAATTAAGTGAGGGACAGGATGTTTTATTTTCTCCAATAAAAATGGCAAGAACATTAATCACGGATGAAGCGATCCAAAGTATAGAAAATAAAAATAAGATTAGAATGCTGTTATACAATGAAAAAAATTGTCAAATTACACTTAATAAAAATATGAACGTTGGTGTAATAACATAACAAATCGAAATTATTGATACAAAAAATAAAAGCAATAAACCCACGTAGGAAATTAATAATATTCAAAATTTAAATAAAACAGATTATCAACAAATTCGGGAATTAAGAAAGAAAGAAATATCTCCAGATGATTTTCAAATACAGCACTTAAATAAGGAAGATAGAAATAAAGTTATTGAATTAATGATGACCAATACAGAGGTTTTTTCAAAGTCATATGCTACTCTAGGTAAAACATCAGCAATAGTACTGAAAATCGAACTGATGCACAATTATCCTATTCAGAGTCGACCATATCCAATTCCGAGAGCAATAAGAGAAATTGCGCAAAAAGAAATTAGGGAATTATTGGAAAATGACATTATTGAAAGTTCACAAAGAACGTATGCTAGTCCAATTATTCTTATAAAGAAACCAAGTAAACCAAATGAAGAACCTAAATATAGACTTGCTATTGATTATAGGGCCATAAACAAGTATTTACCACTTTTGCCAATAAACTTACCGAAGGTGAAGGATATATTACAAAATATCGCTGGTAGTAAAATTTATACAGTTATGGATTTGAAGGCGGCATTTTTTCAGATCGAACTAAGAAAACAAGATAGAAAGGCCTTAATGTTCACAACCTTTATGGGAAATTTTAATCCTAAAAGAATTCCGTTTGGTCTTAAAAACTCAGGAGCATATTTTCAACTTTTAATGAACAAAGTGTTAGGAGATCTATCAGAGTTAAAAATATATTTTTACTTGGATGACTTAGTCATATGCGCACAAAACAATGACGAAAAATGTTAGAGAAAATCAAAATTGTTTTCCAAAGATTGAAAGAGAATAATTTAACACTCGACCCGGTGAAGTTACAGATATGCAAATCACAAATTGAATTTTTAGGATATAAAGTAAATGCGAATGGTATAAGCCCATCAATAAAAAACTGTGCGAAAGTGCAAAATTTCAAACAACCCAAAACGGTTAAACAAGTAAAAAGCTTTCTTGGAACAACAAACTATTTTAGAGGTCTGATAGAAAATTATGCACAAATTGCTGAACCGTTGGTAAATTTGACAAAAAAGAATGTCAGGTTCGAGTGGAGTAATGAATGTAGAAAAGCATTTGAAAAATTAAAAAATGCAATTTTTGAGGAACCAGTTGTAAGACAACCTGATGAAGTAAACCCGTTTGTCTTAACTACGGATGGCTCAGGTAAGAGAATTAGTAGTATTTTGATGCAAAGGGTAAATGGAGTGGATCATGTTATCTAATTTTATTCAAGACCTGTGAACCCGGCAGAGAAGCATTATCCTGCAATAAAGCTAGAATTGTTAGCTATACACGCATCATTACAGCACTTCAGAGAAAATCTGTTCGGAAGAAGTTTCACCTTGCTGAGTGACGCAAAATCCCTTATGTACCACATAAAATTAGATAAAATGCCAAGTATCATATCGAGGTGGCTAATTGACATGAGTCAGTATGATTTTAAATTCAAATATCAAAAAGGTGAAAATAACGCAAGTGATTATTGCTCAAGATAAGTATTTGACAATGATAACCAAATCAAATTTGTAAATACTTTATTTAAACATGATGAGATAAATGTAGAGAAAATATTAGAGCAACAAATGGTAGATGAAAAATTAAGTAAAATTAGAGAGGAATTACAAAAAGGAAGAAACCGATATCACAATAATAAGGTATACTATATTGATAGCCAAAATAAAGTATTAATGGCAAAGAAGAAAAATAAAAGACAAACTTATAGGAAAATAAAATCAAAATGAGAAAGTGATTAGAAATAATTATCAAAATCAAAATAAGGAAGGGAAGGTCATTAAAGAAAAGCAATTAGACTGTGAAAATAATAGAAATGATATGATGAGGCTTGTTATAATACCAGAGAGTATAATTTTCGCCCTCGAATTGTTGTAAATAGTAATTTCATAAGATAAAGAATATGAAAAATATGTTAAAAAGTTTGCAATTAATGTCATAAATAGAAATTGATAATTGAGTGTATATGTATATGTTTTAAATTGTAGATATAAGTATATTTCAAAAAGTATGTTATGTATTTCTGACATTACATATATGTCAAGTTATATATATATATATATATATATATATATATATATATATATATATAAAATTAAGTGAAATAACAAAGTAATTTATAAATAATATAGTGATATGGAATTCAACCATAACCAAGAATCGGAAGTTGATAGTTGCACTACTACAGTATGTTATAAAATGAAATGATAACAAGAAAATGTATAATAATAATAAAGTAATGAATGCTGTTATGTAATGATATGTTGTATGTAAATAATTCTGTAAAAAGAGAAATGAAAATTATGCATTGCAAATAATATATCAAAATTTACAATTTAATAATAGTTAGAATGTTGGTAATCCTCATGTAATTTATGGTACAGTATGTCAATTATGAACAATGGCTTAACTTGACAGGGAACTATAAAAAAACTATAAAGAACTAGCAAAGCTATGAATTTTATGAGGCTAAAAAGTTGAACTCAGCCTTTGTCATGATGGATGAACTTATGTGTTTTCGATGAACCATGATGAACTCAATTTCTTACCAGTGAGGTGAAACTGTGGGAGAGTAACTTTCGGTTATTTTTTCGCAGGGGGTGGGGGTGGGGGAGAATGTAATGCCAGAAATGTAAAATATTAAAGATTTGGAAGGATTAAGAAATGATGGCACAAGGAATGCGGGTGGAATGAATATCCCCATGCTAAGCACATTGGCGGTAATATACAGGTGACCTAGCAAAGCTATGAACTTACATACCACGCCCCATGTCTACATACCACGCTAAGCCATTTGGCGGCAACCGAGAAGGTGACTCCATGTCTACGGATCAGCCCTCATGTCTACATACCAGCACGTAGACCGTCCAGCGGAAAAGGGATATAAGTGAGAGTTGCTCGGAGTTGAACCAGTTATAGAATTGGTCAAGGCAGGCTGTTGGAGTTGGACTAGTGGAGAGCAAGCTGCAGTAGCAGTGTTAAGAGTTGTGTGTGTATCTCTGATATAGGAGTTCGAAGGAGAGCTCATGTTCATCTGGTATTGCAAGTTGTAAATTGTAACAAAGCATCAGTGTTTTTCAAGATATATAAAAGAAATTATATTCCACTATTGTGATACTTATTTAATTTGTAATTTAAAGAGTGCAAATTAAGTATGTGAAAAATAAATGTTTGTTCCTTTACTATTAACCTTATTTTAGTTTGTTAACTTAGTATCCCGTTAAGCACAAAATTAGGGGTGGGTTTTGCGGCCACAACGCAATGTACACAGCAGTAAGTTTTTAGAACATATTACATGTATGATTAATATACAAATTAATAATTAATATAATTTAAAATGCAGTTTCGATAAATATAATTTAATAGACAAATTTAAATCGGCACACCGGCTATATTTTGATATTCAAGTTGTTTATTATATACAGCTTATGTTAGCTGGTATGAGAACAAGCTTGTACTGGCTGAAGAAAAGCCCTTCTGAAATGAGTTTCAGATGGTCCACTTAGGAAAAGTTTTCATAAACTTTGAAATTTTGTTTTTGTTCATGAAATAATTTTGGATGAATGCAAACTATTTGAAGGAACTCAGGAATAAATGGCTGACATTCATGAATGCTGATACTGAATAACAAGGATGAATATGAACTATTGATATCTAAATAGGTAACCAAAAATTTTACTTTCTGTTCTAAAAGATATCTCTGGGATGAACATATAAATACTACACTGTAAGTTCACAACAAAAATGTAGTCTGCTGCAAGTGGTACAACAATTATAAAGTAAAATCTTTGTTAATATACAGCATAGAACAAAATAGTAATGATATCAACAAGTTTCACAAGCAAAAAAGAGCTTTCTTTCTCAGGACAGATGAGAAAGCTGATGAAGACGGTTCTTTTTTGTCTTTTAAATCAGTTGATACTGTTCTTATTTTGTTTTTGGTTATGTATTAACAAAAATGTAACTTTATAAATATTTTTGCAACAGTTCGAGCAATGTATTTTAAATTGAGTATAACAACATTCATTTCAAATATTTATACCTTTAAACATATCATAATGAGCTTTTCGAAGTTTTTGATGACTCAAACAAACTAAATGTTTTTTCCTATTTTCAGCACCATCAGCAAAAGAGCGTTCACAGTAGTCACAATAATATCTTTTCCCCATGGTGAATTATCTAAAAAATAAATTAAATGTTAGTTTAAATGGTAATTTAAAATAAATATATGGCACAGAAACATAAACCAATGAATCTAAAATTAAAAATATAAAACTAATTTTATCAAGATAGATGTTTCGTAGTATTTGTTTAAAATGCAATATTTTCTACATATTTTTCAACAAACAAGTATTTTTCAATAATATTAAATGTACTTTTGACTTCATAAAAATGCAAATTTGTCATTTCTGTCACTGTCCCCCCAGTGATGAGTTGAGTTTTCATGTCTTAATTACATCAATAAAAAAGTTAAATAATAAAAATAAATTGCTGAAGCTTCAGATATAACAATTTTAGCTTTAAAAAAACTCTTTATTTATAAAAAAAAATGTAATTATATTATTCTGCAAAATTGCTGATACACATTTATCTCTTAAAATCAGTGACTTTAAGATGTCAGAAATTAGCCCTGTTCATCAATCAGATAATAACAGCAGTAACTTTAAGTCAGTTGAGGAACAATATACAGAGTTTTGTTTCACATCTGTTTGAAGTTTTAGAACTTTGCTATAAACAGGTAGGTGAAAAATACAATTTTATTACTCATTTTTTATGAGAATATTTATTACCTGTCATTCCTGATACGTGTAATTATTATTAATGTGAATGAAAATTAAAAAATTCTTTAAAAAATAAAGACAACCAAAGTTGGCTATCATTAAAATGTCTGATAAAAAGTCATTAAAATCTCCATCCATGACATATATAAAAATTACATAACCACAGTGCTTTCGGACATTATTATGTCCTTCATCAATGCCAAGGAAAAAATAGGTGGCGAACATGAGCTTTAATATACAGTCTACAACAGTGAGACAAAATTAGCATATTAATCATTTTTAAAACATTGATATACAGGGTGGTCATAAAAAAAACTTCCCCGATATATGAACTCCTAGCGGCCTATCTGCTCAATCAATCGAAAGGAAATTTCAGATATTGTTATTTGAAGGTATGCGCTAGAGATTGTGATGATTTTATACAATAGAGCTCTCACGGTTACGGTTACAGTGAAAAAATTTCGAAATTTTGGAATGGCAACACCCACTTTTTTCCTGCGCAAATTGATCAGCGCATTGAAAAACCATAAATGGAGTTGGAACGATACATGTATGATAAAAATTGGCGGCGTAAAACATTTGCAAAGAGCATTGTAAAGGACCAATGACAACACAGAGATGTGGTGCATTTGACGCACTTTGCATAATTCACAGGGATAAACAGTAGAAGCACCAATCACAGAACACCATATGCAAAGCATTGCTTGCACATGGTGTGGGAATATTGAAGAAACAATATTCCCACACTGCTTGGAAAACCTTTAATAAGCAGTGTGGGAATATTATTTCTTCAATCACGTATTCGAATGTGCCAACAAGATGACACTTACAGGGAAACAACGAGGTGAATAGATAAAGCTGTTTTATCTGAATGGGGGAAAATGCCGAGTTTATCGGCAAAATCAAAAGCTAAGATGAGGTCCATTTTCCGTACGAACTGTACATGATTTGGTAAAAAAAATTAAGGAAACTGGATGCACATGTGATAGACCGCGATCCGGACGATCATCTGTTCCTGTTGAAGTTGTTGCAGAAGTGCATAATACGATTACTGCAGGTCCATTATGTACTGCAAGAAGTGTTGCCCACAATTTGGATATACCGAAAACCACAGTCATCAAGCTTCTGCGCTCTGTTCTGCGGATGTTTCCTTATCGATTTCAGCGTGTCCAGATTTTGCAACCTGGAGACGAGCAACAGTGTGCCAACTTTGCGAATTTTTTCCTCATCAGATATGATGAAGATAGCAGGTGGCCGCTGGGGATATTATGGATGGATGAGGCACATCTCTCCTTAACTGGGAACATAAATTCCAAGAACTGAGTTCACTGGGCTGACGAAAATCCTCACGATGTGGCACCAGTGCCTTTACACGAAGCTAAAGTGACTGTGTGATGCAGCATCGCAAGCATATTCGTTCTCGGTCCGTACTTCTTCGAAGAAGTCACTTCCAATAGTATGCAAATATGCTCCATCACAAGTCCTCAGTATAAAACAATGTTGCAGAATTACGTAATTCCAGAATTGCAGCAGCGAAATGTCGTTAATGACATTGTATGGATGCAAGATGGTGCTCCTCCACATGTCACTACATGTGTTCGACAAGTGCTGCAACAGAACTTTGCTGATAGAGTCATCTCCAGTAACTTTGCAGTTTCGTGGCCACCGCGATCCCCCGACCTCACTCCGATAGATTTCTGGTTCTGGGGTTATCTGAAATCTAAGGTGTACACATCAAAATCCACGAGATTTGTCAGAATTGAAAGATGCCATAAAACGTGAAAGTATACAGATTCCTCCTGCGATGTTATGTTCGTCATTGTTGTCAACAATCTCCCCCATGTAATGCGTTATCGTCTGCGAAGGTGGGCTTGTTGAAAACTTGTAATTCCAATAAAAAAAATTATCCCTCTCCTCTCTTGTGTTGTCATTGATCCTTTACAATGCTCTTCTTTGCATATGTTTTATACCGCCAATTTTCATCATACGTGTATCGTTCCAATGCCATTTATGGTTTTTCAATGAGCTGATCAATTTGTGCAGGAAAAAAGTGGGTGTTGCCATTCGAAAATTGTTCACTGTAACCGTAACCGTGAGAGCTCTATTGTTTGAAATCATCACAATCTCAAGCACATACCGTCAAATAACAATATCTGAAATTTCCTTTCAATTGGTTGAGTTGATAGGCCGCTAGGGGTTCATATATTGGGGAAGTCTTTTTATGACCACCCTGTATTTAAGAAACATAATTTAATTACAAAATACATAAAGATCAAATATTACAGGGTAACAACCAACAGATATGTCATCTGATGCAAAAGAATAAAGGTACTAAATATCCAGAAATTTAACGATAATTTTCACCCTATATTCGATAAGACTTATTTCTTAATTAGCTGCAATAACCCATATAATATTTTCTTTTATGAATCCCTTTTCATTTATATTTACAGTTATTCTATTTACAATTTTGATCCAGTTGACCTTCAGTTATGCTTGGTATCTCGTTCTTGACTCACTGAGTGTTAAGCCATTGCATGATTTTCTGGATATTTAGTACTTTTTTTCTTTTGTGTCAGATGACATATCTGCTAGTTACCCTGTAATATTTGATCTTTATCATTTATGTATTTTGTAATTAAATTATGTTTTTTAAATATATCGATGTTTCTTGTCTCATGGTTATGGCCTGTATATTAAAGCTTATGTTCATTACCTATTTTTTACTTTGCCATTGATGAAGAAAGAACATAATAATGTCTGAAAGATCTCTGGTTATGTAATTTTTATGTAGATCATGGATAGAGATTTTAGTAAGGATATTTTAATAATAACCAACTTTGGTTGACTATTTTTTAAAGTTTTAATGATTTGACGTGTTCTCCATACGATTTCATTAAAAAATACTATCTCTCCTAGTAGTACATAAGAACAAGTTATGCATAGTGCATACTGCGTTTTCCAATGTCAGTTTGTATTTAATTGTGGAACAAAGAGAGACAAGCTGACATGTTATTCCTGTAAGGGTCATTTTTAACATGGGAACCTTTAGGTGCATATTCTTTAGAATATGCATTAATATTCCATTAATCATGTTAACAGCTTTATCATCCATTAGATCTATTAAAAGACATTTTCAAGAATTTATTTCAAGCAAAAGTTTCTATAAACTATAAAAATAATTGTTTGGAATCTGAAATTTATAATTATCAGAAATTCAGCCATATAATTATAAAATAAAAAGTTCAAAAGGGCGTACAGGATATTCAAAATTATATAAAATGTTTTCACACCCAGTCTAGAACTTTAAAACCTTATTGCAGCTCTATCTTCTGAAATTTATATTCATAACTACTACATAAACTATTTATCTGTAGTCTTAAGAGACATTTTCATTTGTACTGACCATTTTCAAATAGCTCCTCTTTTACCTACCTCTCTTGCTTTAGCAGTTAACACAAAGAATGGAAAATGGAGTCTTACAAAATTTAAGTTTGAGATAATGGCATGGAGGACAGTACAGGAAAATGATGGGAAGAATTGTTTATTCTAGCTGCAAAATTTTATTCGATGGTTTTCTTTTTTATTATTTGCTAGTGTGTTTTCTTCATTTTGGTTATTGTACACATGCAACTTTCTTCTAGGAATTATGTTAACAGCATTAGAAAAATAAAAGAAATTTCATTCACACAGAATATTACACTTTCACTTGTGTGTTTTGAATTAAATCTGTATATGTGTATGTATATCTGCATGTTACGTTCTGATGAAGTTTAGGTCCCCGGAATCTATTCAACTGTCTTGCACAATTATTTATTTTCAACAAAAGGTCAGGATCACAGATTTGCTCTTTTCTTTCGAACCAGACTATCTGACTTGGTATTTGTTTGGACAACCTGGACAGTGTCACACAATTTAAACCGGAACTCAGTGGGGTAGCATTCACCGGGGACTGTACCCTCCTTCTTCTGCCACAACCTCTTAAAAGGTCTTTTGAACCCACAGATTTAAAGTGTCCATACTCCACATAGACACGGGGATAGTTTGGGCAATGTCAAGAATCGAACTCAGGTCCTCTGATTGCAATCCTCTTGCTCTAACCACTGGGCTATCCTGTTTGTACAGATTTGTTCAATATTTTTGACTAATTCAAGAATACATTCAAATCTGAATTATCACTATTTCTTGAATTTATAGTTGTCCCCAGCATATTTTCGGGCCATTTTAACAATTTTATTTTTGAACGAAATGTCTGGGCTTGTAGATTTGACCAATACCAATATTTTTTTTTAGATGTAGAGCACATTTAAATTTGCATAGTGTGACTATTTATTAATTCCATCTGCCCCCAACATGTACTTGGCTAATTTTCATAATTCTTTCTTTTAATAAAAGGTCCTGACCTGCAGATTTGCCCAATACTTTTAGCTAACTTGAGAATTATTTATTGAATACATCAGTCCTTTACCAGTAGAGATGGAGGGAAAAAACCAAAAATCTATTGTTTAAACAATATATATATATATACAGTGCTATTGGTGCCCAATGGCTATCTCCTCAACCGTTAGTCACAATGATATACTTCCAACAGCAAAAATGTTTTAAATTTTAAAATCTATTATCTTAGAAACAGTTTAAATCAATAAATGTAATTCTAAAAGAAATACGAAATATAATTTTTATAAGGCCCCTCGGTCCTACAAGTTATATTAGGAAAATCATCCTTTTACGACCAAAATTCACAGAGTTATATCTGCTTAAAGTTGGAGAACTTTTTGTGCTGAGAAATGGAGGTTATACACAAAATAATTGGAGACAGATATTTCGCAGCAATTTCATTATTTCTTGCAGCAATATACATTACACTAAATATTAAAGTTATAATTATTTGTAACACATAAAAAATATCAAAAATATTTGATAAAAAGCATTGCTTCATTCTCGACATTGTCAGCAAATGCAATTGAAACATAATACTTTGAATACAGAATTTCAATATTATACGGTCCCTTAAAGATTGCCTGAAACGGGACATTTTTGTGCGTGGAAAAGAGACTTAAGTCATGAAGTTTAATGTTTCATAACTCGGTGAATTTTGGTCGTAAAAGGATAATTTTTTATTTTTTATTTTGCATGAAATTGTATGAGGATGATTTTCCTAAATATAACTGGTACGATCGGGGGGCCATATAAAAATGTATATTTCGTATTTCTTTTAGCAATACATTTATTGATTTAAACTGTTTCTAAGATAATAGATTTTAAAATTTCAAACATTTTTGAGATTGGAAGTATATCTCTGCGACTAACCGTTGAGGAAATAGCCATTGGGCACCGATAGCACTCTGGACACCCTGTATATATATCGTATATATATAATAATAATAGTTTGAAAATCCAATGATAGAATAGAGAGAAGTTGCAACTAAAAAAACCCCAACATTAAAAAATGCCTAACAAATAAAAAAGTATCAAACAGAGAATCATCAATCAAGTGGAAAATAAAATGCAAACCTTTAGTCATCAAGCTGAAGACAAACAACAAACATCAATGGAAAGGGATTGATAATAGAAAATCAAATAAAATCCAAGCATTAAAGTTTTACACGTGGACAAGCCCTAGGCCTAAACAAATGAATTGTTCATTTATATATATATATATGTATTGGTTTAAATAATAATAAAAAAAGAACAGGATTAATAGGTTTAATCCAGCCAATCTTGTTTGCCTATTCTAGAACCTACCATGCTGGTTTTAATGATTTTAATTTTGAGAGCTAGAAACCCCCTTACACATTAGGTCTAAATTTACCACAGCCTATTTAACCATACTATGTCACATGCCAGGTTATTTGAAAATTTATAAAAATGAAATGGTGCCTACAGGATAATGAATGCTGAATGTTGTACATAAAATTATCATTTTTATGTACAAATTACTTAAATTTATGAAATATTTGCAGCGGGTTCAGCTAGTAACCATCAATTACTAAAATTTGTAAAAGAAAATATAACAAAACTTTTGGTGAATTATAGCAATTTCTATAGCAATGTACTATAAATAAATTTCTTCATTTTTCATTGACTATGAACAGTCCACAAGATGGTGTTTTAATAAATGTAGTATAGAGTCCTTTCAAGCACACTTTAGCTCAGTCCAAATTTCAATGATTCATTTCAGCTTTTAAATGTTTAATTGCGGTATGCCTAAACTTTGTCCAGTGAAAAAAAAAAAAAAAAAAGATTCATAGGTATATATGAAATTTGCACACTCTTGCCTTTGATGGAAATGGTGCTCTGTCTCATTTATCTTGATGAAGTAAGTCTCTTTTCATCTTTAAAATTGATCGATACTTTTATTCAACCTTTATATGCTGAGTCTAATCAGTTTTATTTTACAGATATATGCATAGGTTGTCAGTGTAAAAAAATCTTAATTTGATTAGATTTCTTTTATAGTTTGATTTGTAAAAAGGGCTGTGGAGTCGTTTATATCAAACCTTCGACACAGACTTTTACTCTTTTTTTTTTTTTAAGAATACTCTTTTTTTTTTTTCTTGCTGTGTTTACGATTCTGAGTCCTTCAAAATCGTAAATGTATTAATAAAAGTGTTTTCAGAATCTTTGATTTTTACAATTAATTAGCCAAAAGTCTTTGGTAAATTTGTTAAATGTTATACCTATCACACACTCAATGTCGTAAAATATAAATACGTCATAATTAATAATAATGTCATAATAAATAAAATACCGTAAAATATAAATATAATGTCGTAAGAAATAATTTTCTACATTGGCAACGCAAGAATTTCTGAAATCGTCTAATTTTGTGCGATAGTTAGTGGCTAAATGTTATACTTTTGTGTGTTAAACAGTGTGATTACAGAGTCCCATACAGTATTATGGATTCAAAAACATTAATTTCTATCCATATTTAATTTCAGACAAGTATAACATTTGTTTCATCAAATATGATTTTGTATCAATCCATATTTCATAAAAAACTAATTTTTCATATCAATAGTTTTTTACTTGCTCAGCATTTGATATTTACTTTGAAAAACGATTGTAAATCTTTGATGCAATACTTTACATTTGATGTAAAACTTTGAAAAATCAGTATTGTGCGTCTAAATGATTACAAATATAGTATGCTCCCCTTGAATTTAAAAGGCTTGTAAACATCTTTCAATTGATACCATACTTGACAAGAAAAATGTGAAACAGAGAAATAAAAATTAGACATGGTCATGCTAATTTTTGTAATAATTTGGAGAAACAGAGTGTCATTGAAAAATCATAATTATAGTTGGATGACTAGTCACTGGTTTAATATTTTTTGTCTTTATTATTCAGAAGTGCTCTTCAATTTCTGATTTGGATTACTTTGAAGTTTTACATTCTCAATAAAAATTTCAGTAATCTGGTTAATAATGTGTTAATGACACCTATTACTCCAAGTTGCCATATGAAACATGTCCAAGTTTTGCTTCTCTGTTTTGTTCTTTTTATGCTCCACATATGTTGAGTTCATATATTTTATTTGATTTTTCTTGTTTGTTACTTAAGTTCATATTTCCTCCAAGTTTCGGGTTTCTATTTTTTTCATTTTATCCTCTTTCTGTTTAGTTGGTATATAACCTTGCACTCATTTGAATGTTTAAGTCTAGCTTGTTGTACCACTGAAGAATAAAATCCAATGATTTCCGAAGCATATGCATATTTGCTTATCTTTATTTGTACTGAATTTTACATTGTAATCCAGTTCATTAAAAAACTTTATCTTTTATTTTCTTTTTAAAATCATATTTATACAGGTAATATTTCTAATGTTAGTATACAATTTAAAGCAAAAACAACAGTTGAATCTCTATTTAATTAATATTATTTAGTGAATTTCTTCATTTAGACCAATTTATCTATAAACTGTTTCAATTTAAAAAAACATTCCTGATACACAACTTTTAATTAAAGAATATGATTCTATATTTTATGAAGTTTTTCTTTTAAATCAAAATAGTTTCATATCAAATATATTCATATCCATGTAGATTTTTAAAACGTTATAAAAAAATGAAGAGCCATATAAATTTGAGGACCCAGGGCCATGTTAGCCTGTATATAAGTCAGGCCCAGGTTAAAAGAATTTGACTGATTACATTTTTAATTTTTTATGTTCACAAAATACATATTTTATTAATTTACATCAAAAAGGATAATTTATACATATAAGTGAAAAGTAAATAAGTATAATGTTTAAAGGATAATTCAAATTAGAAAAATCAAATTTTATCCAAATTTTGGAAACTATGTGATATTTTATGCTTCTGGACTGCAGATGCTGAGTGGATTTTATACATAAATATTTGAGAAGCCATTAATGCAATTCTTTTAGAAATGCTTTATTCAAATCCTTCAAAAATGCTGTACACAAATTGGAGCCATATTCAAGAGGGAATCAGAAAATGGACTTGCATATTATATACTGATTCAAACTTTAATAATTTGTACATTACATTATGACTTTACAGCATGGAGTGCATACCAATTTGCACTACTTTTACACCAAGAGAAATGCTTTGTAATTGGATTATACATCATTCCTTCAATTGACACAACATTACAATTTTGGGATTCAAGAATCTGATTTAACTCTTCAGGTTTCACAAATTTGTTCCATTCGTGAGTACCTTTCGGTATTATACCCAATATATATTCTGCCATTAGAATAGATAAAAAATATGATAAATTAGTTCGATTGAAAGTAGTAAAAAATAAAGATCCACCACTTTCAGTCAGTTCAACACACTTATGAATAAAAGTTTGTAGATCGTTGACATGTTCAACAACTTCACTAGCTACAACTGCATTATATTTTATGTTAGATGCTGCTAAATTTTCAATAGTGTCACATACATAATGTACATTTTCCTTGATTTCTGGATCCTTTGAAGCATGCTCAATAGCAGCTTGAATAGTCTGTGCACCAGGATCAAGTCCAGTGACTTTTGCACCTAAACGAGCTAATGGCTCAGTAAGAAGTCCACCACCACAACCAACATCCAGAATAGTATAACCACTCAGCGGACGAGGCACTTTTTGATAACATTTGGAAACAGATAAGAGGCCATTTCGAATTAGAGGAACTCGCATTGAGTTGAGGGAACGCAATATGAAATATTGCTCTCCAAACCACCATTCATCACAGTCAAATTTTTGCACCTCTTTAGTATCGATGGTTGAAGGAGTTGCCATGTTAGAAGCAATGGTGATACATCTAAGACTTAATTTCTTGCAGATATTTTTTGTGGAGAATATAACAGTAGAAGACTTTAGAAAATGAGATGCCATCTGTAAAACAAATCAATATAAAGTATCTGGAAGTGTAGCCACTCAACTTTCTCATACATGCATAGTTTATATTGTTAAGTTTTACTGTATATAATCAATATTAGACTACTAAAATATCTGTGTGGGTCTCTGTTCGACTTTTTCATACAATTGTATTCAATATTTTATTATGTAAGATTATTTTGTATTACTTATGTTATAATCAGTACCAGATTACTAAATATATATATATATATATAGTTATGTTTTTAAAACATTTAATACAATTTCTTTAAAAGTTTATATTTTCAAGTTAGCAGCAGTTTAGTGACACCAATGAAAGAAAGCATTTGACTTATGTTAGAGTGGGGCAACTGTTGATGGAAAAATACCTTATTTTTGAAGGAGTTGACTATGTGTTGACGGTAGGGATGCAACGGATATACAGTAAACATCCGGTATCTGGCCCATCCAGCTATTAAGCCGGATATTTAGCAGTAGCCAGATATTAGGATTATCCGGCCGGATATCCGGTCATATAAATAATACGCAAAATAAATATATTTAATAACTCAATTAATAGTAATATTAAAATTTTCAGGTTTCTCAATTTTTATTATAGTTTCTTAAACTAAACCTTCATTTTATTATTTGTTACACTAAATATAATAAGAATTAAATCATTATTTTCCAAATGTGGTATTCTCAAATATTTCATTACTTAGTTAGTGATAAGTGATGAGATATAGATTATATTTAAAGAAAAAAAAGGGTGTGTGGGGAGGTAGTATTTTTAGAACAATCTTTTTTGGTGAAAATGAATTCAATTTAAAATTAAGCTTACTTCATTCCCCCAAAAATTTTATAATTAATTTATTGACATCATTACAACAAATTATAATGTTGGAATTAAAAGTACTTATGATTTCTATTTCTATTATTTATCAAGTTATCTGTGATATTATATATAGGAATTTAAAGAGTGATAAGGTTTTTAAATTCTTAATTGCTATAATCCATACTGGAATTTTATTTTAAGCAGTGGCTACTAAATATTAAGAAGTTAAGAAGACAAGTGTAATTATATTAATAACCAGTTGATAATCATTAAGTATATAAACACTTAATGTTTAAGCTGGCCATTTTAAAAGTTTTAATAGTCTAGTGGCTACCGCTGGTTTTGATTTGTATTAGTTGCTTTAAAATATAATAATAATTTTAAAATATGTATTTCTTCTGAATGAAGAATTTCACTTAGCTATAATTATGTAAAAAACCCAGACAAATGAGAAGAAAAATTAAATAGGAACAGTAGAGTAACCAGAAATTTTTTCTGGGAAGAGGGGTATTTGCTCTATAAAGGGTTACAACTTTGAAATTAGCACAAAAATTACTATTTCTTCATAGATTGGGTTTATTTCAGCTACTTAAATATAAATGCTTAAGGAAACAAACTTTATCTCAATTCTTCGTACAAATTTTTCACAAATTCAAGTTTTTAACACATTTGAATACAAATCATTTCGTGCCGACTGAGACGCAGTTGTTTTCAGGTTGAGTTCATTCTGCATTTATAAACTTTTTCGGGCTTGGGTCGAGTTTAAGCATTGGTATTATTGGATGAAAATCTGAAATTTCGGCACATGCAGACCTTAAAAAAAAAAAAAAAAGAACATGGCACTTTGATCCGGAGAGCGTTATTCTCTGGCATTTTCACTCGGTCATCGGATTCACTGGTGTCATTAGCCCCTGTGGTTACAATGCAGACCTAACAGCTGTCCTAGAAAGAAGGCGTTGATAATGAGCACCATCTAAGTTAATGCTTAAGTAGAGTGGGTGGAGAGATTCGCAGGTGACGACACTTATATTTTCTTTCAGAAAGTTAAAGGCAAGGGAAATGGCAGCATTCGCTATAATTTTACGATGACAACATCTTATTTCTTATTCTTTTTTTCTTTTACAATATATTGCAAATCTTAAAGTCATCCAAGAGGACAGCAACTTCAAAACACTCGCCATACTCACCAAATTTTAACCCGGCTAGGACGGGAGATTTACGGAAGAATGGACTATAATAGATCTGAAAATAGGCATTCGCCACAGGTCGATTAAACAATGCAGTGTTGCAATTAAATGAAACAACTACCTAGCCACCACTCTCCTCTACTAAGATTTCCATGAAATTGAAGATATTTTTAAATACAACACTTAAAATGATGAAATAATTGTACATTTAAAAATTAAAATTATATCCCTTAAATTCCCAATATTAGCAAATCATAAAATAAATCCCAATAGGCAATGAGATAGCTCTCAGCTCCAGATGCTCTGTCTGCAATTTTCCTGACTGTCGGCTTCATTTCAGTGATACAAACTTAAATTGCAATTGGTAAAAAATAGGCTGAAGTTTGGCTTTAAATATCGCTAACTGTTACTAATTTGAATTTAAAAGTAAATTCACTGAGGTCCATCGAAAGACCTGAGGTCCAACCCCTGCACCAAAATTTGTGGTTGTGTGTGGCTTAAATTTTTTGCTATACTAACAAACATATTGGTACTTCTCCATTTCGCCGGTGCAAATTTCGCCAAGCAGACTTTATTGGCGACAACACACAGTATACACAAAAGGTTACCAGCGGCGATATTCCGTTTGACGTCGATTGTAGTATTTTTGGCAACTTTATCGCCTGCGCCAGCGAAATGGAAAAGTACCAACATATTTTACTTTTTAGGATTGCATAAATAAAAAGGATAATGTTTGGCACACCTTGTCAATCCTGCGAAAGAGTGGAAAAGAAGCTTTTTTCGAGGGTGATCAGTCAAAATGAAATTATAAAAGGTTGGCATCTGGTTTGGAAAGCAGAGAAATCTGCATATCACAGTGTGAGATATAGTGTCTGAAAATTAAGAAAATGATTGTTGAATTTTAATAAATATTTAAAAAGAAATTCATGTCTTTATGGCTCAAATACACCATGGGTGGAAGGCGGGAAAGTTTACTGCTGTTGTGGCAGAATGGAAAACCCTCGCGATTGTCCTGTTTGAGTTTTAAAGTACCTGTCCATGGTTGTGCTGGTTTGAAGCAGGAAGTTACTTTAGTTTCATTTGGCGTGCTTGGAAAGTGCTTACACCTACAGATTTGTTAGCATGGATGGAGTTTATATCAAGGGCTTGTCGAGTATATATATTATGGAGCTGTTTGGTAGCATGAACTGTATTCTTCTAGAATAAAGCTGTTTTGTGAGGAGTTATTGGGGCTTAAGAAATGTGAGTTGATTAATTTTATTTATCAAAATTTACTTTAGGTGATCAGAGTTTTAGGCATAGAAACTTTGATGATTTTAGTACAAAGATTTTAACGATTATACTGTAGATATTTTTATATTTTTAAAGCAATTGTTTTAACAAATTTAATATTGAGTTTTAATTGTGTTTAGTTATAAGCTGAAATGTGATTAATTGCATGTAATGATGTGCTGTAAGCAGTATGATTGTAGGGGGAATGAGTTATGATTTTGAGAAGCTGTTACACAGGTTTGACCCACCGGCCGACCAAATGGCTACTCATGTCCTTGTTGACGAGTCGGTCGGTCTGGGTCTTCAACAGGTTTGACCCAGGGGTGCGGTAGCCCATTGGTTAGCGCGCTGGAGTTGCACTCGGTAGGCCCGGGTTCGATTCCAGCCACTGCCAAAACTGCCGCCGTGTTCATGCGGAGTACGATCACGTTAAACATGTGGGTCCGAAAGTCCTTCCGAGAGGTTGGTGGTAGGGGAAGGAGGGTACGGTCCCTGTGGATGCCTCCCCCACTGGGTTCCGGTCTAAATTGGGTGGCACTTCCCGACCGTCCAAACAGTTACCTTACACCTTTCTGGTAGGTCGGACGGTCTGGGTTTCAACAATCAACAACAGGTTTGACCCAGGGGCGCGGTAGCCCATTGGTTAGCGCGCTGGAGTTGCACTCGGTAGGCCCGGGTTCGATTCCAGCCACTGCCAAAACTGCCGCCGTGTTCATGCAGAGTACGATCACGTTAAACTTGTGGGTCCGAAAGTCCTTCCGAGAAGTTGGTGGTAGGGGAAGGAGGGTACGGTCCCTGTGGATGCCTCCCCCACTGGGTTCCGGTCTAAATTGGGTGGTACTTCCCGACCGTCCAAACAGTTACCTTACACCTTTCTGGTAGGTCGAACGGTCTGGGTAACAACAACAGGTTTGATCCACCCCCGGCCGTCCAAATAGATGCTCAAGTCCTCAGGACGAGTTGGACGGTCTGGGTCTTCAACAGGTTTGACCCACCCGGCCACACATTTAGCTACTGTAAACCTCTGAGTCCGTCGTGTGGTCTGGGTCTTCAACAGGTTTGACCCAAGAGTGATATTTGAACTAAAAGCAATATCAAATTTAACCAGAAATGATTACATTCAACAGCTCTGCAGATATTATAGGAAAATAAACACAGGTAGCACGTAGGAAACATACTTGCAATTGTAGAGCTGTCCTAAAAAAGTAGGTCACCTGGAAATCCTACATACAGGGGTGAGGTTTCTACATGTATAATTACATAGACCATGTATAATAAGCATAGAATTTGTAGAAAAGTAATTATGTATCACTTCATTATGGTGCAAAGATATAAAATTATAATTTCTAAACATATATGCTAACTTTTTTTATTATTCAACATGGTTCATTTCTCTAAATTTTTTTTATTCCCAAATAATCTCTATAAAAATATTTGTAATTTTCAAATAATATATGAAAATAATAGAAAACGAAAAATTTTATTATTTAGTTTGTATTGCATATTTGTACCATAATAAAGTGATATTACACTTTATTATGGTACAAAGATGTAATTCAATTTCAAAAAATATTTGCTTAATCCTTTATTATTCAACATAAATTACGCTCTCAACTTTTTATATAAAAATAACTTATATAAGCACAAACATGTTCCCTCCTGATGAAAATAACAAAAACAAAAAACGAGATGAGACAATAAGTAAAACTAATGGTTTTCAATTAATATGAAAAACAAATAGATGCACATTATTATCTAGAATGCAATGGACGTTCAAGGTCTCGAAGATAATATCTAATAACAATGAATAAAACATTCAAATCGAAAGCCCTACTACAGCTTATCTGAAGATTAAAGCATTCAAATATAGAATGGAATGAGGATCTTAACAGCTTTTGCAACTTTCTTTCAGAGATCGTAGTCGTGAAATCGTCAACATTAATATTGAATTTAACTCTTCACATTTAGTTTCAACTTTTTTTTTATCAATGGAAATTTGATGGAGAAATAGGAATGATTAAAAAAATCCTTACTTACATTTGTGAGTTTCAAAATTTTAATTTATACTTAATAGTATAGATCGTTAATTACTGATAAATACTTCTTAATTATATATACTCATAAATTACTACTCATAAATTAATTTCTAACCTTACTAAACTAAACTAAACACTCTCTCGAGAGTGTAACATTTGAATTGAATTGAATTGAATGTGCACTCTTTCTAGAGTGCAAAAATGGGACTTGGCACTCCGCCTTCTGTCCCAAGGGGAAAGGAGATCTAAAATTAGACGACAAAAGGATAAAAGGATTAAAACCTATTAATCTTGGAAAAGAAAAACGAAAGTTCAAAGCACAACTCTTTTGAAAAATGTTTCATAAGTTCTATATAGGAACAACAAATATTATGCTGGGATAAAAACGATAAAAGATTCTTGCGTGCCTCACGATACGTCGGACAAACAAATAGAAAATGATCTATAGACTCTACACTCTTGCAAATCAGGCAGTTCGGGGTATCCACAATTTTCATTTTATGAAGGACGGGGTTCAAAAACAGAGTTTTAGCTCGAACATTCTGAATAATAACTTCATTCTTTCTATTAAGAAAACTTTTGCAAAACCACATTTTCCTAGGGTCAATATGAGGGAAGTTATTCTGATTCTTGTAATTGTACCATTCTTTGCTTCCAAATTCTTTTGCCTCGTTATCCATGCTTTTTTTTATATCTTCACCTGCTATGCCATGAATAGTGTTGTGGAGTTGTGCCTGTTTTGCAACAGTATCCGCCTGTTCATTGATGTGTATGCCTTTATGTCCGGGTGTCCAGACGAGAATGATATTTTTCCCTATAGCTTTTTCAACAAGAACTTTGTGAATTTGTAAAATAATGCAAGGGGAATCTTTTTTTATGTTTTTAAGGCCTTTAAGAGTGCTGAGGCTATCAGTACAAATTATGTAATTTTCTTCATTGCCAATCCACTCTTCCGCCGCTTTTAAGATGGCAAGTGCTTCGATTGTGAATATGGAGTTGTGATTTGACGTTGTATAGCTTCTATTAATTTGAAGACTAGGAACAACTATTCCAATAGAACTTCCATGTTCAGTTTTCGATCCATCTGTTCCTATGAAGATGTATGATTGATGGTTTTCAACAAAATTTTTGAAAAAGGCTTGAATTATTAGATCCGGGATGTTCTTACTTTGAAATGACAGTTCATTAGTTAAAATCTTGTAGTTGCTCTTTTCGGTTGGAGGGGTCCAAGTCAGGAGATTAGTTTTATACATCCCCAACTCATCAAAGATATTTTTCATTTTCCTAGTGATAGGTGCTTTCTCATATTTCCAATTTCTATAGATTATTGAAGGGGGATTCCAAATGATGTCATGTAGAGGAGACCAGCTTCCCAAGTAAACATTTTTTATAAAGAATTTTTTGGTAAGAGTTGCGTGTCTCTCTTGAAGCGGAATAGAATTCGTTTCTGCAAGGAGTATATTAATCGGCGTGCATTTAGGAAGACCCGTAGCTATTCTTAACATGTTGTTATAAATAGGATTAATTTTTTTGTACTGAGATTTGCTTGCTGCACTAAAGATCTGGCATCCATATTCAAGCTGGCTTCTGATAGTTGCATTTCCAATTTTAAGCAGATGAATGGTGTTTGCGCCCCACTTTTTTGAAGAGATATATTTAAAACCGTTTAAAGCTTTTGCACTCTTTTGTTTTAGATGATTAAAATGATCCTTCCAAGAAAGGTTTTTGTCGAAGATGATTCCCAACATTTTTATTTTGTTAACTTCTGGTATTAATGTGTTGTTTATTTTGATTTCACAAGGTATCTTCTTTTTTTTATTTGTAAAGTTAATGATTTGGCATTTCTCCGGATTTATTGAAAGTCTCCATTTTTTACACCAGTTATTGCAAATGTTGACTGCATATTGAAGGTTTCTTTTTGCTTCTTTTCTATCTTTGTGTTCACTGTATATTATGATATCGTCGGCATAAATTAGGCACGTTACTTCCTCAGGTATATGCTGGAATAGGTCGTTCATATAGAGCATGAACAGGAAAGGACTAATAATACAGCCTTGTGGGAGTCCTTGGTTACAAGGTACCGGGTTTGAAAGTGTATTCCTCCATTTTATTTGGTTAGTTCTTTGGTTGAGAAAGTTATGGATCCACAGGCCAGTTTGTCCTAGGATTCCCTTGCCTGCCGCCTTTTTCAGTAGTCCATCTATCCAAATAGAGTCGTATGCTGCCTTCAGGTCAATGGATACACAGAATATATGGTTTTTATTTTTCCTTGCTATGAGAATATCATGTTGTGTTCTTGCTAGAAGTGTAATGCAACTTTTATGAGGTAAAAATCCGTAGTTGTTTTTGTGGAAAAGCTTTTTTTTATAATAAGTATCATTGATAAGTCTTTGCAGAATCATTCTTTCTATTATTTTGGCAGTGGTAGGTGTAAGGGCAATCGGTCTGTATGCTTTGGTGTCCTTGGGGTCTTTGTGCGGCTTCAGAATAGGAATTATGATCGAATGGGTCCAGTCCGCTGGAATCCTGCCCGTGCTAAAACTGATGTTAGCAATATTCCAAAGTGAAATTAAAATTGCTTCCGGAAGGTTTTTTATTATTTTGATTGTTATTCCATCATGCCCAGGTGTCGAGTCTCTGATACATTTTATTGCTGATTTGAATTCTTCCCATGAAAATTTATTATTGAGGGGAGATTGCACAGTGTCTACAAAACTTATAGGTAAATTCGGGTGGTTTTGGTTTTTATTATATTGTTGACTGAAAAAATTTGCTTGATCTTTTGCAGAGGTTATCGTTATATTGTTTTTGCTGATATGGTTAATACTATGGTATGAAGAGCCGACGCACGTTTTTAGCTGCCTGATTATCTTGTAAATGTTGTTATTCTCAGCTGTCTTTTTGCAAGTTCTTGCCCAGTGATTTCTTTTAAGTATTTTTAAGAGATTTTTCAGTTTGTTTTTATATTTTTTATATTCTTCCCAGTCTTCGCAATTTGTGTGTTTTTTTGCCTTATTGAGGTGTTTTCTCATTTTGGCGCGAAGGAAGTTGCATTTTATGTTCCACCAAGGGACTCTCGGAACCGGAATTTCCTGAACCGATTTGCTGGAGCTTATTGCATTTTTTACGATCTTGCAGAAATTTTCTGGTTCTTTAAGTTCTTCCTCACATTTCGTGGTTTCTTCATGGAAGATTTGCCAATTAAAGTTAACTCTGCAATATGTTTCTGTTCCAAGGGCTTGATTAAAAATAATTTTGATCGGGAAGTGGTCACTGCCTAAATTGTCTGGGAGTACATTCCATACGATGTCCGAAGCAAGATCGGGAGAGCAAAGAGTCAGGTCGAGGGCCGATAAGGAGCCATTCCCATCAATCCGAGTTCCCGTTCTGTGGTTTAAGAGAAATAATTGATGATTTTGCATCCAGTTAAAAAGTTTTTCTCCACTGTTATTTGTCGAAAATCCCCAGTTCCTGTGTGACGTATTGAAATCGCCTGCAATTAAGTAGTTTGTGTTGTTCTTTATCATGATCTCATTTAGCATGTTGTTATTCCTAATACCTCTTCTACAGTAAACGTTAAAAATGTTAAATTTATGGTTCTGCTTGTGAATTTCCATTTCTTGAAGTTCGATGTCAGGTAGCATCTTCTGATTGATAACCTTCGCACTCATGTTCTTTTTTATTGCTATGAGAAGACCACCTCCTCTACTGTGATCCGGCCGATCAAATCTAAAAATTTCTTTATCTTTAAGAGAAAACGGGTGGTGAGATTTTAGGAAAGTTTCTTGAATGATAAGGATGTCAGCCTGGCGGAAAGTCATGGAAAAATTTAGGTCCGGTCGGCGCTTTTTAGCGCCACATATATTCCATTGAATTATGGATAGAGCAGAGAACGCAAACAGGAGAGGGAAAAAAACTCCAGGCAAAACCAGAAAACACCATTACATTTCCATTTTTCCACCTTGACTTTTATATCTGTTCTCTTGGTCATTTTCTTCGTGTTTCTTTTTGTTATTATTATATTTAATGGGAGATTCATTATTAGTTCTTTTATTACTTTGTTGACTTTTTCCTTTTTGTTTTTCATTACTTATTTTAGTTTCGGTCCCTATTGTTTGTTCATTTCTAATATTTTGCTGCTCAATACTTTCTTCTTTTCCTTGGCTCTTACTTATTGTTTCATTTTCCTTGATTTCTGGCTGTATATTTTGTCTTTCCATAAGTTGTTGTATTATACTTGTTTGAGTTTTTATTATTTGTTGCATCTCTTCTATCATAGGTTTCATCGTCATTACCACTACATTTGCTATAGTTTGTATTGTTTCCATCGGGATTTCTAGGTGGGTCATCTCATTCGGTGTCATGTTGTCTATTTGTCTCGATTTGGTTTTAACCTTCTCTGCATATGATGCGTTTATTTTATTTCTTGCCTCTCTGTATGTTATTTTGCCATCTCTTTTTAATTTTAGTATGCTTATTTCTTTTTGTTTAGTTTCACAGTTTTCGAAGTCTGCTGAATGATTCTGTTTGCAGTTGCGACATTTTGGTTCAGTAGTGCCAGGGCATTCTCTCTCTTCGTGGTTTCCTGTACATCTCTTACATATTATCTGTGATCTGCAGCTGTTACTTCCATGTCCGAACAACCAACATTTTCTGCATTGTCTGGGTTTTTCTATAAATTCTTTAATGTAGTGCATTTGTAATCCTATGTGAACTTTCTCCGGTATGTTCTGTCTTGTGTTTGGGGTCCGAAACTTTATGGTTTTTAAAGGTAGTATTTCGTTTTCAATTTTTTTTTTGAATCTGCAAATTTCAAATACTTCTATATTTTGATCTTTTAATTCTTGTGTTATCTCCTCCAGTGTAATCTCAGTTTCTATGTTGCTGATCACAAAATCCGATAGAATGTTATCGTAACTTAACTTTACAGTTATAGGGATATCTTGTATGCTTTTTATTTCCATGATCTCCAGAGCCGTTTTCTTTGTGTAAGCTGTCAGGACAATGTTTCCTGCTCTAGTTTTGTAGGGCGGGGATGCCTCCGAGGGGACCGACAGGTTACTGATGATATTATTTCTAAGAACAAACGGGTTACCCGCCCGCAAAGGGGACGAGGGAAACAAGAAAAAGGTAAAGGAGCGACATTCCAATTCACTAGCACATTCTATCAGACCATACAAATCCAAAGCAAAAAGAGCATCGTTCCACCCCGAAGGGGGGACGGAATCAGACATTTGTAAACCAACCACGCACCTAAGAAGAAACAACACCAAAAACTACCGGGGAGAAAGCGAAAAAACCACTTACCGCCGAAAAGCCAGAAAGGTGAGGAAAAAGAAAGACACTACCTGAACACTACCTCAGTAGCACAAACTACAACAGAATTATACCCAAGATGAAAAGCAGCCAGAATTCCCCACTGAGACAGCGCGCGAGCACCACCCACGAGGTCCACACCTGTAACATTTGAGACTTTGTTTTGTTTTTATTTGTTAAGGTTACAGTTAATTAAGTATTAGTTTGTAGTATTGTGAGCTGTTTAACCCTGACGACTGGCCACATTCTATGAAGATTGATAACATGGTGATGCTATATATATTGAGAAAAGATGTATATAGTCAGTATGGACGGATCCAGAGACGGAGCTTATATGACGTACCACACGTACATATCCAAACGCATATATTTATACGGGGTGTCCGGATTGAGTATGAACGGTTACGGAGACGGAAGGCCAAAAAGTATACTAAGCCAGACAGCCTTCTTTCAAATCAGACGCCAAACGTTGTTTTATCGCAGCGTGATAGGCGAAGGAGCGTTCTCTCTCTCAAGGTTACTATAGCAGCCACATCAAGTGAAAGGACTCTGGCAATTTGGTTTATTTTTTCATTATATGACTTACAATTTAGCAATATAGACACACATTTTAAAAGGATTATTTCTAAGATTGGAATTAAATTAATTCAATATTGATTAGATTAAAAAAGCCGATATATAACTTACAATTAAGCAATATAGACACTTTTAAAGTGCATTATCTCTTAGATTAGAATTAAATTAATTCAGTATTGACTAATTAAAGAATCATTTTATTATTTTTTAATGCTATTGTATAGAGGAAGTTCACGGATAATCACGACATTTAGACGAAAAAATACACTTAAAGATATTATGGGGCGCGGTAGCCCATTGGTTAGCGCGCTGGAGTTGCACTCGGTTGGCCCGGGTTCGATTCCAGCCACTGCCAAAACTGCCGCCGTGTTCATGCGGAGTACGATCACGTTAAACATGTGGGTCCGAAAGTCCTTCCGAGAGGTTGGTGGTAGGGGAAGGAGGGTACGGTCCCTGTGGATGCCTCCCCACTGGGTTCCGGTCTAAATTGGGTGGCACTTCCCGACCGTCCAAACAGTTACCTTACACCTTTCTGGTAGGTCGGACGGTCTGGGTTTCAACAACAACAACTTAAAGATATTATGAACACATTTCGAACATTTTGGGAAATATTTCTATCAGTGTGTGTGTGTATCTGTGGGGTGTGAATGCACGTATCACTACGGCAATTTATATGTAGATGCATTCTATAGAAAATTAGAAACAGGTAGAATATTTTGTAATAAATGGGATTAAAACATTATTCGAAATTAGAGGTTCTAAATTAGAGAGAGTACGTACAGTCACGAAATTCTATATGTAGCTGCATTCTGAAAAAATTAGAATTAGGTAGATCATCATGTAATTAACGTGATTAGAATACGGGTGAAAGGGAGGGAGGGAGACACAGAGAGAGGGGAAAGAGTGTGTGTGTGTTGTTGTTGATGTTGAGACCCAGACCGTCCGACTTACCAGAAAGGTGTAAGGTAACTGTTTGGACGGCCGGGAAGTGCCACCCAATTTAGACCGGAACCCAGTGGGGGAGGCATCCACAGGGACCGTACCCTCCTTCCCCTACCACCAACCTCTCGGAAGGACTTACGGACCCACATGTTTAACGTGATCGTACTCCGCGTGAACACAGCGGTAGTTTTGGCAGTGGCTGGAATCGAACCCGGACCTACCGAGTGCAACTCCAGCGCGCTAACCAATGGGCTACCGCGCCCGAGTGTGTGTGTGTAGAAAGTGATCCACCACGATCAACCCAAAGGCTTATGGTAGCTTTTTGTGTGGCCGGGAGTGTGTGTGTGTGTCAAAATATAGTACGATCAAAATATAGTGTGGTAACTGGGTGCAAAAAAATCTGAATGAATGATGGAGAGCGTCAAATACTTCGGATTTGATTAATTTAATGCATTAAAGACTTCGCATTTACTTTCAAGTTATAACTGAATAATGCGTTAAAGTTATAGCTCTAAGGCAATGGATTGATTTTTACTTTCATATATATAAGCGAAAATTTGAATTCCAGTTTTTGTCGGGAGAGCACGTTTCAAGCAACCTTGACCACGAATCAGACGTTTTTAAAGTCATGCATGTATGTGTTTGATGTGTGTGTGTGCGTGCATGCGAGTGTGTGTGTGTGCATATGTGAGTGCGTGTGTGTGCATATGTGAGTGCGTGTGTGTGCATATGTAAGTGCGTGAGTGTGCATGTGTGAGTGTGGATGTGTGAGCGTGAGTGTGTGTCAGTGAATCTGTGGAGACGATAGCGAACGAATGAAGCGATTCGAACGAAATTTGGTACAAAATTACAATTAGGGAAAACCGGAAACCTGTTGCTTAATGTTAGAACATGTATTAGCAAAATTCTAAAAAAAACTATCATAGTTTAAACCTTTATTTGGAACTTGCATCTCCTTCAAGGAAAAATAACAATTTATAGTTTGCGATTATGAAGACTTCCTGACTTGTCAATATATATATATATAATTAGTGAGATTTTACATTCTACGGCATAAATATACCTTTAAATCGGTATACAACAATTAAAGTTTATTTAGTCCATCAGATCTATAATTGTTATATTAGATCCATTTCTGTGATGAATAAAACTGAGTGTAAATGTATATTGTTCACAACCCACTTAAAACTGTAAGTCACAGACAATGCATCTCATGTGTGTACAAAAAATAATAATATAATTTCACTTTAAATAATTTTGAAATGCAGATTTTGGTGGGAAAATTTTAAAATTTGCCATTGTTTTTAACGAATTTTTTAAACATCTATTTCGTAGGATTTAGATGTTTAAAAATATATTGTGGCGAATTTGGATGCAGCATAAAATTACGGAGGAGGTAGGGTTCATGAAGGATTTCCACTTCTTGTTCGGGAGAGAGATGTCACTTCCTATTCAAAAATTTATATTTTCATTTCCACATCTGTTTTTCAGACTTTGCTTTAGGTACCGTTTAGATGAAGATTGATATAGATTAAACATTGAATTCCGGAGGGGTTGGTAGGGTTCATTAAGGATTTCCTGGTCTGAATATGTAACTTCTGGTTTTTCCAATAACTCACATGACTGTATGAAATAAGTGTGCTAAAAAGTATAGAAATAATTAATAGTTACTTCGAAATTGAAGTGTACACATCACTTTCCATTGCAGAAAGGCTTTTTCATATTTTTATAATTTTTTGTGTTAAAAATTTCAATTTTGCCAAACTTAGACGTAAAAATAATTGTAAAATATATTACTAATTTGAATGAACGATTACACGTACGTAAGTTGCTGGAAATGTAATTGGCCAGAGAATTTTTAAATGCAAAGTGCAATTAATTTTGATATTTGTTTACCATATTTAAATTAGGAAATATTTTTATTTATTTTCCAATAACATTTAAAATTCTTCAATTTAATAATAAAATATTTAAAATTAAAATAATTCAAAAGTATAAAAGCATTAAAATTTTACCCGTTTTTAAATTTTTAAGAAAATTTACTTGAAACTATCATGTCGTAGAACCCCAAGGGTTTCGCAGAACAAACACATCTTGAAAAACGCTGCATTATCCTACGTGTGTCGGAAAAGCAACATTGCTCCCACAAACTGAAAAATATCAAGCAAATTTCCTTAAAATGCTACAAATTTTGCATTTTTAAAATGACAAATATTTCCTCCTTTCAAATAATCTTTAAATTTCGTTACGGATTCTTGTACTATATAAGAATTGAATATTATACGGATTCTACACATATATTTTCTACGAAATCTTAGAATCGTTTTATTCAAATAATAAATTATATGTATGTGTGTTGAACATTTCATTAACTAATTTCAAACTATCCGTATGCAGTACACATAGTTCCTAAATACATGTATTTTAATAGTATTACTTGAAAACCACATTAGTCGGATTGTTATTTGATTTATAAATAATCAAACCAGTATTTGAAATACTACTGTATACTTTTATAAGTTTCCTTACATCTTCCCTAATAATCTTCTGAACAATCTTCTAGATAATCTGTTGCAAATAATAATCTTCTAAGTAATCTGATACAAATGTATCTAACGACATTCTCATACGCAATCTGATATGCAATCAAATTATGAACAATATTCTTTATTAAACAATTCGTCTTTCCCCTCCAATTGCAGGTGTAGCCAGAATAAACCAGAACTGGCGATAAAATGACGTTTGGCGTGTGGCATGAGAGATTACTTCTGAATGTTCTGAATCGGCATACGTTCGGCCTTATCGCGTTACGGAGAGGGGCATTTAGACGTGACCTCACCTTTCTAAATACCTTGAGACGTGACACCCAAACGTCACTTCGCTTCCCGTACATCCTATTTTCTTTTTCTACGTTATAAAGCTATTATGGTTATTATGCTGGATATAATATTTTAATGAAGTATCAATCAAGTAAGTGTTTTATTTTAATATGTATAAACCCGCAGCTTTCCTTCTAACAATAATCTAACATCATTCCAAGATTGTTTTGTATAAAATTTAAGTATTATTTATAAAAATATCAAATTTTTATCAATCGTGTTGTTGTTGAGACCCAGACCGTCCGACCTACCAGAAAGGTGTAAGGTAACTGTATGGACGGCCGGGAAGTGCCACCCAATTTAGACCGGAACCCAGTGGGGGAGGCATCCACAGGGACCGCACCCTCCTTCCCCTACCACCAACCTCTCGGAAGGACTTACGGACCCACATGTTTAACGTGATCGTACTCCGCATGAACACGGCGGCATTTGTGGCAGCGTGCAAATCTAGCGCGCAAACCACGGGGATACCGCACCCGAGATGACCAACAGCACGCGGTGTTCCGAGGTGGTCACCCACCAAGTACTAACCGCGCCCGATGCTGCTTGACTTCGGTGATCTAACGAGAACCGGTGTTTTCAGCACGGTACGGCCGTTGGCCCCTTATCAATCGTGTATAAAAGTACACGTAAAAGACTGCATATTTTGTTAAATGTCGGAAAGGCTAAATGAACACAATGAAGTTTCTGCTGTTTATAAAATATCAGCAAGCTTTTTAGTGTTTTTCTGACTAAGAATTTATAAAGATAGCTATATGTAAAAATTATATTGCATGTGTAACTAATTAATTCTTTGCCAATCTTTATAACAATTCATACTACCATCTTTTTACACAAACCACCCCATGCCTGGTAATAAATAGTTACAGAATGCAGGCATACACACATGTTGAAATATATTTTAACTAATTTTGTATGTACTTTTGGACAAACTTTCAGTCAACAAGTTTTCTTTTGTAGAAGTAAGTAATTTTGTTGCGATATTCAGTTTCTGTTATCATGTATGTTAAGCAAGACTTAGTTCAGCTTTGAAACAATCAATGAGTTGCGCAATAAATTTAATGTATAACTTTTGCACATGTCAAGGGTGTGTTTGAAAAGTTAACTAAATGGTCATCTCCGTTAACAATTGTTTATCAGTTATCAGGTCACTCACCAGAGAAAAACAGCATGGTTATTCTGCACGGTTCTAGACAGTATTTCAAGCAAAACACACACATGTTCTGTGTATCATGTGACCACATAACAAAACCTTGGTCATTCTGATTATAACTGCACTGTGACCGAAACAAGTTTTCAAATTGCAGTGGTTATAAAAAAGTTTTCGAACTCCCTGGGCATGACTGATGGTCACCTGAAATCCATGACTGATGGTCACCATCAATTCCATATGCTGAGTTTTTAACTCTGAAAAATATTGAAACAACCCTATAATATCGAAACATCTATAATTTAGCAATTTTCCAAGTCAATTTTCCTATTAACTATTAAGTTAAAAAAAGAGCTTGATTCAAAATCCAATTTATATACACTTGAAGGGCTTTCAAAGTGTTGCAAATTCTTACTTATTGTTTAAAGCTAGCACTTTTAGTTTTAGAGATATAAGCATTATAAACTTGGAAATGGAAAATTTTTAATATTTTTTAACCTGACAAGATGATTACTCGAAAACCACAAGAACTTAAAAAAAAAAAATATATATATAAAGATTTAAATATTAATTTTACTAGTACACATTTTTGTCGCTTACTATTTATAGTTTCGAAGATATTTCAAGTGAAAGTAAACAAAAATGAAAAGAAAAATACTCGCTTGTGCAGGCTGCTGGGTTTTTCAGAGAAATGCGACAATCCTTAATTTCCGGTCCATCGTATGAAGATAATTCAGTGTGGAATATGTTACGAAAAAAAATAGTTTTGCCAGGAGGTCTTATTTTTATGCAAGCGATTACTGTGTTGAAAAAGAGCACAAAAGGACTGCTAATGCCATTATTGTTACAGTTGTTGATGATGCGTGTGATGAATTCGAATCCGAAGAAACTAAAATTGAATTAAAAAGAGAACTGATAATGTCAAAAATTGTTGTGAAAATATTTCAAATTTGCGTGACTATTTCGAAGCCCAGAAGATTTTCACCCAGAATTTCAATATACACTCTGTTGCAAAAAATATATGCACCTATAAAAAATTGAGCTACAACCGCGAAACTCGGTTTGCAAATGTCGTTTTGAGAGTTATGTAAGTGATCAAATTGTCAGCGCCAATAATGTTATAGGGCCTATATCATAGGGCTTTTGATACGTACTCGACGGTGATACGAGTAATTATCGGATTTAGAGAGAGTTCGCATCATAGACCTAAGGGAAGGTGGTTGGCCCAACAGACGTATCTGTCGCCATTTTGGCCGGAGCGATATGGTAGTTGCTCGGTGCTACCAACAATGATATCAGAGAAGGCATACCTAACCGCCACAGAGGCTCAGGACGCCCCATACAGAAAACTGCTCAAGGGGATCGTGCAGTCAGGAGAGGAACCACGTCCACACCAATGGCGTCCCAATTAGAAACTCGAAGGCATTTGTTATCCTCCATGCATCTTGTATCAAGGGTTATTATTCGGAGACGACTGGCAAAAGGTGGGATTAGGTGACGACGTCCATTATGGCGCCTATTACTGATCTCATAAGATAGGCAGATTCGTCTGGATTGGTGACGAGCTTGGTTAGCTTGGACACTGTCCGATGAGAGGCATGCTGTTTTTAGCGACGAATTCCACTTATCTTATACTCCACCACAATTTTAGCGATATTTTCTTCAAGGTGATACTTTGTTAAATTTGCAGCGAAGTTTATCTAATTTATCACCAAACGTTACAAACAGAGAGAATAGCATTTTTTTTATAAATAAATGACTGTTGGCGAATTGTTAGGCGTCAAAATACAAAACTATTGCACAAAGTATCTTCTTTCGTGAATGGAACGGATTAGATTCACGAAAATGATGTTAACAATATTATTGCATAATACGATATATGAAAAGGGAACATATTTCACAACATTTAACACTTTTTTAATTTAATTTAATTTTTTTTTTGATAAATTTATGTGAAAAATGTGCAATATCTCGAGAGGGGTTTGTCCTAGCGTTTTAAAATTTTTGTCAATCGTTTTCTAATGAAAAATTAAAAAAGAAATTATTATTTACGCAACATTATTGACGGTTCACATTTTTTTATGATTTTTTTCAAAATTTCATTCGAAAATTTGGGGAGCATCCGACTGCGTTTCAAATAAATCAATAGCCTTCCAGTATTCACTGATTGTAATTTTTGTATCTAATTTCATTCGAAACGCTGCATTCATTCGTGAGACATTGTCTCCACATGCTCTCTCTCCCTATATATACATATATACTCCCTGTATATCTATCTCTCACACACACACTCATGCCTCATAAAGGTTCGATTCGTGTTCAGGGATGCTTGAAACGTGCTCATCCATCGAAAACTCAAATTATAATCTTCAACTCTGCCATAACACTTTCCCTATACTTTATACTGTGTATATAGGGAAAGTAATATATAAAATAAAATAAAAATTAGCAGTAATTTAGCGACTTCATATTTTCACTTCGATTTATTTTAAATCTCATATCAATGCTGTCGTTCAGTCCAATTTCCTTCACCATATGCGAAGGCGGACGCCCGTGATATGCTTATGGTTGGTGTCTGACTTCAATGCCTGATACCCCCCTCCCCACCACCCGCTTGCAAATTCTCGCTATGGGTATATTAGTTCTGTTTGAATTTCTCTTTGCCTGCCACGTTGCAATTGTTTCTTAGTGGCTGTTGTGAGCATACTGTTTTCGACCTGAGTAAGAGGGGCACAAAACGCCCTTGAAACAATTATAATCACCTGGTTTCCTATGTTTGCTTTCTTCAAGGAAGTATTAGAAGGACGTTACATTCTCACAAGCAGTAGTTTTATTTATTCTAACTTTAGAGTCCCCAATTCAATAAATAATGAATTTAATGCTCACTCAACAATTCGATCATTTTGGTTAGCAGAATTATTTCCATCACATCTAAATTTTCGCTAACTATAAATTGTCGGTAGAATTTTGTCCAATCTGTGTAATAAATTTCAAGTTTCTACTACCTGTAAAAGCATGGGTTGTCATAGAACTTTTTCCGGGAGCTGACAAACCACTGACGTCAATGAGGAAAACTCAAGGATAAGTCTTGGGTGCTAAAATTGATTGCATTCAAAATTTGAAGGTCGCTATCAACCTTTTAATTTTTAGAGTTACGAAATTAAAAAAACAGTAAGCCTGTGTACAGATTTCTGAATTAGTCTGTAACCCCCCTCCCCCCCTCCGAATATTTTAAATCTAACATATTCATTAAATGACATTGAAAATTGGCATGTAGATGTAGATTTAGAGGTCCAAACTGATAAAAATTCGAAACATTTTTTTGGAAGGATTGATAAGAAAATAATACGCATATAAACAAATACAGAAGGATATCAAAGACATGTAAAAATCATAGAGAAAATTGCCATTTTTACTTTTCCTACCATATATTGTAATGTATAGGAGAAATATTGGTATCGTGGCGAAAATCGGAACTCGAGTTTTCGACGGAGCTACACGTTTCGAACACTCTAGAATCCGAAAATCTATTTTTAGCGTGACGTTTGTGTGTGGGTTTGTGCAATGTATGTAGCCACTCTAGTTCAAAAATTAATTGACCAAATTTCACAAAATTCGGTAGTTAAATTACTTGTGGACGACCCTGGTGCTGATTAGATTTTGGTACGGTTAGAAACAAGAGCCTGTTTCTTTTGAAAAATAGCCTCCAGAATCATATGTATCAATTAAATGCTTTTTTTACGTAATTTTTGACGACATAAAGAATAAGACCAACCTCATAATTCTAGGATCAACCGTTCATGAGATATTTTAGTTTTTTTCACATTTTTGCAACGTCGGTTTTGAACGTCAAATTCAGTGTAAGTTCAAATACTTATTCGTGTTATTTTGTGCAATTAAACTCACTTTAATTGCCACTTTATGAAATAAAGAGACAATGCATTTGAGTTATATCTCATATAGAGATTTTGAAAATAATTATGAAATAATATTAAGTCATAATGATTTGATTATTAAATTGATTAAATATCTAGCAGTAAAACAAATGATTAAAAAAAGAAAAATATAACAAGATATTACAATCTTAAAAGGAGAACAAAAACTAATAAAAGGGAAACTGAGACATTTTGTCGTTACATGCTAGGAAATCCATGAAAACACACTTGCAGCCTATAAATACTATCTGAGCTAACAATTGAGCCTTTTTGTGAGATTTTATATATTGTTACTAAGTAAATATGAATAAGTGATATGAGCATCCCATTTTAAAAATGAGTGTATATAGTTCTTTTAAAAATTAGTATGCACCACTTGTTAAAATTTGGCACTTCTCTGACCCCCCACGAACAGGAACCAAGGCTAACTACTTGTTCGAGATGAATTTTCGTCGAATTTTTGTTTTGCCTTCATAGGCTCATTATATTTGCATTGACTACATGGTTTCCATAGCAACAGAATTCATTTTCATTATCCATTTAGAACACTTTCCTTATTGAAATGTGAAAGAACATGAATATAATTTTACAATTTTATGATAGAAATCGTCTGATCTGAACTTAAACCGTCGATTTAATACAGCAAAATTTTGGTTGTTAATTATTAATAGCATTAAGCAGATGAGCTGCTATATGATGTACAGTTTATTCTATATATTTAAATAGTGTCAAGTTAGGTTTATTTGAAATACAGATTTTCACAGCAACAGAATTTCCTTTGAATATCAATTTAGAATACAATTTTTTATTGAAATATAGGAAACTGTGAATAGAATAGAATTTTGAATATTTATTATAGAAATCGATTGATTTGAACTCAAATCACCTTTATGGAAAAATGTCAGTTTTAATTATAAATAGAATTTATCAAATAAACATCGTAACTTGTGGAGGCTCATAGTTTTTCCTATACCTCTCTACTGTAAAGTTATAGGCTTGACGCAAGTATAGATTTAAGTAATTTATTTTTTCTGTTTTGAATTTGGCATCAGAAACTTGAACAGTGATTCAAATATTGTTTATGCACATTTCATCAGATCACAAGTCTTGCTAAATTTTTAGAAAAATATGAGAGAAAAGAATTTCTCAAATTATTATCAATAAAATTTCTTACTTTATATGGCATTTTGGTGGAAATGAACAGTAAGAAATATTCTGATATTTTAAAGTTAAATTCGTTAAATTTGCACTTTGTAATTGAAACTTACGGCTAAAATTTCGCAAATAGTGACTCGCATACCGTTCAAAAAACTTCTACAAAAAACGTGTAGTAAGAAAGCTAAATTGGCGTAAAATTTGGTTGAAATATAATATTATCCGTTTAGGAACTTTTCTAATATCCGAAGTCTAGTAATATGTAATCTGAGCCAGAGTTTTATGTACTGATATGTATGCGTATGTATGGAATGCTTATGAAGATATATGGATACATATGCGTTTAGTATGCGATATGTTTGATAATTTCTTAACTTATTTTGGTTCAATCATAAAGAACCGGTACGGTCGTTTTTTTTTTGTCTCGCCAAATCGGCGATAAGCGGAGTGCTATATTGCACACTGGCGACTCTTTAGTAACTCTGGCAACCCTCTTTTGCGAAATTTGTAGAGAACAGAATAGCAGAGCATTTCTTGCTTCTGCTGTGATTCTCGCCTCTCGGTCGTTTCGGACGTTTTTTGATTAACCAGCCACGTTGATTTTGGATACAACGATACAACCAAGCGCTGATTTTGGAATTTGATAGATCGGAGCTAAGTTTGGAGATTTTTTTCATCCTTTCTCAAGTTTCCTTGATTTGTGTTGTGTGTGCTAAATGGCTAGGAATAGTGAAAGATTTAGAATTGATTTTTTTTATGGTTTGATTGATAGAGGTAAAATGAACGTGATTGAATGGTGTATGAATCAGTGGTTGATTGCAAGTGGGTACGAATGTTCTAAGTTCCATTTTTTTTTAATCGCCTTTCTTCTAAGTATAGTTTTTTTATCAAATTTCTTTTAAGTATCATTATTTATCAAATTTCGGTACTTATTGGTTAACGGGGCGACAGTCAGTTGATTCATAGCAATTCGAACATGGACTTATCGCTTCGCGGTCTTATCCGAGGTCCAGTCTCGCTGGCTGTTAGAGCTCGCACATAGCAAAAGCTGTTTGTGCAACAGGTGTTCTATGGTCCATAGAGCACAGGCTTATGTCCACACAGCGGACGTAACATGAAAATCACTCTATGAGCTACTGAATACCTGTTGCACAAATAGCTGTTGCTACGTGCGACCTCTGACAGCCAGCTGGACCGGATTCTGTGATGTTTTTCAGCGGACTTGCGTAGCGAGGTAAGCTCGCGAAGCGGGCGTAGATCCATGTTCAAATTGCTACATCACTCTATGAGCCAGGGAACACCTGTTGCACAAATAGCTGTTGCTACGTGCGACCTCCGACAGCCAGCGGGGCCGGATTCTGTGACGTTTCTTTAGCGGGCGAAGTAAGCCCAGGAAGCGGGCGTAGATCCGTGTTCGAATTACTACGGATCAACTATTGCACAAACGGTTGTTTTCACATAGCGAGAGAACGACTGACCGAAAAGTACCTAAATTTCTTCTAATTATGAATTTTTATAAATTTCTTCTAAGTTTCGTTTTTATCAAGTTTCTTCTGAGTATCAACTTTTAAAAAGAAAATAAGTTGCGTGTTTTAAATCATTAGAATATTGTTAAATTTGTAAAAAAAATTACATGAAATGCCTTTCTATATAAGCTAAAGATACATTTTAAAAACATTGGGCGCAGTAAGAGAATTGGCGCCAAAAAAGTCGCCAAATTCTGGACCCTATCGGTCTTTAGGAAAATGCCCTTATTTATAATTAAGAGGCAGATTTTATAAGAGTGAGGCAGATCATTATACACACCATTTTTGATTTTGCTGAAATTTTTATGGTGGTTTCTTCTAATGATTTTAAAAGACACGTAATTTTTTTTTCCCCCCAAAAATTTTTTTTGACTTACAAAAATTCCTAAAGTAGTTCACGACCCAGTATTTTTCTCAAATCGACATCTCTATATTCTAGTATCTCTGTGCATTGAGCATCAACCAAAGTAATTCTTGTGATTACAACATGACCTTTAGTAGCTAAATTGAATTATTTTGTAAATTTCATGGCTGACCTTCAGTGCAGCCTGGCAGGGTTGGCCAAACTTTGTCGCTGAAAGTGAAAAGTCACCATATTTGAGACCTCATGGGCCCATGCATTGAGGGTCAGCCATCGTTTTCGGGTTTAACTTGTGTAGTGCTACTTAGTATTAACTTAATTAGCTCATTTGTTGCATGGCTCACCCTCAGTGCTGCCGAAAAATAGCTACTTTTGTTTCTATCGAAACGGAAAGGGTCCTTTTGGTGGTCTGTGTATCTCAGTGCACTAAGGGTCAATGACAATGTGGAACTTGATAATTCTATTTCACAGTATGATACCTGTCTTTTAACAAACAATTGACAGAACTTTGGCTATATGTCATTCACTATATGTCATAAGTTTTTTTATTATATATGTGACTAGTCAGTAGGCAACCATATCCTTTTTCTACAATGTCATCTAATTTTACATGTAGCATAAGTAATACAAAAATAACATTGTGATTGTTAGCAATCATAGTACCAGTAGCCTAGTTCCAAGAAAATAATTTTCAATGCAATGATGTACACCCTAAAATTGAAAGAAGAGTAAAAGACAATGTTTATCATTTTGGTAAAACATTTTTATTGAACTATTTTAAAATATTTAAAACACCTTTAAAAAAAAGGTGTTACAAATATTTTATGTTTTTACCATAATGATAAACGTTGTTTACTCTTTTTCAACTATATGGTGTAAAACTTAATATACCTATTAATAACAGTCTATTACTATTTCCTGATATTATTTTGATCACAGTACTGTTACTTTTCATGATCTTGCAACACTTTTCATGATAGACAACCTGGCAACAAGGCAATTCAAAATGGCTGAATTGTGGTTCTTGTGGAAACTTGTGAGAAACTGATATAATTTTTTTTAACAAGAAGTATGGATGAGCAATGTTGTTGTTGTTACCCAGACCGTCCGACCTACCAGAAAGGTGTAAGGTAACTGCTTGGACGGCCGGGAAGTGCCACCCAATTTAGACCGGAACCCAGTGGGGGTGGATGAGCAATGTGTCTTCCATAAGAAAGGTGATTGTGGAGACCATAAAGCGCCAAGAAAGAGTGGTTCATATCAACTTAGGGGTCTTGAACTATCTGCAAATAAACAATTGGAAAAAATTGGATTTTACCCAAAACAAAATGTTTCTGAAGTTCAACTTATCAGTAATAGAAGTCAACAAGACATTTCTACTGTTGAAGGTGTGATATGTTCATTTTACAGATTCAAGTACGATACATTTTGGCAGCCATCAAGAAGGTGTACATATCCTGATCATACAGTGCATCCTGCTAAGAAAAAGAAGCTGTTCGCATGGCATCATGGAAGGTATATTTACATTGGGATCTGAGATATTTGTCTTTTCCAATGGGTGGCATGTTATGTAGCAAGCACAGAATAATTGATAATGAGAACCGTGTAGCAGAAATCGAGGATGAGAACCATTCAGAAGAAACAGCTGACCCAAATTATCAGCCTCCAGCTGGTACTTTATATATGAATGAGGCAGAGAACGATCAACGTAAACAACAAATGCACACCTTTACTGAAGCTGCAGCTCCTGACATCAGTCCTCTAAAATTTAAAATTACGAGTCCAGTCACAGAGCTTTCAAAATCAAGTATCTATTATGCTAAACGTAAATACCAAGGAGCTAAAAAGAACTTCAAAAAGAAGTTTTGTGAAAACTTTGCAGCAGAGCAAGGAAAAGAGTTGGAAAAAGTGTTATCTTCATCTTCATCCTCAGAGTTCGAAAGCGATGTACCAGAATCTCTTCAGCATATTGTACGAGCCTATGAAAGTGCAGCAAATAGCAAAACAAAAATTTTGATATTGAGTGTTTTATCTCAAAACGATTTCTCAAAAAGTGATATTATGCGTTTTTTCAAATGTATCAAGTTATTGAATGTATTAGAAACGAAGACAGAATTCCGGTACAAATTGGCAGTTATGTGGCAGCTGAATACAGAGACAGCAGAGAATGGTACATTGGTAAGCAGGCTATTTCGAAAATAGGCCTATTTTGATTTCAAGATATGCTGGGTCAATAAAAAAACGTGTTTTAATTTAGGTGATATTGTTGAAATAAAAGATGATCAGATCCGTGTGAATTATATGGAGCCCAGTGGAAGCAAAAGAAAAAATAATTTCCTATGGCCTAAAACAGCAGAAGATTGGGTTCAGCAAAATGACATCTCGAAATGCCTGGAACAACCAACTATTTAGGGAACCACTAAGAGACTGTCATTTGTTTTCAGAGATGACAAAATTTTTGAGTGTTAGGATTTGTTTAAAGAGTGGCTTTTAGAAAATAGAAAACAAGAACTGCTACTTTACAGCTTTATATCCTATTTTAGCTATTTGGAAATTGAAAATACATGGTATATGTCAAAGCTGTATATAGCAGGGGCCTACTCTAGTTTGCGACACTTCGTTTTTGTATAGAAAAAAAAATAGGTTTATGTATCAAAAGAAGGTATGTGTTTTAAAAGTAGTCAAGTAGACAGTCTGTAATAAAATGTAGTGTGAAAATACAAATTTGCATGTATTTTTTATTTCCTGCTACAAACCATACTGTACAGCTAATCGTATGCTTTGTTACCATATATTCCATTTCCACAATGTCTTGAAGTAAGCCCTATGTGCTCGCATGGCCATTAGCCAAAGTTCTGTCAATTGTCTACTAAAAGACAGGTCTCATACTATGAAATACAATTATCAAGGTCCACATTGACCCTCAGTGCACTGAGATACAGGACCACCAAAAGGATCCTCTTTCGTTTCATTAGATACAAAAGTAGCTATTTTTCGGAAGCACTGAGGATGAGCCATGCAACAAATGAACTAATTAAGTTAATACTGAGTAGTACTACACAAGTTAAACCCGAAAACTATGACTGACCCTCAATGCATGGGCCCAAATGGGTCTCAAATATGGTATCAAATGCCCCATGGGTCTCAAATATGCTGATTTTTCACTTTCCGCGAAAAGTTTTGGCCAACCCTGCCAGGCTGCACGGAAGGTCAGCTATGTGTGAAATTTACAAAATAATTTAATTTACCTACTAAAGGTCATGTTATAATCACAAGAATTACTTTGGCTGATGCTCAATGCACAGAGATAATAGAATAGAGAGAGATGTCGATTTAAGAAAAATACTGGGGGTGCGACCGGCTTTAGGAATATTTGTGGGTCACAAAAAAAAAAAAAAAGGGGAAAAAAAATTACGTGTCTTCTAAAATCATTAGAAGAAACTACCCTAAAAATTTCAGCAAAATCAAAAATGGTGTGTATAATGGCACCCCCATTTCTGCCTCATTCTTATGAAAGCTGCTTCTTAATTAGTGTCACATTGCGAAAAATCTTTTTTTTTTTCAGTTGTAATTAATATTTCAAATATGTTTTTTTTTTCAAATTTTGACATTTTAAATAGTAGCAATTCAAAGTATTTTGCCATTTGGAAAATATCTTTAGAACAATTTTACGAAAATGTAATCAGTTCAAAAATTTGAAAAATAAGTACTGGGGTACATAGTAGTGTTTTTGACGTGAATAATTTCTATGATTGGGGGTGCCCGGCTGAAATCGGAGAGTTAAGAAAAAGGTAAACACTTTGAACACCTATATCTCCGAATTTAATAGATAAAAGTATAAATAATGTATTTTTGTTATGTCTGAAATAGGGTACTATTAATAAATATACGAAATATAATTGGTGCATTCTAATACGTTAAACTTGCTTTCCGAACGAGTTTTTGTTTCACTTTGCTTATTTTAATTTGAAAAAGCTTCTAAACTATAAAAGATAGATATAAATAGTAAGCGACAGATTTGTTTAGTTAGAAATCCAGTCTCTCTGATCAATAGTTTATTTTCTATGATAGTTTGTTTTTTATAATTCTTATAATTTTTGAGCAATCTTCTTGCCAAGTTAAAGAAGATTGAAATTTTTCTGTTTTTAAAGTTTATAAGGCTTATTTAAAAAAAAATATAAATACCAACTATGAGCAAGTAGTAAGCAACCATTAGTAGTCTTTTATAACTCTATAAGGATATACGAGTATAATTGGATTGTGAATCGGGTTGTTTGTTTTTGAAATATAGTGGTTAAAATTTCGATATCTTTATATTTTAAATTATTTTGAAAAAGTGGTTCTAATTACGATATTATAATATTTTGAACTGTTTTGATCTTACAAGAAGGTATTCACGCAAAACCATTTCGGCTTCATCGGATTGGAGACACCGCCCATTTTGGGTCATTTTGGGTTTGTTTTAGAGCTGTCAAAACGAATCCGGATCCTGTGAGATCTGAGATCCGGATATTGACAACCCTAGTTTGTATACTTTTCTGAATGAAAAACATTTAATTTACCAGTTTTAAATCAACCGCTGCATATTTCTGTAAAAAATATCCAGAAGAAGTGGTAAAGAACTTAAGTTCCAATCGGAATTCGAGTCAAGGATCTTCGCTGTCTTTTTTTTTACGCTTCAGCCCCTTTAAGCTAAATTTGATTTTCATATTGAAAGTGAACTACTTTCTCTTCCTTCAAATTTTAGATCGAAGCAAAACTTCCTGCCTGAACGACCTTATTTTTTCCTGCAAGTTAGCATTCCGTGCTTTGTAATACTTGTGTATTGAAAATCACTGTCATGTCATAAATTGTCAATGTTTACTGCATCTAAACTGCAGGTTTAAGTTGTAGAGAATTAGAGCTCCAACTTGGATTGAAACCAGAGATCTTAGCCAATCAGACATCACTTCATTAAGCTACTGTCATGATTTGCCTAATTTGTATGTTGAAAGTGGACAGACATTACAAGTGGTGAAATTTTCGAAGTCATAATTACATATATATAATCTTTGGCGGAAAGAAACCAGAAACTTTGCTAACAAAACTAAGATTGATCACTCAATTTACGCAGTGATTGCGGTTAACCTTAGTTTCTTGAAGTAGATTTATTTTATTCACTTTTATATATATTTTTAACGTGTGATAAAGCAAAATGAGGAATTTTGGGTTGTTTGATTTCCATGCCGTTCGTTTAAACAAATGAAACCTGTTGGAATCAATTAAAGGCTTGGAGTGCCAATGAAACTGTTTATGAAAGCTATTAAATGAGAAATTAAGCTGATAGATTTTGACGGCTCAAAGAACATATTAAAATAAGTCTCAGTCAAAAAAGAACTGCCAAACTTAGAGTCAATTAAATTGTTATTTTCAGAGTTCTATCAGATGCCTAGAGTGCAGACGCTTTGCGCGGGTGTACATAATAAAATAAAATGTCTGTCTGTGCGGATGTGCAGTCTGTAGCGGGAAATCTAAGCGTCGTACGGTTATGAAATTTGGTACACGGTTGCTTCAGGACCCGGGACGATGCGCCTTAGCGATACTCTTTATTGTCGTTCCGGTTATTTTAAGCGGCCGTATTAGTAAAGCATTTTTTAAAATTTGTTCACTGGAACTTACAGCGAATTCTCGAAAACCAAAGAACTCTTTATCAATACATCAGTTTATAATAAATAAATGAATAAATAAGTAAACTGCTGCGTGGACGCATACATGGTTACGCCACGACAGCTAATCTTGTATCCCGGGCAACGTCGTGTGCATTTTCTAGTATACTATATTAGCAAAAAGAAGAATCTGTGATTATGCCGAGCGATATTTACTGCACTGAGGTTTTGCATACAGTATCATCTGTACCTGAATACCTTGAAGCCCTTTTTCCAAATTTTCAATTAAATTGTTTAAATTAAATTTTAAAACTTTTTCAAAGTGTTCATATAGTCTATTTATACGGAAAATCTTCTTTCCTCGCGCGCCGTTTTAACACGTAACAACGCAAAAATATAATAACCATTTTTGTAAGACAGTTAAAAATGAGTCCAATATCCATGCTTCACTTCTATATATATTTTTAACGTGCAACAACGCAAAATGAGATATTTTGGGGTATTTGACTTCTATACGTTCGGCTTTATTTTTATAACGAATGGCTTATTTTTGTAGATATATGTAAGTAAAGCCAAAATGCGTAGTTTGCTATAATGGTCGTAGAAGGACATGTAGTGCCAATGTAATTGTTTATGAAGCTACGAGAAATGAAGTTGGTAGGTTTCGACGGGCCGAAAGAAATATTGAAATAAGTATCAGCCAAGGGAGAAATGTAAAACTTAGAGTCAATTAAATTGTTATTTTTAAAGTTCTATCGTTAAAAAATTCTCAGATGCCTACAGCACAGCTGCTCTGCGCGTGGGGGCGAGACAGACCAGTGGTTTGAGCGCAGGAATTGCACTCGGAGGACCCGAGTTCGATTTCCGACTCTACCCAAACTGCTCCGTGTTCACGCAGAGTACGAGCACGTTAAATATATGGGTCTGAAAGTCCTTCCGAGAAGTTGGTGGTAGGGGAAAGAGGGTACGGTCTCTGTGATCGTCGCCTCTACTGGGTTCCAATCTAAATTGGCTGGCACTGTCCTGGTCGTTCAAACATACCTTATACTTTTGGGTAGGTTGGGTCGAAAGAAAGAAAGATGCTCTGCGCGGGTACGGCTATACATAATAAAAGAATGTGTGCATGTGCAGTTCGTACCTAAGCGTTGTACGGCTATGAAATTTGGTACACAGGTACTACTCCAAGACCCGGTATGATGCGCCTTATCGAGATTTTTTATGTCGTTATGGTTGTTATAAACGCGCGTATTATTAAAGCGTTCTTTGAATTTCTTTCACCGGAAGTTACAGTGAATTCTCGAAATCTAAAGGACGCTTTATGCACACGCCCGCTTATAACAACAACAAAAATAAATAAACTGCTGCGCGGACGCGCTACGCCACGACCCCCGGGCAACTTCGGGTACGCTTTCTAGTATTTGATAATTAATGGATATTTTATGTAACATTGTTTCTTTATTTCTTCTGTTAATCTTCTGTTTCTTGGACCCTTAAGCGCTGCTTAACCGCGTTTCATAATAGTTACGCCACTGTAGACAATGCGCTGGAATTCGTAGAGTTATTGCAGAAGTAGCGCAATAGTAACTGAATTACTTGTCTTTTGCAATTTTTGTAAAATTTATCTTGTGCGAATTTTATCTAGACCGCATTTCAGAAAAATCATTTATGCTTAAGATGAGTTGTTACCAGTGAAACATGTTCACAGCTAAAATTTAAATCTTTGTTAGTGTGTTCCTTTGTATTAATACAACTTTAAGTACTGTATATCACATCTGTAATTTACATAAAAATTAGTTGCATTTTGAGGTGTTATCTTTGGACGAGGAGTTATCGCCCCCAACGATTTTTTGCCTCATGGCTTTCACAATTGCGTCATATTTCACTTTCAATCAAAGAATACCATTTGTACTAAATTACACAGGTGAACTCTAAAAATTTTGGCAACATCGGTTGGTTTTTAGACTAGGGTTGTCGGTTTATTTATATCAGGATTGTGGATATGTTAAACGAAATTTTTCCTGAATTTTTATCTCATGATATAAGTATCGTGATGACATCGTCGGAAGACGGCATCGAAACCACTAACGATGTAACTTCAGGGTGTTACTATGCAGACTTAATTTTTCTGGAAAACTTTGTCAAAATCGTCAGTGTGAGAAATTTATTGCCAAACCACCACCAATGGTACAGTACATTTGAGTCCTTATTAGTAGGTTGCAGTGCTACATTCTGACGTAGCTCTGTAGCGCTGGGAGCAGGACCCGACTTAGCCTTACTGGGGCCCGGGGCAGACAATCCAGTGGAACCCCCTTCCCTCTCGGCACATATGAAATAAAGGAAAATATGTTTTCAAAACATTATCGCATTCTAGAAAAATGTATGCGAAATAAAGTTCTTACATATTTTAATGGAATTTAAATATTTGGCAACTTTCTGAACATAGCCAAGAAGCCTAACATGCTCTAGATCTTCAGTTAGTGCGGTAATCCGTAAATATTCCAAAAATGAATCTTTTCACTGGGGAAAACTTATTCCGATGGCCTAATTTTTTTTCCAGAAAGAAGTCGTTAATTTTTTAATGTTGTAATTGTGTAATTTGGGGCCGCTGAGAAGCAGGAGCACGCAGCAGCTACCCCTCATGCCTCTGCGTTATTCAGGCCCTGGCTGTGAGCTTTCAAATTCGGGGCACAAGCTTCTTTCTGCCAAATGATATCTTGCAGCTTCGTGGGAACAGTAACAAAACACGAACGTTGTTCAGCCTGTTCACGCAAAATTGATGAGAAAATGTCGATCCACTGTTGGTTCCTTTGTCTGAACCAGGTTCGCGCAAAAAACAGATTACACGGTTGCGCTCCGTGTAGAAAGCATACGTCCGATCAGGAAATATTAAACACATTTGATGTCGGCGATACAAGCTTATGCGGTCTTTCTGATACGCGACAATTTGGTCTATTACAGGATCATCTTGCAGCGTTGCAAAATGACGCCAGGAATCAGGGCTGCAACCTGTTACATGTAATGCGGCCTTTAAGCGAAATCTTGAAACCCAAACAAGCTATTTATAAGCAGTAAAAATTATTACTTAAAATTAATAACTTTTAATTATAATTAAAAACTAACTAATATTTCGATAATTTTCGAGAGCACTTTCAAGTGCTTTAAAATGACTTTCAGTATTCATTTGAAATAAATATATTATTAATTATTTCCAGGAAGGCAGCAAATCGTTTGTGGTTTGCTTGTATTAAGCTTCCTCTTCTTACCTGGAATTACTTCTATTTTATTTGAAGAATCGGATGGTGCCCATGGAAAAGGTATAAATCGTTCATACATTCATTCTTAAAATGTAATACATCCTGGGATCTGCAGATGGCGTTACCAACATTTAGCCTATGCCGATCTGAAAGCATCATAATTTATTCATTACTAGAAATTAGAAGTTTTTTTTTCTCGTAAGCAGTTTCGACATGCAGAGGATTTAACTTTTGATCATATTGGCCAGCGGTTTTCAACCATGTTCTTGCACGACCCTGGATTTCGAAACCTGTATTCTTGGTAACTCAGCAAATGTACGTTTAGCATTGACTCGTCTTAGTACGTGACTTAAAAAATGGTTGCATTAGCATTAACAATTACGCAAACCATAAAATGGTAGTTCACAACCCTTCTCTTGCTGCACTATTTCGAAACACATTTGGTTGGAGACCTAAAGAACGTGTCTTTAGCATTTATTGATCGTCCCGCTTCACTATCCATAAAAATGATCGGATTAGCATTGACCCGTCCTAGTACCAGAACCATAAAACTGGTATCGTTAACATTAACAATTTCTCGACCTATACATAGGCAGTTAGTTCACAACTGTTTGCTCCCATGACCCTATTTCGAAACACATTTGATTGGAGACCTAACGAATGTGTGTTTAGTATAACTGTCCCATTTCATTGTTCATAAAAATGGTCGGTTTGCATTGAATCGTTCTATGTCACGACTGTAAAGTCCTTGAAAAGAATTTTTGAGCTGAAATGAGTTATTGAGTATACTGATTGAAAACTCTGACTTTGCTGCTCTGTAAAAACGACGAGGAGTAGTGTTGTTGTTGTTGAGACCCAGACCATCCGACCTACCAGAAAGGTGTAAGGTAACTGTTTGGACGGCCGGGAAGTGCCACCCAATTTAGACCGGAACCCAGTGGGGGAGACATCCACAGGGACCGTACCCTCCTTCCCCTACCACCAACCTCTCGGAAGGACTTACGGACCCACATGTTTAACGTGATCGTACTCCGCGTGAACACGGCGGCAGTTTTGGCAGTGGCTGGAATCGAACCCGGGCCTACCGAGTGCAACTCCAGCGCGCTAACCAATGGGCTACCGCGCCCCAACGACGACAGTAGTGTTGTTGTTGTTGAAACCCAGACCGTCCGACCTACCAGAAAGGTGTAAGGTAACTGTTTGGACGGTAGGGAAGTGCCACCCAATTTAGACCGGAACCCAGTGGGGGAAGCATCCACAGGGACCGTACCCTCCTTCCCCTACCACCAACCTGTCGGAAGGACTTACGGACCCACATGTTTAACGTGATCGTACTCCGCGTGAACACGGCGGCAGTTTTGGCAGTGGCTGGAATCGAACCCGGGCCTACCGAGTGCAACTCCAGCGCGCTAACCAATGGGCTACCGCGCCCCAACGACGACAGTAGTGTTGTTGTTGTTGAAACCCAGACCGTCCGACCTACCAGAAATTTGTAAGGTAACTGTTTGGACGGTCGGGAAGTGCCACCCAATTTAGACCGGAACCCAGTGGGGGAGGCATCCACAGGGACCGTACCCTCCTTCCCCTACCACCAACCTGTCGGAAGGACTTACGGACCCACATGTTTAACGTGATCGTACTCCGCGTGAACACGGCGGCAGTTTTGGCAGTGGCTGGAATCGAACCCGGGCCTACCGAGTGCAACTCCAACGCGCTAACCAATGGGCTACCGCGCCCCAACGACGACAGTAGTGTGTAAAGGTAGCCTATTTGGCAGATATTTTCAGCTAAGAAAATGTGATGACTTCAAGCAATAAACTCACTTCTTACGAAAACTTAGATTCTGGGAATTACAAGTGGAAAAGAAAAATAATTAGGTGGTTCCTCTGATTTTTGAGGTAAGTCCATACGGGAAGTGACATCCGAACATATGTTAAATCACTTCAATAAAAACAGCTCCTTTCTTCATGGTGGTTCGATTTTCTTTTTTGCAAAAGAGTGTATATGCTAAACAAAATTATTTACTTATTTATTCTGAGAATAATTAAAGCCAGGTGAACAAGGAATAAAAACAAGGAATAAAAATGCTTACAAAAATTTGTTCAGTTTTATTGTTCAGCCAGGTGAACAAGGAATAAAAATAACAAGGAATAAAAATACTTACAAAAATTTGTTCAGTTTTATAATATTTCCCTGCACAGAATGATAGCTAGAACATAGTCAAATTAATAAAATGGTGAATATGGGCTGTAGTAAAAAATAATAATACTGTTATTATATTTTATTGTTATCTATGGACAGAAAGAGGTGTTAAATTTTAAAGACAGGTAAATGCAAAAAAAAGCTAGGGGGACAGTTGTATAAAATTAATTTAAAATATTGCTCTAATGCATAGTGGAATTTTTATTACCGTTTGTATTTTAAATTGTCTAATTTAATATTAAACATTTACTTAAAAGAAAACTAGAAAATGAAGGCTTGTAAATGAAGTTGTGATTTTATTATTTGTCTGTTGGGACACACAGGAGAATGATATTTAATAAAAAAAATTAAATTTTTAAATGTTAAAATATAAATTGTTTCTTTAGCTAATGGGTGACAAATATGAACTACAACACAGTAAAGCTGATCAGTGTCTAAAATCAGTCCCAAGTCATGCAAACTTTTATTAAAACACCTGGGACATGCAAAACTCCCGTTTACAGAAAATGACCCATGTAACGTTTCAGAATTGGTTCCACAGAGAAGCGCAAAACTGGAGATCCACTGCAATAATAAAGTTGCAAAATGTCATTCATTTATTTTCATAGGGATTCAGTTATGACATTTTATTTCATTCGCAACCGTGTTAAAATATTAGGCACGAAACTTTTTAATTGCAAAGTTTATCTTCAGTTTCATGTGTCTCCAAATTGTTTATTTTATTATGCTTCGCCACTTCCACCTCGATTCTTTTATCTATTTTAGAAGGTTTACCTAAGCGATGGTTGTGGTGTATTCAAGATATTCAGAAGTCTGTTTTGGAGGCTGGCTGTGCATTGCCATGTAGCGAATGCGAATGGCGCCCTTACCATAGACGTTTTCTCTCCTACATCTTCATGAACGTCCTTTGCTGCACTCTGTGTACACTTTTTTTTTATCCTGCATACATCAGAGGTAAGAGTGGCATTCTTATTATTTTAATTTCTCAGGCTATATTTTCAAGTGAATAACTTCTATGCAGTGTTTCTTTCAAGGACACAATAACGTCTATGCAGTGTTTCTTACAGGCATACATACATCCGGGGCAGCGTACCCTCAGGAAACTCTCCCCCCCCCCCCCCCTCCGAAGATATTTTATGTTACTGCGCCAAATGTAATTACCTTAGAATTCCGTCGATCTACCTTCCTGGGAAAACGTCACCCTCTTTTGTCGAAATTTAAAATTCAAAGAAAATTCGTAAAACAGTCTCGCTCCCATAAAAAAAGAAAAAAAAATACAGCCGAATAAAATAAATTTATTAATAAAAATATGCTTTGTTACTTTCCTTATATATATAGTGTATAAGGAAAGTATTGTGACGGGGTCGAAAATTCGAATTCGAGTTTTCGACGGGAGAGCACGTTTCAAGCATCCCTGATCACGAATCAAACATTTTTGAAGTGATGTCTGTGTGTGTGTCAGTGAGTCTGTGGAGACGATAACTGACGAACGAATGGACCGATTCGAACCAAATTTGGTACAAAAATCACAATCCACACACACACTAGAAGCACTAGAAGCCTATTGTTTTTATACGCAATCGCATGTTCAGAAACCCCCTAAATTTTCGAATGAAATTTTGAAAAAATCGTCAAAAAATCAAAACCGTTATTAAAGTTACGCAAATAGACATTTCTTATGTAATTTTTCATTAGAAAACGATTGACATACATTTTAGAACGCTAACATGAACCGTTTTCGAGATATATTGCACATTTTTCAAAAAAATTATCAAAAAGTCATATAAAAAAAAATAAAAATATTTCCTATTGAAAAACATGTTCACTTTTCATATGTAATACCATGCGATAAATTGGGTGACATCATTCTCGTGGATCTAGATCGTTCCATTCATGAAAAAAGATACTTTAAGTAATACTTTTGTATTTGAACGCCAATAGTCATTTATCTGCTGTAAGAATAACTTATTTCTTCGTCCATAACGCTTGGCGAGATTTTGGCGACGAATTTGGCGAAATGTCGCCAACTTGGCGACTATTTGAAATGTTGCCAAATTAACGAAAATCTCGCCAAATGGATAAAAATGACGCTAAATCAATGAAAATGACGACTCATTGTCGAAAATTCAATATCTTGGAAAGAATATTAGTATCTACTATAAGAAAAACTTATTTTTTTTACTGTAAAAGGAGTAAATTTATTACATTATATAAGGAAAGTCATGTGCTGCCCACATCAGATTTTTTCTTTTAGCTGAAAAGTTCAGAGTAAATCTCTTTCCCCTACATGTACCGCATTTTCCCGTTGCATTTGAGGGGGCCGATCAACGGAATTTTACTTGTTTCTTTTACCAGAAAATTCTCAGTAAGAGCTCCCACACACATTTTCCGTGATTTTTAGTCACATTTGTGGGGGGCTGACCAACGAAATTCTACTTGTTTCTTTTAGCGGAAAATTTCTAGTAAGTGCCCGCACACACATTTTCCGTGATTTTCAGGCGCATTTGAAGGAGCGGGATCGACGGAATTTACCGATAATATATATATATATATTAAAACACCTCTAATCCGAACCCCGATGATTCAGATAATCCGAACAATTCAACGAGCAAGAAAATAGAAAAAGAAATATATCACAAATATTCGGTGATACGAGAGCATAGAATCAATATTGCTACGACCTATTCTCTGTAATCTTGGGTGTACTCTCAGGATACAATAAACATTTTCTGGATAACTATATTTAAAAGTCACTAATATTTAAAAGTACTAATACGCGTAAACAGGAAGAATATACAGCGAATAGCAAGATGACAGTCTTACAAGATCGCAAAACAACTGTCAACTACAATAAAACAGCAATTACATGCTCAATTAATTCCTAAAATTACCGATATTATTATCAAAACACTGACGTATTTACTTTAGCTCGTACCACGTCAACTACTCTCCTACTGAGTGATGGTCCCTTTTATGTACTCTCCGTAGAAATTTCTAGAAAGGGCTTGTATCACCAAGAATATTCGATATTTCAAGAAGGTTCTGGTATATTAAATAAAACAAAGAGCCAAATTGGCGATAAACAGTCAACTGTGGCAACCATGCCCAGAAAGACAAAATAAATATGCAACTCTACATTCACGTAATAGGGATGGCTGCCAGTAAAGGTGTTTCTCTCTTCTGGAGTCTCTAAGAGCCTTCAGTGTCCTCCATTTTACATGTACGTCGCAATATTCTGTTATGGAGTTTATAATATTTTTTCTGCGAATTTTCAACGTTTAATGTACTTACAGTTAATAAAGTAATTAAATAATGTTGTATAGAAAAGGTGTCGAAGTAAAAAAAATAACAAAGTAGTAGACAAAAATGTTTTTTACTCACATATTACTGGAATTATTTATTTTACTAAAATATCCCATAAAATTTTACTGACGAGCGGTAGAAATCCAAGAATAAAGTCTATGTCTCCCGATTGAGTTTCATAGACTTGCCATTACTGACAGGGGTGTCCAGAAGGCAAATTAGCCTAAGGGACCGCTCGAGGCCTCATGTTTGCAGAGGGTCTCAAAATTTTGTGCATTATTTTAATTGGTCTTCTCTGGAATATTTTTTATGACTCATTAGTGCATCAAAGCTAATCCAGCGTCCCCCCCTTTTTTAACTATTTCCAACATAGTTTAAAAGTGTTTATGGCTTTAGTGAAGTATAATAAATTACCGTAGTACTGTTATAATTTGAAAATATCACCGCTGAATGTATCACATTTCAGAGATGTTTAAATAAAATTGGATTTCAGTTGGAAGGCGTTTCATAATTAATGCTATATGCATGATTGATCTTTCTTGTTACATTTTATATAAATTCTGCATTATCTTTAGTCATTTGTGTATCAGTGTTCAGTTGTCTTTACTTATACAACGCTTTGGTCACGACCCTTTCACCTACCTCTACCTGTTGAACATATTGAGTTCATGAAGATACTACTCTCTTTTTAAAAAAAACAAACAAAAAAAAAAACGAAGCACCCATAAAAAAAATAATCCGATCATCTAGAAATTTCGCATCCAAATTCCTTTACACAAAGTATGCAAATGATTAAATTTACAACACAAATGAGCGTTAACTTCAGTCAAAGCGTGCGTTTCTACTGCACAACTAGCATTCTATAAAACAGACTAAAAATGTGGACGGTTTACCTTTAATCTTTATCGGCGTTGCAGTTCCGTGGAGACACAACCAATAATGCAGTTACGACGTTGCCGAAGACCTTATAAGCAATTAGACGAGTTCATACGGGGTCGTATTGTCGGGATGCGTGAAGCTGGATGGTCATATCGAACAATAGGCCGCCACCTGCACCAAACGGACACTGCTGTGCAAAGGTGTTGGCAGCAATGGTTGCTGCAAGGAATCCAAACTCATCGGCGGAATGAAGGTTCTGAAAGGCCAAGATACACAAATGCAAGGCAAGATCGGATGATTGTGCGACAGGCCCGAATTGGCCACACGGTACTATTGTAGGCCATTCTAGGTGCTACAGCCTCTTTCATATCACACGTGGTACCTTCCACCATTTCACGGCCCTTGGCTGAGGTGGGGTTACGCAAACAGCGGCCTTTAAGTCGTCTGCCCATAACTCCACAATATCAACAGAGTCGTTTGAAATGGGGTAGTAGCCGATCATCATGGCTGCCAGAAGAATGGCATCGTATAGTGTTCAGCGATGAATCATGCTTCAGTCTTTCAGCAGATGACCATCAGGTACGTGTGTGGAGGCGCCAGGGCTAGCAGTCCCAATCAGTATTTATTTTACACAGGCACACAGCCATTACCTCTGGTGTGATGGTGTGGGATGCTATCGCTTACGACAGCAGGTCGCCCCTAGTCATTCTGCTTACAACTTTAACAACTCAACGATGTGTTGATAAAATCCTGCGGCCGTTTGCGTTACCCTTCACGGCACGTCATTCTGGGGCCATTTTCTAGTAAGATAATGCCACGCCATATACGGTCCGCATATCTGTGCAGTGTCTCCGTGCTGTTGATACTGTTCCTTGGCCAGCAAGGTCACCAGACCTTTCGCTAATCGAGCATGTATGGGACATGCTGATTCGGGCACTCCGAAATGTAGCAGATCTGGAGCAGCAATTGAGGAATGCCTGGCAGAATGTATCGCAGGATGACATTAGGAAACTTTATCACTCCTTACCTAGATGTATACAAGAATGTATTGCCTCCAAGGGGTTTTCACCAATTACTGATTTGAAAATTAAATGTGCAAGTGCTAACCATTGATGGGTCCTGCGACCTTGATTTTGTAATCATTTCATTACTTGTGTATGAGCTACGGATATTTAATTTAAATAAAAACAGTAACTTTCTTCCTGGTGCTTCGCTTTTTTTGCAAAAGAGTGTATATTCTCCACGAGGTGTTCTATGTGTGATTTATTGTTGTTAATGTAAGCTTTTATATTTGTTTTGGTCACTTCGCTTTTCGATATTATGTGATTTTGGGAGAGCTTAATGAAACTCGACCTAAAAGCATTCGCATTATCAGTATTCCCTCTCTCTCTTCTTGCTTAAAATACAGATACACTCTAAAATATTCTTCAACTTTTGCTCATTAGAAGGGTACTAGCCGAATACTTGTTGAAAATCAACTGTCTCGCAATAAGAAACCCCTGATTAATGTAAATTTTTGAATAATTCGGGGTTTCACATTCAGTCGGCAAATCGAATGTTTTGGTGTGCAGAACCCCCTAAAGGAAATATTGGAAATTTTAACTTGCGCATTTCTTCCTTTCAAACTATCTACCTGTACACCATATTAAAGTCTCTATCTCATCCCGAAGCATACTACTTTATCATTTCTCCTTTCAAACGTTTTTCTGTAGACATTTTTTTGTGTTTTTTAAACGTTTTTCTGTCTTTCAAATCTGCCAAGGTTACCAGACGTCCTCGACTAATTACTCTACTATTAGTAAAATGTTGCCGAAAAAACTGCTGTACACAGAGTCCAATGTGTGGAGGCGCTCCATCTTGCATAAAGGTAATTGAATCAAGACATTGGTGCTGTTGCAGTTGGGGTACAACAAAATTTTCAAGCATGTTGTTGTACCTCCTGGCAATCACAGTGAATGTCACAGGGCCATTGGGAGTAGCCTCTTCGAAAAAGAAAGGTCCAAGAATGAATGTGGCTGTGAATCCACACCAGACTGTAAATTTCGGTGAGTGAAGTGGAATCTCTTGGAAGGTACGAGGGTTTTCCGTGTCCCAAATGCGACAGTTATGGGTATTGACTGTTCCACTTAAATGGAAATGCGCTTCATCGCTCCATGGAATCTGCCATGGCCACGATGCATCCACTTCAACTTTAGCCAGAAATGTCAATACAAAGGTCAGTCGCTTCTCCCTGTCGATGGTCAGCAAGTGGTGATTGTGACTAATTTTGTACGGGAAAAAATGCACTATATTTCTCAGTACGTTCCGCACTGTGCTGTAGGGAACACCCAAGTGTCGTGACACTCCACGTGCACTACTACAGCGTATAACGTTATCCATTGATTGTTCAACAATAGCGGTGGCAACATCGTCAACGACATTTGAACGAGTCGATTTGCGTCCTCGACCCGGCTGAACTCCAAGATGTCCAGTTTTCTCGAATCGAGCTTTCATTCTCCTGAGAGCTTGTGGAAGTAATGGTCCTTTGCGCAAATTCTTAAGTCGACGAAACTCTCGAAGTGCAGCTGCAGCATGTCCTTTGTTTTCATAAAACAGCTTCACAAGCAAAGCGTGTTCTGGCAGTGTGACAGCCATCGCTGATAAGAATGAAAATTTCAAAGTTTTATCCCCTTTTATGCCCAGAACATAGTAGCTGCAAACCAAGGATTTATGAAAAATTTTGTGCTTATAGTGCGAAATTGCAGTTACAATGGCAGTTTAGGTTTCTTCACTTTTTTATCTTCTTTTTTTTCATATCAGCAAAAGAAATTAAAAAGGAAAAGTTCCATATCGCATGTGTTTGTTTTTTTGTGATTATTTTGCGTCTTTTCAGCATATTTTCTGTTGTACAGCGCCACCTATCGGTGTTTCTGGAACTATTTTTGTTTTCGCGCAATCCTTTTCCCCATGCCTTGAATAGTAGGTTCAACAATTTTGGAGCCTTTACACTGAGTAGTTCGATGTATAGAGAGCTCATAGTAGGGGTGTTTTAATTTTGACCACCCTGTATATACATTTTTGGAAACTATTCTCCTTGTGTTTTCTATCAGATGATTCACCCATATACCAAATACAAGCCTCTATCACATTTTAAAAAGGGCGTTTATCCTTTATTCCGAAAATCAAACGATTTTATATGCGGCACCCTCTAAATGAGGAAATATTGGAAAACTGAAACTGTATACTTTCTTCCTACCAAACTATATACCCGTACACAAAATTTGAAATCTCTATCTCATCTCGAAGCATGTTTTATATCAATTCACCTTTTGAACGGTTTTTTCTGGAGCACCCCCTTAAATGAGCATTTTTGAAAAACAATATTCGTCTTGGCTGTTTTCATCTAATGATTAGCCCACATTTTAAGCCAAGATTATGCAAAATTTCAAGATTATACCAAATTTCAAGCCTTTATCAAATTTTATAGGGACCGTTTCTCATTTATTCAGTAAATCGAATATTTTGGTATGGGGCACCCCCTAAAGCAGAAAATATTGGAAATCTGAATTTGCACACTTTCTTCCTTTCGAACAATTTACCCATACACCAAATTTGAAGTTTCTATCTTATCGCAAAGCATGCTTTCCTATCATTTCACTTTTCGAACGTTTTGGTGTGGAGTACCCCTTCTAGAGAATGTTTTCGAAAAATTCGATTTTTCCAGGGGTTTTTATTGAACGATCGACCCGTGTATCAAATTGCAAGTCTCTATCTATTCGGGTAGTTCCTAACAAAAGCGTCACTGACGGACAGACAGACGGACACTTGGCAATTTGTATATACTAGCCGAATACCAGTTGAAAATCAGCGGTCCCACATTAAGCAACCACTGAATAAGGTAAATTTTTCAATAATTCGCATTTCTCATTTATTCGAAAAATCGAACATTTAGTTTCGAGGCACCCCCAAAAGTTGAAAATATCGGAAAACTGAAATTGCACATGTTCTTCCTTTCGAAATATCTACCAGTACACCAAATTTGAAGTCTGTATCTCATTCCGAAGAATATTTTTTTATATCAATTTACCTTTCGGACGTTTTCCCCTGGAGCACCCCCTTAAACGAAAATTTTTGAAAAACTACAATTGTTTTGGGTGTTTTCATCAAATGATTAGTCCATAAATCAAATTTCAAGTCTCTGTCAAATAGTAAAGGAGCTGTTTCTCATTTATTCGGTAAATCGAACATTTTGGTGTGCGGCACCTCCTTGAGTAGAAAATATTGGAAGTCTGAAATTGCATACTTTCTTCCTTCCAAACTATCTACCCGTCCACCAAATTTGAAATCTCTATCTCATTCCGAAGCATGTTATTACTTTCCTTATAAACATAATGTACAAGAAAAGTATTGTGACGGGGTCGAAAATTTGAATTCGAGTTTTCGACGGGCGAGCACATTTCAAGCATCAAACATTTTTGAAGTGATGTTTTTTTTTTTTTTTGTGTGTGTGTGTGTGTGTGAGTATGTATGCGTGTGTGTGTGTGTGTGTATGTGTGCGTGCGTGCTTGCGTGCGTGCGTGTGTGTGTGTGTGTGTGTATGTGTGTGTGTGTGTGTGTGTGTGTGTGTGTCAGTGAGTCTGTGGAGACGATGACTGACGAACGAATGGACCGATTCGAATAAAATTTGGTACAAAAATCACAATCTGTAAACACTGAAAGCCTATTGTTTTTACACACAATCGAATGTTCAGAACCCCCCCTAATTTTTCGAGTGAAATTTTGAAAAAATCGTCAAAAAATCAAAACCGCTAGTAAAGTTACGCAAATAAACATTTCTTATGTAATTTTTCATTAGAAAACGATTGACATAAATTTTAGAACGCTAACATGAACCGTTCTTGAGATATTGCACATTTTTCAAAAAAAATATCGAAAAGTCATATAAAATAAAAAAAAATATTTCCTATTGAGAAACATGTTTACTTTTCATATGTAATACCATGCGATAAATTGGGTGACATCATTCTCGTGGATCTAACTCGTTCCATTCATGAAAAAAGATACTTTGAGTAATACTTTCGTATTTGAACGCCAATAGTCATTTATCCGCTGTAAGAATAACTTATTTCTTCGTCCATAACGCTTGGCGAGATTTTGGCGACGAATTTGGTGGAATATCGCCAACTTAGCGACTTTTTTAAATGTTGCCAAATTAACGAAAATTTCACCAAATAGATAAAAATGACACTAAATCAATGAAAATGACGACTCATTGACGAAAATTCAATATCTTGAAAAGAATATAAATATCTATTATAAGAAAAACCTATTTTTTATTGTAAAAGTAGTAAATTAATTGCATTATATAAGGAAAGTCATGTGTTGCCCACATTAGATTTTTTTTTATCAATTCACCTTTCGAATGTTTTCCTCTGAAGCACGCTCTTAAACAAAAATTTTTGAAAAACTATATTCGCTTTGGGTGTTTTCACCAAATGATTAGTCCATATATCAAATTTCAAGCCTCTATCAAATTTTAATGGGGCCGTTTCTCATTCATTCGGAAAATCAAACATTTTGGTGTGCGGCACCCCCTTGCACACATTCTTCCTTTCGAGCGGTTTACCCATATACCAAATTTGAAGTCCCTATCTTATCGCAAAGCATGCTTTCGCATCATTTGACTTTTCGAACGTTTTGGTGTGGAGCACCCCTTCTAGAGAAAGTTTTCGAAAAATTCGATTTTTCCAGGGGGTTTTATCGAACGATCGAGCCGTGTACCAAATTGCAAGTCTCTATCTATTCGGGAAGTGCCTAAAAAAAGCGTGACAGACAGACAAATGGACACTTGGCAATTAGTATATTCTAGCCGAATATCAGTTGAAAATCAACGGTCTCGCAATAAGTAACCCCTGAATAATGTAAATTTTTTAATACTTCGTGTTTCACATTTATTCGGCAAATCGAATATTTTAGTGTGCAGAAGCCCCTAAAAAAAAAATATTTTAAATTTTAAATTGCGCACGTCTTCCTTTCGAACTATCTAACAGTATACCAAATTAAAGTCTCTATCTCATCCCGAAGCATACTATTTTATCATCTCCCCTTTCGAACGTTTTTCTTTGGAGCATCCCCATAAATGAACATTTTTGAAAAACTCTGTTCGTGTTGTGTTTTTTTATCAGATGATTGGCCCATATACCAAATATCAAGCCTCTATCATATTTAAAAGCAAGAGTGTCTCATTTATTCCGAAAATCGAACATATTAGCGTGCGACACCCCCTAAAGTAGCAAATATTGGAAATCTGAAATTTGCACACTTTCTTCCTTTCAAAGAATCTACCAGTACACCAAATTTGATGTCTCTATCCTATTGTGGAGCATGTTTTTCTATCACTTCATATTTCGAACGATTTTACGTTTTTCTGTGTTGCAGCCCCTTAAATGATCATTTTTGAAAAACCGTAATAGTCTTAGGTTTTTTTTTTATTAAATGATTAGCCCATAAACTAAATTTCAAGCTTTTATCACACTCTAAAGGAGGCGTTTTTCAGTTGTTCGTGAAATCGAACATTTTAGTGTGCGGCACCCCCTACAATAGCAAATGTTTGTAAATTAAAATTGCACATTTTCTACTTTTCAAACTATATACCCGTATACCAAATTTGAAGTCTCTAACTCATCGCGAAGTATACTTTTTTATCATTTCACCCTTCGAATGCTTTTCTGTGGAGTACCCACCCCCCTTAAATATATATTTTTGAAAAACTCCATTTTTCTTGGCTTTTCTATCAAATGATTCGTCCATATACCAAATATCAAGCCTCTATCACGTTCTAAAAGGGATATTTCTACTTCATTCCGAAAATCGAACATTTTTGTGTTCAACGTCCCCTAAAGTATAAAATATTGGAAAACTGAAATTGTACACTTTCTTCCTTCCAAACTATCTACCCGTACACCAAATTTCAAATCTCTATCTCATCCCGCAGTATGTTTTGTTATCAATTTACCTTTCGAACGTTTTCCTCTAGAGCACCCCCTTAAACGACCGTTTTTGAATAACTATATTCGTCTTGGGTGTTTTTATCAAATGATTAGTCCATATACCTAATTTCAAGCCTCTATCAAATTTTAAAGGAAACGTTTCTCATTTATTCGGTACATCGAACATTTTGGTGTGCGACATCCCCTTAAGTATAAAAAATATTGGTTATCTGATATTGCACACTTTCTTCCTTTCGAACGATTTACCCATACACCAAATTTGAAGTCTCTATCTCATCGCAAGGCATGCTTTCCTATCATTTCACTTTTCGAACGTTTTGGTGTGCGGCACCCCCTTAAGTAGAAAATATTGGAAATGTGAAATTGCACACTTTCTTCCTTTCGAACGATTTACCTATACACCAAATTTGAAGTCTTTATCTCATCGCAAAGCATGCTTTCTTATCATTTAACTTTTCGAACGTTTTGGTGTGCGGCACCCCTAAGGCAGAAAATATTGGAAATCTGAAATTGCGCACTTTCTTCCTTTCGAATGATTTACCTATACACCAAATTTGAAGTCTCTATCTCATTGCAAAGCATGCTTTCCCATCATTTCACTTTTCGAACGTTTTGGTGTAGGGCACCCCCTCTATAGAATGTTTTCGAAAAATTCGATTTTTCCAGGGGGTTTTATCGTACCGAGCCATGTACCAAATTGCAAGTCCCTATCTATTCGGGAAGTGCCTGAAAAAAGCGTGACAGACAGACAGACAGACAGACGGACAGACGGACACTTGGCAATATATAGATAATAGATATAGATATTTAACAGAGATCGGGTACGAACCGACAACACTTACCTCATCGTGAAATTCCTGATGGATTAGTCGGGAACAAGTCTCGGTGTCCACTTTATATCGATTCCAGAATAATATCAGCAGGTGGTTCATCTGAGAAAAACATCTGGGGAATTCTTGGGAAATCCGATTGCTGTGTCGAAAAGTTTAACAATGGGAGATGAAACAAATTAAAGTCTGTCAATTCGCCAGACGCTGAGTTTCATTTGACGAAATTCTGGTTTCGTCCTAGTCCTAAATAAGCAGCCTCTACTTGATACCGCCCAGTTTCCAAATCGCCAAATCAGTTTCAGTGCAAATCACCACAAAATGGGACATCCTTAGTTTAAGTGCATAGAACGTCTCTAGACAAACACTCCCACGAAATGCGAAAGCGAATCCACATTCCCTGCGTGTTCTCCGAAAACGTAGAAAGAAGCTAAAACGTAAAATAACAAAAACCTAATTCGAATTAAAATAAAATAATAATAATGCCTAGATGCACCTTTCCGGATCTGAAATACGTGTGTACCAAATTTCATGTCCGTACAACGTTTAGATTTGCCTCTACAGACTACACACACACAGACATTTTTTTTTATTATTTAAAAAGATTGAATGTAAACATATTGACAATTTAATATAGGTTTAAAGAAGAATTATATTGTGTTTTGAAAATATCGCCACTAAGAGCCGACTGTATAAAATGTAATAATTTTCATTTTCAGAAACATGTTATAATGTATTCAGAGGGTGAAGGGTTATAATAAACACGCCATACAATTTACTTACATGTATGAAAAATACATTATTATGAAATGTTAATCAAGTACCATAATTGAAAAAGTTAAATTGGTTGATTAGGGTTTTGTGTGTACAAAATTCAAAAAGGATGTAATGTGCCAAACACATGGTAATACAAGCAACTAAACTACTAGTAGAAAACAAAAACAGGTGCATAATATAACAAGAAAGATCAAGCATGCATAAAGAATTGATTATGAAACACTTTCCAACTTCAATGCAATTTTATTTAAACATCTCTAAAATGCGATACATTCTTCGGTAATATTTTTAAAATTATCTGAATACTACATTAATTTATTATATTTGGAAACTTAAAACTTCGTCGAAAAAAATGAACTTCATTTAAATGACGGCATTGAAATATAAATTGCCTGGTTTAAATATCTCAAAAATGCGATACATTCCTTGGTAATATTTTTAAAATTATCATAATGCTACAATAATTTAAATTTATTATATTTGAAAACTTCATCGAAAACAAATGAAATTTATTCAAATCAAATGACATTATTGAAATATAACATGCATGGCTCTCTCTATAAAAGCAGCATTTCATTCATTAACATCTTTCCATTCATTTTATTAATCACAATACTATAATAATTTATTTTATTTAAAAACTTAACACCATGGAGGTACAAGTAATCTAACTCTATGCTTAAAACTTCATTGAAAAAATCATTTGCTACTCTGTGTTAATAAATGTTTCAGTCATATCAGCCATATTGCAGACTCCATGAGCTAAATAATTTTGCGTTAGAGAAATGCAGCAATTCTTATACAACTCATTCTACATTTTTTGGTATTTACATTCTCCATAAGTGAAAATTAGGCTTCGTTGCAGAAGTAATCAAAGTTGGATGATCATTTAAACTCAACTATATTGTAATTGCGTTGTTTCAGTATGTAGATGCACAGAATTTAAGCAAAAATAAAGCGTTTTTAGAACGGATGCAACACTAAATATGAATTAAAAAGAACTTTAAAAATCACGATTTTGACACAAGATGGATGACATATTTTATTTTGAAATGGGTCACTGGATTTCTTCATATAATGGTCACGTGATCTCTTTATATAAAGGGTGTTATTATTTTAATTATTGTTTAATAACATACTGAATATATTTTGCTGAAATTTTTTGTATAGATTTTATGGGATAATTGAATATTTCCTAAAACTTTCGAAGCAATTTGTGAATTTTAAATCCGCTTAAAAAATGTTTGAAAATTTATGTCCCATAGGGTTTAATGTATTTCATTTTTTGAACCTGGGTTCAATCTAAAACTAATTGGGTGACATTATTAATTTATATTCTTATAGGTCCCACAGACCGTCTGAACAACATACTAAAATTTCATTTTGATAAAATTATTTTTACGGCAGTTATCGTGCTAACAGACAGACAGACTGACAGACAGACAGACAGACAGAATGAACAAAGTCATAAACAGTTTTCAACTATGTTGTAAAGTGTTAATGATAATAATCAACTTAAATAATTAATTTAAATAATTAATTAATTATTCCCACAAGGCAACAGGGATTATCAAAGAAACACAATAATGACCACAGTTACTAAATTTTCACCAACTTGGTGACTTTTTCGAAAGGTCACTGGTGATATTATGCCAAATTTGTAGTTATGCTGAGAATGATAGACAAAGATATTGATTTTTCTTGATATTTGCTGTAGCGGTTACACATTTAAATGTTCTTTCATACTATATTCAATAATATTTATTGTATTTTACGTTTGTTTTTCAGGTTACATTTTGCCTATGCCAAGTTTCACATTTCAACCCGTGATTCGCATTGGGCGATTTGAAATTGGTAATTAGTACAGTAATAAAGAGTAATTTTATTAAAAATCACAAGTTTGTTTTTTTATACTTGGAATGAAATCGACATAGTTATACATGTTTTTGGAATATTTAATTTGTTTAACATTTTTACGTACACGCATATAGTCATTTTTTCTACTAATGAAGGTTTTTAGATAAATTAAAAGATTTCGGGTGCTTTTTTAGCTGCATCATACAGCTGAGTGAAACTTATTCACTGTTTGCCTTAAAATATGTATATTTGTTGTTCCGACCTTCAGCAGTACAAACTGTTGAAGGTCGGAACTTGAAACTTTGCATGCACGTGGGGCAAGTATGGAAAAGAATCTAAAGTTTTGGAATTTTCTTCGACAAATTTATAAATCGCGAACTATTTTGTTCTAACGTTCTTTTAGCTTTTACTTGGGAACAGCTAGACAAAATTTCTTTATCTATCGTCACTCACGAAAAAGAAATATCATAAATTTTTTCAAGACTCTATTAGTGTGCAATCAACTGTTCATTTTAAGTTATGGTTACGGCAGACGATTTTATTTATTATATTTCAGCAATGAATTCCTTTATAGTTTTTTATTCCATTTTGGTAATTATGGTGACTGAGTTACGTTTCAAATACCGAAATCGTTTGTTAGCTATTCTTCAAATCAAACTATTGAAATGCTATGAATAAAGCTTATAATTAATTGATTTTTAGCTTAAAATATCTGAAATATTGAAAATAAGGGGACATACTGTTACGACGTATCCTTTGGAATCGTGGGTGACTCTCAGGATATACAAGAATGTGTCCAAATTTCTGGATAACTAAAACGTTTATTCACAAGCACAGCGTAAACAGGAACAATATGCAGTAAAACGACACTTAAATGCTTCACTAATTTCACAAAATAACAGATACTATTCTCAAAACATTGACAAAAATCATAGTTCATAGTAGTTCGTATCACGTCAAGTGCTCTCCAACTGAGTGGTGATTCCTTTTATGGACTCTCATTAGAAACTTCTGAAAGTCTCTCATATCTCGTAGAATATTGGTTATTTCGAGGTCTTACTCGAATCTTCGAAGATTCGCCAAATGTCTCGAACTTGGCGATAGATCCCCCAAATCTGGCAACGATCTTCCAGACTTCAGTATCTGAAAACCCTAGATGCACGTCATAGGAACGTCTGTACGTGTGTTTTCCTCGTCTGGTTCTCAAATGAAAAGACTGCAGTGAGGGAATGTAACACGTTCACAACATTACAGTGATCGGAGATAAAATATATTTTTACAACCCACAATTTTCATATTACAAAAATATAAAATGTGCGCTATTTTTATCCTTCAATTTGAAACGATTCTTGATATTCATAGCCTTTATTAAGTGTGCAGGTGTCACATTCAGTGACCACTAGCTCAGAAGTGTAGTTCTAGTGAATGGTGCACGGATGGCCAAGGTTTAAAATAGGTCCCCCCGTACACATGCATACAAAAAAGCAAATTTAAAAAAAATGATAAAAAGTTGTGTAAATTATAAAATTCATATATTTTACTGTTTTTTCCCATTAGTTGCGACAATTTGACTATTTACGCCCAAGTCGAAAGAAAATTAAAACATATAACAAAGCAAAACTCAATGGAAATCCCTTTTTGGTGATCAAAAGTTAAAAACGGGTCCCTTATTGATGACTGCCTTAGACCGTCTGTACGACCAAAGCCGCTGACAGGTGGAGAGGGAAGTAGAAGGATGCATTGAATGGGGTCTGAGGCGCATAAACAGTTTCAGAAAAGTTTAATATGTTGTAAAATGAGATGTAATGAGGGGCGGGCTCTGAAAGAATATTTTTGGGTGACGTCATGATACCATGGTCAAGGTAGGGCTCCTATTGAGCTGGAGCATCGGTTATTTTATAGCATACTTGCCCAATGGATTTTATTGCGTAGTGACTCAATATCGAGCATTGTAGTATAAATTCGCAATAAAATGGGACGATTTTTGTTCGTAAATTGCTCTAATAATTCTCGATAAAGAGTACGAATGTTTATATTCCCGAATGAACAAGAAAGAGGAAGAAGAATTGATAAATTGTGATGAGATGAATGCAAGAATATCGTTTTCCGCCGCAGTCGGCAATAATGACTCCCAAAAATATATGTATTTCAAGGAGCTGGCGCTGGTTTCCACGTCTTGCTATCAAGGCGTTTTTCGCTGTGTGTGTAAAACATGGCGGTCTGTGTCAGCCTGTATTAGTCCTGTGAGCTTTAGTCCAGGGAGGACTTCGAGAAGAGTTGCCAGGTCACAGTAAGTTTTCGGATTATTACAGTTAAAATTGTTTGTCAATTTGAAAGAGGCAGTATCCAGACGTAAACAACTTGCTCGGAGATTTTGAATTTTCTGTGCACTCAGGACCCAGTGACGTCGATTGGGTGGAATGACAATCGCCGTCAACCAGGGGGGTCCTCGTCCCAGGCATGACTGATTTTTTTTCTATCTGGCTCTGCGCATATGATATCACGGGATTAGCGAACGCGCATTTTGTTCTCGAGTTCTCAGAAGAGACAGAACTTATTAACTGCAAATGCCATTCCGCCCAGCAACGTCACTAAATCTCTTTGGATGTCACTGGCGAAGGCGTGCACAGCACAATTTAAAATCTCTGCGCAAGTTGTTTATGTCTGGATACTGCTACTTCAAAATTAACAAACAATTTTTAAGTGTAATAATGCGAAAATTTACTATTATGGCAACGATTCTCAAAGTCCTCCTTGGTCCGTGGCCTCACGAATGACGAAATGTCCGTCAACGTCAAGCTAACAACTTTTTGATTGGTTGCCGGGTTGAATGCTCAAACTTATATTAAAGAACCTTGCTGTTAACAAGTTCAATCCCTGAGAGCCTGAGAACAAAATGCTCCCGTTTCATTTCTCACTGACATCACATGCGCAAAGCCAGGTAAAAAAGTGAAGTCAGACATGCTCGGGACGAGAACCTCCTGATGTACTCTATCAACTACAAGCTAATCTACTTTTCCAGCCAATACCCCAATCATTTACTGCACGCTGGCTGCTCTACTTGTCCTATTAGTATCTTGTTCACTTTACCCGTGTAAACCACTCCTTACACCCGGCGAATTTTACAGCAGTGAGTAAATTCGCTCCGTACAATCGACTCTTAATGAACGGACCCTTCGCCAACATTCCAATCTATTCTACATTCTCATACATGCATGACTACATGATTCTTATAGCCTACATTTCGTAGTTCTAAACATACAAATATTATGTTGACGTTTGGCAACACCACGATTTTAATAGCTTATCTGATGTCCTGTGACTATACAACGCGCACTTAGAATTAAACAAACAAATCAATGGCGGCCTTTTATGTGCAGATAAACTTATAACTGCACTTTTCATTGTATTTCTTCGTGCCGTGTAATTGCCCGTAACTTGGATTTTGCAGTGTGCTGAAAAAGGATTGACTTGGTGAACGGGAAAAGTTACCGTCGCAAAAGGTAAGAATTTTCTAGCATTCAGGAATGACATGAAAGTGTATAAATATTCAATGGATGAATAATCAAATTCAAGTTTCGTTATACGAATGAAAAAGGTGTTTGTTCATGCTTTCATATAATATCAGATAATGAGCCGTGAAATTGAAATAGCAGAATTTTGGATGGGGATAGAATCTATGGTTGGGTTATCTCCGGTCGAAATCAGAGCGTTAAGAAAGATGTAAACACTTTGAACACTTATATCTTCGAATCGAATAAGTTAACATGATTTTTTTTTCCTTCTTGAAATTCTTTCCACGAAAGAAATCTGTATCGTTTGTCTATATGGTCACAATTATAACATGTTACCCTTCATTTTATAAGGCTTGAAAAAATCTTTAGATTGATACCCAGTTTGATAATGTATCCCCTGGGGGGATGATAATATCGTTATGAGAACAAGAATGGCATCGCTGCTATTTTTCACTACAGTGATTGAAACATTTAAGTTTTGTGAGCATTTAGCCATAAATAATAACTTTTATGCGTAATTACGTCAAATTTTGTCCCATGCTGCCATGTTAAGAAAATAAAAAATTTCGAATAAATTTCGAAGTTTTCGCTGGACTGTAAAAGAAATTTACAAAGTTCGAGATTTTTAATTAACAAAATCGGTTCGTGAAAAATCCATTAATATTTTACCAGCTATTGACTCAAGACAGACGAATATTACACTAAAAATATTCAAAACGTGCTCAGGAGGTCTTAAAATATATATTTGCATCAACATCTTTAAATCGAATATTTTCGTGAAAACAATACTTTCTCTATACTATATTCTATATGCGAAAGTAATAAATATATAAAATAATTGTAATTGTTTTGTCGGAAAAAGGGTACTATTTATGAATATACAAAAATAATTTTTTAATATTTTGCACCCCCCCCCCCCCTTTGCTTACTTTCACTCGAAATATCTAAGCTATAAAATATAGATATAAATAGTAAACGAAATGAATGTCACTAGGGAATATATTTTACAAATCAATATTTTTTTTTTCATAAAGCTTTTATAGCTTTTGAGCTATCATCGTATCAAGTAGAAGATTGAAAAATTTTCGTTTTTAAAATGTGTAATGTTTATACTTCAAAGACAAAGCGTTAACTACGAACAGTAAGCAATTTGTAGCCTTTTGAAGCCCCTATAATAACATACAATTGTATTTTGAAGGAAGTTCTTAGTTTTCGAAATATAAGGATTCTAATAATAAGGATCGTTTGACATATTAAAAATAGCAGTTGATATTTTAATATTTTGAACTGTTTTCAAAATATATGAAAAGATAACCAACCCACAAAGAACTATGTTATTTACTTAAAACCATTTCAAATCCATCGGACTGCAGTCATTGCCGATTTTTCAGTTAAGTGGCACTAATATATCCACAAAAATATATCAGAAATATCGACTGCTTAATACGTCAAACGATCATCACAAATCTCTTTTTATCAGTCGAAGAATTTTGTATTTTCCCAAGGTGATATTTTTGTTATTTTAAAGCAATATTTATCTAGCCAGTTTTATGAGTGTCATTAGAGAGTTTCAGAAGAATTGTTCATGGTTCCAAACTCCTAATAAGTCAACAACTACAAGGTTAGTAAAGCTTTTTTGAAACTGGATCTGCTGCAGACAAAGCGAGAACAGGCAGGTTTTCCTTTTCAACTCCATATAAACTGTTTAAAATAAATGAAACTCTTCAGAGAAAGGCGGAAAGCACGTTTAAAGCACTCCTGAACTTGAATCGAACGTTTTGTTGTGATGTATATCTCCTTTGCGTATATTAGTGTGTGTATATATATTAGTGTGTATGTATATTAGTGTGTGTATTCGTGAAACTATGAACGCGATATCTCACGAACAGATGAAGCGTTTTGAAAATAATTTGGTACGATCATCACAATAGGGAATACTGGAACAGTATTGATTTTAAACGAAATAGAATGTTTGGGTGAACATTTTTGAATGATCTTGCTTTTTGATCTATTTCTTGAATGAATTTTATAAAACAAGTAGTTGTAAAATCAAGACCTTCAATAATGATACGTAAATTAATTTTTAAATAATCTTTCACTAGAAAGTGAATGATACAAACTTTAGAACGCCAGAGTTTTTCATGTACAGTCTTCACAAAAACTGCAGTAAAATTAAAAAAATAATAATAATAAGTATCATTCAATATGTCTATATTTCGATCTGAAATGTTAAGCAGCAAAACTATTAGCATCATTCTCGTGGATTTATACTTTATAGTTTTATAATTTGACGCTAGAAAATTCGCCGATCATTTATCGAAACAGCATACGCTTTGTAACAACATTCTGTTGTCATATTGTTTGAAAATAAATTAAATTTCTATTTATATTTTGTCAATTTTCCTTTTGTCGGAAATATTTTACGATTTGGCGTTCTAGTTTGTGAAATTTTCCATTTTATGCCCTGAGAAGAATGTCTTTACGGATGTAAGCGTATGCTCTATGTGCAATTAAATAAGTCCAAATAGGAAAATTAAACTGTTCTGGGAGCAGCGGACTTAAGTCTGTGCACTATGTGCCACAGAACACCTGTTGCACAAATAGCTATTGTTACATCCGATCTTCGATAGACAGCGAGGCCGGATTTTGTGATGTTTTTTAAGGAGGCAAGCGCCAGCTAGGTAAGCCCACGTAGTAGTAGTCGTAGGTCCATTTTCGAATTGTGACGGATCAACTGCTGCACAATTAAACCTATTTGGCGATTTAGCGTTTGCGCTTGACTAAAGGAAAAATACATTGCATTATGTAGGGAAAGTTATGTGCTAACATTTTGATGCTGACAGATGATACTGATCATGATTAAAGGGGATCTAAATAATGTATTGAATATGAATGTATGAAATAGTTGAGCGGAACTTTATGCCAGATATGTTTTGAATGGATTGTATGATAAATGCTTGTAAAATCTGAAAGTATGCCGTAAATGTAGCAACTTCATCATAGTGTACCGACTCAATTTCTATTACGTTAAATGTATCAGTAGTTGAAACGTTAAGAAAAAATACGTTCATCTTTATTACAGATGATAAATTGAAATATTATTGGATTGTGTTACATCGCTAGAATGGTTAGTAATTTCTATTTAAGCCAGTGTATGTTACCATCACAATCTAACAAGGACCTTTATTTAAAAAAAATCAAGTCTGATTCAACCAAAATAGTTTTGCATGGAAAACGTTTTGTAAAATAAAACTCCAATAAAGTTCAATAAGTTTATTCTTTGTTTACAGTCTGATATGTTTCATTTACAACAGATAATAGGGGTAACTAAAGTAAAATGTATAGCTGAAACGACTTAATAGGAGTTACGGACAAATATCAAGTTTATATAAGTTTGATGGCGCGACGTATATTTCACAGGATGTAATGCAAGTTTTAAATTGAACATCTGCTTAGAGTCTAATAACTTTATTATTTCTGGTCTCTTTATGTCTACTTTAAAATATCTAACATAATAGAATAAGCATATTCAGATTTCTGTAGTTCTTCATTATTGTAATTACTATTTTAGAACCCTATTCAAGATCCGATTATTATATCCTTCAAGGGCTTTTAAATGATTGTAAATTGCTTGCTTATTTTTATAGCTAGCATTTTTAGTTTCCAGAACTAAGAGTCCTATTTAAAATCCAATTATATGTCCTTCAAGGTCTTTTAAACGATTTTAAATTGCTTGCTTATTTTTATAGCTAACATTTTTAGTTTCCAGAACAAAGAGCCCTATTTAAAATCCAACTATATGTCCTTCAAGGTCTTTTAAACGATTATAAATTGCTTGCTTTTTTTTATAGCTAACATTTTTGGTTTTCAGAACTAAGAGCCCTATTTAAAATCCAACTATATATCCTTCAGGGTCTTTTAAACGATTCTAAATTGCTTAAAGAAATAAATACAATTGCATTTGGCGTCTCAAAATCTCGACTGTTTCAATAGTTGATATCTAATGTTCCAGTACTGTTCTTTATATGATTCATTATATCTGAATGTAATATTTTATAAAATTGACGAGACATATAAATTGACAAATTTAATGAAGCAAGGATCACGCTATCATTGTAATACACCATTGTACTAATTGTCATTGGGCACCACTGTAATTAAAATTGCATATATGCGATCCCAATTTAGGGAACGACCTTTATAAATAGGGTCTGTGAGTTTGGACCTGGGTGTTGCAGCCTTGTGCTGCTTGAGCTCAATTTTTTTTGAGCTAGTTGCGTGGTAGGTTTGAATTTGTCGGTCTCGACCGATGTTCGCAAAATTGTAGTGCGTTAGGTAAATGTATCACTAGTCGACATAGTACCAACTAATGACACGCCCAAATTTAAAACGTTAAAAATAAGAAAGCCATTTCTAGCTACAAAATTTTACAAGAAAGATGAATCATGTATAAGGCATTGATTATGAAACACTTTCCAACTGAATTGCAATTTTAATTAAACATCTCTAAAATGTGATGTATTCAGTGTCAAGATTTTTAAAACTATTACACTACTACAGGAGTTTATTATACTTGAAAACTTAAAACTTCATCTTAGAAGAGGACAAATCTAGTTAAACAAAATGAAATTTATTTAAATGACGTCATCGAAATATAAATTGTCTGTCTCTTAATGCAAAATCAATAAATATTTCATTCAAATAACTTACTAGCAGTATACTCGTTCTTCTCACGGAATATATAATATAAAGAAATTAAAACTTCAATTATGTTCAAATTCCTATAATATTTTAAATGACATTGTTATCCTAAACATTTTATTAAAATATGTAATTTAATTATCCTAAAAAGATATATAAGAATCTCTGTTCTAGTTATACAAAATTATCTTCATGGTCAGATAGATCTGAAGGAAAAAACATCATGGTCCCGCTTGTAAATACATTTACAAAAACTATTATTTAATTCCCACAAAGCGATAGTAATTATCAAGGAAATTAAACTTAATTTTGCAAAATATTGAATTTTTATCAATTACGTGTCATTTTCATTAATTTAGTATAATTTTATCAAATCGGCAGCATTTTCATTAATTTGACAGCATGTTAAAAAGTCGCCAAATATTGTCGGAAAGTGGGACAGTTGGACTAAAAGACAAACGCTACCGAAGCATCAGTACAATACTATTATCTTTCAAACAGCAATTAATTTCATTGATTGGGTGTCATTTTTATCAATTTGACATTTTTTTTTTCAATTTGGCGATATTTTCGTTAATTTGGTGATATTTAAGCAATTTGGTCACAATTTTAAAAAGTCGCCAAATTTTTTGTTAAGTAGGATGGTTGGACTGACTTAAATCAACCGAAACATCATTACAATAATATCCCTTTGCAAAACAAAATTAATTTAATTGATTTGGTATCATTTTTACGAAACTGGTGACATTTTATTTAATTTCGCATTATTTTTATCAAATTGACATCATTTTTATTAATTTGGCATCATTTTTATCAAACGGACGACATTTTTATCAATTTGTCATCCTTTTTTTCAATTTCGCAACATTTTTATCAATCTGGCGAAATTTTTTGAGATTTGACAACATTTTCATCAATTTCGCTACATTAAAAATGTTGCCAAGTTTGCGATATCTCGCCAAATACCTCGCCAAGCGTTACAGAGACGGACAGACGGAAGAAGATTATACCCATATATTAGAAAATATACCCGCACTATTTATATTTTCGTAGAATTTGAAAATATCAATAATCTCTATACTCGTTAAATTCAAAGGCCGTAATGGATATAATCCAATCAAAAATGCAATTCCGGTAAAATTTATTTATACGAATCGAAAAAAATTTACTGCTGTAATAATTCATCGAGTTTAATTCCGTTTCTTAGCAACATGATATTTTTTTCAAATATGAGCTCATTGGGTTTAATTCCGTTGCTTAGCAACATTATATAATTTTTTTTTCAAATAATTTTGCGGAACAAATATCGTTTACATAATGCTATCTCAATGGAAGATTTAATAGTGTTTTTTTTATTAATATATCGATAACCCCTGGTCTTAAAAACTCGAAATATGGACTAAATTTTAAATGGGGCTATTCCAAGTGAACCCTAAAAATTTCATTCAATTCGGTGCAGTCATTCTTTCGTGATGATAAGACAAATAAACACACACACACACACACACAGACACAGATTTTCTATTTTATTTATATAGATATTCCAGACATCAGAGCTAAATAATTTTGCGGGAAAAAAAAATTCATCAATTCTTGTACAACTCACCTAACAATTGCTTATTTATTTACATTCTGCAAACGTTAAAATTAAGCTTCGTTGTCGAAATAATCAAAGTTCAATGATCATTTAAAATGAAAAATGTTGTAATTGCGTAGGAAGATAATTTAGGGACACAGATAACAATGCAAACATAAAGAGGTTTTAGGACGGATGCAACACTAAATATAAATTGAAACGTTCCTTAAAAATCACGATTATAACACAATGACAAAAAAAGTGAATGTCATATTTTACTTTGCAATCAGTCACGTGATCTCTGCATAAAATATGGGTGTAATTATTATTTCAATTTTTATTTAAAAAAACTACTTGACATATTTTGATAAATTTTTTTATACATTTTACGTGATCATTTGTATATTTCCTAAAATTTTCGAAGCAATTTATGAATTTTAACTCCGCTTAAAAAATGTTTGAAAAATTAGGTCCCATAGTGTTCAATGTTTTTCATTTTTTCAACTCTTGTTCAATCCAAAATTAATTGGGTGATATTATTCTTTTACATTCTCATATGCCCCACAAACCGTCTCAACAACATACTAAAATTTCATTTTGATAAAGTCAATTTTACGGCAATTATTTTGCGAACGGACAGACAGACAGACAGAATGAACAAATTCAAAATACTCACAACTATGTCAAAGTCAAAATAGTCACTGTACAACTACCTGTATGCTGGAAAGTGTTAAAAACAGAGGTGTCAGGGTAGGATCTATATAGTATGCTTAGAAAAGTCAAAGTTTTAATCAGCATCTAACAGTATTATTTTCCCTACATATATAGAATAATGTGTAAAGAAAGTGTTGTGACTGGGTCGAAAATTCGAATTTCAGTTTTCGATGAAGAGCACATTTTAAGCATACCTGACCTCGTATCGAACGTTTTTAAGGTGATGCCTATGCATTTGCATGTATGTATGTTAGTGTGTGTATGTATGCTAGTGTGTGTGTATGTATGTTAGTATATATATATGCAGGTATGTTAGAGTGTGTGTATGTATGCTAATATGTGTGTGTGTATGTATGTTAGTATGTGTGTATATGTTAGTGTGCATGCGTCTGTAAGTCTGCTGTTGCGATATCTCAAGAAACAATCAAACGTTTCGAAAATGATTTACTACGAACGTTACAATCAATAAGTACTGGAATCCTATTTATTGATTTTAAACATAATCGATAGCTTGGAAGGCACCCCCCCCCCAAACATTCCTTAACTAGATAATGCTCTACTACTTTATAATTGATATCGGTTTATTGCCGAGTTAATAATCCTAACTTTAAAAATTTTCCTTTAGAGACGTTGACCCTTTTATTGGTTCGAGCACAGTCTCTTTACAGTAAATCAGTAAATAGACCTAACGTGATAGGCCTTTTTTTACAATGATTTTTGAGTGCATAAGGGCTTTCCTAGGAACCCCGTGTTTAACATAAAGTTCTCGGTAGTATTATTATTCAGTATGTTACAAATGCTGACACACTGTGCCAACCTTTGGAGCATTGTGATGCCGACTGAAAAAGGTAAACGTATACCAATAGTTGCCTTATTGCTGTATTTAATATAGGCTTATATATGATTGAGGTGATCACACAATAATCATATTTTACATGATTTGGTATTAGGGTATCCTGTTGGATTTATTAGATTATTTTTCAAATAGATTAAAAATATCAGCATTGGACATTTATAATTGCGATATTAATAGAGAAATTTCTTTCCAATTGAATGATTTCATTAGCATTTACGAATCTAAATATCCTATTATGTAACCAGTTACTGATATTATATAATAAAAGATGTCTGTGTGGATATATGTGTGTGTGTGTCGTCTGTAGTGGGAAATTTAAGCGTCGGCCAGCGGCGAAATATGGTACTGGGGTACTTCAGGGTCCGGGACGACGCGTCTAGGCGAGATATTTTAAAAAGCGAATTAGTGTTTTAGTTCTTTTATATTTTCGCACGATTCTGAGAAATTTTCACATATCGGTTTTCTAGCTACAAAAATCTGATGTGGACAGCACATGACTTTCCCTGCAGACTGATATTCACGTTCTCTTTATTTCTTCAATAAATCGTTATATTATCGAGTTTAATTGCATGAAATAATGTCCATAATGATTTAAAATAACACTCAATTGGCACTTTTAATTCAATTTTCGTTCTCAGTTGGTAACTGGACTTTTTTTTAACGGTGAAGTAACGAAAATGCAAAGAAACAAAAATATCTTGAGAACTGACAGATCTAGTGTAATGGGGTTGAGCTTTTCATCGTTAAACATTACGTATAAAACAAGCATTTATTGGATATATTTGAGCATATGTAGTTTTTTATTTTAGATTCTGAAGATATTTGCAGATAATTTTGCAAAAAAAAGGCAGATTTTTTTTATGAATTGTACCAAAATCGAATCATTAGCACAAGTGTAACCCACAAGTGACTTATCTACCAAATTTTATGAAATTCGTTCCATGAGTTTTTGAGTTAGAGTGGATACAGTCAATTTTTGCGGGTCATTTCGTAAAGAAAGGCAGATTCTTTTTTCCCGAATCGTACCAAAAACTAATCAGAAACAGGGTCACTCAGAAGTAAGTTAACTACCAAATTTTATGAAATTTGGTCCATAAGTTTTTGAGTTAGAGTGGATACATACATTGCACAGACAGACACACACAAAAACATACAGACACACGCACATACAGACATACACAGACACACACACAGACGTCACGCGTAAAATAGTTTTTTTCGTATTCTAGAGGTCTCGAAACGCGTAGATCCGTCGAAAACTCGAGGTGCGATTTTCGACATGATTCCAATACTTTCCCTATACATTACTATGTATTACAGGGAAAGTAAAAAATCTGATGTGGGCAGCACATGACTTTCCCTGCAGACTTAAATTCATTTTTTCTTTATTTCTTTAAGAACTCATTAAATTAAGTTTAATTGCACAAAATGACACTAAATTTGAATTTTTAATTCAATTTCTGCTTTTATTTGGTAATTGAACATTTTTCCAAAGGCGGCATAAAAAAAAATGCGAAAAATCTCAAATATCTCAAGAACGGTTAGTCCTAGAGTAATAGAGTTGTTCTTATTCTTTTCCTCGTCAAAAATTACGTATAAAATAAGCATGTAATTGATACATTTGAACATACGTAGTCTTATTTCAGATATTGGCGATTTTTGCGGGCCACTTCGTACAAAAAGGCAGGTTGTTCTTTTCCGAATCGTACCAAAATCTAATCAGCACCAGAGTATCCCACATGTAATTTATCTACCAAATTTTGTGAAATTTGGTCAATTTATATTTCAGATAGAGTGAATACATGAGATTTTTGCAGGCTATTTTGAAAAAAAGACGGGTTCTTTTTTTCCGAATTGTACCAAAAACTAATCAGCACCAAGTTCACACCCAAGAGTCTTACCTACCACATTTTATGAAATATGGTCCATTAGTTTTTGAGTTAGAGTGGATACATACTTTACACAGACACGCAGATAGACAGACAGACAGACAGACACACACACAGACAGACTGACAGACAGACACACACACACACACACAGACGTCGCGCTAAAAATAGTTTTTCCGTATTCTAGAGGTCTCGAAACGTGTAGATCCGTCGAAAACTCGAGTTGCGGTTTTCGGAATGATTCCAATACTTTCCCTATACATTACCATGTATTAATTGCAGGGAAAGTAAAAATATTATCCATCCAAGTATGTCAAGTCTTGACACTATTGGAAATATGGATGAACGTCCTTTCTAACGATCTTTAAACAGAAAGATAGTTTCGTCATATTTATTTATTTATTTTAAATACATTGGAATTTGTATTTATTAGGTTGAAGTATTTGAGGCGATTTCATAAATGTGTTATTTTTACTCGGTAGAGAAACCAATATAATCTATAATGTATCCAATGAGTAGAATGTCTGCATATTGTTATCTTCATGGGAAGTTTGATTTTTTAATAATATCTCAATGACTCCTTGCCCTAGAAACTCGAAACATGGACTAAATGCTAAGCTGGACTATTTCAGGGCTACGCAGAAAATTTTATGAAATTTGGTGCAGCCTTTTCTCCTGTCATGATGAGACAAACAGAAACACATACTCACAGACAGGTTTTCAATTTTATTTATATAGATTTGCAGTTTTCGAAAGCTGCAACGAATACGGTGGAATGAAACAAGTTTGTGTAATCCAATTTTATATTTCAAACACTAGTATTTCAGCCTGTCAAACACAGGAAAATTTAGACTCTTAAAAAAAGTAAGCTACAATTTTTTTAGTTTACAAATTTTATTAGATACTTTATAGTTTTCGGAAGTTTCTTATACTTAACAATGTATGGTGCTCAGAGTCGAAAATAATTGTTTTTATTGAAAATTGTCTCAGTTAAGTTCAGCCTCAGTGGTAGAGTTTTAGTTCTTTAAGTTTCCAGTGAAGGGCATCGGGAAGGTACTGAACCTGAAGGCCCAGGTCACTAGGTTCAGAACCCTCCCGATGCCCTTCATTGGAAATATAAAGTTTTACCGCCTTTCCCCATTTCGTTCACTTCGCAAAAAATATAAAAAATCCGGCTCCGTTAGATTCATTTCAGTGGTCGATATTATAAATGTGCAAAGATTCAGACTTTTAAGCCACCGGATTTCTGTTTGAAGTTCTGGAAAGACATTATATAAACGAATAATCTCCGGAGGAGGATCTACAATTTGACTTTCTTCGATTCTACCCGATGGTCGATAATGTCCAAAAGTTCAGCTTTGAGGTCAGCAATGGGGCTTTTGGAAGATCTGAAAACACTTTTCGGAAAACCTATATCTCTGTCCCCGAGGGTAAATCGAAAATCTGACTACCTTATATTCTGTCCGATGACTGATACTGTATTTAAAGATTTAGCCTTCTAGGTAACCAGGGAAGTTCTTGGAGGGTATGAAAAAAATTTCCGATTTCTCGAAACCCCGGTTTCTCCATCCCCAGGGGGTAAATCGGAAATTCAGCTCCGTTAGGTTCTGAACCGCGGTTAGAACTGTGCAAATATTCAGCTATCTAGGTCACCTAAGAGCTTCTGGAGGGATTCAAAGTCAAAATATATTAATCATGTTAGACAACTATATGTGATAATAAATATTTTGGAGTCTTATATCACTTTACGCAATATTTAATTTCCAAAATGTCAAAAGTCGAAAAATTTCCAAATGAAAATAAATTTTTCTCTTCAGATATCAATCTCATTCTGATCTAAAAATTGGTTCTTCCTTTCTCTGGTGATTTTGACACTAAATAAGCAAAGTTAAATGGTGTCAACTACTGGGAAACATCCGTGTCGACTATTGGAGCAAGGACGATTTCAGATGTCAACAATTGGAACACGACCCTGATGACTACTAGAACAGCCATGATTTGGAATGTCGGCTACTGGAACATTATCACGCAAATTATTGGAACAATAGAGATTTAGATAATCAACTATTGGAGTATTTATTGCTTATCACATTTATTAATAATTAGATGGAATATCTTGCTCGAATATTATTATATCAATATGCATTGGCATCAAGAAGAATTCGTAACGAATTCTTTTTCATGATGAGCTGTAATGCTATCAAGAGTATTTCTGGAAAGAGGAGATAAAGTTTGTTTTTAACGTGTTTACTGGTACGTTTACCGTACCAAGTTGGCTTGCTACAATTGTAGGTATTAGTTATTCCATACTAGCTTGCACATAATAAGCTCAAAACCGATCAATAGATGCTGTTATCCATAACAGAAATGTGATCCTAATTTTAAGAACGCCACTTTAGGAATGCTTAATGAGTATAAAAGAAAAAGTTGAAATAAAATCTAAATTTTCAATGGATTTTGGTACCTGGAACAAAATTGAATGAAATACGTGTATTAAGCTAAGACAAAACGTAATAACCGGTTTTAAATGTATAAACCGGAGGCAATAACTAATTCCTTTAGGATAGACAACAGATATAAAAAGTGCAAAGTGTAATAAAAAGTGTGACACGCAGTAAAAGTGTTTATTCAGAATTCGGCATGAGCAGTATCCCGTTTTAAAAATATCCTTATATATATATATATATATATAACAACCGTTCTGCCAGACAACTGGGTTCAGCTCTAACAGCCGCCACAGCAGTCACTGTTTCGAGACGAACTGTTTACAGGAGACTCGGACACGTTGTTCTCTATGCCAGACGACCAGCAGTTGAATCCCTCTGACGTCTGCACAGAAACGCTCGCATTTGCATTGGAGTTTGGAACATCAGCAGTGGAGTGGACAACAGTGGGGCAATGCCATGTTCAGTGACGAGTCCAGGTTTAGCCTGCAAACCGATTCTCGTTGTACCACGATCGGGAGAGAACGTGGGACGCGTTTTCACCCCGAAATTTCACGGAAAGACGTCGTTTTCCGCTTAAGGAAGTCATGGTCTGGGCAGGCATCATGATGGAAGGACGCACAGACCTCCACATCTTTCACACGAGGTCGGTGTCCGGTCAATGATACACAGACGAAGTCCTTGAGCCTACCGTTCGATTGTTTCGAGGTGCTGTTTGGTCCTGATTTCATATTCATTCGCCTCCTGACCGTGCGGCCTTTGTCGACGACTTTCTTCAAACTGAAGATATCCAGCACATGCAGTGGCTTGCCGACTCTCCTAATCTGAATCCAATACAGCATGTATGGGATATGCACGAGAGACATATTGTAGCCGTCCGCTACCCACCAAGCTCCGTTCCGGGATTGAAAACTGCTCTCCGTGAGGATTGGAACTCTTTGAGCACACAACTATCGAAAGTATGGGAAATCGTTGTGCAGCATGCGTGGCTACCCGAGGTTCCCACACACCGTATTAAACTGCAGCATCACATTATTTTAATTAATCTGTTTCACTGAGATTGACACTCGTATTGTGACCCTTTTCTTTCAGCCCTTTTCTTTGGATAATAAAAGTCATTATTATCCTTGTTTTGCATTGTTTTCTTCTCTTATAACCCTATTACACCCGCATAACGCGTTTCCTTCCATTCCGATGTAGATTTCCTGCAATGTTCACATAAACATCAGCTACGCTTAACCTTTGGACTTGAGTGTATATATATATACAAAGTAGGATCAAAAAGTTCGGAGACTGTGCTGACATCTCTAACCCTGATTGGAGGAGAGTGGAAGTATTTTACCGTGGCGTAGAGGCACATGTGACGCGATGTGTGAAAAGGAAAAAACAGGTGTTTCTCCAGACTATGCGTGTCAGTTAACTGTAGCAGCAGGTGCAATGTTTCGGTCGGCGATTTCCCTAAACGCTGGCAGAATTTGATATTCGCATGTTGTTCTTCAAACACCATTTCCGTTTTCGACGAATGCGAACGACTACAGTTCACTGACACATTGTCTAAAAAACTTTGCACTGCGGATCTGCTTCTTCCTTTTCACATCTCGAGTCACATGTGCCTCTCCACCACGGTAAAATAGTTCCCCTCCCCTTCAATCAGGATTAAAGATATCAACACAGTCTCCGAACTTTGTGATCCTACCTTGTATATATACATATATATATATATATATATATATATATATATATATATGGCGATGGAGTAGCCAATAGGTCTTGAGTCCATATTTAAAAATACAGACACTCTGATTGTATTTCAAACATTAGTTTTGATCCTCTCAGACTGGGATTTTAATAGTCTTGAATATTTTGTATTTTAAATTAATTGTTATATTTTTACAACATGATTCATGGATAGTTTTAGCGTGGAAAAGTAAACTTTTAGCTTTTTACATGTTATTGAAATGTATATGTGTGTAATTTTTACGGAAGTATAAAGGGTCATGAAGGAAATCGTGTAGGGAGTATCGGTTACCGGGAGCGTTTGCCATGGCGGAAAAAGCTTTAACCGGAGTGCTGGGGGTCGCAACTCCCCCCGGCCGGTACTTCTGTCACACATGTAGAATCTGAACGAGTACATTGCTACTTGTCCTTTTTGGGAATTTATATATATATATATATATATATATATGAGCGTCTCCGTTATTGTACTATCTTACAACAAAGGATTTCTGCGGGTCATTTCTAAAAAAAATCTGATGTGGGCAACACATGACTTTCCTTATGTAATGAAATGTATTTACTACAAATTTGTCACCAAAATCTCGCTAAGCATTATGGACGGAGAAATAATTTACTCTAATTTTCAGATAAATGACTATTGACGTTCAAATATAAAAGTATTACTCAAAGTATAAATTTTCATGATTGGAACGAGCAAGATCTACAAGAATGATGTCACCAAATTTAGTGCATGATATTACATATGAAAAGTAAACATGTTTCTCAATAGGAAATATTTTTTTTTTGCATTTTATATAATTTTTTGAAAAATGTGCAATATCTCGAGAACGATTCATGCCAGAGTAGTTATAAAAGGGGCGCTCTGCGGCGGATCGGGGAGGTGGTGCCCTGTGGTGCCAGAGGAGGCCCTCTTTGGGAGGAGGGTCCCTCTTTGGGAGGATGCCTCTCTGGAGTGTCTTCCCTCTTTTGAGAGGAAGCCCCTCCTTGGAGGGTCTTTAGACCCCCAGGATGCCTCTCTTGAGAGGATCCTCTTAATGCCCCCCTCCCCTCTTTTGGAAGTTTGGTGAGGTGGTGCAGCACCGGATGCCTCTCTTGGGAGGATGCCTCCGCCCAAAGAGGGCAATTGCGAAAGAGGCCTGATGACTCATACGGAGTGAGTTTCACTCTTGAGAGGGAATGTCACAATCGCTGACTGACCTTTGACCTGAGGAAGAAGTTTCAAGGGATGTCGCAATCTGGAAATGACGTGTCGCGATTGATAACCTTAGAAGTGACCTTTGACAAGAACACACGTCCTCCCTCTCTGCTGGTCAGCGACAGACTGAAAGATCTTATCAGCAGGATGTAGTTAAAGCGCCCTCTGGCGAATTTTGATGAAGTGCTGCCATCTATCGGCATTTTTTTTTTCTCCAAAAGAAATTAATGTTTCACTTGTCAGGAGCTGGATTCGATCTTGGGTCCAACTGATTAGAAGTCGCGCGTCTTACCATCGTGCCAAAGCACCCGTGCTTTATAGGCAGTTAACTTCGAAGTGTACCTTATCAGTGGAAGTTAGATTATTTTTCAAAGTTCATTCGAATAGCGATGCAAGGGTGCGTTTTAAAACAGAATGTTACGGACTGAATATAAATATGTATATTATAACACAATGATTTTTTTTTTAAAACAAATGTATACACAAACTTTAAAAACACGAATGTAATAATTAGCTAAAATTGTATTCAGTGGATTTTTTTTTTTTTTTTTTTTTAAATAAATCAATACGATTTTTATAATAATAACGAAATGATTTCGAATGTTTAAAAACAAATTGATTACGGATTTCCAATGAACACACAAATTGTGTTCAGTGGACACACAAATTGTGTTCAGTGGACACACAAATTGTGTTCCGTGGACACAAAAATGGTGTTACATGAATACGATTCGACCATTTTAAGTGTTGTGTACCTAAAAACAAATGTATACACAAACTTTAAAAACATGAATGTAATACATAGCTGAAATTATGTTTTGTGAACAGGATTTGACCATTCTAAGTGTGATTTTTGAAAAATAAATCTAACAGTATAGAAAAATAATATTAATGAAAATTAGAACTCACAGAACGACCTCTTCACTACTCGCTGGTCAAACTCCAAATGAGTGAGACACTCTCATTACGCTATTAAAAATTAGATCTTATCATCACCAGTATGAGGTGTTGCCACCTATTTTTTCTAATAATATATTTTTAATAGTTGGATACTTCAAGGGTTTGATACAAAATAATGACGTCAGCAGTATGAGGTGTTGCCAACTATTTTTATAATAATATATTTCTACTAACTGGATACTTCAAGGGTCTGATACAAAATAAACAAGTTTGAATGAGATTGATATATAATTTCAGATGTATATTCGATTTTTTTTTTTTTTTTTTTTTTTTTTTTTTTTTTAAATAAATCTAACTATCAATATAATTTTTTTTTTAAAAATGATTTGAATACACCCAAGTATAGTTACGCATTTTCAAAATAGTGTTAAGTGAATAGCATTCGACCATTCTGAGCGTTGTGTATTTAAAAACATGAATGTAATACATAGCTAAAATTGTGTTCAATGAACACACAAATTATGTTTTGTGAACAGGATTTGACCATTCTAAGTGTGATTTTTGAAAAATAAATCTAACAGTATAGAAAAATAATATTAATGAAAATTAGAACTCACAGAACGACCTCTTCACTACCCGCTGGTCAAACTTCAAATGAGTGAGACACTCTCATTACGCTATTAAAAATTAGATCTTATCATCACCAGTATGAGGTGTTGCCACCTATTTTTTCTAATAATATATTTTTAATAGTTGGATACTTCAACGGTCTGATTTGCTACATGCAATCTAAAACACATCACTTTAATGATATTGTGCATCGAATATGATTCGGCCATTTTTAAAATGGTGGATGTAATTGAAATATCGAAGTTTAGAATTTAACAAACTAACGAATTTTCACCCCCATAAATTTTAGCATTCAGTTTAAATAAAACCCAATGAATATGATATCACCATTTTAACATCGTAATTTTACTACCATGATAGAACATAGAAGTGAGTGTACATTATTTTTCCCTGACACAAACACTTTTAAAATCTATTGCAAGTTTGGTTCTCACAATATATATTCCAATGAACGAGAATCGTCCAAGCGAGCATTTACAATAATCGTCCAAACACCCAGATAGCGATTGCTATGGTCAATATCAGCACTCTCTTTCTCAAACATTTGATAAGAAATGATAAGACTCACGAGTTCCAAATATGAAGTCTATGTTAGAATAGATAAAACCTTACCATTGTAATCCAATCTGAAAAATAAAGTTTTTCAACAGCATGTGGTTTTGAGTATGTCTAAAAACCAAGTGGCATATTTAAAACCTGAAAAATAAATTTTTCCACGTATACCAAACGAGGCTGTAAAAATCCTTTAAAGTGTTTATGTTTGATTCACTAAAAACACAATATTTTTAAAAAATAAAACACACATTTTATTAATCATAAAAATAGTTATATACAGCAATTTTACAATTAAAATATCTACATTAAATGCAGCACAGATACCCAATTACTTGATTTTTATCACTCTAGCCGTCATTAAAAAAAAAAAAAAATTAATGTTTATTATAGAATATTTTAAAATTAAGGTGTTTAAAAGAAATTAAATTATTTAAAAGAAATGCAAAAAAAAAATTAAAATTTAAGAATTGAAATGAAAATTTAATTGAAACTGCTAAAGAATAAAAATCAAGTAAATGGGTACTTACAATATTCCCCGTTTGTACATCTTTACATCAATCCCACTGAAATGGTCCGGGCTTATATAATAACTCCATACATTTTCATGTATGGAGTTGCAAATTTTAGGTATGCTTATGTTGAATAGTGCATCCTGCTTCACACTTCTCAACTTATCCTCAGCAGATGTATTCATGCAGGCGTGTCGTCTCTGTGAGCAGTGGTCCACCACACAACCCTCACAGTAAAATAACTTTTCGCCTGCATGAAGTATTTCTGTCTGAACGCATTTTACGATGTGCGTTCGCAGCAACTCTCTGCAGTTTGGAGGCATGATTCCCTGTGGGATTTGTTTCTGTACAGCTAGGACTTTAGAAGGTAAAACCTTGCTGTACAGTACATGAATCACTGCCTCCGACACTGTGTCGTGAAGCCCCCTTAACACATTTATTTGTTCCATCGACAGTTGTACTGCCGATGGCTTTAAATGAAAAGGGCCATCACCGGACTGGTAGAGCTGCTGCATGTGACATTGCCCATTGGCGTTCAGAACGAGGAGTTGGTTGTTTGCCACAAAGCTAGTGGTTTTATACACATCGCTAAAGTTGTGTATTTTTGTCACAAATTCACACCATGTTGGAGGTGTCATGACCACCCCATGTCTCGTTGGCACAAGTTCTCCTCGTACGTCGGCATATTTGCGAATGTGCAGACGCACAGAATAGTTCCACATGTAAATGTTTATAAAGTATAAAAAACCCAACGAGAACGTATGGAGTGGCTCAACATCGATGAGAAGAGTGGCAGGTCTGTTAGTACCAGAAGCATGAAGAGGTGTGGTGGCAGGTCTGTTAGTACCAAAAGCAGGAACAGGTGTGGTGGCAGGCATGTTAGTATCAGAAGCAGGAACAGGTGTGGTAGCAGGCATGGTAACAGCAGAAGCAGAAGCAGGCATGGAGGTACCAGGCATGGTAGCAGGCATGGTAACAGCAGAAGCAGAAGCAGGCATGGAGGTACCAGGCATGGTAGCAGGCATGGTAACAGCAGAAGCAGAAGCAGGCATGGAGGTACCAGAAGCAGGAACAGGTGTGGTAACAGCAGAAGCAGAAGCAGGCATGGAGGTACCAGAAGCAGGAACAGGTGTGGTAGCAGGCATGGTAACAGCAGGAGCAGGAACAACTTTCAAAATCATAGGCTCATCATCATCGGTGGTGGTGGCAGCCATTCCAAAAGCAGTTGTGTTGGTGATTGCGATGTAAGGTGGCGAATCTGGCCCAGCGTATGCAGCCTCAAGCCAATCACCGTTCTCCAACAAACTCTGCGACATATTCAAATTGAAAAAAAAATTTCTAACACCAGAAGCTCAAAACTTGGAAAAATGTGGAAAGAACTTTTGTGCCGAGGCGTTATATACCCTGACTATCATCACACGATCACTTATCTGCAATCATGTGATGACAGATCACGTGAGAAGACTTATCGTATATCACAGGGTGCTGGCTGATCACGTGGTCATAGGGTGATGTCAGATCATGTGAGAACACTTATCTATCATTATATGATTATGCCAGATCACGTGACAACGCTTATCGCATATCACATGATGATGACACCTTGTAAATATATCCCTCCCTACCATATAAGGTCATGGAATGCACCCTTCTCCCGCTTATCGACACATGGTTTGTGATAAGCTTTTACTGATAATGTCCACCCAATGAGTCATTCGGAGTTGAACGCTCGACAGAGTAGGTCGCTTATGTTGGTATGTATACATTTTTATAATTTATAAGTGTGTTAGAAATAAAGACACATCATATTTCATTTACATATACTTTTATTTAAAGTTCAACCACTTTACATTTTTTCTAGTTCTTGTGGGTGTACTTTTGTAGGGATGGGCATATACATGCTTGTTCTTTACATAGTGTCGTGGAATGTTCATTTCATCTAATGCTGCTAGAAATGCTTCTTTGGCCACAACCTCGCTCTTCCTGTTGGTGAATATCAGATTAAAAAGGTCTACAATGTTGGATTTGGGAACAATGTCTCGATGATGTAGAATTTGCCCTCTGTCATTCCAATCCAATATATCTGGATGTCTTTTGATGAGTGAAATCATTTCATTGGCATATCTTTTTAATTTTGCAGGCACACTGTTTAATAGAACAGCATCATAGCTGTTTACAGAGTCTTTGGTAATCTTTTCAGATTTTTCCTTTTTAATTAATATTTTTTCTTCAGGGATATCCTGCTCCTCTTGGATCGACGCTTGAATGGGTGTGTTGAAGGAATTCATCTTTAGTTTCTTTTGCAAAAGTTCGTAATATAGTTTCACTTTATCGTCTTCGCCGAGAGAACTGTTTAAAATGCGAGCCATTTCCTTGTCGAAAGTGGTCATATGCTTCTCGCTGAGTACATGTTTGGAGAGAGACTCTTCGGGAATCAATGCATATTTTTTAGCGTGCTCCATTAAAAAGTGTTGAAATCACACTCAATGCTGCTGGAATCAATAAGTTTAAAAATCCACCTTTTTGAATGAGGAGTTTTCGTTTCTGGTACAGAGGTTTACGTCTCTGTGCCAATTCTCGCAACGTAGTCTTGTGTTTACGGAGCTTGACTTTTTGATGCTTCGTGAGAGGAATATTTCCTTTTAATGTGTTGAGACTACACTCGCAGAGAGCCTTTATACAAGAAGATGGAATTTTTTTCAGTAGATTTTTTCGTAATTTCGAGGGGCAAATTTGCAGCAGCTGCAACTGACTTAGTTGTTCTTGGGTGAGCGTCATCTTTACAAGTGAAGAAAAGACACCGGCACATTATGTTTTTATGCAAAAATGTGTCTCGCTTGGTAGACATATTGCGTCTGTCCCGGTAAAATATTAGTCCGCAATCGCATTTCTTCCAGTGTTTCACTCCGCAAATCTATAAACAGATATGAATAGGGTTTTTTAGTGGCGTCTTCATACACTTCTTGAAAATATCGAGTCTGCCTGGGATACAACTGTTTTCCCAAGTGCGTGATTTGACTCAAATCTCTTCGATTTTTACAGAGAAGGAGGTAGTGGGCGTTTAATGTAATTTCACGCATTTCTTTTCCTTTGTGAAAAAAATTTTGTGTGATAAACACGACACTCAGATTCATGTGGTGGCTTCCCTTTGTAAATAAATGCGTTAAGCGTTTATCGCTGCCACACTCGGACATTAGATCGTCTATAATAAAAAGCGTATTGGATTCCAAATACTCTCGATAATTCCCGGGTAGCCCTTCCACAAATGTAACATCGGGAATTTCATCGTAAAGTGGTTGGTGGATTCCATAAAACCATACAATTTTATCGATGGGTGGTGAAAACATCTCCCGCTTGTGTTTTAACAAATCGCGAACAAAGAAACTTTTTCCGCAACCCGTGGGACCTGAAATGACCATTGTGAAAGGATGTTGCATAGTCGGAAACTCCATGGTAAATGAGGACACAGGTTTGTTCACATCCATATTTATTGATAAAAAGGTGTAGCAATCTTAAAATGCTTGGTTACAAAATTATAAATTTTTATGTCATTAGATAGTTCGTTGGGTACAAAAGATAACATAAAATCTTTCAGAGAAGTTCCGCGACATCTAGAATATAAATAATAAATACAATAGTGACCACAGACGGCCGTGACATTGCTTTGCAGAGGCATACAATTATAGTCCATGCATTGAAAAGATGATACATAGTCTGATATATCTCCGTCAAAAGTGTCGGGTGAGTGTCCATAAGAATCGAAAAATTCTACACAATCTCGAAAAGGTAAGTAAAAGGCTAACCAGTGGCTGCCAGGTTCTGTCGATGAGTCCACATTAGCCACGAAACAGGTGGGATATCGTTCAAACTTTTCAGGTAGATTGTCACTTGCAAAAACACCTAAAAAGGAATCGCTCGTAAAAATGTTCTTGGATAGTGCTTTGTTCAACTGCTTGGTATCCATTTTTTTTTTTTTTTTTTTTTAATTGGCAAAATCACACAGAATGTGACGAGACTTGTTAATTTCAATCACGTTTTCAAATTCCGCATACACCAAGATGGAAATGGTTTCTCGAAGAGCTTTAGAAAATTTCACTTCTACCCGTAAATTACCTTGTTGCTGTAAATTCATATGGGGACCATCACACATGTCGGGCGACAAATCAAAAGCATACAAAGTATATCCTGCTGCAAATTCGTCTCGGGTCAGGTGAATTCCCTTGTCTTGGTTAAATCCGGGGAACAGAGTGTGATACGCACGAATGTAGTTGTTGTCTTCAAAGTTTAATTCTAAAGGCTTGCTTGGAACTGGATTGCCGTCTACGTAAACACTTAAAAAGTTTACGTGTTGATGGTCTAGAAAAAATGGATTTAATGCATATTGTCCATTCATAGCAGCATTATTAAGGCATGCAATAACCACTCTTTTTGGCATAACACCCAAAAAGACATTATCTTGCATAAAAGACCAACTTCCTTTCGACACTGAATATGTTTTGCATAATACACGATCTATAGGATACTTTGCTAAATTCTTTTCCAAGGCTTGAACGTGTCCTAATAATACTCCGGGGCTTACTTTAACTTTTCGAACAAACATGGAAGCGTGCTCTAACAAAACTTTGTAGTCGGGTTTGGGGGCGTTGGACACTAAACAAAAATCAGATTTGCTTCGTGTCATTTTTATTTTCAAATCCACCAAATTCAACATGAGGCGATTTTGTTGAAATATATCGGAATGAATCTGTCCGATCATGTCCACAGTTCTACTTAATTTACTCATTTCATATCTTTTTTTCAATCCTTCGTTGGAGTTCTCTGATAGAGGGTCTATATCACTCAGATTCGTATCTTTAAAGAAACATTCACAGGTGAGTAAACTTTTCTTGGCATCTGCTCCATAATTTAAAAGTGTTTCTATGTAGGCTCTGTAGGGATAGGTGTTGGTGGCTGAAGAAACCACTCGCTCGTTTAAACTGACGTCTACTTGTGAGAATAACGAATGCAAAAACAAGTTCACGGGAGCTACCGATTCTTTATCAGGTAAAGGGGTTCCGTCCGATTTCACAATTTTCGCTTTAACATACAAGAATGAAGAACCCAAATCCATATATTCGTCTCCACTTCCCGATATGTTAAACTCTATGGGACCTCCATCTCGTATGTTAGACAGAGGGTGAAATTCTATAAAGTGGCCTTTTTCTATGGCCGTTTGGGTCGGTGGGGTCACAAATAAATCCAGTTCAGACTTGGTACAGGGAGTGGAATCTTTATGAATCAAGGTCGTCATTCTGAGGAGAAAATATCGCGTGCTTTCACCTTCTTAGCAGCTGGAGAAATGATTCGATTTTTGGAGAGTCTCCTCTTTTTATGGAATTTTTTTTTATGTCCTGAACCAATCATCGTTTTCATTTTACTCGCAGCCTTGTCTGTCAGATTACGTCCTGCCTCCTTCAAATGGCGTTGGGCAGCCGCTTTGAAATTCTCTCCTCTAGTTACGTCATTCAACACATTCACTCCGCTATGCCACATTTGTCTTCCGACGGCTTTCGCCCCCGACTTTAAAAGTGGAACAGCCGCTCTGAAAAAGGACCGAAAAAGGCTTCCAAAGCCATAGCCTTTCTGAAAAGTGCTTCCTTGGTAGTAATCAAGGCCTTGACCTGTTTGGTTAACATAATAGTCTTCGAAGGATTTTTTACAGCATTCATAAGGAACATACATTATGAGAGGTACTTTTGGCGAAAGTGTAGTTTCACGTATGAGCGTCCGCGTTCGAATGGCGTCAATGCTCCTGTGTGCGTTCTTATAACGATTTCCAGAGTGTCGATCATTTTTCTACTCACGGGTAGGTAGTGAGGTCGATCGAATTTCATGGAAACCAACTCCCCGTCATTTCCAGTGACTTTAACGATACGTAAAAGAGGCGCCACTACGTCGCCGACAATTTGCGGTTCTACAATGTCTGAATATACAAACAGTACACGATAATGTGCGTTTACATCTGCTACGTAGATTCCTTCGCTCATCACTTCATGATCAGATTCTGAAGAAATCACCATGGGCTCGAAACCCAACACTTGGGCTAAGCCATCTTGTAAAATCACTCTTGCCTTGTTCTTCACTTTAATGCGAACTCGTTTCGTGATAGGACTATAATTGAAGAATATCTTGTTTTGGTGTTCTTTAATGAATATAGCCTTTAAAACATCGGGAATGGTTTCGTAAAATCCAGGTGGGATTCTCCGTCCAATCATTTTCCCATCACCTAGATCAAATCCGATAAAATTGTTCTGAGCAGTGATATTCATCCAGGTATGTGGGTATAAAAATTCTGTGAGTCCTATCTCCCATGCGCCCTTTAACTCTATGGGGACGGGCAATCTTGTAATAAAATGTGAAATTTTATTCTCCGGGAAAAAACTCATCGAGCTGTCGCTCGGTAGTGTCACGTAGAAACTCATCTTGGCGAATGATTTTTTAAATGTAGAGTTCCCCTCTTTTATAATGTGGATAAATGAGATGCAGGAATCCACTGGTTAAACTTGGCAGGGTATCCACGATATTTCACAAAATATTCCAAATGTTTTTTTCGATATCGTTTCTTTAAAACATGTTCGATCGGATATTCCTCTTTCATTCTCACTTTCTGCAATTCTTGCAAGTAAAAAGTTCCTTGAATCACTTCTCCTAGTAAATCTTTAATTCTGTAAACAGCTGGCTCTCTTTTAACACATTCTGTAACTTTAAAAAGTTCTTCAGACCAGTTTGTTTCGTATCCCTTTTCAAAGGTCATTTTTGCTTTGGATACTCGCACAACATCTCCCTCGCTTAAAATACATTTTGAGGCACGTGTGGGAAAATTTCTATAAAGGGTATTCCACACTTGTGCTTCATTATTCTTATTCACTTCAACAGGGGCTTTCTTAATGCTAGAGTGGAAAGTGTGATTATAACTGTGTATGAGCGAATCCAACACATCCAAATAACGATATGTATTTTGACTGGTAAAGTATTTCCACATTTTCGATTTCAAGGTCCGATTAAAGCGCTCAATAACCGAGGCTTTTGTGGTGTTAAAAGTTGTAAAAAACTTCACTTTATTCTCTTTCAAATACCTCTGAAATTGTTTATTTTTAAATTCAGTACCTTGGTCTGTCTGTAATGATTTGGGAATACGTTCTGCGAATATGGTTTGAAAAGCCTCTAAAATATCTACTCCACGCTTTTGCTTTAGTGGTATTGCCCATGCGTATTTGGATAGAATGTCAATACAGGTCAAAATATATCGGAAACCATCATTATGATTTTTCAATGAAGACATGTCGGCTAAATCCGCTTGCCATTGATGGTCTATGCCGTGTACAATTACACGATTCGTTAAAAATTTTCGTTGAACTGGCTTGTGCAGTGTGTAGGCGTCTACACTCTCCAACCATGCCCTTATATTCTTCTTGCTGACTTTTCCATGAAGAGCGCGATATAAAGAATCTACTCCACCAAAGCTGGCAGGGTGTCGCGGGTCTTGATATGTTAAATCCATCAGCTTGCGAGGGAAATATTGACAGTATCATTCAAATGTAATAAAATATTTCTTGGTAGTGTCACTCCTAATAAGACTTCCGACACAATGTATACCACAAACAGTAAGAAAAAATATACACATGTAACGATAACCTCTTCACGCGAAGCCATCTTTCGAAATGAGACGTTCCTCTGTTTTATTCTTCTTATAAACACATGAAAATAATTTTTCAAATCTTAATATTCTATCTTTAAATCGATATGCATCAATCTCCCAGAATCCTTTCCGATCTTCATCGTGGGGTATGTACACAATGTGTACGTAATCCGAAAAAGTGACACACTTCATCTCGCTAAATTAAAAAAAAATTATTGAATAAATAATAAAGTTCTCTGCCAGTAGAGGGTGCCGCTAGTCATCTGAGTGGTTTAAATATGGTAGAGAAGGTTAAATAGCAAACTGTTATTAAGCGTCTATGGAGTAGTTGGCAGAGCGTTCACCAACTGGTCCATGGATGCTTTTAGTCCCGGGTTCGAACCCCAACACGAAAACTAAATTTTACAACACATGAAAAAAAAAAAATCGAATATACATCTGAAATTATATATCAATCTCATTCAAACTTGTTTATTTTGTATCAGACCCTTGAAGTATCCAGTTAGTAGAAATATATTATTATAAAAATAGTTGGCAACACCTCATACTGCTGACGTCATTATTTTGTATCAAACCCTTGAAGTATCCAACTATTAAAAATATATTATTAGAAAAAATAGGTGGCAACACCTCATACTGGTGATGATAAGATCTAATTTTTAATAGCGTAATGAGAGTGTCTCACTCATTTGGAGTTTGACCAGCGAGTAGTGAAGAGGTCGTTCTGTGAGTTCTAATTTTCATTAATATTATTTTTCTATACTGTTAGATTTATTTTTCAAAAATCACACTTAGAATGGTCAAATCCTGTTCACAAAACATAATTTGTGTGTTCATTGAACACAATTTTAGCTATGTATTACATTCATGTTTTTAAAGTTTGTGTATACATTTGTTTTTAGGTACACAACACTTAAAATGGTCGAATCGTATTCATGTAACACCATTTTTGTGTCCACGGAACACAATTTGTGTGTCCACTGAACACAATTTGTGTGTCCACTGAACACAATTTGTGTGTTCATTGGAAATCCGTAATCAATTTGTTTTTAAACATTCGAAATCATTTCGTTATTATTATAAAAATCGTATTGATTTATTTAAAAAAAAAAAAAAAAAAAAAATCCACTGAATACAATTTTAGCTAATTATTACATTCGTGTTTTTAAAGTTTGTGTATACATTTGTTTTAAAAAAAAAATCATTGTGTTATAATATACATATTTATATTCAGTCCGTAACATTCTGTTTTAAAACGCACCCTTGCATCGCTATTCGAATGAACTTTGAAAAATAATCTAACTTCCACTGATAAGGTACACTTCGAAGTTAACTGCCTATAAAGCACGGGTGCTTTGGCACGATGGTAAGACGCGCGACTTCTAATCAGTTGGACCCAAGATCGAATCCAGCTCCTGACAAGTGAAACATTAATTTCTTTTGGAAAAAAAAAAAAAAATGCCGATAGATGGCAGCACTTCATCAAAATTCGCCAGAGGGCGCTTTAACTACATCCTGCTGATAAGATCTTTCAGTCTGTCGCTGACCAGCAGAGAGGGAGGACGTGTGTTCTTGTCAAAGGTCACTTCTAAGGTTATCAATCGCGACACGTCATTTCCAGATTGCGACATCCCTTGAAACTTCTTCCTCAGGTCAAAGGTCAGTCAGCGATTGTGACATTCCCTCTCAAGAGTGAAACTCACTCCGTATGAGTCATCAGGCCTCTTTCGCAATTGCCCTCTTTGGGCGGAGGCATCCTCCCAAGAGAGGCATCCGGTGCTGCACCACCTCACCAAACTTCCAAAAGAGGGGAGGGGGGCATTAAGAGGATCCTCTCAAGAGAGGCATCCTGGGGGTCTAAAGACCCTCCAAGGAGGGGCTTCCTCTCAAAAGAGGGAAGACACTCCAGAGAGGCATCCTCCCAAAGAGGGACCCTCCTCCCAAAGAGGGCCTCCTCTGGCACCACAGGGCACCACCTCCCCGATCCGCCGCAGAGCGCCCCTTTTATAACTACTTGCCAGTGTTTGCTAAAATTTATGTTAATCGTTTTCTAATGAAATATTACATAAGAAATGTCTATTTGCGTAACTGTATTAGAGGTTTTGATTTTTTGATGATTTTTTCAAAATTTCATTCGAAAATTAAGGGGGTTCTGAACATTCGATTGCACATAAAAACAATAGGCTTCCAGTATTCATGGATCGTAATTTTTGTACCAAATTTCGTTCGAATCGGTCCATTCGTTCGTCAGTTATCGTCTCTACAGACTTACTGACACATACACACGCACACACACTTTCACACACACACGCACAAACTATCACACACAAACACACACTTTCACACACACACATTCTTTCACACACACTTTCACACACACACAGATATCAGGCCAACGGCCGTACCGTGCTGAAAACACCGGTTCTCGTTAGATCACCGAAGTCAAGCAGCATCGGGCGCGGTTAGTACTTGGTGGGTGACACCTCGGAACACCGCGTGCTGTTGGCCATCTCGGGTGCGGTATCCCCGTGGTTTGCGCGCTAGATTTGCACGCTACCACAAAAATGCCGCCGTGTTCATGCGGAGTACGATCACGTTAAACATGTGGGTCCGTAAGTCCTTCCGAGAGGTTGGTGGTAGGGGAAGGAGGGTACGGTCCCTGTGGATGCCTCCCCCACTGGGTTCCGGTCTAAATTGGGTGGCACTTCCCGGCCGTCCATACAGTTACCTTACACCTTTCTGGTAGGTCGGACGGTCTGGGTGTCAACAACAACAACACACACAGATATCATCTGAAAAATGCTCTATTTGTGATCAGGGATGCTTGAAACCTGCTCTCCCGTCGAAAACTCGAATTCGACCCCGTCACAATAATTTCCTCATACACACTTTCATACACACTTTCACACACACACACACACACACTTTCACACATACACACATTCACACACACACACACACTTTCACACACACACACATGCACACACTCACACGCACACACACATAGACATCACCTGGAAAATGTTCGATTCGTGATCAGGGATGCTTGAAACGTGCTCTCCCGCCGAAAACTCGAATTCGACCCCGTCACAATACTTTCCTTATACATTATTACTTTCCTTATATACAATAATGTATAAGGAAAGTATTGTGACCGGGTCTTCGAATTCGAGTTTTCGACGGTACAGCATGTTTCAAGCATCCCTGATCACGAATCGAATATTTTTGAGGTGATTGTGTGTGTGTGTGTGTGTGTGTGTGTGTGGAGACGATAATTGACGAACGAATGGACCGATTCGAACGAAATTTGGTACAAAAATTACGATCTATGAATACTGGAAGCCTATTGTTTTTATGTGCAATCGAATGTTCAGAACTCCCTTAATTTTCGAATGAAATTTTGAAAAAATCATCAAAAAATCAAAACCTGTAATAAAGTTACGCAAATAGGCATTTCTTATGTAATATTTCAATAGAAAACGATTAACATAAATTTTAGAACGCTGGCATGAACCGTTCTCGAGGCATTGCGCATTTTTCAAATAAATTTATCAAAAAGTCATATAAAATAAAATAAAAACATTATCTATTGTGAAGTATGTTTACTTTTCATATGTAATATCATGCGATAAATTTGGTGACATCATTCTCGGGGATCTAGATCGTTCCATTCGTGAAAAAAGATACTTTGAGTAATACTTTTGTATTTGAACGCCAATAGTCATTTATCTGCTATAAGAATAAATTATTTCTCTGTTCATAACGCTTGGCGATATTTTGGCGACGAATTTGGCGGAATGTTGCCAACTTGGCGACTTTTAAAATGCTACCAAATCAAAGAAAATCTCGCCAAATGGATAAAAATGACTCTAAATTAATGAAAATAACGACTATTTATCGAAAATTCAATATCTTGAAAAAATATAAGTATCTACTCTAAGAATAACCTATTTTGTTTTTACTGTAAAAGTAGTAAATACATTGCATTATATAAGGAAAATCATCTGCTGCCCACATCAGATTATTGTATTATATAAGGAAAGTAAAAGACTTCGAATAAATTTCAAAGTTTTTACTCGATTTAAAAAAAAATTCTATCAAGTTCCAGATTGTTTTTTTTTTTTTTTTGATAAGAAAGCCGGATATAAAGTCTCGTGAAAATCCATTAATATTTGTGGCCGCTGTTGTATACACAAGAAATAGGTCACAGACATATATATATATATATACATACAGACAGAGAGACAGACATACAGGCATCTTTCCAAAAATAGTTAAAACGTGTTCAAAAAGTCTTAAAATATATATTGGCATCAAAATTTCGAAATCGAAAATTTTCATGAATACGATACTTTCTCAACAGTATGCATGAGAAAGTAAAAATGCTATCAAGGAAGTGGAGATAGACAGACACTCAACCACACATTGGTCATGACGAATTAAATAAAAGCCTTTAATACAAATGCATTAAACACAACAGAAAAGTTAGATAGACTTCGTTTTGTTTAAATGAGAGCGGAAATTCCCGTTAGAGCGAGCGAGGTCTAATTAGCAACTATAAAAAAACCATCGTGTATTTCGTGACAAATACAACTATAAAATGCGAATTGCATAAATCAAATTAAAAAGTTTTGGCGAGTGATTTTATCTCTTTCGGAGAAGTAAAATTTTTAAAAGCTACCGATCTCTGAAGATAACAAGGCGCAAAAAAGTTTATAACCTACGTCCTTTTGTAAACGATTGTTCATTATTCAATTTATTCGACAGTGGTGACATAATTCTCTAGATATTATGCTGAAGGGCGCTTAGTGCGAAATTGGTCAGTGGATGCTTTTATTTGCCATGAAATCATTATCCTAACTTTGGGAAAGGCCTCTATAGGACAGTTCCACGAGTACATGGGGCGGGATAGCCAAGTGGTTAGAGCATGTGAAATGGGACACGGAGGACCGGAGTTTTATTATCGGCTTTGCTCAAACTATCCCAGTGTTAATGTGGAGTACTAGCACACTAAATATGTTGGTTCGAAAATCCTTGAAAAAGGTTAGTGGTGGGGTAAGGAAGGTGCGGTGCTTGTGGATGCCGCCCCCACTGGGTTCGGGTCTAAATTGGGTGACAGTATCCTGGCCGTCCAAGCAGTTACATACTGGTAGGTCGAACGGTATGGGGCAAAAGAAAATATATGCACATGTTTGACAATTTAGATTCTTGTACGTTATTCGCTTTTAATGAAATAAGAAAATGTGTTATTTTAAAATACCTTTCTGCAATAATAATACTTTATACAAAATATTTTTACCTTATGTTATAACTGTAGCTACCTTAATAGCTACCTTACGTCTTCTGGTAGGTCGGACGGCCTGGGTTGAAAGAAAGTTCTATGAGTATGCAAGAGAAATGTTTGTTCTTCCAAATTTTCGAATGAGATACTTTTGATCTGAATTCGCTTCTTACCCTTTTTAAACCGATGTTTATGTGTATATTTGCTTCTAATGCAAAATCAAGGTAATTTAAGAACAATTTCTTAACACTTTACAACATAGTTGAAAAGTGTTCATGACGTTGTTCATTCTGTCTGTCTGCCCGTTAACACGATAACTGCCATAAAAATGACTTCATCAAAATGAAATTTCAGTATGTAGTTCAGACGGTCTGTGGGACCTATGGGAATTTAAAAGAATAATATCACCCAGTTAGTTTTGAACTAAATACGGGTTGAAAAAATGAAATACATTGAAACCTATGGGACCTAATTTTTCAAACATTTTTTAAGCGAATTTAAAATTCACAAATTGCTTCAAAAGTTTTAGAAAATATTCAAATTATCCCATAAAATATATAAAAAAAATTTAGCAAAATATGTTCAATAGTTTTTTAAATACAAATTAAAATAATAATTAAACCCTTTATATGAAGAGATCACGTAACCATTATATGAAGAAATTACGTGATCCACTTCAAAATAAAATATGTCATCCATCTTGCGTCAAAATTGTGATTTTTAAAATTCTTTTTAATTTGTATTTAGTTTTGTATCCGTCCTAAAACCGCTTTATTTTTGCTTAACTTCTGTGCATCTGTATTCTTAAACTGCGCAATTACAATACATTTCAGTTTAAATGATCAATGCCATCTATCTTGTGCCAAAATTGTGATTTTTAAAGTTCTTTTTAATTTAAATTTAATGTTGTATCCGTCTTAAAACCGCTTTATTTTTGCTTAATTTCAGTGCATCTGTATTCTGAAACAACACAATTACAATATATTTGAGTTTAAATCATCATCAAACTTTGAATTTTTTACAACGAAACCTAATTTTCACGTATGGAGAATGTAAACAGCTTAGGCTGTAAGATGAGTTGTATAAAAATTGCTGAATTTCTTTAACGCAAAATTATTTTGCTCGGGAGTCTGCAATATAGATGATATGAATGAAATATTCACTGATTTTATATAGAGAAGTAGATGATGTAATGGCAAACTTCTTCGATGAAGTTTTATGCATAGAGTTAAATTACTTTTACCTCCATGGTTTTAAGTTTTTAAGTAGAATAAATTATTGTAGTACTGTGATGAATGAAATATTTACTGCTTTTACACAGAGCCAGGCGACTTCCGGGCCGTCCAAACAGTTACCTTACACCTTTCTGGTGGGTCGGACGGTCTGGGTCTCACCAGAGCGAGGCGATTAATATTTCGATGACTGCATTTGAATCAAGTTTTATCGATGAGTTTTTAAATTTTCAAATATAATTAATTATTGCAGTATTGTCATATTTTTAAAAATATCACTACTGGATGTATCGCATTTTAGAGATATTTAAGAAAAATTAGAGTTGGAAAGTGTTTCATAATCAATGCTTTATGCATGATTGATCTTTCTTGTTTTAGATGTATTTTATAAAATACAATAAGCAATATATTGAATTTTTTTTTTTAAATTTGCATACATATTGATTTAATCATGCAATCAATGATTAAATCATTATTTGCATGATTATATCAATGAGCTTATACATATGGAGACATGTCTGATGCCGGTTAAAGCTCTTCCTTGGCATGACGTCACATGCAGTCAACTATAGGCATTATCAGCTCAACTATCTTGCCATTTGCTATTGAATGAATCTATTGATATTTTAATTTCATTTCGTATGTCTTGTTACTTTCCTTATATACAATAATGTATAAGGAAAGTATTGTGACGGGGTCGAAAATTCGAATTCGAGTTCTCGATGGGAGAGCACGTTTCAAGCATCCCTGAACACGAATCATACGTTTTTAAGGTGTGTGTGTGTGGACAATAACTGCCGAACGAATGGACCAATTCGAACGAAATTTAGTACAAAAATTACAATCCGTGATTACTGGAAGCCTATTGTTTTTATGCGCAATCGAATGTTCAGAACCCCCCTAAATTTTTGAGTGAAATTTTGAAAAAATCATCAAAACTTCTAATAAAGTTACACAAATAGATATTTATTATGTAATTTTTCGTTAGAAAACGATTAGCATAAATTTTAGAACGCTAGCATGAACCGTTCTTGAGATATTGCGCATTTTTCAAAAAATTATACAAAGTAAAAAAAAAAATATTTCCTATTGAGAAATATGTTTGTTCACTTTTCATATGTAATATCATACGATAAATTGGGTGACATCATTCTCGTGGATCTAGTTCTTTCCATTCATGAAAAAAGATACTGTGAGTAATATTTTTGTATTTGAACGCCAATAGTCATTTATTTGCTATAAGAATAAATTATTTCTCCGTTCATAACGCTTAGCGAGATTTTGGTGACGAATTTGGCGGAATGTCGCCAACTTGGCGACTTTTTAAATTTTACCAAATCAAAGAAAATCTCGCCAAATGGTTAAAAATGACGCTAAATCAATGAAAATAGCGACTATTTGACAGATTCTTGGAATTTCAATATCTTGGAAAAAATATAAGTATCTGCTATAAGAATAACCTATTTTGTTTTTATTGTAAAAGTAGTATATCCGTTGCATTATATAAGGGAAGTCATGTGCTGCCCACATCAGATTTTTTTAATTTTATATATTTTGATTTCAATTCTCGCAATAACAAATAACGACTGGATCGGCAGCGTGAACGGTGGCTTATGTCAGATAATGGCTTATGTCAGATAATGGCTTATGTCAGATAATGTGTTGCCAGAATGCGATTGGGGTCTCCATACATATAAGCTCGTTGGATTACGCCAATAGTTTGATAACAAGGATGGTGTTACCTTATCGACTCAGTAGAGTCGTTGGCATCTTGGAAAAGGGAAATTTTTGGCTGGTCCAAATATTGCTTGTGAATAAAATTCCAGATAAATATCTTAATTACACTATTCTAATGATCAAGGAATTAGGAGGAGATAAAACTTCTGTAGATGGAAAGTTTGAAAATACAACTTTGTTTTAAGAATTATATCTAGGTGTCGCTAGTGTTAGTTCCATCTGTTCTTATTGGACAGAGAAGAAAGGCGTAGTGCTTAGTATATGTACTGACCGAATGCCAGTTGAAAATCAACGGTCTCGCAATAAGCAACCCCTAAATAATGTACATTTTTTAATAATTAGCGTTTCACATTTATTCGACAAATCGAATATTTTGGTGTGCAGAACCTCCTAAAGAAGAATATATTGAGAAACTTAATTTGCGCATTTCTTCCTTTCGAATTATCTACTCGTGCACCACATTAAAGTCTATCTCATTTCGAGGCAACCCTATTTTATTATTTCTCCTTTCGAACTTTTTTCTGTGAAGCACAACCATAAATGGACATTTTTTTAAAACCCTGTTTGTCTTAATTTTTTTATCAGATTATTGGCCCATATGCCAAATATCAAACCTCTATCACATGTAAAAGGAAGCGTACCTCATTTATTCGGAAAATCAAACATATTAGTATACGGCACCCCTTAAAATAGCAAATATCTGAAATCTGAAATTTCACACTTTCTTTCTTTCAAACTATCTACCCGTACACCAAATTTGAAGTCTCTATCCTATCGAGAAGCATGTTTTTTCTATCGCTTCACCTTTCGAACGTTTTTCTGTGTAGCACCCCGTTAATGAATATTTTTGTCAAACCGTATTCATCTTTGGTTTTTTTTGTCAAATGGTTAGTCCACATACTAAATTTCAAGCCTCTATGACATTGTAAAGGAAGCGTTTTCCATTTGTTTGGCAAATCGAACATTTTAGTAAGCGGCATCCCCTATAATAGCAAATGCTTGAAAACTGAAATTGCACACTTTCTTCCTTTCCAACATTTTATCCGTACACCAAAGTTGAAGTCTCTATCTCATTGCAAAGCATGCTTTTCCAGCATTTCACCTTTCGAATGCTTTTGTGTGGAGTACCCACCCCCTTAAATATATATTTTTGAAAAACTCTATTCTTTTTGTGTTTTCTATCAGATGATTCGCCCATATACCAAATATCAAGCCTCTATCACGTTTTAAAAGGGGCGTTTCTCCTTTATTCCGAAAATCGAACATTTTGATGTGCGGCATCCCCCTAAAGTAGAAAATATTGATAACTGAAATTATACACTTTCTTCATTCCAAATTATCTACTTTTACATCAAATTTGATCTCTATCTCATTCCGAAGCATAGTTTTTTATCAATTCACTTTTCGAACGTTTTACTCTAGAGCACTCCCTTAAATGAACATTTTTGAAAAACTATATTCGTCTTATATTCGTCTTTGCTTATATTTCTCAAACTAAAAGAGCTAGCTTTGAACAATAAACTGTAATTTGTAGCTCTTTGAAATCCCCACAAGTATATATATTTCATTTTGTGCATCGGGCTCTATTTTTTTTAAACTATAAAAAGTATCTGTTTCATTTTTTTTTCATTTCTCATACTTTCACTCGAAATATCTTCGAAACAATAAAAGATAGATATAAATAGTAAGCGACAAAAATATGTGTGAGAACATTTAGTTTCTTAATCCATATTTATTTTTAAAAAACTCTTATAGTTTATCGAGTTATTGTTTTGTCAAGTTAAATTATGAAAATTTTATGTTTTTCTATTTTGTAACGCCTATATCGTAAAAACTAAAAGTCATAGCTATAAACAATAAGCAAAAATTTATACCTCTTTGAAAGCCCTATAAGGGTATAGAATTAGATTTTTTATTGAGTTCTTTGTTTTTGGTATTACAAAAGTTAAGTTTTCTCTTACAAAATGTTATTCACGCAAAACCATTTCGGTTTCATCTGTCTGCAACTGCCACCGATTTTCTTTTAAATTAAAGTTCCCTCATTATAAGTAGAAGTAGTTAGTATTTTTCCTAATTGTAAAACAGGGTACAGAATATATAAAAATAAATTGAGAAGTACAATAAATTTAAATGCGTAGGAATATTCTAAATTTAGATTTCAAACAATATTCTATTTTGTTTGAAGTCTAATTTGAATTGCACTTATCATTTTTTAAAAAATTAACAATTTAAATGATTATTTAATATATTACGAACCTTTGTCATAGAAATGCATAGAATGTGATGGGATTTATATTACCCCAGCGCTATTTGATTTATTGTCTCAAACGATTTTGGCATTTTCCCAACATAAAATGTTAACTTTTTTATCCCCATTCTAATGATATTTGTTGTATATCTACGTAGATCAGCTTAAGTAGATTCTTTTAAGTTGATTATAGTTATCAAAACTGTTTTTCAAAGTGTATTAGCATGCATTGTCAAAGTGTATTAGTATGTATTGTTGAAGTGTATTAGCATGTATAGCCGAAGTGGGTCATTATTTTAATGTTTCATCTTTTTCAGATGGGGGAGTTCTGGGACTTTCCATACTGGAAGGAGCCGTTACCTAACCTTGAACTTATGGAATGTAGTGTAGCTCTGAACCCGATGGTAAGCTGATACATATCTATCATAGTATATAAAACACAAAATCCGCCTATAAAGGTCGTTCCTAAAAATATGGAAGACATTCCTATTGCAGATACCAGCATCTATGGACTGGAATCGCACATATGAGCTCGTCAGTATGGAATAGCCGATATCTGTGATGGTAGCATGAAACTTGCTATAAGCCACAATTTTTTCGAGTTTCTATGGGAATGGATAATTTTAGTCCTTACACGTGGCCGGAATTTTTATGCCGCTTTGAATAAGCTCTAGATTGCCGATTGTCGATAGAACGACACAATGAAAATATGTGAAATCGCAAAAAAGAAGAAAGTTCATTTACTCTTGAAGTGAAATTCGAAAATTTATTGCTATCTTAGCGAAATTTCATCCTATTTAAGTCAAATGTTAGTGCAATATTCATAATGATAATATAATATTACCAAAGAAAAAAAAAAGATGTAATCTTTTAAACTTGCAAAGTTAAAAAACCCAGAAATTAAATGCTCTTAGTTCGGAAGCAAATGTTTTTGTCGATACGAAATTAATCAAAACACCTGTTGTCGAATATTGTCTACGGACTCGGCAAGGAATGAATAGGTTTGATTTGACAAAATGGCGGAAAATGGTTGGTTTCGACTTTAAAAGTTCATAACTTTTAAATTAATTCGAATGTTAAAGAAATTTTGCCGAGATGCATATTATGGGGATGTCAAGCACCTTTGTAGAAAATTTCACCTCTGTTCGATTCTTCTATTTTCCGCTACAGACAACGGCACCACACAGAAACAGAGAAACACAAATATCTCCTTTTATTATGCAAGGTACCAGACCTGCCATGGAGTAGCTTTACAGAATTGAAATTTTCCAATGCAAGAAGTGTCATCCAAGTTAGTTATAACATACACTTTATTCTAACCTATCTTCAAGGTACAGAGTACAGTAGAGGCACTCAAGCAGTTGATAAAGAGTTTTCAGAATGATTTTTTTCCCTCTATCGCTATTATTTTACCGCCTCTGTCTGCATTAAAGAAACAGACGCCAAGCTCAAAAAGAGCCGTTCTATGGATCTGAAGGACAGTTTGGCCACAGACGGCCTTTGCAGCTCAGATTGTGGTAAATGCCTATTTCTAGGAAATTTCTTATTAAGAGGCTTGGGAAGTTTTGTTTCCTAAAATAATTGTTTGCCCCTAAACTTTCCTTTGCAGTTAAGAAAAATCTAGATTTATTTTACAAAGTATTCAAGAGAAATTTAATGCTCTTATGATTGTTCTATATTAAGTATATATGACCCTTGAGGGCATGATAGCACATAGAACATTTTCCAGGGGTTATCAGTGGGGGGACCCACTGACGTCAGTGTTGCAAACTCAAGGATGAGATGTGCAACATCAACTAGCTTCATGTCTACCTTTGTGACCCTGGACGTCCAGGAGGGGGCAACTTCTCTTGCTCTCATTCATGGAAGCCCATGTTTGATAGATTGGGTTCTGAATTTATAGGAGCTGGGTTAGATTTAAGATTACGAGGGGAATTGATATTGAATATGCTTGGATTCCTAAATTGATCGGAAAACGCTTAAAATTATACTTCTAAGTTAATTAAACCCTCGCGAATATAAAATAAGCACATAGATCTATAATAGATCAATTTATTTCTTGAGGTACAATATTATTTTTTCATATGGAATTAATTGGATTGTGAAGAAACCGAATATTTTGAACTTCTGCAGGTGGAAGACACTCAACACCACCGACGACGGATTCTGAAGCAATTTGCAGGGACGGGGGCAATGCCATGGTTATCTTCGAGTTCTGAATACAGACCGATGAAAGGACATTTTGCTAAACGTCTAGAAGAAGCAGAAAAGCATCATGAGGAACAGCTGGTAAGTTTGTACGACGTTTTATCCAAGTTTTGAAGTTTGTTATTTTTTACGCTTTTTATTTCAGTTGAAGATGCATTTAAAAATCGCGCACTCATTTGCCACTATCCATGAACCACGAAATAGCGATACCTGCAAACACAATAAGAAACTTACCCTGTGCCTCAAATCCAGGAAAATCTGGAGAGTGATAAATTCAGTTTTACTACGCAGTCGGTTTTAAAGTTAGTAAGGTTTGAGTTCAGGCTGCATGAAACTGCAATAATCAACTTCATGCTCGCAGAATATACTCATACACTCGTCAAAAGTGAAATTGCAACACCATGATGAACTTAGTATATGCAAATCACAGTATCGGTAGAAGCGAGAGTCATATGTAAATGATTAAATTTTCGTACGTATCGGGTCCCGTGACACCCACTTTCGGGTGATAAAGACCAGCAGACGGCTCGTCCCGTAAATGTTATCAGCGACGATATTGTAATCCCGTAAATGTTATCAGCGACGATATTGTAATCCCGTAAATGTTATCAGCGACGATATTGTAATCCCGTAAATGTTATCAGCGACGATATTGTAATCCCGTAAATGTTATCAGCGACGATATTGTAATCCCGTAAATGTTATCAGCGACGATATTGTAATCCCGTAAATGTTATCAGCGACGATATTGTAATCCCGTAAATGTTATCAGCGACGATATTGTAATCCCGTAAATGTTATCAGCGACAGCGGACCTGTACGTCATACAAGTTGCGATGCCTGTGATTTGGCCACTGGTGCAGGCCGTCCTCGGCACGTTGTTCCAACAAGACAGTGTCCTACCGCACACAGTACGGCGAACTCTCAACAGCCTGAACTTAATTCACATCCTTTCCTGGCCGGCAGCCTCACCGAATATTTCTCCCATTGAACACATGTGGGCTCTCATCGGATGTCAAGTGCACAGGGGACCACTGGTATATACCGTAAACAAACTGCGTGAACACTGCTCGGCAAGAATTACCTCAGGCAACCATTAATAACCTCATTGATAGTATGCCTCGTCGTTTAGCGGCCTGTATAGTTGCCCATGGTGGCCATATTCTTTACTGAATAAACAGGTTCTTTTTGCATATTTTTGTTTGTTCTTTTAATCATTTGCATATGACTCTCTCTTCTGCCGGTACTGTGGTTTGCATATGGCTGCTTGTATTCTTTCATGGTATTGCAATTTCACTTTTGACGAGTGTAGTGTACAAAGTGTAGTATACAAAAGGGAACAGCGGAATTTTTTTTAAACCCTTTGGTTGCAGACACATAGTTCTAATTGCAAAAATGCCTTTAAATAATGTAGGAAGTTATTTGATGGTAATTTAAATTATGTGCAATATTTCTGTAAAAAGTTATAGAAATCATTTCTATACAGTCCCTCTAGCGAAAGACGTCAAATTACAAAAATGTTAACCATACCATATTTAGTAACATTGAAAAAATTGGACGGTAATACGATCAAATTTGACATACTTATCATTGATTAAAATTTTCATTTGGAAAGAAGGGGGATCCTCAAATCAATAGTTTTCAAATAGTTACTAAAATTTATACTACTTATTCAAATTCATTTTAAACAAATATTTCTGTAAAGCGTCACCATTACGCCACTGTCGATTCACAATTTGTATTTAAGCATCCATGAAAATTTGCTACATAATAACTTGAGTTTAAATTATGACGATGGCTAGTAATGCCTGTGAGATGATTGCGTTTCACGGTGAATGCAACCAATCTTCTAGTTCTGGAAGCACCTCATCTGCAGCTGATTTTAAAAACTGGAGAACACGCTTATTTTTCCATAGGTTTTGTTATGAAAATATTTGACACACCAAAAAACTTACAATTATCAGTTTTTACCTTATTTACGAGTACAGAGTTGATTTTTTTAAACTGGAATTATCTATCTGTCTATCCTCAATTCTTCTAAGTACAAACTGCTGAAAAAATTGTTTTAGAACTCTATTAAATGATTTCTGTGAGCAATTTCAACATTTGAACGGTCCCTGTATTTATGAATTTCTCGATTTATGTTAACGATGTCTAAGGGTTCTTAGATTGTTTTAATAACTATCCATAATGGCATAAAACTACGTCTTTTGATAATTAGCATCACAATTTTATTATTTATTATATTTTTATACACTTATTAGTTTTTTTATAAATTTTTTTATTATAAATTATCACAAAATTTTTTGATCGATTTCAACTCTCATTAACTAACGGACTGTTAATTATGGTAATTAATAATACATCATTAGATGGCTTATAGAGTCCAATGTATGATACAAGTTTCGACCATCTACCCCTCCCTTAATTTTCGATACACTTGAAGAATTACTTTGATTAGTTTGCATGTTTACTACATTTTTTATACTAAGTTTTGTTAAAACTGGGTAAAAATATATGTTCTTTATATTAAATAAAGACTAAATAAAAATTAATATAATTTTTTAAAATTAGTCATTTTTTGCAACACGACCCCTAAACAAAATCGACATAATGCGACAAAATAACATAATGCAAAGCTACACAGGGATGCCAGTCTGGCGTGGCGTCGTCGTAATCGTAACTGGACCAATGAATGACATCAAGTATTGTTTACGAATGAATTTCCCCATTAGTCATTTTTTTCACACGATCCCTAAAATCATCGTAGTAATGAATATTTAATTATTATTAATTTCATAATTCAAATTTCACACATAAAAGTATTAAAAAAAGTAAATATCACACAACTGCGTTTGGGTTGCTTAACAGTAACGCAATACAAAACATCAGAGTGAGAAGCTTATTATTGCAGAAGATATGAATAAAAGTTTTGGAAACTACTTTAACATTAGGAGTTCGAAATTTTACATACTCATAACTTGAAAACTCTTCATCCAAATGATTTGAAATTTGGTATCGGAGGCAAAATTTTGCTCTAGATTCGAAATATGATGTCAAACTTGGGTGTTACTATTGGAAATGTCAACGTTTATGCGGGTTTTAATATGAAGACAGACTTTATGAAAATTTTATGCACAAAAAATTGTAGAGGACGTTATTCCAAATCGAATGGTATCTTTGCTCAATGATGAACGAGGCTCGGAGGACAAGAGGTGGGGCTTTTATTTTTCCTCAGTTGTACATTATTATTTCGCTCTGAAATAATAAGTTACAGTGGTGATGTATGTGTATGTTCTCGCATGTGTGTGAGTTTATATGGATGTGAAAGAATGGAGCTGTTCGAAAGTAATTTGGTACGATTATTACAATCGGTGCATACTGAAACCCTGTTGATTTTAAACACGATAAAACGTTCAGAAGAACTTCCAGTTTTCAAATAAATTTGTGAAAATTCATAGAGAAATAGCAGCTTTTTCAAATAAATATATCTAAAACATTACAAAATTATAAAGTAATATCTTGACATATGCGATACATTTGGCAAGCTTGGCAATTTATTTGGCAAAATATTGCCAACTTGTAACTTTTAGAGATAGGTGCCATATTGACAAAAATGTCGCCAAATTGGTAAAAATCACACTCAGTTAACGAAAATAACGCTAAATGGATGAATTAATTATAAAATTATTTTTTATATATGGACTTTGTTCTTCAGCGGTTGCTAGTAATATTTCTAATTGTCAAGTAAGATTTGCACGAAATATGAGTTAATTTGGTACTTGGAAAATAGTCTTACATGTTGCCATTCAGTAAAACGTCAAATGCTAACGCACAATTTAACACTGTGTTGGAGATCTTGTACATAATTATTTCGCATTGAAATAAGTAGAGTCAGTTCATTATGTAGGGGAAGTCATGTGCTGTCCACATAAGATTTTTTTTCAGAGATGTTGCGATATGCTTCTCTTATTGAAAAAATTACATTGTGGTCCATACTGAACCTTATTTGTTTCTTATTTGGGAAACATAATTAAAAGGGACCTCCATCACTCAGCTTCTCTACTCTCACCAACACCTGCTTTCTCATCCAACTCTTGCTCTTCATTCTCATCCTTGAATTCTCTCCATCTTCCAGGTCTCATGCGCATCGGAGACTGCGCACCCTCCCACCCCCACCGAGGGCTTTCCCCCGGCCGCCCCAGCATCTGCCTTCCATCGTCAGCTAGTGGACCTTCTTCACAGAAAGCTCAAGCGGGCGTCTTTCCGCAAGTCCCGCAAGATGGGGAACAGGGGCAGCAACAACAGTGCCCCAAGCCCCGAAAAGAAGAAACTGCCGGATTGCCCTGAAGCACTACCTGGTTAGTGAATTTTCAATACATAAGTGTAAGGAAGCGTAGACGCGGTGGATATGTGTTATTCCAATTGGTGTCAACGTCATCAATGGTTGTGGAATATGCATTTTCAATATACTTCCGAGATCATAAAATGCTATTAGCTTGGTATTATTCACTTATCACACAAAGTTCACTATGTGGATTATCTATATACGCACACAACTGGATATGGTGGAAATATATCGGTGATTCTGATTGGTGTGTCAACCGTTTGAATCGTTGTGCATTTATTTGCGGCTATTAATTTATGGAATACGTATTTTGGATATGCTTAAAAGATCATAAAATTATATTCACTCAATATTGGTCATTTAAATATCTATGTGTTAAGAAGACAGGTACGTATTAAATGTTTATACTTTCAATTGAGGCTATATAAGGCTATTTTTGAATTTATGGAATGTACCGTGTGGATATATTTCAAAGATCATAAAATTATACTCACTTAATATTCGCCACTTGTACATATAAAAAATCTACTTAGTGGAATATCTGTGTAGGAAATTACATGTGATTTTAATGTTTGGAATTCTAATTGATGCTTGAAGTAAAAGCGGCTGTGGTAAGATTCGGGGAAAAATTTCTTGGATATGTCTGAAACATTATAAAATTGTTCTTAATAAGTAAGACTCGAGCAACGCATTTGAGCACAAATAGATTAATAATGCAGCATACAGCTGTTTTGAGGATATGCTGGATCCCCCTTCGTCAGTGCTAGACAACCAAAAAATCTGGAGTAAAAATTGGGCATACATAGAAGAAAGATTGGTATATGGTCGCAAGTCGTGAATTAAGATTCCACCGGAGAAAGCCAATCAGAAAGCAAAATAAAGAACAGCCTATTCAATCCGAAACATAGAACTAACACACAAGATTTGAGTGAATGAAATAAAACACGCTTGGGTCCATGACTTGGTTTCATACACCCGTCTGTGTCTTCTATTTATACCCATTTCATATGTTTGTCTTTGGGTTTGTTGGTTGTCTACCATTGACGAAGGGAATCTTCGAAACAACTGTATGCTGCATTATTAATCTATTTGTATGCTTAAATACATTGCTCAAGTTTTCCTTATCCTTTACAGAAAGTGTTTTTTTATTGATTATACTTATAACTTATCTTACATATATAAATAATCCACTTAGTGGAATATCTATAAAAGACTATAGATGAGATTGAAATGCTTACAGTTATAATTAATACTCAACGATGCAATGGTAATGTGGAACATATATTTTGGATATGTCTAAGATCGTGAAGGTATGCTTGCTCGATATTAGTTAGTTCATTTGTTTTAAAGTTTATGATTATGTCGACTTGCAAAATATCTTCTGAAACTTTATGGAATTCATGTGGAATCCCAATACAAATTGCCGTGCCATTTCTTACAATATCAATTCACATAGACTAGTATTTTATCTGATGAGATCGCTTACGTAATGGATAATATTCTAAATTTATATATCAACAAACATGAAAGTTTTTTTTTTATGCGGGTTTGGTTTCTTTCTTATTTTAAAAACATTATCCTCTGCAGTTGCTAATATTTTAGGGAGTTTTTAATTATCTGGCACTTTAAACTTTTTGCAATCGTATCATAACGAGATTCGTCTGAAAAGTATAATTTTCTGAAATATTGAGAATAATTACTACAAATGCATAGTGCATTTTATCTGTGCACTGTAAAACTTTTGCAGGCATGTTACTGAAAGTTTCAGTGGAATCAGCTGCCCATAATGGGGGTTTCTGATAGTTATGATAATATATATATGTATATATATTATCATAACTATATTATAAGTTATGATAATATATATATGTATATATATTATCATAACTATATTATAAGTTATGATAATATATATATATATGTATATACATACATATGTATATATATATGTATATCTATCTATCTATATATATATATATATATATATATATATATATATATATATATATATATATATATATATATATATATATATATATACGCAAAATATATCTTCGGCAGACGATAATTAGCTGAATTATTAATGAAAAGTGCAATTACAAGTTCTGAATAATAGTTTATTCCAAAATTGAATAAAATAGCTTAAATCTCAAATTAATTAAGGTATTATATATGTTCTTCAACACCAGCAAAAATATCAACTTTTAAGACACTTTATAGGTACAGGATAATAAAAATATTGTTCACTTCTGGTAGAATATTTTTTAGTTAGATTGCACTAATATATCTTCAAAATTATATTATAAATATCGTTTGTTTTTAGCATGTTGAAGAAATAAGTGCAAGAAGAACCAAAGAAATCAAGCCAAACGCTAGCAGCAATTTAGCACTCTTTTATAAGTCTGCGACAAAATTTACACTTTGTAACTGATTCATGTAAATTTATTGATATGAGGAGAATTTAAAACAACGTGTCACATATGATAACATTTCATTTTAATAAAGTTATAAATTAGACTTATAAATTTTATGTAGAGCAACATGCAACATATGGTTTTTAATTATGATTTTCATAATAAAACACAAATTAACTCAATCAAATATGTAAAAATATCGAACCATAAGTTAACCAAATTTGAATGTGCTTATATTATATTGCGCTAATTTTTTTTTCAATAATTAAAATGTGCTGAGAAAATGATTCATATTAAATTTAGTGATAGAGGTTTTCATACAATATGACAATTATGATAAGTTTAACTTCTCTAATGTCGATGGATTTAATCAAGTGAAAAAGCTTTTAATTAGCATGGAATTATCACGGATTTATATTCATATTTAGGAACCCCAGTGCTTCGTGGGGCACAATTCATGTAACGTGCACATATATTTTACACGTGTTCTGTGCCTTTACTTATATATTCAAGAAAGGAGTATTACTATAAATAAGGTATAAAGGTATTTCTCTATATCTGTGTAGCGTTGGAGAATAATTTTGAAGAATAAAATTTTTCTGAATAACTTTCCATAAACATATGATCAGAAATCGTTTGCAATGCAATATTTCATATCAAAGTAAAACAATGTAAGTTATTTGCAGTGAAATCACTTAATAATAAAACTGCACTTAAAGAACGATCTTTTATAACAAATTTTTTCAGAAGAGAAAAAAACCGAAGTATATAAACATATTTTCATAAAATGGAGACTAATTAATAGAATTTTTCATGTAACTTGAAGTTATTTTTATTTTTCTCTCAATTAGGTAAATGTTGATGCATTTATTTAAAAGCTGTTTTAATTCTGTTTTCATTAATTATTTGCATAATTTTAGAAGTGTATTTAATTTTGAATATTGGGAAACGGATACATGATGTCTGCTGCGTCATCAGATTTGACAAAACTTTGCAGCGCTGTTTGTTTACGTAGTTAGGCTTAGAGCATCCTCGATGTATTGGAAACCCCTTTTCCCGCCATATTTTAAAATTCTTATCTTTTGCTATCTATTTTCATATACAAATGCGTTATATTTGTTGCGGATATCTATAAGAGTGTAACGAAATTTCTTATATAGTAAAATTTTGGATGGCATATTGATCCATTTATATAACACAGAAGTAACGTCACGTTTTACGTTCCAATTTTGAGATATTTTACAGGAATGTACCCGTTATTGTATTTCATAGGATATTTAAAATGATTGTTCTAGAGAATACACGCACATACACTCACCATTTTTAATTTTCCATATAATGCGCATCCATTTATCTGTCTATTACATATTGTGCATTTTGCATATTGTGTACCAATATAACAATAGTATGATCAGAAAAATAATTTTTATGCATATATTATCATGATAAAGCTCATGATAAATTCAGAGATTGGCTTTTTATGCCAGAAAGCTTCGTATAGGTCTATAATAGTGATTTGTAATTACTTTTCATCAAGAACCACCTTTTTTACGTAGAAACGAGCGAGAGGGTGAGACCACTTAATTTACTAAATGCAAGATACCCATAATACTTATAATATATATTATATTATAATATATATTATAATATAATATATATTATAATATATATTATAATATAACATATATTATAATATAGTCATATAAACAATATTTTCATTTTATGACTTATGAAAAGTAATATAAAAATTATAAATTAATCTTACATAGCAGCCAAATGGAAAAGAAAAAATAGAATAAATATCAGAAATTAGATGTGTTAATATAAAGTTTCAAACTCAATATTTTAAATTTAAATTTAGTCATAAAGGGATTAATGAGAACAATGAAGGTAATGTCCTTCTGCAATATGTTTAAAATATGAAGTATAGGTTGTAGTTGCAAATCTATCAGACTTTTTCAAGATGAGCAAACTGATACAGTTTACAGGTCGTATTTGACCCGCGGACCGTGTACTGAGAATCAGTGGTATATGAGATGCATTTGGTGTAGGATAAACTGTTAAATCTTGTTGCTAAGGCAAAACTTGAACGACCTTAAGGAATATATCTTGATGCAATTTTTATTATTTACTTTGTCAAAAAAATATATTACATATTAATTTCTTTTACTGCACTAATGAAGAGAATATTAAAGCGCTAAGGTTGAAAAATGTTCTCTTGTAAGAAAATTTTTTACACGAAAATTCCTTTATTTATTGCACTTTTGAAGTATGAAGTATTGAGAAGACAGGGATAGGGTGGCTAAAATAAAATTAAAAATTTGTACACATGATGGCAAGAAAATGTGCTTTCATTGCTAATCATAAAAAAATATTTTAATATGACTACTGTTTCAGAGAAAAATTCTTTTAAGCTGAAATTAAATTTTTATATATTTCATAGGTTTTTCATTTTACAATTTAGGCTGTTTAGTGCTCTTATACCAATTTTGGCACACATTGTTACTTTCCTTATGTACATAATGTATAAGGAAAGTATTGTGACGGGGTCGAAAATTCGAATTCGAGTTTTCGACGGGAGAGTACGTTTCAAGCATCCCTGATCACGAATCAAACATTTTTGAAGTGATGTCTGTGTATGTGTGTGTCAGCGAGTCTGTGGAGACGATAACTGACGAACGAATTGACCGATTCGAGCGAAATTTGGTACAAAAATCATAATCCGTAAACACTGGAAGCCTATTGTTTTTATACCCAATCGAATGTTCAGAACCCTCCTAAATTTTCGAGTGAAATTTTGAAAAAATCGTCAAAAAATGAAAACCGCTAATAAAGTTACGCAAATAGACATTTCTTATGTAATGTTTCATTAGAAAACGATTGACATAAATTTTAGAACGCTAACATGAACCGTTCTTGAGATATTGTGCGTTTTTCAAAAAAATTATCAAAAAGTCATTTAAAATAGAAAAAATTTCCTATTGACAAACATGTTCACTGTTCATATGTAATACAATGCGATAAATTGGGTGACATCATTCTCGTGGATCTAGCTCATTCCATTCATGAAAAAAGATACTTTGAGTAATACTTTTGTATTTGAACGCCAATAGTCATTTATCTGCTGTAAGAATAACTTATTTCTTCGTCTATAACGCTTGGCGAGATTTTGGCGACAAATTTGGCGGAATGTCGCCAACTTGGCGACTTTTTGAAATACTGCCGAATTAACGAGAATCTCGCCAAATGGATAAAAATGACTCTAAATCAATGAAAATGACGACTAATTGTTGAAAATTCAATATCTTGGAAAGAATATTAGTATCTACTATAAGAAAAACCTATTTTTTTTACTGTAAAAGTAGTAAATTCATTACATTATATAAGGAAAGTTATGTGTTGCCCACATCAGATTGTTTAAAGAAGCATTCACGATGCATTGCATTTAGAAATAGATTATTTTATTTATTTTTATGTATAGTCAACAGTATTTGAGTAATTTTATTAAATTCAAAATTCTTCCATTTTTTTCCTATTTACACGTTTTCTATTTTCGATGAAAAATCTAATGTTTTGAGAATTTGAAGTTACCACACCAATTAAAAGTTGATTAAAATAGGATCCCATAAAGATTCCGATTTAGAATGTTATTATATTTCATATGTAGTAGAATAAGCACAAAATAATTACAACAAATTGAACACAACAACACAACAACACAACAAACAAATTGAATAGGATCATTAAGAAATTCAATTCTTGACCTTCAAAATGTGACCTTGAATTCTGACCTTGATCAGAAAGTTGGCCAAGTGACATATAATCCTAAATGCCAATGTTTAAATGCAAGACGATTGAAACATTATAAATAGATATAATATTTTTTATATCATATTACAGACGTCTATTAAAGTACTTAAAATGTCCGTAATATGAATAAAGTAAAATTTGATTTATTTTTATTATTTAATTACTAGACATCTGTCACAATGAATTACTTTAGCGATTATTACCTTAGCGAATATTATTCTATTTAAATTACAATCTTAATTATAAACGGTAATATAATCTCTAGTATTGTCAAAACGACAAAAGTCTCTGAACTTCAAGTCTACCACGGAAAATTCAAAATGAAAATTAACTAGAGTGTGGTTCAACTAACTAGAGTGTAGTTCAACTCTACTTTCTCATGCCAGAATCCATTTTTATTAGCTTGTTTTTTTTTGTTCTTCTCTAAATTTTACAAGAAAAATTTTGAAAAATGGGTATCCTTGTTAAAAATGATTACAATTATAGCATGTTACCCTTCACTTTAAAGGGAAAAATTTTGAAATTTTTTTCGATTGATATCATACTTGACAATATATCCCTTGTGGGGTAACTTACCCTCTCGAGAGGGGCCGATGACGTCATGAACAAAAGAATTGTATCATGCCTATTTTTCACAACAATAATTAAAACTATTATTCTCGTGATGATTGAGCCATAAATAAACTCTTTTATGCGAGATTATGTCACATTTTGTCCTATGCTGTCATTAAAAAAAAAATACAAAATTTTCGCTCGAATTAAAGAAAAAAATTGTGTCTAGTTCTACATTTTTTGATAGATTGATTAAAAAAAATGTGTCTAGTTCTACATTTTTTGATTGATTGATTTAAAAAAAATTGTGTCTAGTTCTACATTTTTTGATTGATTGATTTAAAAAAAATTGTGTCTAATTCTACAGTTTTTGATAACAAAGCTTAATATAAAATTTTATGAAATTATTGTGGCTGCTGCTGCTATCGCGTGCACAAGAAATCGACCGCAGACAGACGGACATCACTCCAAAAATAGTCCAGACGTGTTCAGGTCTTAAAACATATTCTGGCATCAAATTTGAAAATTTTCGTAAAAATAATACTTTCTCTAGACTACATTACATAGCATGAGAAAGTAAAAATATTAAATTATGGATTTTTTATGATTTTTGACGAAACAGAAGTAATACAAAATTTCATGAAAATTCGAGGATATCGATCATTGGATCACTTAATATGAAGTAAATATCCTAATCTATACATTTTATTCTAGCATTTGTCTTTCATGTTGTGAAAGACATTAATGTATACTGAAATTTAGGAACGTGGCAGCACTCCTCGCCAAGTAATGAAAATGGAACGTCGTTGAAATATGAATGAAAATGCGCGATCACTGCTAAGAGTGTATTTACTTCACCCATGAGATTGGTTTTCAGCCCCTGTATCTCAACCGCAATTAAAGGTAGAGGAATAATTTTTTCACAGCTGTCATGGGACAATCCTTGAGACGAAAATTAAAAAAATACAGGGTGTCCCAAAAAGATTGAAACGCACTTTAATTATTTACCTTTTGGAGATAAGTGGGCAATGTAAAATGAATAAATGTTGAAAGTAAGGTAGGAAATAAGACTCTATTAATAAAATAGTCCTCCCATTCATTTTTAAAAAGTTACATTTTTATACGACCCCCTTAGATAAATTGGGTCAATCAGAAAATTTTTACTTTTAATGCAACAAGATCATTAAAAACTCGCATATCTGTGTCCTTAAAATTGAGCGAATTATATTTAATTGAAAATTGAACATTGTGAATGGGGACCGTATATCAAATTAGAAATGTAAATTTGTGACATATCACGAAAAAGATAAAACTGGATGATAATACATAGGATATCCAACCGCGTAGTGAGTACCACTGCTTTATATGATCTCTGTCTGTGTAATGCTTTATTTAGATGTATTTGTGATAAAAACTGTTGACACATATTAGCGTATTTTTGATCTAAACAATTTCCATCGTCAATTTATTTATGATCCCTATTTTTACAGATGAAACAGTCTTTCACATGGTACGGAAAAGTGGCATAAGTCATATTTTTCCTTTATCATAATTCAGTTGATTTTAAAGATATAGATATGCGGTTTTTTTTAATGATTTTGTTGCATTAAAAGTAAAATTTTTCTGATTGATCAAATTTGTCTAAGGGGGTCGTATAAAAATTTAAAAAGTGTAACTTTTTGAAAATGAATGGGAGGACTATTTCATTAACGCAGTCTCATTTCCTACCTTACTTTCAACATTTTTGCAATTTACATTTCCCACTTATCTCCAACAGGTAAAGAATTAAAGCGCGTTTCAATCCGTTTGGGGCACTCTGCATATATTCAATTCAGTAGAATACAAGTAGAGAAAAATACTGCTGAAAACTACCTTTATGAAAGTTGCTCTTTTTACTTTTCTTGTCTTCGCATTTTTTTTTATTGACGGGTCTACAGTCTAAACCATTTAACAGATTTCGATGATCTTTTTTATTTTTTATTTTTTTCCTTCAGGTCCAAGGGTGTGCCTTTTAAAAAGAAATTAGAATTTCGTTTATTTTCCGTAGGAATTAAGTAAGGAACCAGTAAAATCTGCGAACTTCGTGCGCCAAGCCGTTCCAAGTACACCGCCGGCATGAATGGGAAACAGGAACCGGCTGACACCAACTTCAGCCGACCCTCCTTTCCGCTACTAATATCCACAGACACATGCGAGCAATACACCCTTCATATTCAATATTACTGTTTCTTATACCACTCTCTACCAAATTATACATTCTATAGCAGTGTTTCTCAACCTTTGGGAAATCTGGGCCCGGTAAATTCTTTTTTTATAAGCCGAGTGCCCGGTCTCGAAAAATTTACTCCTAAATCCCTTCAATTCTTTTGTTTTTAGGTTCGTACATTAAACTAACATAAGTATTAATAATTAATCGGTGCATAGCGTATTAGTACATTTATGTATACGGTGTGGTATGTTGACAAACATAAAATTACATATATAAGTTATTAATCACTGGACTAATGAATCGTGTAGCATATTGTAATTTTCCCAGGCCAACATCATTAAACTAATTTGTGCTGATTTTCATGATATATCCCATTCTTATCACCAAAAATTTATAATAATGTTCAGTATAAAATGGATTACTGTATTTTTAAATTGATTTGACTGATGTTGGTTTGAAAAAAAAAACTGTATTGAGAGAGGAAAACTGTTACTTTTTTGTAATTCATAGAAGTCAGCTTTGCAGTCTCGTATTCATATTACAATTTATATGCGGCTTGATGTCACTGACATTTGTTACACAGACACTTATTTAGACAGTTATTTAGGCGTTCTGATTCTGAGATTTTCGACACATTTGCGAATATTATTATCCTTAAAATATTTCCACTATGAAACATTTATTTATGACAAATACTTAGAAAACTAAAACGACAAATTCCAGGAGAATCTCTCGCTGCCCGGTATAATGGATACCAGGACCCGATACCGGGCATTTGAGAAATACTGTATTATACTATCCCCTAACATAATGCAATTAATCTACGTACCAAAGTTAAGATTTGTCATCCAAATATTGATAGTTTTTTCTTTGTAAGTGAATAACGGATAAAAATATTGTCCATGGAATATGTTAGTTTCTATTTCTTCTTTAGTAAATACTTTTGACAGTCTAAATTAACTTCCGAATTTCGAAGAGGTGGGACTTGTTTTCTTTTATACATAGCTGGTAAGATATAAATGATGTCATTTCACATGACCAGTGCTAAGTTACAGTTTCTAGAAGTTACTTCCAGACACTAGCTAAATTTAGACTGGTCGAAACTTATGTGCAGAGATTATTTTCTTTCTGTATTTCAGACGTTTCGTCCAATGGTGCTCCCAAGCCAACCAAAGAAACATCTAAGACAGCTAAAAATATACAGAGTGATAAGAAGAAAGAAGAAAAGGGCGAATTTTGGCCCCCTCATTTGTCGTCATCCTTATCGTCAAAAGGTGATATGCCATTAGTTAATCCTGCAATTTCTACTATAAAGATCGCCTTGAAACAATTATATATTTTTTAAAATCATAGTGGAATTTAATACGCAGTAAATATTTAAAAATTTTGATTTATATACGTACTTTCTCATACTGTTGTGTTGAAAAAATAGTTTTTTGAAATTTATGAATTTAGTATTTGGTGGATAAGCCTGTTTAAAAAATCTTCTAAATGTGATTGTGACACTTGACAGGGGAAAGATAACTTAATGGTCGTATTTTCCAAACTTTATACGTGGGTACGTTATATGAAATTAGATAGAATTTTTTAGAAATAGGTAGAATTTTCAGTATTTATCATAATTAGACAGCAAACTTGAAAACAAAAATTTAAATAGTTTTTTAGGAATAGTTTATTAGGATAACTTGGGTATTATAGATGTGGGTCGGAAAAATTTCCCGAAAATGGGAAATTTTCAGAAAATTTTCCGCTATCATTTTCCGGAAAAATTTCCGCTTTTTATTTTCTCCCTTACTTCCTAGGAACATGTTATATTCTTTACACACTGTTTTTTGAAATGTAGGTAACTTTACAAGATGTCTGGTTATTTAGTTTTCTAATTATGAAGAGGAAAGGGAATAATGCTTTATTTTTAAGAAAAGAAATAGACAAAAATTAAAAGGATACAAGTGGCATTTTACTCATTCTGATAAAACAGCAGGTAATATTTCTAGAAGCCTTTTCTTTCAGAAGTTAATTCTGTAAAATTTATGAAAATGTAATAAATATGGAATATTTTTGCAAGTGATTTGGCTGAAGGAAAATACTTTAAAACAGCACTAAATATATGCTTACCTCTAACGTCCACCAAATTCTCTATCTTTTCTTATGGTACTTACCCATTCAATTATAAACATATATTTTTTAAGCAATGTTTTAATATTATATATAGGAATTATTTTTAAAAAAGTTTAATTATAAGTATTAATTTAATATTTTTATATATTTAATAATATATTTCCTATGTCTTTAATAAACTAAATTTCTTTTTCTGTTTATTATTAATTACTTAGTAGTAATAGTAGTAGTAGTAGTAAAGAGTAGTAGTCATTCAAGAAAGTGGTAGGAAATGCTGGAAAAATTTATATACTATAGGACGTAAAAAGGTGCCTTTCAGATTTTTCTTTCAATTATCAGCATCAGGGTTGGCCGATTTAAAACCTCATTGGTCTAAGAAACCTTTTTTTTTTGTCTTATCCACGGATTTTCGTTAAAAAAAGACCCCCCTCCCCAACCCCCTTTTTTTTGCAACTCTGGGCAACAGGATTTTTTTAAACATTGTTATTATAGTATATAATACTTTATTTAAAATCATAAGCAATTTTTATTTTTTCCTTATATTTTTATATCACAATAAAAAAACTGCTGCTTATGAGAAAAAAAACTTTCTAATCTTTCCTTAAAGAAAGGAAGCATATGAAAGTTATATATTTAATAATTTATTTTTTACACTTGAAATAAGCAGTAAATTATTTATGATTTATAAAGGGCTTAGCAATTTTTATTTATTTTTAATTTATTATTTGTTTCAAGCATTGTTTTAAATTTGATTTACAAAATTATTTTTTTGTATTGTTATAGATAAAATATAATTATTTTATAACTTTTCAAAAGTACAGGTGCTCAATGAAAATATTAAATTGCAGCTTCTAACTTCAATATATATGTATTAGAAATTTTTCTGCATAGAATAATTTTACATATCTCTAAATTTAAACCCTTTTTTAACCATTTTATTTAATACATATATATAGGGTGTCCCTCCCAAAAAGATTGAAACGCGCTTTAATTCTTTACCTGTTGGACATAAGTGGGTAACGTAAATTGCAAAAATGTTGAAAGTAAGGTAGGAAATAAGACTACGTTAATGATAGTCCACCCACTAATTTTCAAAAAGTTACGCCCATTTAAATTTTTATAGAACCTCCTTAGACAAATTGGGTCAATCAGAAATTTTTTATTTTTAATGCAACAAGATCATTAAAAAAACTTGCATATCTCTATCTTTAAAATTGAGCGAGTTATATTTAATTGAAAATTGAACATTGTGAATGGGGTTCCTATATCAAATTAGAAATGTAAATTTGTGACATATCACAAAAAAGATAAAACTGGATGATAATACATAGGATACCCAACCGCGTATTGAGCACCACTGCCTTATATGATCTCTGTCTGTGTAATGCTTTATTTAAATGCATTTGTGATAAAAAATTTGACACATATTAACGCATTTTTGATCTAACCAATTACCATCGTCAATTTGTTTATGATACCTATTTTCACTGATGAAACAGCCTTTCACATGGTAGGGAAAAGTGGCATCAGATTTTTTTTCTTTTATCATAATTCAGTTGATTTTAAAGATACAAATATGTGGTTATTTTTAATGATCTTGTTGCATTAAATTTTTTTTTTTGTGATTGACCCAATTTGTCTGAGGGGGATCGTATAAAAATTTAAAAAGTGCAACTTTTTGAAAATGAATGGGAGGACTATTTTATTAATGTAGTCTTATTTCCTACCTTACTTTCAACATTTTTCCAATTTATATTGCCCACTTATCTCCAACAGGTAAAGAATTAAAGCGCGGTTCAATCTTTTTGGGACATCCTGTATATATATATATGACTGTAGCTATAATATAAGAACAAATACTTTTAAAACTCAGTGAACTTATTACTCTAGCTTAAACATAATAAAATTTCCCGAATAATTTTCCATTTGAAAATTTTGCGGAAAACCCACATCTCTATTGAGTATGAAATCTGAAAAAGATATATCTTTATTTTTATTGAGATAATGATTATGATATAAGTAGAATTAAACCCTGCGACAGAAGTGCACAACTTCCTTCATAAGTGTTACGGGCCGCAGAATATAAAATATGTCTTTGTAACTGGCCGCAAATATTATTACTTTCCTTATATACAATAATGTATAAGGAAAGTATGGTGACGGGGTCGAAAATTCGAATTCGAGTTTTCGACGGGAGAGCACGTTTCAAGCATCCCTGATCACGAATCAAACATTTTTGAGGGGATGTCTGTGCGTGTGAAAGTATGTGTGTGTGTGTGAAAGTGTGCGAGTGTGCGTGTGTGCGTGTGTGTGTGTGCGTGTGCGTGTGTGCGTGTGTGTGTGAAAGTGTGTGTGTGAGTGTGTGAAAGTGTGTGTGTGTGTGTGTGTGTGTGTGTGTGTGTGTGTGTGTGTCAGTGAGTCTGTGGAGACAATAATTGACGAACGAATGGACCGATTCGAAAGAAATTTTGTACAAAAATTACAATCCGTGAATACTGGAAGCCCATTGTTTTATACTCAATCGAATGTTCAGAACCCCCCTAAATTTTCGAGTAAAATTTTGAAAAAATCATCAAAACCTCTAATAAAGTTACGCAAATAGATATTTCTTATGTAATTTTTCATTATAAAACGATTAACATAAATTTTTAAACGCTAACATAAACCGTTCTCGAGATATTGTACATTTTTCAAAAAAATAATCAAAATATTATATAAAATAAAAAAAAATATTTCCTATTGAGAAACATGTTCACTTTTCATATGTAATATCATGCGATAAATTGGGTGACATCATTCTTGAGGATCTAGCTCGTTCCATTCATGAAAAAGATAATTTGAGTAATACTTTCGTATTTGAACGCTAATAGTCATTTATCTGCTATAAGAATAAATTATTTCTCCGTCCATAACGCTTGGCGAGATTTTGGCGACGAATTTGGCAGAATGTCGCCAACGTGGTGACTTTTTTAAATGTTAGCCAATCAAAGAAAATTTCGCCAAATGGATAAAAATGACGCTAAATCAATGAAAATAACGACTATTTAACGAAAATTCAATATCTTGGAAAAAATATAAGTATCTACTATAAGAATAACCTATTTTGTTTTTACTGTAAAAGTAGTAAATACATTGCATTATATAAAGAAAGTCATGTGCTGCCCACATCAGATTTTTTTCATTGGGAGTGTTGAGTAAGGATGGAATTGACAAAAATAATCCATTTTAAGGAGGAATTATTTATTAAACTGTTATAAAACGTCAAAAATCATTGTTAAGCGTTACATGTGTTTTCATTCACAATACTTTTGTAGGCGGGAGTCAATCACGTTGTAGCACTTTTCTTGATTCCATCAAATTCTCGTTTTTCAATTAGCTAGTAATTTTGCTTAATAATTGATAAGGTTTGCTTGCACATAAATGTGTTTCCAAGGATACTAAACATATTTTGGGCAGCCACTATCAATTTTCTGTACTTACTCTCTAGGTTTTTGTAGAAATCAACTAAACGAAATTCTTTAAATTTTGACTTGTATATCATTCTACATTGAAAATCATTAATCATTGAAAGCCCTGGAGGTCTGTGGATACCCTATCCGGATCAGTAGGAAATGGAACTTCTACCAATGCTAGCTCAGTTTTTTTTATTTTCTGCCTTCTAAACTCTTCGATAAGAAGAGCAAGTAATTTGATCCTCATATTTTTTTCCAGTGGGATGTGCTTGCTCTTCTTTTGGAATAAGTTTGGAGCAAATTTGAAAATCGTTTATGTTACTTTTCACCATTTTAGTTACTGGTTCATATTGTGTAAAATGTGCTTTTATATTGAAAATTATAGTAGTAATAAAAATTTACATTATATCAACTTCGCCTTACATTTGAAATTACTTTGTGGTAATGTAAATGAGAAACAGATGCATACATTAAAATCAACTTTTCCTTTATCGAATAAAATGAATATTATTTTTACAACTTTAATGTTTAAAATAGAAAGATGAGTTTCTTTTAAAAGTCATGATTTGTGATTTTGAGAATTTGCATTTTTCGAAATTTTTTTTTTTATACTAGCGATTTCCGCCATATTTTTGATGATTTTCGCAAACTACTGGATTGTTTGTGGTTTGACCTGTACCCGTGCAGAAACCTTTGCATATGCATATAACAAAAATCTGATGTGGGCAACACATGACTTTCCTTATATAATGTAATGAATTTACTACTTTTACAGTAAAAACAATAGGTTTTTCTTATAGTAGATACTAATATTCTTTCCACGATATTGAATTTTAGTCAATTAATCGTCATTTTCATTGATTTAGCGTCATTTTTATCCATTTGGCGAGATTTTCGTTAATTTGGCAACATTTCAAAAAATCGCCAAGTTGGCGACATTCCGTCAAATTCGTCGCCAAAATCTCGCCAAGCGTTATGCACTAAGAAATAAGTTATTCTAACAGCAGATAAATGACTATTGGCGTTCAAATACAAAAGTATTATTCAAAGTATTTTTTTTCATGAATGGACCGAGCTAGATCCACGATACATGATAGTGGCGATTTTGAGAGTTTTAGCTCTCTTCAACACAAATGGAAAATGCCACCAATGGCAGCAAGAAAATTTGCGAATTTCCTGACTGTCATTGCATGTTTCGGCTATTCCGTGATGAAGAATGCTGAAAAGCTCAAAACCGGTCTACGATTACTAGGCAGTATCTGCAGTGAGGGCGCGATCCTAGTTTAGTGTCTCTGTAGGCAGATTCTGTGAGTATAGCGGTCGTATAGATTTTGCGTAAAATGATAATTTGACTAATTTTCCAAAATGATGAATGACACTTTCCAAACAGGCTCAATTGTCGAATCTGAGAGTGGTGACAGTTTGGTGTCTGCGTGCAGCCAAGAGTCCAACAGGCTACCAAATGTCCGCATTGAACCAACGTCCAGTCCTGACACAAGTTCCGTCTCGAGTTCTCTCTTTGTCGATGTCCAAGAAAAGGTAAATTGAAAAATATTTATCATATGTACTCAACCTTTTTTGCCTTGAAAATACTTTAATGCAACTGAATTGAAGATTGACTTTTAAGGGAACGGTGGACGTTGAAATGAGCAAAAATCGACTAAAAAGTTTTTTTTTAATATATAACATTGTTTAACACATTTAACCTTTTGCTTACGGGTGTGACAGTGTCCATCCCAAACGAAGAACCTTCCAAAGAGACAGGTATTTGACATACCCTATCATTGACATACCCAATTGCACCTGCTGCAGCAGGTGCAATGCTTCTGCCGGCGATTTCCATGGACGCCAATGTCTGCAAAGGGGGTCGAACTGTTTGGGATAGGGTATGTCAAATACCTGTCTCTTTGGAAGGTTCTTCGTTTGGGATGGACGCTGTCACACCCGTAAGCAAAAGTTTAAATGCATTTTTTTCGAAACGGAATTTTCAAAGGTTTTACATTTTTTAAAATGCTCCATGCGTCTTAATTTTTGTTTGAGATGCATGAAATTTGGTAAGAAGACACCTTTTATAATTTTTAATGAAACTGAGTATGCATTTTATAATTGAACTTTATTAAGGTAATTAAAAGTGACCCAATTAAATGATGAAAATTAAGTTTTAATGCAGAAAAATATTTTTAAAAAATTAACTTTTTAAAAGATTTAAAAATGAATACCCAAATTTGTTCATAATATGTTTTTGAGTGATCATAATGTAAAATTAATCAAGAATGTGAACAAATGACACGCAAGGAGCATTTTCAAATTTTCGTTAAAACAAATTAAATTAAAAAAAAATACAAAATTATAACAAAATTGAAAAAAATGGAATGGTATTTTATATAGTAATGTGAAGAAGAATATTTATACAACTTTTCATGTTCCTAAGTCAATAAATAAATAAATAAAAAAAATTCAACTTCCGTCTCCTTAAGTCTAGTTGCCGCAACTTGTACTAAAGTAACACAGCTATAACGTAAGCTGCTAAAATTATGTGTCAAAATTTGTACCTAACTGAAAGAATTTATAATTTTTGAATACTTAAAATGACCAAATTTTAAAACGCATCAGAATGTGTAACAAGAATGCTTTATTAAAGAATCCAAAATTTAAATATGAAAAATTCTCTCAAACTGCTGTCTAAAATATTATCAAAGTAAAAATACTTCATTAGTAAGGTCATTAAAGGTAAACATGATTAAAAAATTTAAATGATTTGGTATGATTAAAAAAAGAAACCTGCCTTTTTTGCGAAATTGCCCGCAAAAATTTTAAAATATAAAATAAAAGATTACGTATGTTCAAATATATCAATTAAAGGCTTATTTATACGTAAGTTTTGAAGATGAAAAGAATAAGGACAGCCCCATTACTCTAGGACTAGCCCTTCTCGAGATATTTTAGCTTTTTGCATTTTCGCTAAGCCACTTTTAAAAATAAGTCCAGTTACCAAATGGAGGCAAAAATTGAATTAAATGGGCAAATTCAGTGTAATTTAAAATAATTATGGGTGTTATTTCGTGTAATTGAACCCAATTTAATGAATAATTGAAGAAATAATGAGAACGTGATATAAGACTGTAGAGAAAGTCATGTGCTGCTCACATCAGATTTTTTAATATAGGGTGAAATGTAATTTTAACATAAACTGTACATAATTTTTTTCACTAAAAATTCGAAATTTCTAAAATAACTTTGGAACCGACCCGAAAAATACTTGATTTTTCCCAAAATATCAGTTTCTTACTAGCCATTAGAGTACTAAAACCGAAACAGGGACTGGACTTATAGTAGTTCAAACTTAAAAGGCATTAAGCTATAGTATCAAGTTTAGACACAAAAAAGAGGTATTTCAAGGATTGAAATCATTTTTCCGTTATTGCAATTGGTAAAACTCTTACGTTTATATTAATATGAATATATCAATATCAGTATATCATTATGAATATGTCAATATCAGTATGTCAATATCAATATGTCAATATCAATATATCGATATCAATATATCATATAAGTATCAATTTATCAATATCGATATGTTAAAACGGATGTATGGCATCAAGCTCTAACAAGACCAATGATACTGACCTCTAATTAGAAAAAATCATCTAACAATATGAGTTGCTGCAGTAAGAGAATAATTTGTAACAATACATCGATAATTGGTATATTTTTTTTATACACTGACTTTCAAAAGTTAAGCACGCAATGCAAATTTTCATTTTTCGAAAGCGTGTTTGAATTTGAATGGCTGAGAATCGCTGCGGATGTAGATGGTAGTATGCAAATACGGTATGTTACAGCCAACCACGATTGACTCTCCGGATATATGCCCGGATATAGGCAGTCGTTGAAGACACCAGAATTCTGAAGGGTTTGAGGAGGTGCATTTAAATGCTGATACGAAGTGTTCATAATTTTTATAACTTTTGTAGGATTATTTTTGATGATATTCGTGTTTCTATGGCTGAAAGAAGACGAATGACAGATAGTGAGCGCTGTCGGACGCATTGAAGCAGGGTAGTCAATCAAAGATGTCGCTATTTTCTTTGGCGTTGATCATTCGGTAATTTTTCAATTATGAAAACAGTTCCAAACAAGTCAAACAGATGTCCGGAGACCTGTGCCCGGTCGTCCAAGGGTTACCACTCCTTCTGATGATCGGTATATTGCTATAGTATCCAACTAGAAACGATGAGCGACCTCCACAACTGTTACATCCATGGTTGCAGAGGCACTTGGTAAGACAATATCTGCCAGTACTGTGCGCCGAAGGCTCCACGTGAAGGGACTGTACGTCCGAGTACCACGTTTTTGTGTTCTACTAACCGCCCAAGCCAGAAGGACAAGATTAAAGTGGTGTCGTCAACATGTCAAATGGACTGTCTCAGAATGGTGTAACGTCCTGTTCACGGACGAGTCCAGATTTGCCCTGTATTAAGATGATAAGCGTGTAAGGGTCTGGAGAGATCGAGGCACACGCAATGAGGCCAAGAACATCATCGAACATCACGCATTCAGAGGTGGCAGTGTCATGGTGTGGGCTGGAATTTCAATGGGATATCGCACAGAGCTGCATATCTTTAAAGACCTATGCCCGGTCGTCCATGGGTTACCATCCCCTCTTATGATGGTTATATTGCTATAGTAGCCAAGCGGAATCGACGAACGACCTCCACAACTGTTATATCCATGGTTGCATCCGCACTTGGTAGGACAATATCTGCCACTACAGTGCACCGAAGGCTCCACGTAAAGGGACTGTACGCCCGAGTACCACCTTTTCATGTTTCACCAACCGTCCAAGCCAGAGGGGTAAGAATAAAGTGGTATCGTCAACATATCAAATGGACTGTCTCAGATTGGTGTAACCTCCTGTTCACGGACGAATCCAGATTTGCCCTGGAATCAAATGACAAGCGTGTAAGGTTCTGGAGAGAACGAGGCACACGCAATCAGGTCCAGAACATCATCGAACATCACGCATTCAGAGGTGGCAGTGTTATGGTGTGGGCTGGAATTTCAATGGGATATCACAGCTTCACGTCTTTAAAGGCGGTTCTGTGACGGCTGAGCGGTATCGGGATGAAGTCCTACACTCCCTTGTGATACTCTACGTTGCAACAGTTGGTCCTGATTTCATCCTTATAGACAGATCATAATGCCCGTCCCCACCGAGCTAACATCGTTGACGAATACCTGGAAAGTGAGGGCATTTCTCGTATGGAGTGACCGGCTTATTTCTCCGACCTTAATCCCATTGAAAATCTTTGGGATGCCCTTGGGCGTGCTGTCTCTGCACATTTACCTCCTCCAACCAGTCTTAGAGAGTTGGAAACTGCCCTATTGGAGGAATGGCCACTGCTCGCATCTGCAATGGTAAATCACCTCATTGAAAGCATGGAAAGTCGTTGTAAAGTTTGTGTGAAGGTTCGGGCTGGTCACATACCATATTAATGTCAGTTTTATTTGGTTTGTTTGCCTTTAAACATCATTTTGTTAATGACCTAAATGTGACGTCATCATATAACTTACGAAAAGTAAATATTGTTTTCATCTTTGTACACAATTCATGTTTTCTTTAATGCATAAACACATTTGTTACCTTCATGCACAATTTTGAGTTAATGAATGCTTTATTTTCCATTTTTATTGATTTTACCATCCATGCTTAACCTTTGGAAGCCAGTGTATAAGATTAAAAATTTTGCAACAGTTACTTATTTTATGTTTTCTTATTTTGTATTTACCTTCAGTTTTATACGACAGAAGAGCAAATTTTGTTTTCTGAACAACAGTCTCCATTCGATGAAGATGTTGATGCTCCAGGTAACTTTGTTATTATTTTTGATACTTTGTTATTTGAATATTATTTACTAGGAAGTTTTATAAGAAAATAGGAACTGAAATGTTTTAATGTATTATTTTTTTTTATAAAATAAATGGAATTTCAATGATAAATCTTGTGGAATTTTCAATTAAAATATTTACGAACATAAGTTATTTCTTCTACAATCTTAAAACACTTAACATTTGAGAGTAAAATTGGAATGGTTTCAGGTTGTGTTTCAGCTTTGGGAACTCTTTATATTAAGTTTGGATCTGCATGTTTCCTGTTAAAACCATTATATACCTCTGTGAAAGATTACCGAAAATCTTAGGTAACTCGGAAAATTCTTGACCAGTCCATAAAATTCTAGGAAAATTCACCAAGTTAGTGACACTTCGCCAAATGTATCACCAAGGTCAAGCGACCCGAACTTTTCTGTAATGACAATTTATAAATGCAAATATTCTTTTACAGTATGTATATATTTAGTGCGTATAAAATGATGTGACACAGCGGTAATAAAATCAATTCTAATTGATTTTCCAATATCATCTATATTGAACGATCTTAATATCATCTATACTGAACGAGCTCAATGTCATCTATACTGAACGATTTCAATATCATCTATACTGAATGATCTCATTATCAACGACACCAAAATGTTCAATACAATCTATATCAAGACAATCCGCGGCTTTCTGATTATATGAATGGGACTCTTATCTGTTCCATTAAAATAACTCTTTGATCAAACAACTCAAGGGTGTTACAGAAATTTTCCTATTTTTTGATAAAAAAATATACATTTTTCTAAAATTTCCGATTTTTATAAGAAAATTAACTCCTTTGAGGATTTAAAATATTGGTAGTTTAAATATAGTGTCTTCCATATTTTTGAAACACGCCCCTTATAGGCTGGTTTTATGAACTTTACTTTTTTAGTTTCATGTGGTTTGATCTAAATCCAACTAATTTTATGCCGGCCACGTGAAAGAACTGAAATTGTTAGTTCACATAGAAGCTCGAAAAAATTGTGGCTTATAGTAGGGTCTTTGCTGCCATTGCAGATGTAAGCTATTCCATGTTGATGATCGTATAATAAGCGCGAAACCGGTCCATGGATACTGGTATCTGCAATGGGAGTGCCTTAGTGTTTAAAGCACGGAGTAATTTTTAAAATGGATGCTGTTATCTGTATGATGATGTTATAGCGGATACTGTAACATCATGCATATGATTCAAATTGAGAATTTTCCATTTGTATTTACATCATTTTATGTTAACTGCTGCATTTCTCATGAAATTATAATTTTTAAAAATGTTTCTTTTTTTTATGTATCCCGTTTATGAAAATTTCATTTTCTTAAATTGCCACTTTAAATACAAATTATATAAATTCAGTGTACATATGATTCACTTTACAATTGCGTTATTTGCAGTATTCTCCCCTGTTACGAACGACGTTCCTGCCTCGCTACCGCAAGTTGAACTGGAGATTCTTTCTCCTGAGTCACTGGAGTTGTATGAGGAGGAAGAGGATGACGACTGCAGCTACCACGACACCCAAGAAGATGCCACAGACTCTTCGGAACACAGTCCTCTCAAATCGTATAGCAGCCCAGAGAGGCGAAGTATCGGTGGAACGAGGTCTTGTCCTGGTACGCCTGACACCCACCACCCGAGTGAAAGCGGCATGTTCAGCCAGTGCAGGGAAAGGAAAGGTTCGTTGGGAAGTATGTGTCGAAGCACGTTGTCAACCATCGGAAGTGTGCCAAGACTGGACTTACAGTAAGGATGCTTGATTTTGCACAGTAAATATTGCGAAACAGTGGCGGCTCGTGAGGTGAAGCAGCTCTTAACCTGCGTGACCTGAGATGAGGTCAATATCCTGCGTGACCTGAGATGAGGTCAATATACTGCGTGACCTGAGATGAGGTCAGTATCCTGCGTGACTTGAGGTGAAGCAGTTCACGTAGGATAACAGCTTCTTCATCTCACTAGCCAACCCATTCAGCCCAGAATTATCGGCTGAATGGGTTGTTATTATTATTATTTGGCGAATTTTTCAGACTCGTTTGGATATTTTTAGATAATATATGACCACACTTATGCCAGTAGTGTGATGTGTTTGGATGATGTTGGTTGTCGAGGAGGAGGGGGAATCCCGCCGCTGAATCTACTTCACCCATTCACGAGCTGCCACTGCTGCTAAGTTGACATTTTTTCTATCCTGTCTACTAGTGTAATAAAAACACTTGGAGGAGTTCTACAACATGTTAAAATTTGCCGAAGGAATGTAATGGCTATTAACTTTGGACGACCACCGACATTTCATAAAAATCAGTCTTTTAAATATTACTTTAAATAATTTGTTTCAACAAAATCCTTATAAATAACGTATTCAGAAACTGTAAATAACTTTTTAGTGATCACTCATTCGTTGGATTTCAACCACATCCGGCGCACTTCAGATCACACTGAACACATTGTTAAAATTCACTGCATTTCGGTAAATTCGATAGAAAACACTGCATTTTTATCCTCGACTTGCTACATAATGGCTTTTTTGCAGAGTGTTATTGAACTTGAACTGCTTTAGTGTTGCGCGGGATAGCATGGCTCAGCCCTTTATTTAGATGTAGCACTGCTTCTGATTGGTCTTTTGGTTTACTCTATTTTTTCGCATTCGTTAAAACATTTGTCCGTATTCGCGTTACATATTGCACTTGATTCCATCATATTATGGAACCAGGTGGGAATTTCACGATAAGTCAAAGTAAATTTAAGGTTATTTACTGCCACACTAGGAGACATCTTCGCTAGGTCATTGTTGAATGTTTTGAATTTTATGGCCTGGTGCTGCGTAGTACCGTTGAGTAGTACATTTCCATTTTTACTTGAAATGAATACCGGAATTTCATAAATTAGTTTTGAATGGGAGCATGGAGGTATATTACGACTATTGTTTCAAAACTGATCACCTTACCCCATAGGAAATCTATGCAAATCTTAAAATTACAGTAATTCGAGTTCTAATTTTGAGAATGACTTAAAATTCTATCTAGCTTTAATTTCATCATAATTTATCTATATGTTACCGCTAAAGTGCAGAAATCAGTTATTCTAAAGATTATCTGGGTAATATGCAGATTAACTAGGGTGATCCGTTAAAGTGCTGAAAATTGTTTCATTTCTCAAATTACCTAGATAATCTGCACATTACCTACTAGGCACTCGTTAAAGTGAAAATAAGATCTTTGCTGAGGTTTGCGAAGAATATTTTCTTCATTTTACTCACCAATTCGGTGCTTGCTTGCATACTAGGAGCTAAATTTATCTGCTTTAAAAAAATCACGACACAAATTCACGCGCTAACAGGCAGAAACGAATTTGAAAACAGAATTAGTTATGCTATGCACTGGAAGACGACACAAATTATGAGAAATAAAAACAACTGGCGACGACAAGACGCTGGCGAAACCAAACTAAAAGTGGAGGGAGAGGGGGAAGGGGTAGGGAAAGGAAATGAGAGAAACAAACTTTTGAACTTTAACGATACGGGAGCCGTTAATGTTCACATTACCTAGGTAAAATGCGGAAAACTCCTGATTCCGCACGTTAACGGAGCAAATCAGTTGATCTGCAGATTAGCTAGGTAATGTGCACATTAGCGGCTTTTGAACTTTAGCGGTAACATATACATGAAATTTATATCAGTATTCATCCTAGAGCTGCATTATCCGCACAGGTATGGATATCTGTCCAACATTTTTGGAAATTGGTTTAGGAGGCCTTAAAACGTACTTATCTGTCAAATTTGAAAATGTTTGGTAAACTTTTTTTATGCATTATTTTAAAAAAATAAAAAAATTGCTAGTAATATGATTAATAAGGCAGTTGCAGCGTTGTATTACAATTGTGTGTGAAAATTTTGGATTACATTCAAAATTTAAAATTGTATATTCTAGCCGGCTTACTATACACAACCTCCAAATTATACACCGTAGAGAGAGGAGTGGAAAAACTTACGTTGATAACCAGTCGAATTTTATAGCTTATTTGTTCTGCAAAGTGACATAATATTTATAACATTATGCTCCCAGACAAGATGACGTCTTTCCTTCGGCTACTTCTTTCGACCGATTCTTTTCGTTTTAAAAATTGTATTTGTTTCTAAAATGTACAGTTAACAAGAAATTTATGAAGGAGCTTTCATAGGGCGGCAAATGTTGTTGTTGTTGAGACCCAGACCGTCTGACCTACCAGGAAGGTGTAAGGTAACTGTTTGGACGGCCGGGAAGGGCCACCCAATTTAGACCGGAACCCAGTGTGGGAGGCATTCACAGGGACCGTACCCTTCTTTCCCTACCAACCTCTCAGAAGGACTTACGGACCCACATGTTTAACGTGATCGTACTCCGCGTGAACACGGCGGCAGTTTGACAGTGTCGGAAATTTAACCATGGCCTACCGAGTGCAATTCCCGCGCGTTAACCACTGGGCTATCGCGCCCTGCGGCAAATGGTGTGTACCCTTCATTTTTCACAAAACTATTAAGCATTTTAATACTCTATTGCATACTTATTTCGGAAAGTCAGGTGAATCCCTTGTTATTTTTTCGGGTTTTGGGCATTTCCAAAGCCTGAAGGGGAAAGCCTTAGTGAACCCTGGACCCCCTCTGGAATTTAAGGCTGGATCTATATCAGTCATCATCTAAGTTTTATCTATAGCCGATACTACGAAATAGATGTTTCAAGAAGTTTTTTTTAAACGAAAGTGGAAAAGAACTAGAAGTGGTAATCCTTAGTGAACCTCCTTCCGAATTTGATTCTGAATCCATATAAGTTCTTACCTAAGCCCTTTCCATAGCAGATATTTATGAATGAAGTTTTCAAGGAAAATGTAAATTTATAAATCAGAAGTGATTGCTCAAGAACCAGAAGTGGAAATTTTTAGGGAGCCCTCGGAATTTAATTCTGAATTCATATTAGTTAAGTTCTATCTATAGCCAATCTTGAGAAATAATGTTTCAAGTAAACTGAACATTTTGAAACAGGAAATGGAAAAGAACAGTACTTATTGAACCCCTATGATCCTTCGGAATCTAATGTTGAATCCATTATTTAAGTTCTATTTATAGCAGGTCCTGAGAAATAGATGTTCAAAGAAAACAGTTTTCGTAATTCCCAATTCAAAGAAAACAGTTTTCGTAGAAACAATAGTATAGCGACATTTTTGCCTTTGATAAATGTAGCCTTTGGAGTTCAATCGCATATCAACAGGGACACGCGCATCACAGTTTAGAAAACAATGCTGTAAGTGTCAACTATTTTATCCTCCACAGTCTGATATTTGAAGCGATTGAGCTACTTTACATTAAACTTTTTTTTTCATATAAATTTTCCTTTCATGATTTTTCCTTCTATTTCAGTGACGAAGATGATATACTTCCGGAAGAGGATGAAATGCGGAACTTTACGGGTTCAACCCAGTCCTTGTCTATTCATCGGCTTCAGGCTCCTCATAGACACAGATACAGAGCGTCCTGCACTACTACCCGTAGAAAAAGGTCTTCCTCGGAAATGTGCCTACATGCTGGGCCAGCTACTGTTCCACAGGTTTCTTATTTTAGTATATTATTTTAAATTCAATTGCAAATCTAAAACTATTCTTGATAGTAATGCAGTGTGTCATTTTGAAACGTAATAAGTTCACATATACTGGTTACACAAGCTTTTCTATGCTGATCAGCTTTACTATAATTATCATATTTTCTAATATGGTTAAATGCAAAAGAATGACATGCCGAATCCTAAAAGTTGGATTTATGGCTCTTTTTGTAAGCTGGATCTTGATCAAGATGTTTAATATATATATATATATATAGTAAAGTTTCGATCCATTTCTTCTGATGTAACGGAATTATTTCCCGCTCCAAAAAAATTGCACACTTTCTTAATTTGATTCACATGAGAACCACCAGACAAAAGATCAACTATAATTATTACGCCCGCACATCACAGAAGCCCATTTTATTAGACGAGATCACAACATGAACACACTAATACATTTAAATTCTCATTTTATAAAATTAATCCTGAGTCAACACAGTTCGCGCCATTCCTCCACACTCGTTCTAAAGTGGCAATCCCTAATGTTCTTGATGGTTGAATCCTTCTCGCTGATTTTGGCAAAGTTTAGGGAGAAAATTGTTAAGAGTCTTACTACTCCCTCCAAAAGAAGCACATTCGTCTCTTTAAAGACAATGCTGCTAAAGTACCGTTTTATGTACCCGTATACACCGAAAATGCAGCCCTAACAATTTAAGAAGTACATACTGATACATAAAAATTTATACAGATGAGCATAACGATTTTAACAACACATTAATACAGTATATTTCAATATACATAAAATTTCCAAGAAAAATGTCTAAATAGCTTAATTTTACATACCATGTTACAATTGAGAAATATTACAATCTTATACAATATTCGCATATATAGTATATTACAAAACACAAATAACATAATTAAAACATTATTTATTTTTACAGCATTACAACCCTCGACTTCTCCAAATAAAGTGACAGTCTTACTGTATGCAATTTGCAAAATGTCCTTTGATGAATGTTCCCCTAAAATACCTCTATATCCTCTAATTAGTCTGTCATGGGAATTCTAGACATAGCGTCCGCATTTCCGTGCAAAGCTCCGTTTTGATAACAGACTGTAATATTGTACATCTGGAGGGCTAAGATCCATCGAGCCAACTTTGCACTTCGAGACACAATGCGGGTTAAGTAGGTCAGAGGATTATGATCCCAGACAATTTATACTTCTGATCTGAAGATCAGAATCTGAAGATCAGTAGAGGAGTAGCGATGACACTGTAGAATGCGATCGGTTTTTTCTTCTTGGAATCGTCTTCTTGCGCTAAACATGTTCCTATTCCTGTATCGGACGCATCGGTATGAAGCTGAAAAGGCTTGTTATGTTCTGGGGTGTTGAGAACCGCCGTTTCAGTTAAAAATTGAGTTTCAACTTTATAAATGCCTCTTCTTCTTTTCTGCTCTCCATGGGGTGTTGTTTTGTACTCTTTTCTTTATTAGATCAGTTAGAGGCAACACTACTGCAGTGAAATTTGGAATATAATCTCGGTAATAATTAGCTAATCCTAAAATAATCTCGTAATTCCCTTTTTTCAATAGGCCGGGCTAATTTTTTCACCATTTCAACCTTATCTGGATCAGGAGAATATCTTTCTGATCCTATAATATGGCCAAAGAATTTTACTTCTTTCTTCTCGAAGTCACATTTACTTAAATTTACAGTTAGTCCACGTAATGTTCTGAACACAAAATTTATGTGTGTTAAATGCTCATGCTACGTTTTGGAAAATATAGCAACATCATTGATGTAGGATCGACAATACTCTTCATGATATGCCAACACGTTGTCCATAGATTTCTGAAAGGTGCTTCCGACATTTTTGAGACCAAAGGACAACACTCTGCACTGAAAGTGTCCTGCATGGGTCACAAACGCTTTGTAGGGTTTATCATCACCTTTCATAGGGATTTGCCAGCACCTCTTTGTCATATCTAGAACCGTGATATATTGAGAGTCTCCTATTAGCATTTTGAGCTCATCAGCAACCTTCATCGGATAAACATTTGGCACTGTAAAACTGTTCAGCAACCTAAAATCGACGCATAGTCTAACGCTACCACCCTTTTTTTTGGCCCCACACACAAGGGAGGTACGCACAATCGCTGTCGGTTGGCTTTATCAATTTTAGATTCTGTAATTCCTGTATTTGACGATCCACTTCCTTCTGTAAGGATATAAAAACCCGATATGGAGGTAACTTTTTAGGCTTACACTGTGAGATAACCTTAATGGAATGTCCTTCAACTTCCGCACGTCCAGGGGTGGTGCTAAAAACATCATGATACTTGCAAAGTATGGAACTTAGTTCTAGGCGTTGTTCTGTTCTTAAGATCGATGTTTTCTCTTTAATATACCTCTCACTTCTTCGTTAGCTCGGCTCATAGGCACACAATGCAGTAAGTTCTCCAAAGTCTTGATTTTCGTCGAAAATAAGTCCGATTTGTTCAACACAATTGATGTAGGGTCTCAATTTATTATCATGTAATTCTCTTCGAGTTCGTATTCGTCGTATTCGACAACTACTGAATTTGGCCTGGTAAGTTGGACCACAGTTACAAGACCAATCCTACTGTATCGTAGCTTATGACTAGGCGAGGGTAACAATCTTAAAACGTTATCTACGATATTTAAACGTTTTTCTTTCGACCTTAAATTGTATCTAGAAGCGTAATTTTGAGCCACTTCAGAGTTCTCAGTTGCGATTTCATGTCCGTTTTTCAATTTCTCTATTAGATCCTGCAGATATTCCTCAACAGTTTGGAATGCCTTGGTGGGAATTTTCCTTTCACTGATCCATGCATCTTTCAGTAGGGCAAGTGGTCCTGGTGGTAAGCGTCCATATACTAACTGAAACGGTGATATACCTGTTGTACTATGGGGGAGGGGCTTCTCTACAGGGTGTCCCAAAAAGATTGAAATGCTGTTTAATTCTTTACCTGTTGGAGATAAGTGGGCAATATAAATTGCAAAATTGTTGAAAGTAAGGTAAGAAATAAGACTATGTTAATGAAATAGTCCTCCCATTAATTTTCAAAAAGTTTTTATTTTTATACGACCCCCTTAGACAAATTGGGTCAATCAGAAAATTTTCATTTTTAATGCAACAAGATCATTAAAAAACCCGCATATTTGTATCTTTAAAATCAACTGAATTATGATAAAGGAAAAAATCTGACATATGACCCTTTTCCATATCATGTGAAAGGCTGTTTCATCAGTGAAAATGGGGATCATAAACAAATTGACGATGGAAATTGTTTAGATCAAAATACGTTAATATTGTTATGAAATGCATACCCCTTTTAATTAATTCTTTCTAAATTTCATATTCAGCAAATTCTAATTTCGTTTCGATTCTAAAACCCGTTCTTAAATATTATTCCAAATTGATGAAGCGCCAATTGTGTTATTTCGACTTGTTAGAGTCTTCCTGTCTGTATTGATAACCCTTGGCGTTATGATACAGTTCCCTCTCTTTGTACGTTTACCTGGATTCACATTTCATATTGAAATGTATTGGAACTATTTTCTTTGTCGTCACGAGCACGCGCATTTACACTAAGACGCTTAATTAAGTATAAGGTAATTTGTTTTTAGTTGGCGATGTCATCTCAAGGCAGTAGGATGTGTTTTTGCTTTCGGGGCATATAACAGAATGTTATTCTTAAAAGGATATATTTAATATTAAATTAATAATGAAGTAAATTGTTTAAATCGCGTTTTTAATGTAACTTCGAAGAGCCACTAGATTTTTCATCATATATTGATTATTCCGATGCACACCACTTGCGGATCCGACGAAGTATTCAACGAATTTTGCTCTATATGTTAAACATCAATATGCATCTTCAAGTATCATCATTAATAATTCTGATGTCCAATACTCCTTGCTGTATATTATTTGAAACATGATAATTCCTCATCTAATAAAGGAAAAGGTAAATTTAAAGTATTGGAGCTTCATCATTCATCTCTTCTGCCAACACGCCATTCACCCCCCTCCACCTCAACGCGAATCTCCCGTCTTCTACGATTCCTGTGAGAAACCGCCTGCATCGATTGCGCTCCATCTTCATTCCCACTAACCACTATGCCTTCATTGCCGTATATCGTGCCATACCAGGCGCGATATAATAATGTGTCAAAATTTTTTAACGCAAATGCATCTAAATAAAGCATTACACAGACAGAGATCATATGAAGCAGTGGTACTCACTACGCGGTTGGGCATCCTATGTATTATCATCCAGTTTTATCTTTTTTGTGATATGTCATAAATTTACATTTATAATTTGATATATGATCCCTATTCACAATGTTTAATTTTAAATTAAATATAACTCGTTCAATTTTAAAGATACAGATATGCGGTGTTTTTCAATGATCTTGTTGCATTAAAAATAACAATTTTCTGTTTGACCCAATTTGTCCAAAGAGGTCGTATAAAAATTTAAAAAGTGTAACTTTTTGAAAATTAATAGGAGGACTATTTCATTAACGTAGTCTTATTTCTTACTTTGCTTTCAACATTTCTGCAATTTACATTGCCCATTTATCTCCAACAGGTAAAGAATTAAAGCGCGTTTCAATCTTTTTGGGACACCCTGTATATCACTTCTGTAGAAGTCCTAAAGTTTTATTTCTTTAACGAACACATTCGACTTTATAGAATCGCCATGAGGTGCAGGACTCATTAAGCCTAAAACAGTAGTACTAAGTTTGACCCTTCTACTCGGTATTACTTCACCTATGGCTATATATTAATGCTGTTGAAACTCCATGAACACTCATGAACAGATTAGGCTTTATAGAGTCGTCATTACGTGGCAGGAATAATTAAGCCTAAAACAGTAGTATTCAGTTTGACTCTCCTACTCGGTATTACTTTACCTATGGCTATATATCACTGCTGTTGAAACCCTAATGCTTTAATCCATAAACACATTAGGCTTTATAGAATCTCCATTAGGTGATAGGACTCATTAAGCTTAAAACAGTAGTACTTAGTTTGACCCTGCTACTCGGTATTATTTTACCTATGGCTATATATCACTGCTGTTGAAACCCTAATGCTTTAAACCATGAACACATTAGGCTTTATAGAGTTGCTGTAAGGTAGCTGGAATAATTTAGCCTAAAACAGTAGTACTCAGTTTGACCTCTTACTCGGTATTACTTTATCTATGGCTATATATAATTGCTGTTGAAACCCTAATGCTTTAATGCATGAACACATTAGGCTTTATAGAGCCGCCATTAGGTGGCAGGACTCATTAAGCCTAAAACAGTAGTACTCAATTTTACCCTCCTAATCGGTATTGATACCTCCTCCCCTACATGTGTTTATTCTTTAAATTTAATATAGTATCGTTTTAATTGTTTTTCAGGTGATACGCCGTTACTGTTCGCAGAACTTGTTAGTCCCTAATGGCGAATGTTATCTACGTCGTGTTGGTTCCACGACTCTGGACAAAGCGACTCTTGAGAAGCACGTTGAAAGACCCAAGTATCTGCCTCAGGAACTGGACTTCAGCCTCTATGAAAAATTCCAAGGTTTGGATATTTCATATACGTATATCTCCTGCTAAAATGAAGGCAATTTGCGTGAAATATGGCATTACAGTACGATTTAACGACAGGCAACTTTAACATCTGAAGGATTTTCACCTGCCTCTAGAACTACGGGTTCCTGGGAAAGTCCACAAGTACCCCAATAAATTTATGGGTTATAAGTTTATTGGGGTACATGTGGACTTTACTATAGTTATACCCATGTTGGGTATAACTATAGTAAAGTGACCATGCTCGATTGAGTATGAGCGATTGAAGTGCCCCCCTAGAGGTGAATTTAATAAGTTAGGGTAACGAACTCTGCAACAAAGTGAGATAAACGAAATAAGGCCAATTGCAAAGTTGTACAGCATTGTCTAAGTGGTAGGAATCGACAGAACACAAACTGTTAGAAATCACACAATTTCACACAATAGGGAAAGAAGAATAGGGTTAGAAATCACATTCATTTCACACAATAGGGTTACTGGTCAATTTCTGTCTTGTTCAGGAGGGATATAATGAACAACGTTTACATGGACAGAAATCTAGTGTAAAGCCTGCTTAAAATGCTCTCCGTCAGATAATGCACATTTGAATTTCAGAAAGAGAGTATGATTGCGTAATTTGACAAGTATTACTGGTGTCATTGAGTTGGAGTCCCTGATGATTCAAGCTTTGACAGGTATTTATAGCGTTCCGTATACGCGTTTCGTTCGTTCTAGGTATCGATTCCCACTCATTAAACAACTCTGCAATTTTGTAATTGGTTTATTTTGTATGTATAACTTTGTTGTCGAGTTGTCAAGTTCGTTATCCTATTTTATATTCTTCACTAGGGGTGATGCAATTACTTTTCGTCGATTGAGCACGGTCCTTATTCTTTATACCTAATGTGTACGTTCATGGACTTTTTCTTACAAAGTTATTGGGTTTCTTAGGAACCCTGTATATAATAAGTAGTTTCAAGATAACGACCATATGATATTTCACAAGAACTTGTAGGGGCTGACTCTTACGCCGCTCTCTGTTACGAATGACATTCCCGGTTATTCTTTCGGACCCGAAGAATTCTTTTGGTCTAAACGGTATAGCACGGGTCTACCATACTCTTGATCCCGAGTTCGCACTTCACTCCGAACCAAAGTGTGCTGCTGCGTCCCCCCCCCCAAACTACATGCTACGTGAGTAATACAAAATGTAATTGCTCTGCAGATTTCGAGCAATACTTTTGATCAGAACTTCAACGATCGATCTTAAATAATTCTTTTAATTGTGGTATACTTTAACACACTCTAATCTACAACTACCGAGTCTGCATTTGTGACTTTGGTAGTTTGATATAAAAGCTAAGAAAGAAAATGAAAAAGGAGATAACTCGCATATGTTTTATCTAAAAATACAGTTTTATCTAAAAACTATGAAATATAATGAATTAGTAAATGATGCACATATAATCTGTTATATCTTGCAAAACTAAATACATGGCTTTTTAAATAAGTGGGTTGGTTTTCCCCCCTTGTATTTGAGGTTGGATTGTACAAATGTTAAGTTTCGTGATCAATTGTACCATAAATATACACTTTTATGTATAAGTCTGTCAAATTTTGTACTATGTTGCCTTGTTAAGAAATATAAAATATTTAATAAATTTTGAAGTTTTCGTTCGAATTAAAAATAAAATCTACCTAATTCTAGATTTTCGATAATACAACCGGATATACAGTATTGTGAAAATTCATTAATATTTGTGACAGCTATCGTGTATACAAGATAATCAACCACAGACAGACAAGCAGACAGACAACAGATGAACATCACTCTAAAAATATTCAAAACATGTTCAGGAGATCCTCAGACATATATTGGTCTCAAAATAGAAAATTTTCTTGGAAACAATACCTTTTATATACAATATTCTGTAGCATGAAAAAGTAAAAATATTAGTTTAGAAATCCAAAAATAAATAATATCTTCAAATACCTGTTTTCACCGATAAAGAAATTCTTTCAGATCTCACCTTATTGGAGAAGAACAAAATTAGAACTATATAAAGTTCTTCCACGACCTAAGATAGTTATTTATTCGAGGTTGTTAAAAAAAAGACACTGTTAGACCCAAGGAAGAGGGACTCCTTCAAAATAATTACAGTCATCTAATTTTCAAAGGCCTGATTTCTTTAAAGAAGCATTAGAAAGTTTTACTCTCACAAGCAACAGTTTTATTTATTGTGAGGACATATCTGAATTCATGCTTTAGCAATCTGAACTCTCAGAGGACATGATGAAAAAGTTCTTTGCATCATTGAGCGAAACATTTTGCGCTGTATTTTTGGTGGAATTCAGGAAAATGATATTTGGCGAAAGAGATGCAATTTCGAACAATACAAATTGTTAAGGTTCTCACAAAATCAAATGCATTAAAATTAACAGAATGCGGTGGGCAGGACATTTGCTAAAAATAAACAACAACCACAAAGAAAATTCTTATGTCCACACCTATCGGGTAAAGACCTGGTCTTTGCTTTGTATTTGATTGAAAACAAAAATATGAATTTAGAATTAAAAGCATTTCCTTACATTACATATAACCTTGCTGTCCAACCCGGAATCGAACTGCGGATCTTCGTACTAACCAGCCGATGCTTTACCGTTGATTTACAGGAACGGAATTACAAGCTCTTATCGTGAAAGTGGACTCTGTGTTCTCCACCCTCTAATGCCAGATTGGATTGTTAGGGGAAGGAGGGTACGGTTTCTGTGGATGCCTTCCCCACTGTGTTTCGGTCTAAATTGGGTGACACTTCCCTGTCGTCCAAACAGATACCTTATACCTTTCTGGTAGGTCGGACGGTCAGGGTTGAAGAAGAAAAAGATTGACATGTCAACCTGACATTAGAGGGTGGAGAATTCAGAGACATGCCAACCTGACTGACTACTTCCTACTATTTTACTGCATGTTATCCTCCTGCTGCTATTTTATCCTCCAGATTAGCTTTCTGCGTGGTCGTTGACCTCTCGATATTGAAATTGGCTCTCAGTATACCAGAGTTCACTGAATCCGCGTTAGTCACACTAGGCTCATTTTCATATGGCAGACATCTTTGCACTAACCCTCAGGGTTTATTTGTTAGGGAGCCATTGTAAAGAATCTTGCTGCCCTAACCGAGAACTGAACCACGGATCTTTGTACTGTTCAGCCGATGCTCTACCGTTGAGCTACTAGGGCGGAATCGCAAGCTTTTATCGTGAAAATGGACTCTGCAACTTAGGCATTTTTATTCTGAAGAATATTTGATATTACTGACTAATGAAGTATTTTTATTTTAGATTCTTAAATGCTTTAAATGACATGTAATTAAATCAATCTTTCCATAGGTCAGATGTTGGTGAATTGGTTTTGCTCTGCCTTCCCGGAAGACCATCCTCTTTCCAGGCACGAGTTGAGACTGATGGCCGCGCAGTTCTGTACTAATCTTTTGTGCGCCGGTGTCCTCAAAAGCATTGATCCAGACAATGATGAAAAACTCTTCAGGGTGAGACCATTACCTTATTATAGTTTGCTGATCTAAAAGTGCATAAATCATATCGTGAATAAATTTTTCAAGTATCGATGAAGTAAAATTTATGGAGTGCGGGTCTCCACTCGATTTTTCTATACATTTATATTTCATAGTTATTTAGGTCTACTGGTACCACAATTATTACCAGAATGAGAAAAATAAATGTTACTTTTTCGTGTTTAGAACTCAAGTTACTATTGTCAAATATTTCGTATAAATTCTGTAGAAAAATATTTTTCATATTGGCGGCAGCTTATATATTGATGTCTTTGGACGAATTTAGTTTATATCTGGTTTTAAAAACATGTTAGTACTTTTTTTTTAATCAAAAATGAAAGAAAATCATAATTTAGGGGTTGGTACAGGGGTCAACAATTTATAAAGTTCTGTTTTAAAAACTTGCTCAGACTTCCGCGGTCCGGTAAACTTGAAAGGTGACTCAAGGTCAAGCCGTATGCGCCTACACAATTTCAAAAACACGATTTTCTTTTCTTTTAGCTATTTTACTTATTTACTAACGAGACAAATTTGGTAAAAATAAAGTGTGAAATTGTTAAAACAAATCTGATAAAAAGCATGAAATTGTTAAGACAAACCTGGTAAATAAAGCGTAAAATTGTTAACACAAACCTGGTAAATAAAGCGTGAAAGTGTTAAAACAACCCTGGTAAACAAAGTGTTGTTATTGAGACCCAGACCGTCCGACCTACCAGAAAGGTGTAAGGTAACTGTATGGACGGCCGGGAAGTGCCACCCAATTTAGACCGGAACCCAGTGGGGGAGGCATCCACAGGGACCGTACCCTCCTTCCCCTACCACCAACCTCTCGGAAGGACTTACGGACCCACATGTTTAACGTGATCGTACTCCGCATGAACACGGCGGCATTTGTGGTAGCGTGCAAATCTAGCGCGCAAACCACGGGGATACCGCACCCGAGATGGCCAACAGCACGCGGTGTTCCGAGGTGGTCTGGTAAACAAAGTGTGAAATTGTTAAAACAAACCTGGAAAATAAAGCGTGAAAGTGTTAAAACAAACCTGGTATATAAAGTGTGAAATTTTTAAAACAAATCAGGGAAATACAGCGTGGAATTGTTAAAACAAACCTAGTAAATGAAGCTGAAATTGTTAAAATAAACCTAGTAAATGAAGCTGAAATTGTTAAAACAAACCTGGTAAATAAAGTGGGGATCGTTAAAACAAACCCTGTAAATAAAGTGGGGATCGTTAAAACAAACCCTGTAAATAAAGTGGGGATCGTTAAAACAAACCCTGTAAATAAAGTGGGGATCGTTAAAACAAACCCGGTAAATAAAGCGTGAAATTGTTAAAACAAACCTGTTAAATAAAGCATGAAATTATTAAAAGAACCTTTTAATTCTGCAATTTGCAAGTAATATAAAGATTATGGATTACAATTCAAAGCATATTGCAATTTTATGAAATTTTATTACTTTCCTTATATACATATAACGTATAAGGAAAGTATTGTGAAGGGGTCGAAAATTCAAATTCGAGTTTTCGATGGAAGAGCACGTTTCAAGCATCCCTGAACACGAATCAGACGTTTTTGAAGTGATGTCTCTGTGTGTGTGTGTGTGTCAGTGAGTCTGTGGAGACGATAACTGACGAACGAATGAACCGATTCGAACGAAATTTGGTACAAAAATGACAATCCGTGAACACTGGAAGTCTATTTTTTAAAACTCAATCGAATGTTCAGAACCCCCCTAAATTTTCGAGTGAAATTTCGAAAAGTCATCAAAAAATCAAAACCTTTAATAAAGTTACGCAAATAGACATTTCTTACGTAATTTTTCCTTAGAAAACGATCGGCATAAACTTTAGAACGCTAGCACAAACCGTTCTCGAGATATTGCACATTTTTTCAAATTAGTTTATCAAAATAGCCTATAAATTATAAAAAATAACTGTTGAGAAACATGTTTACTTTTCATATGTGATATCATGCATTAAATTTGGTGACATTATTCTCGTGGATCTAGCTCGTTCCATTCATGAGAAAAGATACTTTGAGTAATACTTTTGTATTTGAACGGCAATAATCATTTATCTGCAATAAGAATAACTTATTTTTCCGTTCATAACGTGTGGTGATTTTGGCGACGAATTTGGCGGAATGGCGCTAAATCAATCAGAATGACGACTAACTTATGAAAATTCAATATCTTGGTAAGAATATAAGTATCTACTATAAGAATAACCTTTTTTTTTTACTGTAAAAGTAGTAAATTCATTGCATTATATAAAGAAAGTAATGTGCTGCCCACATCAGATTTTTCACATTTATATACGATGTGAGAACTAGCATTCTTTATTTAAACAACTTGCCTGAAATTTGGAAGAAGTTGGCGTGATTGATGATCAATAAATTGCAGAGATGGACATCTGCTAGTTGAAATCTGAACTGATTTTTTATGAAGTTCGAGTTATTGTACACAAATATGTTGCGATAAACACTGCACACAGTTTTGTGGCTGTTTATAGTTCTGTGTATTTATTATCGCTCATATGTTTTATCCAGAATTGTTCGCATTGAAGAACTTTAAAACTTAGAACTTTAAAACGAAGTTCTATTGTGCCATTGCTTGTCTATTGTCTCCCATATCCTCCCGCCTAACCGTAATAGCATTATTTCTTCCGTTTATCACTATCTTGTCGAGATCCGTAAGAAATGTTCGTCATTTAGTGACCTCTGGGATGTTATAAACCGTTGTCGAAATTTAAGAAATTTTACTTCTCCACAGATAACGCGATATTTCTGGAAATAATCAATCGGTTTCCATGAAATTTGGTATACTTATTAATTAAAAAAGTTTCTAATTTCTCAGTGAGATTGAGCTATGAAGGATCTCTAATTTGTTTTCCCATGGAAAGTAAAGTATTTGGCACAAATATATTTTTATTGTTTTGGGAAATAAACAGCATTAAGAAGACCAAAGAAAGCTAGTGAATTAACATATTTTATTTCTAAATGTGATTTACTTCTGAAAATTTATGTCGAAAAAGTAAATAAATGTAGAAAAATGGAGATTCCTTTAAATAGATAAATTTAAATTAAAAGAGAAACCAGAAAATAATAAAACAGGGAACTGGGTAAAATTGAAAGCAGCTAATAAAGGGTAAACATTATTACTTTCCACTTCAATTTTCGCACTTTTCGAAAGTCACCAGATTGGCCACAGTTCTACGTTAACACATAGACTATTTTAACTGGAAGTTTATGTCAGTGCAATGACCACCGGTTTCAATCCTGTACTGCGTAGGTCTGAAATTTAAGATTCATTGGTTTCATAATGAATTTGCCATTTGCTGCAGAAGTTAAATTATACTTAATATTGAAGACATAAGAGTGAGTACTCTGTAAAATTCCTGAAATCGCCAAAAAGTGTTTAAATAAGCATCATGTTTCACTTTAGTTCACTTTAAAGTGTTCTCATCAACAAGGAATATACTTGTATCAGTACTTTTCTCACTTACAAAAACATTTTTAAAATTGCTGTTTCGGTATGTTGTTTAGTCCCCCCCCCCTGTTGCTTATGCTCTGATTTAAGGAACATATACTACCTTCTTTTTCTGTTAAATCCACATCTTGAGGAACGGGAATAACTCGCACTATGTTGGGTTTGGAGCAAAAGGGAACCAAAGCCAGACAGGAACCAAAGCCAGACAGGAACCAACCAGACAGGAACCAAAGCCAGACAGGAACCAAAGCCAGACAGGAACCAACCAGACAGGAACCAAAGCCAGACAGGAACCAACCAGACAGGAACCAAAGCCAGACAGGAACCAACCAGACAGGAACCAACCAGACAGGAACCAAAGCCAGACAGGAACCAACCAGACAGGAATCAAAGCCAGACAGGAACCAAAGCCAGACAGGAACCAACCAGACAGGAACCAAAGCCAGACAGGAACCAACCAGACAGGAACCAAAGCCAGACAGGAACCAACCAGACAGGAACCAAAGCCAGACAGGAACCAACCAGACAGGAACCAAAGCCAGACAGGAACCAACCAGACAGGAACCAAAGCCAGACTGGACAAATTGGTGTGTGTGGGGCCTCGTAATTGTGAAAAAAAGAAGTGCTAGGTGGTTTATGATTACTGGTCAGCAGTGTGACAAAAATCCTCAAGAACACCTTTACGAATAAAAACAAAATCTGCCAAAATCGCTAGGAAGCATCCACCAAAGTGACCAAAGACCAGAACAGAGTCCAGATTCAATCAAGGTCACTTCACTTGGCATACTCTAAGTGGATGCTTTACACTAATGCTGCCCAGCTCCATAAACTTTAACTACTGCTTTTTCACACGGTAATCCATCGTGATAATTTTGGGGTATTCCCTTGTATTATCATACAAAACATGAAAAATATTATATTTCAAGAATCGTCACAGAGGAATGGGACTTAAGCATATAGTTAGGTTCTTTCTGTCTGTAGTTATTGGTATTTCGGTGAAGATCGCCGTCAAGTACGAAACCGGTGTATTGATGATGGTCGATGCTCTAGGAGCGCGATTTCAAGCTTTGGAAATAACACAATTATGCTAGTTCCGTGACTAATAAATATTTCGTTTAATGACTTAATATACAAGGTGACTGAAAAACCGCGCACATCAAATTTTAAAACCATATAATGTACCGGAAAATAAAGTATAGTAGAATTTGTTTCAATTAGGTGGCATATGGTCCTCTCAAATATATCAGAAATGTCGTCTGTTATTTTTAATTCGTCAGACGATCATTGCAGACCTATTTTTTATTAACAGAAGAACGTGACGTTATCTCGCAGTAAAATATTTTTTTTTACTTTAAAGCAATATTTCTCTAGCCAGTGAAAGCGTCATTGAAGAATTTCAGAAAAAATATTCAGACTGTGAAACCCTAACGATTTAATAATTACAAGGTTAGTAAAAACGAAGTTTGTTTAGGGAAATGACAACTGGTCGAAACCAGTTGATCAGTTGGGTCAACTGGACAAGTTGACCAAACTGATCAACTTGTCCAGTTTGATCGTAACTGGACAAGTCTTCCATTCAAATTTATGATAAAACAGTAATTGCAGTTAGGGACTGTAGAAACTGAGCTTTTCTTCCAAAACTCTTCAACGACACTTTCATATAAGAATGGCTAGAAAAATGTTGCTCAATAAAACATCTTTTACTCCTGGGAAACATGTTCTTCGATTGGTGAAAAATGAATCTCTAATTATGGTCTGACGTATTAAAAACAGGAAAGGTCAATCAGGCATAAAGCATTGATTATGAATTACTTTCCAACTGCAATGCAATTTTAGTTAAACATCTCTAAAATGCGATACATTCAGCGGTGCTATTTTTAAAATTATCAAAATACTACAATTTGTTATATTTGAAAACTTCATCAGAAATAAATGAGATTTATTCAAATAAGGTCATCGAAATATAAATCGCCTGATTCTCTACATAAAAGCAGTCAATGTTTCATTCACAAACGTTTTTCCATTCCTTTCATTTAGCGGCGATATTTTTAAAATTATCACAATACTACAATAATTTATTTTACTTAAAAACTTAAAACCATGGCGGTAAAAGTACTGTATAACTCTACGCTTAAATCTTCATCGAAAAAGGCAATAAAATCGTCTGCTTCTCTATGTAAAATCAATGAATGTTTTATTCATATCAGCTATATTGCAGACTCCAGAGCTAAATAATTTTGCGTTAAAGAAATTCGACAATTCTTATACAACTCATCTTACATCTCGATCTGTTTACATTCTCCATACGTGAAAATCAGGTTTCGTTGTAGAAATAAGTTTGATGATCATTTAAACTCAAAGTTTGACGATCATTTAAACTCAAAAATATTTTAATTGCGTTGTCAGAGTATATAGATGCAAGGAAAAATATAAAATAATAAAGCGGTTTTAGGACGGATGCAACACTAAATATAAATTAAAAAGAACTTTGAAAATCACTATTTTGACACAAGATGGATGGCATTGACCATTTAAACTCAAATATATTGTTATTGCGCTATTTCAGAATATAGATGCACAGAATTTAAGCAAAAATAAAGCGGTTTTAGGACGGATACTAAATATGAATTAAAAAGAACTTTAAAAATCACGATTTTGACACAAGAGGGATGCCATATTTTATTTTGAAGTGGATCACGTGATCTCTTCATATAATGGTTATGTGATCTCTTCATATAAAGGGTTTAATTATTATTTTAAGTTTTATTTAAAAAACTATTGAACATATTTTGCTGAATTTTTTTTTATATATTTTATGGGATAATTTGAATATTTCCTAAAACTTTCGGAGCAATTTGTGAATTTAAATTCGCTTAAAAAATGTTTGAATAATTAGGTCTCATAGGGTTCGATGTATTTCATTTTTTCAACCCGGGTTCAATCCAAAATTAATTGAGTGATATTATTAATTTATATTCCCATAGGTCTCGCAGACCGTCTGAACAACATACTAAAATTTCATTTTGATAAAGACATTTTTACGACAGTTATCGTGCGAAAAGACAGACAGACAGAATGAACAAAGTCATAAACACTTTTCAACTATGTTGTAAAGTGTTAAAAAGCAGACTATATTCTTAATGCATTTTTGCTTTCCTTATATGCATAGTATAATGTAGCGTTTTCAAAGTGCGTTAAGCTGACCTCCGGGATTTCGTGACAGTATTTCAGGGTTTCCGTGGCGTGATAGTTTTGTGTAATTTTTTTTTAAATTGAAAAATATGTAAAATTTAACATGCATAATTTGGACCACAAAGATTGTTATCTCATTTTCGGGTTCCGCCATCAAATTGAATTTTGAAAGGGTTCCGCGACCAAATAATTTTGTAAAACACGGATATAATGTATAGGAAAAGTATTGTGACGGGATTAAAATTCGAATTCAAGTTTTCGGCGGAAAAGCATGTTTTCAAGTATTCCGGAACTCGAATCGAAAGTTGTTGAAGTGATGTGTGTGTGTGTGTGTGTGTGTGTCCATGAGTTTTTGGAAGTGATATGTTATGAACGAATGGAGCGTTTCGAATGAAATTTGGCACACAAATTACAATCCATGAATATTGGAGGCTTGTTTATTTTAAACACAAACGAATATTCGGAACACCCCCAACTCCTAATTTTCGAATGAAAATTTGAAAAAATCATCAAAAAATCATAATCTTTTATAATGTTACTTAAAAGAAATCATTTCTTATGTAAATTTTCATTAGAAAGCGATTGACATGAACTGTAGAACGCTAGCATAAACCGTCCTCGAGATATTGCACATTTTGCAAATAAATTTATAAAAAAAATCCCAAAATTAAAAAAATATTAACTATTGCGAAATATGTTCACTTTTCATATGTAATATTATGCATCCAGTTTGTTAACATTATTCTCGTGGATCTAGTTCGTTGCATTCACGAGAGAAGATACTTTAAGTAATAGCTTTGCATTTTGACGCCTACGCAATTCGCCAATAGTCATTTATATATAAGAACTGCTTGCTCTTTTTCCGTTTGTCTGTAACGCCGCGACTTTTCGATCACCTTGTACAATAAAGAACTAGATCAGAACGTAAAATGTAGCTCAAATAAACAAATAAATATGCATTCTATTATCAGATTTCAAAGGGCCTCCTCCTTTCCCCTTGTGATGGCATCGAATTTCAATCAAATGATTGCTACATTATCTTTCACCAAAAGTTATAAATATTATCATCCATAAAACATAGCTCTCTCTCCGGTCATTCGTGGTTCGTGTAAACACAAACTCGTGTTCAGGAAATAGCTGGGAAATTGCCCTCGGCCAACAATTGCATCGTTCTAATTTCCCGGAGGGAGAGATTTTGTTTGGATCTATCGATCTGGCAACGGAGGAGCGGGAGTGACGGACACGTTACCACGGTTACTGGGTGACGCCCCTTTTGTCCACTTCGCCTATTTCTCTCCATCTTCCGTTTCAGGTAGAGATGAGGAATATCGGATTTTGTGTGTTCTGCGTAGATGTGACGTCAGGCCCATTCTTTTTTGTACTGTCTGAGACAGTATATTGCGAATGAATTGACTGATAAAATTGGATAAAACGTTTTAATACTGTATTTAGAGGGTTCTACACTGTTACGCCGTATCCTGGCAAATCGTGGGGGTTTTCTCAGTAGACGAGAATGAGTCCACATTTCTGGGAACTAATACTTTTATTTAAAAGCACTAATAAGCGTTAGCATGCATAATATACAGTGAATAATTCGATAATTAATCAACATATATAACAGAATGACAAATCATTAGATCACAAACGTCATTTTATTAAAAACTTCCTTCAGACGTGTATGAAATTTTTTAAAAAGCCAGAGCGCTTTCGGGTATCATAATACCCTTTTTCAGTGGCGTTAAAAGCCGTCAATTTGAGGATTTAACGTGTCGCCGTCATTAGCATAGTAGTAGTTAGATAATTATCTTACAAAATCACAAGTGCCAGATGCAATAAAACAGCAATTAAATGCTCAGCTAAACAGCAGATACTATACTTACAAAATACTATACTCACAAAATACTATACTCACAAAATATATATACTCACAAAATAGCAGATATATACTATAATAATAGCTTGTGGCTACAGCCGACTCTGCTCCTGCCAAAGACATCGATCGAAGATGCTAGGATACTCGAATTATAAGTTCGGAGTCGAAGCTAGCTTTTGCTCTAATCTTATAATGTCGGTCTTGTATGCACGAAGTCCCGAGTTCGGTCCAGGCTCGGGCCTGGCAACATCAGTTCCTACAAGCTAAATAGCAGATATATACTATTCTCACAAAATAGCAGATGCTATTCGTAAAACACTGACACATCGTACAATTCACATTAGCTCGTATCAAGTCAACTACTCCCAATTGAACGATGACTTTTATGTGCACTCCGTAGACATTTTTAAATAAGTTCGTATCTCCAAGAATATTCGATATTTCCAGAAAGTTCTAGTATATTCTAAAAGTTGCCAAAAGCCACTAATTTGGCGACAAATCGCTAAATCTAGCAAACCTGACCTAAAAAGACAAAATATGGCAACCCCACTTTCATGTAATAGGAACTGCTGTCTATAAAAGTGTTTGTCCACGGTGGGGATTCTAAAGAGCGGTGAAAGCATTTTATATGTTCGTAACAATATCATGATGGTTGATGAGAAAAAGGAAGATATAAACGTTTTAATGAGCAATAAATGCGCGAAAAAATCTTATTTCTTTTGTTAGTTTTTAAAATATGATGTGGATAGCACATGTCTTCCTACAAACTCAAGTTCAATTTTCTTTTAAATTATTTACTTTTTCTCTTTAATAAGATTTTTTTAGCGCAAACTAGTACGTGATGCTAGACATGCATTTCCAATTCCATCAAGTTTCCTATATGTTCCATCTATTTCCCTTCATTAATAAGAAAATAACACAGTGAAACAGAACGCAGCTCTTTAAATCAATGCTCAATGATCAATGAATTAAATCAAATTGTGGCCTTTTGAACGGTCACAATTTGCACCCCCCAAAATATCTGATGTTGGAGGCACTGGTCTCTCCCTACATGATTCAATGACTTTACTTCTTTTACACTGAAATAATCATGCACAAAATACACTGTACAATTATAATGTACGGAAACACGCCAATGAAGCAAAAACTTTAAAAACGAAATAATAAAGACAACAAAATTTCCTAAATTAAATGTCTTTAATAATAACCCTATTTATGACGGATTTACAATTACAAATCCAGAGCGGTTTCGCACTTCACTACGTCCTTCATCAGTGGCAATGTAAATTGTTTAAAATGCGACGAACATGAGCTCTTATACACAGGTCCCAACCGCGCTTTAAACGTTTGTTCATCTATTTCAGCTTTAGTTACTGAAATTAGCTTTATCATTAAATTTGGATAGAAAGCCGCTTTCGATTTCATTTATAAAAAAATTTCCACTATTCGTTATAATTTTATTTGTCCGCAAACTAATCTTGCCCCTTTTTTTGACATCTTGCCGTATAAATTAAATCTTCTATTATAAGTGATCTGGATTTGTAATTTTAAGTACGTCATAAATGGTGTTATTATTAAAGACCTTCTAATTTACCAAATTTGGTTGTCTTTATTATTTCGTTTTAACACTGCACTATTTTTTTTAGCGATGAATTGTACATTGGCGTTTTTCTGGATAGCAGAAGATAAAACTATGTCAAAGTAGGAAATTAACTTCAATGAAATTTAAACTGACGATTAGAAAAATGGGTAGTGTTCACTAAGCAATATCGTTTATTCGTCAAACCGATTTTATTAATTAGAAATTAATTTTTAATTTTATAAAACTGAGATGGTTTGAGTGCTAATTAATATATTCCTACAATTCAAAATCAAAATTCGATTTTTATTTTCATATGTCAAAAATATAAATTTAATTATTTGTTATTTAATTTGGAAATGCGAATCTCATTACAATGAAAACCATCTAATCACCACACATAAGTCACCAAAAGTGCGTATAAATATATAAATCCACACTATAATGAATTTATATCACGTAAATTGAAATCTGGCCTTTTAGTGACTTTATTAGTTAAAAGAATATTTTTTTATTCATACTTAGTCAAAAAATTCGCATCAAAATGCAATTGGTATTTTATAAATTTCACATGCAATTAAAGACAATTGGCGAAATGTTTGGCGTCAGCATGCAAAATTATTGCAAGAAAATGCCTCCTCTCATAAATTAAATTAGCTATATTCATAAAAATAGTGTCAATAGATTTTTCCCATAATATTGCATATGAAAGTGAAACTGTTTTACGGCACTTAATACTTTTTATTTTTATGTAATATTTTGATAAATGTATTCATAAAACGTACATTATCTCGTGAACAGTCCATGTTGGCGTTCTAGAGTGTGCGCATTCCTTAGACATTTTATTTATACTTATGTTCTTTTTTTAGGGATACAATAATGTTAACATTTAAAATTGCCCTCGAAAAACGTAGGGCACAGAGTTCTCAAAATTATGAACATAACTATGGTTAAATTATCTGAAATGGTGTTGTATATCCAGTTTCAAGCATAGTTTCTGTTGCAGTAGAGCCCAATTTGTCTGAACCTTGACCATTTAGACAGATAAAAATTGGTGGATTTCATATTTTTCTAGTGAATATTTTTAACTTTACAAAATTAAAGTAAGTGTATTAACTATGAAAGATAAGCGATGAGCCGACTCTCTTTTGTGTAAGTAATATTGAAAATATTACTGAAGTATTAACTACTAAGGACATCGGGGGTTTGCGAAGGACTAAAATTTCATAAGCCAGTATTTAATCCGACGACGTCTTTTGATTTTTCTGTTATATAAGGTGCTTCTATGCTTTGTACCCGTGATCTAAACGACTTATGCTGAAGAACAACTGCGAGATTGTGATTCATGGGAAAGAAAGGACTATTTGAAAAAAAAAACCAGTCAGAACTTATGAATTAACTCATTTCAATTGATCGCTAATTGCGTAAATGTTACACATTTTAAAGATTAAAACGACATAGATCAATTTAATATACTCATTATAGATTGAATTTTTCTAATTATCTGGATTACCACCGGTTCCGTTTAACTGGGATAGACGGAAATTTGGTGCATTTCGCATTTGCAGATAATGCAAATTGTCACATCATTGAGGTATATGATATTTATTTTGATATTCTGTTTGTTTCACAATTGCAGTGTTCCTTTTAAAAATTCTAGCCGGACCAAATGTACCAATGGTCGAAACTCGAATCTTCTGCTCCTCCATCGGCCTACACGACGCCTGGCCGCCTCTCCCCTAGTGCCTGGCCGCCGAACAAGCGGCCCCTCTCACCGGCTTATTCTGAAAGAGAGTTGAGAGAAGTTATTGAAGAACTGCACGACCATGGAATTCAGGTGCGTATACAGATATATTAAAAACAGTTACCATACTATAGTCGTATGAATGTCACGTATAAAGCTGGAAGCACACAGGATGAGACGACAAATTAAGCCAACAGCAAATCGTTTCTAAACGAAACCGTCCGAGACAAAATATTTTCTTTCAGGTCGTCTGTGATGTATCTAGTTTTTCTGTTAATTTGATTAATTCTGAGTCAAAACATTGCGAGTAATGGAGAAGTTGCTATCTGTTGTGTTTGGAGGAGAAAAGGCCTGTCCGCAAGTTTTGGAAACGTCCCATTAACCGAAAAAGGAATCTTCATCTCACATGTGGTCAATACCATCTTTTTTTAATGATCTTTAGGCTGGAGAGTGGAGGTTGTAGGCCTTATTTAAATCAAGAGCAATAATAGCGTTGGCATCTAGTTACATTTCAAACAAATGCTGTTTAATCTCATAGCTAGACTGTTGAGCGACTATGAAAATGCTACACCGCGCACTTCTTGCCTTCCCGATTCCATAAGCAAGATAAAAGCATGCATAAAGCAAAATATCTTGAACTCACATGAAACAGAACACAATTCTATGTATTTTTACGGTTTAGTCTCAAACTGCTTCTGATCGCTTAAGGGGACTGTGGACGTTGAAATTTTTTTTTATTTATTTATTGACTTAGAAACATGAAAATTTGTATAAATATTCCTCTTAACATTACTATATAAAATACCCTTAAATTTTTTTCAATTTTGTTATAATCTTGTCTTTTTTTTTTAAATCTAATTTTTTTTAACGAAAATTTGAAAATGCTCCTTGCGTGCCATTTGTTCACATTTTTGATTAATTTTACATTATGATCACTCAAAAACACATTATGAACAAATTTGGGTATTCATTTTTAAATCCCTTAGAAAGTTAATTTTTAAAAACAGGCATTGGCGTCCATGGAAATCGCTGACAGAAACATTGCACCTGCTGCAGCAGGTGCAATGTTTCTGTCGGCCTGCAAAGGGGCAATGCCTGCAAAGGGGGTCGAAATGTTTGGGATAGGGTATGTTAAATACCTGTCTTTTTGGTAGGTTCTTCATTTGGGATGGACGCTGTTCCACCCGTAAGCAAAAGGTTAAATGTGTAAAATAATGTTACATATTAAAAAAAAACTTTATTTAGTCGATTTTTGCTCATTTCAACGTCTACCGTCCCCTTAAGATAGGCCTCTCGGTGTGCAATTGATCCATAACAGGCCACGTTAACTTAATCATCCTCGATGTCTGACAAAAATGACGAGTTTTATGTCGTCTTGTCTATTTCTGTGTGCAGACAGTCTAAATGAATACCATAGACGGATTTAAAGTCAAGGAGACACAAAGCTGTACTATAAATGAGCAACTTCTAAACTAAAAATAAATATTATGAAACTCAAATTTGAATGCCCTCATTGGAACTGTAACGTTAGATAGTCTCTTATTATCAAGGTACATGGTCTTAAAATGCAAAATATACTTGATTTTATATTTTAATAGATTGAAATGACCTAATAGCAAAGTATATCCAACCGTACATTCTAAAATATTATATGTGTATATCACACTTGATTTTAGTTGCATGTACTTTTTGGATTTTGTATGAAGTAAAACAAGTAAAGGCTTCAAGTGCTCCAGTTGAAACAACGGTTTACCCATTCACAAATATCTTCACTATACATCAAAACTCTTCCAATTTTGACAGAAAGTATGCTTATAACACTATCAGGTTACATGTCAACTACATAGATATGGCACACGTTCTAAAGAACTTGTTTAAATACTCACGTGATGCGCTAAGTTTTTTACTGCAGTTCATCCATCTGCATATTAAAGAACTAAAGATTAGAAATTTAAAAAAATCTAATGTGGGCAGCACATGACGTTCCCTGCAGACTTATATCCACGTTTTCTTTATTTTAATTAAATCTAATTCACTTTTAATTCAATTTCCTTTTTCATTTGGTAATTGGATGTATTTTCAAAGGTGGCTTAGAGAAAATACGAGAAAACTAAAATATCTCGAGAACGGCGGGTCCTAGTGTAATGAGGTTAGTCTTATTCTTTTCATCTTTAAAAATTACGTATAAAACAAGCATTTAATGAATGTATTTGAGCATACGTAGTTTTCTATTTTAGATTTTTGCGAATTTTGAGGGCTATTTCGCAAAAAAGGAAGGTTATTTTTTTCCGAATCGTACCAAAATCTAATCGGCACCAGGGTGACCCACAAGCGACTTATCCACCGAATTTTGTGAAATTCGGTATATTAGTTTTTCAGCTAGAGTGGATACAGACAATTTTTGAGGGCCATTTCGCAAAAAGAGGCGGGTTCTTTTATCCCGAATCATATCCAAAACTAATCAGCACCAGATTCACCCACAAGTGACATACCTACCAAATTTTATGAAATTCGGTCAATTAGTTTTTTTAGTTAGAGTGGATACAAAATCTGCACAGACAGACAGACGCACAGACAGACACACACAGGCAGACAGACACAGACAGACAGACACACAGACAGGCACACACACAGACAGGCACACACATAGGCGTCACGCTAAAAATGGTTTTTTCGCATTCTAGAGGTCTCGAAACGTGTAGATCCGTCGAAAACTCGAGTTGCGATTTTCGGCATGATTCCAATACTCTCCCTATACATTACCATGTATTGCAGGGAAAGTAATAGATTCTATAAGAACATTTCTAACAGAAAGAATAATTGATAAAAATATCAGAAAACATTAGTAATTAGCTTTTATTACACGTACTGTGAGAAAAATGTCATTTGGTGTACCGTAAAGGGACACGTTTTTCAAATGGAATGCAAATTCTTATATATTAACTATATAGCTGACACAACTATTTATATCTATACAACTGACTAGGAGTATACAGCTGGCACAATGAAGAGTGGATGCCATCCATTTGTGTTCGATGAGTTAGAAACCACTCGCTCAAAAGTCACAGCATAATAACGGCACGAATTGACACGACGGATTGCTCTCCACCTATTATACCCAGCGCCGACCAGAAAAATTTATTATTCATATATCTTTTCAGCATATCATACTGTACGTAGCAGAGATACAAAAAACAACCCCCTTCTTAATCTACATACGAATTTACTAGCCATTTACATGTTAATCCACTTGCAAATTCAAATGCTAATTGGCTAGCCAATTCACATGCCAATCTGCTTGCTAATCCTCCAGTCAATCTTTTTGCCAATCCACTTGGTATTTGTTGCGTAGGATATTATAAAAACTAAAAAAAAAAAGACAAATTTTATACATCTATTATATACTCCAGATATTTTGATTAATATTAGTATATTAATTTCAGAAAGAACATGAAAAAAGTTCTGTCTTCCATCTTAAGCCGGGACGACGGATAGGAGAATATGAAGAAAGAGTTGCCAGGTAATTTTTTTCCTTAACTTCTAGAAACAAAGATTATTAAAGCCTCCATGTGACTTTTCTATAATTTTTAACTCCGAATTCCCCTTATTTGAAGACAAATATTAAGAAAATAATCAAATGTTCCTATATATATTAGAAAAATGTAATAATAAAAATAATCAATTCAAGTAATCGTAAAATATTAACATCACCATAGAAGCAAAACCACGGCCATAATGCCGATAATAGGAAAGAACGGCACCGGGCCCAAATTCGAAGATTAACCAGAATTAAATTCATCTTCAGGTCTGAGTATTTAAATTTAATTAATCCAAACAAATGTCTGTTTCAGATTGGGTAATAGTACATTACTATAAATGCCCAAACTCAGACTTTTATACACTATATATATATATATATATATATATATATATATTATATATATATATATATATATATATATATATATATATATATATATATATATATATATATATATATATATATAATCAAAGAGTTTAAATATAAAATACTAAGCATATGAAATTAGTAAGTTGTTTAACAATACAAATATATTAAAAAACGGTATGATTAAGAATACATCTACTTATTGCGATAGTGCAGCATGTAAATAAGATGAAATTTGTACGTAGTAAAGATGAATTAAAATATAATTATGGAATAGAAATAGTAAAGCATCCATAACAAACAAAAGCATTTAAATACCAAACGGAAAAACTCAAGAAAATGTAAGAATCCACCCATTATATTTAAAACAGAAATATTAAAGAAAAATGGAATATAAAATAATAGAATGGTGATGTAATAGTAAATGGTCGCTAATATATACATCAGCTTCAATTAGCACATTTCATTTATTGACCTGTTATTGTGAACTAAAGGTCAATAGTAGCCTCTATGTGCTAAAAATGGAAATTGATTGAGAAATTTGAAAAACTAAAAATAATTGAATAAATTGAAAAATTAGAATTGACTTACACTTATCTAGAAGTTATAGCAGCTAAACCCTCTTAACATAATGTACAAAGAAGATGTTGCCAACCCTAAAGGGTATTGTCCATATTGCTATTCTTAATTGTAAATAGTAAATCCATTCTAAAGTATTAGAAGGATAAACTGCATTCAAAATACAACGTGCCTATTAATACATATAGATGAAAATGATGATCATTATTAAACCTAAAAAATTAAAGAATTAATAAAACATATATCGAATAGATCTCATATTAATCGATTATAGAAATTAAACAAGGCCGTCCACTGATTCCTTGGATCTATCTTCTGGCAAAATGCACTGTTAGATCATGCAAGTATAACGAAATGTGTAATAATAGGACATATAACCATAAGTATCAGTTAGTAAATAATAGGGAATAAATGGGGAATGGTGTGTTATTTCCTATGTTAACCAAATATAATGGATAAAAGTATGATATACTAGTTTGAATAAAGTTTTTTGTATATAATTTATGAAAATTTTTATCTGAAAATCTATAAATTCGAAACAATTGATTTTTATGATGTTACAAAAAATTTGAACCGAATTACAAGAAGTAAAAGGTAATAATTTATTGATATTAAAATAATTTTTTTTATCATATAAATTATAAATAATACTATTAGACGATTCAATACATAGATTTAAATCCAGAAAGTTAACTTTAGCACCAATAGAAGGTTAATTATTCAAAAATTCCAGATTATCCAGATAGAAATCGATGTTGATATTATTTATATCCGTTTTAACAACACAGATCATATCATCTACATATCGATATAATTGTCAGATGATGTATATGTACATTCATATTTATAAAGATATAAATTCGCCAGTATACTACTACTACAACCACCCTGCTGGACACCTGATACTTGTAATATAATTGGTTTCCCTAAAAATTATAGTTATTAAATAAAACAAGTAGAGAAGTTTAGGAATGTTTTTGATTTTAATATGATCGGCATGTTTGACAATAAATGCATTATAAAGAGATAAGATAATATTGTAAATATCTTGAATATTAATATTATAAAAGAGATCTTTAAAATCAAAGATTTGGAAACCAACGAATTTGTCAATTAAATGCAATTTATTTATTAATTCATGACTGCTATTTAGAATAAAATAATTACAGTGAAAATATTGAAGGCTATAATTTTGTTCTTTCAAGCAATTTTTGTATTACTTCGCTAGCAGAAACAGAACAAGTATCCACTTGTGACGGTTCTAAATTTAATGGGATTCTTATGAAATTTAGGTATTAAAACTACATACGGAAATTTATAAAATTTGAAGTTTATTTGTAAATCACCATAAATATTAATAATTTTTAGTTTGATATTATTAAGTGAATATAAGTCAATTTTGAAGCTTTAAATAGTCAATTAAAAATTGAATATAAAATAGTTTACAAATAACTGAATAATTGTTGGAGTCTTTATCTACATAAGTGATGAGTTTTCATGCTATTAATAGTACTTTTAATGACTTTTAAGATATGGTATTTCCACATGTTAAAAACTTCAAATGGCTGTGAATATTTACATTCTATTATATATATATATATATATATATATATATATATATATATATATATATATATATATATATATATATATATATATATAAATTCCCAAAAAGGGGACGAGTAGCAATGTACTCGTGCAGATTCTAGCAGTGTGACAGAAGTACCGGCCGGGGGGAGTTGCGACCCCCATCCCTCCGGTTAAAGCTTTTTCCGCCATGGCAAACGCTCCCGGTAACCGATACTCCCTACTCGATTTGCCTCAAGACCCTTTATAAATCCGTAAAAATCGCATACATATACAATTTCAGTAACATGTTAAAAATCTAAAAGTTTACTTTTCTACGCTGCAACTATTCAAGAATCATGCTTTAAAAATATAACAAATAATTTAAAATACTAAATACTCAAGACCAATGAAATCCCGGTCCGAGAGGATATTATAGTTTAAAAATTGGATATAAGACCCATAAACCGCATTATCTCCATATATAAACCTGTGTAAAATCACCTCACATCTAGTCATTTAATTCCTTTTAATCCCTTTCCAGTCAAATCTAATGTTTGAAATACATATCAGAGTGTCTGTATTTTTAAAAATGGACTCAAGACCTATTGGCTAATCCATCGCCATATATAAACTAATGTTTGAAATCATTTCACTCTTTGTTAATTATTACTTAAAAACAAAACTTATGTTTGAAATACATATCAGAGTGTCTGTATTTTTATAAATGGACTCAACACCTATTGTCTAATCCATCGCCATATATAAACTAATGATTGAAATCTTTTCACTCTTAGTTAATTATTACTTAAAAACAAATCTAATGTTTGAAATACATATCAGAGTGTCTGTATTTTTAAAAATGGACTCAAGACCTATTGGCTAATCCATCGCCATATATAAACTAATGTTTGAAATCATTTCACTCTTTGTTAATTACTTAAAAACAAAACTAATGTTTGAAATACATATCTGAGTGTCTGTATTTTTAAAAATGGACTCAAGACCTATTGGCTAATCCATCGCCATATATAAACTAATGTTTGAAATCATTTCACTCTTTGTTAATTATTACTTAAAAACAAAACTAATGTTTGAATTACATATCAAAGTGTCTGTATTTTTAAAAATGGACTCAAGACCTATTGGCTAATCCATCGCCATATATAAACTAATGTTTGAAATCATTTCACTCTTATTTAATTATTACTTAATAAAACTATATATTCAAGACTATTGAAATCCATGTTATTATTATGCAAAATCCTTTCTTTGGATACCAAAACCTTTTTGATTCTTTCTCTCCATAAAATCCCAATGATTTGAATTTACTGCACTTGTGATAGTTTAATGCTCAAAACTCGATATATACGAGTCCAATGACATTCCAGTCGTAGAGTAATTTTTAAATATTGGACACAAGACATTTTAAAAAACATTAACACCCTATAAATATAAAGGGCGCGGTAGCCCATTGGTTAGCGCGCTGGAGTTGCACTCGGTAGGCCCGGGTTCGATTCCAGCCACTGCCAAAACTGCCGCCGTGTTCATGCGGAGTACGATCACGTTAAACATGTGGGTCCGAAAGTCCTTCCGAGAGGTTGGTGGTAGGGGAAGGAGGGTACGGTCCCTGTGGATGCCTCCCCCACTGGATTCCGGTCTAAATTGAGTGGCACTTCCCGACCGTCCAAACTGTTACCTTACACCTTTCTGGTAGGTCGGACGGTCTGGGTTTCAACAACAACAACCCTATAAATATAAAGACACATAAATACTCCAATAGTCCAAACTCTACGCATTACACCTTCCCTTGGAACAACACATAACTTGTTGATTCTTTACCACTTTCACATATGACTTTCACATATTACTAAAGTAAATATTAATAGTTCGTCCGATATTTCAGAAAACCCTCACAATCACGAACTTACAGTCTGGATAACGCTTATAATGTTTCCACATTAAAATAGCCCCAGCTATAAAATTCCGGTGTATAGCCTTATTGAGCTATCTGATTTATGATCCTCAATTTCGCATAAAAACACGTCACCCTCTGCGTATTACAATTCCCGCCATTAGGCGATATCCGAAAAGTCTTATGTTGTTATCATTCCAAAGTATCTCTTCCTGGTTACGGCTGCAGTTAAACCATTATAATTGGAAACCAATCTTATCAGAAAAGCGGGAGGATAACCCTCCTTCATTGCCTCCCCCAGGAAACGGCAATCACACATGTATCTCTCGTTGTTAGTAAAATTCAACAACTTGTGTCGTTTCAGTTGATTTATTATCAGATTTCTGAATATGTTACGGTGTAGACTAGTTGGTTAGATTATCAGTGGCTGTGGCCGGGTTTGAATTTATTTTCGAACCGGAAGACGTTTCTTCTTAAACTGTTTTATGAAATGTACAATAATAAGAATTTAGCGACTGGCAACTTCGGGGTCTCTACCACGATTGCTCGGTCGTCAGATGTTAGGGGCGTAGGACGACCGTCATCCAGTTACCCTCATGCGAATTCTATTAAGAATTACTTTAACGTTATTCATCCAGGAGTTGACGAACCTAAAAATAACGTGGTTGCAATGAGTGTGCCTGTTTCTAATGTTATACAGATTGATTCCAATGTGGAATGTCCGAGCTCTGCGTATCGCACTTATTATAAAAACTTTGGAAAATTTAAATACAGTAAATGTAGTTCAACAAAATGTATGTTGTGTCCTAAAGCAAACATGTTACAGATTTCCAAAGTTGGAAAATATAAGAGATTCTGTAAAACATATAATTGAGTGTACTCTATCACATGCGATATATGTGGAAAAGAGTATATAGGGCAAACTAAGAACTGCCTTAATATCAGAATAAATCTGCACCGTAGCATGATATATAAATGTATTAAAAATTCGGATAGTGATGTGTCTTTGGAAATAAGACACTTTGCTAATCACGGAGTTGAAGCAATGAGGGTTACTATTTTGGATATTGTGGTGGATACAGATCTAAGATTATGGTGGGAAAATTCACATATAGCACAACGTAGATCGGTTTATCCGTATGGTCTCAATACTGTTATGTACGGTAATAATTATAACAAGGAATATTATTCAAACGTAAGGTCGGAAAGTATGGTGAAGCGGGGCTTGGAAAGGTCAAGTCGTAAACAACGAGGAGGATGCAAGGGAAAAATGTGCTTGAAAAAAACAGTAGATAAAATTGACATGATTTTGCGAGATATAGATGGTGGAAGGGATGTTCCCGAGACATGGCTAAAGAATATGGCTTACGGAATTAGATTGAAGTTGGTTAACAGAGTTTGGTGTCATTACAGAAAAAGATATGTAGAATGTACTGAGGGCGATCGGTCCAGATCCTTGTGTATTGTGTTGGATTACATCAAGTTTAGAGCCAGGATACATGGAATAGTTTTAGAGGATATTAAAATAAAAAAACATATTGACGAATATCTTATATTGAGATATATTAATAAAAGTTACGATCATATTCCTTTTAATAGAATTTTAAGACTAATGTCACATACTTTACCTGTTAGGGACCTGAGGTTGAAAGTGGCATTCAAATATGAAAAACCATTGGGGAGAAGGTTTTTTAATTATAATTTTATTGGTAGTAATTTGCATACAGTGAGTTGTGTAAGTTGCAATTGTAATACATCAACGTACAGAGACGTACATCATGGACATATTGTAACAGGAGATCTGGGTATAATAAAATCGAATATTAAAAAATACTTTGAGTTGGGTACTAAATACCGATTTAGGAGTAACGTTTCTATTAGACGAGCAATGAAAATTGATATTACACATTATATTCAAAAAGCGGCAGTAAAATTCAGTTTGCCAACTGAGACATTTGAGGAATGGAAGGTCTTGGTGATAAATGAGTGCATTTCATGGTATCGCGGGAACGTCCGGTGTAATAAAAAAGGAGGTGAGCTTAAATATAATAAAAATGAGCTGGATGAGCTACAAAATATGTATGTTATTACGTACGTAGACAAGGTAACGTCGAATTTTGCAATGACTTGTAAATGGTACTATGTTACTTTATTAAGACAAGCATACGAAGATCATGGTATGTACTCGTTGTTGAAACAAACTCAGTTGGAAATCAGTAACCGGATAAAGGCTTTGTACAAAAAATCTGGTATATGTGTGGGAAATATTAGATATCCCTATTTAACGTTAATACCTAAGCTACATAAAAATCCAGTTAAATTCCGACCAGTAACCATCGGTTTTAAAACTTATTTAACAAGGGCCAATTAAATTATTAATGGAACATTTAAAATTGGTATTACGGAAACTATATGACCAGGGTAGCTATTTTATAAAAAATAGCCTCGAAGTAGTTAAGAAACTGAAAGAAATGCCAAACATCGGTATGTACAGGAGTTATGACTTTGCAGACCTATTCAATAACATAGACATTAAGGATCTATATCGCATCCTAATAGAATCATACCATAGTTGTGATTTGCAGCTATACATAGCAATCGGAAAGTACAAGGCTTTGGTGGAGTTGGTTTTATTCGAGACAGTTTTATACAATGGAGAAAACTTTTATAAACAAATCAAGGGTATCCCAATGGGGGGTAACTGTTCGTCAATTATGGCAGATATTTACCTAGATAGATATGAAAGGGGAACACATCTTTTAAATGAGATGTTGTTCCTACGTTACGTGGATGATATCCTATGCGGATTTGAGGATAGTGGTTATACAATGAGGTTTGACTTTTATCCTCCATGTTTAACTTTAATAGAAACACCTCGCAATGAGGATGAAAGTCTGGATTTTTTAGATCTCACTATAATGAAGCCTGCCACTATACAATGTTATCGTATTTACGATAAGCGAAGCACCTTTGGTTTTGATATCAAATATTTGACGTCATGGACAACTAGTCTACACCGTAACATATTCAGAAATCTGATAATAAATCAACTGAAACGACACAAGTTGTTGAATTTTACTAACAACGAGAGATACATGTGTGATTGCCGTTTCCTGGGGGAGGCAATCAAGGAGGGTTATCCTCCCGCTTTTCTGATAAGATTGGTTTCCAATTATAATGGTTTAACTGCAGCCGTAACCAGGAAGAGATACTTTGGAATGATAACAACATAAGACTTTTCGGATATCGCCTAATGGCGGGAATTGTAATACGCAGAGGGTGACGTGTTTTTATGCGAAATTGAGGATCATAAATCAGATAGCTCAATAAGGCTGTACACCGGAATTTTATAGCTGGAGCTATTTTAATGTGGAAACATTATAAGCGTTATCCAGACTGTAAGTTCGTGATTGTGAGGGTTTTCTGAAATATCGGACGAACTATTAATATTTACTTTAGTAATATGTGAAAGTCATATGTGAAAGTGGTAAAGAATCAACAAGTTATGTGTTGTTCCAAGGGAAGGTGTAATGCGTAGAGTTTGGACTATTGGAGTATTTATGTGTCTTTATATTTATAGGGTGTTAATGTTTTTTAAAATGTCTTGTGTCCAATATTTAAAAATTACTCTACGACTGGAATGTCATTGGACTCGTATATATCGAGTTTTGAGCATTAAACTATCACAAGTGCAGTAAATTCAAATCATTGGGATTTTATGGAGAGAAAGAATCAAAAAGGTTTTGGTATCCAAAGAAAGGATTTTGCATAATAATAACATGGATTTCAATAGTCTTGAATATATAGTTTTATTAAGTAATAATTAAATAAGAGTGAAATGATTTCAAACATTAGTTTATATATGGCGATGGATTAGCCAATAGGTCTTGAGTCCATTTTTAAAAATACAGACACTTTGATATGTAATTCAAACATTAGTTTTGTTTTTAAGTAATAATTAACAAAGAGTGAAATGATTTCAAACATTAGTTTATATATGGCGATGGATTAGCCAATAGGTCTTGAGTCCATTTTTAAAAATACAGACACTCAGATATGTATTTCAAACATTAGTTTTGTTTTTAAGTAATTAACAAAGAGTGAAATGATTTCAAACATTAGTTTATATATGGCGATGGATTAGCCAATAGGTCTTGAGTCCATTTTTAAAAATACAGACACTCTGATATGTATTTCAAACATTAGATTTGTTTTTAAGTAATAATTAACTAAGAGTGAAAAGATTTCAATCATTAGTTTATATATGGCGATGGATTAGACAATAGGTGTTGAGTCCATTTATAAAAATACAGACACTCTGATATGTATTTCAAACATAAGTTTTGTTTTTAAGTAATAATTAACAAAGAGTGAAATGATTTCAAACATTAGTTTATATATGGCGATGGATTAGCCAATAGGTCTTGAGTCCATTTTTAAAAATACAGACACTCTGATATGTATTTCAAACATTAGATTTGACTGGAAAGGGATTAAAAGGAATTAAATGACTAGATGTGAGGTGATTTTACACAGGTTTATATATGGAGATAATGCGGTTTATGGGTCTTATATCCAATTTTTAAACTATAATATCCTCTCGGACCGGGATTTCATTGGTCTTGAGTATTTAGTATTTTAAATTATTTGTTATATTTTTAAAGCATGATTCTTGAATAGTTGCAGCGTAGAAAAGTAAACTTTTAGATTTTTAACATGTTACTGAAATTGTATATGTATGCGATTTTTACGGATTTATAAAGGGTCTTGAGGCAAATCGAGTAGGGAGTATCGGTTACCGGGAGCGTTTGCCATGGCGGAAAAAGCTTTAACCGGAGGGATGGGGGTCGCAACTCCCCCCGGCCGGTACTTCTGTCACACTGCTAGAATCTGCACGAGTACATTGCTACTCGTCCCCTTTTTGGGAATTTATATGGGAATACACATGTAAACATTGCAGCATAGCGCTTTACATGTTGTATTAAAAATTATTTTTGCATTTGGCTTTTTAATCTGTTCACTAAAATTGATAATAAAAATTTTTCAAGTTTTAAAATGTATATATATATATATATATATATATATATATATTTATCGCAAATTTATCGCATGGTATTACATATGAAAAGTGAACATGTTTCTCAATTGGAAATATTTTTTTTTATTTTATATAACTTTTTAATATTTTCTTTTGAAAAATGTGCAATATCTCGAGAACGGTTCACGTTAGCGTTCTAAAATTTATGTCAATCGTTTTCTAATGAAAAATTACATAAGAAATGTCTATTTGCGTAACTTTATTAGCGGTTTTGATTTTTTGACGAATTTTTCAAAATTTCACTCGAAAATTTAGAGAGGTTTTGAACATTTGATTGCGTATAAAAGCAATAGGCTTCCAGTGTTTACGGATTGTGATTTTTGTACCAAATTTCGTTTGAATCGGTTCATTCGTTCGTCAGTTATCGTCTCCACAGGCTCACTGACACACACACACACACACACACACACACACACACACACACATACTTTCACACACACACACAGACATCACTTCAAAAATGTTTTATTCGTGATCAGGGATGCTTGAACGTGCTCTCCCGTCGAAAACTCGAATTCGAATTTTCGATCCCGTCACAATACTTTCCTTATACATTATGTATATAAGGAAAGTAATAAATATCAGCTTCTAATTATGCTAAAGCTTAACTTTCAAAAAACAAGTACTTCTTAGGTTGAGATAATGAAGATCGCATAATGCTCGAAGGCATATTTAAGTTCTCATTCAGGGCGCATTATGCTTGTGCAGCAGGCGTAGCCGATTTGCCACAGTCAACAGCTACCACAAAAAAGCTGTTGTAAGTTAGAAGCCTTAAACAACGTGACCGGGTTGGTGGTTGAAAGCGAGTAGTTTTATAAGAAAACTCGAACGAATTATCCGGCGTTGTCCGTGTTCTCCTGAATATGTGACATCAAATTATTTAGAACGACAAAGGAGTTGTATGTATGCTCGCATAACAAAATTTGATCAACTTGCAGGTAAAATGGTTGTATGCTGGCGACCCTGTATATAGGAGTATACTAGCTACATCCGGCACCTCGTGAGCAAAATGGCTAGTCGTCCTTAAATGTGTCACCTACACTAGAAATCTATACGGGCTCGGGCTCAGGCCGATCCGTGGAACGATTACTTTGATTATTTCAGCTATGTAAAGATAAATGTTTAAAAAAACTTTCATCTCATTTTTTCTTAAAAAATTTCACACATTCATGTATTTAACGCATTTGAATACGAGTCATTTTGGGCCGGGTCGGATTAAATTTCGGCCTGTGCAGACTTCTAAACTACACATTTAATAAAAGTTATGAATATTAAAACTGTTTCAAATTTAAACATAAAAAGCGCCCACATTTTATACTAGTCCTGTTAAGAAATTAAGGTGTGTGAAAGAGTATTTCGTCTCCGATCACTATGTGTTGTCATTTTTAGACGTTTTTGGACAAATCATTTAATTTTACCGTTATTTTTCAATTATTTGATTTAAAAAATAGCCGACAAACGATTTCGGTATTTGAAACGTAACTCGGTTTACATAGCTAAGAAATGGAATCAAAATTTATAAATAAATGCGTTGATAAAATATGAAATATATTTAAATTGAAATATCTCACGAAAGGTTGATTATACACAAATTGAGATAATTAAGAATATATAGGATTTTATTTTCTACGAGGGGTGATATTAAAAGCATTTTGTAGGTCAAGCCGTTCGCGAGTTGTAGCTGAAACAATGTTAGAACAAAACTGTAGTACGCGAAAAGAAACATAAAGAATACTTAAAGTTAGGCTTTTATCTTAATTATCATTAACATATCTAATATCTTAACATGGTCGTAAATTGCTCGTATAGTGGTACCTATATATTAATTGTACATTGCTTTGTTGTGCCGCTATTAACCCTCCAATTCTTTAAATTTCGCGATAGTTCTGTAAAAGAATTATTAATTAATGATACTAAATGGATCACACCATTTTAACTTTAACAATAAAACATTTATTGAAAATATAAATACTTAATAATTCAATTACAACAATTAATCATATTATTTCAGCGGAGGGAACATGTGAGACCACTTAAATTGCCTAAAATATGTTTAGACCTAGATATCTTTTTGAGGACCTTCAAGTCTGTCTTGGACTTTGTTAGCAGCACGTACTTGATGTCGTCCTTATTACTAGCATTAACTCGTAGTGTAATGCATCACTCCGTAACTTCGTCGATCATATTGTACTGCTGACTCTAACACTCCACTTATGTCATTCTCGTAGTCATATCGTTCTAGTCATAATGTCGAACTCCTATTCTAGTAGTCTTTATATCATGATGTCGCACACGTATATCTTAGTATCGTCTGTATCATAATTTCGCACCAGTATCTATATATATGTCTGAAAACAAATCGTTCTTGAGTCACAGGTTGTGGCTCTTTTTTGCCTCAGGAATGCCACTCCCCTTTTGCTCTCATTTGCGGCATTCAATGTGACGTAACAAGCACTTTCTCCATTGGATAGCCGTTCCGTCCAATGCCTTTACTTCCTATTTTCTTAAGGGTTCGACCCCTCTTCTGTCTTGACATCCCTAAATTTATGGTTTTATCTGACCTCTGGGTTCACATGCTGTAAAACCTGGCGTCGTCCAGATTGGAAATATTGTCCGAAGTTCTAGATCAATAAATATTGTACATAAAACTGTCTCACCAAAGTGTGGGATCTATTTCTGGTCTCACAAAAACATTAACTTATAAATTTATCGAACAAATTGCAATTAGATTTTTCTCATTACCCGTGGGCCGAAGTGCCACGTGCATGAAAAGTTTGAAGATTCTGCATTCAGCAGTTTTGGCTGTATAATTCATATCTTAATCAGCCTTCAGTCTCTCTCAGTTGTTTTACATAGAAAAAGTAAATAAAAAAAATTCAGCGATTTATAATTTCTTCGAACAAAATGTCAAGATTTTATATTTTTCTCATTATTATTGGATCAAGATTCTCGTGTATGTAACATTCCAAATTTCTACCTACAGTAGTTGCTCTCTGCCTGATTCCTATCTCAGTCGGTCCGTCTTACTTAGCTGTATATACCGGGTGGTCAGAATTAAAACACCCCTACTCTGAGCTCTCTATACATCGAACTACTACTCAGTGTAAAGGCTCCAAAATTGTTGAACCTACTATTCAAGACATGGGGAAAGGGATTACGCGAAAAAAAATTAGTTCCAGAAACACAGATAGGTGGCGCTGTACAACAGAAAATATGCTGAAAAGACACAAAATAATCACAAAAAAACAAACACATGAGATATGGAATTTTTCTTTTTTAATTTCTCTTGCTGATATGAAAAAAAAGAAGATAAAGTGAAGAAACTTAAACTGTCATTGTAACTGCAATTTCGCACTGTAAGCACAAAAATTTGCATAAACCCTTGGTTTGCAGCTACTATGTTCTGGGCATAAAAGGGGATAAAACTGGGAAATTTTCATTCTTATCAGCGATGGCTGTCACACTGCCAGAACGCGCTTTGCTTATGAAGCTGTTTTATGAAAACAAAGGACATGGTGCAGCTGCACTTCGAGAGTTTCGTCGACTTAAGAATTTGCGCAAAGGACCATTACTTCCACAAGCTCTCAGGAGAATGAACGCTCGATTCGAGAAAACTGGACATCTTGGAGTTCAGCCGGGTCGAGGAAGCAAATCAACTCGTTCAGATGTCGTTGACGATGTTGTCACCACTATTGCTGAACAATCAATGGATAACGTTATACGCAGCATTCCCTGCATCCATAAGGTCCTTGTGATATGAATGTTTGGTACGTTCGAATAAAATGTGTTACAAATGTGTCTTTTGTGTCTTTTCAGCATATTTTCTGTTGTACAGCGCCACCTATCGGTGTTTCTGAAACTAATTTTTTTCACGTAATCCCTTTCCCCATGTCTTGAATAGTATGTTCAACTATTTTGGAGCCTTTACACTGAGTAGTTCAATCTATAGAGAGCTCAGAGTAGGGGTGTTTAAATTCTGACCACCCGGTATATGTTAGCAAATAGCATAAAACAAATCATTTTAAATTATGAATTTCATATGTGTATGTGTCGAGTCATATGTATTCTGCCATATAAACAATACAATTATCGTGAAGATGACCTATATATGAAACTTGGGTATTTATTTCCATCGACGGTTAATCTTTTCCAACACAATACATTTTAAAAGGCATAAAATATATACATTCATGCCGAGTAAATATATGTAGTACGAAGGAAAATCCGTATAAAGGAATAATGAACTGAAACCACAATAGTATCTTATCAACCACAAAATCTTTTTTACATAGTCGGAAACAAATATCTGCTTCAAATACCTGATGTAAATGTATATATTTTATATATTTAAACTTTTTTTTATGGGTAATGAAATACGGTCAATGGAACTAAATACGATTTTCGTACATTATTTTATGTTCTCTTCACGACGGCATAATTGAAGTTGAAAATGAAGTTAGAAATCGGAAGTAAAAAGTTTTTAATGCCATGTTCTTTCAGGTTAGAACTTCAACTAGAGAAATATCAAACACTCGCTGAGATTGAAGAACTAACTCGCCGAGCGAAATACGTTTCCTGTCCAACATCGCCGCACTCACCCTGTGCTGCGACGCAGACCGAGCCACCCCGACCCACTTTGTCCTCTTCTAGTCAATACGACCTCGCATCTTGCGCGTCCTTGCTGACTCGTTCACGATACGTCCAGACGGAATCCTTACGATCGTGGAGTAGAAGTGTTCAGACTGATGAAGGAAGTCCCCTGTCTAGAGCGTCTGTCCGGGTTCAGACCGAAGACACAGGACCAGATGTCATCAGAGGCCTCCCTAGAGCACACTCAGAGTTGTCAGAGATCCTGCCATCGTTGGTCACCGACCGCAAGCCATATTTTTATAGGCCATCAGGTATGGATGCAGTTAAAAAATCCAGCAACCCACAAACTTTAAATAAAATATAAAAAAAACGGTGTATTTTAGTAAAAGTATAAGTAAACAACTTAAAATTCAAAAAATGTGTTATGCAATTTCCACAAATATACAATTTACAACAATTTTAATAACCCAATATCATGAAAATATATATTTATTTATAGTAGCAACTAACTGCTTTATAAGGTTTCTTTGAGCGTTTTAGCAGCAGTTGCTATATAAACTTTATTGATCATAAATTAAAACTTCGTAAAATATAGTATATATCCAAAAGTGAACTGGTTTCAAAGGCAAAACAACTTGCTTTAGACAGATAGGTTATTCTTACCTCTCGCAGCGATTTTTATTGTTTACGCCAGGGACTAGGAGGAAGAGGGGTGAATATCTGCAACCCAGTGAGGTCGACCGAATTACCCACGGCACGGATCCGGAAGACGATTTGTCGAGTCTTGACTCCAGTCGCCGACAGGTCTAGAAATAGGCCATAAAGACACAGTTCTTCTTTGCCACCTGGAAGAGTCCCGTTCATGAGCAAGGGTAGGAACTCCCGGAGGACAATCCCCGGATTTGTGTATCTCCTTACAGGAAGGGATACCGCTCTGCCGCATAAATAAGAACTAATTTTGCCATTTTTGTATAGGCACGCTTAAAATATTTTAAATGAGATCTTAAATTAAAAAAAATAATAACAAATATCTAATGTTTTTCATTGTAGTTATTTTACGTATTAAAAAGCTAACAGCATTCTGTTTCTTAGAGTTATGTAGACATTTGCAGACCAAGTCCGCATAATGGTACTAGAGGGTTCGACCCGTGAAACATTTGTTTCGATTATTCCTGCAGCAGCACGGTTAAATTATGTTTTGTAAACGTTCCAAAAAGTGCTTACTAATTTTGGGTAATAAATCTTGCGCTATTTTGAGGCGAAATTATTTCCGTTGTACTATCCTACAACGTTTCATTACGACACTTAACACTTCTGGCGAAGGAGGGACACGGCTTTAAAACAAGCTGCAACACTTTGGTGCTTTGTGGGATATTTTCAACGAGATATTTAAAAAAAAATTAATTTCAAATATTTATTAATTTTTTATGAAAGAAACTGAAAATATATTTACTTTTTCTCATATCACTGGTAATTGTTTTGATTTTGTGCTTCCGTTAACTTAGGTAGTGTTAGTTCCTTCTCTCTCAGTTCTTCGGCTCTATTGTCTGAGGATCAAGAAACAAAGACAGAAGACTGTTCTTTGCGTCCACTTGTCGAATGTAGTCGCTGTCACAAGACTGAAACTGTTTCCATTTCGACGCAAACCGAATCACTTTCAGCTATTGAGAGTAGAACTGATAAGGTGGAGGAAAAATGTACTGAGCTTAAATCATCTTTTCAAACATTACAAACTCCTCCTTTAGCGGAAACATCATCCTCATCAATATGTACAATACCACCTCCACCACCTATGCCAGGAAATAGTATACCTCCACCTCCTCCCATGCCTGGAACCAACCTATCATTTATCCCTGGTTCTAGCATTTCATCTTCAATACCGTGCAGTAGCATACCTCCTCCGCCTCCTATGCCAGGAAGTAGCATACCTCCACCGCCTCCTATGCCAGGAAGTAGCATACCTCCTCCACCTCCAATGCCTGGAAGTAGCATACCTCCTCCACCTCCAATGCCTGGAAGTAGCATACCTCCTCCACCTCCAATGCCTGGAAGCAGCATACCCCCTCCACCTCCAATGCCGGGTAGTGGCATACCCCCTCCACCTCCTTTGCCCGGATGTGGTCCTCCACCTCCACCACCGATGCCAGGATGTGGTCCTCCGCCTCCGCCTCCATTGCCAGGAATGGGTGGTCCTCCTCCACCTCCAATGATGCCAATACAACAAATGTACATAGGTAAGTTACACCAATATTTTTATTTTTATGCAATACTAAACATTATATTTGCCTTATTTCATTCATTAACATCAACTCTTCATCATTTCATCAATTCTTTTCATTCATTATTCTCTCAGAATATTTGTAATTTCATGAAAACAAGAGTTTTACGTCTGTAGCTCAAAACAAAATTCATTAAAAATTATTTTATAATTGGAAATAAACAAATTCAGTTTATTCAGGCGTTTTTATATGCAAATATCATTAATCGTTTCATTTATATTACAATTTCTAGCAAATGAGAATATGATATGTTTGAAAATTAATTTTAGGTTTTAACTGAACTTAATAAGTGATTTAAAAGTTACCGATTTAAAAATAATCAAAGGATTCACCTATTAAGAAGCACACTGAATGTCCACTCACTTTGACAAAATTAAAAAATTCGCAGATCATTTAATACTGTTTGAATAATGTTCATAAAAATATGAGGTGCAACTTTTATGTTTGAGATCAACTGTGATAGGTCAAGCAGTTTTCATTTATATTATCTGTTGATCTACAGAACTGTAGATCAACTGTCGAACAACTTTCGAACTGTCATGCAATTTGATCTGGCAAGATCAAATTGCATGACAGTTCGAAAGAATCGTCATGCAATTTGATCTGGCAAGTGCAAAACTTTAATTAAGGTGATTTCCAGTTTAAATTGAAAAAGAAAAGTAGTAGCTTATATTATTACTCCATTTCTAAACAAGTTAATAAGTGCTAGAACTAACAGAAGACCAACAGAATTAACAGGAAATCTCAATCCACACAATTAGACAACATACTCAAGTAGGTTGAACACACGGATGGTAACTTCAAGTTGTAGGATAGTAACTTCAAGATGGTTTCCCCGATAAAAACGCACTATCAGAATGTCAAAGTACCAATTGCAGCCACGAGGGCTGAAAAAAATCATGTCACTAATTCGACCAGGCTGAATTCAATCTGAAATTCATTTCTCAAATTTACTTCCCGGAATTAGAGAAATGGCCTGTCAAAGTGTGACTTTTTTAACACTTTACAACATAGTTGAAAAGTGTTTATGACTTTGTTCATTCTGTCTGTTCGTTAGCACGATAACTGCCGTAAAAATGCCTTTATCAAAATGAAATTTTAGTATGTTTTTCAGACGGTCTGTGGGACCTATGGGAATATAAATGAATAATACCACCCAATTAGTTTTGGATTGCACCCGGGTTGAAAAAATAAAATACATTGAATCCTATGGGACCTAATTTTTCAAACATTTTTTAAGCGAATTTAAAATTCACAAATTGCTTCGAAAATTTTAAGAAATATTCAAATTATCCCATAAAATATATAAAAAAATGTCAGTAAAATATGTTAAGTAGTTTTTTAAATAAAAATTATTTAATATAGGGAGAAAAACAAATTCAATTAAATTCTGACTCTTACTATATCCTCCAGAAAGAAAAAAAAGATATATTATATAATAACTATCTTTCCAAGAGTGGAATTATTTATATGTAAGAGAAGTTTCGCATTTTAAAATAAATATGGTAGATAACAATTTTTCAAATTTTTAAATAAAATAAATTATTATAGGATTGTGATGAATGAAACGATTGGAAAAATGTTTATGAATGAAATGCTGCTTTTAAAGAGAGGCGATTTATATCTCGATGCCGTCCTTTGAATAAAGGTCATTTGTTTTCGATGAAGTTTTCAAATATAATAAATTATTGTAGTATTATGATAATTTAAAAAATATTACCGAGGAATGTATCGCATTTTAGAGATGTTTAAACTAGCCACTTTATATTTCAATGCTGTCATTTGAATGAAGTTCATTTTCTTCGATGAAGTTTTCAAATATAATAAATTAATGTAGTGTTGTGATAAATTTAAAAATATTACCGAGGAATGTATCGCATTTCAGAGATGTTTATATAAAATTACATTGAAGTTGGAAAGTGCTTCATAATCAATGATTCCCATTCTTTATGCATGATTGATCTTTCTTGTTTGTTAATTTTGTACATATAGTTTCACTCCGAAGGCGTTGCCACAACATGATGCAATTGCATGGTCATGAGATTTTAATGTCTGAAACTAAGAAGAAAACTATATTCAGCTCATGGAGTTAGAGATGAGATCATCCCTTTACCTCCGTGATTCAGCTGAATGGGAAAGTTAATATTGGGAGGTCACCCCAATTTAAATATTCATAATATGAATATTTAAACCATGGAGTTGGAGAGACTTGCTTCCTGGTTCATATTCAAATTCATGTTTTAAACAATTCAATTAAGGCAAACTTACTAATTACTAACAAATGACAAATCTTAAACAGATCCAATAGTCATTTTATTATACAAACATCCTACAGACGTAATTTTAAATGTAGCCAAAGCGCTTTCGAACGTCTTCCATGTTCATCCTCAGTGGCAATACAATTAGAAAAAATCTGATGAGGGCAGCACATGACTTTCCTTACATAATGCAATGAATTTACTACTTTTACAGTTAAAAAACGTTATTCTTATAGTAGATACTTATTTTCCTTCCAAGATATTGAATTTTCTTCAATTAGTCGTCATTTTCATTGATTTAGAATCATTTTTATCCATTTGGCGAGATTTTCTTTAATTTGGCAACGTTTAAAAAGTCGCCAAGTTGGCGAAATCCCGCCAGATTTGTCGCTAAAATCTCGCCAAGCGTTATGGATGGAGAAATAAGTTATTCTTATAGCAGATAAATGACTAATGGCGTTCAAATACAAAAGTTTTACTCAAAGTATCTTTTCTCATGAATGGCACGAGCTAGATCCACAAGAATGATGCCACCAAATTTATCGCATGATAATACATATGAAAAGTGAACATGTTTCTCAACAGTTAATATATATTTTTTAATTTATGGGATTTTTTGATAAATTTTGATTAAAAAAAAATAAATTTTGATTATAAATTTTGATGAAAAATGATTTTTTGATTTATGTCAATCGTTTTCTAAGGAAAAATTACATAAGAAATGTCTATTTGCGAAACTTTATTAAAGGTTTTGATTTTTTGATGATTTTTTCGAAATTTCACTCGAAAATTTAGGCTGGTTCTGAACATTCGATTGCGTTTAAAAACAATAGGCTTCCAGTATTCATGGATTGTGATTTTTGTACCAAATTTCATTCGAATCGCTCCATTTGTTCGTGAGATATCGTCTCCACAGACTCACTGTCACACACCACACACACACACATACATCACTTCAAAAATGTTTGATTCGTGATCAGGGATGCTTGGAACGTGCTGTCCCGTTGAAAACTCGAATTCGAATTTTCGACCCCGTCACAATACTTTCCTTATACATTATGTATATAAGGAAAGTAATAGATGCCAACGCGCTTAAATACAATTCAATACTGTTAAGCAAAATTTGCATATCATGAAGTTGTCAGCCGCATAAAATAACGGATTATACATACGATTTAAATTATAATTTATACAAAGTTCAAAGATAAATACTTCAAAAAACAGTTTAAAAATATAATAAGTATTTTAGAAAATAATTATAAATCAATGTACCTTTAAATCAATCAACCTTTGCATAGTTACATTGATTTATAATTATTTTCTAAAATACTTATTATATTTTTAAACTGTTTTTTGAAGTATTCATCTTTGAACTTTGTATAAATTATAATTTAAATCTGATGTATAATCCATTATTTTATGCGGCTGACAACTTCATGATATGCAAATTTTGCTTAACAGTATTGAATTGTATTTAAGCACTTTGGCATCTATTTCTAATTGTATTGCCACTGAGAATGAACATGGAAGATGTTCGAAAACGCTTTGGCTATATTTAAAACAAGAAAGATCAATCATGCTTAAAGCATTGATTATGAAACACTTTCCAACTTCAATGTAATTTTATTTAAACAAGTCTAAAATGCAATACATTCCTCGGTAATATTTTGAAACTTATCACAATACTGCATTAATTTATTATATTTGAAAACTTAAGCCTTCATCGAAAAAAATGAACTTCATTCAAATGACGGCATTGAAATATAAATTGCCTGACTTAAACATCTATAAAATGTTATACATTCCTCGGTAATGGTTTTAGAATTATCATAATACTACGATAATTTATTATATTTGAGAACTTCATCGAAAACAACTGAAATTAATTCAAATGACGTCATAGAAAAAATAACACGCCTGGATCTCTCTATAAAAACAGGATTTCATTCATAACTTTCTCCCATTCATTGCATTCATCACAATACTATAATAATTTATTTTATTTAAACATTTTGTTTAAGACCATGGAGCTACAAAAAATTAAACTCTATGCTTGAAACTTCATCGAAGAAAATCGTTCTTCTCTTTATGAAATCAATTAATATTTCATTCATATCAGCCATGCAGACTCCATGGACTAAATTATTTTGTGTTAAAAAAAATACAGGAATTCTAATACAACTCATTCTATATATTTTGCTGTTTACATTTTACATAGGTGAAAAATAGGCTTAGTTGTAGAAATAATCAAATTTAGATGAGCATTTAAACTCAAATATATTGTCATTGCGTTGTTTCAGTATGTAGATGTACAGAATTTAGGCAAAAATAAAGTAGTTTAGGACGGATACAACACTCAATATGAATTAAAAAGAACTTGAAAAAAATCACGATTTTGAAACAAGATGGATGCCATATATCATTTTGAAGTGGGTCATGTGATCGTTTCATATCATGGTCACGTGATCTTTTCATATAAGAGGTGTAATTATTATTTTAATTTTTATTTTAAAAACTACTGAATATATTTCGCTGAATTTTTTTTTATATATTTTATGGAACAATTTGAATATTCTCTAAAATTTTCGAAGCAATTTGTGAATTTTAAATCCGCTTGAAAAATGTTTGAAAAATTAGGTCCCATAGGGCTCAATGTATTTCATTTTTTCGACCCGGGTTCAATCCAAAACTAATTGGGTGATATTATTCATTTATATTCCCATAAGTTCTACAGACCGTCTGAACAACATACTGGAATTTCATTTTGATTTAAGTCATTTTTACGGCAGTTATCGTGCTAACGGACAGACAGACAGACAGACAGAATGAACAAAGTCATAAACACTTTTCAACTTTGTTGTAAAGTGTTAATAATTACGTCTGTAGGATGTTTATATAATAAAATGACTTTTGGATCTGTTTGAGATTTGTCATTTGTTAGTAATTAGTATTTTAAAATTGTGACATGTCGCCACTCCTGGTTGCCAAACCTCTTTAATAGATAGATTAGTCAGAGCTGAATTGTATGGCCCATGATGTTAGAGAGTGAGTCCCTTTACCGCGATGGTATGAACAGAAAATGACCCACTGATGTTGAAGAAAATGCAAAAAACTGTTTTATAAATAATCCCCCCCCAAATTGAGTTTTTCCCCCTAAAAGTTAGTAAGTTTTGACAAAATTCGAGAAGGAAAACGTGGAAATTTTCTTTATTGCGTTTAAATTTTATTCTGTTTTTACTACTCGCTGTTATTTTCCATTTTTTTTACTTCCATTTTTAGTGTGCATTCGTATTTGTTTAGCTGAAATGTAAAAGAAGTTCGTAGCTCAGAATTGGAAACGTCTAATTCTGTTTGTGAGAGAAAAAGATTACCCGCTTCGATAGAGGTCCCACCAGTAGATCCGGGCGTAGCCAGAGAAATGTGCGGTCTCTGCTGGTAATTAAAAATCGAATCAATGGCGATCCAATCATTTCATTAATTTTATCTATTTTACCTTAATGTGGTCTTTTAAATTTTAATCTTGAGTAGTTAAGTTAAGCAGTATTTGAGGCTGTTTGCTTTCCAAACCTTTATAATACCAAGAAATATAAGTTTCATAGCTGTGGCAACGGAATTATATAAAATAAAATTTTCTGTATAAAATTCTAACAAAAATTGATAAAAGGTGTTTGTTGCTTTATCACATATGCTGATATTTGCAAATGATTGAAGAGCATTGGTAATTTATTGATTTGATTTCATATCTTGTTTTGTTTGATTTCAATAAAACAATATTAAAAATAAGAAATCTTTAAATTCTTAATCTCATAGGTATACGGTTTAAACTAGATATGCAGCCATATATTTCATATCAAATGGTAATCTGTGCAAAATCATGCAATTCTGATAATCATTTCGGATGATTTTTGTATTTCTTTTTTTTGTTAGATATTTAAAACAGGATTTAAAAAAAGTCATATTTATATATTTTAATATGTTCCAGCACACAAAAAGAATCATAAATATGCTGTATCTTTTTGAATCTAATGTTTTTCAAGACAGTCATATTTATATTAGTACTTGCAGTTTACTCCCATTTGGCCGACTGGGGCCATTTTCGGTAGTCTCTCTTGTCCGATATTTTTGAAAAAGACTGGTCGCCGAAGGAGGCTAGTACAATTATATATAATAATCTTTATATATAATAATTTTTAATATTCAAAGTAAGGCGATTACAGGATACATCAATACCCACTCATAAAAGATAACTTTATGGAAGGAGATGAGTAAACACTAATTATAGTAGCATCTTCTTCTTCTTCTTCAGTGGCCTGACAGCCCAGGATGGGCCCTTGCCTTCCGCAGTATAGAACTCCAGGCTCCCCTATCCCTGGCCAAAGACCTCCAGTTCAAAACTTTTAGAATTTTAAAGTCCTTTTCCACACAGTCAAGCCATCTGAGTTTAGGTCTTCCTCTTTTACGGGTGCCGAATGGTCTGGCCGAAAAGATCTTTTTTGTTGTACGGCTTTCGGCCCTCTTGCACAGGTGACCCACCCATTTAATTCTCTGAATCGTGATGCAATTGACTATATCTGGTTCTTTAAAAGACTTATAAAGTTCAGAGTTAGTTCTTCTTCTCCAGATGTTGTTACAATTTAAGCCACCAAAAATACCTCTCAAGATTTTTCTCTCAAAAACAGAAATGATATCTTTAACTTTTTCTGTCATTGCCCAAGTCTCAGCAGAGTAGGTAAGAATGGGTCTGATTAAACTTTTGTAGATTATAATCTTCGTTTTTCTGCTGATGAAGTCAGACTTTAAGTACCTTTTAAGGCCGAAAAAACATCGGTTAGCAGCTGTAACTCTACCACGAATTTCGGGCATAATGTCATTGAGAGTATTAACTTCAGATCCTAAATATCTGAAATTGCTTACAGTTTCAAACTTGTAAACCCCAATTTCGGAATAAGGACAGTCATAATTACCACAGGGCATATACTTAGTTTTATTTTGATTAATAGTTAGATGCATTTTACTGGCTGCGGCCTCTAAAGATATGAAGGCTTCCTTAAGTAACTCGGGAGTGCGTGCTACAATGTCAATGTCGTCAGCAAACGCAAAAATCTGGACAGACTTGTTAACGATTGTTCCACGGGTATTGATGTTAGAGTCTTTCACAATTTTTTGGAGTGCAATATTGAAAAGCAAACAGGCCAGTGCATCGCCTTGTCTGAACCCATTTGAAACAGTAATAGACTCGGAGAGATTATTCTGAATTCTTACCCTAAGCTTTGCTTCGGTAAGAGTAATAATAGTAGCATCTAAGGACATAAAAATAGTTACAGATAAAACAATTACCATAAATCATTACAACATAACATTTAAAAATATAAACATAGACAAGGAAAATAGTAATTATGACAATTAAATCATGTAAATAATTAGCTATTAATACTGAAGAAATTTTGAATTTCAACTGAATTTTAAGTAAATTTAACCAGTCTTTAATGGCTTTGGAAAAGGAACGAGAGGTAACAGTGCTTTTAAAAGATTGAGGCACAATATTGTAATATCTAGAAATGAAAAAGATATAAAATTTTTGAAACTTAATAGAATTGGCTCGAGGAGGTCTGATAATATCCCGTCTTAGCCCAAAGTTACATTGACTACCACCCGCATTCTTATTTCTAATATAAAACATGGTAAGAACTTTGCAAACTTATAGATGCCAAAATGGCATAATCATAGAATCGAGAAAACGAGGATGTCTGACGAAGTTTACATGAGATAATCCTAATAAATAATTTTGGAATCAAAATAACAGGCCTAAGGGTATTAAGATAAGTCCCACCGAAACAGGTTATGCCATATTGAATCCAAGAGTAAATTAAAGAGTAATAAAGAAACCCAAGAACATCAGCAGGACTGAACTGTCGTAGAAAATAAACTTCTTTGATATTAAACTTAAATTGTTTACTAAGACCAATAATTATAATTCCTTACTTTAATTGCTGAAATTGATTGTTATATACTTGCTATTCATTTTAATACGCCTTTTTCTAATAGTAAGAAAACCTGAGATCAATCCGAAACAAGCAATGAGGCCCTTGTATTGGACACGTATACAGATCAATACTCCTGCGGCAGCTAAAAAGTAAGAATTTCAAAATATACTCTTTTTACTTTCCTTATATACATAATGTATAAGGAAGTATTGTGACGAGGTCGAAAATTCGAATTCGAGTTTTCGACGGGAGAGCACGTTTCAAGCATCCCTGATCACGAATCATGCCTGTGTGTGTGTCAGTGAGTCTGTGGAGACGATAACTGACGAACGAATGGACCGATTCGAACCAAATTCGGTACAAAAATCACAATCCGTAAACACTAGAAGCCTATTGTTTTTATACGTAATCGAATGTTCAGAATCCCCCCTAAATTTTTGAATAAAATTTTGAAAAAATCGTCAAAAAATCAAAACAACTAATAAAGTTACGTAAATAGACATTTCTTATGTAATTTTTCATTAAAAAACGATTGACATCAATTTTAGAACGCTAACATGAACCGTTCTCGAGATATTGCACATTTTTCAACAAAATTATCAAAAATCCATATAAAATAGAAAAAAAAATATTTCCGATTGAGAAACATGTTCACTTTTCTTATGTAATATAATGCGATAAATTGGGTGACATCATTCTCGTGGATCTAGCTCGTTCTATTCACGAAAAAAGATACTTTGAGTAATACTTTTGTATTTGAACGCCAATAGTCATTTATCTGCTGTAAGAATAACTTATTTCTTCGTCCATAACGCTTGGCGACGAATTTGGCGGAATGTCGCCAACTTGGCGTCTTTTTGAAATGTTGCCAAATTAACGAAAATCTCGCCAAATGGATAAAAATGACGCTATATCAATGAAAATGACGACTAATTGTCGAAAATTCAATATCTTGAAAAGAATATTAGTATCTACTATAAGAAAAACTTTTTTTTTTTTACTGTAAAAGTACATTAATTACATTATGTAAGGAAAATCATGTGTTGCCCACATCACATTTTTACTTATCTCGCATTACAAGGAATTAGTTTGCATCTCTTGCTGAATAAGCCCTACTATAAATGGACTGCAAAAGTTTGGATATAAATGTATAGAGAAATGTGATAGAGATATTGTGCAAAATTCAGTGGTTCTCAGACTCATTAAGCATGGGATTTACTTTTGAGATTTAAATTATTTGGTGTGCTGCACATATGTATCACATTTACTTAAAGCATTTTTTTATCATTTCACATTCTGATTAATATTACAGTATGCTGAAATGCATAACGTATGAGCTAGAAATAAATTAGAACGTTGGGGTTCATGGTAATAACAAAATCATTTAAATTATTCACAATAAACATGAAATTACTTTGTAATTCATAAAAATTATAAGTTAGACAAAATTGCAGCAAAATGGGAATGGAAGTGTAACTTTCTGAACAGAATGGCATTCACTTTTTTCCATATTTTTTTTATGTGAATACCATATGTATGCTTGGGGTTTCTGTGGCGGAAATCGAAGCTTTGCAAAATATGTAAACACTTTGGACACTTATACCTCCCAATCTAATAGATAAAAATGCAAATAATTATTTTTGTTTCGTCGGATATAAAGTTCGAATTATGAATATATAGAAATAATTTGAATATTATAATATTTTGAAATTTTTTTTTCGTAAAATCTTAAAGCTATCTGTCTAAACTAGTTTTTTCTCATTTTTTTTCTTGCATTTTTCTTATTTTCACTCGATATATCTTCGAAACTCTATGGATATGAATAATAAAGGCAGAAATATGCATTAGAAAATTATTTAGTTTTAAAATCTATATTTATTTTTGAAAGAAAAGCTTTTATAGTAATCGTCTTGTCAATTTGAAGAAGATTGAAAATTATCCGTTTTTCAAGTTTCTAATGATTGCATCTCAAGAAATGAAAGTGCTAGTTATGAACAACAAGCAAGGATTTATAGCCCTTTAAAAATCCTACAAGTGTATATAATTGGTTTCTGAATCGAACTCTCAGTTTTCGAAGTATAGTGGTTATACTTTTGATATTTTAGTATTTTTACCTGAGTTTTCCAATGGGCAAGAAAGCTATAATACTTAAAATGTCACAATTGTTTCAGCTCAATCTGTTTACAAGCACGAGAAATTTTGTTTTGTTTAAAAATTAGGAGGTTAAGTGAACTTGGGGATTCTATAGATGCTTAATGATCAGTGAGGTTTGAACACAGCATGAAGATATACGTATTCAAGTACGTATTTCTGTGCCGTCGTGAAGTTTATAGATTAACTTGAATGAAAAATATTGTCAGATATATTGTATATGTCTAATTTATATATCGAAAAGCAAGTTAGTTAAATTGTTTGTTTGTTTGTTGAAACCGTCTGGCCTACTCAAGGGTGTCGAAAGCCCAGACCGCCCGGCTCATCCGAGGACATAGAGCAGATTAACAGATTAACCACCTATAGGTACCGACCCGAAGGTTTACAGTAATTACAGCCTATGGTGGAGGAATATCTGCCAAAACCAGAAATCAAAACTTAGTGCCAAGATAAAAATGATAAACAATTATATACAATATGTTTGTCTATACTAGATACAGATAGTATTTCACAAACATTTCACATCCATAAACACTTATGTGCAGAACTGTTTCAAATGGGAGCAACTATGTATATAAAAATATTTCTAAAATTGGTTATTACATATACAAAATGCCACGAATAATTCTCAAAGATTATATACATATAATATATATATACAAAATATATACGAATATACAAAACTACTTATGCAAACATACATACAAAACTGTATATACAACATATACATACACCTCTCACAGGTTACCATGGCTTTCAATATTATATTGATACATTCAATAATATTTGCAATGATTAAAATAAATGTGAATTTATAATTATTTGATTGCACAATTTATAACAAAATTTACAAGTACTACAAATAAATATGCAAAGAACAGTGAGCGAATTTTTAGGGGTTACCAGTAATAATTCACAGGATATGTTCGTTTTCTTCTAGGAATTGAATTATAGATTTTATTCTCTGTTTAGCCCAGCTATTACCCAGAAGGTTTTTGGCAAATACTGACATATGTTGTCTACTGGACCTTTTAAGGTGATAGTTCTATGTAAGTTCGCAATCAAATACGAAATGTTTTGGAGATCCTATTTCACCACAAATACAGTTTTCGGTGTCTTTCTTTAAGATTTTACAAAGATAGGTTGGGAAACAGCCATGCCCCGAGAAAAACTGTACCAATTCTCTGCTGCAAATCAGTTGCTCTTGAGATACTCTGGGAAAATAGTTGAAAGTTTCTCTTCCTTTCTCACTTTCATTCCACTGCTTTTGCCACTCTTTTATGATATTAATATTTAGATGTGAGAGGACATAGATCAGCAATATGGGCGGCCGACTACTCAAGGGTGTAAAGTATCTGTTTGGATGGCCGGGACAGTGCCACCCAATTTAGACTAGAATACAGCGGAATCCATCGGGACATCACCCTCCATCCCTTACCAGTAACCCCTTGGCAGCACCAACTCCAATATTTTATCGTAGAAAATGTTGTAAGAGTTTATTTTATTTTGCGTATTGTCAGTGTCTTCATAAAAATGGGCAAATAAGACGAAATATTTAGCATTTATCCAACTTCTTATGTGTAGGGAGAATAGTGAGTGCCTTTGGGATAACTTGGAGGAGACATCTCCTGATAACTGGGATGAGTTTGAAGAACTCTTCTCCAAACAGATCATCAAAAAGAAGGGTCCGGCCGAAAAGGAGAAGAAAGCCCAGAACAAAGCAAAAGAGGTAAGTTTCTTCTACGTTGAGGTTGGAGAAAATACAGTTAAACCTGTCTAAGTTGGACACTCACGGTTCCCTTTAAAAGTGTCCAACTTAGACAGGTGTCCAACATAGACAGTGTGATGAAATTTCATTTTTCCCTTTCAATAGAGCACATCAAAAGACTTCATTTTTAACAAATAAAAAATACTAATAAGCCAATGGTTTTAATTAAATATTGTAATTACTGTTACAAAATACTTATGATATAGATTCTGTTTCTTGTTCCAGAGCAGTTCAGCTCCCATGCATGTATGATATCAGATCTCTTATTGTTTATATTGGAAGCAGTAGATTTTGATATGCCGAACTCCTCTGCCAACTTTCTGCAGCTGTCACCTTTGTCTGGGCGATCAAGAATTATTATTTTCTTTTCAAAAGTTAGCTCAACTAATTTACCTTTGCTCATTATTAAAAACTAATGTGCACGTCACTAAAATCACAGTCACCTTTCCAGACTGCACTGAGAAACAAATGTGACTTTTGAGGGTAGAGAAACCTTTTTATTCAAAAGATGCAGAAATCTAATTGGACAATGTAAAGATGGGATAGGGAAGCTACAAATGTCCATTCTTCAAGTATGTTGTGTGTGTGTAAACAAACTGATAACAAAAAGGTTGTGATACATAATTGAGGTCTGTGGAATGGTGGGGAGAGAGGGCCCCTTAGCAACAATAAGAAAGAAATGTAGGCAGATAAGAGCTTCCTGGAAGTGATAACAACAACATAGGAATACTTCTGGGGATCAACAACAAAAGATAATCCCTGGGGATAAGATAAGGAAGATCAAAAGTGGTAGGTTACTTCCTTTATGCAAATGCCAATTTTAAGGAACTTGTCCAACTTAGTAATGTAAACAGCGTCCAACTTCCAAGATAGACAGGTGTCCAAGTTAGACAGTATTATATACATGTTAAAACATAGGAATTCGTTCCGTTCCACCGAATTGTGTCCAAGATAGACAGGTGTCCAACTTTACAGGTTTACCTTTCTCACGAAAAGATTTCATTGTTAATTCACCCGCTACAGCTGTGGTATTTTGGCGTATCAGAATAAGTCTGATTCAACTGCTACATGCTGATATAAAAATGTCCCACTCTTCTGTGTAACATAACTCCAGAAGTAATGGGTGGGCTGTAAAATCGTTCTCCCTTGAGCGCCACTGATATGCTTTATGAAGTCCAGTTGGGTAGGTCATCTTTTAAATATTCTCACATTTCAGAAAATTATTATCAAGTAGTGCTATTTTTTGGGTAATAATGCTATATGTGGATTAGCATTATTACCCCCAAAAATATTTTCTGAGCCAACAGCTCCTAGACAAACCCTTACATGGGTTCGAGAATTAAGCATTGGTAGTATTTACAAAAACATTTGGTATATGTTAGATGGAATATCCATTTGCTTTACCGTCATCACTGAAAATAAATTGTAGATATGTAATTTCAAAAGAGAATAATTCAACTTTCTTCTGATTAACAAATGTATCTACTATATAACGTAGACAATTTTATGGAATACAGTCGGCAGACAAAACTGAGTTTTTGAATAAGGTCAAAATTACTAATGGAATCTCGATCGTGATAAATACACATATTAAAAAAGCAGAATGGTCCGGGGTTATTACAACTACATTTGAAATTCAAAACTTTTATTGTGTACAGGTCACTATTCAATCAAGGGTAATAACAGAATCCCACAATAAGACTTTATTTAGAGGATAAATACTTTAATGCATATTTATAATGCATTATTTCACTCTAAGAGTCTTGTAAGCTAGGAATAAGAATAAGATATTACGTCTTGTAAGCTAGGAATAAGAATAAGATATTACGTCTTGTAAGCTAGGAATAAGAATAAGATATTTTTGTCATCTCTTGTCTGGGGGCAGAACTATCTTCGATTCTCATTAGGCTTTCATTGGTCTATTCCTTTACTTTGTATTAGCGATAGGACTACTGCGATTTTAGAGGTTCTTTTTTACTTTTCATTTTATAGAATAGATCAGCCTTTGTACTATCTTGCTCCTAAGTGTCTCATAAATATGTCATAATTGTCCCTGCAAATTTTAGCTTCTTCGTGATTCACAGATATTTCGATGCAGGCTTTTCTGCACCATCCATCCCTTCTGTTATATATATATATATATATATATATATATATATATTTTCTTCCGACAATACACCTAGCAGGTGTGCATATACAATAAAACGATATTAAAAGAATACATTAACACCGTATTTCTTACCTTAGTAAAATAATAGAGACCTTAGTAACATAATAGAGGAGCCTTAGTAACATAATAGAGTAAATAATAAGAAAATTTGAGCAGCGTATAGAATAGAATAATGCAGTATACAGCTATTTAAAGAATACGCTGAATCTCCTTCGTTAGTGTTAGAGAACCAACAAAAGTAAAAAAAAAGTGAACTCTTAATCCACAACTTGAGTATATACACCCTTTTATTCCTTTTATTGGTGCCAATTTTCGTCATTTCGACTTCGGGTTTGTTGGTTTTCTAGCACTAACGAAAGGGATCCAGCGTATCTTTGAAACAGCTGCATGCTGAATTATTATTCTACTTGTGCTTACATACATTGCTTAAGTTTTCCTTAACATAATATTGTTTTAGTTTGAAAGTTTGCATCTATATATTCATAAAATACGTTATTTATTAATCTTTTGCTGAAAAAGATCTATATTTGTTATTGGGGCCCATGGTTTTTCCTTCCCATGTCTAAACTGTAGGTCCTTTTCAAATTTATAACTGTATTCACAAAGTGATTTTATACGTATAAAATGACAAACCAAATTCATCTTGCAATGACAGCAAAACAGATCCCTATAATTTTGAATGGCAAGTTATTGGAATTCGTTGAGCTGTGACAACAGGTACCCATATTGTTGTGATATAAATGGATTATAAATGATTAAAAATATTTTTCTTAAATTTACTAAAGTAATTTCTTCGCAATCACAGCGTAACTACCTTGAAGTTATAACTTAGTCACTTTTGACACAATCACTAAATATGCTTTTTATCGTACTATATATTCTTTTTATAGTACTATGTATTTTATTGTACTAAATATGCTTTTTATTGTACTAAATATGCTTTTTATTGTACTATATAATCTTATGCTGTTATATATATATATATATATTTTTTACATGCAGGTAGCTAAGCTTTTAGATCAAAAAAGGTCCCAGAATGTGGGAATATTGATATCAAGTCTGCGTCTGGACATTGCAGAAATCCAACACGGTGAGTTACATACCGAAATACCTATAGTTAGGTAATCCTTTAAACCTTTACACCACTGGAGTGAGCCACGCTGACCTCATAGAAAATTACATTCTGGGTTATTTCATTGTTGATCTTTCGATTATTACAAAATTTCATAAAATCTATTTTATTAATATTCTTTTAAAATGCCATTGATTTGAATCCTCATAAATAATAATGATTGCAATGACTATACCTGATTAAAATTTCTTTAAATAAAATGTATGTTCACTTATATGTATTAAAAATTCAGTTCAGTGTGCACCTATCAAATGGTGCAAATTGAAGTTTGCTAATAATTCCTGAAAAATACCAAATCTTCATTTAAAAAAATTCTTTCTGGTGTTGGTAGGATATCCAAACATAATTATGGTCGAAATATTGATTATCCTAATTAAGTATCTTTTAAAAATGCTTCAAATACTTTGATTTAGTAGTGTTATTTAAATTTAAAAATATATTTTTCCTATTCAGTTTTATTACCATAACTTTTAAGCTGCAGTAATGTCAGTAAGTTACTTCTTTTTAAGCGATTCTTAACGGGTATGATTTTTCTTTCATTTGAAATATTCTCATTAAATTTAACTTAAATACCTCAAAAACCCACTTATCTTTATTTCCCTTTTTACACTCGCGTTTGTTAGGGAAGAGTAACATGAAATCGAAAAATTAATTGATCTTTAAGAGGTTAAAAGTATATGCAATGCAATAATTTATTTGATAAAAAGGATTATAATTTTTTATGAATTTTTTCATATTAAATCCGAACCGTGCAATTGTTTATCATGTAAGCGTAGTGTAAAATATGCTATTCACTTTTAAATATAAAAAAAATGTATATATAAAATTATGTTTCTTGAAAAATTCTTAAAATGTTTTTCATATTTTTATTTTTCGAATAAAAATACTCGAAAAATCTAGGGTCTTGCTCGTTTTCTGAAAATTAATAACCTTACGTTTTTTAATTGAAGTAATCGTAATAATTTGTTTAACAGTTTTAAAAATTTTTTTAGAGATATAGTGTCCACAAACTCACAGATATAGATACACTGTTGAACAAACTGAAAGACATACACAGACATAATTAGGGAAATTGTTTATTTGTTTTCATGATCCGTCCAAATTCGAGAGTTAAAACTTTAACCCATCACAATTATTTCCCTTTATGTACAGGGTTTCCTAGGACAGTGCTTAAGCACCGTAATAATTTTGTTTCATGAGTGTACACGCGTTAGGTTTATCTAAAGTAAAGTGGCCATGCCCGATCGCATAAAAGTGATTGTAGCGCCACTATTGGATAATTTTAAAAGTTAGGTTGACGAACTTGGCATTAAAGGGAGTTAGACGGAAAAGTCCAAATACAAAGCTGTAATGCATTGTCCGGTGAGTAGGAACTGATAATAAAACTGAACTGTAGCATTACATTCTGTAACATTACAGAATGCATTTATTTGACACATGGGGTTATTAGCGAATTACAGTCATTTAGGAATAATGCAATCAACAGCATTTATACGAACATAAATCTGGGATCTTTTAAAATGCCTTCCGTTAGAAACAATGCGCATTTGAATTCCAGAAAGGATATTTCCACGTACTTTGAAAATCATTGCAGGTGTTACCGCGTTAGAGGCCTTGATGATACAACTTTTTGCTAGGTATGTATTACCTTCCATATACGCGTTTCGTCTGCTCCTCGCGTCAATTCCTACTCATCAGAGAATGCTCGACAGCTTTGTATTAGGCTGTTTTCATCTCTTTTTGGCTTTGTTGCTAAGTTCGTTATCTTAACTTTTTCAATTCTCCGCTAGAGGCGTTGCTATCCCTTTTATTCTATTGGGCACAGTCACTTTAATTTAAATATATTTGACGCGTATACTGATTAACCTTTCCTTACAAAGTTATTGGGGTGCTTAAGGACATTCTTAGGAACACTGTATACTTTGTGTTGTGCGAGAAATAAAAATTTAACCTGATGTACTGTTCTGTAGAGAACTTTTTAATTTGTTCATTTATCAATAAAATTAAACTCATGAAAAAGTATTTCTTTAAAATTCCCCCACTTTGCATAAAAGTCTGTATCGCGGTTCTTCATCTGCAAAGTAAATGACTAATATTTGTCGTGTAGCTTATCACGTGATATGATATTTTACGCTGTGATCTATCTGTTTCAGCTTTGTACAGTTTCGATACTTCTACCGTCACTACAGACTCTCTACAATCCGTCTATGATGTCGTAAGTTACTACTTACTGAATTTTTTGTTCATACTGTGACTAAATGTTCTTAAGGCGTTAAGAGCCTTTCATTTTTTTTTTATATTAGCGGCCAACCCCCGACGAACTTCAGACGATTTCCAGCCATAGAACCGCCCATCCTGACGTGCCTCTCGATAAACCAGAACAGTAAGTATTGATCGTAGAAGTGTTGTAAACATATACTGGCGGAAAATAAAATCCCAACACCAAGAAGGAGTTGTGCTAGATAAACGAAATTTAGGAAGTGCGTTTTTGCACATATGAAAGATAACGCATATTAGAATTTCGCGCTAGACGAATAACAGAGGCGCTAGTAGCGCCACTATGATCATGCAAATCACGTTTTCTTTAAATACGCGATGTAAACTTCGTGAGCGTTATTTAATGTCCGGATTGGACGTTGTGAGCTAGGTTTGAGTCAAGAATGCCTTTTAGTAGACGAAGAAGGCAGCTTAGTGATTTTGAACGAGACCGTATAATAGGACTACGAGAAGGTGGATTTTCTTTCCGCGATATTGCAGAAAGACTTGGCAGGGATGTATCCACAGTACATGATTGTTGGCAGCAGTGGTCACGGGAAGGCACTGTCCCAAGAAGACCGTGATCCGGCCCGCACACGGCCCACTACTGAAAGGGAAGACCGCAGTATCAGCCGCATGGCTGTGGCGGATCGTATTGCATCTGCAGCAGCAATTATAGCTTCTGTTGGTCCCAGAGTGACACAGCGAACTGTAAGAAATCGATTACTTGAGGGACAGCTCTTAGCCAGACTGCCTGCAGCGTTCATACCACTAATTCCGAATCACTGCCATCTGCAATGTCAGTGGTGTCGAGCTAGAGCTCATTGGAGGGCGGAATGGAGATTTGTTGTATTCTCAGATGAGAGCCGTTTCTGTCTGGGTGCCAGTGATGGTCGTATGCTGGTAAGAAGGAGGCCAGGTGAGCGTTTGGAAACAAGCTGTCTGCGGCGTAGACACACTGGACCTACACCAGGAGTTATGGTCTGGGGAGCCATTTCCTATGACAGCAGGAGCACTCTCGCCGTTATCCTAAGCACCTTGACAGCAAATTTGTACATCAGACTGGTGATTGAACCGGTTGTGCTGCTATTCATGAGCAGTATTCAAAAGGGTGTTTTCCAAAAGGATAACACTCGTCCTCATACCGTTGCTATCACCCAACGTGTTCTACGGAGTGTCGACATGTTGCCTTGGCTTCCAAGATCACCAGAACTTTCTCCCATCGAGCAAGTATGGGACATTATTGGAAGACAAATCCACAACCAGTATTAACCGTTGCTGATTTGACTGACCAAGTGCAACAGGCATGGAACTCCATCCCACAAAATGGCATACAGCACCTGTACGACACAACGCTTGCACATTTGCATGTTTGCATTCAAAATCGTGGCGACTACAGCGGTTATTAATGTACCACCATTTCACATTTGAAATGTCTCTTCTCGCGCATACTTTAACTTGTGACCTTGAAACTTTAATCAAATAAATGTTACCTACACAATTGCTTTGCCTAAATTTCATTCCTCTAAACTAATTTCTTCTTGGTGTTGGGATTTTATTTTCCGCCAGTGCAGTTGTAAACTGTGAAGAATTACTGATTAATATTACTAAGTAGAGAAGATTTAAATTAAATTATGTATTAACTTTTCATTACAATAAATGCTAACATGGCCGCAATATCCACCACTGCTTCTTTATGCCAGCCCTCTTTTCCATAATCAATAAATCAAAAACTTTACTCATTAAAATCCACATGTTTAACTTTAAACAAATTAGCATTTATTAACACTTCTATTACACTTATCCCCCGATTTACACGGCATTTGTTTTACACGATTTCGCTTTTACACGGTTTATAAATTTACAGATTTAAAAAAATTGATAAAAATGTATATTCCGCTCCATATACGCCTATACAAAGATTTGATGACATTTTTGAATTTTATTCCTTTGGTAATACTGATGAAAACAACAGGGGATTCCCGGTGTTGTAAAATATATACATTTAGGGGAATCCCCGTATAGGGAAATCCCCGTATGTATTTCACAACAGTAAAACTATCTGGTTCATGCAAGTACATAGTGCAGAAACATTTTAGCAGCAAATCTTATATTATTTTGCGTTTATCTTTTGAACTGGTAAGTTTTCAACATTTATAGTTTTTCTTGCATCTTTATAGTTTGCGAAAATTTGTTAAGGTTCTATAATGTCAAAGGATTTGAAGAAAAATCAAATGAAAAGAAAAGTTATTTCTTTAGAAACTGAAATTCAAATATTAGACCGTCTACGTAATAGAGAAAGAGTAACGGATGTTGCTAAATTTTACTCCATGAATGAAGCCACAATAAGGACAATAAGCAAAAATGAAGACTCCATTAGAAAAAGTGTAGCAGCTGGAACCTGCAGCAGTATCAGTACGACTTCATATGTTAGAGATGTTACAATGGAAAATATGGAAAAAGCCTCAGTGATATGGATAGAAGACCAAACTCAAAAGCGAATCCCGATCGATGCCAATGCTGTTACAAATAAAGCTTTGAAGATTTATCAATCACTTAAGAATCAGTCGCCATCGACTTCGTCCGATGAAAAGAAGGTATCTTTTTTCGCAAGCTATGGGTGGTTCGAGAGATTCAAACAAAGACATTCTTTACATAATCTGAGAATGAAAGGTGAAAGTGCATCTGCTGATTTGGATGCGGCACAGCAATATCCGGCAAAACTTGCTGAAATCATTGCCGCTAACTCCTACACTTCTGATCAGGTTTTCAATGCTGACGAGTCCGGATTATTCTGGAAAAAAATGCCGGAAGAACCTTTATAGCTAAAGCTCACAAAATGAATTTTCTCACATGATGAATCTCTTACTCTGATGGATGCTTGAAAGAAATTTACAATTTTAGATTGTGTTAAGCATGTTGGACTGTCATACACTCAGATCAAACAATCAACGATCAACGCCTGCTGGAAAGCAATATGGCCGGATGTTGTTGAAAGTGGAAATGATAAATCACCAATAGAGCATGAATATTCTCAGATCACTGAGTTGGTCCATACTATAGGAGGAGAAGGTTTTGAAGATTTAGCTCAGGCAGATATTGAAGAAACAATGGCTGATGAAGAATTGAATGAAGATGATTTAATTAACATGATTCGTGAAGCAAACAAACATGGTGAAGACAATGATTCTGATGAAGAGCAATCTGAACCAGTTGCATTCACAGCAAGAATCATAAGCGTAGGACTTGATTTGGGAAGAAAATTGGGCAACCATTTCTTACAATATGACACAAATGTTGATCGAGCTTTTCGATTCCAGCGAGACTTTCGTAAATGCCTAAATCAATATGAAGAGGTCTGTCTATAAAGATTTAGCAAAAAAACCTACGCAATTGTTAATTACCGGTTTCATGACAAAGTCTTGTCAACCCGAGATCTTGCCTAATTCGTCAACCATTGAGCCAGAATCGCATCAAGAAAGCTCAAGTGATGAAAGTGACATCATACCTATCAGAAAGAAAAGACTGATAGTACATGAAAGTGATGACAGTGATTAAACTTATAATTAATTTTTAAAGATCTTTTTGTTTTTTTGTTCTTTGTTCCTAATGTAAAATAAATTAAATATGTTATATTACTACATTCATATGTTTGTTGTTTTATAAACTAAGTATAATTTTAAGTTTTCTAAGATGCCTTACTTTTGTTATACTTAAATAAATGACTGAATCATATATGCACATTTTGGGGTTATTTTCTTTTACACGATTTTACTTAGCAAAATCCAAGATTTCAATTTACACGGTTTTGTGCAGAACCTATCTTCCGTGTAAATCGGGGGGGGGGGGGGGGGGGACAGGTGTATTTAATAATTAAAATTACATAAAGTTACTGTAAAATCGCTTACGGAGGAGAAAGCACCTATATGAGACCAGTTCATTTTTATATTATTTCTATTAACAAAACGACCTATTATACAGGGTGTCCCAAAAAGATTGGAACGCGCTTTAATTCTTTACCTGAAAGAGATAAGTGGGCAATATAAATTGCAAAAATGTTCAAAGTAAGGTAGGAAATAAGACTACGTTAATGAAATTGTCCTCCCATTCATTTTCAAAAAGTTACACTTTTTAAATTTTTATACGACCCGCTTAGACAAATTTGATCAATCAGCAAAATTTTATTTCTAATGCTTCAAGATCATTAAAAAAACCCGCATATCAGTATCTTTAAAATTGAGCGAGTTATATTTAATTGAAAAATGAGCATTATGAATGGGGACCATATATCAAATTAGAAATGTAAATTTGTAACATATCACAAAAAAGATAAAACTGGATGATAGGAGACATTTTTGCAAATTCCTCGTGGGCTCACGATGCAATCACGGATTCCGTACTACGTACTTCAGGTAACGTATTTTTGATCTAAACAATTTCTATCGTCAATTTGTTTATGATGCCTATTTTCACTGATGAAACAGCCTTTCACATGGTACGGAAAAATGGCATGAGTCAGATTTTTTCCTTTATCATAATTCAGTTGATTTTAAAGCTACATCTATGCGGCTTTATTTTAATGATCTTGTTGCATTAAAAATAAAAAAAATCTGATTGACCAAATTTGTCTAAGGGGGTCGTATAAAAATTTAAAAAGTGTAACTTTTTGAAAATGAATGGGAGGATTATTTTATTAACGTAGTCTCATTTCCTACCATACTTTCAACATTTTTGCAATTTACATTGCCCACTTATCTCCAACAGGTAAATAATTAAATCGCGTTTCAATCTCAATAATACCCTGTATATTAAGATCGGCACATACCTTTGTATTTTGTTGGTCTGCTTTGATATCACTAATTGCTTTGATATCACTAATGATATCACTAACTTTTTGATACATTCTCATTATATCTTCGTTGATCCTCCATTCTTCACAGCATCTCTTCTGCCTCGGGTGAAGCCACGCCCTTTGCCTCCATTGGCTGTTCCTCGTTGTGAGGTCGTACCGATGTTTCATTGGTTTTTCAGTATCGAATGAAGCTTGGTTTAAGTCTTGGCCCTAGGATATTTTTTATGCCCCAAACACACCTGCATTTTGTTCAACGTGTATTTATGGGGGTCATAAATTTCCGGGACAAGACTGTCAAAATTGGTGACTATATGTCTGCGCCATTGCTTGGTCTGAAACATCAAAATTTGCATATTGTGCCCATTGGTCTCATATAAACATTATGCAGTTTTCCCCCAAAATTCTTACTGATCCGTTTAACTTCAGATTGAAGTATTCTGAAGTTACAGAAGCAGATGTTATTCATAAGAATGTCATTATGCGCTATCAGTTGAGAAAATTTACAGCGCCTCTAGCGATGCATTGAAGAAGTTAGAATTTTTATCTCAAAAATAAAGTGGGATAGCCGAAAATTTTCAATTACAAAGTTGTAGAGAGTTCTCTATTTAGTATGGAAAGACGTGCGGTTTTCACATAACATGTACACATATGTTAAAAATTGAGGTCGATATAAAGGAATATTTATTGTACTGCATCATTTGTCTGGAATTTTTGTGCAACATTTATTGTTTACTGCAAAAATAACAATTCGAAATAAATTCAAATTAGCTTACTACACGGATTGTTATTTTTCATTACATTTTTCACAACTAAGAAAACCCGAAAAATTAGTCCAAATTTACCCCACCCCACCTTCCCGCCAGTGACTAAAGGTAAAACATTTGGTATTTTTTAAGTTAGTTTCGATATATTTGATTTACTGATTCCGATTCGAATATTTTCATTGTATTTTTAATTCTACCCCCCCCCCCTATTATTTTATTACCCACTTGTTTTTCTTATAAATTTTAACCGTCTGTGTGGTGAAAAGTAACAAGTTAGATCAATCATGCATAAAGCATTGATTATGAAACACTTTCCAACTGCAATCCAATTTTATTTAAACATCTCTAAAATGCGATACATTTAGCGGTGATATTTTTAAAATTATAACAGTACTACAATAATTTATTATATTTGAAAACTTCATTGAAAACAAATGAACTTTATTCAAATAACGTCATCGAAATATAAATCGCATGGCTCTCTATATAAAAGCAGTGAATATTTCATTCATAAACTTTTTTTAATTCCTTTTATTCAGCGGCGACATTTTCAAAATTATCGCAATACTACAATAATGTATTTTACTTAACTTAAAACCATGGATGTAAAAGTAATTTCTAAATCCATGCTTAAAACTTCATCGAAAAACGCAATACTATAGAACCGTCTGCTTCTATAGGTAAAATCATTGAATGTTTCATCCATATCAGCTATATTACAGATTCCAGACCTAAATAATTTTGCATTAAAGAAATTCAGCAATTCTTATACAACTCATCTTACAGTTTGATGTGTTTACATTCTCAATATGTGAAAATTAGGCTTCTTTGTAGAAATAATCAAAGTTTGATTATCATTTAAATGCCAAAATATTGTAATTGCGTTGGCGCAGTATATAGATGCACAGAAAAAAGTAAAAAATAAAGCGGTTTTAAGGTGGATGCAACACTAAATATAAATTACAAAGAATAAAAATCACGATTTTGACACAAGATGGATGCCATATTTAATTTTGAAGTGGGTCTCGTGATCTCTTCATATAATATGGGTGCAATTAAACTACAGAATATATTTTGCTGAAATTTTTTTATATAATTTATGGGATAATTTGAATATTTCCTAAAATTTTCGAAACAATTTGTAAATTTTAAATTCGCTTAAAAAATGTTTGAAAAATTAGGTCCCATAGTGTTCAATGCATTTCATTTTTTCAACCCGGGTTCAAGCCAAAACTAATTGGGTGATATTATTCATTTACATTCCCATATGTCCTACAGACCGTCTCAACAAACATACTAAAATTTCATTTTGATAGTTATTTTTATGGCAGTTATCGTGTGAACGGACAGACAGACAGACAGAATGAACAAAGCCATAAACACTTTTGAACTATGTTGTAAAGTGTTAATAAAGGTGGTTTTATGCTAGTAATAATAAAACTCTTGCTCAATCACCATACTTCACCTGTGATTTTCCTATTCCAGGTTCTTATGGGATCTGTCCCTAATCCCGGAATATGCCATCCGAGTGGAGTGTATCATGTTCCACGCCTCGTTTTCCGAGAACCTTGCTCAAATAGAAAGCAAGCTGGATAATATGAAACTCACCTGCGAGGTAAGATCAATCTCCTCTTTCCCAAAACACGAAAATTATATATCAGATTTTCATATATACGTGTCGAGAAAAGCCATGGATCAGGCCTGGAGAAGTATTAGGATGCTCATACATTTTTATACTCTCATATTGTTTTCACGAACATTTTCGAATTCGAGATTTTAATGTTAATATGTGTTTTAGGATCTCCTGAACACTATCTGTGGTTTTGACTATCTTTAAAGTGATATCCGTCTGTCTGTCTGTGATAGAATTCTTGTATGCACGATATCGGCCACAAATATTAATGGATTTCCACGAAACTTTATATCCGGCTTTTTTATCAAAATATTTGGGACTCTATGGAATATTTTTGAATTCAAGCGAAAACTTCGAAATTTATTCGAAATTTTATATTTTTTAAAATAGCAGCATAGGCCAAAATTTGCCATAATCATGCATAAAAGGGTGGTTCAATAATCACGAGATTTGATAGTTTCAATTGTTGTTTTGAAAAACAGCCGCGATATAATTTTTGTTCATGACGTCATTAATCCCTCTCGGAGAGCAAGTTACCCCCCTCCGGGGGTACATTGCCAAGTATGGTATCAATCGAAAGATTTTTTAAGCACTTTAAAGTGAAGGGTAACACGATATAATTGTAATCATTTGGATCCATGATACCGATTTTTCAAAAGTTTTTTTATAAAATTTGAAAAAGAAAAAAAGTTACTAAAAATGGACTCTGGTATGAGAAAGTCGAGTTGAGCCACACTGCAGTTAATTTTATGTAAATGCATCGGGAATCACTCTGGCGCTTCACGATGAAAAAAACTTTATCGGGGGCCCTTATCCCTTTTTTAAGGGGGGTATCGGAGGCCATCTCGCTTCCTGGTAGAGAAATTGGAAGAAGTCAATGACGAAATTTTAGAGCATTGTAAAATTGGTACAAAACATTTCTTCTTCCCGCGCAAAATATTGAAAGGAACACCTGGAAACCAGTATAAACAATTTATTGCCTCCCTAAAAAATGTCAAGCATTTAGACAATTCGACAGAATAATATTGACTTTATGATACACAAAATACAAAATGTTCACCTTCACCAACGATACATGCTTACACCCGTGTAATAAGATGTTCCCGTGTGTTTTCAAACGTTTCTACTTTTACACTGTTACAAACAGATTAATAAAATTGTCTATTTAAAATCGTTATTTCGAGATTTACTTTGCAACTTTCGCCGTGGAACAAAAATGCTTTGTGCTAATTTTCGACGTCTACAACTTTGCAATTAATTATTTTTCCAATTTCCAACAGGACACGAGATAGCTCCTGATACTCCCCTAAAAAGGGGGTCAGCCAAGTTGTCTCATGAAGAGCTAGCTATAAGGGTTTCCCCATACACTTGGATAAGAACTATACGGTAACCGAAATACTTCTTGATTTATTGCCCTGGTTAATTACTTTCTTTGACGTCCTGTATAAAGAATCGATATATAAGGCTGCTTGTTGACTAAGCTCGTAAAATGATTGTGATAGTAAGTTCAACTGCGAAAGAAACATCCAGTTTACACCTCTTTTAGATAAAAAACAATACAAGTTCAACAGAATCAGATAATTTGAATGCAGAATGTTAAGGGTTTTCTTTCAAAAGCACTGTACTGTACCCTAAATATATGTGTTCCTAGTCATTACCGTTGGATGAAAGAATCTAGATATCTTATAGAAAACAAAGTTTTCGTGTTAAATAAACAATTTAACTGTATTTCTGGATCGATGATTCTTACATTGAATAGATTGGATAATTTTAGTGCTTTACTATTTATGAGAGTATATTTGACCGGTCTCCATAGAATTCAGATGTCTTGTAGGTAGCAAAATTTTCGTGTTTAAATAATTTAACTGGATTCCTTATCGATCAATGGTTTCTGCCTTGGAATGGATTGGCTAATTTTGGTGTCCAACTGTTTAAACCAACAAGAGCTTTTTTTTACCGGGTCTACGTAAAATCCAGATTCCTTGTAGAAAGCAAATATTTCATGTTAAATAAATAATTCAAATGGATTTCTTTTGGGTTAATGATTTTCATTTGAATAGATTGTATAATTTTGGCGCTCTAGTACTTATGCGCACTAGAGCTTCTGTGACCTGGTCTCCATAGACTCCAGATTTCCAGTACGACATAATTTTTTCGTGTTAAATAAGCGATTTGACTGGATACTTTTTGGATAGATGGTTACTGCATCGGAATAGATGGGTTAATTTTTGTGCTCTACTGTTCTATTTATGAACACGGCAGTTTCTTTACTTGGATTCAGTTTAAAGTGTATCTAAAACTACTATGAGAATGTATGCATACAGAAGACTCTGTTCAAATGCTTTAAAATTACTTTAATTTTGCAGAATATTATTTATGTCATAATTTTGTTCTTTGTAGGAATTTTATTTCTATTCTCATATTTCTTTTATTTCCAGCTTTTAGTGGGGAGGAATGTCCAAAATGTCATCAGTATTGTCCTGTCACTTGGTAATTACATGAACGGAGGTACGTACCATAATAATACATTCTGTTAACTTTTTACAATTTATCGCTTCCAAAATTCTTCTATTTCTAAATTCGTTGCTTTTACAGGAAATCCTAATTCCTTTATAGTCATATTTAAACTAAATCCCCCAAAGTTCCCATGCATCACTAATATAAATAGCGATCTTACATTGATCTCATTTCCCTTTCACACGTATCCTTCTCTATTTTGGAAAGTAGAATTTCCCAACTCTGTCTTCTCTCCACAGAATTTTATTTATTACACGATTTTTTAATATTATTTGCATTATTAACTAATGTTTTATTCTTTCAGGTAACAGAAGCAGGGGACAAGCAGATGGGTTTGGCTTGGAGATATTGCCCAAACTTAGAGATGTAAAAAGCAAAGTAGGTTCTAAGTTTTTTATTAAATGTTCATTGGTGCTTAACTCTTGTCCAAACATTTAAATGTTTGCAATTCCAAGTCTTATTCTATGCAAACATTTAAATGTTTGCTGGTCCAACTCTTGTTCTATCTGAATATTTATATGTTTGTTGTCCCAACGTTTGTTCTATACAAACATTTAAATGCTTACTGGTTCAACTCTTGTCCTATCCAAACAGTTAAATATTTGCTGATTCAACTCTTGTCCTATCCAAACATTTAAATGTTGGCTAATCCAACTTTTGCCCTATATAAAAATATAAATGTTGCCAAACCAGAAATATTATAATCACAAGGGCGCTGCAAATTTATCAAGAAGGACAAAACTAATAAAAGACTGTTTACCCTTTGTTAGTGTATGTACTCTGTGTATTGTTTTTACGAATTTATCGTATTAAAAAAAATATGTTTATAATTGAAATCCGTTATATTTCTTAATGTTGCTTAATAGCAATTATATAAAATTTCGATTAAATAATGCGAAATTGTGGAATAAAAATTGATTAAGTAATGTGGAATTGTGAATTAAAATCTATTGAATAATGTCAATTGGCATAAAGAACAAATATTCAGCCTGCTATATTAAGAGGTTAAGACAGTGAGATATAAAAGTAAAAATTTAAAATAAACTATCGATTCTTTCAAAATGCAAGGAACACGTAAAACTTATTTACCAAGCAAATTTAAATGTTTTAATGCTTCTTACTTTTAACCATTACTAACTTTCATTCCTTTAATTGTTTGCTTTTATAAATTTGTATATATAATATTTGTTATAAATTTTGTTGCATATTTGAGTTACAAAATTTTACTTTTATTTTTCTTGTGCTTTCCCTGATGTGTTTTTGGTATACATTGTGGAATAAGATTTTCTTATAATTTCTAAACTACATTGGGATTTTCCAGTGGCGTAACTAAAAGATTTGGGTCCCAATGAAAAACGGCCCACCCCGCACCCCATATATGTATTGTATATAAGAATAGTAAGTACTGCGCGATTTTATCTATTAAGTAGTAAAAACAAAATTTGTCTGTTGTCTCATAATGTTCACATCTTTATAAAAAAAAATTACAAAAAAATAAAAACTGCCTGTTTAAAAAGAGTTTATTAAATATTAATTTTATTAAAAATGAAAACAAATGTTGATTTCAAATTTCAGCAAATTTAAATCCTAGAAATTGTTTTCGTCTCGATTTAGCACTTGCAATGCCATCGATCAGTTTTAAGATATCCATTTTTTCAGCTGCCTTAATTTATATACTAAGTAGCTCTTACGCCCTATAGGCGTTCTTGCTTCATGGTATTCCTCAGAGTATTATTTATTACTTTTAATTTCGAGAACGAACGATTTGCTGTTGCCACCGTGTCAGGAATAGTCAGACAAAATATTAATAAAGAATATACTTTACAGGAAAATAGCATTCATATAGTAGTATTTTACGATAGCCAGCTCAGCAAGCGGACTTGCATTTCTGAAGATAGCATTTAACATTTCAATTTTACTTTGCTATTTTGTTCTTAAACATTTTATTCCTTCGTGGGTCCTAATAGCGTCGCGGGTTCAAATGCGCTGCATTGGCGTAATTACGCCACTGAGATTTCCTACCATTTATTGTTTATTACATTTATTTTACATGAACTGCTATTAGTTTACTTTGCATGTATACGATTTTTTTATGGAAACTCCAGTTAATATTTGTACACTAATACAATTATATACGTTTACTTTTAGCATGTTTCGGATGTGTTTCTGTTCTTTTTCGACCTTTTAATTGTTTGCCTTACGTTACTGTTACTTTTTGAGTAATATTTAAACATCTGCAGGCGCATATGTTTTTAGTTATATTTAAGCATCTGCATGCATATATTTGTTTAGTAATATTTAAACATCTGCCTGCACATACTTTTTTAAATAATATTTAAGCATCCGCATGCACATACGTTTTATGGTAATGTTTAAACAACTGCCTGCACATATTTTTCTTAGTAATATTTCTGCCTGCATATATCATTATATCTTGTATGAAATCTTGTGTATTTTGTTAAATCACAAAAGTGCATTATTGACTTTTAATTCTTTGTGTTTTGTGTAAGTGTCCGTTCTAAAATATGTGCTTCCCTTCCCACTGAATTTATTTTGCATTTTTATTTCATGTTACACTGCAAGGCTTGTAAGGACGTAAACTCACGCACGTTAAATACTCCGCTTCAACGAACAGTTTTATGTCCAAATATCAATTTAAATTTCTGATCCAAGAGAGAAGCATCATTTGCTGGAAATAATTTTTCCACTTTTAATATGTAAGATTGATCTCTTATTACATATAACGGCATCCATGGATCGTTTTCGCAATTCTTTGCTTGTCAGCGTGGAATAGCTGGTACTTGCAATATCAACAAGAAAACTTGGTTTGTGTCACAATTTTACGCACTTCCTGGAATTTAGTCCAACACTCAGACAGCGTCGAATTTCATAAAGATTGAGTTCAGCTAAAAGAGTTTGCAAATGATATACAGAATTCGTAGTAAGACTGAATTTGTCAGTCTTTATAAAGGTTTGAAATATTGTAGTACTTGACAAGTTTTATTGCTGCCATTGCAGGTATCAGTTATTCTATGTTTATGAGCGCATAACAACTCAAAACCGGTCCATGGATACTGTATCTGCATGCAATAGGAATGTGATTCTAGCTTTTGGAATAGTTCTTTTTGGCTGTAATTTTTATTAACTATTTTTTAGAGTTTTGTAATTTCAGCTGTCCATTTTTTGTGGAATAACTTATTATTTCAACTTTTAGTATACTTTTTATACGCCTATCCTATCTTTTTACAAAATAATAAAATTGATACTGAGCACAGCAGCCCGGCTCCGCGTGTAGCGACGAGGTCAGAATCTAAATCGCAATGTAATACATATAACACTATTATGCCTGCTAACCTAATACGCATGCTATAACTATATTGAAGCTTAAGATTCTATCAACTACTATCTTCTTTTTAACAGGACAATTCTCTGACCTTACTGCATTTTATCGTTAGGATGTACTGCAGGGTGTTTGAGAAGGTAAGTAAACTTTCTGTTTTTCATACCCTATTAATTTTGATTTTGCATTCCAGCGAATCTAAAACGCTTTCTGATTTTTATTGAATGTTTACATTGCTATACTATAGTTCAGAGAAAATGTTTTCCAGAATTTTTTTGAATTCGAGATTTATTTGGAAATATAGTTACGGCTTCGGATGGTTGGTTCAGGGACAGATTAGTAAACATTATATGTGATGCACATGATATGCATTTACACGTTATATGTGAAAATTTCCTAAAAATTTTTAATGCAATTTGTGATCCTTAACTCCGCTTTAAATATATTTGAAAAATTATCTCCCATAGGGTTCAATGTATTTCACTTTTTCAAGCCGGGTTAAATCCAAAACTAACTGGCTGATGTTATTCTTTTTCATTCCCAGACATCCCACAGACCGTCTCAACAACAGACCAAAATTCCATTTCGATAAAGTAATTTTTACAGCAGTTATCTTGCGAACAGACAAACAGAATGACCAAAGTCATAAACACTTTTTAACTATGTTGGAAAGTCTTAAAATAACTAATGCACATATTCCAATTGCATGTATCGTAGCTCTAAATCTCTAAATGTGTATTTCAAACTTTAAAATTGTTTAGCAGTTATTTATCTTTGAACAGGATACTCCCTCCGAAGAATGCCATTTGCCAATTCCCGAGCCATCTGATGTTGAACGAGCTGGCAACGTCAACTTCGACGATTTCCAAAAAGAGCTTGACAAGCTGTACGTGCAAACGTCAGGTGAGTAGTTGTGCCCTAGTTTATAAGCTAAAAGGGAAAACACTGTTCGAATTGAATAAGGAAAATTAGGCAAGGTAATTAAATACAAAGAAGTTACAACGCAGCATATAGTTTTATTAGAGGATATGCTGTATCCTCATCGTAAGAACTTTTAAGATTAACAAACCCGATGTTAAATACACTTGTTGGGGTACTTTAATTTGAGTGTTAGCTCTACTTTCAGATTGTCTGGTCTGTTTTTCGTCCTGCTTTCTGATTGGTGGACTCTAAATCAATCCTTGGCTTGCTGTTTTTTAATTGACAGACTCTGAATCCATCCTTATTTTTCTACACATAAACAGACTGCTGAGCACAACAAACACCAACATTATTGCACCATCGAGTCCAACCTGTTTTACACGCGGCAATGATTTTTTCATAGATTTTGTCCTTACAAGAAACATAGACTACGCTCACACTATTAATAGCCTAGATGAATTCGACTCAGATTATCTGCCGGTACTAGTGACATTTGATCTGAACACACCTCTTCCAGGCTCTCTGGCACAAGAGAGGGGTGAACTGGAACGTATTCAAAAGAGCACTATTCGAGCCGCACTTAGCAGTACCTGACATAATGAGCACGGCGATATTGACTCTGCCACGCACACACTCACAACAGAAATCAAGAGAGCAATTGCCTCTGCTACAACACATCGTGAGTCACCAAAAACACCCACACTTTCCCATCATGTCAGACAGTTAGTAAGACAGAGGAACAGAATTAGAAAGACATGGCAGGCTAATAGAGACCCTACCCTTAAAAGGGAGCTTAACAGACTCACGTGTAAAGTGAGGGAAAAAATCGTCGCGGAAAAGCAGCAACAGTATAAAGAGTTAATCGAATCGCTTAACCCAGAAGACGTGTCGCTCTGGGAATTCGCCAAAAGACTTAGGAAACCGCAAAATAAACTCCCGCCATTATTAGATAGCAATAATACCGCGTACTCAAATGAAGAAGAAACCGAGGCGCTCGCAAAGCATTACGAAAAGCAATTCGAACCAAACCACGTTTTAATGTGCCAGGACACCCTAAAAACGGTCAGGCAAACACTAAATAACTTTAGAAACTCCTCGGTCACGGCTGAGATTAACCCAGCCACACCGCAAGAGATAGTCGAAATTATCAAAAACTTAAAGAACCGTAAGAGCCCAGGACATGACAAAATAAGGAACGTAGCGGTCAAAAACCTACCCTTAAATATAATTTTTTTCATGACTATTTTAATGAATAATATACTACAATTAAACTATTTCTCTAAAGAATGGAAGGACGCGATAATTATGCCAATCTATAAGGCAGGAGAGGATGCCACAATTCCAGCCAACTATAGACCAATTAACCAACTACCAACACTTAGTAAAATCACTGAGAATATAATTTTTAAGAGACTGAACACGCACCTTAGTGAGAATGACACTATCATTCCGGAGCAGTTTGGGTTTCGGCCAAAACACTCCACCACTCATCAACTGCTGAGAGTGGTAAAGTACATATCTTCTGGACTAAATACCAAGACACCCACAGCTGCAATTTTCCTGGATATACAAAAAGCCTTTGATAAAGTGTGGTACTGTGGTTTAGCATACAAATTGATTACACTAAAAGTCCCTGACGCATTAGTCAAACTTTTAATTTCATACTTAAATAACAGACACTTTCAAGTCAGAGTTAAAGATAGCTTATCTACACAAGGTCATAAAAAGTAGTATACCGCAAGGATCCATCCTGGGCCCGACACTTTTTAACACATACCTGAATGACATCCCCAGGACTCCAAACACAGAGCTGGTACTCTATGCAGACGACAGTTCGATACTTGCAAAACACACTTATCTCACAGTAATGCACAGACAGCTACAACAACACTTAGACATACTCCAAACATGGCTGGAAAAATGGCGAATAAAATTAAACCCTAATAAATGTCATTGGATTTACTTCTCTAGGAAGCATAAACCCCCGCCGCCTCTGTATATAAACAACCAAGCACTACGCGCGGAAAAATCAACTAAATACCTAGGTGTAACGATAGACTCCCACCTAACTCGGAAATTGAACGTAACAAACATAATTAAAAAAGCGTATAATGCCACAGGAGCTTTATACCCAATGATAGGAAACGGAAATCTTAATTATCAAAACAAACGTGCAATATACAAATCGGTCATCCGCCCGGGAATGCTGTATGCAGCACTCGTATGGGGATATGCCTGTAAAACTAACATAGACTTCTTAGAAGCAAGACAAAATAAAATCCTACGGTGTATCAGGAAAACCCCTAGATATTTAAGGAACTCGGTGATTAGAAAAGACTTTAAAATAAAAACCGTGAGAGCCCAAATTAAAAAGCTAGCGCTAAAATTCTACGACAACCTGCCTTCAGTTCCAAATGAACTTCTATTCAGTCTACCTGACTATAATCATCGCAAGGCCAAATCTCGTAAGAGACCCCGTGCAGTACTTAACCTTGAATAACCGGATTTAGGTAAACCCCTTCACTAGCAACTGAAATGAATTAAAAATCGCGATCAATATTTTTCAAATTTAAAAAATATTCTTAATCCTTAAACTGCCAAATTGCTAGGTAACCCTCAGATCTACATCAACCCCCCCCCCCCCCCCCAAATTGACTAAACCCAAATGTGCAATAAACTGCCACACTAGGAGCCAAGTCAAAAATAAAACAGTAAATAAAAAAAATACACAGAAATAATAAAATATACAAAAATACACATAAATATACATACACAGCTTTTCGTCTGTATTATAGTGATTGCTGTCCTGCAACACTTTTTTAAATTTAGAAAGGATAGTTAGGCATCGACATTGTGGGTTTTGACAAATGACAAATGATGACTTTATTTAACTGTGAAAACATATATTTTCTTTTTATCGTTTGTCAGAAATATATCAAGCCTTTGTTGACACGAAACTCTTTAACACCCGCTTTATATGAACGAATTCGCGGAAATTCGCACTGCGAAATAATTACTGGCAAAAAAACAAAACAAAAAAACATTTTTATAAGTTTCTGGTAGTTATTCTTTTAAAAGTTTTCTTAAAAATTCTTTAAACCTTTTTTTACTTTCCTTATATACATAATGTATAAGGAAAGTATTGTGACGGGGTCGAAAATTCGAAATCGAGTTTTCGACGGGAGAGCACGTTTCAAGCATCCCTGATCACGAATCAAATATTTTTGAAGTGATGTCTGTGTGTGTGTGTGTGTGTGTGTGTGTGTGTGTGTGTGTGTGTGTGTGTGTGTGTGTGTCAGTGAGTCTGTGGAGACGATAACTGACGAACGAATGGACCGATTCGAACCAAAGTTGGTACAAAAATCACAATCCGTAAACACTGGAAGCCTATTGTTTTTATACGTAATCGAATGTTCAGAACCTCCCTAAATTTTCGAATAAAATTTTGAAAAAATCGTCAAAAAATCAAAACCACTAATAAAGTTACGCAAATGGACATTTCTTATGTAATTTTTCATTAGAAAACGATTGACATAAATTTTAGAACGCTAACATGAACCATTCTTGAGATATTGCACATTTTTCAAAAAAATTATTAAAAAGTCATATAAAATGAAAAAAAAAATATTTCCTATTGAGAAACATGTTCACTCTTCATATGTAATTCCATGCGATAAATTGGGTGACATCATTTTCGTGGATCTAGCTCGTTCCATTCATGAAAAAAGATACTTTGAGTAATACTTTTGTATTTGAATGCCAATAGTCATTTATCTGCTGTAAGAACAACTTATTTCTTAGTCCATAACGCTTGGCGAGATTTTGGCGACGAATTTGGCGGAATGTCGCCAACTTGGCGACTTTTTGAAATGTTGCCAAATTAACGAAACTCTCGCCAAATGGATAAAAATGACGCTAAATCAATGAAAATGACGACTAATTGTCGAAAATTCAATATCTTGGAAAGAATATTAGTATCTACTATAAGAAAAACCTATTTTTTTACTGTAAAAGTAGTAAATTCATTGCATTATATAAGGAAAGTCATGTGTTGCCCACATCAGATTTTTTTTTTTTTAGATTGACATTTTAAAAATTAAATTTATTTAGAAATTATACACTATAAAAGAACGTTTAACTTCGAATAAAATGTTTAATTCGTGACACAGTGACACATAAACTTTTCTTAGTATTGCATTCCAAGATACGGAACATGTGCATAAACAGTCGGTAGAAATACTTCGTTTTGGGTATCGTTGCCAATGATTCCAAACTATTCATTAACTATGGAAAAGAATTATACCGTATTATTGGGGTTAAATATTTGGAAGCAGCAGCACAGCATCCGTTCTGGCAAGAATCCAGAAGCCATGGAAAGAAAAGCGGGAAAAATATTCTGATCGATATTTTTCAGAGGAACTCTCTTGCCCTTGAATAAGTCCCTTTTATAAGTACTATACAAATAGCAAATATATTTTTCGCGATGAAGGAAAATGTATATGTTAATGTGTATAATTTTCTTATTCTATTCCAGTGGTTCCCAACCTTTATAACCCCACGTATTTTTTGAAACTATATATATATATATATATATATATATATATATATATTCAATATTACCGCTTGGATATCAATTTATTTTAATGCGAAGTTTTCAATTCATTAAATATTATAATTGTTATAATTTTGACTTCTTCTTATAATTTGAAGTTAGCTCACTTTTAAAATTTTAAAAACCACACAATAATTTAATTAATTTCAAGAAATAAAACATTCATCATTAAATTTTTTCTTTGCAATTTCTCTGAGAGAAAGTTTTGAAAGTTTGGTATTTCAGTAAGAAATCTTAAAATTTCAGAAATATTAATAAAGTACGCATGCGTATAGAAAACTGACGCAAATGTCCGTATATTAAAACACATTGCGCAAATCCCTCCAAATTTTTTTAAACAATACTCAGCTGGTTTCAGGCGTTCAATTTAACCATTTTTTGTCGAGAACGGAACTGCCAAAGATATTACCACAATGGTAAGTTAACTCAAACAGCGCTATATAGGGATTACAAACTTTTTAAGATTCGGCACCTTGAATACAATATTTATGAAATTTTATGCCAGATTCGTGGTGGGACTGAATTTGTTTGTCTTCATAGATATTTGCAAAATTGTGAGGCATATCAAGTTTTCTTATTGCTACAACAGGTATCTGCCATTATCCATGCTCACAAGCGCATAAAAAGAAAGAGCAAAACCGGTTTATGAATGATGTTATCTGCAATGGTAAATTAATCCTGAAATCAATTTTAATTTTAAAAATACAAAAGTGGTTAAATTTATTCTTGTCCATCATTGTTAAAAACACCTACCACAAACGATTCCTTTGCTAACCAGCTAACAACGACCCTTAAAATTTTCTATCAAGACTAGAGTCTGTCTTATGGCATCAAATTATTTGCAACTTGAAGTTAGGATTTGAAATTTCTTCCTAAGCTAGTTTTGATTCAAAGAAGACGATGGATGAAGCCCCTAATCTAGCAAAATCTTTTTATATATATGCTAATAATTCTAGAAAATTGACAAAACGTCACATTGTAACCTGGTATTGGAATGGTTTTACTCTTGAAGCTCCATAAAATAATAAAAAAACACTTTTACTCCTTGATTCCTAGTAAGAAAGACTCAAAAATAGCGAAACAAGTACCTCTTAGAAAAAAAAAATAGAAGTCTATTTTACTACCAAAAACGACTAAGTACATACAACATACATCACCGGTATAAATTGGTAATTTGGAGGATTAAGAAAGAGGTGAGAGCTACACAATTTGAAGGCAATTGCTGGCAAAAACTAACGATAGAAAATTCCCCTTGCAATTAATTTCTGTGTATATAATTAGTTTTATTCTGATAAATTAAAAAATACTATCTTGTTTACTCTCGGAAAAAACCTTGGGTATGACATTGGTTGCACTTTGGATTCGTTTAAAAATGTATTGTCCCTCACTTTCAACACTAGAGTGACTAATTGCTTTGTATAAAATTGTGAAGATTTTTTACTTATTTTTTTTTTAAATGTTCTCAGTGTAGTGCTGCTTTTTGTTTAGAATATTTCATGGATGAAAATAATCCAGATTATCACATGATATCATAAATTTCATAATCTGTTCAACCAATTTTTGTATAAAAATGAATTAAAATGACTGTGAAATATTTTGGGCATGAGGTATTTTTTCATGATTGATTTTGACCTTGAAAGGAACTTGGTGATATGAACATTTGCCAAGTTAATGGCATCCCCATCGTCTTCTTCGATCAAAAATTAGCTTCAGACAAAGTTTCAAAACCCAACTTGATTTTGAGTCAAAACACTTCCCTTGCCAGAGGAGTTTATCCATACAGGCCCATAACGTCTGCTAGCAACACCAAGTTCTTTGATTCTTTACTGAGTAAACAGTTATCCAAACTATTGATTCGGAGTCAAGGATGTTCAAAATATGTTCTTTTGAAATCAAATATTCGAATTTTTGAAACTCATCACAATATTTTGAGTTTTATTATGTGTTGTAGACAGAGTAATAATTATTAAAGGTTTTTAAAATAAATAAAAAATATTTCTTTTTAGCTTGTGAAAAGAAAGTGTCAAAAATCCTGAATTCTTCGGACGAGGACCAACAGAAACCCTTGAAAGACGTCATGGACACGTTCTTAAGGAAAGGTAGAGTCATTCGGTTTTTCTTTTGCACATTTATATTTAGTTTCATTTTGTCATCACCAACTACATATCTCTTTCTTTCTCATAGTTTGCACATTCGTCTCATTTTTCATAATTTATATATTTAAATGGCAACGTATGAAATTCACCATAGAGTTGTCTGGAAACATGTCCCATTGGGTTGCCTGGAAACAACTTTCGATTCATTTTCTTCTTTTGATAAATATCATTTTTTTCATGTTGTTTGAGCTGGTTCACCAGGCTTGGATCATGATCTTTTGCATTCAATGTTACCGTAAATAATCCATTTTCTATCATCAGTTATCAATCGTTTCAAAAATGGATCATTTTGATTACGTTTTAAAAGACAATCACATATGCAGATACGTTGTGTTAAATGATTTCCTTAAAGTTGATGTGGGATCCAAACGTGTCAAGCTTTTTTCGTAACTAAGCTTTTTCAAATGGTCTTCAATGGTTGTTTTGGATTTATTTAGACTCTCAGAGAGCAAGCTCACATACAGTTATGTGACGATCAGTTTCAATCTGTGCTTTAAAGTTGTCCTCATCAATCTCATTTGGTCTATCAGAGCGTGGTGCACCTTGAACTGAAAAATCATCAGAACGAAATTTTGCAAATCAATTTTGGCATGTGCGTTCTATTAGTGCAACATCACCACACACAGTACAAATCTTTTTGTGTGCATCTCCAGATTTTTTATTTCTGCGGAAATAAAAAAGTAAAATGTGACGGAAATGTTGATTTTTATCTTCCATCCTTCAACATAAACTGCCTACATGAACATAGCGCGCGATTTTGATAAGTCTTATTTGACGCACTCCGTTGCCCCAATACATTCACAAAAAATTGTTTCAAATAACATTAACATTGTCTGCACGCTATTACAGCTACCTTACGGAAAAACGACAGTAGTTTCCGTACAACCCAATAGCCTAAAATCAGTAGACACATTATGAAAGAAACAGTTTGCTATACTTTGTTAACGCAGTCTATGAACTATCGGATTACATATAGTTAAAGTATAAAAATTATTATTTGCCTTGCAACTTTTGGTCGTGTAGCAATTATGACTGAATATCTTTTTGTTAGAAGTTGCTGAATGATTAGGCTGCTCACATACTTGCTCCATTTAACATTTTTTAATTTTAGAGTAACTGAAACAAAAATATTTTACATTCATCAGTTATTTTAGAATGCTATATAAATGAAATATTTGAACATTTAAAATTATAAAAGTATGTGGATACTTTCCATCTAGGCGCACCGCCAATGTTTGCTATCTTTATTGCTCTCTTTCCTGAGAGGAACATTGCTGGAACTTTGTACGCATTTCATTTTATATCTAGAAAATTGCAAATTCTTGCATTCCATCCAACATACCCCCCCCCCCCCCAACAACCATTTTGTGCGGCTGATTATCCAAAATTGACTGCCTAGTACGGTTTTCCCGCATCCTTAAGCATATGGATTTCGATAATGAATCGGTATCTTTATACAAATAACAACAAGGAAGATCAATTATCCATAAAGCATTGATTATGAAACACTTTCCAGCTCCAATTTTATTTAAACATCTCTAAAATGCGATACATTCAACGGTAATTTTTTAAAAAATATCACAATACTGCAATAACTAATTATATTTGAAAATTTAAAACTTCATCGAAAACAACGAACTTGATTCAAATGACGTCATCGAAATATAAATCGCCTGACTCTCTGTGTAAAAGCAGTAAATATTTCATACATACATTTTTATTTCATTCATTACAGTACTACAATAATTTATTCTACTTAAAAACTTAAAACCATGGAGGTAAAAGTACTTTAACTCTATGAATAAAATTTTATCGAAAAAGTCTGCTATTAAATCGCCTGCTTTTCTATGTAAAAGCAATGAAAGTTTCATTCGTATCATTTATACTGCAGACTCATAATTTTGCGTTAAGGAAATTTAGCAATTCTTATACAACTCATCTTACAGCCTAATCTGTTTACATTCTCCATAAGTTAAAAGTAGGTTTCGTTGTAGAAATAATCTAAGTTTGATGATCATTTAAACACAAGCATATTGTAATTGCATTGTTTCACAATGTAGATGCACAGAAATTAAGCAAAAATAAAACGGTTTTAGGACGGATACAACTCTAAATATAAATTAAAAAGAATAAAAATAACAATTTTGACACAAGATGAATGGCATTGATTATTTAAACTCAAATATATTGTAATTGCGCTGTTTCAAAATACAGATGCACAGAAATTAAGCAAAATTAAAGCAGTTTTAGGACGTATACAACACTAAATATAAATAAAAAATAATTTTAAAAATCCCGATTTTGACACAAGATGGATGCCATATTTTATTTTGAAGTGGGTCACGTGACCTCATAAAAAGTTTAATTATTTTAATTTTTAATTAAGAACTACTGAATATATTTTGCTGACATTCTTTTTATATATTTTATGGGATAATTTGAATATTTCCTCAAACTTTCGAAGCAATTTGTGAATTTCAAATTTTCTTAATGTTTGAAAAATTAGGTCCCATAGGGTTCAATGTATTTCATTTTTTCAACCCGGGTTCAATCCAAAACTAATTGGGTGATATTATTCATTTATATTCCCATAGGTCCCACAGACCGTCTGAACAACATACTAAAATATCAATTTGATAAAGTCATTTTTACGGCAGTTATCGTGATAACGGACAGACAGACAGAATGAACACTTCATACACAGTCATAACACTTTTCAACTATGTTAAAAAATGTATAAAAGTAGCAAAAATTAAAAACAGTTTTGATATTAAAATTTTTGTGGTAATTGAAAAATATAAGCTTTTGCGTTTTGTACTCTTTTACTTGGAAATCTGTGCGCGTATAAAATTCTCGTTGAAAAGGATATACTTACCAAACTTGAAAAAGTCTTGATATTTCAAATTTAATATGAAATTATTCAAGAAGGGTACTGAAAATAGGTATTTAAGCAGTTTTGTAACGATTGAAATTTTGTTCAAATTTATTTCTACATATCTCAGAAAATATTGTTTTCACAAAAATTTTCGATTTCGACATTTTGATACCAATATGTTTTAAGACCTCCTGAAGACGTTATGCTATTTTTGAAGTGATGTCTGTCTGTCTGTCTGTCTGTCTGTCTGATGTCTGTGGTCGATTTCTTGTGTTCACGGCAGCAGCTACAAATACTAATGGATTTCCGTGAAACTTTATATCTGGCTTTGTTATCAAAACATCTAGAACTAAGTGGAACTTCTTAAATTAGAGCAGAAATTTCCGAAATTTATTCGAAGTTTTATACTTTTTTAACATGGCAGCATAGGACAAAATTTGACATAATCATGCACAAAAGGGTTTATTTATCATTCAATGATCTCGATACTTAATAGTTTCAATCATTGTTGTGAGAAATAGCCGCGATACAATGGTTTTTGTTCGTGACGTCATTTAATATCAATTGAAAAAAATTTTCAAGCCTTTTAAAATGAATTGTAACACGCTATAGTTGTAATAATTTGGACCCAAGGTACCGATTTTTCATTATACTTTTTTAACATGGAAGCATAGGACAAAATTTGACATAATCATGCACAAAAGGGTTTATTTATCATTCAATGATCTCGATACTTAATAGTTTCAATCATTGTTGTGAGAAATAGCCGCGATACAATGGTTTTTGTTCGTGACGTCATTTAATATCAATTGAAAAAAATTTTCAAGCCTTTTAAAATGAATTGTAACACGCTATAGTTGTAATAATTTGGACCCAAGGTACCGATTTTTCATTATACTTTTTTAACATGGCAGCATAGGACAAAATTTGACATAATCATGCACAAAAGGTTTTATTTATCATTCAATGATCTCGATACTTAATAGTTTCAATCATTGTTGTGAGAAATAGCCGCGATACAATGGTTTTTGTTCGTGACGTCATTTAATATCAATTGAAAAAAAATTTCAAGCCTTTTAAAATGAATTGTAACACGCTATAGTTGTAATAATTTGGACCCAAGGTACCGATTTTTCATTATACTTTTTTAACATGGAAGCATAGGACAAAATTTGACATAATCATGCACAAAAGGTTTTATTTATCATTCAATGATCTCGATACTTAATAGTTTCAATCATTGTTGTGAGAAATAGCCGCGATACAATGGTTTTTGTTCGTGACGTCATTTAATATCAATTGAAAAAAATTTTCAAGCCTTTTAAAATGAATTGTAACACGCTATAGTTGTAATAATTTGGACCCAAGGTACCGATTTTTCATTATACTTTTTTAACATGGAAGCATAGGACAAAATTTGACATAATCATGCACAAAAGGGTTTATTTATCATTCAATGATCTCGATACTTAATAGTTTCAATCATTGTTGTGAGAAATAGCCGCGATACAATGGTTTTTGTTCGTGACGTCATTTAATATCAATTGAAAAAAATTTTCAAGCCTTTTAAAATGAATTGTAACACGCTATAGTTGTAATAATTTGGACCCAAGGTACCGATTTTTCATTATACTTTTTTAACATGGAAGCATAGGACAAAATTTGACATAATCATGCACAAAAGGGTTTATTTATCATTCAATGATCTCGATACTTAATAGTTTCAATCATTGTTGTGAGAAATAGCCGCGATACAATGGTTTTTGTTCGTGACGTCATTTAATATCAATTGAAAAAAATTTTCAAGCCTTTTAAAATGAATTGTAACACGCTATAGTTGTAATAATTTGGACCCAAGGTACCGATTTTTCATTATACTTTTTTAACATGGCAGCATAGGACAAAATTTGACATAATCATGCACAAAAGGGTTTATTTATCATTCAATGATCTCGATACTTAATAGTTTCAATCATTGTTGTGAGAAATAGCCGCGATACAATGGTTTTTGTTCGTGACGTCATTTAATATCAATTGAAAAAAAATTTCAAGCCTTTTAAAATGAATTGTAACACGCTATAGTTGTAATAATTTGGACCCAAGGTACCGATTTTTCATTATACTTTTTTAACATGGAAGCATAGGACAAAATTTGACATAATCATGCACAAAAGGTTTTATTTATCATTCAATGATCTCGATACTTAATAGTTTCAATCATTGTTGTGAGAAATAGCCGCGATACAATGGTTTTTGTTCGTGACGTCATTTAATATCAATTGAAAAAAATTTTCAAGCCTTTTAAAATGAATTGTAACACGCTATAGTTGTAATAATTTGGACCCAAGGTACCGATTTTTCATTATACTTTTTTAACATGGAAGCATAGGACAAAATTTGACATAATCATGCACAAAAGGTTTTATTTATCATTCAATGATCTCGATACTTAATAGTTTCAATCATTGTTGTGAGAAATAGCCGCGATACAATGGTTTTTGTTCGTGACGTCATTTAATATCAATTGAAAAAAATTTTCAAGCCTTTTAAAATGAATTGTAACACGCTATAGTTGTAATAATTTGGACCCAAGGTACCGATTTTTCATTATACTTTTTTAACATGGAAGCATAGGACAAAATTTGACATAATCATGCACAAAAGGGTTTATTTATCATTCAATGATCTCGATACTTAATAGTTTCAATCATTGTTGTGAGAAATAGCCGCGATACAATGGTTTTTGTTCGTGACGTCATTTAATATCAATTGAAAAAAATTTTCAAGCCTTTTAAAATGAATTGTAACACGCTATAGTTGTAATAATTTGGACCCAAGGTACCGATTTTTCATTATACTTTTTTAACATGGAAGCATAGGACAAAATTTGACATAATCATGCACAAAAGGTTTTATTTATCATTCAATGATCTCGATACTTAATAGTTTCAATCATTGTTGTGAGAAATAGCCGCGATACAATGGTTTTTGTTCGTGACGTCATTTAATATCAATTGAAAAAAATTTTCAAGCCTTTTAAAATGAATTGTAACACGCTATAGTTGTAATAATTTGGACCCAAGGTACCGATTTTTCATTATACTTTTTTAACATGGAAGCATAGGACAAAATTTGACATAATCATGCACAAAAGGGTTTATTTATCATTCAATGATCTCGATACTTAATAGTTTCAATCATTGTTGTGAGAAATAGCCGCGATACAATGGTTTTTGTTCGTGACGTCATTTAATATCAATTGAAAAAAATTTTCAAGCCTTTTAAAATGAATTGTAACACGCTATAGTTGTAATAATTTGGACCCAAGGTACCGATTTTTCATTATACTTTTTTAACATGGAAGCATAGGACAAAATTTGACATAATCATGCACAAAAGGTTTTATTTATCATTCAATGATCTCGATACTTAATAGTTTCAATCATTGTTGTGAGAAATAGCCGCGATACAATGGTTTTTGTTCGTGACGTCATTTAATATCAATTGAAAAAAATTTTCAAGCCTTTTAAAGTGAATTGTAACACGCTATAGTTGTAATAATTTGGACCCAAGGTACCGATTTTTCATTATACTTTTTTAACATGGAAGAATAGGACAAAATTTGACATAATCATGCACAAAAGGTTTTATTTATCATTCAATGATCTCGATACTTAATAGTTTCAATCATTGTTGTGAGAAATAGCCGCGATACAATGGTTTTTGTTCGTGACGTCATTTAATATCAATTGAAAAAAATTTTCAAGCCTTTTAAAATGAATTGTAACACGCTATAGTTGTAATAATTTGGACCCAAGGTACCGATTTTTCATTATACTTTTTTAACATGGAAGCATAGGACAAAATTTGACATAATCATGCACAAAAGGGTTTATTTATCATTCAATAATCTCGATACTTAATAGTTTCAATCATTGTTGTGAGAAATAGCCCCGATACAATTGTTTTCGTTCGTGACGTCATTTGATATCAATTGAAAAAAATTTTCAAGACTTTTACAATGAATTGTAACACGCTATAGTTGTAATAATTTGGACCCAAGGTACCGATTTTTCAAATTCTTTTCTTGTAAAATTAGAAAAAAAAATGATTTCTGGTATGACAAAGTCGAGTTGAGCCGCTCTCCAGTTAATTTATCCTATTTTCCGTCTTTTCAGCCTTCGCAGAAACAAGACTTCAGATGGACAACTTACAAAGATGTAAAATAAGGTGAGTCTTTTTATACCAACAAAGTTAAAATTATTTAATTTGTATAGACATGACATTCCTAGACGTGTGGCATTCCGCACTAACTTAGTTGAAAAAATAAACACATTTTTCTTATTGTGTATTATTTTACATATATTATTGCATTTTCTGACCGACTGCTTTCCCATACATTTTAAATTCAATTTTAAACAATTTTTCAATTTCAAACAAATCAATTTTTACAGTTTCATGCAAAATATATACCAGTTAGCAGCAAAAATTAGGATTTTGTATATGAAACTTGACGTGCTGCAAAAATGTCTGAACGGAACCCTTGTCATAAGTCGATGTGTACCCTTGAAACTTAAACAGCAAAGATCTCACTGATTTAAAAGCTGTACCATACGTCCCAACGCCTCAGTCTTAAAAAACCTGAATTTTATTTGAAAAACTAGCGGCATACCCGTTCTTCGTACGGAATATATAATATAATGAAACTTATAATACGCAATCATGTGCAAATTCTGTTAAAACATTAAATTTATTGCTCCTAAAGAGAAGTTTAAGAATATCTGTTCTCACAATGCAAAATTATCTTCACGGGCAAATCTGAAGAATAAAACATCCTGGTCCCTTTTGTAAGCAAATTTATAAAAAAAAAAGGAATTAAATCAATATATGTAACCCCGTACTACTTATATTATCGCAGATTAGAAAATATGCCAGTGTGTTAGTAGAAGATTACCCGTATTCCAATATAAGTCTAAGAAATATTTGCCAAAATAAAAGAGATGACGTAATAAATTGAAAATATCAATAATCCCCGTACTCTTTATACCAGAAGGTCGTAATTGATTCCAATATATGCCAATATATACCAAAACATATGCCAATATACCTGTGCTACTTATATTCTCGTAGATTAAAAGATATACCCGTGTATTTGTAGAAGATTACTCGTACAACGTACTATATATGAGTTTAAACAATTTTTGTCATAATAAATCAATTGCATAATAACTTGAAAATATCAATAATACCTGAATCGATAATCCCGAAAATATCAATAATAATAATGTTTAAACCTGAAGACCGTAATTGATATTATTCAGTCAAAAATGGTATAAGAAAAATCAAATCGTTCTTTTCTAAAATATATTTTTATATCCATTTATTTATTCAAATCGAAAAAATAATTATTAAGATTAGCATACAGGTTTAATTTAATTGCGTTTCTGAGTAACATGATATAAGATAGAATCCTCTTCATAAACTGCGAAATTAAATAACCATTTTGATTACTTTATACTTTTCATTGTTCAGTAAAAACTTGTTTTAAATAAACCATGCAGATAGATTTCCCCTTTAAATCATGTTTCAAACAATTCATGTTTTCAGAAAGTGACTAATTAGCGGAAAAAATCTCCCATCAAACTCAGAAATTAAATTTTAATTCACTTTCAAACGATTTTCAAGCTCTTCGTTTGGATAAACCACGGAGTTAGAGAATAGAACTCCTAGGAAAAAGTTTCGTTTTTCATTAATATCTCGACAACCCCTGGTCTTAGATACTCGAAACTTAGGCTAAATGTATGGGGTGCTATTTTAAGATTATTCACAAAATTTCATCAAATTCGGTTCAGCCGTTCTCCCGTGATGATGAGACAAACGAAAATTTTGTTTCTTACTAATATCTCGAGAACCACTGATTGTAGAAACTCCAAACCTGGACTAAATTTTAAGTGGGATTATTTTCAGGCTATCCACAAAATTTCATCAAATTTGGTTCAGCTGTTCTCCCGTGATGACGGGACAGACAGACAGACAGACTTTCAATTTTATATATATAGATATAGCCAAATTGACGATTTTTTCAGAGTTCAAGCGTCAAAGTGAATGGGCAATAATTTCGGTTACCTATGCTTTTCTACATATTTTCTAGGTTTTTCTAGATAAGAATCCTCATTAATCGATTAGGACTTACAGTGCTCTATTTCGCTTTGTCAATATAGATACCATGTAGAACGAATGTGATTTTTAGGCTAGGACAGTGTGTGTGTGTGTCTCAACACCTGACGCTTATCACTGTAAAACAGTTGCAAACATGTTACTGAAAGTTTCAAGGGAATTAGCTGTCATTAATGGGGAATAAGGTTCCTACTATTGTGATAATCTATACAAATAAAATTGGAAATCTGTCTGTCTTTTTGTTTGTTTGTTTGTCCCGTCATTACGGGAGAACGGCTAAACCGAAATTGATGAAATTTTGTGAGTGGCCTTGAAATAGTCCCACTTAAAATTTAGTCCATGTTTGGAGTTTCTATGACCAGTGGTTCTCGAGATATTAGCGAAAAACTAAACTTTCGTTTGTCTCATCATCACGGGAGAACTGTTAAATAGAATTTAATGAAATTTCGTGGGTAGTCTTTAAATAGCCTCTCTTAAATTTTATCCACGTTTGGAGTTTCTAAGATCAGGGGATTGTCGAACTATTAATAAAAAATGAAACATTTTCCTAGTTCTACTCTCTAACTCCTTGGTTCCTCCAAATTGAAAGTTTGAAAATTGTTTGTTTAAAACGTGAAAGTGAATTAAAATTTTATCTCTGAGTTTAGTGGAAGATTTTTTCGCTAATTAGTCACTTTATGAAAACATTTTGAAACATGAATTTAACTGGAAAATCTATCACCATGGTTTATTTATCATAAGCTTTAATTCAACCATGAATAGTATTAAGAAATCAAAATGGTTAGTTATGAATTTTATGAGGAAGATTCTATTTTATATCATGATGCTCGGCAACGTAATTAAATTAAATGTGCTTGTTAATGTTTATTATTATTTTTTCGATTTGAATGATAAATAAATGAATATAAAAAATATATCTCATAAATGAACAATTTGATTTTTCTTTTAACTATATTAATTGCGGGCTGAGTACATCACTTTCATTTATTTTGGCAAAGAGTTTTCAAGCTTATATATTGCGATCTAATAAATCTAATTAATTCATATCTTGTGTTTAGCCAATAAATTCATTTAACCGATTGTTGAAACAGTAAAAGAATAGAACGGGTATATCTTCTAATACAATTTTAGTGTTTTCATTTAGTATATACAAACGGGATCAGGATATTTTATTCAGATCTGCAAATTCAGAGCTACGAAATTGGCAGCATATCGCTAACTTGGCAACATTTCTTAAACGTTACCAAATTGGCGGAATTATTGCCAAATTGATAAAAACGACGCAAATCAAGGAAATGCATTTTGTTTTGTTAGAAGAGAGTACTGAAATGATGTTTCGTTAGCATTTGTCTGTCAATGCAATCGTCCTACTTAGTAACAAGTTTAGTGAATTTTCAAAATGTCACCAAATTGATAAAAATGTTTGTAAATCCATAAACATATCTTGAAATTGATAAAATTGCGCTAAATAAATGAAATTGTGTTTTGTTATGTTATAGTATTGTGATGATGTTTCGTCAATTTGTCGCCAAGTGGGACTGTCAGTTCTACATTCCCACTTGGCGATAAAATTGGCAATTTTTTAAAATGTCGCCAAACCTTCCATAGAGATAGCATTATTCAGACGATATTTTGTCCACCAATTTATTGAAGCAAATGATATGATGTCGCTTAGCAACGGATTTAAATTCAATGCGTTTATGCAGCAGACGATTTTTATTAAATCTTTTCCAATTTGAATAATGAAAATATGTATATAAAATAAATTTCATTGCCATTGCATTTTTGACTGGATAATATATCAATTAAGTTCTTCAGGTTTAAACATTATGATCATTAATATTTTCGGGGATTATTGATTCAGAGATTATTGATATTTTTATGTTATTATACCATTGTTTTATTGCGGCAAAAATTGTTGAAACTCATATTGTACGTTGTGCGAGTAATCTTCTACAAATGCACGGGTATATCTTCTAATCTACGAGAATATAAGTAGTGCAGGTATATTGGCATATATTTTGACATATATTGGAATCAAGTACAGCTTTCTGGTATGAAGATTACGGGAATTATTGATATTTTCAATTTATTACGTCATCTGTTTTATTTTGACAAATATTTTTGAGACTCATATTGTAATACGGGTGATTTTCCATTAACACTCGGACATATCTTCTAATCAACGACATTATAAGTAGTACGGGTATGTCTTCCCATATAATTTTAGCACTTTCATTTTGGAATATATTCTAATCAATTACTGACTACAGGTTTAAAGATTACGAGTTTATTGATATTTTCAATTTATATATGTAATCTACTAATACGGGTTATATCTTCTAACATTCGCGCATATAAGTAGTACGGGTCCTATACAATTTTAACGCTTTTATTATATTCCATATATTGATTCAATTCCATATTTTTTGTAAATTTGCTTACAAAAGATGCCAGGATGTTTCATTCTTCAGATCTGCCTGTTAAGATAATTTTGTAAAGCGAGAACAGAGATTCTTAAACTTCTTTTTAGGAGCATTATATTAAATATTTTAACAGAATATTTTGATTAAAAATGTCATTTAGTATACTATAGGAATTTGCACATGATTATGAATTTTAAGTTTCTTTATATTATATACCCCGTACGAAGAACGAGTATGCTGCTAGTATATATATATATATACACAAAAAAAAAAGCTTTGGCAGACGATAATTAGCTGAATATTTCGGAAATGAAGCTGGAATTTTCATGAACGCCTGTAATTGTGGCTTTCCTTATTAGTTTACCGAAAGGATCAATAAAGTAGCTGAAAAAAAAAGCAAAGATTGCAGAATGTTTGGCATTGTATGCCATTGAGTAAAGTCATTGGTCGTTAGTAAATTGCGCTTGAGGAAATAACCATTGCGGAGATTGAGTTCAGGTATAACCTCTCAAAAATAGACTCTTTCTGTATGAATTTTGATTTTGTCTGTCTTTATTGTGACAGACTATAACTATTCTGAACTGTAATCAGTTTATTTGAAATTTGGTGTAGATAATGCTACAGTATGTTCAGATCCTAAAGTTATTAAAAGGGGAATTGCTTAGGAACTGTTGAATGACTTCGTCAGATTCCCAGGTATTGTGATGGAAAATTTCAAATGGCAGAATTATTTTTGAATACAATTAAGTATTTTTAATTTTTAAAATTCAAATATTCCCGTCCTATTAAATCATATGAATATCTAATAGTAATTAGTAACAAGTGGTGTCGATAAGAAAGCGACTTTCAAAAAGCAACCAATTTGGGGGAGGGAGGGGAATGTAGCATAAAATGCTAGTGTAAAATGAATGTGGGATTTTCAGCAGTTTGCTGTGTAACAGAGCTTGGTAAATTTTCGTTTCATACTTTTATGCAGCTAATCCATGCATCGATGGCATCTGATCTATGTCAGAATGAGAAATATATAATAGACGAAGCTATTTGGCAATTAACACCTTCGAGACGGCGTCGGTGTCTGGGGTCCGAGGGCAGGACACTGAATTTTCCGTTTAGCCGGCTTCGGATTCTATGGACCAACAGTATCGAATCTGATAAATAAAATTAATTTATTAAACATAAAGAGTTCACTTACAAAACTTAATTTATATAACATTAAATATACACTTACAGAATTGTAATTTATATAACATAAAAAATACACTTACAAAATTGTAATTTACATAACATAAAAAATACACTTACACTTCTTCAGTGTATGCATCTCAGTATACAATAGAAGTTTTATTGCGTTGAGCGTGTTATCTTCTGTCTGTACTCTGTACGGTTAACCATCCACTGAGTGCACTCCACCGGCTGAACGGAAAATATATCAAAATCGGCTGTCTCTGTCTCGAACGTGTTAAATTGAAAATTGAAAGTAATGACTGCATTCTGTTCCGAGCGTTGAATGGAGAGTATGTTTCTGTTACTGTAAAGTTTTCACGTGCGTCTCTCTCGGTCCTTAATTCATCCTTTGCTCAGCAGTCGGAAACGTAGAGGTTTAGAAAGTTATTGGTTTTTTAATTGTGTGAGATTCTGATATACTCACATGACAGGGAACAGTGGAAAACAGAGGATTTTCAAATATAGTGTACATAATGATATTTTAGAAAATGGATTTTTAAATATAGATCACGCACAGAGTAATTTTTAGATACACATTTTTAGATATTTTGAGGGAAATATTTTTTTTTGTGCTGCTGACCTGTGCTGCTGAAAATTTTTTTGTGCTGCTGAAAAATAAAATACGTCTTATTACAGGAGCTGCAAAAATCACTACAGTTCAAATAGTTAATTGTTTGTTTACTTATTTACAGCGAAAAGGTGAAAAATTATAATAGAAGAAAATTCACGATATATTAACGTAGATAATTGGTTTTTATCAAATAGTTAATATTTTAGGGAGTATCTTAGGCAAAAATGTTCGAATTGCCGAATCAATGAGAAAATCCAAGTTTATTGAGGTACGGACTAGAAATTTAGTACAGAGGTATATCTTATAATAAAATCGACATGGATATGGTGTTTTCAAATATTAATTATTTTAGGAGGCATTATATGGGGTTCGCATTGTCGTGTTAATGGGAAACCACAGGTTTGAGGTACGCATTTGTCGAAGGTAGATCATATAAAATCCACATGATGGATAATTGCCATTTTCTTATATATATTATTGATTAGACAAGACAATTGCATTTACTGTTTTCAATAAAGGGCGACAAGTCATCGAGTAGTCAGCATACCAGTAACTTTGAGACTGATTTGAGTTAATGTCAAAGCCATTTCCTTTGTTCATCACAATAACACGTTGAGAAAAATGTGTGCTTCCTTTGTCAGCTTGTTTGCTTTGCATCTTTACAGGTTCAAAAACACTCAAAAATTCTTCCGCTTCCAAGCCAAGTCGAACAACGAGAGCGAATGGCCAAAAGAGTTCTTTTTCCTCTGGACATCCTTCTGCTCTGACTTCAAGGACATCTGGAAAAAGGAACAGCAGAGGAGGATTCGCCAACAGTGAGCCACCTCATTCATTGAATAGTTTTACTGTTCCATTTCTATAGCATAGCTCAGTATATTTTTCTATTAGCATTTATAAAACCGCAAAAACAAATGCATCCGAATTTCATAATGATTTAGAATTCTGATCATTTTTGATGATCAATATGTGGTTGTGTTGTCAATATTGTAAACTATTTCTCTCCCCTAGAATCGATCTGATGCGCAAGAAGGTGAACGATACCAAGGCTGAGAGCAGATCGAAAATTGTTGTCGTGAAGGCAAAGTCTACAGGATTGGTAATTGTTTCTCTTTATCATCCATGCATGTTGGGTATAGGGAAACCTTGGGCATGCTCGAGTAAAATGATAGAATTGCAAAAGAATTGAAAACGTTGTACTTCGACTAGAAACCGTACCACTTGTAGCCCCGTGTCTCAAATCCGTTGAAAAATAAAATGCATTTTATTACAGGAGCTGCAAAAATCACTACAGTTCAAATAGTTAATTGTTTGTTTACTTATTTACAGCGAAAAGGTGAAAAATTATAATAGAAGAAAATTCACGATATATTAACGTAGATAATTGGTTTTTATCAAATAGTTATTATTTTAGGGAGTATCATAGGCAAAAATGTTCGAATTGCCGAATTAATGAGAAAATCCAAGTTTATTGAGGTACGGATTAGAAATTTAGTACAGAGGTATATCTTATGATAAAATCGACATAGATATGGTGTTTTCAAACATTAATTATTTTAGGAGGCATTATAGGGGGTTCGCATTGTCGTGTTAATGGGAAACTACAGGTTTGAGGTACGGATTTGTCGAAGGTAGATCATATAAAATCCACATGATGGATAATTGCCATTTTCATATGTATATTATTTTAGGGATGCCTTAGGCAAAAATGTTCAAATTGTCGAAAAAAACGTTAGATATCCACGTTTATTGTGTAAAATTATGGTGCTAAGATAGATAATATGATAAAATCTACATGGATAATTGCCGCTTGCAAATATTATCATTTTAGGGGTGTGCCATAAGAATGTTCGAAATGTCGAATGAACGTGAAACTCCAGATTTAATGAGGTGTGCACTTAAAATTTGGTACAAATGTATATTATATGATAGAATCAACATGAATAAATTGGCGTTTCAAATATTTATTGTTTTAGGGGATATCATAGGCAAAAATGTTTGTATTGCCAAGCGAACGTGTAACGAACACAATGCAAAAGCAATATGGGTAATTGGTATTTTTTAATATTTATTACTTTAGTGAGTGATTGACAATGTTCAAATTGTCCAATGAGTATGAAATTCCAGATTTATTGTGTTAATGACTAATTATTAAAGGCACCATATATGAAAATTTGGTAAAAAGGTGAACCATATACGACAAGATAGTTACTTCACATTTAAAGAAATGTTTGATAGTAAATCGAGATACACGTATTTGAGGAAATTTATTTTTTATGTTCTGTGCATAGGCGGATTGAAATTTCACACAATTCTAATTTTAACTTGAATATCGAGTGTTATTTTCGCATCCTAATGAAAAAGAAAAATTTTACTCTGTTTATCAAAAATAATTACTGAATTTTCTAGGAATTTTAAGACGAATCCATAAAAGTTACGATTTTTAATTCGAAAGCTAGCGAGAAAATTCTCCTGTCTTCATGGCGTCGCTGGAGGCGTGTCCGTTGCTATTCAGATCAGTGACGCCGTTGTTAATTTTTTTTTATCCAATGGCCAGGCACTAGGCTTACGTCTTTTTGCTCTATGTACGGCCGAAATCGTGAACCATTTAGCCCTTCCAGGGACGTTGCCCCTGACGCACCAGAGGGGGCGGAACACACTGCGCTCACAACACACAACATCCATGTCTTACGTGGGACTCGAACCCACAACGTGGCGGCCGATTAATCGCTGGATACGCTCGCCTTGACCGTTCGGCCACCACGTCGACTGAAATGAGCCACCAGTACGCGGTGTTTCCAGGTGGTCACCCACCTAAATACTAACCGCGCCCGATGCTGCTTAACTTCGGTGATCTAACGAGAACCGGTGTTTTCAGCACGGTAGAGCCGTTGTTAAATTAAAGTGTGCAATTGGCAACGGAATGTGGGAACCATTTTGTTCAAAACAGGAGTTTTGGAAATTAAGTGATGCCATCTGTATCTGTTTTATTTACTTAGCGGGTGCTTATTTAGAATCCGGCTGACGCCGGATAATGCAACTAGTATTATATTCCATCCCTTTTTATGAGGTTTCTTTCAACGCGCTGGGTTTTGAGCAAAATAACAGCGTAAATAGAGATTACTAAAACTCGATAAAGTTATAATTTTGAAAGACGTATAAAAAAACCCGAGAGAATATTTGCATAATTTCAGTTTTATTTCCTTTTTTAGAAAGCGAAGCTGAGCAAGTTATCCCGGCGCAGCATAACAGAAGTGGTGACGTGAACATGAACACTAACTTGGTAGCAATGTTCCGAGTCAACTGCACTCACTGCCTTATGAACTCTGAAAAATCTTCCAAGGTGCTACAAAATGAGAAATGGCAATCCAAACTATTCGGGTCGTCGAGAGACGCGGTTTTATCCTTCATCTTCAGACTCATTTACGAGAACATCCCACCGATGTTCGAACTCATACTTGGTGTTCTGAAGACAGAAGCGTCCCCTTTAATTTATTTGCAATTTAAGTGTCATCAACGTTTTACACAGGATTGTGCAGCATGTTTTATGAGTATTAACACTTCAAGATAGACATGGTTGGAGATCTGCTTTGATAGGTATTTATATAAATGTTAAAAATTTAAAGATCATTTATGCGTATTTACCATAATTTATGAAGACTCTATATTGTTTAGCACCTCAGTGAATAGCCATACTGATATGTTGACCTTTATTCCATATTACCAATGTTTTGGCAATATCCGTTTTGTATTGGAAATGTATTCAATATTTGGATAATATCAAATAGAACACGAATAAAACATTTCCCCAATATTAGCTATGCACTGTCTTCCAATATTGGCCTAATTTTGAAAAAATACAAGATAGAATTGTCAGCATAAAATGGCGATGTAAATGATCAAAATTGTCAAAGTTATATTGGTGAAATATTTCAAATATTCGTCTAATATGGTTCCATCCTTGGTAGTATGGGCAGAAGGCCATCATACCAATATCAACACATTATGCTTCCACCAAAATTGGATTGTTATCGAAGAAGTTTTAATTAAACCACAATAAGCATATTTCTTTCATATAAATGTCAATGTGTTTAAACATTATGTATATAGACTTAGTTAATTATTTAATTTGATAATTAATTCAAAGCAACTGTGATGTGGAAATTACTTGATTTAATTTACCAATGTATATTATATATTTAGAATTGCCTGTGATTATATTTAAGTATTCTAAATCTCAGAATAATTAAATTGGTAATGTCAGCGGTGTAGCAAAATTACTATATTTTGCCATTGTGATACCTTTTTAAGCACTAATTTTCATCTTCTTACGTGAATTTTCCATAAATGTTTTGTTAATTATGATTGCTTATAAAGCCCATGTATCAAATTTGAAACTTTCTTAAAAATTTTTCTATTTATCAATAAATAAAGGTGTACACTGTTAAGCTAATATTGAAAAAAAATTCTTATATTACCAGTAATAAGTCAATATCAGATCAAAATCTAAAATTATTCCAGAATACATGATTTAATTTGGTAATATATAAACATTCATCCAGCCGACTATATGTATAAACAAAAAGTTAACTGAAAATCTTCAGGCAATATTTGCATAATACCTAAATATTGGATTTATTTCCACGCTCCAGTATTACCCCAAATCAATAATATTGTCAAAAGATTCGCATACAAATATGAGAGAAATTGTGTTAACCAATTTTGTTACAAAATTAAAAATTTGTGGGCAATTGAATTGATATCGTATCAACATATAATTGATTAAATACATTTGTAACTTTGTTGTTAGATTCAAAGACGTAAAATCTTTCTATCTTGGGAAATTTTTTCTTCTTGTATTCTGTGAAATTTATTGTAACTGATAGTACTTTTGAAAATACTGTTGATTAGTTATAACATTTTCAGAATTTTATGCCATTTCATATTTTAAGAAATCATAATTTATAGTATAAAATACAAAATGCTATAATAAAACTGGCACAAAAATGTCCTCTTTTAGTTATAAAATGTAACATAAATGCCAAATTCGTTTAGTGTATGAGATTAAGACTTTGCTAAGGATACGTATTGAATAGTTTTGAAGTATTTGTATATTTTTTAACATTTCATTTCTATATACATGTGTGTGTGAGTGTATTATGCATGAATATTTAAGTAATGTGTGTGCCAAAATTTGTGAATTTCTTTTTATAATTTGAGACCATTCCTTGAACAAAAGTTAAATTATTTATATGTATATAGCTATATTTTATGGAAACAAATTTAAAATATTATTGGATTGAAAGTTTTTTACTCCCTAAAAATATTTTGTAGCATATCATGAATGAAACTTAAGGCTTTAGGTTTTGAAAATTTTCTTCAGTGTCTGACACATCTACTAATTACTTTAAAAATCCAATCAATAGTTAATCAAAAATCTAAATCTGTCCAATAAATCTGCTAGATTTGTTAAGTAAATTAAGTCAATCTATATTTTGCATTAAAGTCATCGAATAACACTGCTTTAGCAATTATACAGCCCCGTTAGTCCAAGGTGTCTAAAACCATTGCCAGCTCTAAAGGCATAATAAAATTGCATTGTATGCTACATTCGTGACAGCTTATGAAACATTCCCAATGGAGTCTATTTGCATAACGTTACTGCAGGTTTTCAATTGCAACCATTACTACGTGATTACTAGTTAAAAATAATTAGAAAAAATAATTTTCCAAAAATAAAATTTGAATAGTTTAGCAATGTTCCAAATATAGCACAGACAGTTAATTTTGTGCAAAGTTAATTTTGTGCAACCATACCGTAGGATATTGAATACAGAAAATTAATAATTTGACATGTTGAAAGATATATACGGATATAGATATTCTTCATAATGTAGTGGGAAAAAGCTCAAGTGAAAATTGTTTTCTTACCAAATAACATTACTCGCAGCAGAAACACTTCACCTTGTTATGAAAACTGGAGCATCGTAAAAACCTTGGATTATACTGGGATTCATTAACTAGAATTAACTACTCCGTTCACAAAGCCTATAATCAAAATTCAATTTATTTAGAAATTGTTGTTAAAGTAATAGAAACGTATTATTTTCAAACTGAACGTCCTCTTAAAGAATTAAATAAAAACTTTTTATGCTTGAAGAATTACCGATACCAGTGAAAAGATTTTGAACACTGATGTCTAATTATGCAGTCGAATCTGGTCTCAGTTATTGCAATAAAGAGATTACGAACCGACGTCATGAATCTTTAAAGTCATCCTGTTCTATTTAATAGATAGAATAAGATATTTCTGCAAAATTTCAAGAATTCATTGAAATTTTTTATTCAACATAGATTGACGATGAATATAATTTGCAATGTAAACACAATGATATTATATATAAATTAATGTACTTTTATGGCTTGTTGCCGTATAATTTTGAATAAACCCTGGTGTAAATTAATTATACAAAATAGACAATTTTCCACTTAATATAAACAACCCGTTTCGTACAATAATTTCCTTGTAAATGACTATTTTAAGCGGGTTCAAATCTGTGTTCTTTAACAGAATAATGCGTCGGGCAAGGCTGATCTGAATACACATGGAAGCTATGACTGGCTGTTTATTCAGCTTCGTCTTCATGCGCATATTGACTCAATGGTTTCTATAGTAACTGATTCGTTTTTGAATATCAATTTAGAATGAATTTTCATTGAAATATGAAAGAACATTAATATATTTTTAAATTTTAAACATAGGAATAGGTTGATTTCAACTCAAATGATTGGTTTAATACAACAGAAGTTTAGTTTTAATTAATAATAACGTCTAACAGATGGACTATACCGTGCGTTTCACTAAGAATATTCGAAAGAATATAAAAATCAAAGGTTGGTCAGTGACGGAAAATAAAATATGAAAAATTATCAGCAAAGAGAGAAGAATTTAACTATAATAGTTGCCCTAATAATTTAAATACAAAATTATTTCTTTTACACCCCCTCCCACAACAATTTCTAAAAAATGTTAATAAAATTTGCATAACGTTAAAGAAGTGCATCCGATACATTTTGGTGAAAAATTCGCTCAGACATTCCAATTTTTGTTAAGTATTTTTCTTGAAGGTACCAACAACAGATAAGTTAATTAAAATTAGATGATAGCGAATTTCAATTAGCAGTTGTTCTGTTTTAAATAGTTTTATAGATGTCTCGAGAATTTCAATTACGGATATATATGCTAACTTTTCATCTAAAGGTACCTGATAAATACATTTCGCCCTAATTAAACTCTATGCATATTTTACTAATTGACATTTTTTTTTGTATTGGGGGGTAGGAGGCGTGTAAAAAATTAACTTTTACATTTTTACGAAAACAGCAGTTTCGGTTAATGAAACTATTATAACCAAATTCTCTGTTTGCTGATTATTTTTCATATATCCTTATCTTCTGCGATCAACCTTTGTGTATATATTACTTTCGTCTACACTCTTAGTAAAACACCCGGTATACCTTAGCGATGGTTTACAATTTCTCCTTCCCTTCTATGTAGTCAAGTTAGCTTTGCCGCAATTATATAACATAGTTGCATTTATAATTCTCTTTTATAATGATGTAATCAAATTAAAAAGTTCAGTTTTGTGATTTGAAAAGAAAATTAAAAAAAAATTGTAGTCCTTTATATGAATTGTAAGTCTGTTTAAATAGCCCTTAAAACAGTTCTCCAACTTGGCACACCAATAAAAAATGTTGCTTACGATTTCTGAGAATTTTGTATGAAAGATTTTAGTATTTTTTTTCTTTTCAATTGTATTTTAAGTATTTAAGTGACCCTTTGTACATGTATTAAATTATGTGTTTGAATTATTTTATCAGCCTCCTATTTATAATATATATCTATCACACTGCAGATTGGGACGAATATAATATATAATTCACAAATCAAAAAACAAGATACTTTTTTAACACTTTCCAACATAGTTGTTTAGATTTTATCACTTTGTTCATCCTGTCTGTCCGCCGTTCGCACGGTAACTGCCTTAAAAATTACTGTATCAAAATGGAATTTTAGTATGCTGTTGACACGATCTGTGGAACATATGGGAATGCAAAAGAATAACAACATCCAATCAGTTTTGGATTTAAGACGGGTTGATAAAATGAAATGTATTGAACCCTGTGGGACCTAATATTCCAAATAATTTTTAAACTGAGTTAAAATTCACAAATTGCTTTAAAAATTTTATGAAATATGTATTCAAATTAACACGTAAAATGTATAAAAAATTTCATCAAAATATGTTAAGTAGTTTTTTTTAAAATAAAAATTGAAATAATAATTACACCCTTATTATATGAAGAGACCACGTGACTCACTGCAAAATAAAAAAATATGGCATCCATTTTTTTTTCGCTTAGTGAAAATTGTGATTTTTAAGGAACGTTTATTTTATATTTAGTGTTGCATTCGTCCTAAAACCGCTTTATTTTTGCATATTATCTGTGTATCTAAATTGTGTTTACTCCATTACAACATTTTTGATTTTAAATGATCATTGAACTTTGATTATTTCAACAACGAAGCCTAATTTTAACGTATGCAGAATGTAAACAAGCGGTTGTAAGATGAGTTGTATAAGAATTGCTGAATATTTTTAACGCAAACTTATTTAGCTGTAGAGTCTGGAATATAAGGGATATGAATGAAATATTCATTAATTTTACATAGAGAAGCAGACAATTTTATGGCATTGCCCTTTTTTTAATGAAGTTTTAAGTTTCCAAGTTAAAAAAAATGTTGCAGTAGTGTGATAAGTAAAAAAATGTCATCGCTGAATGTATCGTAATTTAGAAATCTATATAAATAAAATTCAAAATCCGTCTGTCTGTCCCGTCATCACGGGAGAACTGCTGAACCGAATTTGATGAAATGTTGTGGGTAGCCTGAAAATACTAGTTCCACTTAAAATTTATTCCATGTTTGGAGTTTCTAGGATCAGTGGTTCTCGAGATATTAGTAAAAAATAAAATTTTCGTTTGTCTCATCATCAGGGGAGAACAGCTGAACCGAATTTGATGAAATTTTGTGGATAGCTTTGACATAGACCCCCATAAATGTAGCCCAAGTTTCGAGTATCTTAAGACCAGGGGTTGTCGAGATATTAATGAAAAACGAAACTTTTCCCTAGGCGTTCTACTCGCTAACTCCGTGGTTTTTCCAAACGAAAAGCTTGAAAATCATTTGAAAGTAAATTAAAACCCTATCTCTGAGTTTGATGGGAGATTTTTTGCGTTAATTAGTCACTTTCTGAAAACATGAATTGTTTGAAACATGATTTAAATGGGAAATCTATCTCCATGGTTTATGTTTCACAAGCTTTTACTGAACAATGAAAAGTATAAAGAAATAAAAATGGCTATTTAATTTCGTAGTTTATGAGGAAGATTTTATCTTACATCATGTTGCTCAGAAACGCAATAAAATTAAATCTGTCTGTTAATTTTAATTTTTTTTTATTTGAATAATATATAAATGGATATAAAAATATATTTTAGAAAAAAACGATTTGATTTTTCTTATAGCATTTTTGACTGGATAATATCAATTACGGTCTTCAGGTTTAAACGTTATTATTATTGATATTTTCGGGAATTACTGATTCAGGGATTATTGATATTTTCAAGTTATTATGCAATTGTTTTATTATGATAATTGTTTAAACTCATATATTGTACGTTGTACGAGTAATCTTCTACAAATGCACGGGTATATCTTCTAATTTACGAGAATATAAGAAGTACAGGTATATTGGCATATGTTTTGATATATATTGGCATATATTGGAATCAATTTCAACCCTCTGGTATAAAGAGTACGGTGATTATTGATATTTTTAATTTATTACTTCAACTCTTTTATTTTGGCGAAGATTTTTGAGACTTGTTCATTTCTTATTAATATCTCGAGATATCTTTTCTATTGTTCGTTTCTTATTAATATCTCGTGAACCCCTGGTCTTAGAAACTCGAAACTTGGATATATTTTAAGTGGGGCTATTTCAAGGCTCCCTACAAAATTTCATCAAATTCGGTTTATTTCAAATCACAAAATAGATTGTGCCATTTCTTCTCAAAGGAGCTGGTAATAACAATTTAATATCTCCATTCAGGACAGATACAACATCGATAATAGATGAGTAAATCAAAACAGTTTTTAATCTTTTAACTCTTCGGCAAACTACTAATTTCCAAGTCTCCGTCTTTATGAGTTGACTTCATAACCTTCGCAACATAAAATTATTTTTGTTTGTCACAAAATTCTACCAGAACAAAGTTTCCTTCAACTGGCTTATAATCCAACTTTTCAAACCCAGAAGGTCGCACTTGTCAACATGGTCTGATGAATTATAAGACTGTTTAGTTTCTTCCTCTTCACCGATCGTATCATTTAAAATTTTATTTTCTAGATTAAAAAAAAAAGAAAAAAATTGTTAAAAAATAATTTTGTTCATTTTATATATCTTGAGAGGGGAAATGGATACAAAAGGAATGCCTGTTCCGGACTTAACTCAGGCTAAGACGGCGTTTGATGACACTTTTTCTTTTCGTCCTTTCCGTGGACTAATCTGCCTTCCGCTTTTGGATTTTTTTTTTCAAATTTTTGGCACTTAAGAAAACACTTGATATAACACTGGAACATGAAGGATTATTTATGCCATTCTCATCTATATTTAGTAAACTATTATTACCTATTTGATTTATCATGTCACTTGGCACTGAAAATTCAGTTATACAAGAAGAAGAAGAAGAAAAAAAAACAGACAAACAACAACAAAAACAAAAACAGAATCTGTGAATGTATATATCTATTATATAAAAGGATTCCACATTTATTGAAACTAGTATGGTATTACTAGGGTGCATTAGTCTTTGATGTGCAATATTTATACGGCCAGATATTGTAGATCATCGGAGGTTTGCTAGATTTTGGCTCATCCATATGTCAACTGCTGAATTATAGTAGACAATCCCACCCCTCCCCAGGTGAGAATGTCTTACTGAACTCCACTGTCATTTTCTGCTAGATTACAATTTTAAGCGGCTCGTTTAAAGCCTGTGTTAAATGCTCCATATGATAAGGAAATTAAGGGGAAAAAAACATTTGTCTCACTGTGCCCCACCTATCCCTGCAGCATGTTAAAAATGTCCCCCATAAGCAACAATGGAGGTTTGAATTCGAGAAATAATATTATCACGTACTTTGACGAGCATTCCGTATTGCAGCATCTGGCAACCGATGAAGTATGATTGGTATTTATCGCCTTTTTTGTGCTTTGCTAATGCCAATTTTTACTTTGTAGATGATGGTTTTCTTCTATCTCGCTTTGTTGTTCAGGCTCTGTTTCTAGCTTCAATTCTCCGCTGAGGGCGCTGCACTCACTTTTATTCGATGAGGCTTAGTCATTTTACTATAGACAAATTTAACGTGTATACTTACAGATCTATCATTTGAAAGTTTTTTTTTTTTTTTACTTAGGATCCCTGTATATGAATGATCTGCAGTGTGTGTGATTTGAGCTTCTGTTCATTTCAGATTCTTATAATTTGTAAAGACACATTTCTTATTTCTATCCCCCCCCCCTTCCCGAGCTTCTTCGAAGACCGATTTTAATCGAACGAAACAGGACGTTATATATTTGGAACTCCTTCTCAGGATCCTTCTTCCAGCATATAGTTTTTCATGTAGCCTTCTCACTGAGTCATTAAAGAGTTCTTGATTATGTGTTGATTCCTCTTGTTCATTTCTTAAAACACTAGCAGAGGTTTAGGGCGTAATTCATGATTTAAATAATACTCATTCTATAAACCTTCGAATTTATATTATTTTGCTGAAAAAAAAATGTCTAAACAAATCTTTATCTTAGAAAAGTTTCAGGATGTAAAAAATTTTTTCTCGGGTTTAAAAAAAAAGAGAACAAGACTTTCAACCAAATTTTATGAAATTTGACAGTTATGGAGCTGTTACTCCTGGTACTGGCTAAACTTTAGCATAATTGTAAAAAATAGAATTGGAATTTTTTGTTTTTCAAAATGATTCGAAAAAATTGACATAATCTGAAATAAAAAAAATTATCACGAGCTGCAGCTATATTAACTTTGAAATAAAACAAACACCATCATTTTAAGGTAAACCGCTAATGATTATTTATTTATTTATATTTTTAATTTTGACGATGGCGCTATTTTAAAATACGCCAAGTCTCTAAATGATAAAAGAAAAGGGTTTAAGGATAAATTTGTTGCAACTTCAAATAAATGTATATTTTATAAGCTGTTTCATACAATAAAACTCAGTTTAAAGTACGATACAAGTATAAAGCAAGAAAAAAAGAATATTCTGCCACATAAATATTTATGTTTTACTGTTTATTCCCAGCAAAAAACTATTATTCCTATTGTTATATTTCAAGTAGTATTGACATTTTTTTCAAAAGCGAATGGGTTTTGGCGGGTTAACAATTGTGGGCCCCTATGAAGCCATTGCTCTTTATGTTCTTAACTCCATATGTCAAGTTCATATGTGTCGTAATGTTGTCGTAGTGTTATTATGACGCAAGTTCATTTTAATATAATGAAGCCATGTAACATTAGTAACGTCATTAAAACTCTGATGTGGCCAGCACATGGCTTCCACTATTGACTCAAATTTATTATTTCTTTTTTCCTTTCATAATGCATTAAATTGAGTTTAATTGTAGAAAATAATACGAATACTTTTTGAAGTTGCATCGAATTTACAGTTCTAATTCATTTTCGTTTTCATAACGGCAACAAGACGAATTTTCAAATTTGTGACATGTCAAAAATGACAAAAAACTGAAATATCTGCTATTCAGAAATGTGATTGGTCTTATTATTTTCGTCGTCAAAATATTACGTATAAAACAAGCATTTAATCAATACATTTATTCATATTTATTTATTTTTTATTTTTTATTTTTTTAATGGCTTTTGCAGGCTATTTTGCAAGAAAAAGAATGTTATATTTTTACGAATCTGAATAATATCCCATCAGTACCAGAGTAACCTTCAAGCCTATCAAATTTTGTAAAATTTCGTCAAACAGTTTTTGAGCTAGATTGAATATATATACATTACACATACTCACAAACAGACATCACTCTAAAGATGGTGGTTTCGTATTTCAGAGCCCGAAACGTGCAGATACGAAGAAAACTCGAGTCCTGATTTTCGGCCCTATTCTAACACTTTATTTACTTCCTCATTGAAATATATTATAGCCCATGTTGTGTAGAGAAAGTAAAAAAAAAAAAAAGAAAAAGTTTATGCGGATTTCTATAAATTAACTTAATCCACAATTAATATTTAAAAAATACTGAAGGCATATACCTATATAAAATTTGTAAGACGTATATTGATTATGATAAAATAGACAACAAATTCTTGGCGATATAAAAGTATTTAAATAACAATTTTCCTTACAACCACAAAACGTAAGTTTCACTCGCTGAAAACGATCTATTTTCTAAAGTTTGAATATAATTTTGGCAGTTTTAGTGTAAGTGACATAATACAGTACAGTAAACCTAACATTCTTATGTAAGTATTAATATATGAAAATACTAACGCACAAAGTATCATCAAATCCCTTAAAATCCTAATACAAAAATAAATAATATTTTAACGTTCCGGATTTACGCTTTTGACGTTGATATTGTGTTTTCCTTTCTAGCTACAAAATATTTTCTTATTGGAGAAAAAATTAAGCAAGAAAAGAAAAAAAAAATGTTTTAATCAAAACTCTGCTTTCAGGTGAAACCACAAATGCTAGTTATTTGCCGGAGTTACCAACAGATGTCGCCACTATTTACTTTTTTCAGAATCAGCTAGAAGATTCTAAATTTTGAATTAGGGTGGTTATTCAAATTTTAGCATTTCTAAAATCTAGTAAAAACATACTGTAAAACACGTTTGCGAATTTTTGTGGGTGGGAAGATATGACAAATATCCCTCCGATGTTAATAAGTGTCCCCTCAACATCGGGATAATATCTACATATATGAAATATTTTATATCAAATAACTTTATTCAGTGTTTCTTTCATGACCTTTGGGAGAGTACCTTGGGGGGGGGGGGGAGTTTTCCAACTCGCAATACAGTATTTAATAACTATACATATATAGAAGTAATTACTATATTTATAATAGACACACACACAACATATATATATATATATATATATATACATACACAATATAATTATATTTGGTTAGGTAACGAAATGTCTAGGTGTGTGTATGGGGGGGGGGGGGGAAGAGGGTTCATCTCCTACCTTCCCGGATATATGCTTAAAAGAAAAACTTTTTTTATTTTTTTAGTTTCCTCATCTTTACATTGGAAAACAATTGAAATCGTATTGGAAGAGCTATTTTATGTATAATAAAGTTCGACTTTTTAATGTTTCTCTGCATAGATTATTCTAAGGAATCGAGCCAAAAATGCAAGACACATACCGATCATTTTCAGAGTGTGTGTTTATTTCTGACTTCGCAGTGGAGTAACTAAACTTTTGGCGCCCTGGAGTACGTGAATTATCTAGGGCGCCCATAATACATAGTATTTGGTCCTTAAGCTAAAAATATGTTCATTGTAATACGCATCACCTCATTCGGAAGTCTGAAGCGATCGTTCCGTTCCGCTGTATGAAGTTACTCCACTCTTCGTGGAATGTGTGTTGGTACTCTAGCAAGAGTACTGTTTCTCAGATTGACAGTGCTCTTTCTCTCTCTTAGCCCGGTGTCCATGTAGGTTGCAAAATTATGGCATATAGCAAGATTTCTTGCTCCATTGTAGGTATCAGCTATTCTTTTTGAAGAGGGCAAAAAGTTCGAAACCGGGCCACAGATGCTCGTATCCGAAATTGTAACGCGTTCCCGTTTATTAGATCAGATTTGGCAGATGATGGTCAATCAATTTTAATATGAAAATAAAAGAGTAAACTTGTTTGCAGTCCAGAAATTTTTTTATAAAAAAAGCATAAAATTCTGTGTATTCTGTTACTTTTGAAATATACTCTATAACAAAAAATCGACGTACCAAGAAGGAGTTGTCCGATTGTAATGAAATTTCGTATGCAAAGACATTTTCAGCGAATATGCAAATGAATAAAATTTGGTGTCCAATGAATAAATAGTTGGAGCTCTAGCGCATCGGAACTGCGCTTTCAGCAGGTGTATATCTGCAGACATTCTACGACCGGTTGTGTTACCGTTCCTTTTGCGATACCCCGGACTTACTTTTCAACAAGATAATGCCCGGCCGCACACGGTACGTGTTGCTATGAATTGTCTTCAAGCTTGCCCAATACTTCCTTGGCCAGCTAGGTCTCCTGATCGCTCTCCCATAGAGCACATTTGGGACGTTATGGGAAGGCGATTGCAATCATTACGGCATGTTGACGATTTAGCCCGACAGTTGGAGACAATTTGGCAAGACATTCCGCAGGACTCCATCCGTGAACTTTATCAGTCTATGTCACGCCGGGTGACATCTTGCATCCAGGCCAGAGGTGGACCAACGCCTTATTGACGTCCTCTCTTTATATACGGTCAAATTCTAAATCATTAAATTGTTCTGAAATTTTAATCGTTTCTTTTTCTATGTATGTTCTTCACATCCACCAATTTTTATCACAATCGGACAACTTCTTCTTGGTGCGTCGATTTTTTTTTTGTTATAGAGTGTAATTATAATAAATAGACACGTCTAATTCTCAAACATAAACATTTTTTAATTCAGTGGCGGCTCGTGGGATGAAGCAGGTGACGCAGGATAAGCGCTGTATCTCTTAAAGTTATCTGTTGAATGGGTTATTGTTATTATTATTTGGCGAATTTTTAGACGCGTTTGGCTATTTTTCGGTAATATTTTACTAAACTTGTGCCAGTAGCGTGATGTGTTTTGATGATGTTCATTGTCGAGATGGAGGGAGAATCCCGCCGCTGAGTCTGCTTCACCCATTGCTAAAGTTACGAGCCGCCACTTCTTCTGCCCTATCCGCGATTTGTTAACTTTCACGGCATACGCTTTTCGCTGAAATTCTGCTCAAACAGTTGTGAAATATTTTCTGATAGGTAAACTGCAATGCTTTGATTATATTAAAACTAAATTTAATACCCAATAAAACATAAATATATTTTTTATTTTAATTCAAAATGTTTTTGGTGCTGCCATCTGTTGTCGTAATTTAATTCACACTGACTATTTTTATTTTTTAATGAACATTTTTAAATGTCAATTCCTTCTAATACGCTATTAAATACAACAATAGATCATATATAATAATGCCACAATCACGGAAACGTAATTGAATTTGGACTTGAAGCAAAGGAACTTGAAGACAAAGCTGCAGTCCTCAGTGATGCACATTCAGATCCCCTTATCAAATTTATAGAATGAGAAATTACCTTTCCGTGATTGTTGCATTATTATATATGATCTGTTGTTGTATTTAATACTGTATCAGAAGGGAAAGATATTTAAATATGTTCATTAAGAAATAATAATAATCGGTTTGAATTAAATTACGACAACAGATGGCAGCACTAAAAATATTTTGGATTAAAATAAAAAGTATATTGTATGTTTTATTGGATATTAAATTTAGTTTTAATATAATCTAAGTATTGCATTTTATCTTTCAGAAAATTTTTCGTAACTGTTTGAGCAGAATTTCGGCGAAAAACGTATGCCGCGAAAGTTAAAGCGCAGATAGGGCAGAAGTTCGCATGAGCCAGAGAGAGCGCTTCCGAGCTTTATATGCTCCTCATCAAAGGCTTTATGATAAGATACCAATGTTGGGAGTTTTTGATTTTTTTGCTTCCTTCCTTTCCTTGGATATTTTCTTAATTTTCTCTTCTACTTTTATCACTCTTAATTTTTTTCCAACATATATATATATTTCAAATTTTATAATTACTGATTTCCATTCCAAACTTTATAATTTTCCTCACTTCATAATATTTTTTAGACAATTTTATAATAATGGATGTGCATTCTGCAGGGACAATCAAATTTTAGGCAATTTTGATGTCCTGAACTCTATTCGTAGCGCTTATACCGCAGACATGCTAATTAACATTTTTTTTTTTTCAGATTCAGTCTTGACTCAAGCTTGAGGTGGTTTCTTTCAAAGTTAGTCTTGAGAAAGGACTAATACTGCAATGTTTTTTTAACAACTAATAATGGATGTGCATTCTGCAGGGACAATCAAAATTCAGTCAACATTGATGTTCTGAACTCTATTCGTATTGTTTATTCCGCAGAAATTTCAATTAGCTCTATTCTTTCAGATTCAGTCTTGACTCAAGCTTGAGGTGGTTTCTTTCAAAGTTAGTCTTGAGAAAGGACTAATACTGCAATGTTTTTTTAACAACTAATAATGGATGTGCATTCTGCAGGGACAATCAAAATTCAGTCAACATTGATGTTCTGAACTCTATTCGTATTGTTTATTCCGCAGAAATTTCAATTAGCTCTATTCTTTCAGATTCAGTCTTGACTCAAGCTTGAGGTGGTTTCTTTCAAAGTTAGTCTTGAGAAAGGACTAATACTGCAATGTTTTTTTAACAACTAATAATGGATGTGCATTCTGCAGGGACAATCAAAATTCAGTCAACATTGATGTTCTGAACTCTATTCGTATTGTTTATTCCGCAGAAATTTCAATTAGCTCTATTCTTTCAGATTCAGTCTTGACTCAAGCTTGAGGTGGTTTCTTTCAAAGTTAGTCTTGAGAAAGGACTAATACTGCAATGTTTTTTTAACAACTAATAATGGATGTGCATTCTGCAGGGACAATCAAAATTCAGTCAACATTGATGTTCTGAACTCTATTCGTATTGTTTATTCCGCAGAAATTTCAATTAGCTCTATTCTTTCAGATTCAGTCTTGACTCAAGCTTGAGGTGGTTTCTTTCAAAGTTAGTCTTGAGAAAGGACTAATACTGCAATGTTTTTTTAACAACTAATAATGGATGTGCATTCTGCAGGGACAATCAAAATTCAGTCAACATTGATGTTCTGAACTCTATTCGTATTGTTTATTCCGCAGAAATTTCAATTAGCTCTATTCTTTCAGATTCAGTCTTGACTCAAGCTTGAGGTGGTTTCTTTCAAAGTTAGTCTTGAGAAAGGACTAATACTGCAATGTTTTTTTAACAACTAATAATGGATGTGCATTCTGCAGGGACAATCAAAATTCAGTCAACTTTGATGTTCTGAACTCTATTCGTATTGTTTATTCCGCAGAAATTTCAATTAGCTCTATTCTTTCAGATTCAGTCTTGACTCAAGCTTGAGGTGGTTTCTTTCAAAGTTAGTCTTGAGAAAGGACTAATACTGCAATGTTTTTTTAACAACTAATAATGGATGTGCATTCTGCAGGGACAATCAAAATTCAGTCAACATTGATGTTCTGAACTCTATTCGTATTGTTTATTCCGCAGAAATTTCAATTAGCTCTATTCTTTCAGATTCAGTCTTGACTCAAGCTTGAGGTGGTTTCTTTCAAAGTCAGTCTTGAGAAAGGACAATTGCAATGTTTTTTTAAAACTAGTAATGGATGTGCATTCTACAAGGACAATCAAAATTCAGTCAATGATGCCCTGAACTCTATTTGCAACATTTATTCCGCAGGCTTTTTAACTCCTTTTCTTCTAGAGTTACTTTTGAGGAGGAAATAAAGTAACATATATGGATTTTGAACCTAGCAAAGATCTGGAATATGAAGAAACTGCTTTTTGATGTTGATCTCCAAATAAACAAACGTTCTTCTACAATAGTTTTAATTATTCCAACTTCAATGTCATTCTCTTGGTGAAATAGGAACAAGCATTGAAACATTTCGAAGCGTTAGTTTTCAACTTCATTTATCCAAATATCTACCCAAGTACCATCTTGTTGAGACAAAGGCTGCAAGGGTATTTCTTTGTCTATGCATTCTGACGTTCTGATTTCTTATTTAAATTGTAATATCTTATGTCTTATGACTAGTTTAAACCAGAACCTGGAGAAAGCTCAGGATTAAAGGCTGCATCTTATCTAACCGTATTTTTTCATATTCTCTCTGTCTTCCACAAGAAAAAAAAATTGGTAATTACTTTAAAACCATCGCGTCCATTCTCCAAATGAGGTTGCGACTCTGCGATTGGTTGTCATTGACCGAGATGGCAGATTAGAACGTGCCGACAAAGAAAATCACATTGATTGGAATCGCTCAATGTAGAGAGAAGCTACGTCTGTCTAAATCCTTGTCTATATTCAGCAATTTTGATCAGAGCTGCTTTGTAGTTTTATTTGTTAAATATCCTTTCGGTGTAAACTTCGAGCTGCGGGAAAATACTTTTGAACACTTCTTATTCGAGGTGAGTTAGGTAATTAAAAGTTGAGCGTTTCATTTTGGTTGGAAAGTTTGAGCAATTGGATCTTTCGTAAAACAGCTGTTGTTGTTGTTGAGACCCAGACCGTCCGACCTACCAGAAAGGTGTAAGGTAACTGTATGGACGGCCGGGAAGTGCCACCCAATTTAGACCGGAACCCAGTGGGGGAGGCATCCACAGGGACCGTACCCTCCTTCCCCTACCACCAACCTCTCGGAAGGACTTACGGACCCACATGTTTAACGTGATCGTACTCCGCATGAACACGGCGGCATTTGTGGTAGCGTGCAAATCTAGCGCGCAAACCACGGGGATACCGCACCCGAGATGGCCAACAGCACGCGGTGTTCCGAGGTGGTCACCCACCAAGTACTAACCGCGCCCGATGCTGCTTGACTTCGGTGATCTAACGAGAACCGGTGTTTTCAGCACGGTACGGCCGTTGGCCCCGTAAAACAGCTGTGACTCAAATACACGTAGCTTAAATAGATTTTGTCCTCCAGGAGAATACTCCCCCCCCCCCCCCTCTATCTGACATACCCTAACCCTTTAGAAACCGTTAATATCGATGAAGAATGATCTAATGTAGACAGTCAGTCAAAAATAACAAAGTCTCCAATCGCCAAGTTCAGAGGTACTGACGGTAATACGGAGACTGACAAAAGCGCGAGAACTAAATTGACTAGAAAACCTTGGAAATGTCCAAACGCACAAACACCTGATTTAAAAGTTGGTGATATGAATACTGATCAAACTCGATGATAATTTCAGTATCCCAATGTTGCATTTAAATTTAAATGTGAGACCGACAAAGAAAAGTTAGGGAACTAAACTGGCTTGAAACCGTGTGGAAAATGCAAACAGTCTGAATGTGATCGTTATCGACGCGATTACTAAACCAACCAAATCATAATCATATTCTACCATGATTGCAGTATTTGAACTTGACTCTGAGACGAAGATAAAGGACATTTCTAAAATGGTTGAAAACATGTTCAAGGGACTGAACTCACAATCTCTACAATCAGCAATCATTGACGTTACCAATGTCATCCAACACTTAACTCGAGTCCTAATTATAGTATTTGAACTTACGATGGAACTCCAAGGGTGCTAAATTAGCAGGCAACCGCCGTAAAATATTAAACCCAGTCTCTGCTTATGAAAGTCATTGACACAGATTGCGAAATAACGAGATCTGTCTTCAAGTCTTAATTGAACTAAATAAATTTAATAATGAAATTTATTTACATAAATTGGAGGCTAAAAAGTGTAATTAACAGATGCCAGCGGTTACATCCCAAGAGGCTGAGCAACGACAGATTTTATAAAGGGAAAGTATTGTAATGCGGTCAAAAATTAGACCTTGGATTTTGATGAATCAACACGATTTGTGCATCCCTGAATATGAATCAACCACTTTTCAATGATATTGGTCCATATGTGAATCTGCGAGTTTCTTTAGATGATGTTTATCGAAATATTTGAGATAATCGAATGAAATTTGGCACGATTATTTAAATTAGTTAATAAAGCCTCTTCATTTTCAGAGTGGTCGGATTAAGGGAAGGCTCTCAATGTTTCAAACATTTTTAAAAATAAAATAAAAATAAATGTTAAAAATTGTTACAAATAGCTATATGTGAATGTACTTGATTTATTTAACGACATATTTGCCACATACATGACACATGGCATGATATACTGAATAATGACATGCGTCGTTCATGAAGTACTGCACATTTGTACGGGAATTAAAAAAATAAACATATTCACTGATATCAAATGTGTACGAACTTCCTAATTACTTACAACTATAAGAAATGGACAACATTGTTTACGAGTTATCATGAACTGTTCTCTAGATATTGGAAATTTTACTTTTAAAACTTTGAATACTATAACTCTCGAATAAATTAGGGAAATTTTGTATGGTTATTCCAATAGATAAATGTCAAACACCTATATTTGAGTTTTAAGGCGCTCAGACAAGGGTAAGTCTCAGAACATTTTAGTTCTAAAGTAAAAAAAAGGGTTTATGAACCACAAACTTTTTTAAAAATGTGTCGCAAAAACAGACATTGCATATGAATTGTTTTATTCAAAAGTGAATGACAAAAATAGAAATCCGATTATACAGGATGTCCCAAAAATATTGAAACGTGCTTTAATTTTTTACCTGTTGGAAATAAGTGGGCAATGTAAATTGCAAAAATATTGAAAGTAAGGTAGGAAATAAGACTATGTGTTAATGAAATAGTACTCCCATTCATTTTCAAAACGTTACACTTTTTAAATTTTTATACGACCCCCTTAGACAAATTGGGTCAATCAGAAAAGTTTTATTTTTGATGCAACAAGATCAATAAAAAACCGCATATCTGTATCTTTAAAATCAACTGAATTATGATAAAGGAAAACATCTGACTTATGCCACTTTTCCTTACCATGTGAAAGGCTGTTTTATCAGTGAAAATAGGGATCATAAACAAATTGACGATGGAAATTCTTTAGATCAAAAATACTTTAATATGCGTCAAAATTTCTTATCACAAATGAATCTAAATAAAGCATTACACAGACAGAGATCATATAAAGCAGTTGTACTCACTACGCGGTTGGGTACCATATGTATTATCATCGTTTTATCTTTTTTGTGATATGTCACAAATTCACATTTCTAATTTGATATATGGTCCCCATTCACAATGGTCAATTAAATATAATTCGTTCAATTTTAAAGAAGATGCAGATATGAGTTTTCTTTTTAATGGTCTTGCTGCATTAAAAATAAAAAAATTCTGATTGACCCAATTTGCCTGAGGGGGTCATATAAAAATTTAAAAAGTGTAACTTTTTGAAAATGAATGAGAGGACTATTTCTTTGACGTAGTCTTATTTCCTACCTTTCTGTCAACATTTTTGCAATTTACATTGCCCACTTTATCTCCAACAGGTAAAGAATTTAAGCGACGTTTCAATCTTTTTGGGACACCCTCTGTATGTCTTTCGTGCGATGTTGCACGTACTGAAATAAAATCGACAGAAATGACAAAAACAATATATGTTCAGTTAACTATCGTCAGCGATTTTTAAGTGTTTTTTAAGTGCTTTGAAGCATTAAACAAATGGACGTCATTGTTTAGTCTTTTTCGAAATATGTACGTATTAGAAATTTACTTTTACATTAGGAGAGAGTTATTTCTCAAAATAATCAAACGGATTAAATGAAATTGAGTTGTCTTATTTCAACAAATAAATTTAAAATCTGTAGTTTTTGTCGTTAAGAGAATTTTTAACCAATTTCAATATTGTGGTAAAACAATAATACAAATTAAACAGTAGGGGTAGTAATGTATTGGATACATCGAATTTTTTAAATTTAGCCAGGGTCTTCAAATTATAGGAGGTTACAAAATTGTCAATGAAAATAAAAATCTGCGCATATATATATACTCATCTACGTGACAGAGAGCTGCTAAATGACCGGCTCAAGCATGTCCACTAGCTTAAGAATTCGAGTTCAGCGATGCTCAAAACCCATAAAAATGTTGGATATATATGTGTGATGATTCGCCATTTGAGCGATATCAGTCAATTTGTGACCCTCTCATTTTGCGCCAATCTGCAGCCTTTTATCTTGACTAGCAGTTAATTGTCGGACACTCACTCTTGCAAGATCATTTTGTAAATATATCCTATCCTCCGTAAATGCACTAAAGCAAAACAATTATGTTTAATTAAAAGCATAATTAAATAATTATAGTATTAGTTATCAATGCTTCATTTTTAAACTCAAATCTCCAAAAGATTATCGCTACCAAGAGAATGCTGAAATAAAGATAAGTGAATTCTACTATATAATTACTATACTTCACTACTTAATAAAGTAGTGAAGTAAAAGTGAATTTTACTTCACTACTTTATTAAACTTATAAACTGTTTCAAACAGCATAAAATTAAGAGACATAAACATTATATATATATATATATATACAATTAACAAAAATCCGAGAATCGGATTTACGGCAGCGTAGTAATCCCCTATGTGTTGTAGGAAAACTAAAAAATATAATTTAGACATTACACATTTTTCCCCACATAACGCAATGATTAAATTTTTTTCACTGCGAAATAATGATTAAGATCCACATAATCCATAGTTTTGGCATTGAATTAACGTAACGCAAATTGAAGATGTATAAGATCTACAGAATCAACAATGTTTGCATTGAATTAACTCAACGCAAATTGGAGATGTGCAAGTTCCACAGAATCAACAGTTTTGGCATTGATTTAGCCCAAAGCAAATTCCAATTGGGCGTTTTGGCAAATTGTAGGTCCAAACAGATTGACTTATTTATATCCGCGTTGAAAATCGTCATCAAAATGCAATTGACGTCCAATTAATGTCCTGTAAAATAAATGAATTTACGAATTCTTTGACCTCAAAATATAAAACTGATACAAAATTTATCCAATCGTGAATGGAACGAATTAGATCCACGGGAATGATGTTAAAAGCATGGCATGTTTTCCTGTACAGAGATGAAAATTCGAATTTCTAACCCTGTCACAATTTTCCGATACATTATACCATGTATGTAGGGAAAGGTTAAATTACCCTAAATTAGGGGCCGCCAAATTTTTTTTGACCGTCGACCCCTCTATTTTACTGTAACGTAATTATAATAGGACAAGCATAAAAAGAAGTTTATGTAATCTGGTAAATTGTTAATTTTAGTGTTTATTATTTATAATGCATACATCTAATATAATATAGTACATACATCTAATTTAGTATGCACATCTAATATAATATAGTATATACATCTAATATAATATAGTACATATATCTAATATAATATAGTTCATACACCTAATATACAGTGTTTATTATTTATAGTACATACATCTAATTAAGACTTCTGTAAAAATATTATATATTTATATTAATTATTTCTAAAGCTAGTCTGTTCTAGTATATTATTATTTAAGAAATATTTAGTTATTTGTTGTATCGGTGATTTTTAATTACCTTTTCCCATCGAGCTCTAAACCAGAATCGACCCCTAACACTGCCATAACGACCCCTTTGTGGATCCCTGCCTTAAATAGTTTCGAATTTTTTTTCTCTCACATACAGGTGCACTGCATGAAATAAATCAATACAAGATAATATTTTTCTTTCATTCTCTACTGTCTTTATTTAAAATAAATACAAAAGTTACATCAGCATTTTTATAAATTAAAATAGAGCTGCGCTTACTAAGTACAATAACTTAAGTCTTCCATGACATTTTTTTTTTACAGCACCCATGCATCAGATATAAATTCCTAAAATAAAAAAATTCTTCCACTGTTAGAACCACGACACAATCATACTGTAATACTGTATATTTTTATACAAAACATGCCAATAAAACTTTCACAACAAAATGAGTAATTTTTACTTGAAAGAATTGGAAGTGTTCTACAAACAGAAAAATCCAAATATTTGCTGTTTTCAAATTATAATGATATTGAATCACATCTACAAGATCATCGCAAACAGAGGCTTGAAATGGTGAAATTTTTTACTCAGTTAGGTAGCACTAATATAGCGGCAAAAATATATCAAAATTAACTGTAATGTGGCTCAACTCGACTTTTTCATACAAGAATCCATTTTTTAGTAACTTTTTTTTTTAATTTTACAAGAATTTTTTTTTTTTTGAAATACTGGTGTGGTGGGTCCAAATGTGGTGGGTCCAATTATAATTGTAGAGTGTTACCCTTCACTTTAAAGTACTTGACAAAATTTTTCGATTGATACCATACTTGATAAAGTACCTTTGGGGGGGATTGCACCCCCCTCCCGAGGGGGGCTAATGACTGCACGAACACAATTGTACCACGGCTATTTTTCACAATGCTTGAAACTATCAAGTCTCGTGATCACTGTCCCATACATAACTCCTTTTATGTGAGATTATGTCAAATTCTGTCCTATGTTGCCATGTTAAATAATCTGATGTGGGCAGCACATGACTTTCCTTATAAAATACAATCAATTTACTATTTTTACTGTAAAAACAAAATAGGTTACTCTTATAGTAGATACTTATATTCTTTCCAAGATATTGAATTTCGTCAGTTAGCCGCCATTTTCATTGATTTAGCGTCATTTTTATCCATTTGGCGAGATTTTCGTTAATTTGGGAGCATTTAAAAAAAATCGCCAAGTTGGCGATATTCAGCCAAATTCGTTGCCAAAATCTCGCCAAGCGTTATGGATGGAGAAATAAGTTATTCTTATAGCAGAAAAATGACTATTGGCGTTCAAATACAAAAGTATTACACAAAGTATCTTTTCTCATGAATGGAATGAACTAAATCCACGAGAATGATGTCACCCAATTTATCGCATGTTATTACATATGAAAAAGGAACATGTCTCTCAACAGTTAATATTTTTTTTTTCAATTTATGAGTTTTTTGATAAATTTATTTGAAAAATGTTCAATATCTCGAGAACCTCTAAAGTTTACGTCAATCGTTTTCTAAGGAAAAATTACTATAGGAAATGCCTATTTGCGTAACTTTATTAAAGGTTTTGATTTTTTGAGGATGTTTTCAAAATTTCACTCTAACATTTAGGGGGTTCTGAACATTCGATTGTGTTTAAAAACAATAGGCTTACAGTATTTATGGATTGTAATTTGTGCACCAAATTTCATTCGAATCGCTCCATTCATTCGTGAGATATTGTATCCACAGACTCACTGCTGACACACACACACACACATCACCTCAAAAATGTTCGATTCGTGATCAGGGATGTTCGAAACGTGTTTTTCCGCCGAAAATTCCAATTCGAATTTTCGACCCCGTCACAATACTTTTTTTTATATATTATACTATGTATATAAGGAAAGTAGAAATATAAAATGTCGAAGTTTTCGCTCGAATTTAAAAAAATTCTATCTAGTTCGAGGTTTTTCAATAACAAAGCCCGATATATAGTTTAGTAGAAATCCATTAATATTTCTTTAAAAACTCTTCAATTACACTCTCATATAGTGGTTAGAGAAATATTGCTCTAAAATAAAATTTCTGTCGCTCTGGGAAATACCCCATGTTTTTCCATCGATGAAAAAAGAAGTCTGTAATGATCGTCTGACGTTTTAAAAACAGCAGAAAATATTTGATATATTTTTTAGGGTTTAGTAGCGCCACCTAACCGAGTAAAATTTTACTATTTCAATTTTTTGATATGACTTTAAAATTGGATGTGCGCGATTTTTCTATTACATATTTTGTATCTATTAAAATCACATTAAGAGAAGTATGACGTACTCATAATATGAATATATGAAATCCAAATTATAGAAGCGACTCTTAAATCCTGATATATGTGCAGATTTTTTTTTTCCAAAAAAAAAAAAAAAAATCCGCTAAATAGTCAAAGATAAACTATATGTTATGTTAGAAGGAAAATACACAAATATATTAGGGGGAAAAAATTCTATATTTTGATGTGAACATTTTGTTTAGTATCTAAAGTAGAAAGTCTGAAAACCTTGGAAATGGATTTGGGAGTACTAGCTGGTGTTTTGAATTTTGATAACTTGAAAATGAATTTACAAACCGTTAAGGTAAAGATCATCTCAAAAATTTGAAAAATGTCCCAAATCGGAATATAACTTAATATAAAATTTTACATTCAATTTAGAAAATAGAAGTTTGTATTATCTACTGTAAATTGAAAAATTGTGTTTGAAAGCGATTTGAATGTTACATTTTAGAAACAATTTTTTTTTTACTGTAAAACCATGAGGATGAATTCAAATACTTATTTTAGATATACTGACTAAAATAATGAAAAAATTTAAAAATTTTTTTACTTTATTTTGTTCCATATTTTATCGGGAATTAAAAACCGGAAGTTTAGCAAAAATATTTCTCTCTCATTTTTTCCCAAAGAGAATTGCACAAATTTCATAAATTTTTTTCAGTGCGCTTTCTGTTTAAGTATATATTAGCTTATTTTACTGATGCAGAGTTTAAGATAGTAAATAAATTTGTTTTGCTTTTATTGTGTTTCCAAAGAGAACTCTGGAACGAATTAATTATCCATTTTATTCTATTAACCACAGACAACCCATACACCTTATTCCGAGAAAAAAAATCGTACTTAAAAATACAATTTTAAATAGGAAAAAATATCAGAAAATACCCTCAATATATTTTAAGAATTCAAAGAGAAAATGTATTTCAAGAGTTCAAAATGTAGCACCTGACACCCACCCCCTCTCATTTGAAATGGGGGAATCCTTGACCCCAAATCCTCTAAAAACGGAAGATCAAGAATCGTGCAAATACCATATAAATTTGGATTTTACTGAACAAGCAAACATTCTGTTTATTTCCAAGGATAAACACATTATTTCATTTTAGCACCGTTACCTTCAGCACCACTTCAAAAAACTTCATTCTGTTAAAATGCTGTTTATGGGTCAAATTTTGACTAAAACTTGTCTATCATACTTAAGACAGATATAGTTTTACAAAATAATCTTAATTTATTAAATTTCATTTATAATGGCTCCTCGCTATAGAACGTAAACATTAATTTGGTAAAAAAAAATATAATTTACCATAAACTGTAAATGTTATCGCGATATATTTCTTGATACCATATTTTTTTTTCGATCGAATAGCTTAGTTTTATCTGGCAAAAAATGTCAATATTAATTATATATAAATGTCATTTATATATTATATATAAATGTCAATATGTATACAGAATTTTTTTTTAATCAGGAAAATTTGACCAGTTTTTGTGTGTGTGTTAGCATGTGACGTATGCAACTATAGTATCAGAGATTATTTCTGATGAAGATTTCATTACATGATCAATGTTTCAATACGAAATAATAAGATATAATTCGTCATTTAAATAAACTGCTCCTTTCGTCATGAAAGTTTAATTGAACTTCTTTCTATACACGTGAAATTTGTTGGTGCTACTGCAATAACTTTTATTCAAATGTCTAAAGTATTTTGTTCAATTATGTACGATTAGATTTATATAATCAAAAGTAAAACAAAGTAAAATTGAAGAAAATAAAGTCTAGTAAATGCATAAGCAATTTGAGTTTTTTGTAATAGTAATTATTTAGAATACTCGTCCGACCAAATCGATATGCTCGATTAGTGCCTATGTGCTTAAATATCAACAGTGATTCGAGCGTTATTTCGAGACAATTTAATTTCTCGAAATGATAAATAACGTCACTTCCTGAAATCAGCAAAAGTCTAATCGAATCGGTCGACAGTACTGAACACATTCAATTGTTGCGTCATATACGCTTCAACAATTTCCATCCAATAAATTCCACAATTTAACAGGTTAATATATTTTACATCTTCGTGAAATATTTACACATTTCTTTAAATAAATACAAATATATACAACAAAATAGGCACAATAGAAAACAATATCTTTACCATGCATTTTAATGCAAAAGAATGCGAATGGCTAGTGCACATAATTTCATGCAGAATATTTCCTAAAATACGATCGCTAATTTCTGAAAACATCCTTATAGTTTTCGCATAATATAATCTCATGGTAAAAATAGGCTGCGACATTTATGATATATTATACAAAATTCTTAATTTAAAATATTTTCAATTGTTTTGCGCCAAGTGACGCACTTTCATTTCTAGTTTTGGATTATAATGCGAGCAAGGCTAACTTGAATGCTGTGTGGAAGCTATAACGGGATATTAACAGAACGGACAGTAACAGAATTAATTTTGAACATCAGTTTAGAATACTTTATTAATGAAATATGGAAAACTATAAATAAAATTTTAAATTTTAATTATTTTAATTATTTAATTTAATTATTTGAACGCAAACTATTGGTTTTATAAAGAAGAAAGGTAGTTTTTGATTATTAATAGCGATTTATAGTTGGGCCATGGATGTAAAGGGATGGCGTTGACACTTCGTGTTGTTTGAGACAATTTAAAATCGTTTGAGACAATTTAGGCGGCAGTGGGTAAAATCATTCCCATTACATTTATGTTTTTCGGTGGCGAAAGGCTCGTATCGAATTAAATAAATTTTAAATATTTAAATTTTGCATAAATAAATTATCAGTGCATAGCAAGTTAAAACTCTTCAAACAAAGAATATCACTGAGTATTCAAATGCATATTCCCTTTCAATTTATTTTTGTCTAACTTATCCTGCTCTACTTAATTATAAAATATCAAACATACAAATACTAAACACTATGCTTTCCTGTTGTTCTGAACTATTCAAATTGATATTCAAAGATCCTGACATAATTTATTGCATTAAAATTAACAGAATGCAATGGGTGGCAACAACAAAATCAGGACGAAAATGTTTATATTCACACCTATCTTTAAAAGACTAAGAGAACGACCTAAGTTGAGATGGATCGATTGTGTGGACAAAGACTTTGAGGTATTTAATATTAAGAATTAGATAAGCATTGCTTCCAGGGGGACAACTTTGAAGAATTTTCTGAGGAAGGTCAAGGCACACAGTGGGCTGTCGAGGCATTGATGATGCTGGCTTCCTATTGTGTTAAATGAGAATAGGTGGGAGGTTACTACCACTAGCGACACACACTCACTAATAAATAAATAAATAAATAAATAGATAAATTTATATATATATATATATATATATATATATATATATATATATATATATATATATATATATATATATATATATATATATACACAGGGTGTCCCAAAAACATTGACCTCGGCTTTTATTCCTTAAATATTGATCTTAGATATATATAATAAATTACAAAGTTGCGTAAAAAAAAGGGTACATAATTTTATGAAATCGATTACAATTTTCAAGAAAATTAAATTTAAAGAGATACAAAATTTAAATTTTATACAGCCCCCGTACAAAAACATTTCCAATGAGTAAAATGTGCTCCATACACTAATAAGGTGATGTACAAAGTTGCGGCATTTTATCATAAAAAGTTCCAAAGATATGAAAAGACAAAAATGCTGACTTAAACCACTTTTCGATGCATCGACATGGGTTGGTTCTCAGAGGAAAAATATGTCGGCAGATCGCGTTTCAGGGGTCATACACAAATTATAAAAGAAGACATCGATTACATAAATAAATAATTTTGCTATTTATTGGTACAAAAGCATTTATTGTTAATATTATATCTACACTGTGTAGAACTAATAACTTTACACAAAGATTACAAAGCTTGTTTAAAATGCTTTCCATCCATGCCAAACATCCATTAAAGATAAGAGGCAGATATTATTTGCCTATGATGCATTTCTGCGTTGCGTCATTTGCACTCTGGCTGTAAACATTTGCATTTTAATTTGTGATTAATCCCTCATTAACTTTGTTTAAACATATCTCTGGGACTTATGATAAAATGCTGAAAGTTTGTACATCACCTTATTAGTGTATGGGGCACATTTTACTCTTTGAAAATGTTTTTGTACAGGGGTCGTATAAAAATTTAAATTTTGTATTTCTTCAAATTTAATCCCCTGAAAATTTTTATAGATTTCATAAAATTCTGTACTTTTTTAAAGCAACTTTGTAATTTGTTATATATGTCTAAGATCAATATTTAAGGAATAAAAGCAGAGGTCAATGTTTTCGGGACATTCTGCATATATGTATATGAAAATTTATATATATATATATATATATATATATATATATATATATATAAAGTATTATATTTTCAAGCTTTTTATATATGTTTAATCTCTTCCTCTTATATTCTGTGAGACGATCTATATAATTTAGCCGAGGTTTATAGGTTTTTTCTCTCTCTACAGTCAAGTTAGCTTTGCCATAAGTATAGCGTAGAAGAACAACAAAATAATATATTTAAAACCTACTTCAAATACTAGTTATTTAGCTCAAGCTTGGCGTATTTATCTCTAGCAAAATTTTCACCAGAGTGGAACTTTAATTGTATAATATTCCTGTGATTTTCTTTATACTCGCATACTGCATAAAATTGCGTTTGTAGTTATGATGCGCAGATATGAATTGAAGAAAATCTGCGACACGTTTGATTTTATGTTATAAGACCCAAAAATAGTATGAAATATGAGAAATTAGTTACTCTTCACAACTGAAATTATTTCGTAGAAGAATTCTGCATCACTGTTAATTTATAGGTGCCATCACTTTGATTGAAATTTTGATACGATGCAGATATGCAAAGTTTATGAAATAATTTGTTTATAGAATAAATTACTTTTGCAGCATAAAATACGGAAAAATCCCCTTGCTCTAAATTTTCAACGTTATAATGATTCGACATAAACTATAAGAATATAAGAAAGCATATTTGTACTTATAAAATTATTTTATATCTTATAAATTACACAGAATTTCATAACTGTTTGAATAGAAAATTTGAATGAGATACAGTTTAGTTTAAGCGCTGAAAGACAATTTCATCACAGCTATTAAAAACAACAAACAATATTAAAACCTATACATACACAAATTAAAATACCTACAAATTTAAAATCTAATTAAAATCTGTGATATATAACCAGTTCATTGCATAGTTTTGAAAATTCATTGCATAGACTTTTGAATATTTATTACATTGTCAAACTTGCATTTCACATATATTCCAAATTAAAAATGACATTGATACACAAAAGTTACATATACTTGATATAATATCAATTCAATTTGGATAATAAATTGAATTGATATACCAATAAGGTAAAACGATTTCTGCTAAGATATCCAAATTAAAAAAATTCTAAAAATAGTTAAAAATATGTTCCTGAATAGAGAACAAGAAGAATTAATTGATCCTGAATAGAAAATTTAACAAGAAGAATTGATCTTAAATATCAAATCATATATACTGCAAATAATTGACTTTGTTTTGTTTTTTTCAAATTAATTTTTATGTTTAATAAAAAATTTTAGCTGCAAATTTTTACTAGATTGTTTGGAATTGAACTAAATGTTAGAATGCACGATAAAAAGAATCCGTTTCTGATTTATACAATGAAATATTTAATTGAAAAGTCTTAATAGTGGTTATTTGATTAGTATACATTCAAAAAATTTTTTCACAAATAGTTGAAATAAATTAATAAAAATATTTTATAATGTATTCAACTCAATTCAACTTGCTAATAGATGTTTTCGAGTTTGAAATAAAATTTCCCGTATAGTATACAACATCATTGATCTAAAGCTTTTATCAGAGCCTAACGGAAATGAAAAACTTAACTGCGCAAATTACAAGAAACTCTGCTATTAGGCCTAATTAGTGTTCTAAAAGCGCCTGAAATTTTGAAACTACTGAAAAAAAAATTATTTCCCCGGAAACTTTGGAGGGAACAGCGAACGGAATTTTAGAAACTTCGGTTTCTTTTAATAAATCGCATTTATCTTTTAATGGGGATTCAAGAGACATTTGAGTGAAAAATTTTAAAATGCCAATCTCGATAACATTTGTAAATAGCTGCTTCTCACTAAAAGTGTGGTACAAAGTATAATAGCCTTATCCTCAGTTGATATAGTAGTTCTAAAATTTGAGTAATGCTACATATGTAGAACCATTCTAAATACTATTTTTATATACATTTCGAAAAATTTTCTTTTCTCTATAAAATAAAAAAATATTTTATAAAATTAAGTACATGGTACACAGACCCACGTGTTCAGTATTCTGTCCTTAAGTATCATCGGTAACGTGTTCGAATCTTGAATTCTAGGTATACATGTCTGTATATAAGGATTTGAAATGCAGATGATTTTAAATTGCAAGGTTTAGGTGAAACCAGTTTTCGTGTTGTTCATAGAATGACCGTATATGACAAAATTATTTACTCAAATTCCCGAGCTGCCAGTCATCAACTAAAGGCAAAAAATATTTATTATGAAGGAAAACTTTTTATGTTATATAAATACAGAGTAACTAAAACTTTCCTTTTATACTAGAAAATTATGTAGCTGATTTTTACTGTGCAAGCTGAGTTATCTTATATGTTCAAAAAGTTATCTTAAAAATACGGAGACAATAGGGGCGGGAAAACTTGTTCAAATCAAAATGTGAAAAAAAAAAGGAAAGAAACGGTGGATAATTTACTATTTGGGGGGGGGGGGGGGTCCTGTGCTAAAACGTGAACGAGTCCTTATATATTTGTGTTGTTATAAATAATCAAATTATAATCTAACAATCTTGTGGATGACAGTATTGGCATTATTTCTATAAATCAATAGCTGCATCAGTTATAACTCCATAATTTAAGTTATGAGAAATATTTATTTCAAATACCATAAATGTAAGAAGCTAAACAACATAGCTTAACTGGATTATATCCCTTAATTTACATGACTGCATTATGCTTTTATAAGTAAATTAATAAAAAAACAATTAAGTTTGGGTATAGATACTGACACAAATACTTTTTTTTCTCTTTAATATCATTTTCATTGTCTTTACTATTATTATGTTTTGTCCTGAAATAATTTTCGATAAAAGCAACACTAAAAAGTAGAAGAAATAAAAATTTATATTATTGCTAAAAATAAATATATTCTTCATGAAAAGTTATAATTTCGAAAATATTGAAATATATACTAAATCAAGTAGCAGAGAAATCTGTTTTTTTTTTCTAATGAGCTAGGTTACTCTAGTTTACACGGTTCTTTCATTATTAAGTTGTAAAAAGAAATTCTGATGATATTTTATTTTGAGATTTAAATATCTTAATCTCCGTCAAATTTTCTCACGGTGTTCACGTTTCTTGGAAACCCTTGTTACGATGGGGCACAAATCTTCAGCTTCTTATAACATATCCGCCTTTTGGAGAAAAAAAAAATGTTCATACTGATAGTAGTTCTGTAATACTTTCACAGAACAATTTTTTAATTTCCTTACAACATGTTTCATAAATAAGTTATGATTATAATTAAATACAGTCATCAGTGTATGATGAATAACCGTGATGTCTTTTTTACATGACTGCACATAATATATTGCCATTTTTTGATATTTTGAACTTTGAAAAGTAGTTAACAATTATTAATTTAAATTAGAGAATTGTTACATTTCACTGTTTAGTGCACTTATAGATAGATATATGCTATATTTAGTGAAAGCTTCATACTTGAAGTATTAGTGCAGTGATATCAGTGCCTGAAATATTTAATGATAGTCAATCCATATTTCAAGCGACTTAGTCAATAGATTATCAACCACTTTGGAGTTATGATAAATGACTCCATAATTTCAATTTAATTAGAATTATTACTTTAAATTTAGTTAGAATTAATAAACTATTAATAAAAGTTAAAAGAAAACAGTTTACTTGAAAGTTTACTTTTATTAAAATGTATTTTTTACAAAATATATGACAAAAGTTTAACATAGTATTTGATTACATTTTATTTTTAAATTCAAGATTTTCAAGGAAAAATTAAAAAATTGTTTTTTCTTTCAGCCTTTAGAACAGCACTTCTGATGCTACAAACGAGAAATTTTGTCGTAGATAAATTAAAGTAAATACTATAGGTTTAAAAAAACCCATGGCATAGACCTTTGCAATACATTGTAAGTTTCTTTTCTGTCAGTACAATTGCGATTATATGCTGTTCATAAACTCTAAGAGAAAACCTAGTTCAATGATGTTGTTTGCTAGTTCACAGCACACATGATACCAAGCTCATCATTCAAATTCACATTCATTTCTGACAAAACATAAATTGAATAACAAACTTATTAATAAATTATATAAACTTTCCTCAGATATGAGATATCAAGGTAAAACATCCACAATATCTTTCCGAATATAAATAATACTTTCTTACATGACAACCAATGCTTCTGAGTTATTAAATGCCTGCCTGCTTATTTACTGGCCAATTATAGTTGTCGAGTAGTCAAAGCCTCCTGTATTTTTGCAATTTTATCTTTCTCTCCCCTATTTCACCAGGGATTATTATTTAGACATTCCTGTCATTACATCCTTGCTGAAGTATTAAAACTCATATTAGAACAATTTTTCTCCTGTAGGAACGTAATTTTCGTATCAGAACACATTTCATTAGAAATCATAATTATTTTTGCTTAAGATGCTTTTTAAAGTACTATATAGGTTTCAATATATTATATGTGCTTAATAATTGCCCCAGGCAGTTAGCGATGGCTTATGACTCTCATGTAGGTACTTGTAACTAATATATGCTTCGTTTTTCTGTGTGAAAATCAAACAGGCATTTAATCTCGAAGGAGAATTGTGACAACTTACTTATGGAAGATCCACAGCATGGTGAAAGCGCCAAACGGTTTGTTTCACCACAAAGTCTTTAAAAGCACAAACAAGATAATACACAATCACAACGCGACCCCACACCCTAATTGTGACGTGAAACAAATTCTACTTCCACCAACACTTTCGGCTGCGGAGCTGGAAGTACAGAGTAAGCAATCACAGCAGCAAATGACTAGAATCCAGTAGAGGAAAATGGCTTCGTCAGCAACCTTTCCGAGCCCCGTACTTCTTTTTCATTTGGGCCAGTAGTTTGTTGTGCACGGCATTGTTCTTATACATGAAAGGAGCCCTGCGACGCTGGTCCACGCTGCTCAGGGTTTTGATGCCAGGCGCGTGGCATAAAAAAGCATCATCCAATACGTAAAAGTCGTAGTCCATAAGACACAGTTCGAACATCTGGATTGGGGGAAAAAAAAGCTAATGTCAAACTTGACATTCTATATTATGGCATTTAAATGATAAATCAATTAAAATTTGGTACTTTTATTGATTTTAAAATGTCATTAAACGGTCAACAAATGAAAAACACCGAAATTCTTTTCATTAAGATGTTTATAGATGATGACCCGTCACTTTAAATATGTTTAGCTGTAAATCTATGCCTTAATAACATTCTAAAGTTATTGTCAAGGCTAGTGTCAGTCGTATGGCATCAAACGATTTGCAATTTTGCATGATGGTTTTGAATTGTCGCTCCTTTTTACTTTCCCTACAATAAATACATGGTAATGTATAGGGAAAGTATTGGAATCATGTCGAAAATCGCAACTCGAGTTTTCGACGAATCAACACGTTTCAAGACCTCTAGAATACAAAAAACCATTTTTAGCGTGACGTCTGTTTGTGTGTCTGTGTGCCTGTCTGTGCAGATTTTGTATCCACTCTAACTAAAAAACTAATTAACCGAATTTCATAAAATTTGGTAGGTAAGTCACTTGTGGGCGAGTCTGGTGCTGAGTAGTTTTGGGTACGATTCGGGATAACAGAACCCGCCTTTTTTTGCGAAGTGGCCCGCAAAAGCTTGTATCCACTCTATCTGAAAATCTAATGGACAGAATTTCACAAAATTTGGTAGATAAGTCGCTTGTGGATCACCCTGGTGCTGATTAGATTTTGGTACGATTCGGAAAAAAATAACCTGCCGTTTTTTGCAAAATGTCCCGCAAAATTCGGTAAAATCTAAAATAAAAAACTACGTATGCTGAAATATATCCATTAAATGCTTGTTTTATACGTAATTTTTAACAAAGAAAAGAATAAGACCAACCCCATTACATTAGGACTAGCCGTTCTCGAGATATTTTTGTTTTTTCTCTACGCCACCTTTGAAAAATGAGTCCTGTTACCAAATGAGAACGAAAATTGAATTAATAGTGAATTAAATTTAATTAAAATAAAGAGAATGTGTATATAAGTCTGCAGGGAAAGTCATGCGCTGTCCACATCAGATTTTTTTTGGTTACTGTCGGATTAAAATTTTTATTTTTTATTCAACATTGAAATAAAAACGTCACTTTTTTGTTATAGCGAATCGTATAATTATGCTACATTTTTAATGCTTACCTCATCAGAAAGCCCACTTAATTCTCTTTTTAACACATCTTTACGTATTTTAAATGAATTTTAAATGAACGCACAGTCCATATCAAAGCATTAAAAAATTCCATCTTAAACGATTCATCTTAAACAATTTCATATTTTTATACGTGTAAAACGTTTTAAATATTTTAATCCTTGCAGATTTAAATACACTTATTTCGTAGTTGTATGTTAATAGGGATCTGAAATTAGAGTTTAATCTGTGGATGATATTTTACATGACGAGAGTATATTTTTCTTCTGGAAAATACGTTATGTTATGATGGTAATAAGCAAGGAAGTCGCGAAATCGCTAGGGATTAGGTTGTCTTGCATATTTTATTAGGGGTGGAAAATGTTCCAATTGTTCAAATATTTGAGGTCTTAACTAATCAGATACCATTAATCACACAAAACAATTTAAACACGAGCGTCCATAGAAAAAGAAAAAGCTAAAGGCTCAAAAGATTAAAATGACAAAAATTAATACTATACAAGTAGCATTTATGAAAGTTATATCCAATTCCATCTGTTTACTTCTTTTTATTTTAATTTTTGTTATTTTAATATTTTGGGCCGTCTCAATCATTTTCCTTTTTTATGGACGCTTGTGCTTAAGATTGTTTGTGTCATACATAATATAGAAACTGATGAATGTCTCAATTTTAATCCATGTTTAATATCATGGAACTTCATCTTAGTATTAAATTTAGAACATGTTTAATTCTCAGGTAGCACTGTTTTCCCTGTGTAAGATATTTTATTTTCAATACCCCATTGTGGAAATTCACATAATTACTTAAATGATAATGAACAGGGGGTGTGCCATTTATTTCATGTACAAGTCTATTAGTTTTGTTATCTATATTGCTTATTATTGACACATAGTAAAAATCTGCTGAATATGGGCAAGTTTACATCTGTTGGTATTTAATTGTATCTACTATGTTTTAGTTACTCTTCGATATTTTAAATTAATTAAAATGTGTGCGTGCGTGTGTGTTAGAAAATATGAGTGTTTAACCCTTCAAATGCGACATGTTTCCTATTGGTCAGTGGCAGTTGAATTGTGCTTAACGTATTTTTCGTTTTTTAAAAGTTTGTGTCGTTATCGCTAAAATTGGCGATAGCCACACAAACTTTTGTTTAATGTTAATCTTAAAGATTTTAATTAATAGTTCGTATCATTTACCTCCACTTGACACAAACTATTATTGAATGTTAACCATTTGCTTACGGGTGGGACAGCGTCCATACCAAGCGAAGAACTTCTCAAAAAGACAGATGTTTGACATACCCTATCTCAAACAGTTCGATCCCCTTCGCAGATATTGGGGTCCATGGACGTCAATGTCTGCAAAGGGGATCGAACTGTTTAGGATAGGGTATATAAAATACCTGTCTTTTTGAGAGGTTCTTCGCTTGGGATGGGCGCTGTCTCACCATGAGCAAAAGGTTAATATTGAAGATTCTAATTAATAGTTCACATCTTTTATCTCCTCCTACAACTTTCTTTACCTCCACAGTAGGCTTTAATTGTATTGCTGCTCAACTGCACCCGAGGTGACTACGTCCCTCTATATTGTGGATATTCCTTAAAACTAGACTACACCGCCCCAAATATTAAACCTTTTAGCACCAGAAAAAAAATAACCTCTTACCTGAGACATTTTGTCTCTCTTTCCATCCCAGGTGAGCCTTTCATCGTAGAGTGGTTCGTCGTTGGTGCCGATGTAAATGGGTTCCCAGGCCGTTCTGGGTATCTGACGCTTGGTCACCTCGAACACGCCTAGACTGTCCTCGGCTTCGGAATTCTTCGGTAGGAACTTCAGCCATTGGTCGCGCCTGGACAGAAACAAAAACGGCAGTCAGAAAGTTTTGCAGCGAAATTACAATCATGCTGCTGAAATATGGCATTTAGATAATGAAATACAATTTTAACTTCTTTAGAAAATATGATGTATGCAAAGGGACGTATTGGAATGGGTTGAGGCGAAGTAAGTTCTTCAAACGACATGTTCAGCTTAGAAAACAGAATGAGGCGTCTTGCTTTAGTGTTACTTTGCACTAAAACTGGCACACTGCTTTCCGAGGGGTATCTTACATCTAAACGTGATTGGGGATGCTCCTATACTTTTCATATCACTACAGTGATATTACGTGCAGCTACAGAAATGATGAGGCGTTTTACTCAGTGTTGTTTGACAGTGGAACTAGTACACTGTATCTCCAGGGGTATCGTTTAGTCTAAACGGGATTAGAGATGCCCCCATATCTGTCGTCTCAGTACTTCATGTTCAGTTGCAGGAAACAGAAGGAGGCTTATTACTTTAGAGTAGCTTTACACTAGAACCGGTCCGACCATCCAAATAGCTGCTCTAAGTCTACGGACGAGTCGGATGGTCTGGGCTTTCGACACTAGAATCGGTGCGCTGCTTTTCGAGGGGTATTTTTAGTGTAAATGAGATTAGGGAAGCATCCTTATCGGTCCTCCCAGTGACACTATGTACAGCTGCAGAACATATGGATTAACTGTATTACTTTAGTATAGCTTGATACTGGAACCAGTACACTGTTTCCAGAGACTTATCTCAAGTCTAAACGTAATGGAGAAATGACACTATTTGGACAGACGAAAGCAATAAGCTTCGAGAAAGCTTTCTTGAAAACAAATGAGGTACACTTAATCAAGATAACTGGTGCTGAGAGTAGCATGTCACACGACCTGTTCCGACCAATGAGATGCTTGAAGATTCCCTCAGAAGGGGTGCAGTTTCTGTGTATCAAATGTATCGAAGTATGTAGACCTCAGTTAGATTTTAATATTCTTGTAGATCTGATAATACTTCCCATTCAAACTGTGATTCTCCCTGGACGCTATATTTAGCTTATAGGTTGCATGATGCCTAATCCGAAATACGAGTACCAAACTGCTCTACACGTGTATCTTGAATTGTTTGTAAATATGACATTCTTCCAGTCCAGATCGCCCAACATACCTGAAGGTGTAAGGTATCTGTTCGGGTGGCAGGGACAGTTCCACCCAATTTAGACTGGAACCCAGTGGGGTGACATCCACAGGGACTGCACCCTCTTTCCCCTATCAGCAACCTCTCAGAAGGACTTGCAGACTCGCGCACCTCTCTGCGTGACCACGGAGACAGTTTTGGCAGAGTAGGGAATCGGATACAGGTCCTCCGAGTGCAATATACTGCCTTAACTACTGAGTTGTCTCTCCTCGTAAATATGATATTGTAATTAATGTTTTAGTTCAGGAAAACGCTTGCTTAAACAAGAGTGCATAAACTTACAATATCAATTACTTGGGGCGCGGTAGCCCAGTGGTTAGCGCTCGGGAATTGCATTCGGTAGGCCCGGGTTCGATTCCCTCCACTGCCAAAACTGCCGCCGTGTTCACGCGGAGTTCGGTCACGTTAAACATGTGGGTACGTAAGTCCTTCCGAGAGGTTGGTGGTAAGGGAAGAAGGGTACGGTCCCTGTGGATGCCTCCCCCACTGGGTTCCGGTCTAAATTGGGTGGCTCTTCCCGGCCGTCCAAACACTTACCTTACACCTTTCTGGTAGATCAGACGGTCTGGGTCTCAACAACAACTATCAATTACTTGTCAAAGGAATTGGTCCACCGCAAAATTAGAGGACTTGGACGAACCTTAAGAGCAAAGCGTGTCTTTTATGTTCGATATGATTTAAACACGCAGATTTTTCAATGTCAAAAATCCAATTCCTAAATTTGGATTAATTTACACGTTTTGTTTTTTCAATATGTGTTTCTGTTGGTAGAATATCTGATCGAATATATTGAAGGATTCGAATAAAATCTGGAAAATTAGTTGAATCGATAAATTTTCAGAGGCCTCTTAATTTTAGGGTCAATAGAAATGAGGGGAAGTTCTCAATTTTTGGAAAATGAAAAAAAGTTCTAGAACGCCCTTTATTACCTGAACCATTAGTCGTATTATATTTCTCCAGTTACTAAAATATTTCAAATGAGGTTACAATTTAGCAGTTTTAAATCGAAAAAAAAAAGCATTCATTTGATAAAGACGAAATCTAACGTTTTATACCGTTTCTCAATTCCAAAATTTCCAATTACTAAAAATTTCTTCATACATTAATATGCAAAACTAAAAATTTATTCTTTAGAAAAATTTACAGAGATATAATATATTAAATTTTATTATTTAATCATTTTCCCATGTCTACATATCAATCATTTTGGGCTGGCACTGGAGTGGCCTCATACAATAAAAAAAAAATAAATAAAACATTTTAGGATATTTCTTTTACATTTCATTTAATTGCATACACAGAGTGATTTAAAAAAGATGGGTCAAATTTTATGAGGCGGTAGTACACACCAAATCAAGCCCTTTCTGGTAGGTCGGACTGTCTGGGTCTCAACAACAACACCACCAAATCAAGCATTTTTCGTCATTGTTTACGGGGTCGGAAATGAAAAGTAAAGGCATCAGTTGGCGCTTAATGGGGAAACCAATGAGGTGAGGCGAAAACATAATGACTTAGAAGTTATAAAATTACATTTAATTAACAATAATTACAATAATGGCTCAAAAGAGCTACCGCCAACCTGAATACACGTTTTACAGCGGCGATGGAGGGATGGCTAACTCTCTCGGACAGACCAGACATGTCGCGCCAATCGGCAACAGTGACCGGAATTCTGGAGACGAGTTCCTCTTTAAATTCAAGGAAAGTGTCATAGATGAGACTCTTGAGATATCCCCACAAAAATAAGTCAAAATACGACAGATCGGGCAATCGTGGAGGACAAGCTAAGGGACCACTTCGCCCAATCCATCGGCTCGGAAAAGTGACGTCCAGAGTGTTCCTTACCTCTCGTCGAAAATGCACTGGTGTTCCATCATGCTGGAACCATATACGCTGCCGGATGTTTGTTGGAACATCCTCTAGCAAATCCGGCAAGACCTCCTGCAGGAAAATACAGTAAATTCTCCCATCAAATCTTTCCAGCATAAGATACGCGGCCCTATTAGGCGTTCGCCGATGATTCCTGCGGAGAATCTTCGCTGATGCGCATATGGATATGTTGTATGTGATTTTACGCTTGCCCACACATGTGCAGCTGCGGAAAAAACCACAATCTCTGTTAATCGAGCATCGTAAAGAAAATTGAACGATACAATTCGATTAGGAATAACATCCTCTACAAATTAATGTGCTTAAAATTTGAATAAGGGACCGTTTTCATATCTAAACGCGCACAAATTTTAGAATTTTCAATGGCAACACCTAAGTTTGACGCAATATTTCGAATATAACTCTAAAAATTAACGTCGGATTTTGGATGAAGCGTTTCCGAATTATGAGTATGTAAAGTTTTGAGCTCCTAATGTTAAATTAGTTTCCAAGACTTCCATTCTTCTCCTTCTGTAATAATTATCTACTCACGCTGATTATTTGTATGACGTTACTACTAAACAACCCAAACACATTTACGTGATTTTTATTTTTGTAGAATAAATTGTTTGTATGAAATATTAATTATGAAATCAATAATCGAAAAAATATGAATACAAACCTGGACATGTTTTAATGAAAAGCAATTCACAAAGACTTTTTATATGTTTACGTAAAATTCCAGGTGTTTCCTCCCTCTAGTTCTTTCGAAGTGCTTAAATATTTAGCATCACGATGATTTTAGGGGTCGTCGATTTAGGTCGTAGTTTAAAAATATGACTCATTTGAAAAAGTTATATTAATTGTAAGTTAATCTTTATTTAAGAAAACTGGCATTTATTTTTACCCAGTTTTAATAAGAACTTTGTAAAAAAACAGTGTTGTATAATAAAATAATAATAATAAAATAATAATAATAAAAAATAATAATAAAATAAAGATGCAACCTAATCAACGTAATTCTGCTACTGTACTGAGGGGTGAAAACTTGTATTGTTATAAATGGGATCTACTTATGTTACTGTGGATTAATAGTTCCGGAGCTACTGCGAGTTGAAATCGCCCACAAAATGTGATAATTTATATTAAAATATATTTATATAAAACAATAACAAATTATAAAATTATGTGATACTAAATACCATAACACGTAGCTTTACATCAAAAGACGAATTTGCATAATTGTGGTTTAGTATGATAATTATTACAACAACTTAAGAACCTCTTATACAAAGGTAAAATGATTCTATAATTTTATTCTCAAATTATTTTTGCTTATTTAACTGTATTGCAAAGCAGAATTATCACTCCTAATAACATTCTTATTTAAAGTTTTACTGCGAAGTTTATGTTTGAAAGTCGGATTTGTTATAAATGCGTATGCTTCGATGACAGATTGCACACCGTATTGATACTTTTAAATTCGTCACCAAGTTCCAACGGAGTTGTTTTGTCGCGTGATCTGCAGATATTTGTTAGTCTCATAAATTGTTTTTGAAACAGCATTATAAAATAACATTTGAAAATAAACATTTTATTATTCTTTATTTCTTCTTCCTTTTATTGACCTGGCCCCATTAATTTTTAGCAACGTACCCAGTACGGCTTTTTACCCCTAATAATTGTGCTCTATTTGAGGCTCACATAATGCTACCCATTACAGGCCTACTGCCTTAGTAACACACACCCAGCCATAAAAATGCTCACCCTCTCATACAGGAATCGAACCTGCGACCCTTTCCTTGGCTGTGAGGTAAGCCATAATGCTGAATGTCAAGAGGATAGTTCAATAATTTACAACAGTGCTGTGGTCAATCAACGAAACATCGCACTTTAAATTGCGGTTTTCAATACGGAGCTGATCCCCGAAAATTGCACATTCCGGAATGTTGAATATCTTCGGATATAAAGATAAAAACGTCGTGAAAATTTGAATTTGGACAAATTTGGGGGTCTAGAACGTGTGAGTAACGTTAAAATTAGGTGTTGCCGTTGAAAATTTCAAAGTTTGCGCGTGTTTAGATATGAAGACGGCCCCTTATGAAAATTTTACGTACATTAATTTGTAGAAGATGCTATTCCTAATCGAATGGTATATTTCAATTTTCTCTACGATGAACGATGCTCGATTAACAGAAGGTGGGGCGTTTTTTTTTCCGCAGCTGTACATTGTGGATATTAAATGGGCCATCACGTGCGTTGGAGGCTTCATCCGTGAAAAGCACAGTCGCCGGAAAATCTAGCTACGACGCACTCTGTTCCAGGAACAGGCGAGCGAACTCCACGCGATGAGGATAATACGCTGCAGTCGTTGCTTGGATTCACTGAAGATGATATGGGTGTTTCTGTTCTCCATGCAGAACTCGTCATAACGTGGATTGTGGCAAACCAAGAGTATATCCCATTACTCTTGCGCTTGGACGGGTTGCTACTGTGTACAGAATCACCTGCTCCAGACTTTACGATCTAGCACTCCTTGCACCAGACCTGGTAGCGAGAAAAGTTCCCGATTCACAGAGCTGCCGATGCAAGCGTTCAAATGTCTTACGATTGGGCAACTGCCTATGGGGGAAACGTTCACCGTACAGTCGTTGTGCCTCTCTGCCATTCCCAATTGCAGTTCCATAGATGAAATGCAAATCGGCTTTTTCCCCATTTGCAAATTCTTCCATTGTTCCAAAAGTTGAAGATGCGAATAACTTGCTGCAAACTGAGAAGGCCGTACAATAGGTGCTACGAAAATGTGCATAAGGACTATTCTTCTTCCCCAGATGAAATTTGCAAACATTGTTTTCTTCGTCATGAAATAACAACCAAAACGACGCTTTAAAGTTTGCGGAGCGGCCGCTTCCCAACGAGTAAGCGCCTTGTAACGCCTTTCCGTTTGTTTCATTTCCGACCCGGTAAACTATGACGAAAAATCATCCTGTATTTAGGATTTATCAGGGTGTCCCGGAAAGACCATTAACACTGTAGGTATTCATACTGGGTATGCAATGTAGGAGACTGTAGGTATGCATATGCTGACCAACTGACATGACTCGCAATTCAATTTGCATACAAACCCCAATATCTCGGTAAAACATGCTGCAAATTTGAACTGCAAAATCTCGGTAAATTTTGCTCGTAAAAGAATTGAACTTTCTGAGTTTTACATGCTAATGCATGGAAACATTTCGAGTAATTGTAATTTATTGAATTGAGGTACCGTATAAGAAATTATATTTTGAATTTTTCAGACAAATACGTTTCTCGATTTGAAACTGCTATAAGATAAATTGTAACCTTATTTAAAACAGTTTTGCATTTGGAAGTAAATATCTATGCCTATCCGTTCAGGCAATAAATCTCATTCTTGTACCTCTGGGACACCCTCTGTAGTATAAGGTAAAAATTCATAATTTATATAAATAAGGATATTAATGGTATAAAAACAGATAAACCAAATGCATCCAAAGACGTCACTAAGCAGTTGCCAACTTGAAACCGGACAAACAAAGAACTTTTAACAAAACATTTTAAATCAATTACTTGGATAAGAAATCTGAATAAGATAATTATTACTTTCCTTATATACATAATGTATAAGGAAGTAGTGTGAAGGAGTCGAAAATTCGAATTCGAGTTTTCGACGGGAGAGCACGTTTCAAGCATCCCTGATCACGAATCAAACATTTTTGAGATGATGTGTGTGTGTGTGTGTGTCAGTGAGTCTGTGGAGACGATATCTCACGAAGAAATGGAGCGATTCGAATGAAATTTGGTACAAAAATCGCAATCTGTGAATTTTGGAATCCTATTGTTTTTAAACGTAATCGAATGTTCAGAACCCTACTAAATTTTCGAGTGAAATATTAAAAAAATCATCAAAAAATCAAAACCCTTAATAAAGTTACGCAAATAGACATTTCTTATGTAATTTTTCCTTAGAAAACGATTGACATAAACTTTAGAACGCTAGCATGAACTGTTCTCGAGATATTGCACATTTTTTCAAACAAATTCATCAAAAAATCCCATAAATTAAAAAAAAATATTAACTGTTGAGAAACATGAGCACTTTTCATATGTAATATCATGCGATGAAATTGGGTGACATCATTCTCATGGATCTAACTCATTCCATCCATGAGAGAAAATATACTTTTAATACTTTTGTATTTGAACGCAATAGTCATTTATCTGCTAAAAGAATAACTTATTTCTCCGTCCATAACGCTTGGCGAGATTTTGGCGACGAATTTGATGGAATGTCGCCAACTTGGCGATTTTTTAAATGTTTCCAAATTAACGAAATTCTCGCCAAATGGATAAAAATGACGCTAAATCAATGAAAATGACGACTAATCGTGGACAATTCAATATCTTGGAAAGAATATAAGTATCTACTATAAGAAAAACCTATTTTTTTATTGTAAAAGTAGTAAATTCATTGCATTATATAAGGAAAGTCATGTGTTGCCCACATCAATTTTTTTTTTCATTTTTATAACGAATGTGATACAAGTAGAACTAAACAGAAATATGAATGAGAAAGTTGACTGGAGACTCATACAGATATTTGATATCATATATCGTGTGTGTGTGCGCGCTTTTCAGTGAATTAAATGTTCTTGAACATTTATAGTCCTATGTTTAATTTTACTAAATCTGATAAAAATATCTTTCCCACCTATGCGGTCTTTCCACTACATATGCATGGTACAGCGCGCGTTAACTTGTATAGATAAAAATGACTAATATTTAATCACCTTCCACGCTTCACTTGCTTCTACTGAATATTAATCAAAATTGTCACGGAAGACTGTGTGCAAAATATTTAATCACAGATTCGTTATTCATAACCGAAAGTTAATGTAAAATAAATCGGCGACAATCTTCCAATGAATACAGGGGTATAAATTGTTAGAGTTAATCTATAAATCTGCCGTTTAAAGTTTCTTCGAAAACGTCTTTGAAAAGAAAAAGTTGCGCTGGACATGCATGAAGCAACTTGCATTTTAAATATTTATATTTCTTTTTATTCTTCTACCGAGTATAATTTAATTATACTAACAGTCCTCTATAGAAAAATTCAAATTTCTAGTCATTTGGATAAGGCGACTAGATTTTTTAACCTTTGTCAAACAATCTAGTATTAATGATAAAACAATGCGGAGTCTTTGCGTTATCCATTTCAAGACGACATGGAAATACATCAAGTGTACAAGGTGCTAAAACTATTTCAACGAGCACAGATAAAATTGGCAATTATTTCCTTATAAAAGATAAGCTTTTCAGATCGCGTATGCAATTTACATACTTACCCTTTAACATAAACCAAACACTCCATCATGCAATTTGTAAAAAAATCTGATGTGGGCAACACATGACTTTCTTTATATAATGCAATGAATTTACTACTTTTACAGTAAAAAAAAATAGGTTTTTCTTAGAGTAGATACTTATATTCTTTCCAACATATTGAATTTTCGACAATTAGCCGTCATTTTCATTGATTTAGCGTCATTTTAATCCATTTGGCGAGATTTTCGTTAATTTGGCAACATTTCAAAAAGTCGCCAAGTTGGCGACATTCTGCCAAATTCGTCGCCAAAATCTTGCCAAGCTTTGCTGACGGAGAAATAAGTTATTCTTATAACAGATAAATATTGGCGTTCAAATACAAAAGTATTACTCGAAGTATATTTTCTCATGAATGGAACGAGCTAGATCCACGAGAATGATGTCACCCAATTTATCGCATGGTATTACATATGAAAAGTGAACATGTTTCTCAATAGGAAATATATATTTTTTATTTTATATGACTTTTTGATATTTTTTTTTTTAAATGTTAAATATCTCGAGAACGGTTCATGTTAGCGTTCTAAATTTTATGTTAATCATTTTCTAATAAAAAATTACATAAGAAATGTCTATTTGCGTAACTTTATTAGCGGTTTTGATTTTTTGACGATTTTTTCAAAATTTCACTCGAAAATTTAGGCGGGTTCTGAACATTCGATTACGTTTAAAAACAATAGGCTTCCAGTGTTTACGGATTGTGATTTTTGTACCAAATTTCGTTCGAATCAGTCAATTCGTTCGTCAGTTATCGTCTCCACAGACCCACTGACACACACACACACACATACTTTCACACACAAACACACACAGACATCACTTCAAAAATGCTTGATTCGTGATCAGGGATGCTTGAAACGTGCTCTCCCGCCGAAAACTCGAATTCGAATTTTCGACCCCGTCACAGTACTTTCCTTATACATTATGTATATAAGGAAAGTAAAAAGAAAGATCAATCATACATAAGCATTGATTATGAAACACTTTCAAACTGAAATGCAATTTTATTTAAACAGCTCTAAAATGCGATAGATTCAGCACTGATATTTTTTAAATTATCACAGTACTACAATAATTTATTTTACTTAAAAACTTAAAACCTTGGAGGTGTAAAAGTACTTTCTGACTCTACTTCGTCTGTAAATGTAAAATCAATGAATATTTCATTCACATCACTTATATTCCAGACTCCAGAGCTAAATAATTTGGCATGAAAACAATTAGCAATTCTTATACAACTCATCTTACAATCGCTTGATTTTTGTATATTCTGTGTGCTATAGAAATTAGGCTTTGTTGTAAGAATAATCAAAGTTTAGTAATCATTTAAAATAAAATAATATTGCAATTACGTTGGCACAGAATTTAGATACACATGTAATATGCAAAAATAAAACGGTTTTATGACGTATGTAACACTAAATATAAATTTAAAAGATTTTAAAACATCACGATTTTTACACAGGGGAAAAATGGATACCATATTTTATTTTGAAATCAGTTACGTGACCTCTTCATATAATATGGGTTGTTGTTGTTGTTGTTGAAACCCAGACCGTCCGACCTAATAGAAAGGTGTAAGGTAACCACATATAATATGGGTGTAATTATTATTTCAATTTTTATTTAAAAACACTACTTAACATACTTGCAGTTTTTTTTCAGACATTTTAAGTTAAATTAGAATATTTTTTAAAATTTTCGAAGCAATCTGTGAATTTTAACTCTTCTTAAAGGTTTTAAAATTAGGTCTCATAGGGATCAATGTATTTCATTTTTTTAACCCTTGTTACATCCGAAACTAATTGGGTGATATTATTCATTTTCATTCCCATATGTTCAACGTACTAAAATTTCATTTTCATAAAGTCATTTTTTTCATAAAGTCATTTTTATTGAGCGAAAGGAGAGATAGACAGACAAACAGACAGAATGAACAAAGTCATAAACACGTTACATCTATGTTGGAAAGTGTTAAAAATGAATTGAATCAACATCTTAAAAGAAATACTTATCTTAATTTTATATAATATTAAACTCGTCAATTTGGATGGTGCAGAAACTTTGAGATAATTTTAAGACAAACTTCTTTCATTTGAGAGTATTTTCTGTACTCAAAAGGCTTGGACAATTTAAGACAAAGTTCCAAATTCTAAGACTGTTTGAATTCGTGATGTCTGGCCACCTTATATTAGGTAGTACGGCTATCCCACTATAGGAATTCATGTAAGAAATAAATTATATATCATGGACAAAAATTAACCTGCTGCTTATGAGAATGACACTTTAATACCTTCTTATAGAAAGTAGACATATACAAATTACCCGACAACAATTGCTTTGAGGAAGTTTTGATCCCTCATCCGCGGTTCAAAACAGGGTCTTTACTTAACGAACGCTAAGCAATTTTGATTAGCGTTTGTTAAGTAAAGAAACTGTTCTGACCTGATGAAGATGGTTTAAAACTTCCTCGAAACTTGTTGTCATGTAATTTGCATATGTCAGCTTCTTTTAAGGAAGTATTGAAAGTGTTAATATCATGAAGTCCTTTTGCCTCCATGTGATATCTTTTTCCTATACAAAGTCGATGAAAGTGATGAATTTCAGTTTAGGCTTACAATTATGTCAATTAAATTGTGGTTTAGATTTTAAACGTGTATATAAAAATGTCGACTTTTCATAAAATATCACGAACCTGCAAAACATCCTTCCGTTTGAAATATAATCTTTTATTTGCAATAAATTAATATATTGTATAGTGCCCAATTTAAACATTCTTGGTTTTTAAAAAAAATGTAACTGATTTATTACATGGAGGCATATTAAATGCCTTTTAAAATAGAGACAAAAAGGAGAACACCAATTTGAAAATGCAATTTCATGCGGACAAAAACAAACAAAAAAATTAAAAGAATATTTCTCTACATTAGATTGGAGTGCAAAAGGTACTCTTATCCAATGCAAGTTTTTATAATTTCAATCCAGGAAAAAAATAAAAGAGTTAATACCTGGGGAAGTTCTGGCATGCATCGCAGACCCATTTGTGGAAGAAAATTGCATGTCCTTCTCTAATTCTCCTCACCAATTCTTCTTTTGTCTTTGGCGCGGGAAACTCTTTTTTCACTTCAAAGATTGGCAACGTGAATACACGCGGAGTCATTGGCTTACCTTCATCGTTTTTGGCCAATCGTGAGATCATATTCAGGAACCTGAAAGAAAAGGAGTTGTTTTCTGAGGCAAGAATAAATACATCGCTATCTCATCCCATTGGAGGCTATTAAAATGCGATTTTGGACTGCTTTCGTCTCGGACTTATTTTTTAAAGACAGGCTTGTTGTGGAGCCCTTTTATCAGTTGACGAAGTAACAAAGGGAAGCACAGGAAAGGTTTGGGGGGAAAAAAGAAACTATTGCAGCATTGAAATACGCAGTTTTAGGAGGTTATACCAGGCGTACAACTCTAACTCAGCAATTATTGTGTTCCAATTACTGTGGTAAATATATTAAAATATCTAATTCAAATTATTCATCTCCTTCTGTAAGGTTATCCTCTAGGAGTATTCCTTATAGAAGGAGGATTCCTTTTTCAACACTTTACAACATAGTCGAAAAGTGTTTATGACATTTTAACACTTTACAACATAGTTGAAAAGTGTTTATGACTTGTTCATTCATTCTGTCTGTCTGTCCGTTAGCACGATAACTGCCGTAAAAATGACTTTATCAAAATGAAATTTTATTATGTTTTTCAGACGGTTTGTGGGACCTATGGGAATATAAATAAATAATATCACCCAAATAGTTTTTTATTGAACCCGGGTTGAAAAAATGAAATACATTGAACCCTATGGGACCTAATTTTTCAAACATTTTTTAAGCGAATTTAAAATTCACAAATTGCTTAAAAAATTTTAGGAAATATTCAAATTATCCCCCAAAAATATAAAAAAAATTTCAGTAAAATATGTTAGGTTGTTTTTAAAATAAAAATTATTTAATATAGGAAGAAAAACAAATTCAATTAAATTCTGACTCTTGCTATATCCTCCAGAAAGAAAAAAAGAGATATATTATATAATAAATACTTTCCCAAGTGTTTAATTATTTTATGTATAAGAGAGGTTTAACATTTTAAAATAAATATGGTAGATAACAATTTTTCAAATTTTTAAATAAAATAAATTATTATAGTATTGTGATGAATGAAACGCTGCTTTCATATAGAGGCGATATATATTTCGATGACGTCATTTGAATAAAGTTCATTTGTTTTCGATAAAGTTTTCAAATATAATAAATTAATGTAGTATTGTGATAATTTTAAAATTATTACTGAGGAATGTATCGCATTTTAGAGCTGCTTATATAAAATTGCATTGAAATTGGAAAGTGCTTCATAATCAATGCTTTATGCATGATAAATCTTTGTTTTTCATGTAGCCTGTAATTTCCTTTCTTTGAATATTAAAGATATTAAATCTGATTGTACATGTAGAAATTAGAAATAATAATCTGTGTGTAGCACATGATTTTCCCCCTATAGACTCAAAGTTATTTTCGATTTCTTTCTTTTATAATTTTTTCAGATTAATAGCACACACACAAAAAAAGACGTATGACTGTTTGAAATTATACTGAATTTGTAGTTTTATTTTTGTTCTCATTTGGCAACTGGATGTGTTTTCAAGGGAATGTTTAAAAATGCAATACAAAAATGCAATGAAAGGTCTAGACTAGTCGGTTTTCGAGTTATAGGGTTGGTCTTATTATTTTTGTCGTCAACAATTACGTATAAAACAAGTATTTAATTAATACAGAGCACACAGTCTCATTTTAGATTTTGTTAATTATTGCGGGTCATTTCGCAAAAAATGCAGGTTCCTTCTGCCCGAATCATACAAAAATTCACCAAAGTATCCCACAAGTGATATGTATATCGAATTTTGTGAAATTCAGTCAAACGGGTTCTCAGCTAGGGTGTATACATATCTTCCTGCAGCCTATTTCGCAAAGAAGCAGACTTTTTTTTTCCCGAATAGTACTAAAATCTACCCAGCGCCGGGGCATCCACAAGCGACTTATCTACCAAATTTTGTGAAATTTGGTCAACTAGTTTTTCAGCTAGAGTGGATATATTCATTGCACAGACAGACACACAGACGTAACGCTAAAAATAGTTTTTTGGGTTCTAGAGTGAGCAGCACATGACTTTCGTTATAGACAGCAATCAGTTTTCTCTTTCTTTCGCAATTCCTTAAATTAAGTTCAATTGCACAAAATGACATTTATAATTATTACTTTCCTTATGTAAAATAATCTATAAGGAAAGTATTGTGATGGGGTCAAAAATTCGAATTCGAGTGTGTGTGTGTGTGTGTGAAAGTGTGTGTGTGTGTGTGGGGGGGTGTGTGTGAAAGTATGTGTGTGTGTGTGAAAGTATGTGTGTGTGTGTATGTGTGAAAGTATGTGTGTGTGTCAATGAGACTGTGGAGACGATAACTAACGAACGAATGGACTGATTCTACCGAAATTTGGTATAAAAATTACAATCCGTGAATACTGGAAGTCTATTGTTTTTATACGCAATCGAATGTTCAGAATCCCCCCCCCCCTAAATTTTCGAGTGAAATTTTGAAAAAATCATCAAAAAATCAAAACCTTTAATAAAGTTTCGAAAATAGACATTTGCTATGTAATTTTTCCTTAGAAAACGATTGACAAACTTTAGAACGCTAGCAAGAACTGTTCTTGCGATATTGCACATCTCTAAAATAAATTTATTAAAAAATCCCATAAATTAAAAAACCAATTAACTGTTAAGAAACATGTTCACATTTTATATATGTAATATCATGCGATGCATTTGGTGATATCATTCTCGTGGATCTAGTTCGTTCCATTCATGAGAAAAGATACTTTGAGTAATACTTTTGTATTTGACCGCAAATAGTCATTTATCCGCTGTAAGAATAACTTATTTCTCCCTCTATAACGCTTGGCGAGATGTTGGCGACGAATTTAGCGGAATGTCGCCAATTTGGTGGCATTTTAAAATGTTGCCAAACTAACGAAAATCTCGCCAAATGAATGAAAATGATGCTAAATCAATGAAAATGTCGACTGATTTAATAAAATTCAATATCTTGGTACAAATATAAGTATCTACTATAAGAATAACATTTTATTTTAACTGTAAAAGTAGTAAATTTATTGCATTATATATAGAAAGTCATGTGCTGCCCACATCAGACTTTTTACTTTTTCATAAGGCGACAAGACGTATTTTTAAAGGCGACGTGGCAAAAATTAGAACAACTAAAATATATTGCGAACTGTTAGCTCAAAAGTTATGGGGTTGGTCTTATTCTTTTCGTCGTTAAAAATTACGCATGAAAACAAGCATTCAATTGATGAATTTGAGCACACGATTAGATTTTGGAGATTTTTGCAGGCCATTTCGCAAGGGGGGGGGGGGGAAGACAGGTTTTTTTTTCCGGAACATATTAAAATCTAAACAATAATAGGATCACCCATAACTGACTTATTTACGGAATTTTGAAAAATTGGGTCAATTAACGTTTCAGCTAGAGTGGATACATGCAATTCTGCAGGCCTTGTGCAATATGGCAAGGTGTTATTTCAAAATCGTACCAAAATTTAATCGGCACCAGGATTCCATAAGTGACTTATCTGTCACACTTTGTAAAATTTGGTTTATTAGTTTTTTAGCTAGAGTGGAATCATAGATTGCACATGTATACAGGGTGTCCTAAAAAGATTGAAACGCGCTTTGAGATAAATGGGCAATGGAAATTGCAAAAATGTTGAAAGTAAGGTAGGAAATCAGACTACGTTAATTAAATAGTCCTCCCATTCATTTTCAAAAAGTTACACTTTTTAAATTTTTATTCGAGCCCCTTAGACAAATTTGGTCAATCAGAAATTTTTTATTTTAATTGCAACAAGATCCTTAAAAAAACCCGCATATCTGTATCTTTAAAATTAACTGAATTATGATAAAGGAAAAATCTGACTTATGCCATTTTTCCGTACCATGTGAAAGGCTGTTTCATCAGTGAAAATAGGGATCATAAACAAATTGACGATGGAACTTGTTTAGATCAAAAATACGTTAATATGTGTCAAAATTTTTTATCACAAATGCATCTATATTTAAGCATTACACAGACAGAGATCATATAAAGCAGTGGTACTCACTACGCGGTTATGTATCCTATGTATTGTCATCCAATTTTATCTTTTCCCTGATATGTCACAAATTTACATTTCTAATTTGATATACGGTCCCCATTCACAATGTTCAATTTTCAACTAAATATAACTCGCTCAATTTTAAAGATACAGATATGCGAATTTTTTTTAATGATCTTGTTGCATTAAAAATAAAAATTTTCTGATTGACCAAATTTGTCTAATGGGGTCGTATAAAAATTAAAAAAGTGTAACATTTGGAAAATTAATGGTAGGATTATTTCATTAACGTAGTATTATTTCCTACCTTACTTTCAACATATTTGCAATTTACATTGCCCACTTATCTCCAACAGGTAAAGAATTAAAGCGCGTTTCAATCTTTTTGGGACACCCTGTATACATACACAGACGTCACGCTAAAAATAATATTTTCGGATTTTAGAGTTCCCGAAACTTGTAGATTTGTCTAAATTTAAACAAACTTTCAAATTGGAAGTATGTGCCTAAAGCTAATTGAAGAAGCTTAAAAAGCGAAATCAACTAGGCTGAAATACCCTGTATAATAATATTGAGCAGTATTATGCATTATGAAGATTATTAAATAAGTCCAATCGCAGAATAAAATAATGAAAAACAGTTATTATCTTACCTGGAGACTATGTGGATACTCGGGTACAATTCAATATCGGAAGCCAAAACATACCGAGTCCGGGCAAGTTGGCGGGCAACGTTCCTTGCAACGTTGATAGGGTATGGAAGCTTTTTGGACTGGAACAAAATAAACATAACTTGCGTAAGATATTTTTCATAGGTAGAATAAAATATTTATGATTTTATAACATAACTGAGATTAGCTATCCAATTGACAACAACTAGAAAATTACCAGACTCCTTATTTTCCACTCCCCCTCAAATAAATCTGTCGAGTTATAAAATATGGACTGCCGAATTATACAATATAACATATAACAGTAACATACACAACTACAGTTAAGTTAATAATTACTCTGAAATTCAAAATATTTCTAATAGCAGGATAATGCTCTGCTAATATAAAAACTTCCCTAGACGCAGCACATAAGACTGAATAAATGCAAAAATCGGTTTCATAAGCAAAGATGAGGCTATTTCGTCAGGATAAACGTGACAGGGTAGCAGTCGTCACAAAGGGAAAAATCTGATGTGGACAACACATGACTTTCTTTATATAATGTAATGAATTTACTACTTTTACAGTAAAAAAAAATCTGATGTGGGCAACACATGACTTTCCTTATATAATGCAATGAATTTACTACTTTAACAGTTAAAAAAATGTTATTCTTATAGTTAGATACTTATATTCTTTCCAAGATATTGAATTTTCTTCAATTAAGCGTCATTTTCATTGATTTAGAGTCATTTTTATCCATTTGGCAAGATTTCTATTAATTTGGCAACAATTAAAAATGTCGCCAAGTTGGCGACATTCCGCCAAATTCGTCGCCAAAATATCGCCAAGCGTTATGGGCGGAGAAATAAGTTATTCTTACAGCAGATAAATGACTATTGGCGTTCAAATACAAAAGTATTACTCAAAGTATCTTTTTCATGAATGGAACGAGCTAGATCCACGAGAATGACGTCACTCAATTTATCGCATGGTATTACATATGAAAAGTGAACATGCATCTCAATAGGAAATATTTTTTTTTATTTTATATAACTTTGATATTTTTTTGAAAAATGTACAATATCTCGAGAACGGTTGATGTTAGCTTTCTAAAATTTATGTCAATCGTTTTCTAATGAAAAATTACATAAAAAATGTCTATTGCGTAACTCTATTAGCGGTTTCAATTTTTTGATGATTTTTTCAAAATTTCACTCGAAAATTTAGGGGGGTTCTGAACATTCGATTGCGTATAAAATCAACAGGCTTCCAGTGTTTATAGATTGTGATTTTTGTACCAAATTTTGTTCGAATCGGTCCATTCGTTCGTCAGTTATCGTCTCCACAGACTCACTGACACACACACACACACACACACACACATCACTTCAAAAGTGTTCGATTCGTGATCAGGGATGCTTGAAACGTGCTCTCCCGTCGAAAACTCGAAATCGAATTTTCGACCCCGTAACAATACTTTCCTTATACATTATGTATATAAGGAAAGTAAAAGCGCTTTTTGCATTTGTTAGTGCTGGTGATGTCTGATTTATCCTGACGAAGGGTTTTTTTCGCCTTTGAAATCGGTTGATAATTTTTACTTAACTGTGTATGAATTGTCTAACGAGTTTTTTTTTTCTCGCAGATTTATTCAGACAGTAAATAGTCTGGATGGATTTTCATTGCACAATATTAGTTTACGACAGAACGGTTAACAATGTGATAGTGGCCGATTCTAAATCGTTCAAAATCTATCTTGAACTAAATCAAGTAAGACCGCAGGAGAATAAAAAATCTGCAAGAGTATAAAAATGAAGCCCAATAAACTTGTTATACATGAATGCATGTGCGTCCTCTGTAAATAAGGGCCTAGATTGTGTCACTTAGATTGACTTTCATATATTAAGTGAATAGTAAATAGAACAAACTACACTGCTGCTCAAAATTAAATAATATGCAAAAGCATACACAACTCGCATTGTAAATAAAGAAATGCAACAAAATTTGGTATGGTGATTTATTGTTCCATGATTTATCAAATAGGGGGGAGTGAGTGCTAGTTAGCATTATTATGGGATTTAAATGTATTGATTCGTAGGTACAGGGGTTGGTACAGAAATACGATTGCATTGCAGAGTGCTAACATTCTTTCATGGAAAGTAAAAATAAAATAAAGAAAGGCTAGAATCTATGACAATGTATATTATAGCCAGATGCTGATTGGAGTGAGTACCATTATTTATTCTGCGCTTCACAATTCCCTCCTTTATATCACATACGTGCATGTGCCGGCTGGAAAAGGTCGCTTCAAAGTAGTATTCTTGGCCACTATTTTGAGAAATCCAATTTTTTCAGCATAGTATGATATATTTTTGAAAAAAAAATGCTCAAAATCGATAAAAGTTCTTCAACCAAATATCAAGGTTTGCTTTATTACACGAATTATAAGACGCCGAAGAATAATTTTTCATTAGGATTAATGGGACTAAAAATTTTAGAGTGCCCTTAAAATGGCTTTGATCGATATTTTTTGGAATCGGATATTTTCCGTTTATACAGATTTTTATTCTGTTAACAGGAATGTGCTCGAATTTGAGTTGCGACTCACAGTTTGGCAAATTTTAGTGTGGACGTCTAGGTTTTTATGTACAGATAATTGTTGTGCTTCACTTTTTTTGAGTGGACAAAAATTAACCCTCCTCATACCCACAACAGTGGCTGGGAGTGAGGGGCTGAACACTAAATTTTTACTGTAAGGAAGTTGTTCATCAGGGGAAACACTTTTAAACTAACCACAAATTACAAAACTCATGCACGTGCAGTAATTACATAGAAACTTTAATTCGACTTCATATTGATTATATACACTCATGTTCAAAAGTTAAGCATAATTCGTAAAATACGAAAAATTCGGAGTTAATATGGATATAGTGGTTCGCAATCAGTTTGAAGCATCGTGGGACAAATATAAATCATTGTGCATATGCAAAACAGTTCAGTCCACGTCGAAATGCGCAAAGCACCAGCGCACGTCGGAACGAGTATAAAGCGGGCTCGAGCGGCATGGCCAGTTGAGACAGAATTTCGCAATTGCTGTAGTACAGAGCATTGTTAATCAAAAAGGACGAAAGATGTCCCAAAGATGCCAACTGGACATGTTTTTGAAGGGACGAATTATTGGGATGCTGGAATCCCGTCGATCCCAAACCGAAGCGTCTCGAATTCTGAATGTGCCTCAGTGTGTGATCTCCAGACTGGCAGAGGTTCCAAACCACTGGAGATGTTACCAGACGCCCAGAACCAGGTCGGCCAAGGGTAACAACCGCTCGGCAAGACCGATATTTGGTGATAACTACGCGACGACAGAGGAACCTTTCTGCTAGACAACTGGGTTCAGCCCTGACAGTCGCCATAGGAGTCACTGTTTCGAGACAAACTGCTTACAGGAGACTCGGGCACGTTAGTTTCTAAGCCAGAAAACCAGCAGTTTGCATACCTCTGACGTCTGCACAGAAACGCGCGCGTTTACAGTGGAGTTTGGGACATCAGCAATGGAGTGGACAACAGTGGGGCAATGTCATGTTCAGTGACGAGTCCAGGTTTAGCCTGCAAACTGATTCTCATCGTACCACGATCTGGAGAACGTGGAACGGGTTTTCACCCGGGAAATTCCAAGGAAAGACATCGTTCTCCGTTTGGGGGGAATCATGGTCTGAGCAGGCATAATGATGGACAGCCACACACACCTCCACATCTTGACACGGAGTCGGCTATTGGTCAGAGATACAGAGACGAAGTCCTTGAGCCTACCGTTCCATTGTTTCGAGGTGCTGTTGGTCCTGATTTCATATTCATTGATGATATCGCGCCTCCTCATCGTGCGACCTTGGTCGACGACTTCCTTCAAACTGAAGATATCCAGCACATGCAGAGTGGCTAGCCAACTCTCCTGATATGAATCCAATACAGCATGTGTGGGATATGCTCCGGAGATATCTTGCAGCCTTCCGCTACCCACAAAGCTCCGCTCCTGGATTGAAAACTGCTCTCGTTGAGACTTGGAACTCTTTGAGCACACAGCTCATCCAAACCCTCATCGAAAGTATGGAAAATCAATGTGTAGAATGCGTGGCTAACAGAGGTTCCCCAAACCGTATTAAACTGCAGCTTCACATTGTTCTAATCATTCTATTTCACTGAGGTTGACACTCGTATTTTGACCCTTTTTCTTTCAACCCTTTTCTTTGGATAATAAAAGTTGTTATTATCCTTGTTTTCTTCTTCTATAACCCTATTACAGACGCATACCGCGTTTCCTTCCATTCCGATGTAGATTTCCTGAAATGTTCACATAAACATCAACTATGCTTAACCTTTGGACTTGAGTGTATAGCACCCGTATCTACGATAATGTTTGCTTTAGTGACAGCATGATTTCAATCGATATCAACCTTACAGCAGCTCACCAGATTATTTTTAACTATCAGGTCAGTGGAAAAAGACCATCAAATAAAAATATGGATACTTAGTCAAACAGAATTATTTTAGCTCATTTATAATGTAGTTGGCCATGCAGTAAGAAGAATAAACTCCACCACCGTTATGTAATTTGATGCATCTCCATGTCCATTAACTAACACGAATAGAAAATGAAATGCACCTGTAGTGCGGGTTCATTCATTTTTCATGAGCTGTTTGAACTAGAAATGAGACATATTTGTTTTAGCTGCTCAATTCGAGGAATAGGTTTAATTAATCAATATGTTTCATTGGAGTTCAGAACTGTAAACAGTTTTGCCAACGCTTTGTCAACATTATTACAAAATGTGCAGTGTCAGACAGATTTTTGGAATAGGAGAGACTAATGTGGGCATCGCATGACTTTCGCTACATTATGCAAAGACTTTACTACTTTCGTAGCGAAATAATGACACAACTGCACAATATTTTGGCAATGAATTGTACATAACAATTTGGTACCTTTCCGGATGACAATATATAAATCTATTTCGGAAACGTATATTTCGCGCAAATCAAGCTTGATAATTAAAAAAAATGGTAAGCGTCTACTAAACAAAGTGGACAAACTCTACGTAAAGCACCCAATGTGCATATAAATAAATAACGCCATATCATAATTTTATCGGCATTGAATTAGTATCATATAAATTAAAATTGGGCGCTTTTGGCTACCTTTTAATCCAATCAGAATAACTCATTCATACTCAGGTGCAAAATATTTATCAAAAGGCAATGGACATCCAATTAATATCCTGTGAAGTAAATGACGAATGACGAATTTATTGGTGTCAAAATATAAAACCATTACAAAAAAAGATTAGGTTTTTCATAAATGGAACGAACTAGATCAACTAAAATGATTTAACAAATTTATCGAGGGGTGGAACAGTTCAGTGGTTAGCGCGCAGAGATTGAACTCAGACAATCCGAGTTCGATTCCTGGCTATGTCCAAACTGTCTGTCCCTGTATTCACGCGGAGTACGAGCACCTTAAATATGTGGGTCCGTAAGTCTTTCCGAGAGGTTGGTGGTAGGAGAAGGAGGGCATGTTCACTGTGGATGCCGCCTCCATAGAGTTCCAGTCTAAATTGTAGGCACTGTCCCAATCGTTCAAACAGATACCTTGCACCTTCGGGTAGGTCGATGGTATGGGTCGAAGAACAGATTTGTCGCATTTGCATACAAAAAGTAAATGTTGAAAGATAAGTAAAACACGTGAATTTGCTCACAATCAATAATGATGTGGTTTACAACGTAAAATGCAGCGCAAATCAAGGTAAATGAACATGCGTATGTTTTGGAAGTCAACTGAATTTCCTTCTTCACTGCAACAAGTCTGGACCCGAACATCCAACTAATCGTAAGGATATTTCTACCAAATTTAAATGGCTGAATGACATCTCAGTATAGTAATGCTACATAGTAAAACGGAAAGGTAAATAAAACTAGAGAAATAGAGAAAACAGAAATAAGAACATAAAACGCAAAGAAAAAAAATCTCTTTTTCCTTGTTTTCGTCCCGTTTCCTGTTTTCATAAATAAAAAAAATCTGATGTGGGCAACACATGACTTTCCTTATATAATGCAGTGAATTTACTACTTTTACAGTAAAAAAATAGGTTTTTCTTATAGTAGATACTTATATTCTTTCTAAGATATAGAATTTTCGCCAATTAGCCGTAATTTTCATTGATTTTGCGCCAATTTCATTAATTTGGCAAGATTTTCGTTAATTTGGCAACATTTTAAAAAATCGCCAAATTGGCGACATTCCGCCAAATTCATCACCAAAATCTCGCCAAGTGTTATGGAAGGTGAAATAAGTTATTCTTACAGCAGATAAATGACTATTGGTGTTCAAATACAAAAGTAATACTTAAAGTATTTTTTCTCGTGAATGGAACGATCTAGATCCAGGAGAATGATGTCACCCAATTTATCGCATGGTATTACATATGAAAAGTGAACAAGTTTCTCAATAGGAAATATTTTTTTATTTTATATGACTTTTTGATAATTTTTTTGAAAAATGTGCAATATCTCGAGAACGATTCATGTTAGCTTTCCAAAATTTATGCCAATCGTTTTCTAATGAAAAATTACATAAGAAATGTCTATTTGCGTAACTTTATAAGATGTTTTGATTTTTTGACGATTTTTTCAAAATTTCACTCAAAAATTTAGGGGGTCCTGAACATTCGATTGCGTATAAAAACAAAAGGCTTCCAGTGTTTACGGGTTTTGATTTTTGTACCAAATTTTGTTCGAATCGGTCCATTCGTTCGTCAGTTATCGTCTCCACAGACTCACTGACACACACACACACACACACACACACTTTCACACACACATACTTTCACACATACACACACACACACACACACATCACTTCAAAAATGTTTGATTCGTGATCAGGGATGCTTGAAACGAGCTCTCCCGTCGAAAACTCGAATTCGAATTTTCGATCTCGTCACAATACTTTCCTTATACATTATGTATAAGGAAAGTAATAACAGGTAAAAAGGTATTTTTTTTGTTTGCTTTTTATATTTAAATTTCCCTGTTTTTCTAGTTATATTTCCTTTTCGTTCCACAATGCGGCGCCACTATTATTATAAGTCGTTGAACCATTTCAGTTTGGCTGAAATAAACATGCATTTATTTGGATGTTCAGGTCCAAACTTTTTGCATCGAAGAATCCAGTTAATCTCCGAAGCGTACATATGCTTATTTATCTTGATTTGTTTTGCACTGTACGTTGTAAACCAGTTTGTTTTTGAACGATAATTACTATTTTATGAAATTATTTTATGCAATTTTCTTCATAAATTTATTTTGAAAATATGCACTATCTCGAGAATGGTCCATGCTAGCGTTCTAAAATTTGTGTCATTAGTTTTCTAATAAAACAAATGAGAATGAAACGATTATTATGTAATATTATTGAAGGTCCAGAAATTTTAATGATTTTTTCAAAAGCTCATCTGAAAATTGGAAGAGGAAGGGAGAGGGGGGGTGGGATCTTTTGAACTTTCGATCTCGTTTAAAATCAATAAGGTTCCAATATTCATCGATTGCAATAATCGTACCAAATATTTTTCGAAATTCTCCATTTGTTGAGAGAGATCGCTTACTTGCGCGCGCCCACACACACGCCCACACACACACACACACACACACACACACACACACACACACACAATCACCTTAAAATGTTTCGATTGAAGTTCAGAGTTTCTTCCGACGAAAGAAAACTCTAACATTCGACCCCAAGCACAATACTTTACATTATATCATGTATGTAGGGAAAGCAATATGTGGGGGGCTTTTAAAATCATAATAATATGTGGCTGTAAAATTAACATTACTAAACAATTGTCACAGAATCCGCCCGTAGGGGGCGTTCCTGAGAATTTAGAATGTACTCCCATTGCAAATAAGCGTCCATGGACCGGAAGTTGATGAGCGCATAATAGGTACAAAACTGTTCCATGGATACTGAAACCTGCAATGGGAGTGTATTCTACATTTTTAAGATCGACCTCTACATCCGGGTTCTATGACAATGAACCGCCACTGCAGCCTCGTGTTGCTCAGTGATTTCGATGGGGGCAGGGGGGAGGGATATGATTTTTTTTTATCTTGTTTTCAGTATTTAATGCAAAGTCAAATAGATTTAAAATGAGCAGGAAAAACGTAAACGTCTTAATACGTTTTAATAACGTATATACATCGCTGGCCTGCAAAGTTTCATGCAAAAATGAGCGGAAAGATTTTTTTATCTAGAGTGGATGCAATATAGCTGATCAGGAAAATCGAAAATTTCTAGCAACATATAAATCATCAGCTTGCAAAATTTCATGAAAATAGAGTGGACTAATTTTAATCTAGAGTGGATTCAAGCAAAGCGATAATTTTCAGTAACGCAAAAGTCACCGACCTGCAGAGTTTCATAGAAATCGGTCCTAAAGATTTCGAACAGGGCAAAATTTCAAAGGGATGAAAAATCATAAATGCCATTAGACATGTTTAAACCCTTAAATAAATAACAAAAATAAAACATAATGGACAAAAATGTGGTAAAATAAAATTATGGAACTAACAAACGAAATTCGTCAAAAGTATTTCCTAAAACTATGGAAAAAAAATAACTATAAAATAGACTGTTAAAAATCTCTTAGATTTAGAGCTGTGGCAATTGAGAAACAGCCCTAATTACTTGAAAATAAACTAGAAACTCAACTTCCACTTGGATGATTTTTGGAAAAGAAAATTATTTTTATGGTTGATTATCATAATGTCTATTAATTAACCATTATAGATATGAGTATGATTAACTGTATACATTTTTGACAGATAGGTTGTGAAATAAATTTTTGGCATGTCAAAGCATAATTACGCATTATAAAATGTTGAATTAGTTTAAATCTTTGTTGTGGCCTGGCTTGGTCTGGTCCTTGACAAATTAGGTTTGTACATACTCACAGAAAACACTTAAAGAGGGATGTTCACAAAGCTAAGATCACACTTCCATACAAATACCAGCATGCCTGGACCGATTTTGTGATTTTCTGGAATTCGATTTTAGTGCAAAGTCTATAAATATCAGGTAAATAGGAAAACTTTTGAAAATTTTATTCCAAAACATTTTTTAACTTCAGGAAGCCAGTCAGGAAACTTTTATACAAGGGTATAACCGAGTTTAAAAATTAATAATATACACTATTTTGCCAAAATTATTCGGACACCTCCTAGCATTCAAGCAAAAGCAAATTTGCATGATCATTGTGCATTAGGTATTGCCTAATATACAGTGCACAGGATAGCCCGACAGATATTTAGACTTTGCCGTTATGATACGCAACTTAGGGATTCCATAAGTGTATGGTGGTGAAATACTACTTGAGTAACCAGTCTCTTGACGCTACTGCAGCCCTACCACTCCTAAAAGCAACTGTGTCTGATGTCATTAAAAGATCGCTGGTTGGTGGTGCCATCAGAGAAAATCCACGATCTGGGAGATCACATGTTAGACGATCGTAGAAAGAGAGTTTAGTGAGGAACTTCAAGAAAGGTTGCACTTCGTCTGCATCCGACTTCCGAGGTATCTTGAACCACAGTAACTACTATTGGTAGTACCCATATAAATCGCCGGAAGCTACATACCATCAATTACCATGGTTGATCGGGTAGTTCACAACCCTAACTTACGCAATTAAATGTAAAAAGATGACTTTTTAGTGGTGCATATGTCATTTTTAAGATCAAAGTTTGGAGTAAAATAGTATGTACTCGTGAGCTACATTTCAGGACATTTTGAGGAGCACAATATTAACTTAATAACACGAGTGCTGTGATGCTCGTACAATTTAAAAAACGTCGTGCAACAGGTTGCTGATCTCTACTTTAAAAGGTGACTAGGACACCTGCTGAGTTTTGTTGCTGCTATTTCAAATAGGTGTTGGCTATTCCGCGATGCAGAAAGCGAAAAAAAAAACTTCAAACTGGTTCACGGATACCCAAATTGCTCCACGGCATATGAAATTGAATTTATTTCAACTCTTCGAACTCTTTAATGTATTGATGATAATGGATTTATATAAGTAATTCTCTCTCTCATCCTAGAAAAATCTCTCACAATTATCTCAAAGGTGGAAAATCTCTGCCATTACTTTTATCTAGCGTAGAAACGGAATTTCAACTCTAACAAACAGACTAAAATTAATGTGTAATTCCATATATTAAGAACATCCATAATACATCTACCAACAGTAATATAAAATGAGATGTACTAAGTGCGCTTCATTTTATAATGCAGCACCAGCTCATCAATGTTTCATGCACTGCCTCCGTCCAAAATCTTTCTTTCAGTGGTTAACTTACAGAAATGGCTTCTGGCTCATGAATTAGTTAATATGTTTGAGCAGAAATGAAAACTGTAAACAATTTTGCACAGTGTATCAACTTTTCTTCAGTGCAGTATAGCTAGTCAGGTTAATGGAATAAAATTCGAGAACTGAGTTAATTCGCTTTTGGCACGAATGTGGCAATAAGAATTAACAATATTAAAATTATAATGTATTAAAAGATATTAAATATTATAAATTTTTGTAACGTTGCCGAATACACAATAAGCTTCGATTAGGGTTTTTGTTTACACTGAAGTCAAAATATTTAATACAAGATAAAAAGGGTAGGTAATATAGCGAGACTAGTTGTTTACGTTTCCATCTTTCATATTTTTTTTATACATAAATTGAATTTTCTCTTCACCATTCAAAGCTTTCATCTTTTGGCTAACTATATAAAAATTACGGAAGATGTATATGAGTGGCAAATGATTAATTTTGAATTTTAAAGATACCAGAAAAGGTTTGACAATTTCTCCTTGTCGTAAGTCAGTTGTCACAACTCCTTGGGTTAGTTGTCCCTTGTATTTCTTATATAATATATAAAACAAATAATAACATGAAAAACCTTATAAGTTTTAAAAACTTCCAGTAAAAAATTTTGAAATTTATTGTAGAAGGAATTTCATTAAGATTTATACCATTTTAAGTATATTTAAACAAAAAATAAATAAATAAATAATATCACAAAAATTTTTGCATGACATGGAATTCAATCTTCATTCTTCTTCTTGTCTTCAAAGTTATGTTCAATTATTGCAGTTATATTAATTTGCCATTTTTTCATCATCACTGTTACAGTTGTGATACACATAAGTAGTCTATACTTGGAGGGCAATCTTCATGAGCTTAACTTCAAGGATTCACGGATCGGTTTTGCTCATTTTATGCATTATTTGGCCTGGAGTATTTTATATTTATAGAAAAACAAAATTCTTGTAAAATTATGCAGCAAATTAAGTTTTCGAGCCGCCATTGCAGGTATAGACCATTCCATGCTGATGAGATCATTAAAATCGAGAAATAGTTTTACGAATGGCGTTATCCGTAATGGAAGCGCGATTCTGTACTTTGTGACTAACAGAGTTAACATTTACTGGTAGCATTTTCAAGGTAACTTCACAAAATCCGGAAATTTATAACACACTAAGTATTTTCGTAATGAAATCTTACATTTCTTATCTCAGACTCAAACATAAGTGGCTTTGTTCCCAGTTCGAAGTCCACTATAAAATCCACAATTTTATAACAAACTATATATTTTCGTAATGAAATCTGACATTTCTTATCTTAGGCTCTAATATAACTGGCTTTGTTCCTAGCTCACAGTCCAGAGACTCGAAGTTCCCTACAAAATCCGTAATTTTATAGCAAACCATAAGTATTTTTGTAATGAAATCTTACATTTCCTATCTCAGACTCCAACATAAGTGGCGTTGTTCCTAACTGGAAGTCCCCTACAAAATCCGTAATTTTATAACAAACCATAAGTATTTTCGTAATAGAATCTTACATTTCTTATCTCAGATTCCAGCGTAAGTGGTTTTGTTTCTAACTCGAACTCCCCTACAAAATCCGTAATTTTATAACAAACCATAAGTATTTTCGTAATAGAATCTTACATTTCTTATCTCAGATTCCAGCGTAAGTGGTTTTGTTTCTAACTCGAACTCCCCTACAAAATCCGTAATTTTATAACAAACCATAAGTATTTTCGTAATAGAATCTTACATTTCTTATCTCAGATTCCAGCGTAAGTGGTTTTGTTTCTAACTCGAACTCCCCTACAAAATCCGTAATTTTATAACAAACCATAAGTATTTTCGTAATAGAATCTTACATTTCTTATCTCAGACTCCAACATAAGTGGCTTTGTTCCCTGGTCGCAGTCCAGAGGCTCGAAGTCGGCCATCTCAGCAGTAATCTGTGGAGACTCAAGAACATGAGGACCCAATATTGCCTCATAGACTAGATGCCAGGTAACATTTAGACGCACGCAGGGAGGTCCGCAATGTCTCATGTAGAGGATCTTGCGGACGGCCACAGGAAGGTCGGTTCCAGGCGCATACACAGATACGGACACTGGACCCCCCCATCTTTGGCAGAGTTCTGGAACATGCTGCAGGAACTCGAACGTACCCTGTGTGGAGAGGGTGACGCTGGCGTTATAGCCGGGACTCGGACCTGAAAGTCAGAGTGCACATTGAGAAAAGAAGGTTAAGTTCTAAATACTTTCAGACATAGAGAAAAATAGTTAAATTAATATTTTTATATTTTAATTTCATAATTATCTGTTAAATTAAGTTTTAATTTAAAATCTTTCACAGCTCGTACACTTCATATAGCGAGCCTATTCAAAACTCGGATTTTTGCTAGTATATTTATATATATATATATATATATATATATATATATATATATATATATATACATATATTTACTATAATTATGAAGATTATATATATTTACTATAACTATAAAAAGTGTATATATTTATTATAACTATAAAAAATTTCCCCTGATTTTTCATAGATGCTCTCTAGTTACTACTTACTAGTTACTACTTACTAGTTATTACTTACTGATAATTCACCTTTTTTAGGGATTTTAGAAATACTTACTTCTCACTATTCCCCACGTACTAATTCAACCCCCCCCCCTAAATATTATTAAATAGATTCTTTAAGTAATTCGCAGGCTTCAACACGCCATAACTGAAAAACAAATTCTCATTTAGGAAAAAAAAATATTACGTGGTGCCTTTTGTCATATTGCTCTGATAACAATATTAAATAAACTTATTTTAAATTTTTAAAGTAAAAGTTTATTTATAAACTTCATCATGTTATAAATACGTACACATTGATTATTTATTAATTACCCTCATACATATTATTCAATGATAAATATCACTGATTAATTAAAAGCATTATCCAGGTAAGATTAAAACTAAACATCCTTTGAGTAACAGTTCACAAGTGTAGCCGATAATCATGACTTAGGACTCTTAATTTTATTTCCGCATTAGCTTTACAATATTTATTTAATTGCTTCTAAATTTCCGACAAGTCATTCAAATTGTTATTTAGGGAGAAGTACTAAAATAGCACACATAACCTTACCTGGATAACTCCCGGACTGCGACATCGTTTTGCAGGGGTTCGTCATTATTGCTTTTCGCGCTCAAAGGGTTTCTTGCGCATTTACGCGAGTGTTTTAAACTCGAAAACAAGAAAGATCAATCATGCTTAAATTATTGATTATGAAACACTTTCCAACTTCAATGCAATTTTATTTAAACATCTCTAAAATGCAATACATTCCTCGGTAATATTTTAAAATTATCACAATACTGCATTAATTTATTATATTTGAAAACTTAAACCTTCATCGAAAAATATGAACTTCATTCAAATGACGGTATTGAAATATAAATTGCCTGGTTTAAACATCTCTAAAATGCGATACATTCCTCGGTAATATTTTTAAAACTATCATAATACTACGATAATTTATTATATTTGAAAACTTCATCGAAAATAACTGAAATTCATTCAAATGACGTCACAGAAAAAATAACACGCCTGGCTCTCTCTATAAAAGCAGCATTTCATTCATAACATTTTCCCATTCATTTCATTCATCATAATACTATAATAATTTATATTATTTAAAAATAAGACCATGGAGCTATAAGTAATTAAACTCTATGCTTAAAACCTCGTCGAAAAAATCGTTCTCTCTGTAAAATCAATGAATATTTCATTCATATCAGCTATGCAGACTCCATGAGTTAAATAATTTTGCGTTAAAGAAATACAGCAATTCTTATACAACTCATTCTAACTATTTTGCTGTTTACATTTTACATAAGAGAAAAATAGGCTTCGTTGTAGAAATAATCAAATTTGGATGATCATTTAAACTGAAATATATTGTAATTGCGTTGTTTTAGTATGTAGATGCACAGAATTTAAGCAAAAATAAAGCGGTTTTACGACCGATACAACACTCAATATGAATTAAAAAGAACTTTAAAAATCACGATTTTGAGACAAGATTGATTCTAGTATATTACATTTTGAAGTGGGTCACGTGATCTTTTCATATCATGGTCACGTGATCGCTTCATATAAGAGGTGTAATTATTATTTTAATTTTTATTTAAAAAACTACTGAATACATTTTGCTGAATTTTTTTTTATATTTTTTATGGGACAATTTGAATATTACCTAAAATTTTCGAAGCAATTTGTGAATTTTAAATCCGCTTAAAAAATGTTTGAAAAATTAGGTCCCAAAAGGTTCAATGTATTACATTTTTTCAACCCGGGTTCAATCCAAAAATAATTGGGTGATATTATTCATTTATATTCCCATAGGTCCTACAGACCGTCTGAACAATACACTAAAATTTCATTTTGATTAAGTCATTTTTACGGCAGTTATGGTGCTAGCGGACAGACAGACAGAATGAACAATGTCATAAACACTTTTTAACTTTGTTGTAAAGTGTTAAAAACAAATAGTAGTTCTTCAGTAACAGTTATTAAAATCAAAGTGTTATCTCGTTCTCCTTTTTTTGTTTATATTTTTTCATCTAGTTTCGAAGTGTGTACTTCCCAAATTTTCCTCAAACAATTATATATTCCTTTATTGTATTATCATAACCTATAATCAAATGGAATTTCCTGTTACTCCTCCTCGTGCCTTCGTAAATGGCTGATAACTGAAAGGGGTTCTCCCAACTTGTAGCCCCCTGCAAATTATTTTTTCTCCAAGACGCGTGTCTGGCCAGGGTGTACCTTGACCGTTACTCATAGATTTTATTACCCAAGTTTTGTTAACTTAATTTTAATTGTTTTCTTTTTTGAAAGGGGCGCCTGTACAGCTTCTGAGATAAAGTACCTGCGTATTTACTGAAAAAAATGGAATGGCATTTTTGGACATCATTACACTTTGGATCTGACCTGGGGAATCACTCAACACCAAATTTCGAAGCTATGCGTCGCTCAGATTTTTAGCTACGCGACTAACACGCAGATATATATCTCCCTTTGTTATTACAGATTGGCGTGTCGACTCGAAGGTCAAGTTTGCTTCTCTTATCTGTACAAAGATATATACTTAAATATTTTCGTACTTTGCAATCACGTCTGTGGAAGTATATATAGAAATGTTCAATTTCATGATTTGGCATTTTGATGTTAGATCATTTATCTTTCGTTTCTTTTCCACCAACTTTCGCGAGATAAATGATCATTACATAAAAACGATATTGGAGTCCGTTTTTCTGCCATACATATTTCAGTAAACTATATATTTTTAGTCGCTGTACATTTTTATTCATCGTGCTTTTCCATTTCGCCAATCATGCAGTGATTTTTTATGAATCTATGACTGTAAGGTAATTATTATTAGATTGGTGAAAAGCCTTTACGTATTTTCTCTCCATGATACAAAAAGCGCAAAGTGTGGGTTTCAGTTCGACTTGCTGATGCATCCAAATTCCATTGTGTTTCATTCTACTTATATTACAATCATTATCAGAATGAAAAATCAACTTCAGTGTGGTTCCACTCAACTTTCTCTACAAGAAACCATTTTTAAGTAGCTTGTGTTATTCTTTATATTTTTTCATATTGTAGAATATAATATAGAGAAAGTATTGTGCTCGCGAAAATTTTCGATCTCAATATATGTTTTATTACCTCCTCAACAAGTTTCGACTATTTTTAGCGCGATGTCCATCTGTCTGTGGTCTATTTCTTGCCACCAATATTAGTCGATTTTCTCGAAACTGTATATCCGGCTTTGCTAACGAAAAATCTAGAACTAGATACAATTTTTTGAAATACGAAATTTTAATATTTTCATAACATTGCAGCATAAGACAAAATTTGACATAATTATGCGTAAAAGGGTTAATGATCATGAAACTTAACAGTTTCAAGCAAAATAGTGAACAATAGCCACGATACAATTTTTGTGTTTGTAACGTTATGAGGCCCCCCCCTAAGGGGAGCATGTGACCCCCTTCGAAGAGGTATACTGTCAACCCCCCTATAACGCGGTATTCTCATAATACGGTTTCCATATAACGCGGAGCACGACAGCCGTCTCATAACTCGGTACTCATAAAACGCGGTTTCTATACAATGCGGTATTCTTATAACGCGGTTTTTCTATAATACAACTCAATTAGCTTAAGCAGTTTCCCTAGAGCATGAATTTTTCTATTACACATTTACGCTCGAAATTAATGTGGAATTCTCCTGTTTTTTCATCCACGTGTGTTACTATTCTTCAATTTCAGTTATCAGGGAAATCCCCTGTAAAAACGTTAATACATTCACCACAAATGCATTGGTAGACGAAAATATGGGAAAGGAATGGATTGACAAATTTCAATTTAAATGATGTAAAAAGGGGACTGGATTTGGGTAAACAATTAGAAAATTACTTTATTGAAAATGATCCTTCAACACTGAGAATTGCAAAGTTTAAAAGAGAATTACAAAAGTCTTAACTCCTTATCGAGAGATTTCAGTAGAGTTACAAAATAAAACTACGTTTGAAAACGAAAATGAAGACATGCAAAGTGAAGAGGACATTGAAAGAAAAAGAATTTGGCCACTAATATTTGCCAGCGATGATGAATATTAATAGAATTTTTATTGGAAGAAAGTTTAAGTTTATATTTCACATTGTTTTAATGTTCTTATATGAAGCCTTAATAAAAATAATTCGAAATATGTAAACATATATTTAATTGCCTTTTATATCTATAAGCTTATATTTCATAACCGTATTCATCATAACATAGTGCTCTAAAAATGTAGTTTTATTATAACGTAAAAAGAAGCAGTCTGATATATATGTTTTGAGTTTCACTTAATGCGGCTTCCATATAACGCGGTTAGAATTGCTATGTTTTGTACTAATTCTGAGTTTCTTATAACGCGATTTCTATACAATACGGAACGAATTAATTGCGTTATAGGAGGGTTGGCTGTATTGTCAAACATGGTCCTAATCCAAAATTTTTTTCCAATCCTTTAAAATGAAAGGTAACATGGAGTAATTGCTATCATTTGAACCAACGGTGCTGATTTTCCTTCTTTGAAAAATTTTATAGTCATAGCTGTTTTATAGCGATACTTTAGTTAAACTAAAGCAGTTAATAAATGTAAAAGATTTATATTATATTTAATAAATGTAAAAGACCTTTAAGTATAATTTTTTTATGTCGGAGATATCTTCAAACATAATATTTTTAGTATAAATGTTATATAGTACTGTTTACCTTAGTAAAATGATTCAAAATTATCTTATCAAACAGGTTTTGATATATTATTTTTCCTCAAGTGACCAGATAGTAATGGCTAAAGAGTTGGTTGGGCCTAACTGTATGCTTATGGAGAATCTTAGATGAACGTATGGCACGTTTACTCCCTCCTTCCCCCCTGCCATCAACCTCTTGGAAGGATTTTTGGATCCACAGACTTACCGAACTCGGGTCCTTCGAGTACAATCTCCCTGATCTAACCACTGGACTATCTCACCCCCATGTGCATATGCCTGATGATTATGATCGTCCCAGGTCGGAGGGCTGGCTTATGAAGGCCTGAGCAACTGTTTCCCTGGCCAGGTTGTGCATATGTTTGTTGCCATTTGGCAAACGATAATAACGTGCATAAATTATTCACACTCGAAATTATGTTCTTTGATTGGAGAGGATTAAATATAATGCCAAATACATTTAATCCCAAATATATTTAACTATTTTGGAATTGTCCTTATAAATAGACTAAAGGAGGTAGAGAGGGTTTTAAGAAAATAACATGTCGGGTTTAGGAGTAGAAAGGGCACTACCCTGCAAATATTCACATCCTGGAATATCATTGATTGAACACAATGCACAATTTTACTTAAACTTCATCGAGTTCCAGAAAGCTTTTGATTCAAAAGATAAAGAAATGTTGTTGAAATTTTTTGGAACTTTAGGGCATTCCATGTCTAAATTTACAAGGATTATTAAAGAGCTATACAGTAATAGAAAATGCTGTGTCGAAGTTAATGAAAAGCTTAGTGAATTATTTTTTCATATGAACAGGAGTGAAACAAGGGTGTATGATGTCGGGTTTATCTAACATAATGAAGGAAGATGTCTGCGTTTTGTGTAATCCGTAACAGAAAATCTAAGTGTCGTACGACCATGGAATTTGGTACACAGGTATTTAGGTGCACCTCTGCGTTATTTTCTTTACATTTCGAATTAGTTTTTTAGTTATTTTGTGTTTTAGCCCGATTTACAACGATTTTGAGCGATATTCCCACAAATAGATTCCTTACGACCTAAAACATTATCACTCTTTCTATCTTAACACCATCGAAAAGATCGAAAAATTTCCCTTTTAGGCAATTTACTTTATGTTATGGATTAGTTGACAAATATGCCGTTGTCGATAAAAAGAAGGAATGAGTTTATTCTGTAGTAATGTTATTGACGTGGGATAGAATTATAATTAATGACGTGGGATAGAATTATAATTAATAGCGTGAGATAGAATTATAATTAATGGCGTGAGATAGAATTATAATTAATGGCGTGGGATAGAATTATAATTAATGACGTGGGATAGAATTATAATTAATGGCGTGGGATAGAATTATAATTAATGGCGTGAGATAGAATTAATGGCGTGGGATAGAATTAGAATTAATGGCGCGGGATAGAATGTAATGTCATAATCACAATTGGCGCGTGACACATGTAATACAGATTTAGAATAAGAACTAAGAAAGAAAATTGTACGTTAGTTAGGGAAGCTTAAAATTTCTGTATCACACACATTATTAGATTGACTTTACACTCATGGATTGTCAATGTCTTTTTCGCAACAACATTTTTACATCTCATGTTGTGCTGGCTTCGGTCTATAGTCTTTTACGCGTGTAGTCAATTATTTTTTAAATTATTTTTCTTTTCTTTTAAGTTTTCAGTTTTTTCAACCTGTTTCAATTAGTGGTACATAGGAATATCTCATGATTTTTTGTTTACAGTAACAGGCCATTATTAAATGAAAAGTGCTACATTGAGGCTGTTGTATGGTAGATGCCCCCTGAAGATTTTACTATTACATCAGCTTCATGCCATTGATAATCATACCAGTTTTCTTTTGTCCTTATTTTATGTCTGGCTTCCTGATTTTTCTTGTATATGACTGGCATTCTCGAGTTTTTTTCTGGTTAGTAATTGAATTCTACTGTCTGTTATGGATCCATCACTATTTCTCTTCAAATATTCTAATTTAATTAATATTTATTATATATATATATATATATATATATATATATATATATTCATTCATTCATTTTTCAACAATAAAAATGAAGCAAATTCATTCAAAAGGGGTTTTGCTGAATTGGGATAGTTTCTGCATATCACTTGAAGACTTGCACATGCGCATAGTTACTTATATAATAGGAGATTTTGTGTTTCTTCATTTGTGCGTTTCTTGACTTCCATTCTCGGTGGTCTGTTTCTCCATGTTTGGGTGCTTCTGACTAGGTACGTATGGGGGATCAACCTTTGCAATGCATTGGTTCCGTGACCGTTTGCCCGGGCAGGAAAAGCAGCTTTAAACGGGATTGAGGAGTCGCAATCCTCCTCTGCTATTGTATGCATTGTATTTGGTTTCCCCTCCACTGAACTTTATCCTCTTTTTTGATTTCAATTGTATATTTACTTCTGATTAAAGAGCAGCATTTGCGCCTGTTCCTTGGTAATATTAATTTACATCTTTGTGATTGAGTATAGCACTTGTCGTTTATTGTGTATATACATATATATATATATATATATATATATATATATATATATATATATATATATAGGCTACAATAGCCCAGTGAAGAGACTTTCAGGGTACCAAATATCTACTTTATTTATATGATACTCGAGAATCATGATTAGTTACATAAAGTCGCGCTCCTAGTAAGCGACCACTTCTCAAGACATTTCAATGTAGTTTGCGTTGGTTCATACAATGTACAATTACAGCAGAAGGGGAGGAATATTAGGATATGGGAAACATGCTGCCTTCGCGTTCTTTATGCTTTAAAAATGTGATGGGGAAGCAGTTTCATATGAGAATGTTTACGCAGAGGTTAAGATTAGTGACTATATATGGTATGGTCGAGGAAACGAGGAAGTGCTGGCAGACTTTGTTAATATTAGTGGCGTGGGATAGTTTAATATAGCTGCAATACGTGCTGGACATGAAATAAGAAGTTGGAGTAATAATTATGAAAGAAAAGGGAACGTTACTGGGGAAAGTTTAAAATTTCTATATATATATATATATATATATATATATATATATATATATATATATATATATATATATATATATATATATATATATATATATATATATATATTGTGCAATGCAGAAAGATTGGGATTCGTCAAACTTTAAACGTTTAGGTATGTAGACAATTTTATAGAATAAGACTTTATTTAAAGGATAAATACTTATGATGCATACCTTCCGCTGGGATGTATCTCTTGACGACTGTGTACTTGTCTCTCTGCTCAGTCTCCCAGATGGACGAGATGTTAGTTGGAATGACAAACTCTGTGACATTAGTCACATTCCTCTGCACTATCCTCTTTGTATGAGGCGTCGTGCTTCCATTTGCTGCCTCTGAAATGAGAAATGGAAGACGATATAATTCAAGTGAAAAATCTGATGTGGCCAACACATTAATTTACTTATAGGTTAATGCATTTTTATATTGTAGAAAAACAATCAAACAACTTAATTTTTTTTCCATTGTGAATATAGAAAATAGTCAATTATCTTGTATACTTTTAAGCCCTACATGGATATAAAATTATAGTTTTAAACGAGTTCTTAGTGAAATATAGCGCTGTAATTTCAATTTTTTAATATGTGGAACTATTTTGAAAAGCTGGTATTTATCTCGATATTTTAATGTTTTGAACTATTTTGAGAAGGTGGTTCAAATTTCGATATTTTAATATTTTGAACTACTTGACGGGTTTCTTTTTTTAAACTACTAAATGGGATTTTTTGTCATTGATTTTTTTTTATATAAACTGTTTTCTAATTGAAGGAGATTGGAATTTTTCCTTTTTTCAAGATCGCAATTCTGGTTATCTCAAAAACTAAAAATGCTAGCCATGAATAAGCAAGAATATGGATCGCGTTGAAAGCCCGATAAATGCATATAATTGGATTTTAGATCGAGCTCTTATTTTTCGAAGTATAGCGGTTACAATTTCGATATTTTAATATGTTAACTAGGGTATTCCAATGGGTTGAAAAGCTGTCATATTTAAAATGTCAAGAGTGTTGCAGCTTAATTTGTTTACTTACTCCTTGGTACATAAATATAGTAAAATATATTTTGCTTTGTTTTAAAAGAATTGGGAGGTTAAATGAACTTTAAGGTTCTAAAGATGTTAATGATTGGGGAGGTTTGGACAGAATAGATGGAAATATACATATTCAAGTACGTATTTGTGTTTCGCCTATTGTATGTATAATTTATATATCGCAAAGGAAGTTTAAAATAATGGGATATTTTAACTTTTGAATAATAGGATATTTTGCCATAATGGGCTATTTTGAATTTTGAAATCTATGGTCAGAATATCCAGATGAAATCGGGGTGAAAACTAAAAGTGAAAGAGCTAGCAAGTAATTTGCAGCGCTTTGAAAGCCTGTAAATCAAATAAACTTCTTTATTCACGCAAAACCATTTTGGTCTCCACCGGACTGAAACTACTACCGATATTTTCCACTTCTTTTGGTTTTAACCAATGTCCAATAAAATTGTAATTGCATTACTTAAATTTAAAATTAATAGTTTTTATGTTGGTTAAATTTAGATAGATTCAATTCGTTTGCTGCTGCATCTTTCCCTTGCCTTTAGTCTAAAATCTGTCAAAAATAAACTTTAAGAATACATTTGGTAGTCATAATTCATATCAGGTGGAAGGAAATAATGTTAGCTTTTGTTGTGTATGTTTTGGGTGATTGTTAGTTAATTAGTCTCGGTTCTGTTTAATGCCTTTGTTTACAATGGACCCAGTTCATTAATGGTATACTGAGGGGTGATGGGTATGGGGAAGGGGATAACACTCATGCTTTTAAGTAATCCTATGTAACGATGTATGGTGCTGCCAACCAGATTTTTAAAAATGTGTTTATGGTAACAAAGTAGGAAACTAACTTGTGGGTTTTGTTTTCTTCACTAGTGATTCTTGCTAATTACATATACTTCATCAGCATCTAATAAAGTCTTTAAAGTATCTAAAATTTAACCGACGACGCCAAAGTTAACTAATGGATAAATGGATTAATTTAGCTATACTGATTTTTGCAGTGAGTGCAGAATTCCATGCTTTGAACATGAATTTTGAAATTAAATTCATCGGTTTAGTTCTAAAACCCAGTGTCGGCTTGGCACGGGGAGGAACGCGGTCGTTTCCCAACGGTGCTTCAGGCATCCCAGGGACCCGGTCCTCATTTATGCAAGTTGAAGACATGTTTATTTTTATATTGCCAGGGCGCTCAGTGGACTCATTTCCCGCGGGGTCCCATAGAAGCTGAAGCCGACACGGCTAAATCATACCAGTAGAGGGCGTTCTTAATGTTCGGCGAGTTTTGTGGCTATAAACCTGGAAATTGATGTCACGTGCATTTAAACTCAGCCTTTTTAAAATGCTGTCTGCATGGTATGACGGGCTTTGGTGGTATAGCACTTGTTTTGGCTACCATCGCAATTATCGATTATTCGGTGTTGAAGAGCGAAATAAGTGCCAAATCGCTCCGTCAATGAAAATTGCTGCACTATAAATGTTATTTCGAATTCATCGGGTTGAAATCAAAACATCCGTTTTTATACATGCATGCGTCTCTCACCGTACGATGGCAGATCCGTCCACACGGCAGAAGCAGGGGAAGGGGCTGGTGTGTCGACTTGTTGTTCTGCTGGAGCGGCAGTAATTTCCGGAGCGACCACAGGGACAGGCGGCGTGGGCGCAACTATGACCACGCAAGGCACTGTTGCCCGAGAAGCGACTCTGTAGTTGAGGACGTTGAAGACGGCCAGCAGTACGTTGAACAGCACGAAGACTATGCCGAACAGACGGCCCTCACTACGAAGCCACATTCGCTCCTGGAACAAAATTGAGCAATTAAAAACAGCTTTAATTTACTTTATCTAGAGACAATTTATATAATAGTAGTCTAACGTGTCTTTATCATTCCAGACCACCTTCCTCAGATAATCAAGTAGACTGAAACATTGCACATTATCAGTTGTCGACCACAAGTTAGAAACTAACGGAGATAAATTTCACATTAGGTATGCACACATAAAATTTTATAGAGAAATGCGCATCCGTTTTTAATGTTCCATGTTCATATACGATCTATGAAAATTTTCTAAATGCATTCACGATGTGTTAAAAATGTACTTTTTCGTCTAAATCTCGATTGCAAAACATTTTGGAACAACTATAGAAGGTAAAATCACTAACTTGGCAGTGCGGGAGTTTGATCCCGGGACCAAAGTGTGCCAGGCCAACATCATAGCGTTGAGCTAAAGACGTCTCCAGCTTAAGGTTTTAAATACTGTCTTATGAGTGTGCTTTACACAAGCAAGAATATTTATCTCTGTACAACAGTATAAGGAAGTACAATTAACTTCGGTGTAAATAAAACCTTCATGGTAGTCATAAATACGAATACATCATGATATCCATTTTTATAATATGCAGATGGATATCTCCGATCATAAAAAAGAAGTTTCCTTGGTAACCAGATGCAGGAGAGAGCAATTTATGGCGTGCTTAAATGTTATTGGTTATCGTGCGGGTACATGACTGATAACAGGCAAACGCAGAATGCTGGTATCAACAAAACACACCTTTATTTTATTAAAAATATCTTATTTTACCCTTGGCTTTCCCATAGATTAACAAATTTAGATATTACTGAAAAAAATAATAAAAAAATATCCGCAGCGCGAGTCTCCACCTGACATCTCATATATTCATATTCCATCGTTCTACTTGTATAAAAATCTTTATCAGAATGAAGGAAATACATCTGATTTGGGCAGCACGTGACCTTCCCTACAGACTCGACTTTATTTCCACTTTATCTCTTTTATTATTCAATAAATTGAGCTCAATATCATAAAACAGCACTAATAATTATTTAAAATGACACCAAATTTTCGCTTTTATTTGGATACTGGACATATTTTAAAAGGCTACGTGGAAAAATACGAAAAGAATAAAATATCTCAAAAAGAGTTTGTCTTATCGGGTTGATAGGAAATTTGAGTTATCCGGTTCATATTTTTTTTTCTTCTTAAAATTTTTTAACATGAGTGCAACATCATTGGCGCTGACAGTTTAATCATTCTCATAACTCTTAAAATGATATTTGCATGCAGAGTTTCACGGTTGTGGCTCAATTTTTTTATGGGTGCACGTATGTTTTGCAACAGACTGCAGTTTCCCATGCATATCTAAAGAATAAAACTTTTTACTTTCGTTTGTAAAAGAATAAACAAACAAAAAATAATAAAGGTTCTACAATCAGATGCAATAATACATATATGAATTTAGAAAACCTTATACAAATGAAAATGGATAACTTACATTGAGTGTTAATTTAGCCCTATCTTATCCTGAGGTAGCACCTGATAAACGAATTTTAATTGTAATACCATTATATTTAAAATGCATTGTCCATTATAACGTCCATTTCATCCATTTATCATTTCGTGATCATTTAAATCATAAATTAATTTAAGAAACAGCCCTCCTATATCAACTCACATAAGTAGAATCCTATTTCAAATTTTCAAAAATTGTTTGAGGGGGGAGGGTGTGACTTCATTGCCACTATGGAGAGACCCAGTATTTTTTTTTTATTTCCAACTAGCCGCCTTCGGCGACCAACCTGTTCGCTACCCTTGAAAATTCTGACCGTGGCAAACTCGCTGGCGCGACCTACTAGAAAGGTGTAAGGTAACTATTTGGATGGCCAGGAAGTGCAACACAATTTAGACCGGAACCCAGTGGGGGAGGCATCCGCAGAGACCGTACCCTTCTTCCCCTACCACCAATCTCTCGGAAAGACTTACGCACCCACATGTTTAAAACGATCGTACTCCGCGTGAACACGGCTGCAGTTTTGCAGTGGCGGGAATCGAACCCGGGCCTACCGAGTGCAATTCCCGCTCGCTAACCACTGGGCTACCACGCCCTTTGCGACAATCTCCATAATTTTCTTTTTAATCACCCAATTTAGACCGGAACCCAGTGGGGGAGGCATTCACAGAAAACGTACCGTCCTTCCCCTACCACCAGCCTCTTGGAAGGACTTACGGACCCACATGTTTAACGTGATCGTACTCCGCGTGAACACGGCGGCAGTTTTGACAGTAGAGGGAATCAAACCCGGGCATACCGAGTGCAATTCCCGCGCGCTAACTTCCCGGGCGTTAATTTAAATTTTATAATGACCATAAAAATTTAAATTTGACCATATGTTAAAATATCCCCATTCCATCGTTCCATCATTTAAAATATCCATAAAATTAAAATATCCATTTAAAATGACCATATGCTAAGCTCTTAATTCCATGATTTAAAATATCACGTAATTTTCTAATCCGTCTCCATGGAAACACGTGACGTCCTCGGCGGAAAAAAAATCGGAACTTCCCTGAGAATAATCCGAGAAATTTTAAATCATTACTTCTTTAAAATTCCGATCCTGCGGTCATTTTTAATTAGCCAGATCTTTGAGTTTTCTAAAAATGCAAATTATTTGTCGAAAATCTCGCTGCTTTTCCGGATGCGAGTATTTAAAAACGAAAGTTCGTTTTTTTGAGCCGAAAGTGACTTTTGTTTTAAAATCTTTAAAAAATATTAAATTTGTCCCTGAGATTTGAAATTGATATATTTTTACTCGCAATTGTCTGCTCTTTCCGATCGCGTGATTTGTTTTTTTTTCTACGACGTCTGGATGGTGGAGAAAAAGGGCAAAAATGGAAAAAAACGGTCGAAATCGCATAAAACATTAAATAACAAAAAAAATAATTCAAATTTTAAAAATTGGTTTTGACGTGTCCCCTTCCCACCCCCTCCCCGAGTCTCCAATTGCCAAATTTCGTAGCTCTCCGACGCGCGGTCGCTGAACCTATAGTGTATAAGACAGACACACAGGCAATGCCTTTTATTATTTAAGATGACGGGTATAAAAGACAACTAGAGCTAACAAAAAATATAACATGATCAGAAATAAGAAAAAATTACAGCCACAGAAGAACGTGTATAGACCTCTCATACGGTTCCTTGCTTCTCAGCGTCGTTCCCACTTAGAGGCTGCGGTATGAGTCTGGCAGTGGAGAAGGTGAGGTCTGAAGATGAGGTATTCTTTCCCCAAAACTGTAGGGAAAGTCCGCTAATGATCACTATTAAGTTATACTACCCGGGAATAATATTTCTACTCTGCACACAAATTGTTCATTATCCTATATATTTTTACAGTGTAGTGACTTAAAGACCTTTTTATTTGAAGGATAGATGGGCGCTTAAAGACCTTCTTAGGAACCCCCATATAGTATAATTTTATATAAATTAACATAAGTGTGTCTCAACTTGACTTTCTCGTGTCAGAATTCATTTTAAGTAAATATCTTTTTTCAAATTTTGCAAATTTTTGCAAGAAGAAATTCGAAAAATTTGTATTGTTGGTCTATCACATTCATATATAGTCCCTTCATACCAGTCATTTTAAAGACCTTGAAAAAAAATCATCTTTCGACTGATGTTAAGTTCGACAATGTATCCCCGAGATGTGTGTGTGTGTGTGTGTATGTGTGTGTGGGGGGGGGGAGGGGGGGGGTTACGAACACAAAAATTGTATCACTGCTATTTGTCACTACAAGGATTGAAACTTTTAAATTTTGTGAATATTGACTCATAAATAACCCTTTTATGCATAATTATATAAATTTTTTGCTTAATCTGCTATATTAAAAAAATATAGAATTTTGAAATTTTAGCTTGAATTTCAAAAAATTCTATCTTGTTCTGGATTTTTCCTTAACAAAACCGGATAAAAAGTTTCGTGAAAATCCATTAATATTTGTGGGAGCTATCATGTAAATAAGAAATGGATCACAGACAGACGACAGAAAGACATCATTCCGAAAATAGTTAAAACGTGTTCAGAAGGCCCTAAAACATATAATGGCATCAAAATATCAAAATTGAACATTTTTGTGTAAACAATACTTTCATTATACTATATTTGTTCTACAGTAGGAGAAAGTAAAAATTTTACATTTTATTACTGTTTAATACAAGTAAATTATATACGGGACAAAAATTGCAGATAACAATAATAGTAATATTTTGTTATACAGGTATTGTATTGTAAATTATATACGGGGCAATAATTGCAGATAACAATAGAAATATTTCGTTATACAGGTATTGTATTGTAAATTATATACGGGACAATAATTGCAGACAACAATAGCAATATTTTGTTATACAGGTATTGTATTGTAAATTATATACGGGACAATAATTGCAGACAACAATAGCAATATTTTGTTATACAGGTACTGTATTGTAAATTATATACGGGACAATAATTGCAGAAAGTAATAGCAGTATTTTGTTATACAGGTATTGTATTGTAAATTACATACGGGACTATAATTGCAGATAGCAATTGTAATATTTTGTTATGCATGTATTGTAAATTATATGCGGGACAATAATTGCAGATAACAATAATAGTAATATTTTGTTACACAGATATTGTATTGTAAATTATATACGGAACAATAATTGCAGATAACAATAGCAATATTTTGTTATACAGGTATTGTATTGTTTCAGCAACAGGTATATAGTAAACCTGACTTCCGCTCCGGTGGAAAAAGGGGAGCTAATTTTACTGCTTACCCAACGCCTGCATAATTCTAGTAACTAGGGGCAGCAAAATCATGAGTCTATCCGTCTTTAATCGAACTTTTAGAACTCATAGGCAAACAAACTGCAAAATAATATTGTGTTTTTTACTTTCCTGGTGTTCTCTCGTGACAATGGGTATTGCGTGCTCAGTGCGTATTCTGTTTCTCACATAAGTAAATTTTTTTAGTGTCATTCTAAAAAAAAAATTCTTTTTTAGTGTCATTCAAAAGGCGAGATCATTCTACGTTTGATATCGCCTTTTGCAAACGTATGTAATCCTTTTGAGTCCAATTTTCGTTTTTGGAAAACTATTCGTACCACCCCATTCCAAAGAACGCGATTGAGTTGTACACGAAACTCGCTCTGAAAAATAACACCTGTGGAAAGTGTGCAAGAAGGATTGCGATATTATGCTATTAATTCTTGTACCCATGGAAAAAGAAAACAACGTTACGTTGCTAATGGTGAATTTTTAACTGAAATATAACAAAAAATATCTACAATGGAAACACGATTCAATTAAGCACTGTAGGTTGAAATATTAATACATCGAAGCTAAAGTTCACGGCGCAGAAATAAATTAATTTTCTGCCATTTTTACGTGTCGGCAGAGTGAATGGAATACAAAAAATCTGATGTGGGCAGCATATGACTTTCCCTACAGACTCAAATTCATTTTCGTTTTATTTCTTTAACAATTCATTGAACTGAGGTTAATTGCACAAAATAACACGCATAATTATTTAAAATCACATTGAATTTGCACTTTTAATTCAATTTTCTTTTCCATTTGGTAACTGGACGTATTTTCAAAGGCGGCGTAGTGAACATGCGAGAAAAACTAAAATATCTCGAGAACGGCTATGTCTAAGAGTAATGGGATTGGTCTTTCTTTTTTCTTTTCACCGCCAAAAATTGCATATAAAACAAGTGTTTAATTGATATGCTTAAAAGCGTATAGACATTTAAATTTTACCTACAGAACATGCAACACATGAATAGATAAATTGTTGTAACGCGATTAAAATTTTATTTGAGTTCTCAACGAGTTTACATATCGTATTCAGAACCTGCGGCGCACGGGCATGAAATTTGGAGCTACAGTCTGGATAGCTATACCCCATAATAGCTACAGTCTCCTCCAGTATTGCTATGTGTCTCTTTGACGGTTCACAAGACATCTTGTAGATAATTGTGTTTTCTCTGCTTTCACATCTTCTGGGAGCTTTTTTTTTCAACACGATAATACTCGGGAGCACATATCACATGACTTTCGAGAGTGCTTTCGAAGTGTTGGTAACATTCCATCCTTAGCCAGGGTCCCAGAACTTTTACCGATCGAGAATGCCGTGAGTTGCTGGGGCGGTAGTTACAGCCATCAAAGTATTTGCATGATCCAGCCGAGCAATTACAAAACTTCTGGCTGAATCTGCTATGAACAACCAAGTACTGTCATTTGGATTCACGTCGTACCGTTTATTAACACTTTACAACATAATTGAAAAGTTTTATATTGCTAAAAAATTTTATATTGCTAAAAGAAGGCGAAGACATAGCAGAGTAAAACGGAGGAACCTCGCTTGTTCAGCTCTACGCTAGTATTTCCAATTGATTCCATACTTGGCAATATACCTCCCCCCCCCTCCGGGTGACTTGTTCCCCGAGGGTGCTAATGACGTCACGAGCAAAATATCGTAGTTATTTTCACAACTATGATTGAAACTATCAAGTGCCGTGATTATTGTGCCATAAAAAAGCCCTTTTATGCATAATTATGTCAAATACTGTCCTATGCTGCCATGTTAAAAAATATAAAATTTCGGATACGTTTCGAAGCTTTCGCTCGAATTTCGAATAATTCCATCTAGTTTTAGATTTTTCAATAACAAAAGCTGGATATAAAAGTTTCATGGGAATCTATTAATATTTGTGGTACCTATCGTGTATACAAGAAACTGACCAAATACATAGAGACAAAACAGACAGACGAACATCAATCCAAAAATAGTCAGAATTTGTTCAGGAAGAAAAATATATATTGGCATCAAATTCTGGAATTCGAAAATTTTCGTGAAAACAATGCTTTTTCTATGCTATTAATATAAACACCTTGATCTATCTGTCTGTTTATCTATTTCTGTGTAACGCTGCTATAAAAAGGTTGCCATACGTGTTTCAATCATGGATAAAAATTTCAATTTAGATACTAACCCAGACCATCAGCATTTGCATAACCCTCCAAGCGAACACTCAATTTTTCCGTTCACCCTTTGACTTTCCACGTCCACTGCTGCTTGAATTCAGTGTTCATATTAAGAACCGGAGCGTTCGTCTCAGCTAATTAAATTTTTGCTTGCACGCGGTTGTTTTTTTTCCTTTTCTTATTATTTTTTCCTTTGAGTGGTGTCAGCAGATTTAAATGTATGTACAAAAAGATTGAACCCCCCCCCTCCGATTAAAAAAACCCAGTTTTCGATATTCAAAACAAATTTTTATTTCTCAAACGTGCTGGTCAATGGAAAACGAAGAGGATAGAAAAACAAGAAAGATCAATCATGCTTAAAGCATTGATTATGAAACACTTTCCAACTGCAATGCAATTTTATTTAAACATGTCTAAAATGCAATACATTCCTCGGTAATATTTTAAAACTTATCACAATACTGCATTAATTTATTATATTTGAAACCTTAAACCTTCTTCGAAAAAAATGAACTTCATTCAAATGACGGCATTAAAATATAAATTGCCTGGTTTAAACATTTCTAAAATGTGATACATTCCTCGGTAATAATTTTAGAATTATCATAATACTACGATAATTTATTATATTTGAAAACTTCATCGAAAACAACTGAAATTCATTCAAATGACGTCATAAAAAAATAACACGCCTGGCCCTCTCTATAAAAGCAGTATTTCATTCATAAATAATTCCCCCATTCATGTCATTCATCACAATACTATAATAATTTATATTATTTAAAAATTAAGACCATGGAGCTACAAGTAAGTAATCTGTATGCGTGAAACTTCATCGAAAATTATCGTCCTTCTCTTTCGAAAAATCAATGAATATTTCATTCATATCAGCCATGCAGACTCCATGGACTAAATGATTTTGTGTTAAAGAATTACAGCGATTCTAATACAACTCATTCTACATATTTTGCTGTTTACATTTTACATAGGTGAAAAATAGGCTTAATAGTAGAAATAATCAAATTTGGATGATATTATACTGAAATATATTGTCATTGCGTTGTTTCAGTATGTAGATGCACAGAATTTAGGCAAAAATAAAGTAGTTTTAGGACGGATACAACACTCAATATGAATTAAAAAGAACTTTAAAAATCACGATTTTGAGACAAAATGGATGCCACATATCATTTTGAAGTGGGTCATGTGATCTTTTCATATCATGGACACGTGATCGCTTCATATAAGATGTGTTATTATTATTTTAATTTTTATTTAAAAAACTACTGAATATATTTCGCTGAATTTTTTTTTATATATTTTATGGAACAATTTGAATATTGCCTAAAATTTTCGAAGCAATTTGTGATTTTTAAATCCGCTTAAAAAATGCTTGAAAAATTAGGTCCCATAGGGCTCAATGTATTCCATTTTTTCAACCCGGGTTCAATCCAAAACTAATTGGGTGATATTATTCCTTTATATTCCCATAGGTCCTATAGACCGTCTGAACAACATACTAAAATTTCATTTTGATTAAGTCATTTTTACGGCAGTTATCGTGCTAACGGACAGACAGACAGACAGTCAGAATGAACAAAGTCATAAACACTTTTCAACTTTGTTGTAAAGTGTTAATAAAAGAAATAAACTTCGGTTTAACAGAGAAAGAGTGAAAAGATGGCAAACAAGTCAAGTTAAAGTCAAGAATCTTTGGAAAAAAATTCGAAAAGAAAAGGCTGAAGCATATAGGCTGCAAATTCAGCAGGAAACGCTACAACAATTTCAAATTCATCGCCAAATTGATAAGAATGACGCCAAATGGGAGGTAATTATTTGCAAATTTTGAATTCCGTCGTATGACGGACATACCTTCTAGTATTACAGAAATGGTAAAAACGCGTAATTAAGATTCTATAATAATATTGTTATAACTATTAACTTATTTCAAGTCACGTAAATGAATTTTTTTTTTAAGTTGAAAAATTGTAACTTTGTTACATTTTTTTCGAATCGTACTAAAATCTGACCAGCACCACGATAACTCACAAGCAACTTATTTACCGAATTTTGTGAAATATGGTCAAATAGTTCTTCAGATAGAGAGATGATACATATGAATTTTGCAGATCATTTTGCAAAAAGAGGCAGAGTTTTTTCCCGAATCGTATCAAAATCTAATCAACACTAGGGTACTCCAGAAGTTACTACTTAATACGAAATTCTGTGAAATACTTTTTAGCTAGATATGATACATACGACTTTTGCGGACCATTTTGCAAAAAGGGAAAAAAAGGGGGGGGGGGGCAAGGGTTTTTTTCGAATCGTACTAAAATCTAATCAGTACCAGGGTACCCCACAAGTGACTAATCTGCCTAATCTCGTAAAATTTGATCTATTACTTTTTTTTTAGCTAGAATACATTGCATGCGCGCGCGAACACACACACACACAAATCAGATGTGGAAGAACATGATTTTCTCGACAAACTCAAATTCATTTTTCCTTTATTTCTTTAATAATTCATTGAATTGAGTTTAATTGCACAAAAAATTACGCATAATTATTTAAAATTACATTGACTTCGCATTGTTAATCCAGTTTTTGTTTTTATTTCGTAACTGGGCGTAATATCAAAGGCGGCGTAGGAAAAATACGAAAAATCTAATTTATCTCGAGAACGGCTAGCCTTATAGTAATGTGATTGGGCATCCTTTACATTGCCAAAAATTACGTAAAAAACGTGTAATGGACACAGTTAAACATATTAGTCTTACTTTCAACGATTTTTGTGGGCCATTTCGCAAAAAAGGAAGATTCTTTTTTTTTTTCTACCGAATTGTATTAAAATCTAATCAGCACCAGGGTAATCCATAAGTGATTTACTTACTATATTTTGTAAAATTAGTTCCATTAGTTTTTTAGCTGGAGTGGATACAAAAAAAAAATTCGGGGTTCGGTACCAAAATCGAACTAGCACCAGGTTAACCCACAAGAGATTTACCTGCGAATTTTTATGAAATTTAATCAATTGGTTTATAGTGGATATTGTGGATACATACATTGCACAGACAGACACCATGCTAAAATCAAATTGTGTTCTAGAAATCAAGAAACGTGTAGATCCGTCGAAAACTCGAGTTGCGATTTTTGACACGATTCCAATATTTTCCCGCGAGCCTCCTAAATACTCGTATAGTATATAGGAGCATATAGGAGCCTTAACTTCCCCTATGCATTACTGTGCATTGTATGAAAAATTAAAATCTGATGTGGGCAGCACATGACTTTCCTTGCAGACTTATATTCGCGTTCTTTTCATTTTAACTACTCGTAAATGCAATTCACTTTTAATTCAATTTTTGTTCTCATTTGGTAACTGTACTTATTTTCAAAGGTGGCGTAGAGAAAATACAAAAAACTAAAATATCTCGAGAACCGCTAGCCCTAATGTAATGGGGTTGGCCTTGTTCTTTTCATAGTTAAAAATTACGTATAAAACAAGCATTTAACGTATATTTGAGCATACGTAGTTTTTTTAGATTAGATTTTAAAGATTTTTGCGGGTCATACCGCAAAAAAGGCAGGTTATTTTTTTCCGAATTTTTTTCTCGAATCATACCAAAATCTAATCAGCACCAGGGTAACCCACAAGCTACTTATCAAAAGATTTTTGTGAAATTCGGTCCATTAGTATTTTAGATAGAGTAGACACATGAAATTTTTACGGGCCATTTCGCAAAAAAGGCGGGTTCTGTTTTTATGAATCCTACCAAAAACTAATCAGCGCTAGGGTCTCACCCAAGTGACTTACCTACCAAATTTTATGAAATTCGGACCAGTAGCTTTTGAATTAAAGTGGATACATACATTGCAAACACACACACCACGCTAAAATAGAATTTTTGTATTCTAGAGGTCTCGAAACGTGTTGATCCGTCGAAAACTCGAGTTGCGATTTTCGGCATGATTCCAATACGTTCCCTGTATATTACCATGTATTGCAGGGAAAGTAAAAATCTGATGTGGGCAGCACATGACTTTCCCTTCAGACTTATATCCACGTTCTCTTTATTTTAATTAAATTTATTTCACATTTAATTCAATTTTCGTTCTCATTCGGTAACCGAACTCATTTTCAAAGGTGGCGTAGAGACAGTACGAAAAACTTAAATAACTCGAGAACGGCTAGTCCTAATGTAATGGAGTTGGTCTTATTCTTTTCTTGGCTAAAAATTACGTGTTAAACGAGCATTTAATGGATATATTTGAGCATTCGTAGTTCTTTAGGTTAGATTTGAACGATTTTTGTGGGCCATTTTGCAAAAAAAGGCAGGTTATTTATTTCCGAATCATACCAAAATCTAATCAGCACCAGGGTGACTCACAAATGACTCATCTGCAGAATTTTGTGAAATTCGGTCCATTAGTTGTTTAGTTAGAGTGGATACAAGCTTTTGCGGGCCATTTCGCAAAAGTAGGCGAGTTCTTTTATCCCGAATCGTATCCAAAACTAATCAGCACCAGACTCGTCCACAAGTGACTTACCTACTAAATTTTGTGAAATTCGGTCCATTAGTTTTTTAGTTACAGTGGATACAAAATCTGCACAGACAGACACACAGACACAGACGTCACGCTAAAAATGGCTTTTTCGTATTCTAGAGATCTCGAAACGTGTAGATCCGTCGAAAACTCGAGTTGCGATTTTCGGCATGATTCCAATACTTTCCTTATACATTACCATGTATTGGAGGGAAAGTAAAAATATGATGTGGGCAGCATATGATTTTCACTGCAGACTTATATACACATTCTCTTTATTTTAATTAAATTTAATTCACTATTAATTCAATTTTCGTTCTCATTTGGAAACTGAACTCATTTTCAAAGGTGGCGTATAGAAAAAACGAAAAAACGAAAATATCTCGAGAACGGCTAGTCCTAGTGTAATGGCGTTGATCTTATTCTTTTCTTCGTTAAAAATTACGAATAAAACAAGCATTTAATGGATATATTTCAGCATACGTAATTTTTATTTTAGATTTTGTCGATTTTTGCGGGCCATTTTGCAAAAAAAGGCAGATTATTTTTTTCCGAATCGTACCAAAATCTAATCAGCACCAAGCAGACCTATAAGCGACTTATCTACCAAATTTTATGAAAATCGGTTCATCAGATTTTTAGCTAAAGTGGATAAAATGTTTTGCGGGCCATTTCGCAAAAAAAGGCGGGTTCTTCATTTCCGATTCGTACCCAAAACTAATCAGCACCAGATTCGCCCACAAATGACTTACCTATCAAATTTTATGAAATTCGGTCGATTAGTTATTTAGCTAGAGTGGATACAAAATCTGCACAGACAGACACACAGACGTCACGCTAAAAATGGCTTTTTCGTATTCTAGAGGTCTCGAAACGTGTAGATCCGTCGAAAACTCGAGTTGTGATTTTCAGCATGATTCCAATACTTTCCCTATACATTACCATATGTATTGCAGGGAAAGTAAAAATCTGATGTGAGCAGTGCATGACTTTCCCTGCAGACTCATATTAACATTCTCTTTATTTTAATTAAATTTATTTCACTTTTAATTCAATTTTCGTTCTCATTCGGTAACCGGGCTTATTTTCAAAGGTGGCGTAGAGAAAGTACGAAAAACTAAAATATCTTGAGAACGGCCAGTCCTAGTGTAATGGGGTTGGTCTTATTCTTTTCGTCGTTAAAAATTACGTATTAAACGAGCATTTAATGGATATATTTTAGTATACCTAGTTCTTTAGTTTAGATTTTGACGATTTTTGCGGGCCATTTTGCAAAAAAAGGCAGGTTATTTTTTTCCGAATCGTACCAAAATCTAATCAGCACCAGGGTAATCCACAAGTGACCCATCTGCCGAATTTTGTGAAATTTGGTCAAGTAGTTTGTCAGTTAGAGTGGAAACAAGCTTTTGCGGGCCATTTCGCAAAAAAAGGCGTCTTCTTTTATTCCAAATCGTACCCAAAACTAATCAGCACCAGACTCGCTGACAAGTAACTTACCTACCAAATTTTGTGAAATTTGGTCCATTAGTTTAGTTAAAGTGGATATAAAATCTGCACAGACAGACAGACACATAGACAGACACACAGACACACACACAAACGTCCATCAGCACCAGATTCGCCCACAAGACTTACCCACCAAATTTTATGAAATTGGGTCAGTTAGATTTTTAGTTAGAGTGGATACAAAATTTGCACAGACAGACAGACAGACAGACAGACACACAGACAGACACACACACACAGACGTCACGCTAAAAATAGTTTTTTCGTATTCTAGAGGTCCCGAAACGTGTAGATCGAGTTGTGATTTTCGGTATGATTCCAATACTTTCCCTATACATTACCATGTATTGCAGGGAATGTAAAAATCTGATGTGGGCTGCACATGACTTTCCCTGCAGACTTATATTAACGTTCTCTTTATTTTAATTAAATTTATTTCACTTTTAATTCAATTTTCGTTCTCATTCGGTAACCGGACTTATTTTCATAGGTGGTGTAGAGAAAATACGGAAAACTAAAATATGTCGAGAAAGGCTAGTTCTAGTGTAATGGGGTTGGTCTTATTATTTTCGTCGTTAAAATTTACGTATTAAACGAGCATTTAATGGATATATTTGAGTATACCTAGTTCTTTAGTTTAGATTTTAACAATTTTTGCGGGCCATTTTGCAAAAAAAGGCAGGTTATTTTTTTCGAATCGTACCAAAATCTAATCAGCACCAGGGTAATCCACAAGTGACCCATCTCCCGAATTTTGTGAAATTCGGTCAAGTAGTTTGTCAGTTAGAGTGGATACAAGCTTTTGAGGGCCATTTCGCAAAAACAGGCGGGTTCTTTTATTACAAATCGTACCCAAAACTAATCAGCACCAGACTCGCTCACAAGTGACTTACCTAACAAATTTTGTGAAATTCGGACCATTAGTTTTTTAGTTAGGGTGGATACAAAATCTGCACAGACAGACAGACACACAAACAGACACACAGACAGACAGACAGACACGCAGACGCACAGACAGACAGACACACAGACAGATACACAGACAGACGTCACGCTAAAAATGGTTTTTTCATATTCTAGGGGTCTCGAAACGTGTATATCCGTCGAAAACTCGAGTTGCGATTTTCGGCATGATTCCAATACTTTCCCTATACATTACCATGTATTGCAGGGAAAGTAAAAATCTGATGCGGGCAGAATATGGTTTTCTCTATATAATGCAATGAATTTACTTCTTTCACAGTGAACAAATGATGTGCAAGATCTACGTACGGCGCAATGTTTTTCACGTTGAATTCACATTTAGTGCTTTACTGGACGACAACACGTAAAACGATTTCAACGAAAGTACTCAATTAACTTATATTTTAAGCTAAGCCGACATTTATCAATATTCGCAATAAGCAATGGCACATATTTTTAAATATTTTAATAATTAATTCATCAGTTTAGAGTTGCTAACTTACATTTTTGTAATTTTATTTGGGGCGACGTATCGCCAACTTGACGATATTTTGCAATATTAGTCCCAAGTTCGATAAATATATCCTCAACTGTTATACACACGCACTTAGAAAAGAGCTTTTCTTATGGACTATGATCATATAATGAATCTATTGGGAAAAATTATGTGTCATCCAGATCAAGTTTCTAAACCCTAGAAACGAGTTGAAAAATCTGATGTGGGCAGCACATGACTTATCCTGCAAACTCAAATTAATGTTTTCTTTATTTCTTTCATAAATCATTAAATTGAGTTTAATTGCACAAAACAACACTAAATTTGCATTTTTAATTCAATTTCTGTTTTCATTTGGTAATTGAACATTTTCCAAAAGTGGCATAACTAAATGCGAAAAATCTCAAATATTTCGAGAACGGTTAGCCCTAGAGTAATAAAGTTGTTCTTATTCATTTCCTCATCAAAAATTACGTATAAAACAAGCATTTAATTGATATATTTGAACATACGTAGCTTTTTTTTAGATTTTGGCAATTTTTGAGGGCCATTTCATAAGAAAAGGCAGGTTGTTCTTTTCCGAGTAATACCAAAATCTAATCAGCACCAGAGTATCCCACAAGTAACTTATCTACCAAATTTTGTGAAATTTGGTTAATTAGTATTTTAGCTAGATGCATGAAAAAGGCGGGTTCTGTCTTTCCGAATCGTACAAAAAACTAATCAGCACCAGGGTCATACCTAAGTGACTTATAGACCGAATTTCATAAAATTTGGTAGGTAAGTTTTTGAGTTAGAGTGGATACATACATTGCACAGACACACAGACACACACACAGACGTCACGCTAAAAATAGATTTTTCGTATTCTAGAGATCCCGAAACGTGTAGATCCGTCTAAAACTCAAGTTACGATTTTCGGCATGATTCCAATACTTTCCCTGTACATTACCATGTATAGCAGGGAAAGTAAAAAGACACAAGCGCGCATATTAAATTTGTTTATAATTTAAAAGGTTCTGAACATGATTCCAGATAATGGCTGCATACGTCCACTGCTCCTTATTCTTTCTTTTAAAGTTTTGCAATAACACATTCATCAAATTGAACACCAAACAAGCAAAAAAGAAAATATTTCTCCGTTGACTTCGCTCACTTTTTTTTTCATACAAATAAATTTGTGCAAAGGCGTCTGGTTTACTAATTTGTTGAGGCTCATCTCATGTTAGTACCATCAATCTTTTAAAGCTATTTAGGAAAATAGAAGCATAGTGAGAAAAAAAAATTGAATGTTAATTTATTCTCTTTCTCAGTTTACAAGATTTAAAATGGATTGAGAGGATGTCCTTAATAAAACATTATAAATTATATTACCGGTGTTAACACTTTCCAACATAGTTCTAAAGTGTTTATGACTTTCTTCATTCTGTCCGTCCGTTCGCACGATAACTGCTCTAAAAATGACTTTATCAAAATGACATTTTAGTATGTTGTTGAAAAGGTCTGTGGAACATATGGGAATGGAAATGAATAATATCACCCAATTAGTTTTAGATTAAACTCGGGTTGAGAACATAAAATACATTGAACCCTATGGGACATAATTTTTGGAACATTTTTTAAGCGAATTTAAAATTCACAAATTGCTTCGAAAGTTTTAGGAAATATTCAAATTGTCCCATAAAAAATATGTAAAAAATTTCAGCAAAATATATTCGGTTATTTTTACTTTCCATATATACATAATGTATAAGGAAAGTATTGTGACGGGGTCGAAAATTCGAATTCCGAGTTTTCGACGGGAGAGCACGTTTCAAGCATCCCTGATTACGAATCAAACATTTTTGAAGTGATGTCTGTGTGTGTGTGTGTGTGTGTGTGTGAAAGTATGTGTGTGTGTGTGTGTGTGTGTGTGTGTGAAAGTATGTGTGTGTGTGTGTGTGAAAGTATGTGTGTGTGTGTCAGTGAGTCTGTGGAGACGATAACTGACGAACGAATGGACCGATTAGAACCAAATTTGGTACAAAAATCACAATCCGTAAACACTGGAAGTCTATAGTTTTTATACGTAATTGAATGTTCAGAACCCCCTTAAATTTTCGAATGAAATTTTGAAAAAAATCGTCAAAAAATCAAAACCACTAATAAAGTTACGTAAATAGACATTTCTTATGTAATTTTTCATTAGAAAACGATTGACATAAATTTTAGAACGCTAGCATGAACCGTTCTCGTGATATTGCATATTTTTCAAAAAAATTATCAAAAAGTTATATAAAATAAATAAAATATTTCCTATTGAGAAACATGTTCACTTTTCATATGTAATACTATGCAATAAATTGGGTGACATCATTCTCGTGGATATAGCTCGTTCCATTCATGAAAAAAGATACTTTGAGTAATACTTTTGTATTTGAACGCCAATAGTCATTTATCTGCTGTAAGAATAACTTATTTCTTCGTCCATAACGCATGGCGAGATTTTGGCGACGAAATTGGTGGAATGTCGCCAACTTGGCGACTTTTTGAATTGTTGCCAAATTAACAAAAATCTCGCCAAATGGATAAAAATGACGCTAAATCAATGAAAATGACGACTAATTGTCGAAAATTCAATATTTTGAAAAGAATATTAGTATCTACTATAAGAAAAACCTATTTTTTTTACTGTAAATGTACATTCATTACATTATATAAGGAAAGTCATGTGTTGCCCACATCAGATTTCTTAAATAAAAATTAAAATAATAATTGCACCCATATTATATGAAGAGATCACGTGAACCACTTCAAAATAAAATATGGCATCCCTCTTGAGTCAAAATCGTGATTTTTAAAGTTATTTTTAATTTATATTGAGTGTTAGTCCTAAAACCGCTTATTTTAGCTTAATTTCTGTTCATCTATATTCTGAAACAACGCCATTACAATATAATTGAGTTCAAATGATCATCCAACTTTGATTATTTCTACAAAGAAGCCAAATTTTCATTTATGGAGAATGTAAACACATCAAGTTGTAAGATGAGTTGTAAAGAATTGCGAAATTTCTTTAGCGCAAAATTATGTAGCTCTGGAGTCTGCAATATAACTGATATGAATGAAACATTCATTGATTTTACATAGAGAAACAGACGACTTTATAATAGACCTCCATGGTTTTTACCTCCATGGTTTTAAGTTTTTAAGTAAAATAAATTATTGTAGTCAACAAGTTGGCAAGTCTTTTTGACGTGCTTACACAAAATATCGAAGTTGAAATTTTGGAGGAAGCAGTACATCTATACAATAGTATGTGCAAATAATATAGTATATGATAATAATTTAGTGGCAAATAAAGTGAATAATAAATTAGTGGCAAAAGTGGCCCAAGAAATGGGAAAAATTAAAGCAAATTGGATTACGAAATATTTTATTTAAAAAAGACCATTACAAAACCTTAAAAAGCCATTCTTAATTTTAAGCGTTGCACAGATTATCTGATATGATTGGGTTAGAAAAAATTGAATATTTACTTTCCCTTTATACATTGTATAATGTATAGAATGAATAATATAATGTAAGAGTGTTAAGTTCAAGTTAATGTCTGTGTGTGTGTATGTGTGCGTATCCGTGAGTCAGTTAAGACTGTACCTCCCGAACGAATGGAGCGTTTTGAACGAAATTCGGTACAAACATTACAATCAGTGCATGCTGGAGGCCTATTGATTTTAAACGCGGTCTAATGTTCGGATGACCACACAATTTTCGAATGAAATTTTTAAAAAAACATTAAAGCATCAGAATGTTAATAATGTTACATAAATAAGGATTTTTATGTAATTCATTAGAAACGATTGACACACATTTTAAAACGCTAGTTGGCTAGCATCAGCAAGCAAGGCACACGAAGGCGATCGTGTGCACTGGGCGGGTTGATCTAGGGGTTGGTGAGCGCCAGTGAGCAAGGGTCGACCCCCGACGGTCGTATTACGTAACCCTCAACGGATGTAAACGAAATAGCTCTTGAAGCGAGCTATTTCGTTCGAAGCGTTCGTTCACTAAAAGCGAGCTCCGGTGGTTAGTGAGCGGTAATGAAGAGCGAGGGAGGGGGGAAGGAGCAACGCCCACGAGTTCCCGGCGCTAGTGAGCGTTAGGAATCTAGATGCTTGGGCATCGGAAGGTATTGAGCTCGTGAAGTGAGTTCGGAAGTTGGTAAGTGTCCAAGAAATGGGGTGAAGCCTTAATGGGTAAAATATGCTTGTTTAGCAGGAATAACAAAAGAGGTCGCGAAGCAAATTACGGTCGGATTATGAGTGGCAGCGAACAGGGGACTGAGCCCTCCGAACCCAGAGAGTTGGCGAGTGTCAACGAGTAAGGAACACGAAAGCGATCGCGTATACCTGTCATGTTGAAAGTATTCTCGAAGCGAGATCCGGAGTCCGGAGATTGGTGAGCTCCAGCTAACAAACGAAGGCCCATAACAGATGTATTACGCCTGCGTAGCAAGCGGAACAAAATCTCCGAGAGCGCCAGCGAGTAGAAGGTGAAACCTTCAGATTCGCGAGGAGAGTTACGTGGGTTGACGATCGTCAGCCAGCAGGAGGAGGACACTCTTAGTGTTTAATAAAAAAAAAGAACATAAAAATTCGGCGAGTATGTTTCAAAATACACTAAGGACACACGAATTTAATAAATGGCCAGATTTGAATGCGTTCTCAAATTTGGAGATCGAAACATTTAGTTTAAAACAAGAAAGATCAATCATGCATAAGCATTGATTATGAAACACTTTCCAACTGAAATGCAATTTTATTTAAAAATTTCTAAAATGTGATACATTCAGAGGTGATATCTTTTACATTATCACAGTACTACAGTAATTTACTATGCTTAAATATTTAAAACTGTATCGAAATATAAATCATCTGATTCTCTATGCAAAATCAATGAATATTTCATTCATATAACTTGTATTCCAGACTCCAGAGCTATAAAATTTTGTGTGAAAAAGTTCAGCAATTCTTATGTAACTCACCTTACAATCGCTTGAGACATTTGCATTTGGCATAAGTTAAAATTAGGCTTCGTTGAAGAAATAATAAAAGTTTAGGGATCATTTAAAATCATAACTATTGTAATTGCGTAGGCACGGAATTTAGATACACAGATAATACACAGATACACAGATAATATATGTGTGTGTGTGTATGCATTCAAAGTATTGGAATCGTACCGAAGATCGGAACTCGAATTTTCGAAGGATCTACACGTTTTGGGACTTCTAGAACACGAAAAAATCATTTTTAGGAAGACGTCTGTGTGTGTAAGGGTATATCTGTGTATGTTTCTGTGTGTCTGAGGATATTACATCCAATCTAATTGAAAAACTAATGGACCGAATTTCATAAAATTTGGTAGATATGTTTTTTGTAGGAAACCCTGATGTTCATTAGATTATAGTACGATTCGTAATAAAAGAATCTGCCTTCTTTGCGAAATGGCCGGCAGAAATTGCCTCTATCCACTCCAGCTAAAAACTAATAGAACAAATTTAACAAAATTTAGTGTATAATATTTCAATAACCTACAAGTGATTTATATACCAAATTTAACAAAATTTGGTATATAAATCATTTGTAGGTTATTCTAGTACGATTCGGGAAAAAGGAACGGGCTATTTTTGCGAAATGGCCCGCAAAAATCGATAAATATAAAAATAAAAGACTACGTGTGCTCAATTATATCAATTAAATTCCTATTTTATACGTGATTTTTGACAACAAAAAGAATAAGACTAACCCCTTTACTCTAGGACTAGCCGTTGAGATATTCTAGTTTTTTCGCGTTTTCGCTACGCCACCTTTGACAATAAGTTCAGCTATCAAATGAGAACCAAATTTAAGTTTAACCTGCAAATTCAATGTCATTTAAAATACTTATGGCTGTTATTTTGTGCAGATAAACTCAAATTATTATTGAAGAAATAAAGAGAACATGAATATGAGTCTGCAGGGAAAGACATGTGCTGCCCACATCAGAATTTTTAACAATATTACAACAAAGATTTATAGAAGTGAACGGGGATTATTTGCAGGACATTTCGAAAAAAAATGTAGGATCTATTTTTAAAGATCCACCAAATTTTTGTAGAATAAAATGTTCAACAAATTTAAGTTGTGTACCAAATTTTAACTCTCTAGGACGTAGGAAAGTGCATTAAAAATGCCATCAAACAAGTATATCATGAAGAGTTATATAAAATTAAAAAAAATTTGAAAAATTGTTATCTACCAAATTTATTTTAAAATGTGAAGCCTCTCTCATTCAAACCGAATTAGTGTTTACTTTTTATAAGGTTTCCGGCTCATTATGCTGGATTGATTGTGGCAATGTATTGTTTACATCGGGGGCTGGTTGGGACCGCAAGGAAAAAACTTAATTATGGCGATGTATTTTTGTAGCGTACTGTATTGTTGTATTGTAAAAACTTAATTGTGGTGATGTATTGTTTACAACGAGTGGTGGTTGGGACCACAATGTAAAACTTAATCATTGATCGCTTTTTATACGGTTTTTGGCCTAGGGACAATTAAAAACCGAATTAGTGTTTGGTTGCTTTTTATACGGTTTTTGGCCTAGCGACAATTAAAAACCGAATAAGTATTTGCTTTTTACACGGTTTTTGGCCTAGGGATAATTAAAAACCGAATTAGTATTTACTTTTTATAAGGTTTCCGGCTCATTATGCTGGATTGAATTATGCCGATGTATTGTTTACATCGGGTGGTGGTTGGGACCACAATGAAAAACCTTAATTGTGTCGACGTATTGTTGTGGCGTACTCTATTGTATTGTAAAAACTTAATTGTGGCGATGTATTATTTACATCGGGTGGTGGTTGGAACCACAATGAAAAAACTTAATCATTGGTTGCTTTTTATACGGTTTTTGGCCTAAGGACAATTAAAAACCGAATAAGTGTTTGCTTTTTATACGGTTTTTGGCCTAGGCACAATTGAAAACTGAATTACTGTTTGCTTTTTATAAGGTTTCTGCCTCATTATGCTGGATTGAATTGTGGCGATGTATTGTTTACATCGGGTGGTGGTTGGGACCACAATGAAAAAACTTAAACACTGAATAAATAAAAAAATAAATAAAAATAAAGTTATGGAGATTGTCGCGGTGCATTTATGCATCGGGTGGTGGTGGGGACAATCTTTAAAAAAAAAAAATTTAAAACTGAATTAGTGTTTACTTTTTATAAGGTTTCTGGCTCATTATGATGGATTGAATTGTGGCGATGTATTGTTTACATCGGGTGGTGGTTGGGACTACAATGAAAAAACTTAATTGTGGCGACATATTGTTGTGGCGTACTCTATTGTTGTATTGTATAAACTTAATTGTGGCGATGTATTATTTACATCGGGTGGTGGTTGGAACCACAATGAAAAAACTTAATCATTGATTGCTTTTTATACGGTTTTTGGCCTAAGGACAATTAAAAACCGAATAAGTTTTTGCTTTTTACACAGTTTTTGGCCTAGGCACAATTAAAAACCAAATTACTGTTTGCTTTTTATAAGGTTTCATTATGCTGGATTGAATTGTGGCGATGTATTGTTTACATCGGGTGGTGGTTGGGACCACAATGAAAAAACTTAAACACTGAATAAATAAAAAAATAAATAAAAAGAAAGTTATGGAGATTGTCGCGGTGCATTTATGCATCGGGTGGTGGTGGGGACAATCTTAAAAAAAAAAAAAACTTTTTCGCTGAGCAGCATCGTTAAAAAGCGAGCTTGCCACTGTCAGGATTTTCAAGGGTAGCGAACAGGCTGGTCGCCAAAGGCGGCTAGTTATATAATATATCTCTTTTTTCTTTCTGGAGGATATCCCAAAAGTCAGAATTTAATTGAATTTGTTTTTTTCCCTATATGAAATAATTTTTAATTAAAAAACTACTTAATATATTTTACTGAAATTTTTTTATATATTTTACGGGATAATGTGAATATTTTCTAAAAATTTCGAAGCAATTTGTGAATTTTAAATTTGGTAAAAAAATGTTTGAAAAATTAGGTCCCATAGGGTTCAATGTATTTCATTTTTTCAAACCGGGTTCAATAAAAAACTAATTGGGTGATATTATTTATTTATATTCCCATAGGTCCCACACACCGTCTGAACAACATACTAAAATTTCATTTTGATAAAGTCATTTTTACGGCAGTTATCGTGCTAACGGACAAACAGAATGAACAAAGTCATAAACACCTTTCAACTATGTTGTAAAGTGTTAGAAAGAGAAATCGAGCGAGTAGATGTTGAGAACTCGCTAGGGACAGAAATATCGCCACAACTTTAATAATAAATATATAATAAGCGTTATTTTGTCACACAATATACACGACATATACAATTTCTAAATATATCGTTAACTAAATTAAACAAATAATGTTAAAATTTCATTACATGCCAAGATGTCAATTACCCATGCGCAATTAAACATTTTCTGCTATACTTTACTCCACTTACTGCAAATTAATTTGGTTTTCCCACCATTTCCAGCACTGTCAGTAGTGCATTCAAGGAAGCACGCTTCGGCTACATTTGTCAACGGATTATCTCCTTTTCAAATGTTATCGGAGTGCTGTTCGAAACTATCACGCACTTCCTATGATTGTCATTCCTATTCTTCAAAGAGAAAAAGCACATGTGCCGCCGCTAAATAGCTTCACTGGCTGATTGATTTGGTTGCTTTATTGAATAAAAAAATGTAATGCTAAAAACAACTAGATGAATTTCATTAAAAAATCACTGAGCTATTCAATTTCATTCCGTGATTTATTGAATCACAGCGATACCACGAAGTTAAATAAATGCATGTTATTTCAGTTTTCTCACAATATAGTAGAATAGGTCTCTCTCTGTGTGTGTGTGTACAATACATGCATTTTTCCAGCCATCTCCTTTCTCTCTCCCCCCTCTGTGTGTATCTATTCAATGTATGTATCCATTGTAGCCATCTCTCTCGCTGTGTATGTAAAGATGCATGTCTGAACAATGCATGTTTCCACTTTAGCCATATATCTCGTCTGTTGTGTATGTGAGGGTGCATGTCTGTACAATGCATGTATCCACTCCAGCCATCTCTCTCGTTTGTTGTGTATGTGAGGGTGCATGTCTGTACAATGCATGTTTCCACTCCAACCATCTCTCTCGTTTGTTGTGTATGTGAGGGTGCATGTCTGTACAATGCATGTATCCGCTCAAGACCTTTTTCCCCTGCCCTGCATGTGCATGTCTGTACAACTCCTTTTTACTCTGTGTGTGCGTGTGTTTGTACAATGTATTCATCCACTCTAGCCCTCTCGCTTCTCTCTCTGTATGCATGTGTACTTGTACAATATCCACTCTAACCCTCTCCTCTCTCTGTATAGTGTCTGTTCAATGCATGTATCCACTATAGTCCTTTCTTCCTTGGAAGTCCACTAGTATAGTCCTTTCTTCCTCCTCTTCCCCTTTCTTCCTTGGCAGAAAAATGTAGCAAAATTTAGTATACGAGTTACAGATCAATAAGAAGTAACCCTGCCGTATCCTCATGTAATATTCATGGACGCAAATCATTTATGATATTTCAATATATCTTGGAAAGCTAAGAGAAGGAAATATATAGTTTTCTTTAAATCGATAAATGCAAGGTAAATGCAGAATAGTCAGAAGATGTCTGAATATCATAAGTATAAGACAAAAAAAAATTTCGAAAAACTTTGATTAGAAATAGTCACACATTTCTCCTGTCAATTAGATTACGTTATCATTGCAGATGTGGCTCTATGGACTCTGGTTTTGAGCTTATTATAGCTTATATCTATAATGGCAACAAGAAAATTTGCTATGTGCCACATTTATATGGAATCTGACAAAACCAGTTTTACCACCCAATCCTACCATTGAAAACACCTTCGGCAGGCGGGTTTTGTCACTATGAATTCGGCTGTTGTAGCCTCACGCATTGTCTGAGCTAAATTTTCCAGAACTTTGGAATCGAGAATTCTATAGAAATTCGCAAAATTGTGGCACAAAGCAATTTTTTTTGCTGTACTGCAGATATCAGTTACTGTATACTTATGAACCCATAAGCGCGAAATCCTTGTGTATGGACTCTATTATCTGGAATGGCGACGTAATTCGTAGATTGTACATTTTTAACACTTTACAACACAGTTGAAAAGTGTTTAAGACTTTGTTCATTCTGTCTGTCTGTCTGTCCGTCCGTTAGCACGTTAACTGCCGTAAAAATGACACTATCAAAATTAAATTTTAGTATGTTGTTCAGACGGTCTGTGGGACCTATTGGGCGATATTATTTATTTATATGCCCATTAAGTTTTGGATTGAATCCGGGTTGAAAAAATGAAATACATTGAACCCTATGGGACCTAATTCTTCAAGCATTTTTTTAAGCGGATTTAAAATTCACAAATTACTTCGAAAGTTTTAGGAAATATTCAAAGTATCCCATAAAATATATATATAAAAAAAAATTCAGCAAAATATATTCAGTAGTTTTTTAAATAAAAATTAAAATAATAATTACACCTTATATATGAAGCGATCACGTGACCATTATATGGAGCGATCACGTGACCATCCATCTTATGTCAAAATAATGATTTTTAAAGATCTTTTTAATTCATATTTAGTGTTGGATCCGTCCCATATATTTACCCCTTTATTTTTACTTAAATTCTGTGCATCTACATACTGATACAACGTAATTACAATATATTTGAGTTTAAATGGTCATCTAACTTTGATTATTCTACAACAAAGCCTAATTTTTACTTATGGAGAATGTAAATACCAAAAGATGTAGAATGAGTTGTATAAGAATTGCTGCATTTCTTTAAAGCAAAATTATTTAGGTCATGGAGTCTGCAATACAGCTGATATGAATGAAATATTCATACATGGAGAAGCAGGCCCGGCCGCCCATTTTGCTGCTCCATGTCCTCGGACGAGTCGGACGGCCTGGGCTTTCGACAGAGAAGCAGGCGATTTTTTCGATGAAGTTTTAAGCATAGAGTTTAATTACTTGTACCTCCATGGTCTTAAGTTTTTAAATAAAATAAATTATTGTATTATTGTGTTGAATGAAATGAATGGGAAAAAGTTTATGAATGAAATGCTGCTTTTATACAGAGAGCCAGGCGTGTTATATTTCGATGACGGCATTTGAATAAATTTCATTTTTTTTTCGATGAAGTTTTCAAATATAATAAATTATTGTAGTATTATGATAATTTTAAAAATATTACCGAGGAATGTATCGCATTTCAGAGATGTTTAAATAAAATTGCATTGATGTTGGAAAGTGTTTCATAATCGATGCTTTATGCATGATTGATCTTTCTTGTTGAAATTCAATTTGATGGTGGAACCCTAAACAAAATAAAAAGTCTGGGGTAATGTTATTTCATTTAAATTTTTCGGGTAGGTAGCATTATTTTAACATAACAATTGGGGCTTGTTAGGATCAAATTATGCTTTCAAATTGTTATGGGATTTTGTTTTTAATTTAAAAGAAAATTTTATTATTTTCCTCAAAATCAGAGCTTTCTATCAAATTGCATGCATTATGTGTTCATGGTAATTATAACACATGGTTCTTTCACTGTTCAATTCCAGCTTTGAGAAATGCTATAGTGGTCACACAAGTTAAATAAATAATAAAATAAAATAATTAATTTTAAGTTTCATGTTTCAGTTTAAGTTAATGGAGCTGTGCTATTGAACATAAATTACTGAATGATGAGCTATCGCGTAAAAGAAGCGTTAGGTTGTATTCGTAATTATAATTTATGTTGCTTGATTTCAGCGGTGAATATATCATGCTGCGGAACCTTAGGGTTCCGCGGAATACAATTTGAAAACGCTGGATTAATGTATTGTCCTAATAGACTCGCTGCTCTTATGTCTAGTTCCATCCCGAATGAATATTTCGGGAAGTGAACAGGGTTGTAAAGCGCAAGGCTGTTTTCATTAAAATTGAGTTGGGATAGGAAAAAAACATAAATTCTATCGTAAAATTTAATGCATTTGTTGGTGATGCTGAACTCTTTTTCGAACAGAAACAGCTGTTGTGGTTCTAAATCACCCATTTCCAGGAAAGAGGCTTATTAACCCGGTAGTAATAAATACGGCCGACGGGCTATAAATCTCCGTTGTACACGCAACTAGGGCACAACGGGGAAGGATCCGTCATTTTATTGCCCGTTACACGGAGGGAAAATGTTGGAAAAGTACCGAAAAAACTTATTTATCTTTTAGAAATTCATTAAATTTAAGACAAATTACATTTAAATATATTTTTTTTTTCTCTGCCTCCACAGCATATACTTCCCCATCACAAAATTCACATTCCAGTTTAGAACGATTTTACGTTTTCTAGCATCCTTAAACTTGATTCGAACGTTTTTGAGTCCATGACCGTTTCTACATATGCATAAATAAGTGTCGAAAACCCCGCCCACTCGATTCATCCTGAGGTATGAAACAGCAGTTTGGGTGGTCGGGAGCGTATATAAATGTGTACGTGTGTAGTTCACATGTAATTCTGTACACTGTAGTTCATGAACGAATGCTGCGATTTGAATAAAATTTGAGATGATTGTCACAATTGGGGAATATTGAAATCTTATAGAATTTAAAGGCGCTCAAACATTCGAAAACCCGCAAATGTTTTTTTTAATGATTTGAAAAACTTGCGACATTGATATTTTTAACGCTATAAATGCCAGGAGTGGCGACACGTCACAATTTCAAAACACTAATTATTAACAAATCACAAATCTCAAACAGATCCAAAAGTCATTTTATTATACAATCATCCCACAGACGTAAATACAGACAAAGCGCTTTCGAACATCTTCCATGTTCATCCAGGTATTGCCACTGGTATTGCCACTGAGGATGAACATGGAAGATGTTCAAAAGCGCTTTGGTTTTATTTACGTCTGTAGGATGCTTGTATAATAAAATGACTTTTGGATCTGCTTGCGATTTGTCATTTGTTGATAATTAGCATTTTTAACACTTTTCAACATAGTTGGAAAGTATTTATGACTTTGGTCATTCCGTCTGTATGTCCGTTCGCACGATAACTGCCGTAAAAATGACTTTATCAAAATGAAAGTTTAGTATATTGTATGAGACAGCCTGTGGGACATATGGGGATGTAATAGAATAATATCATCTAATCAGCTTCGGATTTATTCCGGTATGAAAAAATGAAATACGTTGAATCCTACGAGACCTAATTTTTCAAACATTTTTTAAGCAAAGTTAAAATTTACGAAATGCTTTGAAAATTTTAGGAAATATTCACATTATCACATAAAATGGGGGAAAATGTTCAGAAAAATATGTTGGGTAGATTTTTAAATAAAAATTGAAATAATGATGACACCCATGATATATAAAGAGATCACATGACTCATTGCAAAGTAAAACATGGCATCCATATTTTTTCCATGTGTAAAAATCGTGATATTTAAGGATCTTTAAAATTTATATTTAGCGTAGCATCCATCATAAAAACGCTTAATTTTTGCGTATTATCTGTGTATTTAAATCCCGAGCTTACTCAATTACAATATTTTGTATATTAAATGATCAACATACTTTGATTATTTCTACAACGAAGCTTAATTTTAACGGAAGCAGAATGCAAAATAAATCAAGCTATTATGAGTTGTTGTATAAGAATTGCTGATTTTTTTTCACGCAAAATTATTTAGCTCTGAAGCCTAGAATATAAGTGATATGAATGAAATATCCATTGCTTTTACGTAGAGAAGCAGATGATTTATATTTCGATGAAGTTTTTAGTTTTCAAGTGCTATAATAGATTAGTGTAGTAATGTGATAATTTAAAAAATATCGCCGTTGAATATATTACATTTTACAGATGTTTAAATAAAATTGCATTTCTGTTGGAAAGTGTTTTATAATCAATAATGCAGGATTGATCTTTCTTGTTTATTTTAAGATTTTTCTTATGAATATTTTTTATTTCTAATGGTTTTCTTATCTTTGATTTTTAAATCCGGAGTGTTTATTAATGGAATATTTCTTTTTTTTATTATTTTCGATTAAAAATGTTTCAATATTTTTTTTCTTAAATTTTTTAGAACAAAATCACGATTTCAACTCTTCAATGTTTGAATGAATTTATCTTTAAAATGTAATCTTTCAATAAAAAATATGTTCTCTGCACTTTTAAAAAGACGTTATATTGCTTTCTTAAAAAAAAAAAAGAAATTCCTTAAAATTGAAAGTGATCTACGAGATTGCGCATACCAGTTAAAGAGTGATATATTTCTTTAGTGAGTGGTAAAGAATCTAAAATTTGAAGCATTCATTTATTCCACTTTCGATAAATTTGTTACTCATTCCAATAAGCTTTTTAACAGTCTTTTTAAAAATTGATACGACGTGTGTAACGTTGCAGTTGCATCAACATTGCCGACATTCCAAACAGATATTGAAATTAGCACACTGAGTCATTGTCACAGAATACTACAATATTCATAAAAGGTTTTTAGTCTTGCGATTCCAAAGGAGAACCATGGAGGACATGATCTGAATACTTGAACAAATTCAATTACTTAAATATAAAAAGCCAGTCGTATGATGAATATTCAACGACTGGTGTACCATCACGTAACGTGAAAGTATAATGTTGAAATATAAGGTTCAACCGAATTTATATTTAGCATTCTAAACATTGACTTGAAGATATATGGACTACAGAGATGTAGATTTTGTAGAGAAGTATCTGAAGAATACAGGGCTTGGAAGAAAATACATCTACAAGAAAATGACTGTCAGTTTGTTTGTTCCTCTCTTTGCTATGTAGCGGAATTCTAAACGACCTACATTTACAAAATTTGTTACAGTAGTAGTTCAGGTTAGGTCTCAAGCCACCTTGAAGCGATTTTTTTAAAATTCGAATTAGTTTTTCAGTTTTTCTATGTTAAAGAGTACTTTTAAGCGATTTTCACTCAAATAAGTTCCTTGGCGATAGACATTATCACACAGTTTCCACCTCAACACCATCGGAAAGATTGAAAATTACTCGTTTCAGCGAGCTTTGAATTGAATTCGTAAGAAAATTTATTCATATTTATTTTTTTTAAAACATCGAAATATGCACTTTTTAGGCTAATCAAAATTAATTCATTTTTAATTTTGTGCATCAATGAATTGAAGATCCACACTAATTTTTTGGGTGAATATGGTGCGATATTTTTGCATTCTAATAGAAAATTAACTACTTTATTTAAGTTTTTTTTTTATACATTTTTAAGTGGGTCTATAGAGTTGCGATTTTCCATTTGAAATTCCGCCTTGAAAGAAGCCGTTCATCTGTGTCCAAAACGTCACAATTAAGGGTGTATCCGTTGTTATGGAGATTTCATACTTTTAATATGAAGTGCATGGAATTTTCATTAGACATTGAAATATTTATATATGCACTGTACAATTTTCTGTTCACATAGAAAAAACGTAGGGCGGATATAATGATAAATAACTAATTATGTCAGACGTATTGTTTCATTAGAAAACAAATAATATAAATTTTTGAAATATAGCTTGAATTGTTCTCGAAATATTGCATATTTTTCAAATAAATTTATCAAAATATAACATAAAAATTTAAAAAGTAGTGAGTATATATGCTCATTTTTACTTTCCTTATATACATAATGTATAAGGAAAACATTGTGGAGGGGTCGAAAATTCGAATTCGAGTTTTCGACGGGAGAGCACGTTTCAAGCATCCCTGATCACGAATCAAACATTTTTGAGGCGATGTCTGTGTGTGTATGTGTGTGTGTCAGTGAGTCTGTGGAGACGATATCTCACGAACGAATGGAGCGTTTCGAATGAAATTTTTTACAAAAATCACAATCCGTGAATACTGGAAGCCTATTGGATTTGAACGTAATCGAATGTTCAGAACCCCCCTAAATTTTCGAGTGAAATTTTGAAAAAATCCTCAAAATATCAAAACCTTTAAAGTTACGCAAATAGACATTTTTTATGTAATTTTTCCTTACAAAACGATTGACAAACTTTAAAACGCTAGCATGAACCGTTCTGGAGATATTGCACATTTTTCAAACTGTCATGTCGCAATTCTGCGCCATGAGCCTTTTTATATTTTCTGCGAGAGAAACATCCTTCTCTCCGTTCGTGCCTGTACAGTGTTTTTACTAACACTTGTTTCCATTGAAATTACATTAAAAAGCGCATTTCGTCGAGAAATCGTTGGATTGTCTGGACTTAGTGTCTGGCCGTGGAGCGTGACGTTTTGGCTGGCGAGTTACTAGGAGAGCGCGCTGTCCAATCAGGAAGAGGCGCATTTTTTGCGTAGGAGAACTTGCGTGGGCTCAGAGGACCCATGTTTCGCTCTCTTCGAGCTGGAGATCCCGAGGATGGAAGACGCTGGGAAAATTTGTCGAAAGACTTGAAACAAAGGCTTTTGGCCAAAATGGCTAGCCGTTCATCTGGAGCTGAAGAAGAGGAGCCTGGAACCTTTCATTAATTATCCTGATGCAAATCTTTTCTAAATTATATTTTTTCCATTCCAGGAACTATTCCGACGTCGACTCTGGAAATTGAGATGGTTGATTGGCGGCTTTGTTTCAATTCGAAGCATTGTATTCGGAAGTTCGGTTTCTAAAGATTTTGGATTTTACCTTGGGAAATTCGCCCTGTGAACTTTTTGAATTCCCGTCTCAAAACCCGTGATATCTTGATGCGAATCTGAGCTTCAAAATTTTGTAATCTTGTATCAAGGTAAATTTTCTTTTTCCGGAAACAATGTTTCCGAAGCGGCACTGGCATGATGAAATTAAATTCTATAAGTAAAATGGCTCATATTAAAATATTTATAGTTAAGTTAGAAATGATTTAAGATCATATGATTATAAATAATTTGATTATTTGGATGCTATATATTTTTACCAGAGCAATTGGTTTCTTGAATATGTCTAATATAAGTAAAGCTCTGAAGTTTATTTATTATTTGAAAGTTAAAATACACATATTGAATTCTTCGAAAAATCTAAAATAAATCAATATTTAAGTTGTGTAAAAATGAGCCTGTTTATTTGTGTCTGTATATTTACTTTACTCACTGTACTTCATTTAGGGTTATTTAATTCCCCTAAACTGGGAACTCCTTTAAATCTTGAACCTGGTGTTTTTGCCGATACATTTTTGAGAATATATTTGTTAAATTTATGTCTCTTTGGCATTTTGAAATTAAGATCACGAAGTTGTGGGTGGTGGAGTCAGTAGGTGCTGTTTGTACTGATCCAGCTCCCACAAATTGGTGCCGTATCCCTTTCCCAGAGTATTACAGTGAGTGAGGTATAAATTTATGAAAGAGTGCAAATTTTTTTATTGTGATTATATATTGCAGTACTAATATGTCGAAGTAAGTTGAAAAATTCTTTTGTGGTGCAAAATATTGAGTTTAATGGGCATGAAAATTTTTGTTTATGTGTCATAAAGTAGAAAGTGCAAAAAGCACAGAAGCCCATATGCACCTGATTATATGTGTAATTGAAAAATATTTGTTGCATATATTTCTCAAATTCATATGTCATACACACAAAATTTTATGTGATAAATGTAAATTTAAAAATTTCGAGAACACATACATTAACTTAAGTGCACACATATTGGTCTCTTGTTGCTGTGCTAATGCAAATATATAAAAAAGAAAAAGAAAACTTTTTTTTTCTCTGACATGTTTCACATACAGTTGGTTGCTCACCTATGTTGACAGAGGTGATTAGTCGTCCAACAGTTACCTGACTCGTCACTGTATTATCAATACAAGCTTGAGTTGACAGATTCACATACACTGATTGTATATCAGAATTACTGGCATTTATCACATACAAATATCATAATCAGTAGCCACAGTCATCAGTGTTTTGGTCTTACTGATAGTTTATAAAAATCAGAGTTGTTGGCACATTCACATACAATATTGTTGTTTTTCCTACTATCACCTGGCTGGACACTGCATTATCACACAAAAATTCAGTGGGTGTTTTCTGACATTATCTTCACATACAAATTATTTTGCTGGTTGCAAAAGTTCTGGCAACTTCACAAATATTGTGTTTCTGACTTGCTCTTCACAAGAACTGTGTTACTCAGTGGATCAAGTCAGATCCTCTTGTTGATCACATATTGGTGAAAGTGAAATCAATTTTCCACAATAAACTGTGCTTCGTCTATTTGGTGAAAAACCTTGTGCTAAAATGCCTAAATCTAGAAATACGAGAGCAAGCAGGAGTAGAGACTCCTCTGCTCATCCAAGTGTGTCGAACCGTATCCCTTCGGTGTCTCCGCCACGACTTTCTCCAAATTCTGGCAGATCAGCTTCCGCTGTCAGAGACTCTAACAAAGTGAAGGTCGGAATTGGATCACAGTTCCTTGGATCCATTCCAAGTTTTGCTGGCAATGCAAATGAATCTTTTCACGAATTTTTGGAGAAATTTCTTCTTGTCGCTGAACATGCCGAATGGTCTAATAGAGACAAAATTTTTGTGTTAAAGTTGAAGTTATCTGGTAGGGCTGAAAGACTGATAAAATCCATCCCGAAACTAAACCAAAGTACGAATTTTTCAGAATTAGTGAATACACTCAAGGACAATTTTATGAAAAAAAGAAAATATTGCCAAAAATGTCGCTTCCCTGGTCAACTGTAAACAAATGACAAACGAGAGTGTTCGTGATTATGCAAATCGAATAGAGGCCGAATCATATGTTGCTTTTCCGCAAGATGTAGTGTCTGATAATGAAGATTCCTTGAGAACTGCTATTTTATTGAATGCTTTTAAAAAAGGGTTGAAAATCAGCATTCGAAAGTCTGTCTTATCTGCAAATCCACAGTCATTTGAAGCTGCGAAAGAAATAGCCATTCTGGAAGAAGAAGTACAGAACGAAGAGCTGGAAGAAATGACAGAGGACATAAATGCTGTGAGAATCGAAAAAGACACTAAGCAGGAAATTGAAGAGTTGAAGAATGAATTAAATTTAAAGAAGAAAGAATTTGAGAAATTAAGAAGAAAATTTTGTGAAAATTCAGAGAAGAGGAAGAAAAGACTGAATGAAATAAGAGAAGATCTGGAAAAGAGCAATTCCAGTTTCGAGGATTCTTTCCTGGATACGCCCTCTACAAGCAGATACAATGAAAATGAATTGGAAGAGGAAGATTGGGAAGATATTCCAGTAAAAAAGAAACATAAACCATCAACATCTTTCAGAACCTCAACACCATCCAGGAGATCTGAAAATAGAAACCGTTTCAGTCAAAGAAGAATTCCAGTTGCCTCACAGGAAGAAGAGTGGTACGTTAAAAGTCCATATCAAAATTATTCTCCAAGGAAAAACTCTCATATTGTTAGAAGACCTTTTCGTAACAGTTCATATAGAAATCCAAATGTCCAAAGAAGATATTTTTCAAATTTTAGAAATTCCTTTGATAATTATAAATTTCAAAACTTCAATAATTTTGGATATAGAAGAAATAACAGATATTTTAATAATAGATTTGGTAATAGAAGGCAATTTAGAAGACGAAACTTTAGAACACAAAATTTTCAATCTCCACTAGTTAATAGACGAGATTCTGAAGTTAGTTACATGACTGAAAGCGAGACTCCTTGCCAAAACAATTTTCCTATTATTCAAGTTTTTGTTGAAGATGTCACACTAAATGCCTTAATCGACACTGGAAGTTCTATAAACATTATCTATAGAGATGCTTTACAGAAAATCAATCCGAGAAAAGTACAATTAAAGCATACATCCACTATTCTGAGAGGAATTGGAAGTCAAAATATTTTGGTTGAGAGAAAAGCTTCTTTTCCCATGATCATTGGAAATGAAAGAGATGTGATTGAATGCTGCATTTTAAATACACCTGCCCCAGGAAGGTACAACATGATTTTAGGAAGTACATTTTTACATGAGAAACAAGTGACAATTACTTATAGACATAAACGTGTGAATTTTTTGTACTGTAGTATTCCCTTTACTGAATTTACCGAATCACAAAGCTTTACTGTGATTTCTGATGATGTACAATTTAAACCAGGCGAGAGTTATGCAATAAGCCATGATTTTGACAGAAGAAATTACAATTTTACAAATGATGTAGATTATAGATCCAAAGACACAAATTTTTCAAGAAATTATGAAAATAAGTGTAATAATGGATATTTATTTGAACAAAACAATTTTCATAATGAATTTAGAGACGTTGATTTTAGAAATTTTGATGCAAATGGAAATGAAAGGTTAAATTATGAATGTGAAAATGATTTACATGAAAGACAAATGAATGACAATGTACATACAGACAGATTTTTGACAAAAGACAATATCAGTGACAATGAAACATTTCAGACAGATTGTGATAAACATGATGAAGGAAGTTCACAACAAAATCAGGCAATAGGGATTGCCAAAGCTTTCAACAAATGTGTTTTGAAACCTTTTACTGAGTCATTTATTAAATTAAAAAGAAATTACAAAATTGAAAAAGACACGACAATTTTACTTGAACCTATCAATAATAAAGAATTTTCTGCAAACAAAATTTTCGTAGCCAGAAGTATCCACAAAATTCCTGAAAATGACTTTTTGTATGCTAAAGTAGCAAACCCATCTGAAAAAATTGTTTACATTAACAAAGGAATGAAATTAGGAACATTTGAAAACATCCATGAATCTGATATTGACATAAATAATAGAGTTGACATTGAAAACTGTATTGAAGAAAATGAAACATTTGATGCATGGGGAGGAGATTTTGATTTGAAACATATGAACTATGCACAAAAAACCTTGCTTTTGAAATTACTAAGTAAATATAAACATGTTTTTGCTAGAAATATGAAAGAATTGTCTGGATGTGACACTATTTTGCACGAAATTAATCTTGAAACTAACATACCTGTTAGGCAAAAGCCATACCGCATTCCACATAATTTACAGAAAGAACTTTCACGCCAGGTAAACGAACTCCTTGATGCAAAAATCATTCAGCGCAGTACATCACCTTACAATACTCCAGTGCCTTTTGTTAAGAAACCTGATGGAAGTTACCGTTTGGTAGCGGATTTTCGAAAGCTCAATAAGATCACTATTGTTGAGAACTATCCGATTCCAAATATATCGGAATTAATCGATAACTTGTCTGGAGCCTTGTATTTTTCTACCCTGGATCTAACCAGTGGATTTTACCAATTGTGTTTACATCCTGATGATTACCCAAAGACTTCTTTTTCAACACCTGATGGCCATTTTGAATGGACCAGAACCCCATTTGGTCTTAAGAATGCGCCTGCATCCTTTCAGAGACTGATGTCTCTGGTGCTGGCTGGCATATCTGGAATTTACATAGACGATATTATTGTCGCTTCAAGAACATTCGAAGAACATTTGAAAAAACTAGAAGAGATTTTTGTAAGATTAAGTAAACACGGTCTTAAATTGAAACCAAGTAAATGCCATTTTTTCAGAAAAACAATTAAGTATCTTGGATTTTTGGTATCAAATGGAAAAGTACAACCTGATACTCATAATTTAGAAGTTGTAGAGAAATTCAAAATTCCTAAATCAATTAAGAATGTGAGACAATTTCTTGGACTCACCGGATTCTATAGAAAATTTATAAAAGACTATGCAGAACTGACCTTGCCATTAACAGAATTATTGAAAACTAAGAATAATGAAAGTAAAAAGAAATTTATTTGGACTAATGAAGCTCAAAAATCTTTTGAAATTTTAAAAGGAAAACTTCTATCAAAACCTATTTTGACCCTTCCAGATTTCAGAAAACCATTTATTTTACATACAGACGCATCAAATCACTCTTTAGGTAGCTACTTGTCTCAAGAAGATGAGAATAAAATTTTGCATCCAATATCTTACGCAAGCAGAAAGCTTAGCGAAGCAGAATGTAAATACAGTGTTGTCGAAAGAGAAGCATTAGCTGTTGTTTGGGCTACAAACTATTATAAACATTATTTAATTGGAAAACCTTTCACAATTTTTTGTGACCAAAAATCTTTGTCCTTCGTATTTAAATTAAAAGATCCTACATCTAGATTGGCTAGATGGATTGCATCTTTGTCACAATTTGATTATCAAATAGTACATAAACCAGGAAAATCAAATGTTGTTGCTGATTATATGTCAAGAAATGTAGATGAATGTACAAATACTATTGACAATGTTCCACAGAGATATGTATCACAATACAAAGTGATAAACAATGTTAATCAAAATTTTCAGAATGCAAATCAGAATTTTCCAGGTTTCAATAATGAAAATCAAAGTTATGTAAACAATACTAATAGTAATAATAGAAGAGAATCAGAGGTCAATTTGAACCCTACCAATACAAATGAAGCAAATGAAATTTGTGCTGTTAATAATAATGAAAGTGAAATGCAAAATGAAAATAACATACAAATTGGTCAATTGGAACAAACATTTACTTGTCCTACCTTGCTCATAAGAGTTAAGAATGCTCAGAAATCTGATCCAAGGTGCAATAAAATTATAGATCTCTTAGATAAAAACATAAAACCTTACCCACAAACCTTGGTATTTTTTAGAAAAGATGATATCCTGTGGTGTACTCACAAACACCCAAAGCGTAGACATCAAGAACAAGAAAGAGTTGTTGTTCCACAAGAACTTGTGTCTGAAATTTTATGGTTACATCATGACTGTCCCACTTATGCTCATTGTGGATTTAGAAGAACTTTAGCTTCTGTTAGTAGAAAATACTTTTGGCAGGGAATGTATTCCCAAACAAAAAATTATGTAGCCTCATGTGAAATTTGTGTGGTAAATCGTGGCTTTAGAAATAACAAAGCACCCATACAAAGATTTTCGAAGTCCACATACCCATTTGAGCGTATCGCCATGGATTGTGTCGGACCATTACCTATATCAAGATCTGGAAATAAATTCATATTGGTCATAACTGACTATTTTACAAGATGGCCTGAAGCATATCCCTTGGCTTCAATTAAAACTGAAGACATTTTAAGTTGCTTAGAGCACTACATGGCTCAGCATGGTATACCCAAATTCATCGTCTCGGATCAAGGGACGAATTTTGTTTCTAGAACAGCAAGATGTTTTTATAAGAAATTAGGAATAATAAAGAATACTACTACTGCCTACATGCCATCTGTAGATGGTTGTGTTGAAAGATTAAATGGTACTTTGATCAGATCCTTGAAAAATATTGCATATAACGATAAAGATAATTGGGACAATCTGATACATTTTGCTTTATTAGCACATAGAAATGCCATACATGCTTCTACGGGTGAATCGCCTGCTTATTTACTCTATGGTAGAGATTTAACAGTTCCAAATACTTTGATCGCTGGATTTAAACCTCCGACATATGAATCAACATATGATTATGGAGAAGACATGAGATTCAGACTTAAAAGAACATATGATGTAGTAAAAAGTAACTTGGAAAAAGCTGAAAATTCACAAATTTTACAACAGCATAAGAAAGCGAAGATGCCCAATATAAAAGTTGGTGATTTAGTGTATCTTTAACTCCCTTTTTACCTCAAGGCCAGTCAAGAAAACTGAGCTCTTTTAACAGAGGTCCTTTTAAAGTGATAAAACAAACTTCTGCTGTTAACTTTTTAATCAGACATGTAATGAATCCCAAAAATCTGATGTGGGCAGCACATGACTTTCCCTGCAAACTTATATCCACGTTCTATTTATTTCAATTAAATGTAATTAACTTTTAATTCAAATTTCGTTCTCATTCGGTAACCGGGCTTATTTTCAAAGGTGGCGTAGGGAAAGTACGAAAAACTAACATATCTCGAGAACGGCTAGTCCTAGTGTAATGGGGTTGGTTTTATTCTTTTCGTCGATAAACATTACGTATTAAACGGGCATTTAATGGATATATCTAAGTATACCAAGTTCTTTAGTTTAGATTTTGAAGATTTTTGCGGGCCGTTTTGCAAAAAAAGGCAGGTTATTTTTTTCCGAATCGTACCAAAATCTAATCAGCACCAGAGTGACCTATACGTGACTCATGTACCGAATTTTGTGATATTCGGTTCATTAGTTTTTCAGCTAGAGTGGATACAAGCTTTTGCGGGCCATTTCGCAAAAAAAGGCGGGTTCTTTTATTCCGAATCGTACCCAAAACTAATCAGCACTAGCCCCGCCCACAAGTGACTTACCTACCAAATTTTGTGAAATTCGGTCGATTAGTTTTTTAGTTACAGTGGATACAAAATCTGCACAGACAGACAGACAGACACACAGACAGACAGACACACAGACAGACAGACAGACAGACAGACACACAGACACACGCACAGACGTCACGCTAAAAATGGTTTTTTCGTATTCTAGGGGTCTCGAAACGTGTAGATCCGTCGAAAACTCGAGTTGTGATTTTCGGCATGATTCCAATACTTTCCCTATACATTACCATGTATTGCAGGGAAAGTAAAAATGAACAACTGGTTCATGTGAACAGACTGACTCTTTTACCTCCAAGAAGAGAGGAATTGCAGAAATTTTCAAAACAAACTCATGAAAGTCAAAAATTGAACTCTATGCCAAATAAACTTACTCCTGTGATCACCGCTGAGAAAGACTCTGTGAAACTAAAATCTTGTTTAACAAGATCTGGAGATAAATCTCAAAACAAAAAAACTGTGAAACGAGTAAGATTTAATTTGCCAAATAAAAGGGTAAACGAAAATGCTGTTCATACTAGATCAAATTGTCGTACAAATCAAAGACAACAATATGTTCAGAGAAATAATTCAAATAACTTCGATAATAGAGGAAATGGAAGAATCATTTACAATAACAATTATAGAAATAGTTATACACCACACCAAAATCAGTATTACATGACAAACAGAAATACACGTACACCCTATAATCTTAGGAGTCAAAGATTTTCACAATATTAAATTTTGGTTGAGTTCACAATTTTACAGAAATTAAATTTTGCAAGAAAAGATTTCATTTTAAGTTAAAGTTTATACTTGTTTAAGTTTTATATTTCAATATTGTCTTTTGAATAGAATTTATGAAAAAATTGTTGTGATTTTAAAATTTATTGGAAATCTTGCATTAAGTTAAAAAAGTAAATAAGTAATTGTTTTGTGAACTATAATTTATGAATATTTATATTATAATTTAAATAATAAGTAATTTTGTTAATTGACTCTCCTTGGACTTTAAAATTTTTCGAGAGTCCTGTCTTGATTGACTTTGATTATATTGATGTGTTTTAATGTAAAAAAATGTTTGATCACTTGTTTAAGTTCATTAATGAAAATAATTTAAATGGTGTTGGTAATTTAATTGTTCCCCTAAGTAAAAGGAGGAAAATTTTTGATTTTTGGAAAAGTAAATAATGGAAAGTAAATGATTTATTAAAATAAAATTGAAAGTAAATATAAAGTAAATAAAGTAATTAAAGTAATTTAAGTAATTTGAATTTGAAAATGAAAAGGTTGAATTTGAAAATTTTTGAAATTAAATGTTTTGAAGATCAAAAGTAAATGATCTCTTTTGAAAAATGTTTTGAAACTTTGTTGCTGAGAGAGGTGAAATTTTTGGCTGATGTTGTTGAAATTCTGTTCTCTTGAAATTCCATTTCACATTGTTGTTTTTTTTTTGACCAGCAGTTTTCAAACATCTACACAAATTTCAGTTAGACATCATATTTTTATGCTGCAACCCCTTTTTCTGAAAGCTGGCTGGTGGACGCAAACATGGACATATTTACATTGGATCACAGATGAAGATGCAGCTTAGCAAATTAATTGTCCGAACTTTTGTGGCAGGACTGGAGTCCTGGACGACAACTTGCTCCGAGCCTACCTAGGAGGGTTGTGATTGGCCAGGTGGGAAACTGGTGAAGCTATGAGGATGATGATGATGGAGAAGATGATGATGATGTTGGGATCAGCGCAAGCTGCCCAAAAATTTTTGTGACGTCCGTGCTTCTGAGGCGTGTCCTGGCGTCCTGTTTCTGCTGCAATCGCTTCCTGCACGCGAGTATTTTTTTTTTCTTTTTTCTACACCCCCGTTTTCTGTGTTGGCAACTCGTTAGTCCCCGCCGAGTTTGCTCTTTAGATGTGTTCCTGCTCTTTTACATAACTGACGTGAATTTCAGGAGAAATTTTTTCTCCTTCTCTCTCTCTCAGTAGACAAATGTATATAAATGTAAATTTTTCTTTTGTGACATGAAGTAGTCACTTGTTGAGTTATTTTAGAGTGAAAGTTGTTAAAAGTAAAGTAAATGAAAATTTTAAGATAAATTAAATAATGTAAATATAAATGAATAATTTAAAGTAATTTATGAAAATTGAGTCAGAATGAGAAAATTCTGAATTGTTTATGACAAAAATAAGTTGAATTAAAGTTGATATTGAATATGTTGAATAATTGTCGAAAAGTTGAAATGATGAAAAATTGGAAAGTAAATGTAATTTAAAGTTAATATGTTGAATTTGAAAGTAATTTAATGTGAAAGTAAAGATTTTAATGAAAGTTTTGAAATTAAATATTGAAATTGGAAAATGTAAATATTGAAAGTGACCTTGTTCTCAAAGAGTGAGACATTTTTGAATGAGTGAAGAATCTCATTACCTGAATATGACAAATTTAATTTAGAAATTAATTTTCAAAATATTTAAACTTTTGATGAAAATTAAGAATAATTTTTGTGTCACTTGTGTGTTTGAAAGTGACAAATGTTGAATTTTTGAATTGTTTATATTGTTAAGTTTTGTAAATTCATATCATATCATATTTTATTTTTCATATCACCTGGTTGATCTCAATGTGGTTGATTGAGATAGTGTGTTGTCAGGCAAATTGCCTTGACAAATTTTCTTCTGATTTTAGTGTAATTTTATGTAAATTTTTGTAAAGGTTCCTTTAAGATGTGGTGACGCCTTGTCATCCTTTTGGTTTTCTTTTGGTCTTTTCCTGTGGTGATGAATGGCTTGGCCGGTCATTCAGATCTGCAGTGCCGTTGTCTTGAGAAACGTTGGGGCCCACGTTTTCTCGCCCAAAATTTTGGTTTAAATTATTTTACACTTACAGGTTCCTAAAACTCCTTGTAAATTTTTGTGTTTTTGTGTTTTTGAGTGAGAGAAAAATTTTCCTCACTGTGTTCTGAAAATTTTTGCCTCCCAGAAGGGGAGAGCTGTCATGTCGCAATTCTGCGCCATGAGCCTTTTTATATTTTCTGCGAGAGAAACATCCTTCTCTCCGTTCGTGCCTGTACAGTGTTTTTACTAACACTTGTTTCCATTGAAATTACATTAAAAAGCGCATTTCGTCGAGAAATCGTTGGATTGTCTGGACTTAGTGTCTGGCCGTGGAGCGTGACGTTTTAGCTGGCGAGTTACTAGGAGAGCGCGCTGTCCAATCAGGAAGAGGCGCATTTTTTGCGTAGGAGAACTTGCGTGGGCTCAGAGGACCCATGTTTCGCTCTCTTCGAGCTGGAGATCCCGAGGATGGAAGACGCTGGGAAAATTTGTCGAAAGACTTGAAACAAAGGCTTTTGGCCAAAATGGCTAGCCGTTCATCTGGAGCTGAAGAAGAGGAGCCTGGAACCTTTCATTAATTATCCTGATGCAAATCTTTTCTAAATTATATTTTTTCCATTCCAGGAACTATTCCGACGTCGACTCTGGAAATTGAGATGGTTGATTGGCGGCTTTGTTTCAATTCGAAGCATTGTATTCGGAAGTTCGGTTTCTAAAGATTTTGGATTTTACCTTGAGAAATTCGCCCTGTGAACTTTTTGAATTCCCGTCTCAAAACCCGTGATATCTTGATGCGAATCTGAGCTTCAAAATTTTGTAATCTTGTATCAAGGTAAATTTTCTTTTTCCGGAAACAATGTTTCCGAAGCGGCACTGGCATGATGAAATTAAATTCTATAAGTAAAATGGCTCATATTAAAATATTTATAGTTAAGTTAGAAATGATTTAAGATCATATGATTATAAATAATTTGATTATTTGGATGCTATATATTTTTACCAGAGCAATTGGTTTCTTGAATATGTCTAATATAAGTAAAGCTCTGAAGTTTATTTATTATTTGAAAGTTAAAATACACATATTGAATTCTTCGAAAAATCTAAAATAAATCAATATTTAAGTTGTGTAAAAATTGTTTATTTGTGTCTGTATATTTACTTTACTCACTGTACTTCATTTAGGGTTATTTAATTCCCCTAAACTGGGAACTCCTTTAAATCTTGAACCTGGTGTTTTTGCTGATACATTTTTGAGAATATATTTGTTAAATTTATGTCTCTTTGGCATTTTGAAATTAAGATCACGAAGTTGTGGGTGGTGGAGTCAGTAGGTGCTGTTTGTACTGATCCAGCTCCCACAAAACAAATGTATCAAAAAGTGCGAAAAAACTAAAACATCTCGAGAACGGCTAGTCCTAGTGTAATGGGATGTGTTTTATTCTTTTCTTCGTTAAAAATTATGTATAAAACAAGCACTTAATGGATATATTTGAGCATACATTGATTTTTAGTTAGATTTTGACGATTTTGGCAGGCCATTTCGCATAAAAAGGCAGGTTATTTTTTTTCGAATCGTACCAAAATCTAATCAGCACCAGGGTAACCCGCAACCGATTTATCTACCAAATTTTGTAAAATTCGGTCCATTAGATTTTCAGCTAGAGTGGATACAGGCTTTTGCGGGCCATTTCGCAAAAAAAGGCGGATTCTTTTATCGCAAATCGTACCAACGCTAATCAGCACCAGATTTGTCCACAAGTGACTTACCTACCAAATTTTATGAAATTCGGTCACTTAGATTTTTAGTTAGAGTGGATACAAAATCTGCACAGACAGACAGACACACACACACACACACACACACACAGACGTCCCGCTAAAAATGATTTTACCGTATTCTAGAGGCCTCAAAACGTGTAGATCCATTCGAAAACTCGAGTTGCGATATTCGGCATGATTCCAATACTTTCCCTATACATTACCATGTATTGCAAGGAAAGTAAAAATCTGATGTGGGCAGCACATGACTTTCGCTGCAGACTTATATTCACGGTCTCTATTTTAATTCAATTCATTTTTAATTTAATTTTTGTTCTTATTTGGCAACTGGGCTTATTTTCAAAGGTAGCGTAGCGAAAGCACGAAAAACTAAAATATCTCGAGAACGGCTAGTCCTAGTGTAATGGGATGGTCTTATTCTTTTCTTCGTTAAAACTTATGTATAAAACAAGCATTTAATGGATATATTTGAGCATACATTGATTTTTAGTTTAGATTTCGACGATTTTTGCGGGCCATTTCGCAAAAAAAAGCAAGTTATTTTTTTTTTCGAATCACACCAAAATCTAATCAGCACCAGGGTAACCCGCAACCGACTTATCTACCAAATTTGATAAAATTCGCTCCATTAAATTTTCAGCTAGAGTGGATACAGGCTTTTGCGGGCCATTTCGCAAAAAAAAGGCGGGTTCTTTTATCGCAAATCGTACCAAAACTAATCAGCACCAGATTTGTCCACAAGTGACTTACCTACCAAATTTTATTAAATTCAATCACTTAGATTTTTAGTTAGAGTGATACAAAATCTGCACAGACAGACAGACAGACACACACACACACACACACACACACACACACATAGAGACATCCCGCTAAAAATGGTTTTATCGTATTCTAGAGGTCTCGAAACGTGTAGATCCGTCGAAAACTCGAGTTGCGATTTTCGGCATGATTCCAATACTTTCCCTATACATTACCATGTATTGCAGGGAAAGTAAAAAGCTGATGTGGGCAGCACATGACTTTCTCTGCAGACTTATATTCCCTTCTCTTTAGCTTGATTAAATTTAATTCACTTTTAATTCAATTTTCATTCTCATTTGGTAACTGGACTTATTTTCAAAGGTGGAGTGGAGAAAATGCGAAAAAACTAAATCATCTCGAGAACGGCTAGTCCCAGTGTAATGGGGTTGGTCTTATTCTTTTCATCGTTAAAAATTACGTATAAAACAAGCATTTAATGGATATATTTGAGTATACGTATGTAATAATTTTAGATTTTGACGATTTTTGAGGGCCATTTCTAAAAAAAAGGCAGGTTATTTTTTTCCGAATCGTACCAAAATTTAGTCAGCACCAGGGTATCCCCCAAGTGACTTATCAACCGATTTTTGTGAAATTCGGTCCATTAGTTTTTCAGCTAGAGTGGATACAAACTTTTGCGGACCACTTCGCAAAAAAGGCGGGTTCTGTTATCACGATTCATACCCAAAACTAATCAGCACCAGATTCGCCCACAAGTGACTTATCTCTATCAAATTTTGTGAAATTCGGTCCTTTAGTTTTTGAGTTAGAGTGGATACAAAATCTGCACAGACAGACAGACAGACAGACAGACACACACACACAGACGTCACGCTAAAAATGGTTTTTTCGTATTCTAGAGGTCTCGAAACGTGTAGATCGTCGAAAACTCGAGTTGCGATTTTCGGGATGATTCCAATACTTTTCCTATACATTACCATGTATTGCAGGGAAAGTAAATATGCGTCAATCATTATACAGCTGGTCCTTTATACATTGCAAACAATTTTACAAGTTGTTGTATTTTAAACCCCTTTCCATTAACCACGCTGGGTTTTAGAGCAATTTGGCTGTTATTGTTACGACGTGTCCTCTGAAATTGTGGGGGATACAAGAATGAGTTCAAATTTCTTGAAAACTAATATTCTTATTTAAAATCACTATTAAGCGTAAACAGGAACAATATGCAGCGGAGAACTCGATAACTATCTAACATGATCACTAAACAATTGTCAGATACAGTAAAAGTGCATTTAAATACTCGGCTAATCCACAAAATAGCAGATTCACTAAATCTTTTCACAATGCACTTCGATTCGTAATACTTCAATTTTCTCCAACTGAAGAATGACTTTACTGATCATATATACGAGTAGTTTCCGTAGAAATTTCCAGAAAGAGAGCGGTGTCATCGAAACTAGTCAATATATCTAGAAAGTTCTAGTAAATTCGAAAATTCGTGATATTTCTCTAAATCTGGCACTCATGCCCTGAAAAAGTCGCCGAGGTATTGCAACCATAGGATCACGGAATGGTTGTCTTTAAAAGTGTTTTCTCCTTTCGCGGAGGCAAAGCAGAGTAAAGCATTTTACATATTCGTAACAATGTTAAGTATATATCAATTGGATTTTTATTAGAATTTTGATGTGAATAACATCTATGTTTAGGGGTTCTCTGGCAAAAAACCCGAGCATTACGAAAAATGCAAACACTTTGGACGCTTACACCCCCGAATCTAATAGATAAAAATCTAAATATTTTTTCTTGTCGAAAATAGGTTCAGATTATGAATATATAAAAATAATTTAAATTTCAATATTTTTAAACTTTTTTGTTGAAAAAATTAAAAAGTAGCACTTCGAGCGAGTGTTTTTTCTTTTTCATAATTTTCACTCGAAATGTATAGTAAATAATAATAACATAAATATAGATATAAATAGGAAACGATAAAAATGTGTACTAGAAAATGTAGTATTGCAATATATAATTATTAATAAAAACTCTTATAGTTTTTGTGTAATTATATTGTCAAGCTGAAGAAGATTGAAAGGTTTCTTTTTTTCATGCTTATAATGCTACTATCTCAGAAACTAAAAGAGCTAGCTTTGAACAATAAGCAAGAATTTGTAGTTCTTTGAAAGCTCTATAAGAGCATATAATTGGATTTTGGATCTAGCTATGATCAAAGCTTTAGCTCTAGCAAAAACTAAACTTTGAACAATAAGCAAGGATTTGTAGCTCTTTGAAAGCCCTATAAGTGTATATAATTAGATTTTGATCTAGCTATGATCACAGCTTTAGCTCGAGCAAAAGCTAAAAGAAAACTAAACTTTGAACAATAAGCAAGAATTTGTAGCCCTTTAAAAGCCCTACAGGTGTATATGATTGGATTTTGGACTTAGCTATGTTTTTTTTTTTACTTTCACTCGATATATCTTCAAAACTAGAAAAATAAGCGACAAAAATATGTATGAGAAAATTTAGTTCCCAAATTTATATTTATTTAAAAAAAAAAACTCCTTGAGTTATTGAGTAACCGTCTCCTTTAGTTGAAGAGTATGAAAATTTTACGTTTTTAAAGTTTGCAATGCGTATACCTTAAAAACTAACAGTAATATATCTGCAGATTTTTTCCCGGAAACTACTAACTGGCATCGCTAATACATCCAATTGAAATTCTCAATTATATTGTTTCACGTAAAATACGTTCATTTCCCTGTTGACTCAGCAGGTTGCATTGTATTGTTTAACAGGTGGTCAGTCTAATGAATCCTATCCGACTCCTGTGACAACAACGGTCTTCTAAACAAATTGTGGGTTCTGGGTACAATTCAATTGGGTAATGCGGGCTTCAAAATAAAAAAAGATAAAGCGGATGCTTCAGACTCCACTTCTAAGAAATGACCCCAATTTTGTCCTCCCTTCATTGAATGAACTATGCATTGAACCATAGCGTACCACGACGAGAAATTTCTATAAATGGAAGCATATACATTGGGTATCAAGAAAATAACTTGAGAAGTATTGGGGTTATTTTATAATTTTATGCAGGTGAATAGTAATGCGAACTTGTAAAGTGCTCCCCCCCCCCTCTCATTTTCGTCTCTTTGGAAGTCCAGACTGAAAAAACACCCGTACAAGCAACTTTTTCTATGACGTGTGTCTAGGGTTGCGAATCTAAGGTTGCCATAATCTGAAGTTCAGAGTCGGATTGACAGATTTGGCGATTTATCGCATATTTGGCGACTTTCCGAAGGTTCGAGAAACACCTCGAAATAACGAGTATTCTACGAGATATGAGAGATCTCTAGAAGTTTCTATAGAGAGTCTATGAAAGGAGTAATAACTCAGTTGGAGAGCAATTGACGTTATACGAGCTGCATTGAACTATGATTTTCGTCAATGTTTTGAATATAGTAGCGACCGTTTTATGAAATGAAATACGTCAAAGTTTCGAGAATAGTATAATGTTGTTTTGTGAAATTTGTGGAGTATTTAAGTGCTGTTTTATTGTATATTGTTCCTGTTTACCTCGTGTTTTTGAATAAACGTATTAGTTATCCAGAAATCTGAATTCATTCTTATATCCTGAGCGCACACTCACGAGTCCAGAGGATAATTTGTAACAATAGGAAGTCCTAATGGTGTTAAACGATAAAGATATCTTTTTAGGGGATGGGGGGGTTCATCCCCAATAATAAATCTCAAAACAGAAATATATAAAGATCTAAATGCTGCTACATAAGTGAAAACTAGGTTAAAATGTGAATTTAACTTGCAAATTTTCTACAAAAATAATTTTGTTTATTATTATTTGTCCCAGTAGCGTAAAATGTCTCCGGAGGGATGACTGGTTGTTTCTGTATGCGTCAGACCCCCTCCCCCCGATATGTGCTTATAAGCAGGCCCGAATATGATGTCAGATATCGGCCCAGGAAAAAGGGGCATAATCGGACCTTTCAATTGCGACCCATGGTACATATTATCGAAAAAGAAAAATATTAAATCCAACGTCCGGTACCATCCGAAACTTAAAAATCTTGTCGGTCATATGCGGGCTTGCCTGACAGAAACACTGATCACAACCATTGTTCGCCACCTCCAAAACAATTTCTATTTACGGCCTTGGAGGATGAGTTAATTACCTGAAAAGAATTCCATTCTACGGTGTCACATTAAAAGGTCGTAATTCTTTGACCTGGCGACCAAATGATAGACACCACATACGTTCTCTAACGCCTGCGTCATCCATTTGTAACGCGAAACGTAAAACATTTCCTCATTCTCCGTGCAAAACAGCGCGGTAATTAAAACCACCCAGCGTTTACGATTTCGTCATGTTGTCGTTCTTTCTGATCCAGGTTGGCGAAATATGTGCAAGGAATCGGCAGATGAGACGCAGCACAGGCAATACATCTGCTCGAAATGAATTCGGATTTCAAGTGTTTAAAACATGAGGGACAATGCGAAGACACGTTTGACTTTTGATTAGAGTTGAATTCACTGTTTAGTCCCCCTTGTATCATAATCAGTTTTACAATATAAAAAAATATGATGTGGGCAGCACATGACTTTCCTTATTTAATGTAATGCATTTACTTCTTTCAAAGTGAAACAAGAAAGATCTATCATGCTTAAAGCATTGATTATGAAACACTTTCCAACTTCAATGCAATTTTATTTAAAAAAGTCGAAAATGCAATACATTCCTCGGTAATATGTTAAAACTTATCACAATACTACATTGAATTATTTTATTTGAAAACTTAAACCTTCATTGAAAAAAATGAACTTCATTCAAATGACGGCATTGAAATATAAATTGCCTGGTTTAAATATCTCTAAAATGCAATACATTCCACGGTAATATTTTTAAAACTATCATAATACTACGATAATTTATTATATTTGAAAACTTCATCGAAAACAACTGAAATAAATTCAAATGACGTCATAGAAAAAATAACACGCCTGGATCTCTCTATAAAAGCAGGATTTCATTCATAACTTTCTCCATTTCATTCATCACAATACTATAATAATTTATTTTATTTAAAAATTAAGACCATGGAGCTACAATTCATAAAGTTTATGCTTAAAACTTCATCGAAAAAAATAGTCCTTCTGTTTATAAAATCAATTAATATTTCATTCATATCAGCCATGCAGACTCCATGGACTGAATTATTTTGTGTTAAAGAAATACAGTAATTCTAATACAACTCATTCTACATATTTTGCTGTTTACATTTTACATAGGTGAAAAATAGGCTTAGTTGCAGAAATAATCAAATTTGAATGAGAATTTAAACTCAAATATATTGTCATTGTGTTGTTTTAGTATGTAGATGCACAGAATTTAAGCAAAAATAAAGTAGTTTTAGGACGGATACAACGCTCAATATGGATTAAAAAGAACTTTAAAAAATCACGATTTTGAAACAAGATGGATGTCATATATCATTTTGAAGTGGGGTCATGTGATCGTTTCATATCATGGTCACGTGATCGTTTCATATAAGATGTGTAATTATTATTTTAATTTTTATTTAAAAAACTACTGAATATATTTCGCTGAATTTTTTTTTTATATATTTTATGGAACAATTTGACTATTACCTAAAATTTTCGAAGCAATTTGTGAATTTTAAATCCGCTTAAAAAATGTTTGAAAAATTAGGTCCCATAGGGCTCAATGTATTTCATTTTTTCAACCCGGGTTCAATCCAAAACTTATTGGGTGATATTATTCATTTATATTCCCATAGGTCCTACAGACGGTCTGAACAACATACTAAAATTTCATTTTGATTAAGCCATTTTTACGGCAGTTATCGTGCTAACGGACAGACAGACAGACAGACAGACAGAATGAACAAAGTCATAAACACTTTTCAACTTTGTTGTGAAGTGTTAAAAATGATTTTTATAATTAATTCATCAATTAGGCGTCATTTTCATTAACTTTGGCGATATTTTTGTCAATCTGGGGCAAAACATCGCAAAGATGGCGATATTCCGCTAGATTATAACCAAGTTTGCCAAATGTATCGCCAAGTGTTACAGTTAAACGAAGAGAAGAGCATTTCTTATATGCTATAGGGTATGCACGTCATACGACAGAATTCAAAATTTGCAGATCATTACCTTTCATTTGGCGTCATTTTTTTATCAATTTGACGGCATTTTTATGAATCTGGCGAAAATTTCTTCAATTTGGCAGCATTTATAAAGTCGCCAAGTTGGCGACATCCTGCCAAAATTTTCGCCTAGCGTTACGGACGGACGGACAGCTTATTCTTATAGTTGATTCTTATGTTTTTCCAAGACATTGAATTTTTATCAATTAGTCACCATTTTCATTGATTTAGCGCCATTTTTTACCAATTTGGCGACATTTTCGTTAATTTGGCAACATTTTGGTAGTTGAATTAAAAGTACTAGAAGCTACTTTGAGCGTTGAATTCTTTTTGAAATTTAATTTAATGGCGGAATCCCAGAATAAGAAAAAGTTCCTTAAGGTCCAAATTACGTATTCAGATTTTACTCTTTAATTTTTAAAGAAAATTTACACGAAAATATCGCGTTGTGGAACTCTAAGAGTTTCGCAGAATGCACTTTAAAAAACAGTGGTGTAAGTGTTACCTAAATGTATTTAATTAAGAGTATGGTGGTACTTGAAAAACTATAACATCGTGCTGGTGCTCTTGAAAGATAAAATGTTGTGGTCTCCGTGTTAGCCAAATATGAATGTACCATAAAATCGGATATAACCTTTTACCGTAGATATTTGCAGCAGGTTTATACGATGATATAATTCTCTTAAATAAATCCACAGCCATATTAACATTAAAATTGGGGAATTGACAATCGCCACTGGAGGGAAAAAGCCCGTGCCCATTGTGTTAGCCTTATCAGCTAATGCGGCCAAATCTGGAAAATGTTTTAAACCGTGATTCATCAAAAGCGTTAAATTTATCGTCTGTCGGACTGCATTTCTATTTCCGTAGGCAATAACTATTGAGTTGGCAACAGCATCGTCGAAATACGGATATGTATTTTGCATGAGAATGGCATTTTATCGCAACCCTGATTTTCATCGATGCAGAATAGAAAATTATGATCCATTCCATAATGTTATAAAATGGTAAACTTTATTGCGTACATATATAATGAAATGCTAAATATCACTAATCTGCAGACTCTTTGTTCACGCAATATAATAGAGTGGAATCACGACATCTCGACATTACTGCAGACAGAATTTTTCAGGCCCCTATGCAGCAAATATGGGTTGCAAATACCCTACTACAACTTACTACCTACCTACTTAACGAGTTATTGACCTTTATTTTTAAACTGTTCTTGCAGTCCTGGCTTTAAGCCTCCCGGGCTTCTATGCAATTCAAATTGTTAAAAAATTGAAAGACTTTGTCTTGTCCGAGTTACCTAAAAAGCAATTGAACTTAGAGATCAATAGCGTTCCCTGCAATACTTATTGGTAATGCATAGGGAAAATATTGGAATCGTGTTGAAAATCGCAGTTCCGAGTTTTCGACGGATATCTATACCTATTGTGCGTGTGTGCGTGTGTGAGTAAGTGAGAGAGGGGTTTTTCTATTTATGTGGACGTCTGGGTCATATATCTATCCACTCTAGTTAAGACTGATTTACCAAATTCGAAAGATAATTCACTTGGTTAACCTGATGTTAATTAGATTTTGGTAAGATGCGGAACAAAAGAATAACTTTTCTTTTGCGAAACTGCCCGCAAAATTCGTATATATCCATTATCCATTCTATCTGAGTGAAATCTGTTATCAGCCGGCTTTCCATGCCGACTTGAAAACATGGGCTTCGCTGGGATATAATGAACAAGAGCTACCCACCTGATTTCGGTTTTTAGAAATCTCAGGTGCGTACTTCGAAATTGTAAGGTAACAATTCCGAGGGAGTACCTTGGAATTTTGGCGCGAAAGTTAGATTGAATTACGTGTCAGTAATATCGCCAGGGACGCTTTTGAAAATCGGGGGGCTTTATCTTTGCATTCAATGTATGTGAAAAGAAGAACTTAAAACCCTTTGATAAGAGATGCAGGCGTGTATTTCTGAATCAAGGGAAAAGTCATAAAATGCGGCCCGGTCAGGTGTCGGAGAAAGCCGATGACCAACTCGCGTAAGAGGCCCAGCCCCCATTGATAAAGCGGACACTGCGGAGCGAAATATTGAAAGGAATTCATTGTGGAAGGGGGCGCGATCTTTTGGAAAGCAAGGCGTATTTCTTACATTCAGTGAAAACGCAGGGAATCCCGCCTTTGATGCTGTAACGAGAGCAAAGGGAGATAGCGACACGTTTTTCGCGCGCTTTTTGAGCCTATATAGGGTAGGAGCGCTCAAAAGGGGTACATCATTATTATTGGAGTTGTTGGTGATGTGAGGAGTTCGAATGGAGCATTGCAGTTTGTGGAGACGATGTATGTTGGGTCTTGAAAGTGTGCGTGTGCGCGGGAGAGTTTAAAATACTACGCCTGGAGTCTTAGCGGAGACGCCACCACGAGAACTTCAGAAATAGGTAAGATGATTTTAATTGCATTCATTGACCTCCCGATTCGAAATTTAAGTGGTGCCGAAGGGCACATAGTAGGGAGCTCTCTCACTCTCTCTTGATTAAGGAAGGTAAAGGCGTTTAGCCGCCCATGAGTGAATAACGTAGTTTATGGAAATGCTTGTCCTTGGGACTAAATAAACTTGTTTTTGTTAATTAATGAATCCTTTTTATTTTGAAATGTGTAATGTTTCTGATTACTGTATGACTCTGTTACAAGCTCTGCCGACAACGAAGTCGACCGAGCAACGAGCCGGAAGATCAACGGCCAACCACATCCAGTTTATTAGGGAAAGTTTATCCCTGAGCAGCACCGGCTCGGTAACAGAATTTGGTGCCGAGCACCAGGATGTTTAATTAAAGTTATTGCGGCCACAACGAATAAGTTTAAATAATAGAATAAATAATTAATTATTGATTTAGTAATTTGTATTGAGTTTTTTTAAAAATAATAATTGTTTGTGAACTTGAGAGCATATACTTAGTAAACAGCACAATGGGGATTGATGTGTACGATTTAATTATTAATATTGAAATTGTGAAGAGTAATGAAATAGATATTATCAGTGGGCAGTTTTTAAAACTGGATGGGTCATTTAGTATTATGAGTGTTAACTTTTACAAATTGTTTTAAGTATTTGTTATGCATGTTATGCATGATGAATGGTGAAATTGCTTTAAATGTATGCTATATATGTATTTATTTTGTGGGCGTTTAGGATTTGTTAAAGGGTACGATAAGGCTAAGGGAAATTGAAGAAAGTTAGAGAATAGAAATTAAAAATAATAGACTGTATGCCATATCTTAAGTATTTGATGTTAAGCATGATTAATGGTGAAATTTCTTTGAGTGTATGCTGTATATGTATTTATTTTGTGGGCGTTTAGGATTTATTAACATGCACTGAAACGCTAAGGGGCAATGGATGAAAGTTAGAAAATAGAAAATTAAATAGAATATACTGCAGGCTATATCTTAATTGTTTGGTATTATGCATGACTATTTGTGAAATTGTATTGAATGTATGCCATTTATGTACTTATTTTGCGGGCGTTTAGAATTTATTAGTGGTTATTGTTAGTAAAGGGAGAAAAATACAAAAATGCCAAGAGATTCAGGAAATGGAGGTGGCGACGCAGCCTGTAATAATGTGTCAGAGCGATCTTTTGTGTCAAATACTATCGCAGGATTCCTGGGCCTAGTTCCGCCATTTTCGGGCGAAGACGAGTTGATGACACCTTCGCAGTTTATTGAAAGTATCGAAGAAGTAGGTAGAATCGCAGGATGGGGGGATGCAGAGAAACTTTTAGTGGCAAAAATTAAAATAAGAGGAGGTGCATTGGAATTTCTATCCAATAATCATGATGTGAGGAGCGCTACGGAATTTAAGGTTCTCAGAGACCAATTCCTAGATTATTTTGAGAAACAATTACCTTTAGCGGTCAAATTGCAACAGTTCACTAACTGCCGACAGAAGTCCGGAGAAACTGTCAAACAATACGTGGGGAGAGTAAAGAATTCAGCATTTAAATATTTACAGGGGGCAGACACTAGCATACCACAAGTGAAACAATTGGCGGACCGCACCCAACTTTCGCAATTTTTGGCCGGGCTAAACCCCAAATTGCAGCGGTCAGTAATGTCGCATAACCCGATGACGATGGAAGAGGCAGTTAATGTAGCCGTCTTAGAAGAATCGAATGAAAGGGTCTGTAATAGAGTCTCATTTGTAAACTCGACAGGGGCAGACTCAAGTGAAGTGTTGGAACTACTTTTAGCAAGGGATAGAGCAAATGAATCGGCGCTAAATGCCATACGTCGCGACCTCGCCGACTTAAAAGTACAGGGCCGTACTGAAGGAACCGCCGGAAATGCACGCGAAGTCAGGAGAGCCGAGATCGAGCCGCACCGAGAATCTCGTCGTTGTTTCGGCTGCTCACAAGTCGGACATCTTTTAAGGGATTGTCGTTCTAGGGCTCCGCAAAGACGAACAGAGGACAGGTTTAAAAATCAAAGGGACGATAGCGGATTTAGGAATCAGAGAGCAGAAAATGAAAGTAGATATCAAAGAACCGAGAGCACGAGAATTAGTGGATTTCAGGCAGGAAATCGGCAGTCGTGGGGCTCTAACGGTAGGACACAGAACAGGGGCACGTACAGTAATAGAAATAATTTAAACTAGATGGGGCGTCCTTTAAAAGGAGGCTGCAGGACGCCCGCATTACTCAGATAGGCCCAAAAGGTAAAATTCGATCGACCATCTCAAAATTCTCGCTGCCAGTCATTTCGGCGAACCTAGGGTCAAAAACCTTTAAATTTTTGTTAGACACAGGAGCCGCTGTCTGCATTTTAAGCCCCGGGGTACTCGAAAGAGAGTTTGAAAAGAAGTATCCGTGTAGAAAGTCCGCAGTTAAACTGACCACGGCAAATGGGGGCGAATTATTACATACCGGAGAGCGCGTTCTACCAGTCCAGGTCGGGCCGAAGCTCATTAAACACCCATTCGTCATAGCGAGACACCCCTTGAGCGAGAACTACTCAGGTATAATAGGAACAGATTATATAGGTGCGGGAGGTTTTATAATAAATTTACAGGAAAGAAAACTGGTCAGCTCAAAACCGCACGGGATAATTCCAATTGAATTTGTGAACCCCGCTGATCCATCTTTAGGCGAAGTTCAGGCTGTACCACACAAAAGGGAATTGTTAGATGTTTGGCGGAAAGAAAATTCGACTGTACGAGTTTTTCGGAAGACAAAGCTTCGACCACGGGAGAAACGAGATGTCAGGATAAGTTACGATCTTGAAACCTTAAAGGAGGGAGTAGACTATGAGGTACGCGACTTGAAAGACGGAAACGAGCGATATCGTGTCAGCCCGAGGCTAGGAAGGTCCCGCGAAGGGGAGAGAGTTGTAAGAATTCACAATCTTACTAGCGAGCCCCTAAACTTAAACAAGGGAATGAGAATCGCTTCAATACTGCCCTATGAATCACGGGAGTATAATTCAATTCCTGCGGTTTCCACAAAGAGGAGCTGGAATTGGAAGTTTGGCGAAGGAAAGGGAAAGAATGTGAGAGTGTGCGATAATGAGAGAAACTTTTGGAAAGCGGGTAAAAATAAAGTTAGATGTTTCGCGTGCGCTCGATTAGGTCACTTGAGATATGAATGCCCAGAGACAAGGCTTCGAAATGGGGAAAAACGCAAATATTATCGGTATGTACCCAGAATGAAATTTCGAAATGAGGAAAGGCGGGAAAATTGTCGAGAAGTACCCAGTACGAGGTTTCGAAATCGGAAAAAACTGGAAAATTATCGGGAAGTACCCAGAACCACTACTCGGGACTATAGCGACCAAATTGGGCTATTTGAAGAAACAGTAGGCGAACTCGAGGCGAGCAATGAGGAACGATACAAGTATAGAATAAGCGAGGTCGATAGAGAGAAAAGGGGAGTGAATTTGAGGGCTGTGAAGGGAACAAGTAAAAATGCAGAAGTCATGAGAGAGGTTGGAAGGCGATGTGCTCAGAATAAGTGGGAAGGCTACGAAGGAGCCGACTGTACAGATAATATGGTTTTTAGTGCCACACGGAATCGTCCGATGGAACGTGAAAGTGTCGCGTGCCGCGAGGCAGCTTCCTTCAATACTCCCAACACTTCAAGCGAAGTTGCGGATAACCGCTCCCTAGGGGCCAGTGAGAGGGCAATTGACAAGGCGTCCTGTACTTACGAATTACGATCGAGAAGCGTTCCAAGAGAGGAGCCAAACGCCCCAAAAGTTACGCCCATCCCTAATAAACTTGCTGAGGAGACGGACTCTTGGTTGTATACAAAGATGTTGTCATTTGCAAAGAGTGACGAAAATTCGGAGAAGGGGGTTCTGGATAGAATCTCAGATCGCTTGTTAGAAAAGCTTGTGAACGTCTTAAGTACCAACACTAGGATTGACGTTTCGAACGCAAATCAGTGTAAGAAGCCAGAGGGCGAATTTTGGGCGTCCTTAGTTTAGCAATGGGAATTTCGGACTGTGGGAGAGTTTCCTGAGGGGAAAGAAAACGAAAGTAACTAGGGGACGAGGTTAGAAAAATTAAAAGGGATTTTCAGGTTTTCGCAATGAGTTCGGGATTATTAGAGTTAAGCGAGTTACAGGGAAGGTTATATACGAGAATGGATGAATGGAATGATTGAATGATAAAATATGATGAGAATACGCAAGATTACAATGTATTCGGAATTCCAGTGGAGATTAGTGTTTAAGTAATTCTTTTGGGGTGTTGATAGCGTTACGGACTAAATAATATATTTTAGGGAGGATACGAACAAAAAGGGTTCGAGGAACTGTAATTAAACAGTAATAAGTGTGTACTGTAAAAATTTAAGTGTCTGCTCTCAAGTGATGTAGTGTAATGTGAAAATTGTGTTTAAAATGTAGAAACCAGGGTTTAAGAAAGAATATTGGGGGAAAAAGATTAATTATAAAGGAGAAATTTTATTATGTAAGAAAAAGGAAAGTAATGGACTAAATGTAAATGGAAGGCAAAGAATGAGTAATTATAAGAAGTTTACAGTGATGTTGAGATGTGATTGAGGATAGAGATTAAGGATAGAGTGAGGAAGAGAGAGATGTAATTGAGGAATGTAAATAATGGATAGTTTAATGTTTCCAACGTAACGTTGAGATAGTTATAGTGTAAATGTTTAATATTATGAGGAATTAATTAATGTGTAAGACAAGCTTTGATAGTGAATATGAGCGAATAAATGTAAATAAAAGATAATTATAAGAGATATCTAAATTTATGTGAAATGTTTAATATTAATAATTAGGGTGTAAAGAAATACGCTAAGAGTTAGAAAAATAACTGTTGAATGTAACTAATGGTTAATTGTAAGGAATTTTAATGTAATGTGAGAAAAGTAAGTGTAAACTCTTAGTGAATTAATTTAAAGGAGTAGGAGAGAATGAGTAATGCTCTAGAGAAAGAGCAATTTGTAAATGATATTTAAGTTAAGAAAAAGAGAGAGAGAGAAGTAGTGACCCAATTAATGTTAAATTGTTTTTAATTGTGTACCTTTTCATTAAAATTGTTTTGGGGAAAGATTAAATTTTCCCTTGTTCAAAATTTAAGGGAGATTTTAATGAAATGCAATAAATATCTTTCTTAACCATTGTGATCCAAAATGTATGGATTGGATGAAGGTGAAGGAGATGAGATGGCTACGCCACAGTAACTCTCATGCCAAAGATGCGCTGGTGCTACACCAGAAATAACTGGTGGTGCTACGCCGAACAGATGATGATGCTACTTCGACTAGACTGGGGTCATTTTGAAAAGACCTTGGTGTTAAACCACAAAATGATGGGGCTACGCCAAAAGACTTTAGTGCTGCAGCCAATGGTTGGCCGCAGTGTCTGTTTATTACCTTGAATAAAGACGCATTACGACATAGAAACTATGCCAGTGGGCTACGCCATAGTAGTCTGATTCGGAGACGTGTGCAAATTCGTTTCGTTGCAGTTACCGGAACGGGTGACAACGGAAGGTCCGAGTGCTAATGATAGGCACGGACAAAGGGTAAAGATAGTACTTGCAGAGAACAATTACTTGAGACAATCAAGCGTGAATCATTACTTGATTACACTCAAGGGTGTAAATGTGCAGATGGGAGCTTGCGCTCCACTTGCTACAGAGAGGTGGTTCTAGAATTGCAGTAAGACTCGTATGTTCACGAAAGTTCAAATTGTGTGTTTGTGAGTTTCGAAAGAAACTGAGACTACGACTCACCAGAATCAAATTCTACGCCTATTAAACTTGCCGACAAACGCAAGGGTATCGGGACATCAAAACCCGGTAATCACGATCAAATGGTCACATTGACAGACCAGGTGTACAGGACAAGGTGTATCTGCATGCCCGGACAGTACGGCGCAATGTGTTCGAGATCTGTCTGAAAGAAGGGGTCATGGACCTTTAGCAAACCATACAACGACTTTGACTCAAGAGCTTGATAGAGTTTGCTGGAACATTAAGCTGAACTTTTAAAAACGAGTGGGATAGTCACCATCGGATAATTATCATTAATATTTATTGTGTAGAGCGCACTATCATTTCAGGTGGCTGCAGGAAATTTGTAGAGTGCACTATTATTTCAGGTTGCTATAGAAGACTATAGGTGACATTGGAGGTGCCAAGTCAGAAGTGTATTTAGAATGTAGAGTGAACATTTTCGAGATGGACTCTATCATGCAAATGTTGATCTAACTTAATTATTTATTTATTGATATTATTTAAAATGTATGTTATTATAATCGTGTTCTATTGTTTAACCAAATATGTATCGGAGTGTAACTCAAAATTTTATTTAGATTCAGTCTAGCATGGGTTCATGGTTGTACCGAAGAGAGAGAGAGAGAGAGAGAGAGAGAGAGAAAGGAAGAATCGGAGAGGAAAGACAATTAATATGGGGGTGCGTTAAAATTCGGGGGGAAAAGGACGGATGTTATCAGCCGGCTTTCCATGCCGACTTGAAAACATGGGCTTCGCTGGGATATAATGAACAAGAGCTACCCACCTGATTTCGGTTTTTAGAAATCTCAGGTGCGTACTTCGAAATTGTAAGGTAACAATTCCGAGGGAGTACCTTGGAATTTTGGCGCGAAAGTTAGATTGAATTACGTGTCAGTAATATCGCCAGGGACGCTTTTGAAAATCGGGGGGCTTTATCTTTGCATTCAATGTATGTGAAAAGAAGAACTTAAAACCCTTTGATAAGAGATGCAGGCGTGTATTTCTGAATCAAGGGAAAAGTCATAAAATGCGGCCCGGTCAGGTGTCGGAGAAAGCCGATGACCAACTCGCGTAAGAGGCCCAGCCCCCATTGATAAAGCGGACACTGCGGAGCGAAATATTGAAAGGAATTCATTGTGGAAGGGGGCGCGATCTTTTGGAAAGCAAGGCGTATTTCTTACATTCAGTGAAAACGCAGGGAATCCCGCCTTTGATGCTGTAACGAGAGCAAAGGGAGATAGCGACACGTTTTTCGCGCGCTTTTTGAGCCTATATAGGGTAGGAGCGCTCAAAAGGGGTACATCATTATTATTGGAGTTGTTGGTGATGTGAGGAGTTCGAATGGAGCATTGCAGTTTGTGGAGACGATGTATGTTGGGTCTTGAAAGTGTGCGTGTGCGCGGGAGAGTTTAAAATACTACGCCTGGAGTCTTAGCGGAGACGCCACCACGAGAACTTCAGAAATAGGTAAGATGATTTTAATTGCATTCATTGACCTCCCGATTCGAAATTTAAGTGGTGCCGAAGGGCACATAGTAGGGAGCTCTCTCACTCTCTCTTGATTAAGGAAGGTAAAGGCGTTTAGCCGCCCATGAGTGAATAACGTAGTTTATGGAAATGCTTGTCCTTGGGACTAAATAAACTTGTTTTTGTTAATTAATGAATCCTTTTTATTTTGAAATGTGTAATGTTTCTGATTACTGTATGACTCTGTTACAAGCTCTGCCGACAACGAAGTCGACCGAGCAACGAGCCGGAAGATCAACGGCCAACCACATCCAGTTTATTAGGGAAAGTTTATCCCTGAGTAACACCGCCTCGGTAACAAATCTCTTTGATCAAATTTCATAAAATTTGGTAAACAAGTTACTTGTAAGTTACCTTGCATCTGATTATATTTTGATACTTTTTTTTTTGTGTGTGTGTGGGGGGGGGGGAATATTTCCTTTTTTTTTTTGCGAAATGGCCATAAAAAAATCCGTTAGGAATCTGAAATAAAAGACTACGTATGTTAAAATGAATCGATTATATGCTTGTTTTATACATCATTTTTTACGATGAAAATAATTAAGACCAGCTCATTAGGACTAACAGCTCTCGAGAAACTTTATTTTCGCAGTTTTGCCACGTCCCTATGATACGTTCGGTTACCAATTTAAAAAGAAAGGAAGAGGGAAAGAGAGAGGGGGGGAGAGTGATCACTTTAGAAACGTTTGTTGCAAGCTCAGGGATGATCAAAACGCGCTCTGTCGTCGAAAACTCAATTTAGAATTTTCGATCCTGTCACATTTCTTTCCCTGTTCATCATACTTATATATGTAGGGAAAGTAAAAAAAAAACTAAATTAAAATATGTCAACAAAAACGGCAGCGTGTAAACAGATGAGTAAAATCAGTCAAGCATGAGAACACATACACGAGTACCATACCCCACCATTTGTTATTTGAGCAGCGAAAAATAGCCTAAGGAGACACGAGGCTGTAGCTTTTCTGGAGGAACACTGTAAACGATGTGAATGGAAGTTAATCCAAAAGATACTATTGAACTCAAGTGCGGATTAAGACTCATGAATAACAAGACATAAGAATTGAACGTGGAAATGGCTATATTACGTGCAGATGCTTGAAAGCATTTGTTATAACGATCAGAGACGACACAATCTTCTCCATATGCCAAAGGGTAGCCTTAAAATTAACAACCCATATTGTAAATAATCAAGATTGGCACCACGTCTGCATACAATAGACAAAACCAAGAACAAAACGTTTTTAAAAAACGAAAGGTCTTTTATTTAACATCCTAAAAGACGTACAAAAATTGTTAAAAACAGCCAAAGCAAATATACCAAGATATAGTAAACTCCGATGCTATATCTTGGTATATTTACTTGGCTGTTTTTAACAATTTTTGTACGTCTTTTAGGATGTTAAATAAAAGACCTTTCGTTTTTTAAAAACGTTTTGTTCTTGGTTTTGCCACATTGTAAAATTTACGCCCTCTGAATGAACAAAATACAAATAAAATGACAACGCTGGCAAGAAATTGAAACAGAAATATATTTCTATGTTTCCCACAATACAATAATTAATATATGGAAAGGGAAAGTAATAGAGCATGGACACGAGCGTAAATAAATAGCCTGCACAGTAGAATGCGCAGAAACGTAAGGACAAAAGGGATTTTTTTTTTCTCAACAATAGCGAAGAATGGTAAACTGACGATGACGGCAAATAAAAATTGAAACTAAACCCATTAAACATCGAAATTTACCTTGTGCTGAAAACAAGTTATTTAGAAGCCTTGCGAAACAATATATGTTTAAAGATTGCATTTGCTAAAGTGCTCTTTAAGTGATTTTAAGTAAATGTGCACTACTATTCATTTTACCGTAGTCACTATAGCTAGTGTTTGGAAAATGTATGCATTTTCTAGAAAATTCTGCAGTGTATATGCGAGTGAGAAGGAAAAGCTACATAACGAATTTTCTTTAAAAAAAAATCGTTTACTTATTTTATTGAAAGTAAATATTTTATTTTCCGGTAAATTAAAAATATTTATCAAAGAAGATAAATTTAGATATATCCTACAAAAATTAGAGATTGCAAATGTCTAAAGTAGCTGTTTTTAATGCAGAAATAATGAAAATTTTCATACAGCTAAGCATACGAGTATTTTGTTTTGGAGAAGTAAGGCCAAAATTCTCAGTGTGACGTCATGTGCCCATGCTATATTGTAATTGGGTCAAGGCTGCAAGGAGGGAGGGGGGGTATTTACGTATAGAATAAATTAATACCATTGTTGCAGTGTTGATAAACCATTTTCTCCTGGCATTCGATATCATCTTGTCAGAGTTAGTTATTTCTTTGGTTTTAAGTCAAATATTGCGTATTTCACAGACACAATAAGTAATGATTTTATAATACTTGATATTTTAGAATACGAAATACTTGAATAGTGTCAATTCTGTCATTTTTTCATTAATAAAAAAAATAGTGAGTAACTGTGCTACTTGTTATAGATTGATGCAGAGAGTCACTTCTTTCGCATATTTCGAATAGGAAAAGGTTCTATATTTTTTTTTCTATTAAGGTTTTATATTTTAGGGGGAAAAAATTATACATAGAAAAGACGTTCTATATTTTTTTATTTATATAGTTTCGATAGATTAATAGAATGCAGTTTATTTAGTCCAAATCGGCCCACGAACAAAGTTATCGACGATGAAGTGTCTGAGGTATTGCTTGAAGCCACTACACTAGGCAAGAATGTCAGCGCAAGCGATATGGCACAAATGTCAATGCAAAGTTATAAAATTTGAATTTTTTATTAGAATGTTTATAGTACAGATTAAAGGGTATATATACTCAAAAGAAAAATTACATATTGGGTTCTATAACTACCTAACTGAAAGATGACGAGTATATATATATATATATACCATTTGCAGAAAGTTCTGGAGAAAGCACGCTACTCGTAAAAGTTCTTAGCCAATCTATAAAAATCGAGAAGTTTTCCAGAACTTGCCAAAAGTCGCCAAGTTTGACATATTTCGCCCAATTCGTCACAAGGTCAAACGACCGGGACCTTCAAATTATATTAATGGTTTCCTGTTATGTATTTGGAACAATATGATTAGATACTTCAGTTTCATCCCCGTCGCATTTTAGGATTTAATCTGTACCTAGGGCCCTAGATGATGATTTACATCCAATAAAATTCTTTGCGCTGTTAGATATATCTACCAATCATGGGTTAATATCGGCTTAAGAATTATACCGTAAAAACAATTGCTCCATACATCCTTCACGGGCCATTTTCGGATCCCTGTTAAAATTGTGCTTGCATCTGTTTCGTAAAGTGGGTTGATATGTCAAATTATGAAACACTTTGCGTCATCCTAAGAAACTGCTCCTGAATACCACAAAAAAAAAATCCTACTTCTCAGTTGTGAAAGTTTTTGATCAACTGTGAAATCATATTTGAATTTCTAGGCTGTTTTATCAATTTTCGCCACAGAATGTGTTCGTTGTTTTAGAACGCGTCTTTGTTGCTTTTGCAGGTGTTATAAAGATGAGTTTTTATAACCCATAGTGCAAAGCCATAGTATAACCCATAGTGCACCCATAGTGTAACCCATAGCTTCAGGAAATTGCTGCTTGTTTAGTGTGGACGACTGATATATATTTGTCTTACTATAATATCAAACTATGCAAAAACACTAAAAAGTAAGAAATAATTTTTATATTGCTAAAAGAATGCGAAAACATAGCAGGGTAAAATGGGGGAACCTCGCTAGTTCCGCTCCACGCTAGTATTTCAATTGATTCCATACTTGGCAGTGTAGCCCCCACCCCCGGGTGACTTGTTCCCTGAGGGTGCTAATGACGTCACGAGCAAAAATTACATCGTGACTATTTTTCACAACAATGATTGAAACTATTAAGTTTCGTGATCATTGGGCCACAAATAAACCATTTTATACTTGACTATATCAAATGCTGCCCTATGCTGCCATGTTAAAAAATATAAAATTTCGAATAAACTTTAAAGTTTTCGCTCGAATTTAAAAAAACCCTTATCTAGTTCTAGATTTTTTATAAAAAAATTCCCGATATAAAGTTTCTTGAAATTCCTTTAAAATTTGTGGTCGCTATCGTCTACACAAGAAATCGACCACAGGCAGATGGACTGACAGACAGACGAACATCACTCCAAAAATGGTCAAAACATGTTCATTCGAAATTTGTCAAAACTATATTTGTGAGGCCAGAAATTGTTCTCACATGAGACACTTTTATTTGTGGAATTTATGATGCCCAGAACGGCTAACAAAGCTGTAGTCTGGCTGGCACCGGGGTTTGTGAGGACTTGAACTTTAAGGTCAAAATACTATAAATTTAGGGGTGCCATACCAGAGGGGCCTTGCTAAATGTGAAATGATGCCATTGGGTTATGAAGAAACAATGAGCGCCAAAAAAAAGAAAGGCGGATCCCATTACATGTATTTTCTAAGTGTAAATTATTATGACCACATAAGTTTGTTTGTACACCATGGGTATCAGAATATTGATTTAAAAAAAGTGCGCTATCTATTCCGGATTTATCCCCAAAAGAAAGCAAAAATACTTCGTATAATCCGGGGCGCCGTATATTCTGTACTTAAAATAGTCGTTTGCTTCCTCAGATGTCTATACAGAAGTAATTAAAATGATGAAATTTACCCAGTATTCGTATAAGTAACACGATGATGAATATGCTAAATTAAAGATAGTTACTTCAGATAAAGAAAATTTCAAAAAAAGATATTTTATTTTGTATTAGCACAGTGCTTATTTAAATTATTTGAGAATACTCCTTTATAGTTTATATTTGCACAATCATTTTTTTTTTTTTTTGCTTGGAAAAAACTGCCGTGGTGGACTATAATCCGCAGCTTCACAATTTGAAGTTTTTGCAATAGATAATCCGCGGATTACACGCAGGAAATGACTGACGGTATATACAAGTCTACCTGAACACTAAATTCAAACCCAGTTCCTATGGAACTAAAGGTCATATAGTAAATCGTTTTGCCATAGGCAGGCTTTATAGCTCACAGAACTCCTATAGATGCAGTAACTGTATTTGCGACTTTAAGGCATCTGTTATGAGTTTTTTGGGAATCAGAAATCGCAGAGTTTTCCACAATTCAATGACTTCGAATATTTTTACTTTCCCTACAGTACATGGTAATGTTGAGGGAAGTATTGGAATTATGTCGAAAACAGCAACTCGAGTTTTCGGCGGATCCACACGTTTTGGGAATTTTAGAATACGAAAATATATTTTTAATGTGTGTTCGTATTCACTTTACCGCAAAAGCTAATGGACCCAATTTCATTTTAAAGTTACTTATGGGTGACTCTGGTGCTGATTAAATTTTGGTATGATTTCGAAAATAAGAACCTAACTTTTTTTTTTGCGAAAAAACCACCAAAAATCGTCAAAGTCTAAAATAAAATACCACGTATGCTCAAATGTATCCATTAAATGCTTGTTTTATACAGAATTTTTTACGATGAAAAGAATAAGACCAACCCCATTACTCAAGGCCTATCCGTTTTTGAGATATTTTAGTTATTTCGCATTTTTTGCTACGCTGGTTTTGAGAATACATCCAGTTACCAAATGAAAACTAAAATTGATATAAAAGTGCAAATTCAGTGTCATTTTAAATATATATGCGTGTTATTTAGGGCAATTAAAATCATTTTAACAAATTATTACAGGGGAAAAAAATAAGGAATTTGAGTCTACAGGAAATATCACGTACTGGGCACATCAGAATTTTTACTTTCCTTATATACATAATGTATAAGGAAAGTATTGTGACGGGGTCAAACATTCGAATTCGAGTTTTCGACGGGAGAGCACGTTTCAAGCATCCCTGATTATGAATCAAACATTTTTGATGTGATGTCTATGTGTGTGTGTGTGTGTGTGTGTGTGTCAGTGAGTCTATGGAGACGATATCTCACGAACAAATAGAGCGATTCGAATAAAATTTGGTACATAAATCGCAATCCATGAATATTGGAAGCCTATTGTCTTTAAATGTAATCAAATGCTCAGAACCCCCCTAAATTTTCGAGTGAAATTTTGAAAAAATCATCAAAAAATCAAAACCTTTAAGAAAGTTACGTAAATAGACATTTCTAATGTAATTTTTCCTTAGAAAAAGATTGACAAACTAGAACGCTAGCATGAACCGTTCTCGAGATATTGCAGATTTTTAAAATAAATTTATCAAAAAATCCCATAAATTAAAAAAATATAGTAACTATTGAGAAACATGTTCACTTTTACTTTTCACATGTATTATCATGCGATAAATTGGGTGACATCATTCTCGTGGATCTAGCTCGTTCCATTCATGAGAAAAGATACTTTGAGTAATACTTTTGTATTTGAACGCCAATAGTTATTTATCTGCTATAAGAATAACTTAATTCTCCGTCCATAACGCTTGGCGAGATTTTGGCGCCGAATTTGGCGGAATGTAGCAACTCGGTGACTTTTTAAGTGTTGCCAAATTAACGAAATCTCGCCAAATGGATAAAAATGACACTAAATCAATGAAATGACTAATTGACAAAAAATCAATATCTTGGAAAAAATATAAATATCTACTATTACAATAAGAAAATAGGTTTTTCTGAAAGTAGTATATTCATTGCATTATATAAGGAAAGTCATGTGTTGCCCACATTAGATTTTTTTTTTATCAGTAAAGAAATCTTAATAAAATTTTTATAATAGTGCACCACAAAGATCATTTTTGTAGTGAAATTTGAAAGTTCGGGCTATTTTGTGGGATTATTAGGCGCCATCATTTGTCACTATACCACTCGGAAGTCGCTTGAACCCATGTGTATGTTTGCCCAGTGATAGTGTCAACCAAAGCAACCAACCGGGCTTCCTCTTCAAAACACACAATTGGGTTCATATCATACGGCTCCTACGGAAATTCCTCAACTGACAAGGATTACAGAAGGGAAAGAAAAAACTTTGTGCATTCCTAAAGCACTTATGCATTAAATGGTATGAAATCCGTGACACATCAAAGAGGCATAGCTAGTTCATGCTAAAAAATTATATTTTTGAACTGTGAAATATGTTTCTATTAGTAGCAATAAATCTGACGTGGGCAGCACGTGACTTTTCCTACTGACACAAATTCGTTTTCTCTTCCTTTTTCCAAAATTCTTTAAATTGAGTTCAGTTGCAAAGAATAAATTGGATAATTATTTTACATTGCCCTGAATTTGCATTTTCATTTGATGACTGCAGTGTTTTCAAATGCGATGTGCTAAAAGTCGAAAAACCAAAGTATCTTGAGAACGGCGAGCCCTACAGTTATGGGGATGGTCTTCATTCTTTTTTACTTCAGAAATAACGTGCGGTCCCCCGGTCCTACCATTGATATTTTCAAAATTGAAGTTCTGTTGCTAACGAGTACACCAAAACAAATTCCATGCTTCTAAGTGACATATTCGCTGAGATATGTAAAGGTAAATGTCATGACTTAAACCACATTACCTACCCATGTTTTAGCGGCAAAAGAGCTCATTTAGGGGACCGTCTATGAGATACACAAAGTTAAATAAAGATCTCGTGTGTTAGACAGGGAAAAAACATGGAAACTCCGAAAGAAATTGAGGATGTAAAGTACAATTATATCTTTAAAACACGTAGCAGCGCAATAAAAGAACTATTCCAGCTAGTAGCACTCATAAACGGACCTACACACATCTGTCAACCTCTTTTCAGATTCAATGTAATCAACGTTTCTTAATTTTCAGCTGATCCCTTACAACATGCTCCAAGTGTCAATGTGCGATATCTCAGCGAATATGTCACTTAGAAGCATAGAATTTGTTTTGGTGTACTCGTTAGCAACAGGACTTCAATTTTGTAAATATCAATGGTAGGATCCGGGGACCGTATAAAAATTGCGATGTCGTATTTTCATAACTAAACATCCCCTTGTCGAATCCAAGACATATCGAATATCTGAACATCATATGCATACTTTTTACTTTCCCTGCAATACATGGTAATGTATAGGGAAAGTATTGGAATCATGTCGAAAATCGCAACTCGAGTTTTCGAGGGATCTACACGTTTCGAGACCTCTAGAATACGAAAAAACTATTTTTAGCTTGACGTCTGTGTGTGTGTCTGTCTCTCTGTGCAGATTTTGTATCCACTCTAACTAAAAAAGTAATTGACCGAATTTCATAAAATTTGGTAGGTAAGTCACTTGTGGGCGAATCTGGTGCTGATTAATTATGGGTACGAATTGGGATAAAAGAACCCGCCTTTTTTGGCGAAATGGCCCGCAAAAGCTTGTATCCACTCCAGCTGAAAATCTAATAGACCGAATTTCACAAAATTTGGTATATAAATAGCTTGTGGGTAACCCTGGTGCCGATTAGATTTTGGTACGATTCGGAAAAAAAATAACCTGCCTTTTCTTGCAAAATAGCCGGCTAAAAATCGACAAAATCTAAAATAAAAAACTACGTATGCTGAAATATATCCATTAAATGCTTGTTTTACACGTAATTTTTGACGAAGAAAAGAATAAGACCAACCCCATTACACTAGGACCAACCGTTCTCGAGATATTTTTTTTTCTCTACGTCACCTTTGAAAATAAGTCCAGTTACCAAATGAGAACGAAAATTGAATTAAAGGTGAATTAAATTTAATTAAAATAAAGAGAACGTGGATATAAGTCTGCAGGGAAAGTCATGTGCTGCCCACATCAGATTTTTCTAATTGGAAGTATGTGTCTATAATCAACCATTTCAAAGTTGCTGGTCCTATAAGGACTTTACTTCACACCCTGTATATAATGTATAGAGAACGTATTATGACGAGATCGAAAATTCGAATTTTCAGCTGATTTACACGTTTTGAGCATCCCCAACGCTTGAATCGAACGCCTTTGAAACGATGTACGTGTGTATATATGTTATTTTCAGAGAGATCTGATAATAAAAATAACTCTTAATATATGTCGTTGTTTTCTCACAATATCAATATTTTATATCTGGTTTTACTTTGCCTGCAACACATGGTAATGTATAGGGAAAGTATTGGAATCATGCAGAAAATCGTAACTCGAGTTTTCGACTGATCTACGCGTTTCGAGACCTCTAGAATACGAAAAAACTATTTCTAGCGTGACATCTGTGTGTCTGTCTGTGTAGAATTTGTATCCACTTTAACTACAAAACTAATTGACCGAATTTCATAAAATTTGGTCGGTAAGTCACTTGTGGACGAATTTGGTGCCGATTAGTTTTGGGTACGATTCGGGATAAAAAAAAACCGCCGTTTTTTGCGAAATAGTCCGCAAAAGCTTGTATCCATTCTAGCTGAAAAACTAATGGACCGAATTTCACAAAATTCGGTAGATAAATTACTTGTGGGTCACTCTGGAGAGTCGATTAGATTTTGGTATGATTTGAAAAAAGATAACCTGCCTTTCTTTGCAAAATGGCCCGCAAAAATTGTCAAAATCTAAACTAAAAAACTACGTATGCTCAAATATATCCATTAAATGCTTGTTTTATACGTAATTTTTAACGAAGAAAAGAATAAAATCAACCCCATTACACTAGGACTAGCCGTTCTCGAGATATTTTAGTTTCTTCATTTTTTCTCTACGCCACCTTTGAAAATAAGTCCAGTTACCAACTGAGAACGATAATTGAATTAAAAGTGAATTAAATGTAATTAAAATAAAGAGAACGTGAATATAAGTCTGCAGGGAAAGTCATGTGCTGCCCACATCAGATTTTTTTTATGTTCGATTGTTACTTATGTGGTAATAAAAAGGTTCAATATATTTCCCTACACTAAAGCTGTATTAACTAGCTTACACCAAGTATTTGATAAAAATACAAGGTGTGAAATAAATTGCGTGTTGCTGACACCACATAATGCAGGAGTCATTAAAATTAGACCTGAAGTAGAAACTTTTTAGATAGATTTTTTTTTTTTTTTACTCTGTGCTGTCACGTTCGAAAAGGTAAGATAATTTTCACCCTCTGTGGCAGAAGTGAAGCACCCGGTGTTTCGTCAGTGTTACTTTCGCAACATGGTCATTGTCGAAGGAAGGTTAAGTTTCCAGAAGTTGTGATCTCGGATGTCTGGTAAGAATTACACAATCCAAAATCCATCAATTATTGACAAGGATATAATTTAGAATTTCCGAAAGTTCGTTTACCCTTTGGAAGGATATAGGGTCAACACACTGTATCGTTTTTCAGATGTTGAACAAAACATTTTGAAAGCCATGACAATTTGACCTTTCTTTGCTTAAATATTCGCGATTTACACTTCTATTTTACTTTCGATTTTGTTGTCTCTTTTACGTTTATTTTTTATTTGCTGTTCAGGTTTAAATTAAATTGTTGATGAGCAGAGGTTTACATTATTAACAAACAGCCTCAGATTAAATTACTGACGGACAATCTCAAAATAAACTACTGATGTACAGCTTTTATATTAAATTACTGACGTATAAATTTAAATTGAATTTCTGACGTAAACATTGAATTAAATTACTGACATGCAATCCTAAATTAAATTACTGACATGCAATCTTAAATTAAGTTACTGACATGCAATCTTAAATTAAATTACTGACATGCAATCTTAAATTAAATTACTGACATGCAATCTTAAATTAAATTACTGACATGCAATCTTAAATTAAATTACTGACATACAACTGTAAATCAAATTACTATAACGACGTACAATCTTAAATAAATTACTGGCGTACGTTATAAGGAGTGTTTTTTCTAACTTACATTCGAAATATATAGTAAACTATAAATGATAGATATAAATAGTAAACGATAAATTTTCTGTTTTGTAAGTTTGTAATACTTATATGTCAAAATCTAAAAAAGCTAACTTTGAACAATAAGAAAAATAATTTATAGATTTTTAAAGACCTAAAAGTGTATATTAATTATATTTTGGATAAAGTTCTATTTTTTTTTCAAAGAAAAGTAGGTATCTATCCGAATTAGCTTTATTTTCCCTTTTAATACTTTCACTTTATATATTTTTGAAATTATAGAAGATAGATATAAATAGTAAGGGACAAAAATATTCATGAGGGAATTTAGTTTCTAAATTTATATTTATTTAAAAAACTAGAGGGCTCTTCCCCCTGTTTGTTACGCTTCGTGAGCTTTTTGCAAGCCAAAATAAAGTTTAAATCGATGAAAAGTTTATTTCAAAGCATTACCTTATTGCTCTATAAATATACCAAATTTCATAATTTTGTATTTAAAATCGATGGACGTGTCGATACGAAAGAACAGTTTTCACTTCAGAAGTGTATAAAAAGTAAAATATCTCGTAAACTACGTCGAAATTAAAACAATCATGCTTAAAGCATTGATTATGAAACACTTTCCAACTTCAATGCAATTTTATTTAAACATGTCTAAAATGCAATACATTCCTCGGTAATATTTTAAAACTTATCACAATACTACATTAATTTATTATATTTGAAACCTTAAACCTTCATCGAAAAAAATTAACTTCATTCAAATGACGGCATTAAAATATAAATTGCCTGGTTTAAACATCTCTAAAATGTGACATTCCTCGGTAATAATTTTAGAATTATCATAATACTACGATAATTTATTATATTTGAAAACTTTATCGAAAACAACTGAAATTCATTCAAATGACGTCATAAAAAAATAACACGCCTGGCTCTCTCTATAAATGCAACATTTCATTCATAAATAATTCCCCCATTCATGTCATTCATCACAATACTATAATAATTTATATTATTTAAAAATTAAGACCATGGAGCTACAAGTAAGTAAAACTCTATGCGTAAAACTTAATCGAAAATTATCGTCCTTCTCTTTCTAAAATCAATGAATTTTTCATTCATATCAGCCATGCAGACTTCATGGACTAAATGATTTTGTGTTAAAGAATTACAGCGATTCTAATACAACTCATTCTACATATTTTGCTGTTTACATTTTACATAGGTGAAAAATAGGCTTAATAGTAGAAATAATCAAATTTGTATGAGCATTTAAACTGAAATATATTGTCATTGCGTTGTTAAAGTATGTAGATGCACAGAATTTAGGCAAAAATAAAGTAGTTTTAGGATGGATACAACACTCAATATGAATTAAAAAGAACTTTAAAAATCACGATTTTGAGACAAGATGGATGCCATATATCATTTTGAAGTGGGTCATGTGATCGTTTCATATCATGGACACGTGATCGCTTCATATAAGAGGTGTTATTATTATATTAATTTTTATTTAAAAAACTACTGAATATATTTCGCTGAATTTTTTTTTATATATTTTATGGTACAATTTGAATATTGCCTAAAATTTTCGAAGCAATTTGTGAATTTTAAATCCGCTTAAAAAATGCTTGAAAAATTAGGTCCCATAGGGCTCAATGTATTCCATTTTTTCAACTCGGGTTCAATCCAAAACTAATTGGGTGATATTATTCATTTATATTCCCATAGGTCCTATAGACCGTTTGAACAACATACTAAAATTTCATTTTGATTAAGTCATTTTTACGGCAGTTATCGTGCTAACGGACAGACAGACAGACAGACAGACAGACAGAATGAACAAAGTCATAAGCACTTTTCAACTTTGTTGTAAAGTGTTAAAAAGGGACTTCGTTCTGCAAAATTTCAACTATGTATGTACCAGCCAGCAAAAATTCGTGGTTATACTACTGTTAGTCTATCCAGGACGCAAAATTCGCAGCTCAAAAATTTCGTCTTTGACATTAAATATTTCTTAAACTGCAGTATATATATCGAAAAACGGTTCATTTCAGCGGATTTTCTTTCCCTTTCTTTACAAGTGTACCAAATTTTATATTTTTGTATGCTTTAGTTTTTGCGGTACGAAGCAGAGAAACTCTAAGAACGGGAAATTTGCGAAGCGGCGGTTACTTTTTTTTTTTTTTTAATATAGAGAGAAATAATTTATAGCTCTTTGAAAGACCTGCAAGTATATATTGTTTTCAAAAAACTAGTTATCAGTTTTTGGATAAAAGAAAAATTTCGATATCACAAAAGTTGAGTTTTATTTTACAAAATATTACTCACTCGAAACCTTTTCAGCTCCAACTGACTAGAGTCGCCGCTGATTTTTTTTTCTCATGCATACGCTTAAACTGTATTATAAAATGATTGTGGATGAAAATCAACTAAAAGTAAAATTTTAGATCTTCGATACCTGCGTGTATTGAAAAGTGGAGTAACTTTTCATTATCGATAATTTCGTCGTTTGGAATTCACTTCGGAAGAAATAAACTGGATTTTATTAATCTATCAAAATTTTTAGATTCTCCTACCCCCTCCCAAAAACAAAACTAATAACAATAAAACGTAAAATAAAAAAATCTGATGTGGGCAACACATGACTTTCCTTATATAATGTACTGAATTTACTACTTTTACAGTACAAAAAATAGGTTTTTCTTATAGTAGATATTTATATTCTTTCCAAAATATTGAATTTTTGCGTATTAGTCGTCATTTCCATTGATTTAGCGTCATTTTCATTCATTTGGAGAGATTTTCGTTAATTTGGCAACATTTCAAAAAGTCGCCAAGTTGGCGACATTCCGCCAAATTCGTCGCCAAAATCTCGCCAAGAATTATGAACGAAGAAATAAGTTATTCTTACAACAGACAAATGACTATTGGCGTTCAAATACAAACGTATTACTCAAAGTATCTTTTTTCATGAATGGAACGAGCTAGATCCACGAGAATGATGTCACCCAATTTATCGTATGGTATTACATATGAAAAGTGAACATGTTTCTCAATAGGAAATAATTTTCTTTATTTTATGACTTTTTGATAATTTTTTTTAAAAATGTGCAATATCTCGAGAACGGTTCATGTTAGCGTTCTAAAATTTATGCCAATCGTTTTCTAATGAAAAATTATATAAGAAATGTCTATTTGCGTAACTTTCTTAGTGGTTTTGATTTTTTGACGATTTTTTTAAAATTTCATTCGAAAATTTAGGGTGGTTCTGAACATTCGATTGCGTATAAAAACAATAGACTTCCAGTGTTTACGGATTGTGATTTTTGTACCAAATTTGGTTCGAATCGGTACATTCGTTCGTCAGTTATCGTCTCCACAGACTCACTGACACACACACATACTTTCACACACACACACACACACACACACACACACACACACACACACACACACACACAGACATCACTTCAAAAATGTTTGATTCGTGATCAGGGATGCTTGAAACGTGCTCTCCCGTCGAAAACTCGAATTCGAATTTTCGACCCCGTCACAATACTTTCCTTATACATTATGTATATAAGGAAAGTAAAAATAAAGGAATATCAAGAAACTAAAAATTATCGATGGATTTTTCTAAATATCTTGCACCATCGTCAGACAACAGCCTTTTCATACTATAGAATATAGCATAAAATACTGTTTTCACGACAATTTTCTATTTTAAGACCACTCTATATTTTAGAACAGCCTGAACACGTTAAGACTATTTTTAGAGGGGTGTCCGTCTGTCTGTCGTCGATTTCTTGTGCGCACGATAGCTGCCACAAATATATATGGATTTTCACGAAACTATTTATTCGGCTTTATTAATAAAAAAAACCTAGAACTAGATAGAATTTTTTTTCTAAATTCGATCGAAAACTTTATATTTCCTTCCTTTGAAAGCATAGAACAAAATTCGACATAATTATGTATAAAAGGGGTTATTTATGGTTCAATGATCCCGAAACTGAACAGTTTCAATCATTGTGGAGAAAAATAGCCGTGATATAATTTTTGTATTCGTGACATCATTAGCCCCCCCCCCTCAGGGAGACAAGTTACTTCCACCTCCATGGGGGTGGAAGTAACTTGTGTCCCTGGGGGGGGGGGGGCTAATGATGTCACGAATACATTGTCAAACTTTATCAATCGAAATATTTTTTCATGCCCTTTATAATGAAGGGCAACATAATATGATTGTGACAATTTGGACCAAAGATACAGATTTTTCAAAAATTTTCTTTCGAAATTTGCAATAATCTAAGACACTTTGAGGCATCACAAGAAGGAGGAAAATGTACCTTTTCGGAGAATCTCGATGCGAAATCAAACGGGATCTGCCTTCAGCCTCATCGGTTGCAAAGATGCTGCAAGAGATGAAAAAGTTAGTATACTTCAAAGTGCGGCACGACGCTTAAATATCTGATAATTGTCACTTTCATGTTTCAAACATTTTTTTTTAATTTTTACAGTTTCTAGAAAGTTGTGAAATTATCACAATCTAGAAATTATTTATAGAAAACTGTACAATTATCACAATCAGCGAATACTGGAATTGTATCGATTATAAATAGGGTCGAAGGTTCTGAATCCCCCTCCCTCCAAAAAAAAAGTCCAATTGATTATTTAAAAAAAAAGCGGGACAGTCAATTACGTTAAACACTTTTATCCGTACATCGCCGTAATTAAACGAATGGAATACATTTTATCACTCTTGCACAAACTGTTTGCAAGTTATTGAATGGATTTTTTAATAAAATTTCCAGAAAAAATTATTAAAGTTATAGAAGTATTAATATTGTTTAAAAAGGTTAACATTTCATAAGCAATAATAAAGACAATTTCGTTCATTCCGTTCTTGTGCATTTAGCACGTTCTATTCACACAACAAAATGTTGTGTTCCAGTGAAGTCGTCCGCCAAATTTTACATACTGTCATTTCCTACTAATTAAATACCAACGTTTTTTTTAAAATGAATTTTGCACGAGCGCATAAATAACTGAATTCAATTATTCAACAAAGATCTAAATTTTAATTTTGTGGTACAAGTTTTTCAACATGTGTGTATATGAAGGGAAAAAAATCGTTCAAATTATATCAGAAGAATTCATCAAGGTGTGTAGGCAAAATTATGTGCTGCTGACGTCAGATTTCTTTTTTACATATTGTATCTACACTAAAAATTCCATTGTGATGTGAACACTCGTTCTTAAGTCACTGCGTTCATGTCTCCTTGTCCTCTCCCTCCCCACTCCTTTACTGACACACACACAAACGTATATAAAAATCGCAAATTCGAGAAAAGTTCAGAAAAATAATAATTTTTTTATACAATAGCATGGAAACGTAGTAAATCAAGAAAAGAAATTAAAATTAAGTTAAAATCACGAAAAGAAATTAAAATTAAGTTACGGTGTATTCTCTGGAATCGTGGCTGTGCACGCAAGATACAAGAACGAGTTCAAATTTCTGGATAACTAACACATTTATTCACAAGCACAACGTAAACAGGAAAAACATACAGATAAACAGTTCTTAAATCACTAATTTCACAAAATGACTGATATTATTCTCAAAATATTGAAGAAAGTCATTTCACAAAACAGGCCACTACTATTTTCAAAATATTGACAAAAATCACAGTTCAGTGTAACAAGTATCACGTCAAAATTGCTCTCCAACTGAGTGATGATTTCTTTTACAGTCTCTCTATAGAAACTTCCGAAAATCTCCATGTCTCATAGAATATTGGCTATTTCGCGGCCTTTCTCGAACCTTCGAAAAAAATTGCCAAATCTGGCAACCCGCTTCCGACCTTCGGAATTCTGGCAACACTAAGCTCAGGTCACGGGAAAGGATGCCTCTATGGCTGCATTGTCTGTCTGATCTTCGAAAGAGACGAAAGACTCCAGAATAAAAGAAATATTGCACGTTCGCAACAGTATAGGAAAACCGCAAATTCGAAAAAAATTCAGAAAAATAATATTTTTTTTTTATACAATAGCATAAAAAAGTAATTAAAATCAATGAGGAAGAACGAAGCTCTTATTCGAATGTCATTAAAAATGAATTAATGCACCTTGCGTGATTACATACAGTTCGAGAGAAATTTACTTTGATCATTTTCTGTTGCAATTTGTTCATTTTCGTCGAGCGTCGATGTTTTACGTAATCACGAAACTTACTTTAATGGACACGTTTAAGCAAAAAAAAAGAAAAAAAAAACCAAATCAAACACGGCATTTGTTTTATAGCAAAACGTAACCAAGGTTATTGTCAACACGGTGAACGTGCCGAAATTTCAACAACTGAATAAAATGCATGTTCAAAATTATTAATAGTAAAACTGTTGCTCCGGTTCGGAGTGTTATAATCGCAGTCACATCAAGACATGCCAACGGAAACGTAAAATATTAAAAAAAAAATCTCGGGTGTGTTTGTTTTGCAATCACATGTGCCTCTCCCGCAGATTTACCAATGTCAGTTAATCTGCTGAGAATCCACTTCTCATTTATCAATAAACGAGTTATTTCCATACCAAAAGGAAGACGAGAGCAACGTAAATGAGAACAAATAACACAATAATGCAACATACAGCTGTTTCGAGGATGCGCTGGATCCCCTTTGTCAGTGCAAGAGAGCCAACAAACCCGAAGTCCAAAAGAGGAATGGGTGCGAAAGGAAGTAGCAGGGGGATTATATATGAAGGTCGTGGGTATATAAACCCCCTACTTTTTACTTTCCCTGCAATACATGGTAATGTATAGGGAAAGTATTGGAATCATGTCGAAAATCGCAACTCGAGTTTTCGACGGATCTACACGTTTCGAGACCTCTAGAATACGAAAAAACTATTTCTAGCGTGACGTCTGAGTGTGTGTCTGTGTGTCTGTCTGTCTGTGTGTCTCTGTCTGTCTGTGCAGATTTTGTATCCACTAACTAAAAAACTAATTGACCGAATTTCATAAAATTTGGTAGGTAAGTCACTTGTGCACGAATCTGGTGATGATTAGTTTTGGGTACGACTCGGGTTAAAAGAAACCGCCTTTTTTTGCGAAATGGCCCGCAAAAGCTTGTATCCACTCTAACTGAAAAACTAATGGACCGAATTTCACAAAATTTGGTAGATAAGTCGCTTGTAGGCCACCCTGCTGCTGATTAGATTTTGGTATAATTCGAAAAAAAATAACTTGCCTTTTTTGCAAAATGGCCCGCAAAAATCATCAAAATCTAAACATAAGAACTACGTATGCTCAAGTATAGCCATTAAATGCTTGTTTAATACGTAATTTTTAGCGAAGAAAAGAATAAGACCAACCCCATTACACTAGGACTAGCCGTTCTCGAGATATTTTAGTTTTTCGTATTTGTCCTACACCATTTTTGAAAATAAGTCCAGTTTTCAAATGAGAACGAAAATGAATTAAAAATTAATTAAATTTAATTTAAATAAATAGAACGTGAATATAAGTCTGCAGGGAAAGTCATGTGCTGCACACATCAGATTTTTACTTTCCCTGCAATACATGGTAATGTATAGGGAAAGTATTGGAATCATGCCGAAAATCACAACTCGTGTTTTCGACGAATCTACGCGTTTCGAGACCTCTAGAATACGAAAAAACCATTTTTAACGTGACGTCTGTGTGTGCGTCTGTCTGTCTGTCTGTTCAATGTATGTATCCACTCTAATTCAAAAACTAATAGACCGAATTTCATAAAATTTGGTAGGTAAGTCACTTGGGTATGACCCTGGTGCTGATTAGTTTTTGGTACGATTCGTAAAAACAGAAGAACCCGTCTTTTTTTGCGAAATGGCCCGTAAAAATTCCATGTATCCACTCTAGCTAAAATACTAATTGACCAAATTTCACAAAATTTGGTGGATAAGTTACTTGTACGATACTCTGGTGCCGATTAGATTTTGGTATTTATCGGAAAAGAACAACCTGCCTTTTCTTACGAAATGGCCCGCAATAATGTCATGTATCCACTCTAACTAAACTATTAATTGACCAAATTTCACCAAATTTGATAGATAAGTTACTTGGGGAATACTCTGGTGCTGATTAGATTTTGGTATTATTCGGAAAAGAACAACCTGCCTTTTTTTACGAAATGGCCCTCAAAAATCGCAAAATCTAAAAAAAGCTACTATGTTCAAATATATCAGTTAAATTCTTGTTTTATACGTAATTTTTGATGAGGAAAATAATAAGAACAACTCTATTACTCTAGGACTAACCATTCTCGAATTATTTAAGATTTTTCGAATTTAGTTAAGCCACTTTTAGAAAAATGTCTAATTACCAAATAAAAATAGAAATTAAATTAAAAATGCAAATTCAGTGTTATTTTGTCCAATTAAACTCAATTTGATAAATTATTAAAGAAAAAAAATATGAATTTGAGTCTGCAGGGAAAGTCATGTGCTGCCCACATCAGATTTTTCTTTTTGCTTTTTGGACTTTGGGTTCGTTGGGGGTATAGAACCCCCTGCCTCTTCCTTTCGCTCCCATTCCTTTTTTGAACTAAGGGTTTATTGGGGTATATAACCCCTGCGTCTTCCTTCCACGCCCCTTCTTTTGGACTTCGGCTTTGTTAGTTCTCTTGCACGGACGAAGGGGATCAATTGCATCTTCGAAACGGCTGTATGCTGCATTGTGTTATTTGTGCTGATTTGCGTTGCTGTAGCTTTCCTTATCCTTTACGCAAAGTGTATTTTACTTATTCAATTTCCATACCATATTTTGCTTAAATATTTAAATGAGGTTGAAACATTTAACACATATTTAGTTACTACTTGAAATTGCATTATTTTTTTTATTCGGAATTAGAATAAGCAGTGTGCAAAATAAGTGTTATGTTAAAACAAATGCAAATATCATTTAATTTAATTTCTAAAATTTTAGATTTCTTCAAAAAATTAACTTTTCATAATGTTGTCCATAAAAAATACATAATCAAATAATATACAAATATATACAATTTACAAATGTCCATAAATGAATAGATAAATATTTTTTTTTGCATTTTTGGCAATACGCAAATTTTATCACAATGAAAGTTAAGGTATAGAATACAATAGCGACGATCAAATAAAATAAATGAAAGTAAAGTGACCCTATGGGTTTAAAAGAGCTCTATAAAAGAAAAAGAAGGACTCTGTAACGAAGAAACAAGAAAGATCAATCATGCATAAAGTATTGATTATGAAACACTTTCCAACTGAAATGCAATTTTAATTAAACATATCTAAAATGCGATACATTCAACATTGATATTTTTTAAATTATTGCAGTACTACAATAATTTATTATACTTGGAAACTTCATTAAAAGGGCAATGCTATGAATCGTCTGCTTCTCTATGTAAAATCATTGAATATTTAATTCATATCACTTATACTCCAGACTCCAGAGTTAAATAATTTTTCGTGAAAAAAAAATTCGTAACTCGCGTTACAATCGCTTGATTTGTTTACATTCTGCATGCTGTAGAATTTAGGCTTCGTTGTGGGAATCATGAAAGTTTAATGATCACATAAAATCAAAAATATTGTAATTGATTTAGCACAGAATTTAGATACACAGATAATATGCAAAAAATAAAGCGGTTTTAGGACGGACTCAACACTAAATATAAATTTAAAAGATCTTTAAACAACTCTATTTTTACACAGTAAAAAAAATGGAAGCCATATTTTGTTTTGAAATGGATCACATGATCTCTTCATATAATAGAGGTATAATTATTATTTTACATTTTTTTTACACATATTACGTGCTAATTTGAGTATTTCCTAAAATTTTCCAAGCAATTTAGAAAATTTTAACTCCGATTAAAATTGTTTGAAAAAATTTGTCCCATAGGGTTTAATGTATTTCATTTTATCAACCTGGGTTCAATCCGAAACTAATTGTGCGATATTATTCCTTTTTATTCCCATATGTCCCCCCAGATCATCTCAACATACTAAAATTTCATTTTGATAAAGTCATTTTTACGGCAGTTATCGTGCGAACGTACTGACAGACAGAATGAACAAAGTCCACTTTATAACTATGTTGGAAAGTGTTAAAAAGAAGGACTCTATGAAGAAGAAAACAGGGAATCGAAGTTTAAGTCATGTTAAAAAAAATAACAAATGTTCGCTTTTATTGCAGTAAATTAGTAAAAGTTATAAAACATAGTTCGCCGTATTTCATAACCTATTTTAAGACAAAAAACTCTAAGTTACAAAATAAAAACAAAAATATAATTATAGACCTTTTTAAAACAGCTTAGATATCGTGCTAAGATATGCATTTTCATTGCCAATTTTGGAATTTGATACAGAGTACTATAGCTGGCTAGTAGCCATGGACGAAATTTACACGAATCCTGAATATATATAGAGGAAAGAGAATTAAATTATAAATATTTAACTGCGTGTGGATGTGACTTGTGTAAAAAAATCAGGTATTGCATTCGAAAGGACTGTTTTATATAAAATTTCGTTTCCGAAACAAGTTTTCGAAATATACTGTTGCGACGCATCCTCAGAAATCGTGGGTGTACTTTCAGGATACAATAATGAGTCCACATTTCTAGATAACTAATACGTTTATTTACAAGCACATCGTAAACAGAAACACTGTACAGGAAATAGCTCGATGACCACTAAACAACTGCCAGGCACAGTAAACAGAAATTAAATGCTCCACTAATTTAACAAAATAGCAGATATTATATTCAAAGCATTGGCGAATCTCACAATTCAATATAGCTCGTATCACGTCAACTGATCTCCCATTGCGCGACGCCTCTTTTGATATACTCTCCGTATAAACTTCCAAAAGGGGCCGGTATCTCCAAGAAAATTTATAATTTTGAGAAAGTTCAAGTACCTTTAAAAATGTGTCAAAAATCTCTAAATTGACGATAAATCGCCAAATCTGACAACTCTGTCCCGAATACCCAAATATGGCGAGTCTGCATTCACAGACACGAATGGCTGCCAGAAAAGTTGGTTTACCCTTTTGGGAACTGAAAGAGACTCCAATGAAGGCATTTTATATGCTCGTGACAGTATTCAGAAGGTGAAAATTTCGAAATAAAATAGTTACGTAAAAACAATACTTAATGCAATGGTATAAGAAAATATAACATGCTTCTTTCGAAACTATTCAAAAATCAAGATATTGAAGGAACACATCGGAACTCCATCTGAATACATTTCAAAAACATTTAGAAACAATCACACACACGGATATGTATGTCTGTGTGTTTCCACATGTATATGTTATGCACGCGTGTCTATATATGTATATGTAAACAATAACTCAAGGTCAAAGGCACGTACCAGTATGAAATTTTATATATAGGCATATTATATAAGAAAGAACTAAAGAAATTCTTTATAGTTCGTTCATTATTAATTTAATATTGTTCGTTAACTTAGCAGTTTTCCTATGAAAATAAAATTAGACGAGGGAAGAACATGGCTTTCCTACATAATGCAATGACTAAATCTACGGCATAATATTTATAATGTTTAATTGTACAAACATTTAGCATGTAAAAGTGTATCAAAGTACCAAATTAACTTATATTTCGAGCAAATCTAACTTCGCAATTAATATATTCTATATATTAAAATATTTTAATAATATATTCACCAATTTAGAATAATTTCCTCTTAAATTAGCGTCACTTTTACCACCATTTTAAAAAATTCGCCAAGTAACTGATATTACGCTAAATGTATTGCCAAGTGTTAGAGACAAACATAAGAGGATGGCTTTTTTTTTAATGTATAAACGAGATTCACGAGATCGATGTTAACAGATTTATCGCATAATATTGCATATGGAAAGCGAACCTACTGGACAATACTTGCTACTTTTTAATTTTATGTAATTTTTTTTTATACATTTATTGTAAAGAACGTGCTATATCTCGAGAACGGTTAATATTAGGGTTCAAAAAAGTTAGCCTGTTCGTTGTATCGTTCGTATTCTAAAAAAAAAAATATATTTATGAAATGATTACTATTTAACAATATTAAAAGGTAGATTTTCTTACGATTTTTCAAAAAATTATTAGAAAATTTGGTGGTGTCGGATGGAGAGCATCAATATATTCAATAAGGTTTTTAATTAATAGGGTTCCTGTATTCACCAATTGTAATACTCGTACAAAATTCTTTTCGGGGCGCTTTGTTCGTGACATATCGCATTCACATACTCATGGGTCCACACTCTAACATACATACACACGCACAGACCACCTCAAAACTAATGGATTCGAGTTCGGGGATGCTTGGAGCGTGCTCCTCCGCGGAAAGTTCGAATTCGAATTTTAGACTCCGTTGCAATCAGTGGTGTAGTCGTAAAACAAATTGTACCGGAACGCCTTACAAACTAATTATTGCGAACGTGTAATATACCCTTTCTTCTGGCGTCTTTCGTCCCTTTTGAAGACCAGACGGATAAAACATCAGTACCGGCATTCTTTCCGATGGTGCCATTCTACAGTTGCCACTTGCGGAGCTCCGAAGAAGGGTTGCCAGATTTAGCTATTTATCGCCAATTTGGCGACTTCTCGAAAGTTCGACAAATACCGCGAAATAAAGAGAATTCTACGAGATAGGAGAGAATTCCAGAAGTTTCTATAAAGAGACTATAAAAGGAATCATCACTCAGTCGGAGAGTAGTTGACGTGATACGAGCTACATTGAACCGAGACTTTAGTCAATGTTTTGACAATAGTGGCTGCTGCTTTGTGAAATGACTTTCGCCAATGTTTAACTTATTAATGACTTTTGCCAATAATAACGGTTTTGTGAAATGACTAGTGAATACGTTAAACTACGCATTGCAATCTCATAGTTGTTAACGTGATGTATATTATTATCATATATAACTAGTTACACCCAGTTAACGTATAACACTGGCTAAAGGATGCTTCAGCTGCTTATAAATCTCCAGGAAGGTGAAAAGTCATTGAATCAGTCGTACATAAAAAAAAGACAACATTTACCCTATAAGAGCTTCCAAATTCCCCTCTCCTTCTATACTCAGATACATAACGAATTAAAACCAAATAAAGCAAATGTAAAAACTAAATATTTACTGTCATTTTGTGAGGCAGGGCGCGCCTTGGTTACATAAAAAAATTTGATGTGATCAACACATGACTTCCCTTATAATGCAATGTATTTACTACTTTTACAGTTAAAAAAAATGTTATTCTTATAGTAGATACTTATATTCTTTCCAAGATATTCAATTTTCTTCAATTAGTCGTTATTTTCATTGATTTATCGTCACTTTTTATCAATTTGGCGAGGTTTTTGTTAATTTAGCAACAATTAAAAATGTCGCCAAGTTGGCGACGTTCCACCAAATTCGTCGCCAAAATCTCGCCAAGCGTTATGGACGGAGAAATAAGTTATTCTTACAGCAGATAAATGACTATTGGCGTTCAAATACAAAAATATTACTCAAAGTATCTTTTTCCATGAATGGAACGAGGTAGATCCACGAGAATGATGTCACCCAATTTATCGCATGGTATTACATATGAAAAGTAAACATGTTTCTCAATAGGAAATATTTTTTTCTATTTTATATAACTTTTTGTAATTTTTTTGAAAAATGTGCAGTATCTCGAAAACAGTTCATGTTAGCGTTCTAAAATTTATGTCAATCATTTTCTAATGAAAAATTACATGGGAAATGTCTATTTGCGTAACTTTATCAGCGGTTTTGATTTTTTGACGATTTTTTCAAAATTTCACTCTAAAATTTAGAGAGGTTCTGAACATTCGATTGCATATAAAAACAATAGGCTTCCAGTGTTTACGGATGGTGATTTTTGTACCAAATTTCGTTCGAATCGGTCCATTCGTTCGTCAGTTATCGTCTCCACAGACTTACTAACACTGACACACACACACACACACACACACACACACACATACACACATATCACTTCAAAAATGTTTGATTCGTGATCAGGGATGCTTGAAACGTGCTCTCCCGTCGAAAACTAGAATTCGAATTTACGATCCCATCACAATACTTCCCTTATACATTATGTATATAAGGGAAGTAAAAAGTACCGGGGCGGCGCCCTGGAACGACTACACGGTTGGTCGCAATACTTCCCGCATACATTATATACTAATAAGAAGTAAAAATTATGTCTGCTCAAAGAATCAGGAGTCAGTGCGGAAAATGATAGTTTGAACTACAATATTCATTAAACTATATTAGAATAGCATATATTGACAAATCTCATCCTGAAAAGATAGATAACTCTTAATAATTCTTCATATTTCACTTAAACATTTTCCCTCATTTAGCTTATGTAAATTTTGGGCCGTATTTAACCTTGACTATATCTGACGCAATCCGAACAGAAAGACTTCAACTGCCACCTAATTAAAGTTCTCAGTAACTCGTCATTTTAATTAATGTTATTCCGTGTGCAAGTCATTTCATCGAATTAACAAGACTCGGTTTCTACAAAGCCATTCGTGTTATTCTACAGCTAGACAATCAGATTCGAAAATGGCTTCGGGAGATGCCCTCCAGCGTTTGCTCAATTCGCACTTACTTATCTTCGCACAGAGAATGGAAAGTTTGTTACTAAGTAAACGGAGATTTAATTAGAAAATGTTGAAGAAATTCTCCAGGGATCAAGAATTTAATACAATGAGGCTAAATATATGGAGTCAGGGGCTCCACTTCTTTTCCTCATTTATGTTCCGTATTATTTTATGCCGATTATATGGCTACTGGAAAATATAGACGGCTTTACCAGGGGTTTAAGATGCAAACCTCCGATTAAAATTACACTGAAAGCTGCGAATTCTCGAAAATAAAACAACGCTTTATGGACACGCCCGCTTAAAACAGAGAAATACATAACTAGAATAGTATGTCCTACATAAGTATGTGAGGGGCGCATGACATCTAAGTACATGGCCTTTGAAAACTTAAGCTAAAAGTATAGTCTTTAAAACTAAGCTCTAGAAGAATTAGAAGCTGGGATTCAAAATCGTCAAACTAATAATTTAAGTTGCTTTCAGAGTACCTCACATCGAGAAAACAAAATAACGCTTCAATTCAGAATGAAAAGTAAAGTTCTTTTACCCAAGAAGTAAAAAAATCTGAAGTGGGCAACACATGACTTTCCTTATAATGCAATGAATTTACTACTTTTGCAGTAAAAAAAAATCTGATGTGGGCAACACATGACTTTCCTTATATAATGCAATGAATTTACTACTTTTACAGATAAAAACAATGTTATTCCTATAGTAGATACTTATGTTCTTTTCAAGATATTGAATTTTCTTCAATTAGTCGTCAATTTCATTGATTTAGCGTCATTTTTATCAATTTGGCGAGATTTTTGTTAATTTGGCAACAATTAAAAATGTCGCGGAGTTGGCGACATTTCGCCAAATTTTTCACCAAAATCTCAAGTGTTATGGACGGAGTAAAAAGTTATTCTTACAGGAGATAAATGACTATTGGCGTTCAAATACAAAAGTATTACTCAAAGTATCTTTTTTCATGAATGGAACGAGCTAGATCCACGAGAATAATGTCACCCAATTTATCGCATGGTATTACATATGAAAAGTGAACATGTTTCTCAATAGGAAATATATATTTTTTATTTTATATAACTTTTTGATATTTTTTTTTAATGCGCAATATCTCGAGAACGGTTCTTGTTAGCGTTCTAAAATTTATGTCAATCGTTTTCTAATGAAAAGTTACATAAGAAATGTCTATTCGGGTAACTTTATTAGATGGTTTTAATTTTTTGACGATTTTTTCAAAATTTCATTCGAAAATTTAGGGAGGTTCTGAACATTCGATTGCGTATAAAAACAATAGGCTTCCAGTGTTTACGGATTGTGATTTTTGTACCAAATTTCGTTCGAATCGATTCATTCGTTCGTCAGTTATCGTCTCCACAGGCTCACTGACACTGACACACACACACACACACACATCACTTCAAAAATGTTTGATTCGTGATCAGGGATGCTTGAAACGTGCTCCCGTCGAAAACTCGAATTCGAATTTTCGACCCTGTCACAATACTTTCCTTATACATTATGTATATAAGGAAAGTAATAGGTTTTTCTTATAGTAGATACTTATATTCTTTCCAAGATATTGAATTATCGACGATTAGTCGTCATTTTCATTGATTTAGCGTCATTTTTATTCATTTGGCGAGATTTCGTTAATTTAGTAACATTTAAAAAAGTCGCCAAAATCTCGGCAAGCGTTATGGACGGAGAAGTAAGTTATTCTTATAGTAGATAAAGGATTATTGGCGTTCAAATACAAAAGTATTACTAAATATCTTTTCTCATGAATGGAACAAGCTAGATCCCCGAGAATGATGACAATCAATATATTGCATGATATTACATATGAAAAGTGAAGATGTTTCTCAACAGTTAATATTTTTTTTAACTTATGGGATTTTTTGATAAGTTTGTTTGAAAAATGTGCAATATCTCGAGAACGGTTCATACTAGCGCTCTAAAGTTTATTTCAATCGTTTTCTAAGGAAAAATTACATAAGAAATGTGTATTTGCGTAACTTTATTAACGGTTTTGAATTTTTTCAAAATTTCATTCGAAAATTTAGAGGGTTCTGAACATTCGATTACGTTTAAAAACAATAGGCTTCTAGTATTCACGGATTGTGATTTTTGTACTAAATTTCATTCAAATCGCTCCATTCGTTCGTGAGATATCGTCTCCACAGACTCACTGACACACACATACACCTCAGAAATGCTTGATTCGTGATCAGGGATGCTTGAAACGTGCTCTCCCGTCGAAAACTCGAATTCGAATTTTCGACCCCGTTACAATACTTTCCTTATGCATATAAGAAAAGTAATTAATAAAACTAATGTTAGAGTTTTCATCAAATATATCACTTTTTAAGAAAATGCTCATAATGACAATATAATACCAAATTTTAAAAAATTAGAACGCGACCTTTTAAATTTCAAAAATTAAAATTTTACAGTTTAAACACTAGTTACTACGGCGACAGCTGCCTGAAACGCGGTTTCATCCATCTGCAGTTGGAATGATTAAAAACATTCGACGTAATGGCGAAAGATCGGCGATTGTCAGCTCTGAAAATTCATAACTTTTAAACTAATTCGAATTTTAAAAAAACATCACCAAGCCGTACCATCTAGGGGACTGAAGTAACTCTGTACCTAATTTTACGGTTGTTAGGCGCTTCGATTTTCCGCTACAGACGACTCGCATACAAAGATGTGATGCGAATAATAATGCCTACAAAAATTGATCATGTTTCATGGGTATTCTGTAACCCATGTTTTCTCTGATCAGCTTCTGAAGCAAAGCATTTCTCAATAGCGTGGGAGTTATCCATCCTACTTTTACTACAAGTAAGAATGGACATAAAACATAGTGTCTTTTGAAATCCATAAATTATCCTGTAGAAATTTAGAAGTATGCAATATTTTGACATTTCAACAAAGCTCAACGCAAAGTTTCCCCTGGAGGGAATATTTTAAACTAACATTTTTTTCGTAGAATTTGCTTTCACTGAACTTGGGTATTACTGCTAAGTTCAGTAGAGTTTTGTATGTTAAATTCATTAGTTAAAAACACAGGGCGTTAAATTTATAGTCTTTTCTTTATCCTCGGATATCGAAAGTAATTTTATTCTTTAGAATGTGCTGATAATTTTATAAAATTTTTCCCATGACTATAATGGATATTGAATAGATGAAATGAATATTTAAATGCTACAAAATTTTCATTTTAAGACCACAAGTATTATTACAGGTCAGAACATTAAAATAAAAGCAAAACATAGATGGGAAAGCCAGGTGAAAACGACGTTTAGATCGTTTGATGGTAAGATATCACGCAACAGATCAGTAGTTGCTTTAAAAAGAAGAGTTAATGAATATTTCACAGTTAGGAACACATCATATAAAAATAAACAAAAAAATCTAGTTAAGTTGGGTGGGTAATTGTACAAATGAGACAAATGTGAAACTTTTTCATAAACACCTTATTTACGTCAGTGCGCTCTTTTGTTTCACCTAACTAAAGGCAAGAAGCTTCTGCATCAGAAGTAAAGGGACAGTCCATAAGCATGTCTTTAAGTCATAGAGTGTGGTTTCGACTTTGGGTAAATGCAGTCTTATGTGTTTTACACGCATTTTTACCATCAAATATAAAACTGAATCTGGGGGTTAAGGAAGACCGGTGCATGTTTAACCTTTTTCGGAGATAAGAACAAATGTGTATTTCAGGGGATTTAGGAAAATAAATTGCTATCAAAAAGTAAATTGGTTGTCACTCAAATTTTTACGGCTAATATATTTTCCAAGAAATGTAATTAACCACTTATCTGGAAAATTAAAGAGATAAAGATAAAGTTAGATTAGAACGACAATCAAATTTATTCAATCTATGAAAGTATATAAAACTGATATAACAAAATTACCTGAAATTAATAATTCAGTATAGTAGGGTACTTTTCGAAACAATCTGAGACATGTAAAACCGCAAGAAAAGTTTTACTTTTCCAAGTTGCTTCACTTTTTATTCAAGTTTGTAAACAAATATTGCGTGTTTAAGTTGGAGTTCCCCCGCTCTCGATTGGTGGGATATGTCTCGAGAAAATATGCCCAAGTCCTTTCTTGAAACCGTAAAGGTGGTGATCACCTTTACGGCTAGCTACAGGTGGTATCACTCGTTGCTGGTCTTTTCTAGATATTATAGTTGGGAAATTCAGTTGTATGTAACATGTAATCAGAAATGTCCAGCCGAAAACCTCTATTATTTCAAGTTCTAATTGAGTTTACAGTATAAAGTGAAGGAATTGAAAAGCGCAATGTCTGTCAAAGACAAAAAATATTTATATATCTTTTCATAAAGTTTCTCATAATTGAAAAGCAAATCACCTCATTTTTGAACGCGGGTTCCGGCCAGAAAGTCAAAGCACGCACGTGCTGTGCAACCTCCACTTCATTGTCTCGGACTCGTGAGCCGCCAAAGTACAAAAACCCCACTTCTAACAGCACGACACCTCGCTCAACACTTTTCCTGGACCGAAGAACATTAAAACTGGATTATCTAAATTAAAAACATGCAGCATGACGTGATGAATCTCTATTTAAACTTCATCGTGTTGATTGAAGATATGGTGCTAACCACACTATAGCATGGACATTGCATGTCAGATAGGAGCACTACAAGCTGAGTGGCGACTCTGTGATACCCTAGGGTGTCCATAGTTGGGCGTCTTTAGAACCTTTGATACGTGTACCAACAGCTCACAATGTGTACCAGTACGTAGAACTCATAGCCTACCATTTACATTTATTTACGTCCACCTATACTGCCATGCATCCCAATTACTCCCATTATGTCATGCATCCCAATTACTCCGATTATGTCATGCATCCCAATTACTCCCATTATGTCATGCATTCCAATTACTCCCATTATGTCATGCATTCCAATTACTCCGATTATGTCCTGCATCCCAATTACTCCGATTATGTCATGAATCCCAATTACTCCCATTATGTCATGCATCCCAATAGAGATGGAGTTTTCTAGCAAAATAACTTTTCATTTCACAAGTCCAGGCTGGCTACTGCATGGTTCCAAGAGCTTTCAGTTGATTTTGAAATAATCACTTGGCCACCTAGAATCTCCGATTTAAATATCATCGAAAATATTTGGGATACAGTCCGAAGGCGGATCCAAAGTTTTATTACGGGGACCCGTCCTTGGAAAGTTTTTAATTTTGGGCTGTTGAATAGTTTAGATAAATTTTGTTGTTCTTAAGTCATATTAATATACTTAATAATTAAAGTTCAGCTTATCATTAAACTATATGGAAATATTGTTTAGGGTAAATTATAGTTAAGTAAGACAGAAAGGATAAGCTAATAAAGGATACAATACATATACATTTATACAACAACCAAAACGATAATTTACAATGTATTTAATAAAACATGTTTAAATCTAAATTACGATAACGTTGTAATTATTTTACTTTTTTTTATAACAAGCAACTTTCTAAAACAAAGTTTATAGTGAAAAGTCAAGGCGCCTTGGTTTCTTTGAAAATTTGTCAATCACTTTATTTACATCAATATGAATGTCTCTATGGATGTGTATTAATGCTAGTCCTGAAAGTCTCTTCTGTCATCCGCGTTCGAAGTCAAGTTTTAAGGCTCTTCAATGAAGAAAAACTACGTTCTGCTGAAGCAACACTTACTGGGAACGACGTAGCTTAAAGGTCGAGAAGCTTGTAGATTCGTGGAAAAACATCTGGATCACATTTCTCCAAAAATTCTTCTTCTAGATATTATATCCAAAAAAAAATTGAAAAAAAAGACTTCTGTGGGGTTTTTTTTTCAGAAGCATTCTTCCAAAACTCATACCAAACTTCATATTCTCTTTGAAATGCACTTTCGAACAGACTTTTACTTCCACGATTATCCAGAATTAAACCAAATTTATTCTAAATCTTATTTAAAATGTATCTAAAAATTATTCTTCATCGTCTTTATTTTTTCCTATTTATAACCCCGACGGGGTGGAGGCAAGGTATTTAGAAAGAGGGGTGGAGGGGTGGGGGAACGATCGCCCCCTCCGCCCCTCGCTGGATCCGCCCTTGATAAAGTCAAGCAGAGTGTTCGGGCACGTGTCCCAATGCCGGCGAACTTGAGCGAATTCTGGACGGCTGTGGAGGATGCATGAATCGCCATACCTATGGAACATTTTCGAAAGTTTGGGACATCTTTGACTCCTCATGTGATAGCCGTTATCAGGGCTGAAGTGGGGGGGGGGCTAACATTTACTATATAGTTATCCATAATTCAGCGGCATTTCAGTGTAATACATAAAGGAAAGGAAGGGATAGTTTTAACTATTTTATGGAAGTAAATAGCATTAAAATAATGTATATTATAGTAGAAAAGCCAAATGCTTCAAATTAGACGGGATGACAGATTTGTTACCACCTAGAAAAATATATTCGACAGAATATATGCAAACATTTTTAAATAACAAGTACAAATTTCGATAACAAATGCAGTTTTTTTTTTATGTATTATTTCTGGTACCGATTTGATACCAATGGACACTATGGCAATAAAAACTCACGCCAGATATTTTAATATATAGTAAATAATAAAACTCACTAAAACACACATAAAAACAGAAATTTTAATTACCAGGTATATCCGAGTACCTTATATCCATAATTTTTTTTCAATGCCATTATTCATACTTTTATTAGATTCTATCGATCCATCCCAGCCTACGAAACACATACAAGAAAAATTCGCACGTGAGTTCTTCAACTATTCTGTGTACACGCCCCATTCATGGAAGGACACACAAGAGCCAATCGATATATTCCCAGCTAATGCGATGCTTCTTTAAACTCGATATCAATCGATTACAGGTCAGAACACTGGAATAAGGGAAAAACAGAGAGTATGTGTGGAATATGACGGAAAAAATGGAACTTGAAAGCTTTGTTGGTGATGTGTCACGCAAGCGCACCTTCATTCGGGTTTGTTTAGATAAATATTTGACTTGTGAATGCTTAAAAGCTGACAACATTCGAAAGAACTATAACTTTCCTTATACATTTCGCGTTGCAGCAAAAAAAAAAAAAAAAATCTGATGTTGACAACACATGACTTTCCTTATATAATGCAATGAATTTACTACTTTTACAGCTAAATAAAAGTTATTCTTATAGTAAATACTTATATTCTTTCCGTGATACTGAATTTTCTTCAATTTGTCGTCATTTTCATTGATTTAGCGTCATTTTTATCAATTTGGCGAGATTTTTGTTAATTTGGCAAAAATTAAAAATGTCGCCAAGTTGGCGACATTCCGCCAAATTCGTCGCCAAAATATCGCCAAGCATTCTGAACTGAGAAATAAGTTATTCTTACATCAGATAAATGACTATTGGCGTTCAAATATAAAAGTATTACTCAAAGTATCTTTTTTCATGAATGGAACGAGCTAGATCCACGAGAATGATGTCACCCAATTTATCGCATGGTATTACATATGAAAAGTGAACATGTTTCTCAATACGAAATTACGAAATATTTTTATTTTATACAACTTTTTGATAATTTTTTTGAAAAATGTGCAATATCTCGAGAACGGTTCATTTTAGCGGTCTAAAATTTATGCCAACCATTTTCTAATGAAAAATTACATAAGAAATGTCTATTTGCGTAACTTTATTAGCCGTTTTGATTTTTTGACGATTTTTTCAAAATTTCATTCGAAAATTTAGGGTGGTTCTGAACATTCGATTGCGTATAAAAACAATAGACTTCCAGTGTTTACGGATTGTGATTTTTTTATCAAATTTCGTTCAAATCGGTCCATTCGTTCGTCAGTTATCGTCTCCACAGACTCACTGACACACACACATACTTTCACACACACACACATACTTTCACACACACACACACACACAACCTTCCCGGTCGTCCAAATTGTTACTCTAAGTCCTCTGGATGAGTCGGACGGCCTGGGGTTTTCACACACACACACACACACACACACACACACACACACACACACATTTCAAAAATGTTTGATTCGTGATCAGGGATGATTGAAACGTGCTCTCCCGTCGAAAACTCGAATTTGAATTTTCGACCCCGTCACAATACTTTCCTTATACATTGTGTATATAAGGAAAGTAGAAAAGCTATATTTTGTGTTAATCACTGAATATCGTAAATAGACTCCTTGTTGCTATGCTAGAAACACTCCGTTGCTATGCCGAAAAAGAATACCAAATTTCATGGGAAATTTCTTAATTATTTCGAGATCCCACGCTCTCTTTTGAAACGTAAAATTTCTAATATCTCGAAAATGACTCTTAAAGAAGGTGTTCACATATTTCTGGTTAAAAGTACAACAAAATGCTTACGTATTTGATAATAGTAAAAATATTCATTTTTAACAACTTTTTCAATTTTAGCTGAAAACATGCAATATGTCCAGAAAGGAATATAGCGGTGTGTAAATATTTTTTTAAATGAAAAATTGCAAATAAAACAGCTGTTTTTGTAACTTATTTTTATACAGGATGTCCCAAAAACATTGACCTCGGCTTTTATTCCTTAAATATTGATCTTAGACATATATAACAAATTACAAAGTTGCGTAAGAAAAGGTACAGAATTTTATGAAATCGATTAAAATTTTCAAGGGAATTAAATTTTAAGAAATACAAAATGTAAATTTTTATACGACCCCGTACAAAAACATTTCCAATGAGTATAACGTGCCCCATACACTAATAAGGTGATGTACAAAATTTCAGCATTTTATCATAAAAAGTCCCAGAGATATGAAAAGACAAAAATGCTGACAAACCACTTTTCGATGCATCGACATGGGTTTTTAGAGGGGAGAAATTATGTCGGCAGATCGCGTTTCAGGGGTCATACACAAATGACGAAAGAAAACAATGATTACATAAATAAATAATAATTTTGCTATTTATTGGTACAAAAGTATCTACACTCTGTAGAAAGAATAAGTTTACACAAAGATTACAAAGCTTGTTCAAAATGTTTTCCATCCATGCCAAAGATCCATTAAAGATAAGAGGCAGATATTATTTGCCTATGATGCATTTCTGCGTTGCGTCATTTGTACTCTTGCTGTAAACATTTACATTTTAATTTGTGATTAATCCCTCACCAACTTCGTTTAAACATATCTCTGGGACTTTTTATGATAAAATGCTGAAATTTTGTACATCACCGTCTTAGTATATGGGGCACATTTCACTTATTGGAAATGTTTTTGTACGGTGGACGCATAAAAATTTAAATTTTGTATTTCTTCAAATTTAATCCCTTGAAAATTTTTATCGATTTCATAAAATTCTGTATTTTTTTAAAGCAACTTTGTAATTTATTATATATGTCCAAGATCAATATTTAAGGAATAAAAGCCGAGGTCAATGTTTCTGGGACACCCTGTACAACTATTCTTTTGTGATTTCATTTTCGAAAACGAATGTTCGTAAAATTATAGACCTACGCTTCATCAGAGCTCCTGATAATCAATAAGCCTTTGACTTTCTATCATTAAAATAATCGTACCTGAATTTATTGCTTAATCCTTTTGATATATAATAGTCAAGACTCAAAAACACACAACCAAAACCGAAAGTTGAATTTTTCGTTTTGAGGAAGTTGAAATCGTATGGATCCATGGAAATCGAAAAGTCTGAATTTTGACCTTTTATAATAATTTACTTTTGTATTTTAAGAACGCGGTAGCGTTTCTCCTCGCCAACTCGCCACATCAACATTCGTAGCTGGCAAGTGTATAACGTGACATTACGAAACTCAATTTTTCGGGGTTCGTAGCTCAACCCCCCAAGATAGCTATAAACTTAATCCTTTTTTTATGTAATATGACGGTGAAGTTGACAAAAACAAAATAAGACAAGAAATTTATAAAGGAGATTTCATATGGTGACAAATAGGGCGTACACTTTATTTACATGCAACCTATTACACATTTTTATTCTCCTTTACATACTTAATTTGTACAGTCATAGAAATTTTCATGAAGTCTGGAAGTGGCATTTCCAAAAGATGAAATTAAAATCCTTAGTATAACCCCCTTCCCTACTTCCTCTGAAATTCAATACTGAACCCATGAATCATCATTTAAACTCCATCTATAGCCAATCCGGAGAAATAGATGTCAAGGAAATTTTGATCGGGAAGTGAAAAAACAAACAAAAGTGGACATCCTCTTGAATTTAATGCTAAATTCATATCAGTAATATTCAATAATCCATCTATAGTCAATCTTGAGAAATAGATGTTTCAAGACTTTTTTTGGATCGGGAAGTGAAAAAAAAAACAAAAGTGGACATCCTCTTGAATTTAATGCTAAATTCATATCAGTAATATTCAATAATCCATCTATAGTCAATCTTGAGAAATAGATGTTTCAAGACTTTTTTTGGATCGGAAGTGGAAAAAGACCTAAATTGGAATTATTTACTACATACACCCTTCAGAATTTGATGCTGAAACCATACAGTTATCATCTAAGCTATACAGCACATTCCGAGAAATAGATGTTTCGAGGAAAATGTAAGTCATTTATGAATAGGAAGTTATATCGCCGGAAATAGAAATCATTATAACAAGTCTCTGTACCCCTCAAAGAATGGATGCTGAATCCATATCTGTCATTATCCAACCTTTCACCAATCCTGAAAAATGGATGTTTCAAAACAAATTTTGAATGGCAGTGAAAATTCTTAGGGAACCACCTAACCTCCTCTAGAATTAGATGGATGATAACTGATATGAATTTAGCATCAAACTGAACTCTATTTATGGAAAATTTTGGACAAAAGCGGTTTTAAGTAAAATGCTAATTTATGAACCGGAAAAAGAACTGCAAGAGGAAATCCCTAATAAACCCTCCTATCTTCTACAGAATTAGTGCTATAGCACTCAAAAAAGAACTTTAAAATGGCACTTTTATGATTTTTAATCTAGTATTTTATTTTCTTTAATGTTGACGGACAGCCTTAATAACTAATGAACTGATTTTAATGAAATGGCGGCTCATTTTATATATTCTAGTGGGAGGTACATACTTTTCTCTTAAAACTTGAGACATAAATTTCCTTTAGAATTTCGAAAATTGACAAAACACGAATAAATGGCGCTTGGAGGTAAAGCAAAATTTGCCCCACCTATCCCTTTTCGTAGCCCTTCGCTATTATCGTATCCCACCTATCCTTTTTCGTATCCCTTCCTATTCATGCTATGTTATTGTTGCGTAATCAAGTGGATAAATATTTCTACAAAAAGTATTGAAATCTAAAAAGAAACATCACTTCATGATACGAAATCTCCACCAAGTACAAAAAACCTTCCTTCCCCAAAAAAAATATGAAATCTCAAAATGGTTGGTTTGCGCCAAGTTCCTGCAAGAACGCTGCTGTACTTACAGGTTTATTGTACCTTGATGAAATATCCTTCAAATCACACGTAGCCATTTTTAATCGGAGTTGGTTAAAAAAAAACACTGACTACGACTAAGAAAGGATGCGTGTGATTACGTGGAGGGTTATAGAATCCTTCAGCAGGGAATACTAGATTTGAAAGCACAGCTCCGGTTCGTCAGAAATTTGGTGAAAACCATTTTGAGATTTCATAACTTTTTTGGAAGAAAGTTTTTGTTTTTTGTAGTTGGTAGGGAGTTTTTTTAACATGAAGTGGTGTTTTTGTGAGATATACTATGGTGGGGTAAAAAATAAGAAAACTAAAATGATTCCCTTTCAATATTCTGTGCACCTTTTTAAATTTTTTATTTCTTTAGACTATTTCAACCCTTTCACTCACGATTATTTTCTATATTTTTGTATCATTTCATTTAATATTAGCAATATACACGTTCTTCGTCCGGAATATACACTGAAATGAAACTTAAAATTCACAATTATGGACACATTCCTATAGTATTCTAAATGATATTGTTATTCAAAACATTTAATTAGAATACATAAAGTTATGGTCCCAAAAAGTTTAAGAATATCTGTTCTCGTTATACAAAATTATCTTCACAGACAGATTTGAAGAATAAAATATCCCAATAAGTTTGCTAAACATATTTACATAAAATATGAAATTGAATCAATATATGCCCAAAATAAAACCGCTAAAATTGTATTAGAAGATATACTTGTACTGCTTATATTTTTGTATATTAGAAGATATATCCGTACTACTTATATTTTCGTAGATTAGAAGATTATACCCGTGTTTTAGAAGATATACCCATACTATAATATATGGATGTGAAAAATCTTTCACCAAAATAAAACAGATGTAACAATGCTTTCTCTATACATCATATCATGTATAAAAAGTAAAAAATCTGATGTGGGCGACACATGACTTTCCTTATATAATGCAATGAATTTACTACTTTTAAAGTTAAAAAATGTTATTCTTTTAGTAGACACTTATATTCCTTCAAAGATATTGAATTTTCTTGAATTAGTCGTCATTTTCATTGATTTAGCGTCACTTTTATCCATTTGGCGAGATTTTTGTTAATTTGGCAACATTTAAAAATGTCGCCAAGTTGGCGACATTCCGCTAAATTTGTCGTCAAAATCTCGCCAAGCGTTATGAAGGGAGAAATAAGTTATTCTTACAGCGGATGACTATTGAGGTTCAAATGCAAAGGAATTATTCAAAGTATCTTTTCTCGTGAATGGAACGAGTTAGATCCACGAGAATGATGTCATCCAATTTATCACATGATATTACATATGAAAAGTGAACATGTTTCTTAACAGTTAATATTTTTTTTACTTTATGGGACTTTTTGATAAATTATTTGAAAAATGTGCAGTATCTCGAGAACGGTTCATGCTAGCGTTTTAAAATTTATTTCAATCGTTTTCTAAGGAAAAATTACATAAGAAATGTCTATTTGCGTAACTTTATTAAAGGTTTTGATTTTTTGATGATTTTTTTTTCAAAATTTCACTCGAAATTTTAGGAGGGTTGGTTCTGAACATTCGATTGTGTTTTAAAACAATAGGCTTCCAGTATTCATGGATTGTGATTTTTGTACCAAATTTAATTCGAATCGTTCCATTCGTTCGTGAGATATCGTCTCCACAGACTCACTGACACACACACACAATCACCTCAAAAATGTTCGATTCGTGATCAGTGATGCTTGAAACGTGCTCTCTCGTCGAAAACTCGAATTTTCGACCCCGTCACAATACTTTCCTTATACATTATGTATATAAGGAAAGTAAAAAGGTGAAAAACAAATATAGATCGGGAAAAAAAGAAAACATCCATTATTGCTTTGCATTGAGGAAATAAGGAAAACATTCCTCTAACTAGAAGGTGAGATGAAAATAGTTATAGAACATTGTCTGTTAAACAAATGCGAGTTACAAAACATCAAAATCGTCTGCGAGTTGTAGAACATTAAAAACATGTATTACGTCCGACACACATGCCATACAAACAGAAATATTTTAATTTTGCGAGAGAACATCAATTAACTGCAAAATTGTGACATATGGCATGTTTCTTGCTATGATTTCAGATGTCAGCTATTTCATTCTGACGAGCGCATAATAAGCGCGATAAACTGCTAATCTATCGATGCAGTTACCTACAGTGGGGATGCATTTCAAATTTTTGGAATTAGAGAAAAAAATTTTAATATGTAAGAAATGTCATGTGCTGCCGCCCACATTAGATTGTTTGACCTTTTTTAACCCTTTAAGCGTGTTATTTATTTCCCTTCGGGGCATTTCAGTGGGGAATTTTTTTCCCCATTGATTGCGCGAAGGTGTTTTGCTGAAATATGTATTAAGTAAATAAACATGTAAAATAACAGATAAGTAAATAAAAACATACAATTCCAATTTTTAATAGTTCCTCTTGGTGTGATAAATTTTAAAACATGGAATATTAATATAACAAAGAGCAGCTTCACAGACTGGACACCATGTCCTGGTTTCTTTCCTAAGCTTCTTGCCAGTTTTATTGGATGCATAACATGCAACACATCGCCTAGTTGGCTCCTTTTTGCAGGGTGTGAGAAAACTTACGCTTTGGTGAAATAGGATTGAAAACATTTGAGGCCGGCATTGCTTTGAATATGAAATCCCAACAAACCTACGATTATTTTACGCGCGTTTACGAAATACGGTTTCTGATAAAATTTAGTTTGTAGGACTACTACTGCCATCTAGCGTAAAAGATTGTAAATAGAGTTAATATCTCATAAAAAAAATCATATGACGTGTTATTTCCGTCAAACACACAGGAGTCTGGGCTTTAAAAGTGCATGACGAATCTACCTCGTCAAACCCGCTTAGCGGTAGTGCAATGCATGACGAGTTGAACTCGTCAACAACGCTTAAAGGGTTAATCTTTATTTTCTTTCTACGCTGATAGTCCGACTTACCCGAAAGTGTAAAAGATATGTTTGGGCGGCCGAGGCAGTTCCACCCAATTTAGCCCGTAATCGATTGAAGGCGACATCCATAGGAACCTTACTCTCCTTCCCCTGCCACCAATTTCTCAGAAAGACTTTCGGCTAACAAGTTTAACGTATCCACACTTTGCGTACACCGAGGTGTAGTTTGGGCAGCACCGGCAACCGAACTCGGATCCTCAGAATGCAATCTCTGTGCCTTAAATACTGGGTTATCCCGTCCATCTTTTTGAACCTAAAACGCCATCTTTAACTCACCAAATATCTTTGACAAGATTGATAGCAACTGCAAAAAGAAAAACTCCGTCAACATAAATTTCGTGACTAACAGGAATTATGCCTTAAAAAAGGATATTTTTATCTGTGCAAATATGTGAAAAAGCCTTCAACATGTGACTGGGTGTGAAAAAACAAAAATAAGGAATAAATTACTTGTACACGTAAAGTAAAATATTACGAATGAAACAAACCAAATTTAGAATACGTAATGGTGCGTAAAAGAGATTGATAGTAGTTGAAAATTCTAATTTTATACAATTTTTTACTTCAATGCGATTGTTTAAGAGAAAAAAAACATTTTTTTGAAAATTTTCCATTTCAGATATTTTGATAAAAAAAATACGTTTTATGATCAAATGAAAACATTTCTAACACTTTCAATGGGTGTGTCCATGTGTATGTATGCGTGAGATGCGAAAAAAAATAACTCAAGAACGAATGCACTCATCACCTAGATATTTTATGTTCAGATACCTTAAGTTAACATCATATATACCAGAAACACGGTTTACTAATACGACTGTTTTTGTTTTAAAAAGATTTTTTCTGTTTTTTAACTGCGTTTTCCTTTGGTTCGAATAGAGTTATAACTTATTTTGCAGCTATATATATATATATATATATATATATATATATATATATATATATATATAATAAAACCGTGGGGCACCCATAAAAGAATTGTATTTGGACATGGATAAAATTTTAAGCAACAACAGAGTGATAACATAGAAATTATTTATTATTATTTTTTTTAATGGCCAGTTACTTGACTTTCGTCATTCGCCTTTCGTCAGCGGCCAGAACGTGAACTATTTAGCCGTTCTAAGACGTTGCCCCAGGCACAACAGAGGGGGGCGGAATACACTACGCCCACAACACAAACATCCATGCCTTACGTGGGACTCGAACCCACAACGCGGCGGTCGAGCGATTGCTGTGGAAACGCTCGCCTTGACCACTTGACCACTGCGTCTGCGCATAGAAATGATTTAAGAATGATTATATTGAATTCACTTAAATTTTTTTTGACAGTTTTAATTTAACAATCCTTCATTCTGATATATATCATTTTTATGTTATCACTTCTATTAAAGTTATGTTCATGTCCAAATACAATTATCTTATGAGAGACCCACTGTTTAATTTTAGTCGCACATGACCAAGAATGTTGTGGTGGATAAATTATTTTTTTTTACTTTTTAATGCATTTTATTAAAATCGTATAACTTTAAAATAAAATATAAAAAAAACTCTTTTACTTTTTAATCTTGCGATTTCGTAATCAATTTTAACCAGATATCCAATCAATTTTTTTAAATCTTTTATTGAATTCGCCATGATCGGTGGTTGCCTGTTTCAACTTCATGGCATTTCTAACATACTTTCCTATGTCCTAAATATCTGAAATTATGTACACAATTTAGTACTGTAGAAAATTTTAATCTATTAAAATTTGGTGGATCCTCAAAAAATGGAACAGGCGTATTTTTTTTTGTGCGCAAAAGGGCCCGCGAAAAATCCTCTTCGCTTTACATAATCATATTGCTTAAAAAAATAGTTAAAAGGAGTTCAGTATATGCCCTCACTTTTATATACATATAATCCTATTGTTGTAAGATAATTAAAAAATGTCCAATATTCGGCTTCACTTCTACAAGGTAGGCTCGTAAAGTTCGGAGACTGTGTTGCACCTGACAGCAGGTGTAATATTTTTGTCGGCGATTTCCCCAAACGCTGGCAGAATTTGATATTCGCACGTTGTTCTTCAAACGCCATTTCCATTTTCGACGAACGCGAACGACTACAGTTCACCGACACGCATTGTCTGGAAAATTACCTGCTTCTTCCTTTTCACATCTCGCGTCACATGTGCCTCTACGCCACGGTAAAATAGTTCCCCTCTCCTCCAGTCAGGGTTGGAGATATCAACACAGTCTCCGAACCTTTTGATCTTACCTTGTATATAATATACGCTGCTGGCCATCCAAAATGCAACACCATGAAGGAAACATCAAATAAGCATGAAATTTGCACCATACGTAGACCTCGATAGGAAATACAAATGATTAGAATTTTAGCTCATACTCAAATCATGTGCGCCAGTAGCGCTATATAAGGGGAGAAGAGAAGGCTGTTTTTAAGTACAGGAATGTTGTTTTCACCCTGTGTTTTTGTGTGGGAAGCTTCAGTATGGCTCGTCGAAGAATACGGCAGCCATTCCAGCACGTTTCTGAGTTTGACAGAGAGATGAATTGGGGTTTATAGAGATTGCGGATTATCCTTCCGAGAAATCGGTGCTCGTGTTGGACGAAATCAAGCCACAGTGATGCGAATATGGAATCAGTGGGTGCAGGAGGGACGGACCAACCGACAGGAACGATTGCACCAGCCTCTTCACACCACTGAACGTGAGGATAGGCATGTTGTGCGCATAGCAACGATGGATCGCACTGCAACATCAACAACCCTAGCGCAAGAATTAAGGTCTGTTGCACAACAATCTGTGTTAGCACGTACCATTCGACGTCGTCTGCAGCAACGGGAAATTTCAGCAAAAAGTCCATTGCTGTGATTACCTTTGACTCCAGACCATAGGCGTATGCAATGGTGCGTTGAACGCCTGACATGGACAAATGAATGGCACGACATTGTTTTTTCAGACGAATCACGATTCCGCCTACAACACCACGATGGTCGTATCCGGGGTTGGCGGCACCGTGGCGAGAGAGTGCATAACTCTTGCATTATGCATCGCCATACCAGTCCTTCACCTGGCGTTATGGTTTGGGGTAGCATTGGATTTTACTCCCGCACACCCTAATACGCATTGCTGGTACACTCAACAGCCACCGCCACATTTCTGAAGTTTTGGAGCCTGTTGTCTTACCTTACCTTCAAGGCCAAGTTTCAACAGGACAATGCGAGACCACATGTGGCACATATCGTTCCGCATTTCTTCATTGCTCACCAAGTTTCACTGCTCCCTTGGCCCGCCTGTTCTCCAGATCTATCGCCCATTGAACAAGTCTGGTCCATGATTGGCAAACGACTGGCCCAGCAAACACCACCAGCTGCTACGACAGATGAAATTTGGCAACGTGTGGAAGCAGTATGGACTGACATACCCCAAAAACACATCCAAAGTATCTTTCTTTCAATGCCGAAGCGTGTTGCAGCAGTTATAGTCAGCCATGACGGCAGCACAAAATACTGATTTCTTCGTGTTCCGCAAGTCGAACGGGGCTGTATTTCAATCAATTCATCCTTGTACTTTAAGTTCTTTGTCCAATAAATTTGGCTTTGATATATCTTGTCTTTCATGGTGTTGCATTTTGGATGGCCAGCAGTGTATAAAAGAGAACATTTTTTAAAACTATCTTACAACGATGGGATTTCTACAGGCCATTCTGTGCATGAATCTGGAGGGGGGGGGGGGGGGGGTCAGAATCCGGGGAGGGTATCAACTCAAATTTGATGAAATGTTATAATGTCATCGCAAATACGTATGTGTGTAAAATTTTAAGAAAATCGGCTGGATAAAACTGAATCAAAAATTGATTTCAAGATTTTACTCAAACAAACAGAGAAACCTGCCAAATTAAAGCAGTGGAAAAACACACTAATTAATACCAACCCCTTGTGTAACCAACCAGCCGTTCGCTGCGCGTACGTGCAAACGCTTAATTCTGTCGTAATCAGTTTCTATAAGAAAATAGCAAAACATACAAAATAATTTCTTCTTGGCGTTGGGATTTTATTTTCCGCCAGTGTATATTCCGTACCAAGAACGAGTATGCATCTAGTTAATGTATATAAACTAGAAAAAAAAACGATTTTGAGTATGTAGAGGAGGAACCCGTTCAAAATTTCATTCATGTAAAATTCATCTTAAAACAATGACGATTGAATAGAACTAAATTATTCCGAAAAAAAATATCATTTTTCGGTGTTTCTAAGCTTTTTTTTTTCTCCTCTTTAACTAATCTTAACGTCAGAATAAATTCTATTGTGTTTTTTCGAAAGAATAAGGCGTTAAATTTCTCCCTTCTAAATTGTTTTTGTGAATAACGGCGGTTCATTAGAATATTTTAAGTTCCTAAAAAAATTCACCAAATTTATGAAAGGATGTCGAAAAACAAATATACCGATTTAAAAACTGAAATCGTATAATTTAGGAACAAATGGATAAAACGTTACTCGGAATATGGGGAAATTTCGTACGCTTTAATTTCAAGCGTTAAAATTAATAGTTATGAAATACAGCTGCAGGGATTCTTTATACACTGGTCAGGGCCCCTACGAAAAAGGGGTCCTGATGCCCGATAGGGTAAAAAGAAAGCAAATAAAATATCGCTATTTATACATGGTTTCTAAGGGAGTCCTTAAATACTCCAATCACTTTGTAAGGAACGATGTGTAAGGTTGAGAGTGCACGTTAGGTCTGTTTATAGCAAACTAGAGCAAATTACCGGCCGTAGTATTCTTTTAGTAGATACTTACATTTTTTCCAAGATATTGAATTTTCGTCAAATAGTCGTTATTTTCATTGATTTAGCGTCAATTTTATCCATAAGGCGAGATTTTCTTTGATTTGGTAGCATTTAAAAGTCGCCAAGTTGGCGACATTCTGCCAAATTCGTTGCCAAAATCTCGCCAAGCGTTATGGATGGAGAAATGATTTATTCCTATAGCAGATAAATGACTATTGGCGTTCAAGTACAAAAGTATTACTCAAGGTATCTTTTCTCATGAATGGAACGAACTAGATCCACGAGAATGATATCACCAAATTAATCACATGATATTACATATGCAAAGTGAACATGTTTCTCAACAGGAAATATTTTTTTTCTAATTTTATATAATTTTTTGATAATCTTTTTTAAAAATGTGCTATCTCGAGAAAGCTTCATACCAGCGTTCTAAAATTTATGTTAATCGTTTTCTAATGAAAAATTACACAAGAAATGCCTATTTGCGTAACTTTAAGGTTTTGATTTTTTGATTTTTTTTTCAAAATTTAACTCGAAAATTTAGGGGGGATTCTGAACATTCGATTGCGTATAAAAACAATAGGCTTCTAGTATTCACGGATTGTAAATTTTTTATCAAATTTCGTTCGAATCTGTCCATTCGTTCGTCTTCACAGACTCACTGACTGACACACACACACACACACAGACATCACCTAAAAAATGTTCGATTCGTGATCAGGGATGCTTGAAACATGCTCTCCCGTCGAAAATTCGAATTCGAATTTTCGATCCCGTCACAATACTTTCCTTATACATTATTGTATATAAGGAAAGTAAAAATCGAAATATCTATCTGTAAAACTCGGATTTTTAAATTTCTGAATTTTAAATCCTACTACAAAAACGCTGTCTAGAATTCAAGGTTTCGCGACCGAGACGCTTGTCTATGATTTTGCTGCTTAAGGACTTCCTAGGGGCGCTGTAAAGAAAAATTTAGGCTTTAGATAAATTGCAATTAAACTTTGCTTATGCTTGACAATAAGAATATTAAATGTATGCTCATCGTATGATGGAAGTGCTACAAATTCTCTTTATCTTTAACTATAGGATAGGGAAATCGATGCTAGTTCGGTTCGAGCATGTCGAACTCAATGTTTTATGTATTAAAGGCACCCTTCGCGCACAATTTGCTATAACTTAGTTACCACAGAGGTTTGACAAATTGTGGAATATAACAAGTTTTCTGATTGCCTTTGCAGTTACAATTATTCGCTTCCGTTCAGTTCGAAACCCTTCTATAATATTGGTGATATATAATAGTGTTATATTGTTGCTGTATAATACGGTTGCTGAAGTGGGATCAAGCTAAAATTGCCCCCCACTTTGATTTCAAATCGAAGTTAAGTTTTCAAATACAAGGTGCTCAAAACGGGGTAACAACTTATTTTATATTCTTAAATATTGATTCTAGTAGCATACTTGCTATTGCAAAAGTTCTTAAAAGAAGTTTCAGAATTTAAAAAAAAAAAGTCTCAATTTTGTGGGTGAATTTCTTTAAAAATTAAAAATCCTGGCTTTTAAACACATGTTCTGCAGAATAAAAGTTTTAATCAATAGAATATTGTTTTCAGTTTAAATTTAAAAAAAATGTCCTAAATTCTTAAAACTGAATTTATGGAAAATATAGGGTGACTAGAAAAATCCATATCAGGGAAAATTTCTCGATGAGAAAAAGAGTTATCCTTGCTTTTTAATGCATCTGGGTAGGAAACCCTTATGGCGCGCTACACGACAAGACAACTTTGGGGTGAAGACCGACCCCCTTCGAGGTAGGTGGAGGACTATCTCACTCCCTTTTAGAGATAGAGAAAAGTCATTTACAAGGTTGTAGAGAGTTACTAAAGTAGTATAAATATGTGTTTGTCAGACGAAAAATATTTAAAAGAACTCAAAGCTAAGGAATATACTCTAAATCCTCTCCAGATAAAACAATATTAGCGTATTCAGACGATTGGAATGCCTTTCATTGGGGAAACTCTAATCGTTCGGCTACTCTGGCATTCCGATTATATTTTCCCAGATTAAGGATAATTTCGCAATATTATTCGTAAGTAAACATGTGGCGAATCGCCACATGTTTACTATGCATTCATCAGTGGCGAATCGCCACTGATGAAGGGCAAGGCGATGCCCGAAAACGCTTTGGCTTTGTAAACTTATATACGTCAAGAAAGGTGGTTTTATTAAATAAGTTTTTAAACCTATGGTTGTCTTTAATAGTTTACTATAATTAGAATGGATACGTCAATTTTAATAAACATGTCTCATAAAATCGAAATAAAAAAAATCTGATGTGGGCAACACATGACTTTCCTTTTATATTGTAATGAAGTTACTACTTTTACAATTAAAAATGTTATTCTTATAGTAGATACTCATATTCTTTCCAAGATATTGAATTTTCTTCAATTAGTCGTCATTTTCATTGATTTAGCGTCATTTTTATCAATTTGGCGAGATTTTTGTTAATTTGGCAAGAATTAAAAATCTCGCCAAAATCTCGCCAAGCGTTATGGAGAAATAAGTTATTCTTACAGCAGATAAATGACTATTGGCGTTCAAATACAAAAGTATTACTGAACGTATCATTTTTTCATGAATGGAACGAGCTAGATCCACGAGAATGATGTCACCCAATTTATCGCATGGTATTACATATGAAAAGCGTACATGTTTCTCAATAGGAAATTTATATTTTTTTATTTTATATGACTTTTTGGTAATTTTCTTTTAAAATGTGCAATATCTCGAGAACGGTTCATGTTAGCATTCTAAAATTTATGTCAATCGTTTTCTAATGAAAAATTGCATAAGAAATGTCTATTTACACAACTTTATTAGTGGTTTTGATTTTCTGACGATTTTTTCAAAATTTCACTCGAAAATTTAGGCGGGTTCTGAACATTCGATTGCGTATAAAAACAATAGACTTCCAGTGTTTACGGATTGTGATTTTCGTACGAAATTTCGTTCGAATCGGTCCATTCGTTCGTCAGTTGCCGCCTCCACAGACTCACTGACAAACACACACACACATCACTTCAAAAATGTTCGATTCGTGATCAGTGATGCTTGAAACGTGCTCTCTCGTCGAAAACTCGAATTCGAATTTTCGACCCCGCCACAATACTTTCCTTATACATTATGTATATAAGGAAAGTAATGGGACGAAGTCACAAACCCACAGCATACGGATGCAATACTGCTGATGAAATGCTGTTTCAATCTCAGATCAGTTTACTTTATTTTTCTGGCTTCGATTACGATCATGTTTACCGGCAGATTGTTTGTCAAACAATATAGTTAGCATTCAAACTAAATTTATTAAATCGTATGTTATACAGCTGTCGGCAGACGAATTTGCAGTTTAAAGGATCGCATGCGTTTAAAAATAATTTTAAACAATTATTTTCAGCTTCTGCTGTCGAACAAGCACATTTGTATGTTAATTTGGTAACATTCTACAACTTCGCAATTGACTTTTTCACCATCTCTAAAAGGGGACGAGATAGCCCTCCGTCCACCCATAAGGAGGGGCAGTTTATAGATTAACTTGATCTCGTCATATATATGGAAAAGTTTAATTTACTAAGGGGTCTAGCTAACCTTACTTACCTACCGTTAAGTACCATAACTCTCATTAGCGAGTGAGGTGACTTCATCTCCTACTGGCGCACATTGAGCTAGCCTCGAAAGCTGTTTTAAACCAAACTAATGTTTGAAGGCAACCCCCATTGATTATTACGTATTCGAACTCACTGAAAATTTTCATGCAGATTAAAAAATCGGTTGTGGGCAGCACATGAGTTTCCCTGCAGACTTATATCCACGTTATCTTTATTACTTTCCTTATATACATTATGTATAAGGAAAGTATTGTGACGGGGTCGAAAATTCGAATTCGAGTTTTCGACGGGAGAGCACGTTTCAAGCATCCCTGATCACGAATCAAACATTTTTAAAGTGATGTCTGTGTGTGGGTGTGGGTGTGTGTGTGTGTGTCAGTGAGTCTGTGGAGACGATAACTGACGAACGAATAGATCGATTCGAACGAACTTTGGAACAAAAATCACAATCCACAAACACTGGAAGCCTATTGTTTTTATACGCAATCGACTGGTCAGAACCCCCTTAAATTTTCGAGTGAAATTTTGAAAAAATCGTCAAAAAGTCCAAACCGCCAATAAAGTTACATAAATAGATATTTCTTATGTAGTTTTTTATTAGAAAACGATTGACATAAATTTTAGAACGCTAACATGAACCGTTCTCGAGATATTGCACATTTTTCAAAAAAATTACCAAAAAGTCATAAAATAAAAAATATATATTTCCTATTGAGAAACATGTACACTTTTCATATGTAATACCATGCGATAAATTTGGTGACATCATTGATTCAATTTTGAAAGAAATCAAAAAATCAAAACCTTTAGTAAAGTTGCGCAAATAGTCATGTCTTGTGTAATTTTTCCCTTAAGAAACGTTTGACATAAACTTTAAAACGCTAGCATGAATCGTTCTCGAGATATTGTACATTTTTCAAATAAATGTATCAAAAAATCACATAAAACAAATAGAGTCTGATGTGGGCAGCACATGACTTTCCTTATATAATTCAATGAATTTACTACTTTTACAATAAAAAAAAACAGGTTATTCTTCTAGTAGATACTTAAATTCTTTCCAAAATATTGAATTTCCGTTAATTAGTCGTTATTTTCATTGATTTCGAGTCATTTTTATCCATTTGACGAGATTTTCGGTAATTTGGCAACATTTAAAAAAGTCGCCAAGTTGGCGATATTTCGCCATATTCGTCGCCAAAATCTCGCCAAGCATTATGGACTGAGAAATAAGTTATTCTTATAGCAGATAAATGACCATTGGCGTTCAAATACAAAAGTATTACTCACAGTATCTTTTCTCATGAATGGAACGAGCTAGATCCACGAGAATGATGCCACCAAAATCATCGCATGATAGTACATATAGAAAGTGAACATGTTTCTCAACACTTAATATTTTTACTTTAATTATATACATTATAATGTATAAGGAAAGTATTGTGAAGCGGTCGAAAATTCGAATTCAAGTTTTCGAAGGTAGCATTTCAAGCATTCCCGATCACGAATCTGACATTGTTGAGGTGATGTTTGTTGGTTTGTGTGTGTGTGTCAGTGAGTCTGTGGAAATGATATCTCACAAACGAATGGAGCGATTCGCATGGAATTTGGTACAAAAATTGCAATCCGTGAATACTGGAAGTCTATTGTTTTTTAAATACAATCAAATGTTCAGAATTCTCCTAAATTTTCAAGTGAAATTTTAGAAACATCATCAAAAAATCAAAACCTTTAATAGAGTTACGTAAATAGACATTTCTTATGTAATTTTTCTGTGGAAAGCGATTGACATAAACTTTAGAAAGGTAGCATGAACCCTTCTCGCGATATTGCACATTTTGCAAATAAATTTATCAAAAACTCCCATAAATTAAAAAAAATATATAACTGTTGAGAAACATGTTCACTTTTCATATATAATATCATGCGATAAATTTGGTGACATCATTCTGGTGGATCTAGCTCATTCCATTCATGAGAAAAGATACTTTGAGTAATACTTTTGTATTTGAACGCCAATAGTCATTTATCTGCTATAAGAATAACTTATTTCTCCGTCCATACCGCTTGGCGAGATTCTGGCTACGAATTTGGCTGCCGGTTTACGTCGCCAACTTGGCGACTTTTATCAAATGGAAAACAATGACTCTAAATCAATGAAAATGACGACTAATTCACGAAAATTCAATATCTTGGAAAAAATATAAATGTCTACTATAAGAATAACCTTTTTTTACTATAAAAGTAGTAAATTCATTGCATTATATAAGGAAAGTCATGTGCTGCCCACATCAGATTTTTTTAATTAAATTTAATTTAATTTTCGTTCTCATTTGGTAACGGGACTTATTTTCAAAGGTGGCGTGGAGAAAATTCGAAAAAACTAAAATATCTCGAGAACGGCTACTCCTACTGCAATGAGGTTGATCTTATTCCTTTCATCGTTAAAAATTACGTATAAATAAAACAAGTATTTAATGGATATATTTGAGAATACGTAGTTTTTGTATTTTAGATTTTGACGATTTTTGCGAGCCATTTTGCAAGAAAAAAGGTAGGTTATTTTTTTCCGAATCATACCAAAAATCTAATTAGCACCAGCGTAATCCACAAAAGACTTATCTGCCGAATTTTGTTGAATTCGGTCGATTAGTTTTTCAGCTAGAGTGGATACAGGCGCTTTTGAGGGGTATTTCGCAAAGAAAAGGCGGGTTCTTTTATCCCGAATCGTACCCAAAACTAATCAGCACCAGATTCGCCCGCAAGTGATTTACTCGTACTTACCAAATTTTATGAAATTCGGTCAATTAATTTTTTAGCTAGAGTGGATACAAAATCTGCACAGACAGATAGACGCCACGCTAAAAATAGTTTTTTCGTATTCTAGAGGTCTTAAAACACGTAGATCCGTCGAAAACTCGAGTTGCGATTTTCGGCATAATTCCAATACTTTCCCTATACATTACGATGTATTGCAGGGAAAGTAAAAAAAATATACTGAAACAAGAAAGATCAATCATGCTTAAAGCATTGATTATGAAACACTTTGCAACCTCAATGCAATTTTATTTAAACAAGTCTAAAATGCAATACATTCCTCGGTAATATTTTGAAACTTATCACAATACTGCATTAATTTATTATATTTGAAAACTTAAACCTTCATCGAAAAAAATGAACTTCATTCAAATGACGGCATTGAAATATAAATTGCCTGGTTTAAACATCTCTAAAATGTTATACATTCCTCGGTAATAGTTTTAGAATTATCATAATACTACGATAATTTATTATATTTGAAAACTTCATCGAAAACAACTGAAATTAATTCAAATGACGTCATAGAAAAAATAACACGCCTGGATCTCTATAAAAACAGGATTTCATTCATAACTTTCTTCCATTCATTTCATTCATCACAATACTATAGTAATTTATTTTATTTAAACATTTTGTTTAAGACCATGGAGGTACAAAAAATTAAACTCTATGCTTGAAACTTCATCGAAAAAAATCGTCCTTCTCTTTATGAAATCAATTAATATTTCATTCATATCAGCCATGCAGACTCCATGGACTAAATTATTTTGTGTTAAAAAAATACAGAAATTCTAATACAACTCATTCTATATATTACTGCTGTTAACATTTTACATAGGTGAAAAATAGGCTTAGTTGTAGAAATAATCAAATTTAGATGAGCATTTAAACTCAAATATATTGTCATTGCGTTGTTTCAATATGTAGATGCATAGAATTTAAGCAAAAGTAAAGCAGTTTTAGGACGGATACAACACTCAATATGAATTAAAAAGAACTTTAAAAATGACGATTTTGAAACAAGATGAATGCCATATATCATTTTGAAATGGGTCACGTGATCTTTTCATATCATGGTCACGTGATCGCTTCATATAAGAGGTGTTATTATTATTTTAATTTTTATTTAAAAAACTACTGAATATATTTCGCTGAATTTTTTTTTATATATTTTATGGAACAATTTGAATATTACTTAAAATTTTCGAAGCAATTTGTGAATTTTAAATACGATTAAAAAATGTTTGAAAAATTAGGTCCCATAGGTCTCAATGTATTTCATTTTTTCGACCCGGGTTCAATCCAAAACTAATTGGGTGATATTATTCATTTATATTCCCATAGGTTCTACAGACCGTCTGAACAACATACTAAAATTTCATTTTGATTAAGTCATTTTTACGGCAGTTATCGTGCTAACAGACAGACAGACAGAATGAACAAAGTCATAAACACTTTTCAACTTTGTTGTAAAGTGTTAAAAAGCCTCAAAATGGAGAAAGGAAATCTTTTAAAAAGCATTAAGAGTGAGTATAAAAATTAAACGTTGCAGCTGAAGTTCTGATCTTATAGTCTAGCTTAGGTTTTTAACACTTTACAACAAAGTTGAAAAGTGTTTACGACTTTGATCATTCTGTCTGTCTGTGAATAATATCACCCAATTAGTTTTGGATTGAATCCGGGTCGAAAAAATGGAATACATTGAGCCCTATGGGACCTAATTTTTCCAACATTTTTGAAGCGGATTTAAAATTCACAAATTGCTTCGAAAATTTCAGGTAATATTCAAATTGTTCCATAAAATATATAAAAAAAATTCAGCGAAATATATTCAGTAGTTTTTAAATAAAAATTAAAGCAATAATTACACCTCTTATATGAAACGATCACGTGACCATGATATGAAACGATCACATGACCCACTTCAAAATGATATATGGCATCCATCTTGTTTCAAAATCGTGATTTTTTAAAGTTCTTTTTAATTCATATTGAGTGTCCGTCCTAAAACTACTTTATTTTTGCTTAAATTCTGTGCATCTCTATACTGAAACAACGCAATGACAATATATTTGAGTTTAAATGCTCATCTAAATTTGATTATTTCTACAACTAAGCCTATTTTTCACCTATGTAAAATGTAAATAGCAAAATATATAGAATGAGTTGTATTAGAATTCCTGTATTTTTTTAACACAAAATAATTTAGTCCATGGAGTCTGCATGGCTGATATGAATGAAATATTAATTGATTTCATAAAGAGGAGGACGATTTTTTTCGATGAAGTTTCAAGCATAGAGTTTCATTTTTTGTAGCTCCATGGTCTTAAACAAAATGTTTAAATAAAATAAATTACTATAGTATTGTGATGAATGAAATGAATGGGAGAAAGTTATGAATGAAATCCTGTTTTTATAGAGAGATCCAGGCGTGTTATTTTTTCTATGACGTCATTTGAATTAATTTCAGTTGTTTTCGATGAAGTTTTCGATGAAGTTTTCAAATATAATAAATTATCGTAGTATTATGACAATTCTAAAACTATTACCGAGGAATGTATAACATTTTAGAGATGTTTAAACCAGGCAATTTATATTTCAATGCCGTCATTTGAATGAAGTTTATTTTTTTCGATGAAGGTTTAAGTTTTCAAGTATAATAAATTAATGCAGTATTGTGATAAGTTTCAAAATATTACCGAGGAATGTATTGCATTTTAGACTTGTTTAAAAAAAATTGCATTAAAGTTGGAAAGTGTTTCATAATCAATGCTTTAAGCATGATTGATCTTTCTTGTTTTTTTATTCTTAAAGTTTTATTTTAGTGTTACACAGAGATAGTTGTTTTAAAACATCGATGCTTTGGGTGCAATGTTCGATGCTTTTAATCATACATGGTTTTCAAAAGACATAAGGGGTTTTCTTCCAATAACTTTGAAAATAATCCCTGATAAGCGCAATAATCATCGGATTTTGAATAAAATTTAATGGCACACGCAATATTGCACGGATAAAATTGATATTATATAAATCTGATTTTATATACAGATGTTGCAGACGCAGCTGCATCAAATAGGGTTAAAACTAGCAGCTGTTTCTATTAATAAATCTTATGAATATTCATTTAATAATCAATAAATATTTCAAATACTTGAATATTAAATTTTATATGAATTTTGCTTATATTTTTAGTCGAAAAGTTTGCAAAATCAATTTTCTTGGAGAATTGATGTATCGCGAATACATACATATACCCCAAACTGGAAAATTCATTTAACATTAAGATCAACAAATTTCAAACACTTGCAAATAGATTAAAAATCCTTTTAAAATGATAAATGCCGCTTAAAATTAAAATCCGCTTGAAATGTTCTGTAGCATTTGAATATGTAATGATCAATGGAGATCAAGCAAATTTTAAATATAGATATTTGTAAAAGGCGTTAATCCCTATCGAATGATATATTCGATATGAATTCTGCAATTATGATCGGATGTTTCGTTTTTCTTTCTTTTTATGACGTCTGCACATGCATGCAAAAATCTGTGATCTTGCTATTATTAGTCTGGCCAGTGCGCGAACTCGCAGCTCAAATATTCCGTCGTTGACTTTGGCATTCAATATTTCTTAAACTAGAGTTTAAATCGAGAGAAATAGTCAATTTCTGCATGTTTTTCTAACATTTGTATACAAATGTACAAAATTTCATATTCTTGTATATTATAGTTTCTGCGGAACGAGACAGAGAAACTTGAAAACTAAAAATACAATCTAGCTATAATCAGGAAGAGCAATTTGTAGCTCTTTGAAAGCCTGTAAATATAGCAAATGAGTCTTCTTCGCCCGACCTGCCCGAGGTGTAAGGTATCTGTTAGGACGGCAGGAAAGTGCCACCCAATTTAGATCGGAGCCCAGTGTGGGGGGGGGGGGCATTCACAGGGACCGTACCCTCCTTTCCCTACCATCAACCTCTTTGAAGGACTTGCGGACCCACATATTTAACGTGCCCATACTCCGCGTGAACACGGGGACAGTTTGGACAAAGCCAAGAATCGAAGTTGGGTTGTCCCAGCGTAATTTCTGTGCGTTAAGCAATGGGCTTCCCCACCCCAAAAAACAAATGTGTATGAAAAAAATCGAATATTGCACTTCAGAAGTTTTATTTTACAAAATGTTTTTCGTGGAAAACAATTTCGGCTGTATTTGGCTGGAGCCATTACAGATTTTTTTTAGAAATTTTCACCGATATAAAAGCTGGTCTTCGTTCAGTTCGTGGTTGATGTGATACGAGTAAAAGTGAATTATGAGTATGTCAGTATCTTGATAAGATAATATTCTCTCTTGTGAATTAGATGAGTATTTAATTACTGTTTTACTGTACCTAATACTTGCTGTGTGATTCCGTAAGATAGCTAGAGAGTTATTGGTTATATATTATTCCTGTTTACAATTATTGGTGCTTTAAATAAAGTGTTAGTCATTCAGAAATTCGGACTTATTTTTGTATCCTCCGAATACACCACCGATTTTAGAGGGTAAATTGTAACAATATTTAAGCAAACTGTCCTTTTGCTTTAATTTCAATTTTTTTTACACTTTTTTCAACATCCTGCTTAAAGAGAAAATAATACAGATAACAATATACTTCATAACTAACTTTTCTTTCTAGATTTGGATCCAAGATTTATTAGAAACCGAGTGAAAAGAAAAACCATACACAACAGATATTTGAATATTTCTTATGATTTGCTCGAAATCTGCACATGAGTGAACACAGAGGTAAACAACAAATACTTTCAGCATCAACCAAGCGTTAACGGAAACTGCTATACTAGAATAAAGGAAGGTAATAAAATCGCAAGCTTTAAGACGTAATAAAAACAACATAGAATATCTGCAAAAGTTTTATTATATTAAAAGACAATGCAAATCAGCGAGCTCATCCTACTTCTAGTTTTTTATTGCATGGAAGTAGACCTACGTTTACTTTCGTATTCTATTGTATAGAAATGTTGTTTATTAGAAAATTATCGAATTGGAAATTTTGATAAAAAAGAGCGTTTTAATAGCGCCTGAATATAATTAAAACACTTTCTGAAATATGTCAGTCTGTTTATATGAGCGTGTATGTCCGAGAAGTGTGATTGATCACTAGTCGTTATAATTGAAAATTTGGCAGTGGTTCTTGTCCGATGGAATCGAAATGGTTTTGCGTGAATAGTATTTTGTAAAATTAAACTATTAAAATTCAATAAATGTATTCGATTCTTTCAGTTTTATTTGTTTACATCAAAGCGCTACAAATTACTAGCTAACTGTTTATAGCTAATGAGGACTTTTAGTTCTCGTTTCAATTTCATCTGGATATTCCTACAGATCACGTCAAAATATCACATTATTACTTTCCTTATATACATATATGAGGAAAGCATTGTGACGGGGTCGGAAATTCGAATTCGAGTTTTCGACGGGAGAGCACGTTTCAAGCATCCCTGAACACGAATCAGACGTTTTTGAGATGATGTCTGTGTGTGAGTGAAAGTATGTGTGTGGGTGGGAGTGAAAGTGTGTGTGTGTGTGTGTGTGTGAAAGTGTATGTGTGTGTGAAAGTATGTGTGTCTGTGTGTGTGTCAGTGAGACTATAACTAACGAACGAATTGAGCGATTCGAACAAAATTTGGTGCAAAAATTACAATCCATGAACACTGGATGTCTATTGTTTGTAAACACAATCAAATGTTCTGAACCCCCCTAAATTTTCGAGTGAAATTTTGAAAAAATCACCAAAAAACCAAAACCTTTAATGAAGTTACGCAAATAGACATTTCCTATGTAATTTTTCCTTAGAAAATGATTGACAAACTTTAGAACGCTAGCATGAACCGGTCTCGAGATATTGCACATTTTCAAATAAATTTATCAAAAAATCCCATAAATTAAAAAAAAAATATGAACTGTTGAGAAACATGTTCACTTTTCATATGTAATATCATGCGATAGATTTGGTGACATTTTCGTGGATCTAGCTCGTTCCATGCATGAGAAAAAATGCTTCGAGCAATAATTTTTTATTTGAACGCCAATAGTCATTTATCTGATATAAGAATAACTTAGTTCTCCGTCCATAACACTTGACGAGATTTTGGCGAGGAATTTGGCGGAATGTCGCCAACTTGGCGACTTTTTTAAATGTTGCCAAATTAATGAAAATCTCGCCAAATGGATAAAAATGACGCTAAATCAACGAAAATAATGACTGATTGACAAAAATTCAATATCTTGGAAAGAATATAAGTATCTACTATAAAAATAACGTATTTTTTTTACTGTAAAAGTAGTGAATTCATTGCATTGTATAAGGACAGTTATGTGTTGCTCACATCAGATTTTTTTAAACTTGCTTAGCGGTAGATACATTCATACAATATATTTGAAGACATTTCAGATTCAAGTTAATCTATAAATTTGCCTGGCGGCGCATAAATACGTACTTGGATACGCATCTTACCATCTTTGCTGTCCAAACCTCATCAATCATTGAACATCTTTAGAATGGCCAAGTTCATTTAACCTCCCAATTGTTTTAAAACAAAGCAAAATATATCGTGCTTATGCACGAATATTTCACCAAGGAGTAAGTAAACACTGAATTGCAACGCTTCTGAAATTTTAAATATGACAACTTTCCAAGGCATTGGAAAACCCTAGTTAAAATACTACAATATCGAAATTGTAAGCACTCTACTTCGAAAAATAAGAGCTCGGTCTAAAATCCAATTGTATACATTTACATTTATCTGGATTTTAACGAGATACATATTCTTGCTTATTGTTCATGGCTAACATTTTTAGTTTTTGAGACGAACAGCATTGCAATCTTGAAAAATGGAAAAATTTCAATCTCCTTTAATTAGAAAACAGTTTATAGACACAAAATAATTCGTGCTGGTTCACCAATATTTCAGCAAGGAGTAAATAAGCATATTGAGCTGCAATGCTCATTGCATTTTAAATATTAAAGTTTTCCTACCCACTGTAAAACCCAGTTTAAAATACTAAAATATCGAGATAAGCATTACGAAAACTATAAGAACCCGGCCAAAATTCAATTATATGCACTTATAGGGCTTTCATTTACAAATTCTTGCTTATTTTCATTGCTAGCACTTATTTTTCAAGGTATAAGCATTACAAACTTAAAAAAAGGTAAATGTTCAATCTTCTTCAAATTAACAAGGCGATTACTCGAAAACTATATGACTTTTTTAAAAACAACGTACAGATCTAGAAACTGGATTTCCCAATACATATTTTTGTCGCTTACTATTTATATCTATATTTTATAATTTCGAGGATATTTCGAGTGAAAGTGAGCAAATTGAAAAAAAAATTCGCTCGGACAGATGCTTTCTCAAAGTTCTTTTGGGAAAAAAAAGTTCAAAATTTTAAAATTATTTTTATATATTCATAATATGTACTGTATATTCGTTAAAACAAGTTTTTCCCTAAATTGTGCAATTACTTTAAATCTTCCACAGCAAAATAATCTTACGTAATAAAATAATGTGTGTGTCTGTTCGTGCGTGGCTTCTGTGGTAGAAAATCGAAGCTTCGGACAGACAAGAAATTCGGTACTGAGTACGCTAAACTCCTGGTACGATAAAACACGGAGATTTTTTTTTTTAGTGTTTTAGTTATTTTATAAAGTACGATTTTGAGCGATTTTCACACAAATCGGTTCTTTCGCAATCGAAATATTATCAGAGTTTCCATCTTGACATCATCAAAAAGGTCAGCAAACGTTCCGTCTAACAATTTTTTTAACATAATTATAGCACAATTCCTTCATATTTATTTATTTATTTTCAAATACATCGAAATATGTATGCTTTATTTATTTTCTTATTTCGCTATATCCAAAAAAGTAAAATTTAGTACAATTCTAAAATTCGGCAAAAATATGGGTGTATATCTATTCTAACAAAAAAAAAAGTCTATTTACTGATTTTCTGTTAATTTTCAACCAAATGCACAAAAATAGAAATGTTTAATCCCCCTTTTTCTGCTGTTTACTGGGCGCTGCTATGGGGGGAAGTGAACTTTGTTGCACATGCGTGGCAAATAGTTACACCCCACTACACATGTATTAAATCTAAAGGATTTGGATTGAAAGGAAAGGGGGGAATGATTTTTAGTTCAAATGAGGAAATTTAGAAATTGAGTGCTGTATCTGTACTATTTACGTAGCGGGAGTGTATTGGGGACCCGGATAAAGCCCCGGATAATTCTTTCTAATGATGCATAAGATACGAAGCACAATATTTTGGTTTTGAATTATAAATTAACATTTGGCATTTTTCTTCATGACAGCATATAAATATATTTCAAAGTATCAAATTAACTTATATTTCGTGAAAATTTAACTTGACAATTTGAAAAATTGCAGTGTCCACTAAGCAAAATGGGTACTACCTAATCATCCTAAGTAAAGCGTCAAATATGCATTTAAGCCAAAGCACACAGCTGTTGGTATTGAATTAACATCAAGTAAATTAAAATTGGCGGCTTTTCAGTCTAAACAGAATGATTTATTCATATTCACGGACAAAATCCCGATCAAAATACAAATGACATTTAATTATTATCCCGTGAAATAAATATCTATTGGCGAATTCTTTGAGACCAAAAACTATCTTCTTTCGTGAATCGAATGAATTGAATTGACGAAAATGATGCTGACAAATTCGTCGCATAAATCACAATATTGCACATATTTGACCATAGTTTCACATACTGGTAGTAAACATACTTGACGATGTTCACTTGATGACGACATGCAAAATTAATTTATATTTCGAGCAAATTTAATCTGACAATTTGAAAAGTTGCTAATGTCCACACAGTAAAAAAATCTGATGTAGTAAACACATAACTTTCCTTATATAATGCAATGAATTTACTACTTCTACAGTTAAAAAAAATGTTATTCTTATAGTAAATACTTCTAATCTTCCCAAGATTTTGAATTTTCTTCAATTAGTCGTCATTTTCATTGATTTAGCGCCATTTTCATCAATTTGGCGAGATTTTTGTTAATTTGACAACAATTTAAAATGTCGCCAAGTTGGCGACATTCCGCCAAACTCGTCGCCAAAATCTCACCAAGCGTTATGGATGGGGAAGTAAGTTATTCTTACAGCAGATAAATGACTATTGGCGTTCAAATACAAAAGTATTACTCAAAGTATATTTTTTACTTTCCCTGCAATACATGGTAATGTATAGGGAAAGTATTGGAATCATGTCGAAAATCGCAACTCGAGTTTTCGACGGATCTACACGTTTCAACACCTTTAGAATACGAAAAAACTATTTTTAGCGTGACGTCCGTGTGTGTGTCTGTCTGTGCAGATTTCGTATCCACTCTAACTAAAAAACTAATTGACTGAATTTCATAAAATTTGGTAGGTAAGTAGGTAGAATCTGGTGCTGATTAGTTTTGGGTATGACTCGGGTTAAAATAACCCACCTTTTTTTGCGAAATAGCCCGCAAAAGTTTGTATCCACTCTAACTGAAAAACTAATGGACCGAATTTCACGAAATATGGTAGATAAATCGCTTGTAGGCCACCCTGGTGCTGATTAGATTTTGGAACAAGTCGGGAAAAAATAACCTGCCTTTTTTTGCAAAATGGCCCGCAAAAATCATCAAAATCTAAACTTAAGAACTACGTATGCTCAAATATAACCAATAAATGCTCGTTTAATACGTAATTTTTAGCGAAGAAAAGAATAAGATCAACCCCATTACACTAGGACTAGCCGTTCTCGAGATATTTTAGTTTTTCGTATTTTTCCCACACCATTTTTGAATATAAGTCCAGTTTTCAAATGAGAACGAAAATTGATTTAAAAGTGAATTAAATTGAAATTAAATAAATAGAACGTGAATATAAGTCTGCAGGGAAAGTCATGTGCTGCCCACATCAGATTTTTCATGCATGGAACGAGCTAGATCCACGAGAATGATATCACCCAATTTATCGCATGGTATTACATATGAAAAGTGAACATGTTTCTCAATAGGAAATATTTTTATTTTATATAACTTTTTGATAATTTTTTTTAAAAATGCGCAATATCTCGAGAACGGTTCATGTTAGCGTTCTAAAATGTATGTCAATCGTTTTCTAATAAAACATTACATAAGAAATGTCTATTTGCGTAACATTCATTATAAGCGGTTTATATTTTTTTTACGATTTTTTCAAATTTTCACTCGAAAATTTAGGGAGGTTCTGAACATTCGATTGCGAATAAAATCAATAGGCTTCCAGTGTTTGCGGATTGTGATTTTTATACCAAATGTCGTTCGAATCGGTCCATTAGTTCGTCAGTTATCGTCTCCACAGACATCACTTTTAAAATGTTTGATTCGTGATCAGGGATGCTTGAAACGTGCTCTCCCGTCGAAAACTCGAATTCGAATTTTCGACCCCGTCACAATACTTTCCTTATACATTATGCATATTTAAGGAAAGTAATAGATAACTACGTAATCATTAAGTAAAGCTTTACATAAAGAGACTGGCTAATAACGAACCGGCTAAACAATGGTGTCCATATTCTTTTTGTTGCATGTACTGAAAAAACATCAAAAAATTGCATAGTAACTAATGAGCATGTTTATTATTTATGATTTTTTTTTCCATTTTCAATCAAAAATGTGTAGTATCTTAAGAACGACTCATTTCATCATTCTGCAAATAGTGCCATGCGCTTTTACATAAAAATGTACATGTAAAATTACTAATTTTGTAAAATATTAACATTTTTTTAAAATAATTTTCTTTCTGTATTTTTGAAAAAAATATATATCGAATTGTAGTAAAAGAAAAAAATCTGATGTGGGTAGCACACGACTTTCCCGGTAGACTTATATTCACGTTCTATTTATTTAAATTAAATTTAATTAATTTTTAATTCAATTTTCGTTCTCATTTGAAAACTGGACTTATTTTCAAAAATGGTGTAGGAAAAATACGAAAAACTAAAATATCTCGAGATCGGCTAGTCCTAGTGTAATGGGGTTGGTCTTATTCTTTTCTTCGATAAAAATTACGTATTAAACAAGTATTTAATGGCTATATTTGAGCATACGTAGTTCTTAAGTTTAGATTTTGATGATTTTTGCGGGCCATTTTGCAAAAAAAGGCAGGTTATTTTTTTTCGAATTATACCAAAATCTAATCAGCACCAGGGTGGCCTACAAGCGACTTATCTACCAAATTTTGTGAAATTCGATCCATTAGTTTTTCAGTTAGAGTGGATACAAGCTTTTGCGGGCCATTTCGCAAAAAAAGGCGGGTTCTTTTAACCCGAGTCACACCCAAAGCTAATCAGCACCAGATTCATGTACAAGTGACTTACTTACCAAATTTTATGAAATTCGGTCAATTAGTTTTTCAGTTAGAGTGGAAACAAAATCTGCACAGACAGACACACACACAGACGTCACGCTAAAAATAGTTTTTTCGTATTCTAGAGGTCTCGAAACGTGTAGATCCGTCGAAAACTCGAGTTGTGATTTTCGGCATGAATCCACTACTTTCCCTACACATTGCCATGTACTGCAGAGAAAGTAAAAAATCTGATGTGGGCAGCACATGACTTTCCCTGCAAACTTATTTATACATTCTCTTTATTTTAATTAAATTTAATTCACTATTAATTCAATTTTCGTTCTCATTTGGTAACTGGACTCATTTTCAAAGGTGACGTAGAGAAAAAACGAAGAAACTAAAATATCTCGAGAACGGCCAGTCCTAGCGTAATGGGGTGGGTCTTATTCTTTTCTTCGTTAAAAATTACGTATAAAACAAGCATTTAATGGATATATTTCAGAATACGTAATTTTTTTTATTTCAGATTTTGTTGCTTTTTGCGGGCCACTTTGCCAAAAAAGGCAGGTTATTTTTTCCAAATGGTACCAAAATCTAATCAGCTCCAGGGTGACCCACAAGCGACTTATCTACCAAATTTTGTGAAATTTGGTCCATTAGATTTTCAGCTAGAGTAGATACAAACTTTTGCGTGCCATTTCGCAAGAAAAGGCGGGTTCTTTTATCCCGAATCGTACCCAAAAGTAATCAATACCAGATTCGCCCACAAATGACTTACCTACCAAATTTTATGAAATTTGGTCGATTAATTTTTTAGGTAGAGTGGATACAAAATTTGCACAGACAGACGTCACGCTAAAACTGTTTTTTTCGCATTCTAGAGGTCTTGAAACGTGTAGATCCGTCGAAAACTCGAGTTGCGATTTTCGACATGATTCCAATACTTTCTCTATACATTACCATGTATTGCAGGGAAAGTAAAAAACATATTATACAAAGAGTTTATATATTATTCGCTTGTTGAAATTTGTAAATAGACATTCTTTAGGAAATTAACATTTTTATACTACTTTATAAATAGAGATGATTATTGGGGGATTTTGAATTTACCTTGACTCGGCGAAGGTCGATTCGTGAATGCTTCTGTCATAAGTTGAAGGCTTCTCGTGATGATGCAGCCTACAAGGAAATTATACCTCGGATGATTCGTAAACGCTATTAAAAATATTTTAAACTACAGTGTTTGCGTAATGGAATCCTACGACGAAAGTTCTGTGCCCAACATAGGATTCTAACTGCAAACCAGACATACTAATAAATTTTGATAAATAGGAAAAAATACCAGATGCAAGACGTGTATAACAAACGACATATCCTGCAGATTAACATACTTAAATAATGCAGAAAAACACAAAATCAGCAATTAGATCTTTCTTACAAATCGATATTTCTTGTACTTAATCAAGCGTAATCATATCGTTATAAGTGAAAATATCAAATTTTATAAACATTATTTGATTTGAGAGATATCAAAGTGTGGAAAAATTAAAATTTCTGATACCTCGGAACGGCTCGGGAAATTCTATACATAGGTATCTTCTTTTTTTATTATTACGGCATTCTATTTATCTTATCTTGATCTGGTGTTTGTATTTCAGTGTGATTCAAATCTTTGAGGCAATTCTTGTATAAAAATGATTATTTAAAATTATTTAATGTTCTGATTTTTTTTTCAAAATATTTTTCAAAAATTCATTCGAAAATTTGGGGGTTCAAATTAATCGTTTGATCGCATTCAATATGAATAGGTTTCCAGTATTCACGTATTATAATAATCGTATCTAATTAAGTTCGAAACACTCAGTTTGTGAGATGTCGCATCCACAGATTTACGGGCACATACATATACTAACACATACACATACTAACACATACACACACTAACACATCCAGCCGTCCATATTGCTGCTCTATATCCAGGGATGAGCCGGACGGTCTGGGCTTTCGACACACTAACACACACCCATTAACACAGACACATTAACACACACACGCTAACACACACACGCTAACACACACACACGCACTAACAAGAATACACTAACTAACACGCACTCAGTAACATACGCTTACACTGCACATATACGCAAACATGCATACACACACTAACACACATACAGACATCACCTCAAAATCGTTCTATTCGAGTTCATAGATGCTTGAAATCTTACGTTGAAAATTGAAATTCTAATTTTCGATCCGATCACAATACTTTTCCTATACACTATATATATGTTATATACGTGTGTAGGGAAAGTAAAAAGATCACAACATGCACATTATTTATCCAATCACATTTAATTACAAACTTGTCCTGTAAAATAATAATTTACTACACATACAAATTAAAAAAATTATTTTTAAGCTTTAGAGCAGTTATCGTCAGACAACAGTAAGCCCGATTTCTTATAACCGCGTTCAACAACAAACTCTGCCTGTTGAACATAAATTTATCGCACATACCCAAATTTCAGAAAATGTTGCTAAATTTTAGAAAAATTATCGTCCGAAAATATAAGGCGTAGTCTGCTCAATATTTATCTAACTACGTTCAGCAACAAACTCTTGTAAATCATTAATTTGCGGAATGCATTCAAATTAACATACATTAAAAGAAAATTCTATTAAGTTTTAGAGAAATCATTATCGAACAATGCATATCAGTTAAGAGAGCACAATACATACCATACTTATCAGAATACGTTCAACAGCGAAATCAACCTATAAAACATATTATACCATATATAAATATAAAAAAATTCTTAGAGTTTTAGAGGCGTTATCATCGGACAAAATATATCCGTAAATGGGGCGTATATAATTTTCAACCGACCAGGATAAGCAATGACGCAGGTCAGTAAATCATTAATTTACACCATGTATCCAAAGCTTAAATTGAACGGTTAAATTTCAGAGTAATTATCTTCAAACGAAACACACAGATAACAGCAATTCTCGTTCAACTCAAAAGCAAGAAGCTTAGTTGCTTAAGTTACTTCGCTCCTCTGTTTCAATAACCAAGAAAAAAAAATCAAACGAAAACAAACATTCACTTTCCATTAAATTAGTTTAAACATGCTTGATTTCTCCCAGTAGCATTGAAAAATTTCTTCGTTTGGAATATTTAAACCAAGTTCATCCCGAACGAAATTAATTCCGTTAAATTTCATCATATCTGAGCTCGGGCATGACTTTCTGAAAGTGATTCCATTAGTTGTGAGCTTTTAATGTTGGACGCAGAAGATCTTACATGCAAACTCCTAATCAAAATGTTATTCATGTTTAATTCATATCACGAGAAATTTGTAAAAATATGTGGATTTGTTAGCCGTAAAATGCAAAACTATTACAGAAAAGTATTTTTTGTGAATAAGACCTGCTCAATCCATAATAATGTTGTTGGCCGATTTGTTCACTTTCTATATGCAATATTACGCAATGCATTTAACGATACTCTTAACTTTTCATTTTATTCAATATTTTTTATAAATTTAGTCGATAAACGTGCAATATCTCGAGTTAGGTTCAGATCAACATTCTAAAATGAATGCCATTCGCCTTCCAATGATTAATTATGTAAAATAATATTGATACTTTTCTTGCATACTCATTATTTTGTATGCAAAAGTATCGTAAAGAGGTCAAAAATTCGAATCTGAGTTTTTGAAGGCTCAACACGCTTTGAGCATTCCTAGATATGAATCGAACGATTTTGGGATAGTGCGGACGTGTTTCTATGAACACGACATTTCAAGAACGAAGGGGGCGTTTCAAATTAAATTTGATATTAATATAATTCGAGAACTACTGACTATTCTTAGCGGGAGGTGTGCGTGTATGTGTGACTGTAGTTCTATGAACCAAATCTGAGCAGCAAATATAGTTTGTAGAAGTTTTAAAAAAATAATTTTTGTCATGCCCCCCCCCCCTTCTCCAATTGAACTAGTAAAAATAAATACGTGTGTGTGCGCGCGCTATATATATATATATATATATATATATATATATATATATATCCACACCAGCTGAAAAACTATGCTACTAAATTTCATAATTAAGTAATACCCCTTTGCAAACTACGTTTTGGTGCGATTTGAAAAACATAAAAAATCATTTAAATCTATAAAAAGACTAAATGACCTTAAATACCTAATTAATAAGTAAGTGTTGATAATAAATCTCATGAAATCAACCCCATTACGTTAGGGTTCATTTTAATCTCATAAAATAAACCCCATTATTCTAGGATAGTTCGAGATATTTAAATTTTTCGTTATTTTGGTGAACTGATAACGTTCCCAAATACCCTATTTCGACAAATGATAAAGAAAATGTTTTAAAACTGTAAATTGTATGTAATTTCAAATAAAAATCTATTTTATGCGCTATTTTTATTTTCATCGGTGTATATATGAGGAAAATATGAGTGGTGACGTAATATATGAGGAAAAATGTCTAAGTAAGCTTTACTTATAAGTTATATCCAACTCAGTTTTAATTCCTATTGTGGGACGTGGAATTGAAATGATTAAGTTTTAAGATTATATTAATATTAATTGTTTATTAATCATTAAAAACATGGCCGTTGATCTCATAAAGTGGAATTAACATTTAAATCGTACATCGCTCGTTGTTGTGCCGCAATAAACCCTCCAATTATTTTTACCTTTTGTGTAAGTCCTGAAAAGAATTATTAATTAATATCAAAAGATTAAACTATTTAAAACTTAAACAATATAATTTATTAACCACATCAATTTATCATCAACACCAATTTATCATTTATATCATTTCTCATTTATTATCAATTTTCATTTAACTATTTTAGCTAGGGGAGATACGACCAGAAATATTAATTTTACGAAATTGTCTAGGACCGGTAACATCAGAGCACATACCTTCCAGTTTAGACTTTAGCTCATCATCTCGCTTGCATCAGTCTTATACTGCCATAACTCTGTGGTGTGTGCTCCTCCTCGTATATCTCACTTCGCCTGATACTTTATATCTGCAACTGCTAGGTCATGCTGTGTAATATTCGTGATTCGACTGATTTTCACCTTTCGTGCTCTTAAGTCATGACAGTGTAAAATACTCGTACTATAAATGCAACTCCTAAGTCATCTCTGCTGGGTCATGTTCGCTTCGCTCCTTTTGTCAAACTCTTTTCAACAACACTTCGTAGGAAACTTCTTGCAACCACATTTCGTGTCAGACTTACTTCTGCAACATTTTGTATCAGAGTGCCTTGTGGTTCCTTCGCCGGGGGGGGAGGAGGGGAGGTAGCTCCGCCCTTCTTCCCCTTGGCGCTCATTGGTTCTTCTGAACCCAATGGCATCACTTGACATTTATCAAGGCCCCTCTCAGCCCCTTTGGCCTGGAACACCCAAATTTATAGCATTTGACCTAAAAGTTCGCGTTGTTGTAAACACCGGCTCCAGCCAGACTCGAGCTTTGTTAGCCGTTCTAGGCACCATAAATATTGAAATAAAAATGTCTCATGTGAGGACATATTCTGGCCTCACACCTATGGGCAAGGATTCGGAAGTCATGTACTAATCATTGTCGCTAAGTCACCAATAAGCTCCTTTATTCAACGTTATACAGATAATTGGAAAAATATCTGTAATAAAACATATACGTATGATTGTCTGTTGGTCGCGTGGTGGAAAATCTAAACAACTCACAACTACGAAATTTGGCACAGTGTTACTTCATATCGTTCGACGACACCTCAGAGCGATTTGTTTTAAATTTGAATTAGTTATTTCATCTTAAAACGCAATTTTGAGCGACTTTTCCACACATACAGTTTAACCGACCATTCAACTTGATGCTCTAAGTCCTAGGACGAGCCGGATGGTCTGGGCTTTCGACACATACAGTTTATGTTACCTTACACCTTTCTGGTAGGTCGGACGATCTGGGTCTCAACAACAACACATACAGTTTCTGCGCCAACGGCCCTACAGTGCTGAAAACACCGGTTCTCGTTAGATCACCGAAGTCAAGCAGCATCGGGCGCGGTTAGTACTTGGGTGGGTGACCACTTGGGAACACCGCGTGCTGTTGGCACATTTCGGGCGCGGTAGCCCGGTGAAGCGCGCTAGATTTGCACGCTGTCACAACTGCCGCCGTGTTCATGTGGAGTACGATCACGTTAAACATGTGGGTCCAAAAGTCCTGAGAGGTTGGTGGTAGGGGAAGGAGGGTACGGTCCCTGTGGATGCCTCCCTCACTGGGTTCCGGTCTAAATTGGGTGGCATTTGCCGGCCGTCCAAACAGTTACCTTACACCTTTTCTGGTAGGTCGGACGATCTGGGCCTCAACAACAACACATACAGTTTCTGGGGGCGCGGTAGCCCAGTGGTTAGAGCGCAGGAATTGCACTCGGTAGGCCCGAGTTCTATTCCCTCCGCTGCCAAAACTGCCGCAGTGTTCACGTGGAGTACGATCACGTGAAACATGTGGGTCCGCAAGTCCTTCCGAGAGGTTGGCGGTAGGGGAAGGAGGGTACGATCCCTGTGGATGGCTCCTCCACTGGGTTCCGGTCTAAATTGGGTGGCTCTTCCCGGCCGTCCAAACAGTTATCTTACACCTTTCTGGTAGGTCGGACGGTCTGGGTCTCAACAACAACACATACAGTTTCTATCTTGATACTATCGAAAAACTCGAACAGCGATATTTTAAATGAATTTAAAACTAAATCCGTAGGACAATTTTTTCATATTTAAAATAAAATGTTGAAAATTCATTGAAATATGCAGTATGCGTTCATTATTAATCATAATTTTAATTTTCTCATATCGGCTATAATTGAGGAGTCACACAATTCTAAACTTCTAAACACAAAATAAACTTTTATTTTGGGGCATCCTAGGTGTATGTGTCCCTTTAATCAAGTATACAACTTAATGAAATACTTTTTTCTTCGTATTGCATTTTGCGCTGTTATTGTTTTAATTTCAGAACATAATAGAATATCCATTCCGTTTGTAGCAAAATGGATATTCTATTAGGTTTTATTATGTAAAAATAGAAAATTCGAAATTTACAAGAAATATATATATTGAATTATTTCAGAAAGTTTCATCTGACATTTGGACTTCTTCGTAAAATTCTAACATTTGGACTTCGTAAAATTCTAATATTTTGAACATTAAGTTTGAATTGAACAGAATTACCTGAAATTGAAAATATATATATATAGCCTAAAAGAGTAAAATTATTTGAACCAATAACTTATGCGATAAATACCACAGTATAACAAAATAAAAATCTAAAAACATCAATCTTTATTCTACTCATGCGTCTAATAGAACTCAAAACCGAGCAGGAAGTATAAAAAAAAAATATTCTTTTAAGAACATTAAAACAAACACCGCGTTTAAATCAAACGAAAACGAGCAACATTAACTTTCCCTTAAATCAGTTTAAAACAGAACTGATTTTCAGATTAGCCTTGAAATATTCCGACGTTCTAAAGATTTAACCTAGCGGATTCCGACCGAAATCCATGTTTCCCGTGGAATTTCGTCACCGTTGACCTCGGGCATAAATTTCTCCGACCGATTCCGTTAGTTGCGAAGAGAAACTTGTGATGCAAAACGCAGTTGATCAATTCGCATTGTCTTCGCGGCCGAGATGTAGTCGTATGCATCGCATCGCGAATAAACAATGTCTTGAAAACGAGAGAGTTCTGAAATTAAACAATAACAGCGCAAAATGCAAAATAATGCCAGAACTGAAACCTTCAACCCAGTGGAATTGTTTTCCTATTCAGGGTAAAAGCATAAGAATAAATTAGTAGTATTTCAGCAAGGCGAGAAACATGCTCTCAGAATTATAAATATCAGCCATTGTCATAAAAAAATAATTTGAGATCGCATATAAAGAAGGCAATACAAAATATCTCATCTTCATGAATCTCCACTCAATTTCACATATATTATATATTGACTTTCCTACATGTGTAGCATGATGTATAGGGAAGGTATTGAGACTGAGACAAAAATTCGAATTCGAACTTTTGACGGAAAAGTACGTTTCAAGAATCCCTGAATACAAGTCGAATGTTTTCAAGCGATGTCTGTGTATGACCGCCAGTCTGTGGATGCAATATCTCACGAATGAATGGAGCGTTTCAAAACAAATTGGGTACGATTACTACACTCAGGCAATTGATTTTAAATGCAATCCAATTTTCGAAAAAAAATTTGAATGAATTTTTGAAAAATATCAAAAAATCATGACCTTCTCATAGGTTTGAATAAATAATTCCTTAAAGTAATTTTCATTTGAAAACGAATAAAACTTTATAACGCTAGACTGAACCGCTTTCGATAAACCGAGTGATTCAAAAGTTCGGAGCAAAAGTAAAACGCTATAAAAAAAATATCTATGGGTCATAGAGACATGCGGTTTGCAGATTAATATTCACCGAGGTCGGGGATTTTGTGTGGCATGAAAAAATATTAGTTCAAACTCTCGACACTCGGGGGGGGGGGGGGGCTGCGGCAGATAAAGCCATGGAGATGACTTATGCATGGAGGTGATTGCACACATGACTGGCCTGCGAGATCCCCAGATCTCACACCCTGTGATTTCTCGCTGTGGGGATACCTAAAATCACGGGTGTGAGATCAGGGGATCTTGCAGGCCAGTCATGTGTGCAATCACCTCCATGGCTTTAACTGCCGAAGCCCCCCCCCCCCGAGTGTCGAGAGTTTAAACTATTTTTTTTCAAGCCACACAAAATCCCCCACCACGGTGAATATTAATCTGCAAACCGCATGTCTCTCCGACCCATAGATATATACTCGTATATATATATTTTTTTTATAGAGTTTTACTTTTACTCCGAACTTTTGAATCACCCGGTACTATATTGTCTTTCAAATAAATTTATCAAAAAATTACATAAAATAAAATTTCAAAACTAGTAAATATCGGCTAAAGGGTTAATTTTTCATATGCAATATTATACGACAAATCCATTAACATTATTCTCGTAGATTTAGCTCATTCCATTTATGGGAAAAGACAATTTTTACGATAGTCTTGTATTCTAACCTCAAAGAATTTGCCAATTGTCATATATTTACGGGATATTAATTAAATGTTGCATTTTGGTATGTTTTGGAAGTGAGTATTATTTTGCCATTTTATTTTGATCAAAATAGTAGCCAAAAACACCAAATCTCAAGTTACGTCATGTTAACTCAATGTAATGTCTCGAAAATATGCCCAGACATTTTGTTCCTGAAATTTTAGGCAGCTGAACTCATGAAAGGCATTTTCTCCACTGCCACATCATTTCTTGTATTTTTTAGTTCGGTTAATTTTTTCTTGAACTCTGCTTTGGGTATAAACGCCTTGTTTCAAGACACCCCCTCCCCCCCGACTCCGATTAGTGATGCAAACCCCCCCTCATCAGTGCATGTGGTTTATGGGTCAATCCTGATGTGGTAAAGATTTTTCTGCCCCTTGCTGTAGTTGCTTCTCTGGGTTTGCTCGCAGCATAAGATAGCGGAGTTCCATTTTTATCTATTGCTCATAAACTCATGCCACTTAGGTACCGTCGTTTCGTCTCTATTCTATAATACTCGCTCGTAATGCCATTTTATTGCACGTAATGCCATTTTAAGGGGATTCAGTACCCTTCATTTGGCGAAAAATGACGAAAATACCGATTTTCAAATTTTTTGCTTAAAATATACCTTGACATCCCTAGTATATCCTGACAAAGTTTCGCGAAGATCCGAGAACTATAAATATATTAAAAAGGCTTTTGACTGCAACTGTGTCCCTTTAAATACCACGCCTACTTCTCTGTTTACATCCATCTCTGCAACTGAATACTCCAAAATATTTCTACCAGGAAGAAGATGAAAGTGCTTAATCGTAATTTTAATTGATAAAGAAACTTTGTTTACTTTTTCCGATCTGCTTTCGTTCGTTAATATTATGCATAAACTGTGGAACTCAAAATGCAAACGAAAGCTTGCACAGTGTGACGTGGGCAAAATGTCCTAAAGAAACATTCGTACATAAAAAACGTGTAAAACTCTGTGTAATGGAAGAGCTGTGTGTGAATATAATAAAGGTACACTGCGCTGCATTTAAGAAGCATAGAATGCCTTAGGTATACCTTTAGGAAAGTGCTCCATGAATCTCGGTGTTGCGCTCGATTTTCGAAAAAAATGTTTCGACAAAAATGACGAAGTGCAAAATATCAACTTGCACGTAAACTGGTTAAAAAAGCAATTTTAAAAAGAGACATATTAGTTAAAAAGAAGGAAGGTGTAACATATAGTGCAGGGTATTTTTAAAAGAAAGTTAAGAAATAATGGTAGTTATGCAGAAATGATATGCATAAGGTTACGAAATATTGTGTGTTTTTATGATATGAATATATTTTCAAATCTTGTATTTCTTTTATAATATATATATCATCATATTTATAGTTAAGCTATATCCTAATGAAATGAGTCAAATGTATTTCATGGTGTAAAAATAATAATGAATTTGGTAAAATCAATTTTTATTTATATTTTTTCTCGATTTTCTTTTCAATGTGTGACAACTAAGGTTCCGGCTAATGGTCATTTATATAAAATAAATATAGTTAAATTCAATGAAACAGCTACAGTTTTAAAGGTAAGTGTATAATAAATAATTTAAAATAACATTTAAAGTAATTTAAAATGGATTTGGAATAATTTTTCAAAGTTAAAACCTTTAAAGTGCTTTATCTCAGTTCGTGTTTTTTCAATATATCAATATGTTCAAAATGCTAAACTTAAATATATATTTCTCAATTGACTTGATTTTTTCCTGGATGTTCGTTATAGTGCATTTTATGAAACTAAGGATCGGATTTGCAATAAAATTAAAAGTTTTTTTAAAAAAAATAGATATGTACAAAAAACTCAATCTTTTATTGAATTTTTACATATGTATCAACATTTTATTTTTTTTTCTCCCGAACTAATTAACTTTTCAAAAATCCGATCCTTAAAGTTATAGAAGACACTTCAAAAAACCTTATAAAAAAAGGGTTGCAAAAAATTAGAAATTGTAGGAGAAGATAGGTTTTAAAAATTATTTAAATTTTTAAAAAAAAATTAAATTTTTCAAATTGTATGAGTAGAATTGTCTTTTTTCTTGATAAAATAATTTTCCTTAATAAAAGCATTTAATAATATGCAAAAAGAGTATTGTAAAGTGCTTAAACAAAAAAAAATTATTCAAAGGGTACCGAGTCCCCTTAAATGTTCAGTTCAAATGTGAGATCGCTTTATGATCTCTCTTTTGTCTTGCATCAAGCATGAAATATTTTATTTTGTTTTTAAAAATTAGGAGGTTAAATGAACTTAAGGATTCTAAAGACGTTCAATGATTGGTGCTGTTTGAACAGAATAGTTAAAATTATACGTATTCAAGTACTCTTTATGCGCCGCAAAACAAGTTTATAGATTAATTTAATCTAAAATCTCGTCAGATATACAAGTTTAATGTATATACAGTAAAGCAAGTTAGTAAAATAATGTGATATTTTGAAGAGAAGTCTATGGTCGGAGTGTGCAGATCAAATCGAGGAGAAAACTAAAAGTGCTAGCTAGCTATAAACAGTTAACGAGTAATTTATAGCGCTTTGACAGGCTTTGAATAAAACTAATGAATTTGAAAAAATCGAATTAACTTCTTGAATTTTATTTTACAAAATGTTATTCACGAAAAACCATTTCGGCTCCATCGGACTGGAGCCACCGCTGTTTTGAACACTTTCCAACATAGTTGAGAAGTGTTTATGACTTTTGTGATTCATTCCGTCTGTCTCAGCTCGCACGATAACTGTCTTAAAAATGATTTTATCAAAATGAAATTTTAGTATGTTGTTGAGACGGTCTGTGGGTCATATGGGAATGAAAATGAATATTATCACTTAATTAGTTTCGGATTTAACCCGGATTGAAAAAATGAAATATATTAAACCCCATGAGACTTAATTTTTCAAACATTTTTAAATGAAGTTGAAATGCACGCTTCGATAATTTCAGGAAATATATAAATTTTCACATAAAATGTGTAAAAGAAATTCAACAAAATATGCAGTATATTAAGTAGCACTTTAAATAAAATTTAAGTAATAATTACACCCATGACATATAAAGAGATCACTTGACTGATTGCAAAATAAAATATAGCATTTATTTTTTTTTCACTGTTTTGTGTAAAGATTGTAATATTTAAATATCATTTAAATTTATATTTAGTGTTGGATTCGTTCTAAAACCGCTTTATTTTTGCATATCATCTGTGTATCTAAATTCTGTGTCAACACAATTACAATATTTTTTTATTTTAAATGATCACTAAACGTTGATTATTTCTATAACGAAGCCTAATTTTACCTGTTGCAGAATGTAAACAAATTGAGCGATTGTAAAGAGAGTTGTATAAGAATTGCTGAGTTTTTTTTTACACAAAATGATTTAGCTCTGGAGTCAAGAATATAAGTGATATGAATGAAATATTCATTGATTTTACATAGAGAGGCAGTCGATTTATATTTCGATGAAATTTTAAGTTTTCAAGTATAATAAATTTCTGTAGAACTGTGATAATTTAAAAATATCTGCGCTTAATGTATCATATTTTGGAGATGGTTAAATAATATTGCATCTCAGTTGGAAAGTGTTTCATAATGCTTTACGCATAATTGATCTTGCTATTTTATGATTGTGTAACACAATTAGTATCACAGTAAAATACAATTATTTTCCTTTTCAAATACTATTTCGTTTTCAAATTGTTCTTTAAAGAATAAACATTTTTCCTTCAATTAACAACAGATTACAGAAAATTCATAATATGAGATTTCGTTCGCAACATTTTTTTTAAATAATTCAAGTTTTCAAGTTGACAATGCATCTGTTACAACTATGAATTTGATGTATTCAACTGATGTGTTAATATAAAGCATTTTAAAATGTTTGAGTCCCATAACACGTTCACACACACGTTCTAACTCTCCTGTATTAACTCTACTACATACAAAATAACTTCCTACCATAGGCGTATACAGGATTTTTTCCAAGAGGGGTGCTAAAATTGATTGCACTCAAAATTTAGAGATTATCATTAACCTTGAAATATGTATTATGGTGCGAGCATCACATTTCAAAAAAGAGTGTATAATATTTTTAAAAATCAGTATGCACCAATTTTTAAAAATTAATGTATCACCTTTGAACCATATTCCACCTTTCATAACAGAATTCTAACCTTCCTGGAGACAGGGCAACTAAACTAACAAATTGAACATTCATAAACATACCAAATGCAATAATCTTAAGTTTTCTAATTAAATTTAAGTTTAAATTGTTTCTATTAATATACACGTGGGAGGAAACACAGTTGTGGTAGAATGTTCTAATTCCAAATGGCATTTTTCTTATTGTTTTTCCCTCTCATATTCGCTTTTAATAAAATTAGCAATTTTCCAGGGGAGTTCTTTGGTATGTGCGTATTTAGTGGGCCAGGGAGTACTTCCCCCTGACTCCCCTAAATACGCACCCTATATACGTTGGAAGAACGTGCGTATTTAGGAAGGGTTAGGGGGTACTGGGGTACTTTGACACCCCCTAACCCCCTGCTCTAAGTCCTAGGACGAGCCGGATGGTCTGGGCTTTCGGGAACCCCCTAACCCCATTCCCGGCCGTTCATACAGTTACCTTACACCTTTCTGGTAGGTCGGACGGTCTGGGTCTCAACAACAACAACCCCCTAACCCCAGTCCTCGAACGAGACGGATTGTCTGGGCTTTCGACGTTCGACCCCCTAACCCCACCCCCACCCCCCGTACGGTCCCTGTGGATGCCTCCCCCACTGGGTTCCGGTCTAAATTGGGTTGCACTTCCCGGCCGTCCAAACTGTTACCTTACATCTCTCTGGTAGGTCGGACGGTCTGGGTCTCAACAACAACCCCCTGAATCTCCCGGCCGTCCAAACAGTTACCTTATACCTTTCTGCTGGTAGGTCGGACAGTCTGGGTCTCAACAACAATCCCCTGAATCCCGACCGCTGCCTTTGCTGCTAAAGCCCTCGAGTGAGTCGAGCGACCTGGGCTTTCCACACACCCTGAACCTCCCTAAATACGTACATGTTTCCAATCATGGTTGCTGTAACGAAATGTAGAATTTGCCAACTGTTTTATAATTGAGTAAAATAACCTAAATTATTCAGAAAGACACTCCCATTACCGATAACAGCATCCATGGACCGGTTTTGCGCTTATTGTACGCTCATCAACATAGAATAGCCGATATTTGGAATAGCAGCAAGAAACTCGCTATAAGCCACAATTTTTGCGAGCTTTTATAGGAACTGACAATTTCAGTCCTTCGACGTGGCCCCCGACATAAAATGCATTTATAATTTTGCTTAGCCCACACGAATCTGCAAAGGCAAAATGCATACACTTAAAAGTATTAAATTGTTTCTCTCTCTCTCAATTATGTGTCACTTCAGTTAACATTGGCCCTATTATATGCTGTAAAAGAAACAAATGAGACAGAAAACTAAGAATAAATTTAATAAACTTTATTTGAGTTTTATTTTACTAAACGTTATTCAAGCAAAACCACTTTGGCTCCATCTGATTGAAGTCATAACCGATTTTTTCATCAAAAGTTCCATAATGCGAATTTCATTATATGTTTTTTGAATAAAAAAAATATCTAACGTGAGCAGCACTTTACTTTCGCTATATGATGAGATTTATATTACTTCTTTCGCAGTGAAAAAATGATACATATATATCCACTGCTCAATGTTTTTAACATTAAATTGTACATTTGGTGCTTTTCAACAACATGCAAAACCGTTTTGAAGTACCCAATTAACTAATTTCAAACTCTAAATTGACAATTATCAATATTCATAACATCCGCAATAAGCAATATAGTCCATATATTAAAAGTCCATATTGCCAAGTTAGCGATATTTTGCTAAATGGGTCGCCGAGTTCCAAATGTATCGCCAAGGATTACACACAGAGAGAAGACCGGCCACTTAACTACCTAGGGCCAGCCGAGTGGTTTGGATCTTAACACAGGGAGAAGAGATTATGTAAATGACTATTGGCGGATTGTTGGTCGTAAAAATACAAAACTATTACATAAGTATTTTCTCTCGTGAATAGAACGAACTAGATCCACGAGAATAATATTAAAAACTGTGCCGCATCATATTGCATGAAAAGTGAACATGTTTCACAATACTTATTACTTTTAATTTTATATAATATTTTTGATAAATTTATTAAGAAAACGTGCAATATGTTGATATCGGTTCATGATAGAGTTCTACGTCTATGTCATTCGTTTTATTATGAGAAGTTACACAAGAAATTCTCATTTACATACCATTCAGTGGCGGTGCGTGCATAGGCACTGCGACAGCGACAGTGCTCTCTCTCCCTCGCAGCCTCGCGTGCAGTTTCCTATGTGCGCATGTGCACAACAGTCAAACACCACGCTTCACAGTTCCAGCGACGTGGTGTTTAACTGTTGTGCGCATGCGCAAGTAGGAAGCTGCACACCAGACTGCGAGGAAGAGAGAGTACTCTCGCTCCCGCAGTGCCTATGAACGCACCGCCACTGATAACATTATTAAAATGTTTTATGATTTTTATGAAAATTTGGGGGTCCTTCCGTACATTCGATTGCATAAAATTAATAGGCTTCCAGTATTCACGGATTGCAATATTTGTTCCAAATTTCGTTCGAAGCGCTCAATTCGCTCATGAGATATCGCTGACACAGTCTCACGGACACATACACATCACCTCAAAAACATTTGGTTTGCGTTCAAGGATGCTTGAAACGTACTTCTTCCGTTGAAAACGGATTTTCGATCATGTCACAATATTTTCCCTATACATTATACTATACTAGGTATACCAAAAACATTGACCTCGGTTTCAGTCCTTAAATATTTATCTTAGACATATATAATAAATTACCAAGTTGCGTAAAAAAGGGTACAGAATTTTATGAAATCGATAAAAATTTTCAGGAATTAAATTTTAAGAAATACAAAATTTAAATTTTTATACGGCCCCCGTACAAAAGCATTTCCAATGAGTAAAATGTGCCCCATACGCTAATAAAGTGATGTTCACAATTTCAGCATTTTATCATAAAAAGTCCCAGAGATATGTTTAAACAAAGTTGATGAGGGGACTAATCACAAATTGAAATGTTAATGTTTACAGCAAGAGTGCAAATGGCGCAACCCAGAAATGCATCATAGGCAAATAATATCTGCCTCTTATCTTTAATGGATCTTTGACACGGATGGAAAACATTTTGAACAAGCTTTGTAATCTTTGTGTAAAGTTATTATTTCTACACAGTGTAAATACTTTTGTACCAATAAATAGCAAAATTATTTCTTTATTGATCATTGTTTTCTTTCGTAATTTGTGTATGACCCCTGAAACGCAATCTGCCGACATGATTTTTCCCCTCTGAAAACCCATGTCGATGCATCGAAAAGTGGTTTCAGTCAGCATATTTGTCTTTTTATATCTCTGGGATTTTTTATGATAAAATGCTAAAATTTTGTACATCACCTTATTAGTATATGGGGCACATTTTACTCATTAGAAATGTTTTTATACGAGGGTTGTATAAAAATTTAAATTTTGTATTTCTTAAAATTTAATTCCCTTGAAAATTCTAATAGATTTCATAAAATTCTGTACCTTTTTACGCAACTTTGTAATTTATTATATATGTCTAAGGTAAATATTTAAGGAATAAAAGACGAGGTCAATGTTTTTGGACACCCTGCATATATAGGGAGAGTAAAATACTTTTAAAAATAATTTATCAATTTTTCACACTTCAAACTCAAAAAAAATTTATTTTCGCCAACGCCAAGTATATGTGACCCCTTAACTGAATCATGCGCTAAATTAAAGAGTAATAAATTTGAAAATCTCGCGATAATCTTCGCCGCCTGAGTCAACGTTGCTATTGTGCGGTAACTTTGGCACAAAAACGAGGAAGTGTCTGAAAAAGTGCATTAAACCAGCATTTCACTTACTTTCTTATCCGCTAATTTATGACCAGCTTTAAACGCAGAAGTGCAACTTAAATACAAGATAAACGCCTGCCATGGGTAACACAACGACTTTGTCACATACTAGGGCGAATTTGTTTCTTCTTTTGATAGGTGGAGCTTGAAAAAATGGCTAAATCCGCACTTCCTGACTTAAGTGAAACCACTATCTTATTGATCAGTGCTTATCAATCTTTTGCTCTCCCTTTATATATAGTATAATATATACAGGGAAAGTATTGAAAACGAGTCAAAAATTCGAATTCGTGTTTTCGATGGAAAAACACTATTCAAGATGAACTCAAATCAAACATTTTAAGTGATGTGTGTGTGTGTGTTTATATGTGCGTGCGTGCGTCTGTTACTGTCTGTGTGAGTGTATGTAGTGCGTGCATGAGTGTATGTAGTGCGTGCATGAGTATGTATTGCGTGCATGAGTGAATGTAGTGCGTGCATGAGGTGCGTGCATGAGTGCTTGTGTGCACGTATGTAGTGCGTGTGTGTGCGTATGTAGTGTGTGCTGTTGTGGAGACCCAGACCGTCGGAAGGACTTACGGACCAACATGTTTAACGTGATCGTACTCCGCATGAACACGGCGGCAGTTGTGGCAGCGTGCAAATCCAGCGCGCAAACCACCGAGCTACCGCGTCCGAAATGTGCCAACAGCACGCGGTGTTCCCAGGTGGTCACCCACCCGAGTACTAACCGCGCCCGATGCTGCCTGACTTCGGTGATCTAACGAGAACCGGTGTCTTCATCACGGTACGGCCGTTGGCATGTATGTAGCGTGTGTGTGCGTATGTACTGCTGTTAAGACCGTCCGACCTACCAGAAAGGTGCGTATGTAGTATGTGTGTAGTGTGTATGTAGAAACTTATGATGTCAACGCCCGATTTTGACGTCCTAAACAAATTTAAAAATACCCAAATTAGTCCAAATATAAATTTTCGCTGAATTTCTGTCTTTCTATCCGGAGACATTCAATATTCCGAATTGAGCAATTTTCAGGGGTCAACTCCATATTGAAAACCGCAATTAGAAGGGTGGGATTTCGTAGATCGACAACAACTGTTCTAATAAAGTGGGTGGGTCATTTGCTATTTCACTAAAAGACGTTACTGGTTTACGCTCATTTTATATTTGAGAACCTTTTTCAATAATCATCTTATGGAATGCACGAATTACGTGAATGACTGAATCAGCACATTGTACTAACATTCAAATATAATATACAAATATATTCATATCAAAGTCGTGAGATTAGTTCATTGAATCGTATTTTACTGATGTCTAACGGTTATTGTAATAACTATCATACTGAAAGACAAATATGCAAATTAGTCTTTTGAAGTAAAGCTACGTATCCCAGTAATTAGCAAACATAATTTTATTATTTATTATATAATACATTTTTATCTATTTATTCCTTTCTTATAAATGTTTTATTTTAAATTATCACGAAATTTTATGGCAGATTTCAACTCACATTAACTCTGGAACTATTAATCGTAGTATAATTAATAATACGTCATTAAATGGCTTATACTGTCCCATTTATAACAATACAATATATTTTTGATATTTTAGCATTTTAAACTGGTTTTTCTGATGGGTGGGAAAACTAATATTTAATGTGTCACGATTGTTGAAACCCAAGCTGTTTACTTACTCTTTGAGACGTGAAACATTGCACAAACACGAGATATTTTGATTTGTTTAAAAAAAATTAGGAAGTTAAATGAACTTGGGAGTTTTAAAGATGTGTAATGATTGGTGAGGTTTGAACAGAATTTATGAAAATATACGTATTCAATGTAAGCATTTATGTGCCGCTAGGCAAGTTTATAGATTAACTTGAATGTAAAATCTCGTTAGATATATTGTATAAATTTAATTTATATACCGCAAAGCAAGTTAGTACAATAATTGGGTGCATAGAGGTAAAGTCTATGGTTGAAGTTTTCAGATGAAATCCGTTCGAAAATTAAAAGTGCTATAAACAGTAACTAGCTGTAAACACATAGCGACTAACTTGTTTCATTTACAGGCTTTCGAAGTGCTACAAGCGAGTCTGAAAAAATCTAATAAACTTATAGAAAAACAAACTTTACTGGAGTTCTGTTTCACAAAATGTTATTCAGGCAAAACCATTTTGACTCCACCCAACTAATTTATTGTAATTTTTATACATTTTGACACCAAAAACTTTGCCAATTATCATTCATTTCACGGGATATTAATTACTTGTTCATGGCATTTTGATGTAAACTTTACACATAAATATACATAAGTTTGTTTATTTTGGTCGCGCCAAATTTCATGAACTTCATTCAATGCCAATAGCACTGTGATATAGCTTTATCTATGCATATTTCGCGACTTTAGAGTGCGATAACTAGATGGTATCCATGGAAACAGATATACATTTTTAGCACTTTCCAACATAGTTGAAAAGTCTTTATGACTTTGTTCATTCTGTCTATCTATCCGTTCGCATGATAACTGCAGTAAAAATGACTTTATCAAAATTAAATTTTAGTACGTTGTTGAGACGGTCTGTGGGACATATGGGAATGTAAATGAATAATATCACCCAATTAGTTTTGGATTGAACCCGGGTTGAAAAAGTGACATACATGATCCTATGCGACCTAGCTTTTCAAATAATTTTAAACAAAGTTAAAATTCCCAAATTGCTTCGAACATTTTAGGAAATATTAAAATTATCCCATAAAATAAAATTTCAGCAAAATATGTTTGGTGGTTTTTTAAATAAAAATAATTAAAGTAATAATTACACCCATATTATATGAAGAGATCACGTGACTCGCTTCAAAATAAAATATGGCATCCATCTTTTTTCCCAGTGAAAAAATTGTGATTTTTAAAATTCTTTTAAATTTATATTTAGCGTTGCATCCGTCCTAAAACCGCTTTATTTTTTTTCCGTCCTAAAACCGCGTATTTTCTGTGCATCTGTATTTTGCGCCAACGCAATTACAATAATTTCGAGTTTAAATAATCATTAAACTTTGATTATTTCAACAACGAAGCCTAATTCTAATGGATGCAGAATGTAAACAAGTGATTGCAAGATATGTTGTATAAGAATTGCTGAATTTTTTTTGGAGCCAAATTATTTAGCTATGGAGTCTGAAATAAAAGCGATGTGAATGAAACATTCATTATTTTTACATAGAGAGCCAGACGATTTATATTTCGATGACGTCATTTGAATAAAGTTCATTTTTTTTTTTATGAAGTTTTAATTTTCCAAATATAATAAATGATTGTAGTACTGTGATAATTTAAAATATATCAGCACTGAATGTATTGCATTTTAGAGATGTTTAAATGAGATTGCATTTCAGTTGGAAAGTGTTTCACAATTAATGCTTTATGCATGATTAATATTCTTTGTTTTAATATAGAAGCAAGTAGAATTATTATATGGAAGTTTTGGAGTCGATTAATAGAACTGAAAACTGTTGAACTCAGTAAAAGCTACTCTCACATTTTCTCATTATTGCGTTTCTCATTTACGTATGATATGACTATGATTTCATCCTTTCCGTGCTTCTCCTTTGCGACTGATTCAGTATCTGGAGTTTAAATGTTTTCCTGGTTTCAACGCATCTATGTATAATATTATATAGGTATAAACGTGTATTAAGTAAAAAAAAATGTAAACTAGAAAGTAAAAAATAAATTACAAGGGGGAAAAATTAATGCTACTACACAACAGGTATGGAAAATTAGAAAATAAATTTTAATTACACACGAAACTGAACCAATTTAAGAATATTGGCGGATTAGTTAAAAACAATGCTATATAAATCTTATTATCCAAATTTGATATATAAAATTTTCAAAACTATTTCACCCTCATTTCCCTTTGACAATTTTGTATAATATCAATTTTTGATAATAATGAGATATATATATATATATATAATCTTTATGCTTGTCGTCCATATAACACAAGTTTATAGATAAAAACTATCTTGTGTTTCAGAAACAAGTATTTTTGTGTTCATTTCGAAGGGATATATGGACTTAAAAAAGAATTTTTTCGAAATTAACTATTCTTAAGCCTAGAGCTCTTCCACGTGCAAGCTTTTTTGCTTGATTTTTTTGTTTTCCTACTTTCATTCCTCTCCTTTGAAATTTGCTGATTGTCTTTATGACCTGCATTACGTACTATAATTTCCTCTTTATGGTTGAATTTATTTTATTTCATTGTATTTTGTAGGCAAATTTTAAGATAGTGTATTATGAGTTACTAATTACATTCACATTCTACTATTGGATTTACAATTTATTTATATATATATATATATATATATATATATATATATATATATATATATATATTAGTATTGTTTTGACTTGAATCTGCTTACAGCCTCAATTTGGTTCAATTTCATGTGCAATTACATTTTCTACTTTTCCGTGCGCCACTAGGTGAGGACATTACAAAACTTGTTTATTCTCATAATTTATTTTCAGACTTTTCAGTCAGTTATGCATACACAAATACATACGTATTGAATTAGCTATTTGCTTTACAATTCTTGTATCTGTTCTAAAAGAATGTAAAGTAAAGATTTAAGTATTAATTACTTGCTTTACAAATCTTGTATCTGTTGTAAAGGAATGTAAAGTAAATATTTAAGTATTAATTATTTGCTTTACAATTCTTGTATCTGTTCTAAAAGAATGTAAAGATTTAAGTGTAAAGAACACGTTTAAATACACTAAATTTACACCTAAATGTAAATTTATGTGCTTTTTTTAATTATAGGAAATCAAATTTATCAGAATTACATTTATTAAATTAAAAATCGCGTAATGAACAGTCGGATACTCGTGTACGTAAAGTTTGGGAACCATTGAACTAGACTGCCAATAGTCTGCAAGAAAGCTCAAACGCGTTACAGCAGTCTTGACTCTCCTTGAACTCGCTGTTAATGTTTTAAAGACAATTGTCTGGGAATACAAACGAATGAAGAATGGAGTGGAATTAATTAAACTGCGGCATATATTATAAATATTTTGCAGACACATGTCATAGATGCGATTCTCCCATCCATCTTATGAATATAATTTGTACAGAACATCAATTTAAATAAAAAGAACAGTTAACTTAAGAGCGAAAATCCCCCTTTAAACAATTTTTAACTTGCTGTATTTATTAAATAAATGAAAGAATCTATTAAAATAAAGAAAGAATCTTTCTGTATTTATTTAACAAAAATAAAGAATGAAAAAGAAAATTCAAAATATTCGATTCAGAACGCGTTTTATAATAAAATAGGGGAAGCAATATACAGGGTGTCCCAAAAAGATTGAAACGCGCTTTAATTCTTTACCTGTTGGAGATAAGTGGGCAATGTAAATTGCAAAAATGTTGAAAGTAAGGTAAGAAATAAGACTACGTTAATGAAATAGTCCTCCAATTAATTTTCAAAAAGTTCCACTTTTTAAATTTTTATACGACCCCCCCCCCCCCCCCTAGGCAAATTGGGTCAATCAAAAAAATTTTATTTTTCATAAAACAATCATTAAAAAACCCCATATTTGTATCTTTAAAATTGAACGAGTTATATTTAATTGAAAATTGAACATTGTGAATGGGGACCCTATATCAAATTAGAAATGTAAATGTATGACATATCACAAAAAAGATAAAACTGCATGATAATATACATAGGATACCCAACCGTGTAGTGAGTACCACTGCTTTATATGATCTGTCTGTGTAATGCTTTATTTAGATGCATTTGTGATAAAAAAAAAATTTGACTCATATTAACGTTTTCTCAAAGTATGCAAGTCAGCTAGTCTAACACTTAACTTTTGCTTTTCTTACAATACACGGCATATATAAGGCAAAGTGCAGTGATGGAATGAAATTCAAACTCTCAGATTTCGAGGGATTTATATACTATTATGAGAATCTTTGAATACAAATCATCCATTTCGTTGATGCATGAGTCTGCGAAAGAGAACAAACGGAGCTACGAATGTTAGATTTGGGGAAGGCATTCTGAAGCTCTTTTTAGGGTGCTAAAGCTCTTCTAACTTCAATAATTACAGCTCATATGTAGATCAACAATGTGTACATGCAAAATATTATAGGTGCTTTGGGAATTGCTTAGGTTCCTTAACCTCCACCTAAGCTAGATACAACACAATATTTCTCGAACAAATTGAATGAAATTTGGTACGCTTATAACTATCGATAAATATACCTAAAATCGATGTCTAATAATTAAATTTTAAAAATGGGGAAGTCTAATTTTTTCGAACGATTTTATTAGAAAATTAAAGAAAAATATTTATTAAAAATCATTACATAAATACTCATGTCATTTTTTTACTAGCAAACAATCATTTAAAGAACGCTTGCATGAGCCGTTCTTAAGATATTGGATTTTTTAATCAATAATGAAAAAAATGATAAAAAATAAATATGTTCACCGTTATTGAAGGAGTGAATGCTGAGCGAGTATTTTAACGGGAAATGATAAGTGCCATTTTTACTTTCCTTATATACATAATGTATAAGGAAAGTATTGTGACGGGGTCGAAAATTCGAATTTGAGTTTTCGACGGGAGAGCACGTTTCAAGCATCCCTGATCACGAATCAAACATTTTTGAAGTGATGTCTGTGTGTGTGAGAGGGAAAGTGTGTGTATGTGTGTCAGTGGAGACGATAACTGACGAACGAATGGACCGATTCTAACGAAATTTGGTACAAAAATCACAATCCATAAACGTTGTAAGCTTATTAATTTTATACGCAATCGAATGTTCAGAACCCCTCTAAATTTTCGAGTGAAATTTTGACAAAATCGTCAAAAAATCAAAACCGCTAATAAAGTTACGCAAATAGACATTTCTTATGTAATTTTTCATTAGAAAACGATTGACATAAATTTTAGAACGCTAACATGAACCGTTCTCGAGATATTGTACATGTTTCAAAAAAATTATCAAAAAGTTATATAACATAAAAAAAAATATTCCCTATTGAGAAACATGTTCACTTTTCATATGTAATACCATGCGATAACTTTGGTGACATCATTCTCGTGGATCCAGCTCGTTCCATTCATGAAAAAAGATACTTTGAGTAATACTTTCGTATTTGAACGCCAATATTCATTTATCTGCTGTAAGAATAACTTAATTCTCCGTTTATAACGCTTGGAGCGATTTTGGCGAAAAATTTGGCCAACTTGGCGACATTTTTAATTGTTGCCAAATTAACAAAAATCTCGCCAAATTGATAAAAATGACGCTAAATCAATGAAATTGACGACTAATTGTCGAAAATTCAATATCTTGAAAAGAACATAAGTATCTACTATAAGAATAACATTTTATTTAACTGTAAAAGTAGTAAATTCATTGCATTATATAAGGAAAGTCATGTGTTGCCCACATCAGATCTTTTAGTTATCCGAAACCGTTCACGAGATAATGCAAATTTCACTTATAGTAAAAGTTGCACACAAATTTATGAGTGTCATCGATGTACCATTTGATTCCAAGTATGCTGATCAGTGCAATTACACATAATCCGCCATTACATTTCTCAGAATTAATAACTTTCTTTATAATGTAATTAATTTACTTCTTCACAGTGAAAAAATGATGTATGATATCCACGGCACAATGTTTTTAACGTTAAATTGTACATTGCACACTTTTCCGGATGACAACATGTAAAACTGCTTCGAAGTACCCAATTTACTTATATTTCGTGCAACTCTAAATTGAAAATTATCAATCTTAATAGAATTGTTTGTATTGCCATGTATTTGGCGCAGCATATCCTTTTAGGATTTCAAAACCTCAATCAACCAACCAATGTTAATAGCATCTGCAATAAGTAATATAGTCCATATATTTTAATAACTAATTTATTAATTTGGCGTCATTTCCGTTAATTTAGTGTTATTTTTGAAATTTCGACTATTTTTTTCAATCTGTGGGCGACATATCGTCAAATTGCCGATATTTCGCTAAATGAATCGCCAAATTCGCTAAATGTATCACCAAACGTTCCCTACAGATGAAGGGAAAAGCATATATAAATGAGTATTGGCGAATTATTAGGCGTCAAAATTCAAAACTATTGCCCAAAATTATCCTTTCTCGGGAATGGAACAGGCCCGATCCGTAAGAATGTTAACAAATTTATTGCATAATTTGTTGCATGAAAAGTGAACAACATATTTAACGATAGTTAATACTTTTTTTAATTTTATGTAATATTTTTCATAAATTTATTAGAAAAACGTGCAATATCTCGAGAACAGTTCGTACTAGATTTCTAAAGCATGTGTTATTAGTTTTCTAATAAAAAATTTCATGACAAATGATCTTTTGTGTAATATTATTGAAGAATCTGATTTTTTAATGCTTTTTTCAAAATTTCATTCGAAAATTTGGGAAATCTTCCGAGCTATCGATTTCCTTTAAAATCCATAGGTTTTCAGTATTCACAGATTATAATATTTGTACCAAATTTCATTCGAAATGTTTCACTCGTTCGTGAAATATCGCTTCCGCAAACTCTCGGGGACACGCACGCTTATAACACATACACACACATACATATCCCTTCAAAAACGTTCGATTCGAGTTCAAGGATGCTTAAAACGTACTCTTCCGTCGAGAACTCGAAATCGAATTTCCGACCTCATCATCATATTTTCCTTATACATTATACTATCTATATAGGAAAGGTAAAAATCCATCAATTCGAGCTATCGGGATTAATTAGAATTTATACCAGTCTGTCATTCTATCAATAGTCAATATGGAAGCTTAAACTCTTGATCGGCGTCATTTACTCTGCACTTGCGTTTCAACAATTAATGTTGTCTGGAAATGCATAAAAATAGAGTCGAAATTAAAACGCTGCGGTTTTGCTGTTTCCCAGACAAGTTTGATAGATGGGGAAAATTAACGTTCCAAATCTCTAAAGGGAGGCGCGGGATTTTAAAGCGTAAACTGCAGCCTCTCTATTAAAATGATTGAACGATTCCAAGGGGGCATATCCCTTTTAGAAATACCTCTTGAAATTTGTCCAATCTTTTATATAGTCCATATAGAAATCATTATACTAAAAGTTAAATTCTAAATAGCATTGCCGTAGAATATAATATCTCCCCGATTAAAAATGCAAAAGGGGGTTAATAATTGGATTTTTTCCAAAGACAAACAGAAACAGTAGAACTTGGGGGGATACAATCGATATTTTTAACATAAATATGAAGTGTAACAGATTCGAAGTTCTGAATAATACTGCCGTAGAATATAAAATCAACTGGCGGGGGGGGGGGGGGGAAGAAAGAATCGAATTTTTTTAACGTAAATATGAAGTGTTACTAATTTGAAGTTCTAAATAACATTGCCATTGAATATCAAATCACCTCAATCATTGTGGAAGGAAAAATCAAGAAAAATGCAAATGGGGTTAATAATTGGATCTTTTCAAAAAAGAAAGAAAATTGCAACAGAAGAACTTGGGGGGGGAGGGGGGGATACAATTGAATATTTTAACGTAAATATGAAGTGTTGCTAAAGATTAGGATTTTGGAACAGAATACCGTTTTTCAAAATCAATTTTCACATTCCAGTACTATTGCGTAATGATGTATGTATTTTGCCGAAAATTTTCGAATTCAAAATTTTGGTAGGTAAGCATGTTTTAGGGCATCTTCAATCCATTTCAAACACTTTTGAAATGATTTCCATTCGAGCGTGGGCACGATAACGGAAGAACGAATGAGACTACCGCTATACAGTTTTAGTGTTGACACCTCTGCGTAAAATTTGAACTAGATAGCATATTTGGTAATTCTCGTAATGAGAATATTAAAATTTTGCGATTTTCATAGTCTTATTTCCTATGGGAAAACAATAAATTTCTGAACAATTATGGCAGTATACACTACGTGACGGGATTTATAATTTCGACTTCGCTATGGATGTTAAAAGGTATATCAAAATAGTTTTCATTAACATAAATGAGCTAAATTCTTCTATTGGAGCCACCAAGCTGTTTGTTCTCAGTGTGACAAAATAAACTTTTAAAGAATTTATATCAAATAAAAGAATAACTTGGGTGCTAAATCTGAAAAATATAATATTTTCTTTCATTTTGATGATAATTGTAAGACCTTTAAAACTAAGCATAGACTATGGATGTATAAAAATGTCGAGTGGAAATTGCCACTTCAGATATTTTTCATATATTTTATATTCTATAAAATAGTATATAAAAATTAAAAATATTTATATCTGCAACTCTAAAATGCAATCATCAGTAAAAAAATAAAACAAATAAATTAAAACTGTATAATATTCAGCTATAAATAAACCATAAATACACAATTACTCAGCATAGGAAAATCCATCAAAATCTTCCTTTTTATTGTCATCGCAAAGAGTTCAGCGAATAGCATTAAGAGGGCTACAAAAAGAAGTTTTACTGAATGCAAAATATGTATCAATTATCAGAGGAGAATACTCATGGCTGTGGGTCGTTATTTAAATGATACGAAACATGTTTTTAAAACAGTAAAATTGTTTACAAAATAAAATATTGTAAACAAACACGAAAGATCGCACTCACCTTAAACGTTGTCGGTCGGATCACGTTATCAATATTATATATTGCACATGAGATTATTATTGGCAAGGCAAGTCATAAAACCCCCCAACCTCTGTTACACTGCTTATATATATCGCACTCTTCTCTCTATCTTATCCTATTGTAGTCGACATACACAATTCGGACACACTTTCCTTCTATTCCGTCATTCCTACTACATGAAAATTGACCGAATTTCATGCAGACCCAGACATCCTTTTAACAGTAAATTACGTGAAATGAGCGAGGCTGAAAGAGTTGAGTGTTGAATTAAGAGAAGAGAAGATCGTGAGCTTACCGTTCGGGAGTCCAAACCCGGTTTTTATCCCTAGGTCGATGGATATGTCTGCTGTTAGAGGACGGTTTGCTTTCTGCCGTCACTAGCCTCCTTGCGGCATTCATGCACCAGCGCTGTCTCTCCGGCTTGTGCCGCCGTTTAGAATCAGGGTTGCCATATTTGGCGGCGTAGCATTTATGTGGCGCGTCTTTACGAAAAAATATTATTGAGAGTGAGTGGGTCTTCAAACGATTTTCTCTTGTATTCTATATTTCGTCAACGTCTGATTATATTTTTACGCACATTTGCGTCATAAATAGAATCAGAATGCAAAATAATTATGTTTTCTCAAACTTTCATTTGTAATTTTTTCTTATAAAATTTTTTTATTTAAAAAAAAAAAATATATATATATATATATATATATATATAAGAACCAAGAACTTTCTTTAAAGAATTTACAAATTCAGGGTGTTAAGGAAAGTCACGTATCATGTCAATAACTCGACAAACAATAAGGTTAGCGTATATTTTTTAATGTATGTATATAGGAAACCCCTATGGCGCTACACGATAAGACAATTTTCGGAAGACTGCCCCTCCCCCCCCTTTTTAGCAGGGTACGGGGGGGGGCTATCTTGCTTTCTGTTACAGACAGTGGAAAAGTCAATTACAAAGTTGCAGAGCGTCGCAAAATTACTACTAAGCATATCAACCTCTCCTCCTCTCTCAAAATACTGAAAATAACTCCCTAAATAACGATTTTAAAAGAGACCATTTTATTCCTCTGCATACAACAGTATAAACGCAGAAACACTGGAAAATGCGCGGAGACATCTTACTACATTTGGACAAGTATGCATCGATGTTAAAGGTGAACGTTTCGCATTTTGTTTAAAATAAAATCAATTTAATTTTACCGCGTTGTCTAAATGTTCAATTTTGAGGGGTAGGGAGTTAGATTGTATGCACTTATTTTCACGGTCATTATGACATCTCATTGTTGCATGTCCCTTTGGCGTGCATCCCGGCTGTGATCGTAGAGCGGTGTGAGAATTCCTTGGAAAAGTGGATTGGGAGCTCGACCGCTGCAGGCGGGCGAGACGAGGAGGTGAAGATGGACGGAGGGACTGAAGGAATGCAGGCGGGCGAGTCGGAGAAACGAAGAGGTACGGCGAGGAATACCTTAGACCGTCGTTGGCAGGCATATACGGGAAGATCCGGATTCATCAGCAGCAGGATCTGTTAACGCAAGATACATACCGAAGTTGAAACCTCGAAGCTGGGAATGGAGTTGAGATCGAATGATCGACTGAGATGGCCAGTTATGAAAATTAAACAGCTGATGGTTAAATGATGGGAGTCCGGCGAGTAGAGTTTATTTGCATCTTTATTTTAGCGTCGCTGAATCATTAAATCATACAGGATGAACGTTACATACCGCTCTGAAGATGAGCGTAGACTTTTTACATTCTTGAAAACGAAAGTCGTTGATGACGCCTCTGAACCGAAATAGTGTACAGACATCTCTTTTAATTAAAAATCTGCTATTATCTCAGGTTAGCCACCTGCTAATATTTTTATCTTTCAGGCTATCTTCTTGAGTGTTCTTTGACCTCCCGATTTGATATTGCCGCTCGATATACCAGATTCCACTGAATTCGTGCTAGTCGCACTTGGGTCGCTTTCATATCACCGACACCATTGTACTTACCTCCAGAGTTGGTTTGTTCTGGTGTCATTGCCAAGAACCTTGCAGCTCCAACCGAAAATTGAACCACAGATCTTCGTACTGGCCAGTCGATGTTTTTCTGTTGAGTTACTGGAGCAGAATTGCAAGCTCTTACAGTCGAAGTGGACTTTGTATGGTATAAAGATAGCTTTTATTAACACACGTAAACCAAATGCATCTATCGACGTCACTAAGCTGTTGCGATAAAAAAAAATGGAAACTATTGAAGCAATTTCAGAAAACATATTGAAAGAAAAATGTGAGCGAAAAATATGAATAAGACCAACCTGGCAAAACTCCAGCTGCTTTTTAACTCTCTCCCCCCCCCTCCCTCTCAAATACGTCTATTATTTTTTAAATAAAATTTATTGTGTACTTATTGATAACCGGGATTGGTAAATGTAGCAAATAAGAAGCGGATCCCCTTAATTTATTAAAAGGCTTTATTTGAAAAACCAGACCTTTCGCTAAAAATCAAACATTCGCAGTAAACCGGTGATGCATTCGAGTTTTGCCTATTAAAAATGTTAGCGATCTTGACTGAGGACATGGTAAAAAAAAGCGGCGTTGGTAAGCGGCGTTGATAAAAATAAAATAGTTTTGCGCGAATAACATTTTGTAAAACAAAACTCCTGTGAAGTTCAATTTATTGGATTTTTTCAGACTCATTTGTTTCGATTTAAATAAATTAAAGGCGAAATATTTAGATTTAAAAGTCATTTAATAAACATCCTATAGACGTACACATAAATTAAAAGCCAGAGCGCTTTCGGGCATCATTATACCACTTCTTCGGTGGCATTATATGAAAAACGCACCAACAAGCTCAAATAGTACCATCCACACTGGTAGGCAAAATTCACATATTACAAAACGGCATCGTTACAACAAACACCATAATGCTTCAACATAAAAACATGAGCAAGAAATTTAAATTGAAAACGTTTATAATGCAAAATTAGAAGGACAAATTGTCAAGTTCTATATCAAGCATAGTATGTATTATACGCAATTAGTTTTAATTTTAAAATATCGGAGGTAACATTGTAAAGGTTTGACGTGTATGGAATTGAGGCATAACTTAAAACGTGCACTGGATTAAAATTACAGATAGAAGCTTGATATAAATAAGTAAATAATAATATAATTCATACATAAAAATTGAGCGGGAGTCATTACAACTCATCAAAAGAAATTATTTTTCAAAAAGGGGGTGAAAATTATTTTTAACCACTAGTAGAGCAAGAGCCGTGGACTGTTTACCATTTTTAACGTCCCGAACATGTAAACAGTCTACGATTCTCTCATTTGTTTCGTTTACGGGCTTCTAAAGCGCTACAAATGACTCGCTAACTGTATTTAGCTAGTTATACATTTTCAGTTCTCATCCCCGAATTCATCTAGATACTGCGTCTGCATACTTCACGTCAAAATATGCAATTATTTTACTAACTTACTTTGCGTTATATAAACTAAACTTATGCCTTATATATCTGATGAGATTTTGCGTTCAAGTTAATCTGTAAACTTCTCTAGCGGCACATAAATACGTACTTGGATGCGTATACTTGCATTTCCATCTATTCTGTTCCAACCTCAGCAATCATTAAACATCTTTGGCATTTCCAAATTCATTTAACCACCTAATTTTTCACACAAAATAGAATACCCCCTGCTTATACATTAATATTTCACCAAGGAGTGAGTAAAGAGATGGAGCTGCAACAATCGTGACATTTTAAATGTTACAGCTAAAATATCGCAAATATAACCATTTTATTTCAAAAACTAAGAGCTTAATCCAAAATCTAATTATATACACTTGTGGGGTTTTCAAAGAGCTACAAATTATTGCTTATTGTTCATAGCGGGCTCTTAAATTGAGATATAAGCATTATAGAATGGAAAATTTGAAATGTTCCTCAAATTGACAAGACGATGACTCGAAAACTATAAGAGCATTTTTTAATAATTTAATATAGATTTTAATATTAAATTTTATAGTACGCAATTTTGTTGTTTACTATTTATATCTATATTTTATACTATATATTTCCAGTGAAAATTCGAAAAATGAAAGAAACACTCGCTGATATATATAAATTCACCCTAACAATAAAGCACAAACGTCGATGTATGTACAGCGATGGTCCGGTTGTCTAACGAAGGGTGAGTTAGACAATCGAAATCCACTAACCCCAAGGTGAATACTATCGATCGTTATTTTAAATCAGTAAGTCACAGCGATGGGAAAAATAAAAAAATCGTCAATAATAACGAAGTCCAGCATTATGGAATGGAAGCTAGAAGTGTTATAAAGACTCACGAATGTAATTACAAAAATTTTAGAAATTTTAAGTACAAACGATGTAATTCTAATCGATGTAAATTTTGTCCTATGGCTGACCCTGCTCAAATTAAAAACCGTCACCTCAATCGAGTATTTTGTAAAACATATAATTGCATATATTGCATTTTATGTTTAAAATGTGGTTTAAAATACATCGGTCAAACCAAGAACTTTCTAAATATACGCCTTAATTTACATCGTAGCCAAATTTATAAGGTTACTAATTGTACTAACGGCGACGCTTCGTTGGTGATTAGGCACTTCAACCTTCACGGTATTGTCAAAATGCAGGTATCCATTTTGGACATTGTGATTGACCAAAAAAGACGTATCTGGTGGAAAAATCGCCACATTGACTTGATGAATGCCATTTTCCAACATAGTCTCAACTCTGTTAAAAATGGTATACATTATAATGGTTAATTTATACAAAATCAAGACACACCCGCAACAGCTTATCAAGATAATCGTAAGTTTGATGAAAAATTTCGAAAGGTAAGAGGAGGAAGAAAAAGAAAAATGAACTTCAATAAAACTGCCAAAGCTATGCAAAGCTTCATGAAGGAACACGAAAACACAGAATATATCCCAACTAACTGGATTAAGAACTTTGTTTATGGTAGAAGACTAAGATTTCTAAAGAGAATATGGGATTATTGTGCAGAAAAAAATTTTGATTTCGGATTCAGTGAAAACTCAGTAGCTAGGGCTGATTTTCTGGATTATTTAAAACTGCGTACTGCACAGTTGGAAGTGAATCTAAATAATAAAAATTTGATGTGGGCAACACATGACTTTCCTTATATAATGTAATGAATTTACTAATTTTACAGTAAAAGAAATAGGTTTTTCTTATAGTAGATACTAGTATTCTTTACAAGATATTGAATTTTCGACAATTAATCGTCATTTTCATTGATTTAGCGTCATTTTTATCCATTTGGCGAGATTTTCGTTAATTTGGCAACATTTCAAAAAGTCGCCAAGTTGGCGATATTGCGCCAAATTCGTCGCCAAAATCTCGCCAAGCGTTATGAAGAAATAAGTTATTCTTACAGTAGATAAATGACTATTGACGTTCAAATACAAAAGTATTACTCAAAATATCTTTTTCCGTGAATGGAACGAGCAAAATCCACGAGAATGATGTCACCCAATTTATCGCATGGTATTACATATGAAAAGTGAACATGTTTCTCAATAGGAAATATTTTTTTTATTTTATATAACTTTTCGATAATTTTTTTGAAAAATGTGCAATATCTCGAGAACGGTTCATGTTAGCGTTCTAAAATTTATGTCAATCGTTTTCTAATGAAAAATTACATAAGAAATGTTTATTTGCGTAACTTTATTAATGGTTTTGATTTTTTGACGATTTTTTCAAAATTTCATTCGAAAATTTAGGGGGTTCTGAACATTTGATTGCGTATAAAAACAATAGGCTTCCAGTGTTTACGGATTGTGATTTTTGTACCAAATTTGGTTCGAATCGGTCCATTCTTTCGTCAGTTATCGTCTCCACAGACTCACTGACACACACACACACACACACACACACAGACATCACTTCAAAAATGTTTGATTCGTGATCAGGGATGCTTGAAACGTGCTCTCCCATCGAAAACTCGAATTCGAATTTTCGACCCAGTCACAATACTTTCCTTATACATTATGTATATAAGGAAAGTAATAAACTTTGTGAATTTAATAAAGAACTTTTGATTGTTAAATATTTAAACAAAAAATATGACGACATCAAAATGACTGCGATTTTGAACAAACACCAAGACAAGTTACCTATGGGAAATATTAATGTGAGTATAACTTACAAATATAATATTCTTATTGGAAAAAAAGTGTATAATTACATCAATGTAAATGCCAAAATTATCCCAATTTCATGAATAAGGATTTTGAACACGTTATCGCAGGCGATCTCAACATGCTGAAAGATTATGAAATAAAAAAATCTGATGTGGGCAACACATGACTTTCCTTATATAATGTAATGAATTTACTACTTTTACAGTAAAAACATAGGTTTTTCTTATAGTAGATACTAATATTCTTTGCAAGATATTGAATTTTCGACAATTCGTCATTTTCATTGATTTAGCGTCATTTTTATCCATTTGGCGAGATTTTCGTTAATTTGGCAACTTTTAAAAAGTCGCCAAGTTGGCGACATTCCTCCAAATTCGTTGCCAAAATCTCGCCAAGCGTTATGGACGAAGAAATAAGTTGTTCTTACAGCAGATAAATGACTATTGGCGTTCAAATACAAAAGTATTACTCAAAGTATCTTTTTTCATGAATGGAACGAGCTAGATCCACGAGAATAATGTCACCCAATTTATCGCATGGTATTACATATGAAAAGTGAACATGTTTCTCAATAGGAATTTTTTTTTTCATTTTATATGACTTTTTAATAATGTTTTTGATAAATGTGCAATATCTCGAGAACGGTTCATGTTAACGCTCTAAAATTTATGTCAATCGTTTTCTAATAAAAAATTACATAAGAAATGTCTATTTGCGTAACTTTATTTGTGGTTTTGATTTTTTGACGATTTTTTCAAAATTTTATTCGAAAATTTAGGGGGGTTCTGAACATTCGGTTACGTATAAAAACAATAAGCTTCCAGTGTTTACGGATTGTGATTTTTGTACCAAATTTGGTTCGAATCGGTCCATTCGTTCGTCAGTTATCGTCTCCACAGACTCACTGACACACACACACACACACACACACACACACACACACACACACACACACACACACACACACACACACACACACACACACACACACACACACACACACACACACATACTTTCACACACACACACACACACACACACACAGACATCACTTCAAAAGTGTTTGATTCGTGATCAGGGATGCTGGAAACGTGCTCTCCCGTCGAAAACTCGATTTCGATTCTCGACCCCGTCACAATACTTTCCTTATACATTATGTATATAAGGAAAGTAAAAATGTCTTGATCAAGGAACAAAATTTCTTTTTCCCGAATATGGTAACGTGAAATATTTTATGAAAGACATTGACCAATTCGTGGTAAAGTTGACAATCAAATATAGTTTACCCATAGAGGTTTTCAGTAAATGGAAAGAATGAGTTATAAAAGATTTTTTAAAGTCATACCGAGGTATTAAAAAAGTGTCCAGCCATCGATTTTTATAGAGTATGAATTAGAAAGTTTGCAAAGGAGTTTCGTTATAACATACCGGATGATTCAAAAGTTCGTAGCAAAAGTAAAACGCTATAAAAAAATATCTATGGGTCGGAGAGACATGCGGTTTGCAGATTAATATTCACCGTGGTGGGGGATTTTATGTGGCATGAAAAAAAATTAGTTCAAACTCTCGACACTCGGGGGGATGCGGCAGATAAAGTCATGGAGATGACTATGGAGGTGATTGTACACATGAGGTGATTGTACACATGACTGGCTTACGAGATCCCCAGATCACACACCCGTGATTTTAGGTATCCCCACAACTAGAAACATCCCCACAACGATGGTACCCCAGACCATCACGCTTGGCGTTCGTCCAATATGACGTTGGATAAAGCACTCCGAAAGGTGGCGTTTACCGCCAAATCTTCTAACATGCATGCGGCCATCAATGTACCCCCAAATTAAAGCGGGATTCATCGGTAAAGACGACGTGTTGCCAATCGGCACGCAGTGTCTATGTTGATGAACCCATTGTAACCGCAGGCGTCGATGGTCTTGCGTCAAGGGAATCCTGTACAAAATTATTTTTGCACGCACTCCACGGTGCAGCAAACGCCGACGAATTCTTGGAGCAGACAATGACACATCTGTAGCATTGCTCCAACGTTCTGCCAATTGTAGAGATTAAGCTGTGCGGTCCATCACTGTCACACGGATGAGGTGGCTATCATCCCATGCTGACGTAGCATTTCGTTGTCCACTGCCGGATTTGCTATTCATCCGACTCTCTTCAGTCCTCTACTTTCACACTCGCATCACTGCCGTGGCAGAGTTCTATTGCACGACAAGAAAAACACCTTCACGAAGGCCGATCAATCATCCCCGTTCAAACTCTGTAACTTGCTCGCAACCTTCCTCTGTCGTCGCAAAGACTCAGTGACTTCTCATGAAACGTTTACCGCTTGGAGACAACCATAGACTATTTTCAACGTCCCGCTACAGCTTTCTATTTATACGGATAAAACAGCAGTTCAGAGAGCGCAATCGGTGACTCTGAAATTCTAATCATTTGCATAGTACACCCTAATTTGCATTTGCTGCAAGTTTCAGCTCAATTGTATGATTACTTCATGGTGTTGTAATTTTTACAAATATATATATATATATATATATATAAATAAAAATATAAATTAGTAAATCCAATGTTAGAATGTAAGTAGTAACTCATAAAACACTATTCCAAAATTTTCTACAAAATACAAAGAAATAAAAGAAATTAAGACATAAAGAGGAAATAATAAAGCGTAGTGCAGGTCATAAAGACAAATACAATCAACAAATTTCAAAAATGAGGAATGAAAATAAGAAAACTAAAAAATCAAGCAATAAAAGCTTGCACATGGAAGAGCTTTAGGCTTAAGATAAGTTCATTTCGAAAAAATTCTCTTCAAGTCCATAATGTATATATATATATATATATATATATATATATATATATATATATATATAACAGAAGAAATAAGATAATAATTAAATTATAATATTATAATAGACGAACTAAGAGGAAATTGATATGTTAGATCAAGGCATTATCATTTCATTTCTGACAAAATGCGGAATAAGGTGTATGAAAAAAGAAATTATTGTATCTGAAACTCGAATTTAGATTTTCGATCGTATATATTATTATATTTTGTTTATGCATATGTATTTTGGTGTAAGTAAAATATCCTATATAAAACTTCATTTGAACGTTAATAGAAAAACTTGGGCAAAGAGTATTGTTTTGAAAACGATATAACGAAATTTCGTTACAGGTAATAAATTCGTTACATAATAAATTTCAAAAACCGCTGATTTCGTAACAACACAAATTGACTGTATGCGATTTAAGACAGAAATACAAAATATGAAAAATATTTGTAATGTTTAATTTAATATGTCTTCGACACTTCTATATAGTATATAAATGTAAATTTTGTAGCTCTAATATTCGAAGCGTATATGAAAAAAATGTTTCTTATCGAAAAAATAATCGTACTTCTATTTGAAATATTTTTTAACATCACGTTTTTTAAAATTATTTCAACTATAAAAGCTCAAAATTGTATTTTTAATATTAAGGTATTTAATATTGATATTTATTTTACGCAGCACCAACACATCCAATCATGAAATACATTCGTATAAAATGAACTGAATAAATAAGTATATGAATAAATAAGACAAACAAACAATTTTGTCCCAAAAACCTCCCCTCCTCCCCCACACACCTTAACTAAATATCTTTGACATTCGACACACGATTTTAGATAACACTTGCTTAAAAAGCTAAGGATGTATGTTTAACTTTGACGAAAAACATTTCATGCCCTATAAAGTAATCCTTCAGACCCAAATATGAGTTGCGATTCAGGGGTTGGGAACCAATGATTTAGTGAGAAAAATCTCTAACTTATACAGATGTTATTACTTCCTTTCTTAAATAATTTAACACAGTACTTTGCAAAATTGTTTTATAGGAAACACTGGTGATTTATGACACATATGTTGGGTTAACCCACACGTTCGTTTGGGGTACAAAGGGCGCATCCACGAGATGTAATTTTTTATATAGAGAAAAGTTGTTAAAATTAAGTAGGTTAATATTTATTTTTAAATAATGAAATATATTATCTATTTTATATATATGAAAAAAAATACGATTTTCAATAAAATTTTCTTCATGGTTTTATGACATTCTTGGTCGCTTTGACATCCCTGATATTTAATTAATAGAACTTCCAAAAATATTAAGGGGAAATGAAGGAAAGAAATAACAAATATTTTTGCTGACATTGATTGGGGATGCCACACGGAATTTCAGACTCCGAAAGAATTGGAAATTCCAAGGCAGAAAAATCAATTTTTGAAAGGAGACAATTGTATTAAAGAATAAGTAAAATCCTTCCAATTGTCTTATTCCTTTTTTTAAAAACAATGTCTTTTGTTTTCTGATTCCTATTAGCTATTCTTAATTCACATAGTGAACATGACATTTAATTCCTGATGACCAAGAGGGTAAATGAATTTGATAAACAGAGGAAGACTAGCCGAATACTCGTTGAAAATCAACGGTCTCGCAATAAGCAACCCCTGAATAATGTAAACTTTTTAATAATTCGCGTTTCACATTTATTCGACAAATCGAACATTTTGGCTTGCAGAACCCGCTAAAGAAGAAAATATTGGGAAGCTAAATTTCCGCATTTCTTCCTTTCGAATTATTTATCCGTACACCACATTAAAGTCTATCTCATCCCGAGGCATCCCTATATTAGTATTTCTCCTTTCGAACTTTTTTCTGTGAAGCACACCATAAATGAACATTTTCGAAAAACTCTCTTTGTCTTGGGTTTTTATCAGATGATTGGCACATATACCGAATATCAAACCTCTATCACATTTAAAAAGAAGCTTGCCTCATTTATTCGAAAAATCGAACATATTAGTGTGCGGCACCCCTTAATGTAGTAAATATTGGAAATCTGAAATTTCACGCTTTCTTCCTTTCAAACTATCTACCCGTATAACAAATTTGAAGTCTCTATCCTATCGAGAAGCATGTTTTTTCTATCACTTCACCTTTCGAACGTTTTTCTGTGTAGCACCCCGTTAATGAACATTTTTGTTAAACTGTATTCATGATTGGTTTTTTTGTCAAATGGTTAGCCCATATACTAAATTTCAAGCTTCTATCACATTGTAAAGGAGGCGTTTTTCATTTGTTCGGCAAATCGAACATTTTAGTGATCGGCACCCCCTACAATAGCAAATGTTGGAAGACCGAAATTGCATACTTTCTTCTTTTCCAACATTTTACCAGTACACCAAATTTGAAGTCTCTATCTCATCGTGAAGCATGCTTTTCTAGCATTTCATCTTTCGAATTCTTTTGTGCCCTTAACTATACATTTTTTAAAAACTCTATTCTTTTTGTGATTTCTATGAGATGATTCACTCATATACCAAATATAAAGCCTCTATCACGTTTTTAAAGGAGCGTTTCTCCTTTATTCCAAAAATCGAACATTTTGGTGTGCGGCACCCCCTAAAGTAGAAAATATTGGTAAGCTGAAATTGTACACTTTCTTCCTTTCAAACTATCTACCCTTACACCAAATTTGATATCTCTATCTCATTCCAAAGCATGGTTTTTTTTATCAATTGACTTTTCGAACGTTTTACGTTGGAGCACCCCCTTAAACGAACATTTTTGAAAAACTGTATTCGTCTTGGGTGTTTTCGTCAAATTATTAGCCCATATACCAAATTTTAAGCCTCTATCAAATTTTAAAGACGCCGTTTCTCATTTATTCGGTAAATCGAACGTTTTGGTGTGCGACACCCCCTTAAGTAGAAAATATTGGTAATCTGAAATTCAACACTTTCTTCCTTTCGAACGGTTTACCTATACACAGAATTTGAAGTCTCAATCTCATCGCAAAGCATGCTTTCCTATCATTTCACTTTTCGAACGTTTTGGTGTGCAGCAATCCCTTAAGTAGAAAATATTGGAAATCTGAAATTGCACATTTTCTTCCTTTCGAACGGTTTAAACATACACCGAATTTGAAGTCTCTATCTCATCGCAAAACATGATTTCCTGTCATTTCACTTTTCGAACGTTTTGGTGTGCGGCACCCCCCTTAAATAGAAAATATTGGAAAACTGAAATTGCACACTTTCTTCTTTTCGAATGATTTACCTATACACCAAATTTGAAATATCTATCTCATCGCAAAGTATGCTTTCCCATCTTTTCACTTTTCGAACGTTTTGGTGTGGGGCACCCCCTCTATAGAACGTTTTCGGAAAATTCGATTTTTCCAAGAGGTTTTATCGAACGACCGAGCCGTGTACCAAATTGCAAGTTTCTATCTATACGGGAAGTGCCTGAAAAAAGCGTGATAGTCAGACAGACAGACAGACAGACAGACAGACGGACAGACGGACACTTGGCAATTAGTATATATAGATTGTAAAAATGCATTGTGCGCTGCATTATTACTACATTCTATAATAAGCTGCCATAATTTTCAGCTATCAGATTCCTAATATTGCATATTGGACTACAATGTAGAAAAATATTTTATATTTGTATATTCATGAGAAAAATGGAAGTAAAAAGTGCTGGATTTGTAACACTTTCCAACATAGTTGAAAAGTGCTTATGACTTTGATCATTCTGTCTGTCTGTCTGTCCTTTCTAACTACCATAAAAATGACTTTATCAAAATGAAATTTTAATATGTTTCTGAGGCGGTCTGTGGAATAAATGGGAATGTAAATGTATAATATCACCCAATTAGCTTTGGATTGAACCCGGGTTAAAAAAGCTTGAACACTACCTTGAACACTATGAGATCAAATTTTTCAAACATGTTTTAAGTAAAGTAAAAATTTACATTTAGGTAACATTCAAATTTTCCCATAAAATATATAAAAAAAATTTCAGCAAAATATGTTCGGTAGTTTTTTAAATAAAAATTAAAATAATAATTACACTCATATTATATGAAGAGATCACGTGACCAACTTCAAAATAAAATATGGCATCCATCTTTTTTTCCCAGTGTACAAATCGTGATTTTTAAAGTTCTTTTACATTTATATTTAGTGTTGCATTCGTCCTAAAACCGCTTTACTTTTACGTATTTTCCATGCATCTATATTTTGTGCCAACGCAATTACAATATGTAGTTTAAATGATCATCAAATTTTGATTATTTCTACAACAAAGCCTAATTTTAAAGGATGCAGAATGTAAACAAGTGATTGTAAGATGAGTTGTAAAAGAATTGCTGAATCTTTTCACGCAAAATGACTTAGCTCTGGAGTCTGGAATAAAATTAATATGAATGAAGCATTTATTGCTTTTACATAGAGAACCAGACGATTTATATTTCGATGACGTCATTTGAATATTCATTTTTTTTGGGATGAAGTTTTAAGTTTTCAAATATAATAAATTACTGCAGTACTGTGATAATTTAAAATATATCAGCTCTGAATGTATCACATTTTAGAGATGTCTAAATAAAATTGCATTTCATTTGGAAAGTGTTTCATAATCAATGCTTTATGCATGATTGATCTTTCTTGTTAATACATGTGATAAATATTATGAAATCAATTTCATTAGGGTATATTCGAGCCTTTTCTGCCCCATTCCATAGTTTTACTTACCTATGTGTGTACTAGAGCCCTGCATCAGTTCAAGTACCCCGGTTTAGGGTCGGGGTTTAATTTATTTCGTAAGTTGCAGGTCTACATGCAAGAGTTATTTTTAAGGGTTATATCTTATCATACTTTTATGAGAATTTCTGGATAAATGTTAGGAAGGTTAGTTACAAATTACAAATGACGGGAAATTGTGTACACGTTGGAGATTTGAAAACTAGTGAATATGATTTTGAACATTTCTATTACCGGTAGAGGGTTTGATATTTCTATGCGAGTTCGAATCTAATTGCGAGTAGTTTTTTTTAACACTTCACAACAAAGTTGAAAAGTGTTTACGACTTTGTTCATTCTGTCTGTCTGTCTGTCTGTCTGTCTGTCTGTCCGTTAGCACGATAACTGCCGTAAAAATGACTTAATCAAAATGAAATTTTAGTATGTTGTTCAGACGGTCTGTAGGACCTATGGGAATATAAATGAATAATATCACCCAATTAGTTTTGGATTGAACCCGGGTTGAAAAAATGAAATACATTGAGCCCTATGGGACCTAATTTTTCAAACATTTTTTAAGCGAATTTAAAATTCACAAATTGCTTCGAAAATTTTAGGTAATAGTCAAATTGTTCCATAAAATATATAAAAAAAATTCAGCGAAATATATTCAGTAGTTTTTTAAATAAAAATTAAAATAATAATTACACATCTCATATGAAACGATCACGTGACCATGATATGAAACGATCACATGACCCACTTCAAAATGATATATGGCATCCATCTTGTTTCAAAATCGTGATTTTTTAAAGTTCTTTTTAATTCATATTGAGTGTTGTATCCGTCCTAAAACTACTTTATTTTTGCTTAAATTCTGTGCATCTACATACTAAAACAACACAATGACAATATATTTGAGTTTAAATTCTCATTCAAATTTGATTATTTCTACAACTAAGCCTATTTTTCACCTATGTAAAATGTAAACAGCAAAATATGTAGAATGAGTTGTATTAGAATTACTGTATTTCTTTAACACAAAATAATTCAGTCCATGGAGTCTGCATGGCTGATATGAATGAAATATTAATTGATTTCATAAAGAGAAGGACGATTTTTTTCGATGAAGTTTCAAGCATAGAGTTTAATTTTTTGTAGCTCCATGGTCTTAAACAAAATGTTTAAATAAAATAAATTACTATATTATTGTGATGAATGAAATGGAGAAAGTTATGAATGAAATCCTGCTTTTATAGAGAGATCCAGGCGTGTTATTTTTTCTATGACGTCATTTGAATTTATTTCAGTTGTTTTCGATGAAGTTTTCAAATATAATAAATTATCGTAGTATTATGATAGTTTTAAAAGTATTACTGTGGAATGTATTGCATTTTAGATATATTTAAACCAGGCAATTTATATTTCAATGCCGTCATTTGAATGAAGTTCATTTTTTTCAATGAAGGTTTAAGTTTTCAAATATAATAAATCAATGTAGTATTGAGATAAGTTCTAAAATATTACCGAGGAATGTATTGCATTTTCGACTTTTTTAAATAAAATTGCATTGAAGTTGGAAAGTGTTTCATAATCAATGCTTTAAGCATGATTGATCTTTCTTATTTTTTATTCTTTTTGTTGTTGCAGGTGTGGATCCGCAGGGTTCTAACGCATACCTAGGATCTGTAACTTTCAATTAATGTTCTATTGCTTTAATTATTGCACAGAATTTCGAAGTTTAAAAGATACATATTTACTTCTGAAAAATATTTCTTCTTTTCCTGTCAAATTATTTTGTTTTTAGTTGTGTTAGTTTTGAAACGTGGCTGCGATATATGCATTGTGGCTATAATGAAAGAGAGGGATGTTGCGATCCCCACAGTTAAAAATCGGTTAGGCCAAACTCATCTAAATTCGGTTTCATCCAAATAAACTATTTAAATCTCGGAGCTTTGATTTCTAAAGAATAAAAGTTCGGATTTTTGCCATCAGAGAAAAAATGGCGATGTAAGCTCCATTTTCGGAGTAAATTGGGCGTAGCAAGTAAAGAAATTGAACATTTGACAGAAATTTTTATTTTGGCATCACTTTCAGATGCGGTTCAATATGTTTTCCTTGCACGTGTTCCCTCTGCATTTTCTGAACCGCATTTTCTACTGCAGAACGCAGTAGGTGTCCGTTAATTTGTCTCCTGTATTCCCGAAATGTTAAAGAAGTAACTCCGCATTTTTGACAGGAGAAGTTTAAGCACGATCACGTAATGCATGCTTGGCATAACAAAGTTCTAATAGGAAGGCACGATCGTGTAAACGTAGCGGATCACTTATATCTAATACACGTGACAGTCTGTCTTCCTTGTCTCCACAGAACTATGAAGCCATTTTGCTGAAATTTGTATAATGTACCTGTTTTTTCCCTAAAAAAAATTGCATATTTACATGCTTGCTGCGCCCTTTTTACTTTCCCTGCAATGCATGGTAATGTATAGGGAAAATATTGGAATCATGCCGAAAATCGCAAATCGAGTGTTCGACGGATCTACACGTTTTGGGCGTCTAGAACACGAATAAACTGTTTTTAGCGAAACGCCTGTGTGTATATGTGTGTGTATGTGTGCGCGCAATGTATGTATCCACTCTAACTGAAAAACTAATGGACCCAATTTCATAAAATTTGGTAGGTAAGTCACTTGTGGGTGAACCTGGTGGTGATTAAATTCTGGTATGACTTGGGATGAAAGAGCCTGCCTTTCTGCGAAACGGCTCGCAAAAAAATGCCTGTATCCAATTTGGCTGAAAAACTAATAGATCAAATTTTGCAAAATTTGGTAGATAAGTCACTTGTGGGTGACCCTGGTGCTAATCAGATTTTAGTACGATTCTGGAAGAAAACAGCCTGCCATTTTTTCGCAAAACGGCCCGCAAAAATCGTTAAATCTAAAAATAAAAGACTGCGTGTGCTCAAATGTATCAATTAAATGCTTGTATATAAATAAGTCATGTGCTGCTCATAGCATGTGGTTAAAAAGGCAGCATTTCTTTTACTGAAACAGAAGACATTTATTTGACGCAATAGGGTTACTGTCGATTAGCTGTGAAATTCGGGAATGCAAAAATAAGCAGCACTTACATATATGGGAAATATAGGAATCCAATGCACAGCTTTGTCAAAACGCTCTCCTTCAGCAGCAATGCACATTTGAATCGCAAAACAATTTTATCGCGCATTTTTGTAAAGCATTGAAAGCATCACTGTGTTACAAGCTCTGATAACAGGACTTTTTGACGGGTATTTATTGCCTTCACTATATGCACATTTCTTTCGTTCCTTTTTTTCATTCCTGCTCATTAGACAATGCGCCACAACTTCATAATTGGCTTTTCTCATATATCTCACTTTGCTGCCAAGTTTGTTATTTTACCATTTTATATTTTCCGCTCGGGGCACTGCTATCACCTTTCTTTCATCGGACGTGGTCATTTTACTATAGATCAGGGTAGAAGTCAGTACGAGCCGATATTTCAGATTTTACCCTGCCCGATCCGACAGAACCAGTCCTTAAACTCGGCCCGAGTCCGAAGAAATGCACAAATGTAGAATCCGAGCCCAACCCATTCCAGCATGAAGATGAAGACCATTAGTGCTCGGCCCGGTGCGACCTGAAATGATTTGTATTCAAATGTGTATAAAACCCGAATCAGTGAAATTTTTGTACAAAGAATTTAGATAAAAGTTGTGTGCGTGTCTTTAAACTTTAATCCTTACGTAACTGAAATCAGCACAATAATTTCACATACTCTATTAAAATTAATTCAAAACATGTTCAAAATTAAATATGTTCGGCCTGACCTAACCCGACTTTTAAAAACTAATCCCGAGTACGGCCCAGCCCATAACAGTGTAGAAGGCCCAGACCACACAATCAACCCTAAGGCTTATGGCAGCTCAATGTGTGGCCGGGGCCCATAACAGTGTATAATGTTTAAAATTCATCATAAGGATGGTCCAAGACCAAGCTGCCTATTACCAACGTCACGCTTTGCGAAAGAAAATTAATAATTTTGCGACTAAAAATAGTTTTAACGAAAGTCTTGGCGATTATGAATTAATGCAAAAATAATCAAGAAAGATCAATCATGCATAAAACATTGATTATGAAACACTTTCCAACAGGAATGCAAATTTATTTAAACATCTCTAAAATGCGATACCTTCAGTGGTGATACTTTTTAAATTATCACAGTTCTACAATAATTTATTTTACTTGAAAACTTAAAACCATGCAGGTAAAAGTACTTTCTAACTCTGTGCTTAAAACTTCTTCAACAAAAGGCAACGCTATAAAACCGTCTGTTTCTCTATGTAAAATCAATGAATATTTCATTCATATCACCTATATTCCAGATTCCAGGGCTAAATAATTTTGCGTTAAAAATTCAGCAATTCTTATACAACTTATCCTACAGCTTGATTTGTTTACACTCTGCATAAGTTAAAAATTAAGCTTCATTAGTAGTAAGAAAACAGGGCTTCAATCCCAATCTGCAGCAGCGCAGCAACTCTCAGTAGTAGTAGAGAGATGTTCGAATGAGATAACGCACTTTGAAAATTTTACATGCTTTTCCTGAGGTAGAGGGAGGGAGTCATAGGTGAGTAGGAGATGTTTTGAGGAGATAAGGTACTTTGGGTAGTAGGGGACATTGATAAACGGAGGAGGAGGTTATATTACCTCCTGAGAGATTGCACAACAACTCTGAGTTCACCAGAAGAGGAACCCATAAAATACCGGGGAGATGCTCAAACGAGAAAACGCACTTTGTAAATTTTACAGAACTTTCGTGTTTCACTCAAAATTTCTATGCATTTAGATTATTTTATTACTTATTTTTACTGGAAAATATAAATCTTTCCCAAGCTACAACTAGTCATTTCTTTTTCTTTAATTTACATTTGTAAGATAGAATCTATGGTAACAATTCGCCCCGGGTGAAACGAAATGTTGCACACGGTCAATATTATACAAGATAAAATTATCACACAAGTATTAAAATTGAGAAAATATTTAATGACGTATATTCTTTTCACAAAATTGAAAACAATACATTTGTTCAACATTCGTGAAGGTTCAAAATAATGCTCTCAGAATTTGCTTGTAATGTTCATTATGTTTATCTCTCAATATTTGGTGGTCTAAGGCTCCTCGGTGGTCTAAGGCATATATCAAGATGTAGTATAATTTGTTCCTTAGCACAATTATATATCTCCTGTTTAGTAAAGTTGAGACATTCGTTGACTTTGTTCACAGTTTTGGGCTAAACATCCACTATATTTTAAAAGTTTTCGCATTTGTATTGAAACGTCCTCGTGAATGAATCCCATTAGTTAATTGTTCGAAGATGGAACTTACGTCACTTTTGGTAACGTGGGAAAATGCATTTCTTCCAATCCAATTTGTACCTGGTTGGGAAGCCACTCACATAAGACACTTTCGCGGATGGCTGCAATGATTTTAGGAACACAATCTTTTAAATTGATTGCAAATTGATTCTGGTCTAAGCTAACATAGGGTAGACACATATTCAAACCGCCGTCAAAGTTGATAGACATATTTTGCATGTGTAGACATCCATCCATGTTGCGTGCTATGAGATCGTTACTGACTGCGAGTGATGCGTCTGAATATACGGTGTTGAACGCATATATGTTTTGTGAAAACTCACTCCATGCAGCTGGAGAGAGTATAACGCCGACTTTGATATGCATTGAACGGTTATCCACATATTGTTCACATTTTTAACACTTTACAACAAAGTTGAAAAGTGTTTATGACTTTGTTCATTCTGTCTGTCTGTCTGTCTGTCTGTCCGTTAGCACGATAACTGCCGTAAAAATAACTTAATCAAAATGAAATTTTAGTATGTTGTTCAGACGGTCTGTAGGACCTATGGGAATATATATGAATAATATCACCTAATTAGTTTTGGGTTGAACCCGAGTTGAAAAAATGAAATACATTGAGCCCTATGGGACCTAATTTTTCAAACATATTTTATGCGGATTTAAAATTCACAAATTGCTTCGAAAATTTTAGGTAATATTCAAATTGTTCCATAAAATATATAAAAAAATATTCAGCGAAATATATTCAGAAGTTTTTTAAATAAAAATTAAAATAATAATAACACCTCTTATATGAAGCGATCACGTGACCATTATATGAAAAGATCACGTGACCCACTTCAAAATTATATATGGCATCCATCTTGTGCCAAAATCGTGATTTTAAATTTCTTTTTAATTCATATTGTGTGTTGTATACCTCCTAAAACCACTTTATTTTTGCGTAAATTCTCTGCATCTACATACTGAAACAACGCAATTACAATATATTTGAGTTTAAATGCTCATCCAAATTTGATTATTTCTACAACGAAGCCTATTTTTCATCTATGTAAAATGTAAACAGAAAAATATATAGAATGAGTTGTATTAGAATTGCTGTATTTCTTTAACACAAAATCATTTAGTCCATGGAGTCTGCATAGCTGATATGAATGAAATATTAATTGATTTTACAAAGAGATGGACGATTTTTTTCGATGAAGTTTTACGCATAGAGTTTAATTACTTGTAGCTTCATGGTCTTAATTTTTAAATAAAATAAATTATTATAGTATTGTGATGAATGACATGAATGGGAAATTATTTATGAATGAAATGCTGCTTTTACAGAGAAAGCCAGGCGTGTTATTTTTTCTATGACGTCATTTGAATGAATTTCAGTTGTTTTCGATGAAGTTTTCAAATATAATAAATTATCGTAGTATTATGCAAGTTTTAAAAATATTACCGAGGAATGTATCCAATTTTAGAGATGTTTAAACCAGGCAATTTATATTTCAATGCCGTCATTTGAATGAAGTTCATTTTTTTCGATGAAGGTTTAAGTTTTCAAATATAATAAATTAATGTAGTATTGTGATAAATTTTAAAATATTACCGAGGAATGTATTGCATTTTAGACATGTTTAAATAAAATTGCATTGAAGTTGGAAAGTGTTTCATAATCAATGATTTAAGCATGATTGGTCTTTCTTGTCTAATATGTAATTTTAGTTTGCCAAACACAATTTGAAGGGATGCGCATGTTTGATAACCGAAATCCGATCATCGAATCTCACAATCTACAGAACTTGGCTCCGTTGAAGGGGCTGGAATCGTAGAAGCTTTGGTAGCATAAGTTAGAGCACTTGAAATTAGGTCGGTTGGGTTTGGTATCACATCTTGGCTTTGGTTCTCAGCAGATTTGAGTGCATCAGCTGTGACTTGCATCTTTGTGGTGTTTTCAGACGATTTTGAAGTATCTAAACAGTACGTTACAAGAATTGGTGTGAGCGAAATTGATGGGCATTCAGCGAATTTGAAAGCTTGCTGTAACTTTTTTCTTAGTTTGTGAGCAATCTTTTTAGGTAAAATTTTCTAAACGATAAGCCAATACTAGGATTTGTCACTCTTGGTTGGGGCAGTAAGGCATTTGAATAATAAAGATTCGTCGGTGTGTGGATCACATACATATGTACCAATTCTAGATTTACGCTGGAATAGTCCTTTCTGGTAAATGAAATCTTACGAGATGTTCCATAGCATACAGTTGCAATGGGGGTGGCCATACATAGAGTGGGTTCAATATCTTTATGCTTTCCAATATTAGAATGTCCGTTGGTTAAAAGATTAAAAATAGCAAAGTTGTACTCAAATCCTGTTTGCTTTTCAACTTGTTGTTTGATATCAGCGAGGCGTGGTGTCCATTCTTATGTGGTGATGTTGGTTCTCGAAAAGTTATAACTGAGTTGTTCATCTCTAAAGATACATATTTTTAGAAGTTGTCTACAGGAATGTCTATTCGGGTTAGCAGCTTTAATAAAATTCATTTTTTGCAGTTCTTGAAATGGATGGTCTGCAATGACCGAAGAAAAACTTTTCGAACATATTCCACATGGAAGTCGTTTTGTTTTAGATGATTAGTCATATTTGAAAAACTTTTAGAGCTTTTGGGAAAATGCAACTGCACTCTAACTAGACGTTTGTATTTATCTTATTTTACCAGATGTGACATCACTGGTGATTGCATACACGTCCTTTCTAATAGTTGAGTTACATCCATGTGACGTTGTGTAATAGATTGTGTACTACCTTGCCATATGCGCATTTCATTATGTATAGAAATATATGTCTATATATCATGCGTTGCAAAAAATGTTGTTCGTAATGTATTCAAATTTGAAATGCAATTGCAGATTATAAAATTTATGTATACGTAGTAATTTTGTAGGCATGAATATATATATATATATATATATATATATATATATATATATATATATATATATATATATATATATATGTACATATATATGTATATATATATATATATTTATATATATATATATACATATATATATACATATATATATATGTATGTATATATATATATACATATATATATGTATGTATATATATATATATATATGTATATATATATATATATATATATATATATATAAATATATATATATATATAAATATATATATATAAATATATATATATATATATATATATATATATATATATATATATATATATATATATATATATATATATATATATATATATATATATATATATATATGTACATATATATATATATACCAAAAAGGAACACTTAAATTTAAAATTCAAGTATGAAAGATATCAAAATGATAAAAGGATTGCTAACGAGGGATTATTAATGTCTAGGGGAATTGTGACCCCTATTCCTGGTTAAAAGCGTGTTTTTATTCCTAGGAAACACTCCCAGTAACAGTGATCGCTCAGAGCAGTTCCAAAACCGTGTGCATGGGAGAAACAGAATCCCAAAGGAAACAAAATCCAGGATTCAAAAACCAAAAAATCCGTAAACGGCTTGAAAAGGAATCAACCATAAGGAAACGAGAGTTAGTAAACGATGTTCAAGAATTCCAAAAGAAAATTCTTTCTATACACCCGTAACGGCAAAAAAACAGTCACAGTTAATACAAAGTTACCGTTTTAACTAATGGCAACAGTTCGTTAAAATCTGCATACGTTGTCTTTGTCAAGAGCTTTACAGAAGTTTATGTAACAAGTTTTGAGGAATCCAACAGGATAACCGTTTTCCAATGCCAATTTAATTAATTGCCGTTCACAATTAATGCGCTTTTCACAAGTAGAATTTAATTTACGATATCTATTAAAATGATTACATATCATATTTCTCAATACGTTAATACTGATATTGCTATGCCATAGTGTTATATATTTTATATCACATTTGAAACTTTTTCGTTTATCATAAAGTTTATAACAAAATTGATTTTGTTGATTACGATAGACAGTTATATAACTTTATATCGTAAATAGTATAAATTTCCACTATAGTAGTGCATATAAAAGGTGGAAGTGAAAGATTATATACTGAATGAGTTAATAAAATATGGTTAAATTTTCTTTTATCATCATATTTCCTTTTAGGGAATTCTTTGAAGTATTTTGTAAACTATTTATCATAAACATACTCTTTAAATATATTATAATTTACGTCTTCATATTGTTTTAAGTATGATACTAAACTTTCTTCATATATCGGTTTTAAAAGTTAAAATTTCTTTTATTTAAAGGCAATTTATACAAATACATCTATTAATCTCCATGCATCTTAACGCAGTGATACGTGAAGTTGGAGCAGTGAGCAAAAAGTAGAACAATGTTCAATGAGAATCTAGCTAAACCTGTTACGACTCTTATATGTGTGGAACATTAAATGTGTAAGTTAAATGTAACTTAATTTATCTTTACTTGATACTTTATCTTTACTTATCTTCTGCTTGATTATCTTTACTTATCTTCTGCTTGATTATCTTTACTTATCTTCTCCTTGAATTTTCATTCTTCGCGTCACAAATAAATAGTCTGCAAATTTTAATACAATTAATGGTTTCCACAAATCTAAATATGTGTATAAAGTGTGTTTTGAAGGATTCAAATTGTATTTAGATGATAATGATATGTTTATTTAAAAGATAATGAATTTGGGTTATTGAAGTAGTTTCTATTTATAAAAAAAGGAATTTCTATAATTTCAAATCAAATATTTACAGTATCATAATAATAATACTGCTTTACCTAAATTGTAAATGTGTTTGACATTGATTGGTTGTATATAAAAAAACTCACCAACTAAATGCGCTTCGTTATTAATAAATAGATTGAGATTTAGACCAAGTCTATTAAGTTGTTCATTGCCTAAGATCTTGACAAAAGAATTGTGTGGTAGGTTCAAAGAATTTCATTTTATTTTATTTTTTATTTTTACTTCTATGTAATTTGATATAGCCGATGTTGTGCATAATGTATATAAATTCGATATTTTACAATTATTTATTTATTATGTATTTTTCCCTTCATAAAAATTTTAATCATTGTTTTGAAAGTTAAGTTAGAAATATTATTTTCACTGTGTCATAGTCTTTGATAAAGTGTAAATAGTATTATAAAAGTCTCGCTTCAAATTTCAATAGTTATTTGATGAGTAAAATGTGAATATCGATAATGTTTTGCGACATTGTAAACTTATTAATTACATTTTAACTAAATTTATTAATGACATTTCTAATTAAATAATTTTAATTAAGTTTTACAAATTAATTAAATAATTCATATTTAAATTTTTCAATTATGCATATTAATTTAGAATATTACTATATGATGAAAAACCTTTCAATTGTAATGATCGATGTCAAATTTTGGGAGCACTGGCAACACATTTAGCGATATTTGCGATACAATTAGTGAGGTTTACGCCAAATGTTGACCTCAGCAACCAAATAGTTAACAATGGCAATGTATATGATTACTCTGGTAATGTAACAGTTTACCATAGCAACGTATGTGGTTACCCCAGTCACAATCGAAGAGCGGAAAGGAATCGCAAGGAGATAATCTCACATCTGATAAGATTAGTGATAACAATTTTGGTACAAAGGGTTGTGAACTCATTTCGACAGTGGAGGCATGTGAATATGTTTCTTTAAATATATATCTATTATTTTGATTTGATCTGATGATTTTGATATATATAATGTGTTTAGTAACATATAAATAATAGTTATAAATTATGATACGTTTCATATCTGGTTTAAAGTATGTTTTCCATAGTAAATCACTCTATATGTTATATTGTAAGGCAAATGGGTTTTAAAATGTTTATCTTAATATTTAGAGACAAAACAATTTTAACTCAACTTTAAAATTAAGGTCATACCGCTTTTCACATAATGTGATCAAACATCTAACATAATTGAATTTTTTTTTCGGGGTTTGAAACAACATGTATGAATGAAATATACATTTATTAAAATGTTAAAATGACATGAAATGTTCAATGTGTGTGTGTTCGTGTGTGTCGCTTGGTTAGATGTCATTTAAGGTATTTGTTCTATATAGTGATTGATTATGTTGTGTTTGGATATTTTAAAATCGATTAGAATGATATTTTTTTTAAAATAGTATTTTTTCGTACATATGGTGCAATTTCATTTCTATATTTAAATGAGTGCGTGATGAACAAGATGAAAGAACGCAGTCGTATTTTGACAATGGATGATGGGGTACATGAAAACATTACATGAAAATACTTTCATGTAATTTGCTTAGGTGGGTGGCGTGAAAAATCACAAGAAACTGGATGTTTATTTTTTATGTAAACAATGGTGTAATCTTTGATGCAATACCAAATTCTAATCAGTTCTAAATAACCCATAAGTGATAACCTATATTTCAAATTCTGTGCAATTGGGTCCTTTAGTGTTTCAGCTAAAGTAGATACGTACGTTGCACAGGCTAACACACAGACAGACCAGACACACAGACCTTACGCTAAAAATAGTTTTCACGGATTCTAGAGTACTTAAACATAGAGTGCGTGGAGAGTATATCCATCAAAATTCGAATAGCAATTTCCCACACGATTCTAATGCTTTAGCTATATATCCCCATACAGTATAAGGAAATAAGAAGTTAGAAACACGAACTTGGCACCATATCGAGATAGAACAAAAGTGTCAATTGCAAAGTTGGAGATCATTGTCTAATAAGTTGGAGTAGACACTACATTAGTCGCAAAAGACATTTATTTAGCACAATACCCTAACAGTATTTTTTTTCACAGTGACGTAAGATTCACGTCAGACTGTGACTTTGGGACGCCAGAGGACGTCGCAGTACGTCTCGGCAATGTCATATTGAGGTCACAGCGAAGTCATTTTGGTCATTTTCGTAGTCGTTCGTGACGTCGCATATTAACTTGTTTGTGACGTCTCATTTTAATTGCCATTGTAATGTCGTCACATTGTTACGTGTTAATTAAATTGTGGAGACGTCACAGAATATAGTCACAATGAAGTTACAAAGTTACTAATAAGTAACGTCGCATGGAAGTCACAAATATGTCACATTGTGACCCAGGTGTCACGTGACTACAACGTCACTGTCACACATGTGATGATCTTTGCCGTGAGGTTTTGGTTATAGCGATCTGTTGCTCTATTTTTTAATAATACAAAAAATAGCTCTAACAGGCACAGGGATCTAGTGTGGGTTTGTCCCATCAGTGGCAAAGCTACATTTGAATTTCAGAAAGAATATTATCTTGTGGTTTGAAAAACATTGCAGGTGTCACCGTGTTACAGTCCCAGCTAAAACACTTCTGTCAGTTATTTATTGTCTTCTATATACGCGTTTTGCACGTTCCTGATAATCCTCTCCAACTTTGTAATTGGCTTTATTCTTCTATCTCGCTTTGTTGCCGAGATCGTCATGCTAAATATTAATTTCTTTACTAGGGGAGCTGTAATCACTTTTATTCGACCGGACACGACCACATAAACCTAACGTGCACACTCATGGACTTCTCGTTACAAAATGTTTAGGCTGAAGGCTCTTCCTAGGAACCCTACAAAATAACAAAATTAACAAGAAAGATCAACCATGCATAAGCATTGATTATGAAACACTTTCCAACTGAAATGCAATTTCATTTAAAAATTTCTAAAATGTGATACATTCAGTGGTGATATCTTTTACATTATCACAGTACTACAGTAATTTATTACACTTAAATATTTAAAACTGTATCGAAATATAAATCATCTGATTCTCTATGCAAAATCAATGAATATTTCATTCATATAACTTGTATTCCAGACTTCAGAGCTAAATAATTTTGTGTGAAAAAAATTCAGCAATTCTTATGTAACTCACCTTACAATCGCTTGAGATATTTGCTTTCTGCATATGTTAAAATTAGGCTTCGTTGAAGAAATAATAAAAGTTTAGGGATCATTTAAAATCACAACTATTGTAATTGTATCGGCACGGAATTTAGATACACAGATAATATATGTGTGTGTATGTGTGTGTGTACTCAAAGTATTGGAATCGTGCCGAAGATCGGAACTCGAATTTTCAAAGGATCTACACGTTTTTGGACTTCTAGAACACGAAAAAACTATTTTTAGGAAGACGTCTGTGTGTGTAAGGATGTATCTGTATATGTTTCTGTGTGTCTGTTAGGATATTACGTCCACTCTAACTGAAAAACTAATGGACCGAATTTCATAAAATTTGGTAGGTATATTTTTTGTGGAAAATACTGATGTTCATTAGATTATAGTACGATTCGTAATAAAAGAATCTGCCTTCGTTGCGAAATGACCGGCAGAAATTATCTTTATCCACTCTAGCTAAAAACTAATGAAACAAATTTAACAAAATTTGATGTATAATATTTCAATAACCTACAAGTGATTTATATACCAAATTTATCAAAATTTGGTATATAAATCATTTGTAGGTTATTCTAATACGATTCGGGAAAAAGGAACGGGCTATTTTTGCGAAATGGCAATTAAATTCCTATTTTATACGTGATTTTTGACAACAAAAAGAATAAGACTAACCCCATTACTCTAGGACTAGCCGTTCTTGAGATATTCTAGTTTTTTCGCGTTTTTGCTACGCCACCTTTGACAATAAGTCCAGCTATCAAATGAGAACCAAATTTAAGTTTAACGTGCGAATTCAATGTCATTTAGAATACTTATGGCTGTTATTTTGTGCAGATAAACTCAAATTATTATTGAAGAAATAAAGAGAACATGAATACGAGTCTGCAGGGAAAGACATGTGCTGCCCACATCAGAATTTTTAACAATAGTACAACAATGATTTATAGAAGTGAACGGGGATTATTTGCAGGCCATTTCGAAAAAAATGTATGATCTATATTTAAAGATCCACCAAATTTTTGTCGAATAAAATGTTCAACAAATTTAAGCTGTGTACCAAATTTTAACTCTCTAGGACGTAGGAAAGTGCATTAAAAATGTCATCAAATAAATATATCATGAAGAGTTATATAAAATAAAAAAAATGAAAAATTGTTATCTACCAAATTTATTTTAAAATGTGAAGCCTCTCTCATATACAAAATGATTAAACTCTTGGAAAGATATATATTATACAATATATCTCTTTTTTCTTTCTGGAGGATATCCCAAAAGTCAGAATTTAATTGAATTTGTTTTTTTCCCTATATTAAATAATTTTTAATTAAAAAACTACTTAGCATATTTCACTGAATTTTTTTATATATATTTTATGGGATAATGTGAATATTTCCTAAAATTTTCGAAGCAATTTGTGAATTTTAAATTTGCTTAAAAAATGTTTAAAAAATTAGGTCCCATAGGATTCAATGTATTTCTTTTTTTCAACCAGGGTTCAATAAAAAACTAATTGGGTGATATTATTTATTTATATTCCCATAGGTCCCACAGACCGTCTGAAAAACATACTAAAATTTCATTTTGATAAAGTCATTTTTGCGGCAGTTATCGTGCTTACGGACAGACAGACAGACAGACAGACAGAATGAACAAAGTCATAAACACTTTTCAACTATGTTGTAAAGTGTTAAAAACTAACATTTACTCTACAAATCTTTCATTTTAACAACCATTGACTTTTATTGATATAAAGAGGAAATTAAACTGTATTGTTTACTTTTAAACGCTACTCGCTTAGAGCAAGAGATTCAGTCCATCAGTTTATAAAATAAACATTTCAACTGTAATTGTGAAAAATTTATTTGATAGGCTTTTTTTACTCGGGAATTGTAAAGATCAACTTATGAACTGGCAGTTTAATTACCATTTTCGTACTTCCGGTCTGTGTCTATGAGATTTATATATTAGAAGAAGTAATGTTTTTCAACTGAATTTAGTAAATAGGGTATTTAAAAGGGTGTTTTAGAATTTATTTCTTATATGTTGTATTTTCTTATATGTTGCGAACAAACACATTTATCTCCGAAACCATTTATCTTAGACAAATAGTTTTGGTATAGAAAAATTGTACGTCATGGGAAGAATTTTTTTAGATTAATTTTTAACATAAAAATAAAAATATCCATTATAAATATATCCATTATATGGGGTCGCATAAAAATTAAAAAAGAAATAGCCTTTTATATATTCCCCTAGTGTTGAAAGTTTTATTACGAAATTAATGCTCGAAAAATTTCAGACCATTATTGTCTCTGCAATACAAAATAAAAATACAAATAAAGAGTGGTTGGTGAACCCAACGGAGCAATCAAATCTCTCCACAGCTGGAGTAAAATTCGTATATTTCCAGAAATAGAGGACTATCTCCAAAATTAAAATCGTCACCCTGTTTATTTTTTAATTTTTATTGTTAACTTCCTTTAAAGGTACAACTAAAAAAAAAATCTGATGTCAGCAGCATGTGACTTTCCTTATATAATGCAATGAATTTACTTCTTTTAAAGTAAAGGAAAATAGGTTATTCATATAGTGGATATTTATATTATTTACAAGATATTGACATTTGGTCAATTAGTCGTCATTTTCATTGATTTAGCGTCATTTTTATCCATTTGGCGCAATTTTCGTTAATTTGGCAACATTTAAAAAAGTCGCCAAGTTGGCGATATTCCGCCAAACTCGTCGCCAAAATCTCGCCAAACGTTATGGACGGAGAAATAAGTTATTCTTACAGCAGATAAATGTCTATTGGTGTTCAAATACAAAAGTATTACTCAAAGTATCTTTTTTCGTGAATGAAACAAGCTAGATTCACGAGAATGATGTCACCCAATTGATCGTATGATATTACACATGAAAAGTGGACATGTTTCTCAACAGTTAATATTTCTTTTTAATTTATGGGATGTTTTTTATAAATTTATTGGAAAAATGTGCAATATCTCGAGAACAGTTCGTGCTAGCGTTCTAAAGTTTATGTCAATCGTTTTCTAAGGAAAAATTATATAAGAAATGTCTATTTGCGTAACTTTATTAAAGGTTTTGATTTTTTACTGAATTTTTCAAAATTTCACTCGAAAATTTTGGGGCGCTCTGAATATTCGATTATGTTTAAAAACAATAAGCTTCCAGTATTCACGGATTGTAATTTTTGTGCCAAATTTCATTCGAATCTCTCCATTTGTTCGTGAGATATCGTCACCACAGACTTACTGACACACATACACACACACAGACATCACCTCAAAAATGTTCGATTCGTGATCAGGGATGCTTGAAACGTGCTCTCCCGTCGAAAACCCGAATTCGAATTTTCGGCTCCGTCACAATACTTTCCTTATACATTATATGTATATAAGGAAAGTAGAAATTGTATTAACACAAAAAAAAAAACTCATTAGGCATAAAACAAATTGCTGTTTTCAACTTTCACCGTTGAGTGCGTGTTACCATTTAAAAGAAAAATGCGGATGCCAATTTTAAGCTGCCCTTTTTCACGCATTGCTTCAAGAATCAAACTTTTTCTTAAAGGAATCAAAGGCAGCTGGAAAATATTTTGAGTATTCAGGTTTTGTTTTGTAAAAGGAGTGGTATAAAAATTAATATGTTAACCCCCCCCCCCCCCCCACTTCCCCAAATAAAAAATTGATTTGAAAAATTCTGCTCTCGAGTTGCAAACTTTTCATACCAAAAGTATTTGCTTAAAGCAAATAGTTTTGGAGTTATAAACTTACCAATTTTTGAAACACCCTGCACAGGGCAACATAAACCATTTCACCAAAAAGTAGTCTGCTTAAAAATCTTGCATTACTCGTTCTGAAATGCTAGAGTGTTAGTTTGGTAAACTGTTCCTTACAGGATGCAAAGACTGGGAAAAATTCACGAATTTTGCAATAAAGGAAAGTAATACTTGCATGTGCATGAAAACAGTATTAACTTTTCTCTACATTTTTACTTTCCCAACATAGTATAAAGTACAGAGAAAGTATTGTGATTTAGTTACAAAATCAAATTTAAGTTTCCAACAGGAGAAGCAAGTTTCAAGCATCCCTGAATTCACGTCGAACTTTTTTAAGGTGATGTCTATGTATACGTTTGTATGTTGGTGTGTTTACGTTCATGTGTCGGGAGATATGATATTTCACGAATGAATGATGCGTTTTGAAAATAATTTAGTACGATTATAACAATAAGTGAATCCTAGAAACCTTTTGATTTTCAACGCAATCGAATGATTTTAAAGACCCTCTAATTTTTGAGAGAAATTTTGAAACAATCATAAATAGAAAAAATCAGAACTTTAAATACAAATTACATAATGATAAATAAAATTAAATTACATAATTGCATTATATAATTAAATTATATAATTACATAAAAATAATAAATAATGTACAAAATCAACAAGAAAGACAAATCATGGATAAAGCTTTGATTATGAAACACTTTCCAACTGAAATGCAATTCTGTTGATACTTTAAGCTGCTTTAAAATTGGCCATCACAAAATTAACTTTAAAACTTTATCAAAAATGACAGTACTAGTTACACAAAATGAACTAACTTTATTCAAATAAAACCATCAAAAGTATAATTTGCGAAGTGTTTACGAGGCTTTTGTAGTGAATATTTCGTCACAATTATAATATTTCATTATTATTATAGAAAATGCAGCGTTTTCTTATCTCGTGTTAAATTAGTTCTTTGAAATTGTTGTAACTATGACAAACCATTTCATTTTATAAATCGTCAACTTTTCTTTGTAAATCAATGAATATTTCATTCATATCACATATATTACAGACTCCAGAGCTAAATAATTTCGTGTGAAAAAAATTCAGGAATTCTTAAACAACTCATCTTACAATCGCTTGATTTGTTTACATTCTGCATGCTATAGAAATTAGGCTTCACTGTATGAATAATCGAGATCATTTAAAATCAAAAATATTGTAATTGCGTTGGCACAAAATTTAAATATGCAAATAATGCTAAAAAATAAAGCGGTTTTGGGAATAATGCTACACTAAATATAAATTTAAAAGACGATCTTTAAAAATCACATAGCGGAAAAAAATGGAAGCCATATTTTATTTTGCAATGAGAGTCACGTGATCCCTTCATATAACATAGGTGTAATTACTATTTCAATTTTTATTTAAAAATCCACACAATATATTTTGCTGAAATTATTTTACACACTTTATATAATAATTTCAATATTTCCGGAAATTTGTGAATTTTAACACCACTTAAAAAAGTTTAAAAAATTAAGTCCCATAGAGATTCAATGTATTTCATTTTTTCAATCCGGGTTAAATCCGAAACTAATTGGGTGACATTATTCATTTTTTCTCCCTCGAACATCCAGCTGCCGTCTCAACAACATACCAAACTGACATTTCAATAAAGTCATTTTTACGACTGTTATCGTGCGAACTGACAGACAGACAGACATACAGAATGACCAAAGTCATAAACAATTTTCAACTATGTTGAAAAGTGTTAAAAATGACTCAGAGACAATATTATTTGGGAGTTGTTTGGGAGTTCTCTGTGTTTATAATCAATAAAATTCCAGATTGGGTAATCCCTATGTAAGTACCAAATATCATTCTAAATGATTTATGCATTCCCTCAAGATGTTCCGCTTCAACTCACGAACACACACAGACACACAGACAAAAACGCTCTATTCAAAAACATTCTATCAGAGCACAGGAGTGATTAAAACGTGTAACCTATTGAAAACTAAAATTCGACTTACCGTACAAATTCTTCTATACATATTAATGTAGCGCAACAAGTATGAGCGGAGATTTTTTGACTTAAGATTCGTCGACTTAAATATGTTTCTGTTGTTGACGCGGTTTCTCAACGATTATTTGACTTATGAGCGAAAAATTTGAAGAAGAAACTTTTGTTGAGAAAAAAACCTTGAGGAAGAAATTTTTTGATTACGAGCCTAGGTCCAGCAATGCTTATTTTTGAACAACTGGTTACCATACCATAAAACACTATTAAAACTGTAGAACTTAGTATGGAAATATTTTAGGATTTATGATGAAGCAATAAAAATTTCATATTTTTACTTTCCTTATATACAATAATGTATAAGCAAAGTATTATGACGGGATCGAAAATTCGATTTCGAGTTTTCTACGGGAGAGCACGTTTCAAGCATCCCTGATCACGAATCGAACATTTTTGATGTGATTTCTGTCTGTGTGTGTATGTGTGTGTGTGGAAGCGATAACTGACGAATGAATGGACCGATTCGAACGAAATTTGGTAAAAGATTACAATCCGTGAATACTGGAAGCCTATTGTTTTTATACTCCATCGAATATTAAGAACCTTCCTAAATTTTCGAGTAAAATTTTGAAAAATCATCAAAAAATCAAAGCCTCTAATAACGTTACGCAAATAGACATATCTTATGTAATGTTTCATTAGAAAACGGTTGACATAAATTTTAGAACGCTAGCATGCACCGTTCTCGAGATATTGCGCATTTAAGAAAATTATCAAAATATCATATAAAATAAAAAAAATATTTCCTATTGAGAAACGTGTTCACTTTTCATATATAATATCATGCGATACATTTGGTGACATCATTCTCGTGGACCTAGCTCCTTCTATTCATGAAAAAAGATACACTTTGAGTAATACTTTTGTATTTGAACGCGAATAGTCAGTCATTTATCTGCTGTAAGAATAACTTATTTCTCCGTCCATAATGCTTGGCGCGATTTTGGCGACGAATTTGGTGAAATGTCGCCAACTTGGCGACTTTTTTAAATGTTGTTAAATTAACGAAAATTGCGCCAAATGGATAAAAATGACGCTAAATCAAAGGAAATGGCTACTAATTGATGAAAATTCAATATCTTGGAAAGAATATAAATATCTAATATAAGAATAATCTATTTTTTTTTACTGTAAAATTAATAAATTCATTGCATTATATAAGGAAAGTCATGTGCTGCCCACATCAGATTTTTTTAAAATGTTATTTGACTGCTGTGTCTACGCTCGTTGATTGTTATTATACATTTATTAAAATTAGTACTTTTTTGTTTTCTTTCAATATAAAACATAAGTTTTGGCATAAATAATTCTATATAAAGGAAGTCCTTTATGTGTTTCTGTCTGTGACGCTTGGCAATAAATTTTGGTGCAAAATTTACAACATTGGCGACAAATATGGCGATTTTTCGGAAAATGTTGAAATGAAAATTATCGTCAAAATCACATAAATATCACCAAATTTACAAAAAAATCTCCAAATGCGGGAAAATTCAATATTACGGAAAATTAAGTAGACTTAAGACATTTTAATGACTGATTTCAAACATTTCTCTTAACCTGTTGTCAAACATTAAGCAATTTACAAAATGCTATTCAATAAAGAAATATTTCATAATATTTTTGTTCAAGCTTCGCATCTACAGTTCAGTTTTGGTATTAATTGATTCAGTCTAGAACTATGTATGTAGGAGAAGTAATGTTGTTAGAATTTTAAGTTACATAGTTACAGTAATATCTTGACAACGTGTGAAATATTTAATGAGAACGAAAGTTTGAATTTTGATAAAGCCACAAGAAAGAATGTGAGGAAATTATTATAGAATTCAGCAGCTATATTTATTATTTAATTAGTTAATATGTAAAAAGTCAGTATAAGTTGAAGTCACTGATACTGTCTAAGTGAATGTTTAATAATATGGCTACCCCACTCCCTTGCTGTAGGGTGTATTAAAAGGGTAGGAGGGAAGAATTAAAATGATTAAACGGAACCCGAATACTGAAATTTTGGAAATCATTGACTAAAAAATTTCATGACAGAGTCTTTACCACCAGAGGTGGGTGCCAAACTCCCAGTTCAAGATAAGAACTACCGAGACGAGACAGAAAGGGTATAATTCTTTTCTTGAACCAGAGGCCTGTGAACCATTTACACAGCCAACTTGAGATTGACTGTTAATGGACCTCCCACCTGCACCCCTTGCCGTGGTATGATTATGATGCTGCAATGACATTGATGGCATAATGATTGATCATCAAGACACCATAAGTGGAAGGAGACTTTCCTTTTCAAGATCTGCTAAGATAAGCAATTATTTTCTTGAATTATATGTCCGTGAACCACACTCCAAATACTTTTGGTTATTTGTGTGGACCCCCCACTTTTCACCTCCTCAAGATAGGTTGTTGTTGAACAATTGAAGTCATTGCGCACCATAGGTGGACGGAGACTTTCCCTTTCAAGATTTGCTAAGGTAAGCAATTGTTCTCTTGAATTATATGTCCGTGAACCACACAACCAAATACTTTTGGTTATTCGTGTGGACCCCCACCTTTATCCAATATGGAATTTATATGACTGACGTCATTAATTGTCATACCATGACACCCAGACAGCAGACCTTTAAGTGTTTCTCAACTTACTGGGCAGACGAGTTCCCCACATTCCTCATCTGCGTCTGTCTTATACTCATCAGAATACAGATTTTCCAAGCAAGGATTCAACAACTATCAAGGCCCAATAGCTTTAGTTTGCTCTAATATTAAATCGTTTTTGTGTATTAAAATATTTCTGGTACGTATTTGAATAATATGTATAATATCACTTTACTTTCGTATTTTCGTACACAAATGACTTTCTCAATAACGTTGTTACGAAAGCTGCATTATTGTTGGGTTATTCGCTTTTAGCTGACTAATAATGTTTACTTTACTGTATTTAAATTAAGTAAATCTTGCTGTGCTGTGTTATTTTCAGTCAAAAGCACCTGAATAGTAGTCGGCTTTTAATTTATGAAAAATCTGATGTGAGCAGTACATGACTTTCCCTACAGCCTCAAATCCATTTTCTCTTTATTTCATTAATAATTCCATAAATTGAGTTTAATTGCATTAAATGACAAGCAAAATGATTTGAAATTACACTGAATTTACACTTTCCATTCAGCTTCCGTTTTCATTTAGTAACAGGACTTATTCTTAAACCGGCGTAGCAAAACTGGCGAAAATACTATAATATCCCGAAAACGGCTAGTCTTAGAGTAATGAAGTTAGTCTTATTTTTTTCACTGTCAAAAATTACATATATAACAAGCATTTAATTGATGCATTTGAGTATACGTAGTCTTTGAAATTTTGACGATTTTTGCGGGCTATTTCGCAAAAACACAGGGTTTTTTTTTTATTCCGAATCGCAAATTGAGTTTAACTACACAAAATAACACCCAGAATTGTTTTTTAAATTACACTGAATGCATTACACACAATTCGATTTTCATTTTCATTGGGTAACTGGGTTTATTTTCAAAGGTAGCGTAGCGAAAATGCGAAAAAACTAAAATATCTGGAGAACGGATAGTCCTTGAGTAATGGGATGGGTCTTATTCTTTTCATCGTAAAACATTATGTATAAAACAAGCATTTAATGGATACATTTGAGCATACGTAGTCTTTTATTTTAGATTTTGGCGATTTATTCGGATCATTTTGCCGAAGGAAAACCGCCAATTTGGCTACTTTTGAAAATGTCTACAAATTGAAGGAAATGTTGCCAGTTTGGCAAAACTGACACTAAATTAACAAAAATCCGCTGAATTGATGAATATTCAACATTTTAGAAATTAAATTTCAATTTATTTGATAATTCGTGTCGCTTTTGGAAAATTTATATTCTTGATTCAAAATATAATGACCTTCACGGTGTGTGGAACAAATGCGTGTTGCTGGGGGGTCTAGGGAGTTCTAAATTAATTGCGTATTTTAAAGAGTGATTTGGTAATTAGTTTATGAAGGGGGTGTAGTTGAGTAATTCATTAGCATGGCGGGCTTAACGTTCTGTTTGCATAAGACCATTTAGCTGTGGTACAATATTGGTATATAAAATGTTAGTACAATATTGGTATATAAAAAAAATTGCAAGAATCGTAATTCTTAACTTTGGGAATCTATTGATTGGATCCCCAACCATCAGTTTTATATAATATAATATTAATTTGTAATTATTATAATCGTTTAATAATTTACTATATTGCTGAGCGGTTGCTAGCTATATTTCTGTCAATTTATATTTGCGCAAAATATAGGTCAATTTGTTACTTCGAAATAGTTTTACTTGTTGTCATCTAGAAAATTGCCCAATGTTGATATATAATCCAACACTAAAAATATTGTGCCGCCGATTTTGTATATCATTATTGAGCTGTAAAAAAAAAGCAAACATTGCATTATGTTGGGAAAGTCATGTCCTGCCCACATTAGAGTTTAATTTACATATATTCGGAAATCTCTTCTTCCTATCTGTTTGTAAAGTTTGGTGATAAATTTGACGACCTTGGCGACAGATTTGGTGAAATATCGCCAAGTTGGCGACTTTTCGAAAATGTAGCGAAATATTTAAAAAGATGATTAATTAACGAACATGACGCCAAATCGATGAAAATTCAATATCTTTGAAAATTAAGTACAATTTCTTTAAACGTCCCAGTAAATGCTCTCTGACATAAATCGTTTTACAATTTATTACTTTCCCTGCAATACATGGTAATGTATAGGGAAAGTATTGGAATCGTGTCGAAAAACGCAAGTCGAGTTTTCGACGAATCTACACGTTTTGGGACCTCTAGAACACGAAAAAACTATTTTAGCGTGACGTCTGTGTGTGTGAGTGTGGATCTGAATGTGTGTGCATCTGTATGTGTGTGTGTCTGTATGTGTGTGTGTCTGTATATGTGTGTGTCTGTATATGTGTGTGTCTGTATGTGTGTGCGTCTGTATGTGTGTGTGTGTGAGTCGGTCTGTGCCATGTATGTATCCTCACTAGCTCTAAAACTAATTAATTTTCATAAAATTTTGTGCGAGGGATTTCACTTGTGGGTTACCCTGGAGCTAATTAGATTTTGGTACAATTCGGGATAAAATAACCTGCCGTTTTTTGCGAAATGGCCCGCAAAAATCCAATCGTATGTATCCACTCGAGTCAAATTTCCTAAAATTTAGTAAGTATGTCACTAGTGGGTTACCTTGGTTCTGATTAGATTTTGGTACAATTCGGAAAAAACAGAATTTTTTTTTTTCAAAATGGCCCGCAAAAATCATCAAAATCTAAATTTAAAGACTACCTATACTCAAATGTATCAATTAAATGCTTATTTTAAACGCAAAATTTAAAGAACGATAAAAGGAATAAACCAACCCCATTACGGTAGGATAAGCCGTTCTCGAGATATTTTTTATATTTCGCATTTTTGCTACGCCGCCTTTGAAAATCCGTCCAGTTACGCAATGAAAACGAAAATTGAATTAAAAGTACAAATTCAATATAATTTTCAAATATATTGAATTCAATTCATTTTTTATGCAATGAAATTCAATTTAACGAATCATTAAAGAAATAAAAAGAAAATGAATTTATGTCTGTAGCGAAAGTCATGCGCTGACCACGTCAATTATTTTTTCTTTAATGATACTAAAATACTTCAAAATACACGCTTTTTGAAAACGGTTCCTTTTGATCTGCTGCCTCTTTTATAAAAATTGTTTTATTTTAAAGAATTATTTTAAAAAGGAAAAAATAAATAAAATTAACGAATACCTCCCATTTTGAATTCTTTCTAGTACCCGAATCAAAGAGACACTGAGTTTGGGGAAAACACTTATTTTGATGATTGTCGCTTTTCAAAGTTTAATTGCGTTTAGTGAATTCGTTGACCTAAACAAAACAAGCACAATCTGATCAACAATCGTACCCGACAGTTCCCTTGTCTGTTCTGGGACAAAATGGCTAAACCAAGTATCAAAGTATTTCCTTTCAGTTTCTTTGTAACGGATGGTATGAAACAGCTGTGGAAGAGAATGCTAACACCGCAGTGGTGTAAATAGAGATTTGGAATTGAGAAATTATTGGGTTACCTTTTATAAAATGTATATTTTATATAACCGTTAGTAAGCCTGGAATTCTGAATTCAAACGTGAATTTTCCTGTGGATGAATTGCTTCTATTTTACATTGTTTAAAAAAAAAATTCTAAATCGATATTTTGACAGATAAGCACGTTTTAAGACATTCCGAACCCATTTCGATTTATTTAACGTCCCACCGGGTGTGTGTGAATTGTGCAGACAGCACACACACACACACACACACACACTCACAGACGTCATACTAAAAATAGTTTTTTCGTGTTCTAGAGCTCCAGAACGTGTAGATGCAATGAAAACTCGAGTTGCGCTTTTCGGCATGATTCCGATAACTTCTATTGCTAACTAGTATTGCAGGGAAGTAAGTAGAAAAAAAAGAAAAAATTAGCGAAAATAAGAAACGAGAAAATTAAAAGATGTTAACAAAAAAAGGAAAACAAACATAAAAATAAGTGAAAATAAGAAATGGAAAAAAAAGAAAAGATATTCACATCCTCTCTTTTTTTCCAAATTTTTTCCAATTTTTTCCAAAAATATGAAAATAATAAATTAAGTGAGAATGTGAAAAAAAAAATAGAAATGAGAAATATTTCAAAGCAGAAATGACAATAACTATTTAAATATGTGAATGATAAATCAAAATAAAAAAAGAAAAATATAAATAAATAAAATTCAATTTTAAGGAAATGTTGTAATCTATAAATGGCATAACTAATATTAATACATAACTCTCACTCGCAGAAATTCATAAAATCACGCTTTTGTTTCAGAAAGAAAAAATCCATACGTATTTCAATCATTAGAAACGTATACTTTTATTTGAAAGTAATTTATTTTTAGAATTCATATCATTCGCAGCTTTTTTAAAGCGGGCTGAATTCTTTAATAGGAAAAAAACAAAATCCATTGAATTCCTTTTCTCATTATAACAAAACATGATTTAAATCTTTTCTAAAGTTGATAATATTTACTGAATAAGAAAGATCAATCATGCATAAAACAGTGATTGTAGAACACTTTCCAACTGAAATGCAATTTTATCTAGACATCGTTAAAGTGTGATGCATTCAGCGCTAACATTTTTTAAATTGTCATAGTACTGCTGCTTGAAACCTCAAAACTTCATCGAAAAAACACTGCTAAATTACACAAAAAGGAATTTTATTCAAATGAGGTCATCGAAATATAAATCGGCTGCCTCTCTACGTAAAATCACATTCATATCACTTATATTCCAGACTCCAGAGTTAAATTTTCAACAATAGTAAAAATTCAGCTATCATTATACAACTCATCTTACAATTGCTTGATTTGTTTACATTCTGTATAGCTTTAAATTTCGGCTTCGCGGTAGAAATGAAAAAAGTTTAGTGATCATTTAAAATAAAAAATATTGTAATTGCATTGGCACAGAATTTAGATATACATATAATAAGCAAAATTAAAGCGGTTTTATGACGGGCCAACACTAAATATAATTTTATACGATCTTTAAACTTTACACAGCTGGGGGAAAAAAAGGAAGACAATTTTTTATCCTCAATGAGTCACGTGATCTCTTCATATAATATGGATGTAATTATTATTTCACTTTGTATTAATTACATTATTTATTACTTTTTATTTAAAAAACTATCCAACATATTTTGCAGAAATTGTTTTACACATTTTATATGGTAATTTGAATATTTCCTAAAATTTTCGAAGCAATTTGTGAATTTTAACTTTTATGTGTATTTTCTGTGCATCTATATTCTGTGCCAACGCAATTACAATATTTTTGAGTTTAAATGATCATCAGACTTTGATTATTTTTACAACGAAGCCTAATTTTAATGGATGCAGAATGTAAATAAGTGATTGTAAGATGAGTTGTCATAAGAATTGCTGAATATTTTTCACTCAAAAATTATTTAGCTCTGGAGTCTGGAATAAAGTGATATGAATGAAATACTCATTGCGTTTACATAGAGAGCCAGGCGAGTTATATTTCGATGACGTCATTTAAAGAAAGTTCATTTTTTTCGATGAAGTTTTAAGTTTCCAAGTAAAATAAATTATTCTTGTATTGTGATAATTTTAAAAAATATCACCGCCAGATGTACCGCATTTTAGAAATGTTTAAATAACATTGCATTTCAGTTGGAATGTGTTTCATAATCAATGCTTTATGCATGATTGATCTTTCTTATTAATCATTGGTTGTAGACACATGCAAAAATGTTGGTGATAGACAGACACATGTATATAGACACACAAAAATGCTTTAAATAAGGTAGGAAGTTCTGAAATACCAAATTAAATGATGCACATTATTTTTGTAAAAAAATTTAAAAAGTCAACTTTTGTCACAGCCCCTCAAGTGAAATAAGTTAAATACAAGATGCAACAAGAAAGATCAATCATGCTTAAAGCATTGATTATGAAACACTTTCCAACTTCAATGCAATTTTATTTAAACATGTCTAACATGCAATACATTCCTCGGTAATATTTTAAAACTTATCACAATACTACATTAATTTATTATATTTGAAACCTCAAACCTTCATCGAAAAAAATTTACTTCATTCAAATGACGGCATTAAAGTATAAATTGCCTGGTTTAAACATCTCTAAAATGTGATACATTCCTCGGTAATAATTTTAGAATTATCATAATACTACGATAATTTATTATATTTGAAAACTTCATCGGAAACAACTGAAATGCATTCAAATGACGTCATAAAAAAATAACACGCCTGGCTCTCTCTATAAAAGCAACATTTCATTCATAAATAATTCCCCCATTCATGTCATTCATCACAATACTATAATAATTTATTTTATTTAAAAATTAAGACCATTGAGCTACAAGTAAGTAAGCTCTATGCGTTAAACTTCATCGAAAAATATCGTCCTTCTCTTTCTTAAATCAATGAATATTTAATTCATATCAGCTAAGCAGACTCCATGGACTAAATGATTTTGTGTTAAAGAATTACAGCGATTCTAATACAACTCATTCTACATATTTTGTTGTTTACATTTTACATAGGTGAAAAATAGGCTTAATAGTAGAAATAATCAAATTTAGATGAGCATTTAAACTGGAATATATTGTCATTGCGTTGTTTCAGTATGTAGATACACAGAATTTAGGCAAAAATAAAGTAGTTTTCGGACGGATACAACACTCAATATGAATTAAAAAGAACTTTAAAAATCACGATTTTGACACAAGATGGATGCCATATATCATTTTGAAGTGGGTCATGTGATCGTTTCATATCATGGACACGTGATCGCTTCATATAAGAGGTGTTATTATTATTTTAATTTTTATTTAAAAAACTACTGAATATATTTTGCTGAATTTTTTTTATATATTTTATGGAACAATTTGAATATTGCCTAATATTTTCGAAGCAATTTGTGAATTTTAAATCCGCTTAAAATATACTTGAAAAATTAGGTCCCATAGGGCTCAATGTATTCCATTTTTTCAACCCGGGTTCAATCCAAAACTAATTAGGTGATATTATTCATTTATATTCCCATAGGTCCTATAGACCGTCTGAACAACATACTAAAATTTCATTTTGATTAAGTTATTTTTACGGCAGTTATCGTGCTAACGGACAGACAGACAGACAGACAGAATGAACAAAGTCATAAACACTTTTCAACTTTGTTGTAAAGTGTTAAAAATGTTACTCATACCGTATTTAGTAAAACTTACAAAAATGTGAAAGTAATACTATCCAATTTGACATAGTTATCATTGATTCAAATTTTCATTGCGAAAATAAAGGGCATCCACAAATTACAAGGCTTTAATCGTTTAATACTAGTACTGGACAATCATCTTGATAAGTTGAAGTTGGTTGAAAATTTTCCGTGTTTTAAGATTGGGATGCTTGTATCTCAAGTAAAGTGTTAGATATGAACAGTAAGGAAGTGATTTGTTGTAGCCTTTACTGTTGTAGCCTTTGTAAAGCCATATAATGATATATAATTAGATTCCAGATCGAAGAGATAGTTTTTGAGATATAATGGCTATAATTTCGATATTTTAATATTTTGAACTATTTTGAAATGGGGTTATAATGTCGATATTTTAATATTTTGAACTACTTTGGAACAGGGTTATAATTTTGATATTTTCATATTTTGAACTATTTTGAAACGAGTTATAATTTCGATATTTTAATATTTTAAAGTAATTTGTAACGGGTTATAAGTTTGATATTTTAATATTTTAAGCTATTTTGAAACGGAGGTATAATTTCGATATTTTTATATTTTCAACAATTTTGAAACGGGTTATAATTTCGATATTTTAATATTTTAAATTGTTTTATAACGGGGTTATAAGTTTCATATTTTAATATTTTAAACTATTTTGAAACGGGGTTATAATTTCGATATTTTAATATTTTGAATTATTTGATTCTACAAGACACAATTCGCATAAAACTATTTCTATTCTACTGGATTAGAGCCACCGCTCATATTTTTATTTAATAGGTTATAGAACTTTAATTATATATAAGACATGTAATAAATAAAACTGAAAATCCCCCTTTTATTCGATTAATCGTAGCTGTAATTTCCTTGTCATTTATGGCGAAATTCTATTGCAACCCACTTCTAAATTTTGACAGTTTTGATGGTTTCAAAAATTCCGATTATAGCCCCCTCTGTAATGTCTCCAATTATTTTAAGGAAAAGTGGGTTGTTATCGAAATTTTGCGCTGCTAACCATTTGTCATAATGTGACGTTACGGTTTGTTTACGTCGCCATGTTGGACGGCATAAACGTCGATGTGGTAATGGATCCAGCCATGATATCGTATCAGATGCGATAAAAAATCATAAATATACGCCTTTGCGAAAGGTATATTGTAAATGCAACAATTTATAATTATTGTATACTTCGACAAAATATGAAATTTTAATAACAGAAACTTCGAACAGCAAGAAAAAGCATACTTTATGGGTTGGAAAGCGATTGTACCGATCAACCCAGAGATTAGAAGCCTTAGATTTATCGGTTATGAAAATTGCGTATCAAATATCAGCCATGTAACATGCGCCCGCCATTGAAATATCACAGGTAGACGATAAATGACTGGACCAGACCAGTCGGAGTCAAAATGGTAGTTACGTCAGCCTGTATATTTAGGAACCTTAGATTTACCGATCGTGACGTCACGCGCAAATGGTCAATTGTAAAACACCCATGACTTTTGGTGTGAGACTCCTCTGTGTCTCAATACGGCCCTGATACTGCATATTGTAGAAAATTGAATTTCAATTCCTGTAAGGTCAGTCACTCCGAGGAATTTGAATGCTCTGCATCCAGTGTCCTCATGAGTTGGTAGATGAATACCGTCTCGACACTGCAATATACAACATCAAAAAACCAACCAACCGTAAAATGCTACCAGGTGTTTTGCGAGAAAACTTCGTTTAGCTCATTCACTTTCTACTTGTTGGATTTCTCTTACTTTTATCGGTTCATTCATCGCCAACATCCGTAGTACGTCTTGGAAGACATTATTATGTAACTGGAGGATATAAGAACCTATAAGACTCCCTGCCGTGCTGAGTATTGCATAACGCAATGTGTTGTTATTCTGATGCCGCTGTCAGAACAAGTTTTCTTTTTTTGGGTTCTATGTCCGTTCATTACGAATCAGAGCATTATTTCACAATTTTTTTTATTTTCCTCGCCACAAAAGATGGATCTGCCAGTAGGCTCAATAGATTCTAGACCAGAGCGGCAAGTACTAAAAAAAATTCGGGGGGGGGGGGGGGGGGGGGGGGGGGGGGATTTTCAGTAGAAGAAACGAATAAAAATTTTAAGGCGTAAAGTATAAAGGAGACCGGCTCCGGTTGATTCATATTTTTATATTCAGATTCATTAGAGAACGGAGACCCTTACCAAGGAATGGTTTAAATGGTTTTAAGCCGTTGTCTCCTCTTCGTCTATTTTTACTTTCCCTGCAATACATGGTAATATATAAGGAAAGTATTGAAATCATGCCGAAAATCGTAACTCGAGTTTTCGACGGATTTACGCGTTTTGAAAACTCTAGGACGCGGAAACACTGTTTTTAGCGTGTCGTCTGTGTGTGTGTCTGTGAGTCTGTAGGACTAGCCGTTCTCGAGATATTTTATTTTCTTCGCATGTTCGCCACGAAACTTTTGAAAATAAGTTCAGTTACCAAATGTAAACAAAAACTGGAATAAAAGCGCATATTCAAAGTAATATAAAATAATGTTGCGAGCTATTTTGTGCAATTAAACTCGATTTAATGAATTATTGAAGAAATAAAGAGAACGTGAATATGAGTCTGCGGGGAAAGTCATGTGCTGTCCACATCAGAATTTTACTTTCCCTGCAATGCATGGTCACAATACTTTCCTTATATACTTAACTTATAAGGAAAGTATTGTGACGGGGTCGGAAATTCGAATTCGAGTTTTCAACGGGAGAGCACGTTTCAAGCATCCCTGATCACGAATCAAACATTTTTGAAGTGATGTCTGTGTGTGTGTGTGTGTGTGTGTGTGTGTCAGTGAGCCTGTGGAGACGACAACTGCCGAACGAATGGACCCATTCGAACGAAATTTGGTACAAAAATCACAATCTGTAAACACTGGAAGCCTACTGTTTTTATACGCAATCGAATGTTCAGAACCTCCCTAAATTTTCGAGTGAAATTTTGAAAAAATCGTCAAAAAATCAAAATCGCTAATAAAGTTACGCAAATAGACATTTTTTATGTAATTTGTCATTAGAAAACGATTAACATAAATTTTAGAACGTTAACATGAACCGTTCTCGAGATATTCCACATTTTTCAAAAAAATTATCAAAAAGTCATAGAAAATAAAAAAAATATATTTCATATTGAGAAACGTGTTCACATTTCATATGTAAGACCATGCGATAAATTTGGCAACATCATTCTCGTGGATCTAGCTTGTTCCATTCATGAGAAAAGATACTTTGCGTAATACTTTTGTATTTGAACGCAAATAGTCATTTATCTGCTATAAGAATAACTTATTTCTCCGTCCGTGAAGCTTGGCGAGATTTTGGCGACGAACTTAGAGGAATGTCGCCAACTTGGCGACTTTCTGAATTGTTGTCAAATTAACGAAAATCTCGCCAAATGGATTACAATGACGCTAAATCAATGAAAATGAAGACTAATTGTCGAAAATTCAATATCTTGGAAAGAATATAAGTATCTACTATAAGAAAAACCTATTCTTTTTACTCTAAAAGCAGTAAATTCATTGCATTATATAAAGAAAGTCATGTCTTGTCGATATCAGATTTTTTCACTTGCAGTTGAAATGGGGAATACAGATTAAAATTTATACAACTAGAATGATTCAATCGACTCCTAAACTGATGCTGAGATGTCAAGCGTACAGAATAATCATTTTTATTTTCAAAAGCCCAATGACTTGATAATTATTCGCGTATAAAATGGTCAAGAAGCGAATCACATTACGTGAACCACTTTACCTATAGCATCATAAGAAGCGGATCACATTACATCCTTTAACCATCCAATTTATACCGAAAAGTGGGTGTGCCAGCTACAGGGACTATACTGTTCACAGCATTCTTCCCTAAACCATCACCTCTTGGATGAAGTCTAATATAGCAAATTTATTGTGCCTATACTCCGCATTTACACTGTAACATTTACTGTAACTTTTGGGTGGTGTCGAGGATCGATCAAGGATCTATTGCGTGCTATCCTCCTGCCATAAATACTGGGATCAAACCAATTGTAAAATGGTTTTTTAATTGAATAATATTTCGTTTATTGCTACTTTCCTTATATACATAATGTATAAGGAAAGTATTGTGACGGGGTCGAAAATTCGAATTCGAGTTTTCGACGGGAGAGCACGTTTCAAGCATCCCTGATCACGAATCAAGCATTTTTGAAGTGATGTCTGTGTGTGTGTATGTTAAATTATGTGTGTGTGTGTGAAAGTATGTGTGTGTGTGTGTGTGTCAGTGAGTCTGTGGAGGCGATAACTGACGAACGAATAGACCGATTCGAACGAAATTTGGTATAAAAATCAAAATCCGTAAACACTGGAAGCCTATTGTTTTTATATGCAATCGAATGTTCAGAACCCCCCCCCCCCTACATTTTCGAGTGAAATTTTGAAAAAATCGTCAAAAAATCAAAATCGCTACTATATTTACGCAAGTAGACATTTCTTATGTAATTTTTCATTAGAAAACGATTGACATAAATTTTAGAATGCTGACATGAACCATTCTCGAGATATTGCACATTTTTCAAAAAAAATTATCAAAAACTCATGTAAAATAAAAAAAAAATATTTCCTATTAAGAAACATGCTCACTTTTCATATGTAATACCATGCGCTAAATTTGGTGACATCATTCTCATGGATCTAGCTCGTTCCATTCATGAAAAAAGATACTTTTATATTTGAACGCAAATAGTCAGTCATTTATCTGCTGTAAAAATAACTTATTTCTTCATCCATAACGCTTGGCGAGATTTTGGCGACGAATTTAGCGGAATGTCGCCAACTTGGCGACTTTTTTAAATGTTGCTAAATAACGAAAATCTCGCCAATTGGATGAAATTGACACTAAATCAATGAAAATGACGACTGATTGACGAAAATTCAATATCTTGGAAAGAATATAAATATCTACTATAAGAAAAACCTATTACTTTCCCTGCAATACATTGTAATGTATAGGGAAAGTATTGGAATCATGCCGAAAATCGCAACTCGAGTTTTCGACGGATCTACACGTTTCGAGACCTCTAGATACGAGAAAACTATTTTTAGCGTGACGTCTGTGTGTGTGTCTGTGTGTTTGTCAGTGGAGATTTTGTATCCACTCTAACTAAAAGAGTTAATGACCAAATTTCATAAAATTTGGTAGGTAAGTCACTTGTGAGCGAATCTGGTGCTGATTAGTTTTGGGTACGATTCGGGATAAAAGAACCCGCCTTTTTTTGCGAAATGGCCCTCAAAAGCTTGTATCCACTCTAGCTGAAAATCTGATGGACCAAATTTCACAAAATTTGGTAGATAAGTCGTTTGTGGGACACCCTGGTGCTGATTAGATTTTGTTACCATTCGGAAAAAATAACTTGCATTTTTTTGCAAAATGGTCCGCAAAAATCGGCAAAATCTAAAATAAAAAACCACGTAGGCTGAAATGCATCCATTAAATGCTTGGTTTATACGTAATTTTTAACGAAGAAAAGAATAAGACCAACCCCATTACATTGGGACTAGCCGTTCTCGAGATATTTTTGTTTTTTCGCATTTTCTCTACGCAACCTTTGAAAACAAGTCCACTTAATAAATGAGAACGAAAAGTGAATTAAAAGTGAATTAAATTTAATTAAAATAAAGAGAACGTGGATATAAGTCTGCAGGGAAAGTCATGTGCTGCCCACATCAGATTTTTTTTTATTGTAAAAGTAGTAAATTGATTGCATTATATAAGAAAAGTCATGTGTTGCCGACATCAGATTTTTCGTTATTATGGCTAAATCTTTGTTTGTCTAAATCATTTATCTTTGTATATTAATCTTTGTTTACTACCCACTCACGTTGATATCAAAATTTGCACTCTAATAGCCTCGACCAAGGTAAGAAACATAACTGAGCGAATTTTCGACAAGGCGACTTTGATATTGCTAAACAAAATAAAACGTATTTAAAAAATCTGATGTGGGCAGCACATGACTTTCCCTGTAGACTCATATTCACGTTCTCTTTATTTTTTCAATAATTCATTAAGTTAAGTTTAATGGCACAAAATAACAGCCATAATTACCTTAAATGTCACTGAATTTGCACTTTTAATTCCATTTTTGCTTTCATTTGGTAAGTGGACCTATTTTCAAAGGTGGCGTAGCTAACATGCGAAAAAACTAAAGTATCTCGAGAACGGCTAGTTCTAGAGTAATGAGGTTGGACTTATTGCTTTCGCTGTCAAAATACATGTAAAATAAGCATTTAATTAATATGCTTGAGCATACATAGTCCTTTACCTTTAGTTATAAAAAATTGTATGGGACATGACACAAAACTGGGTAGGTTCTTTTATTCCGAATCGTATCAAAATCTAATCAGCACCAGACTAGCTTACAAGTGATTTAGCTACCAAATTTTGTGAAATTTGGTCTATTAGTTTTACAGCTAGAGTGTTTTGACAATTTTTGCTGGTCATTTCGCAGAAGAAGCGGGTTCTTTTATTCCGAAATGTACCAAAATTTAATCAACACCAAGGTCACCCACAAGGAACTTATTTAGCAAATGTTATGAAATTCGATCAATTAGTCTTTCAGCTAGAGTGGATACAATATCTGCACAGACAGACAGACACGCACAGACGTCACGCTAAAAATAGTGTTTTCGTGTTCTAGAGTTCTCAAAACGTGTAGATACGTCGAAAGCTCGAATTGCGGCATGATTGCAATATTTTACCTATATATTACTATGTATTGCAGGGAAAGTAAAAAAAAAATGCATCCTACATTTTAAGAGTAGTAGTTTTTCTGTTTTTGACAAGCTTAAATACTAGTTACATATAAATTCATGGAATGTTTTTGCTTTCCCTGCTATACATGGTAATGTATAGGGAAAGTATTGGAATCATGCCGAAAATTGCAACTCGAGTTTTCGACGGATCTACACGTTTCGGGACCTCTAACACAAAAAAACTATTTTTAGCGTGACGTCTGTGTGTGTGTGTGTCTGTCTGTGCAGATTTTGTATCCACTCTAACTAAAAAACTAATTGACCGAATTTCATAAAATTTGGTAGGTAAGTACCTTGTGGGCGTATCTGGTGCTGAATTGTTTTGGGTACGATTCGGACTAAAAGAACCCGCTTTTTTTTGCGAAATGGCCCGTAAAAATGGCCTATATCCACTCTAGCTGAAAAACTAATCGAACGAATTTCGCAAAATTCGGTAGATAAGTCGCTTGTGGGTCACCCTGATGCTGATTAGATTTTGATACGATTCGGAAAAAATACCTTTTTTTTTTTTGCAGAATGACCCGCAAAAATTGTCAAAATCTAAAATAAAAAACTACGTATGCTTAAATATATCCATTAAATGCCTGTTTTATACGGAATTTTTAACGAAGAAAAGAAATAGATCAACCCCGTTACACTAGAACTGGTTGTTCTCGAGATATTTTAGTTTTTTAGTATGTTCTCGTCGCCACCTTTGAAAATAAGTCCAGTTACCAAAAAAGTGAAAATTTAATTAAAAGTGAATTAAATTTAATTAAAATAAAGAGAACGTGGATATAAGTCTGCAGGCAAAGTCATGTGCTGCCCACATCAGATATTTTTTTTCTTTGCCACAAAATCATCGCCGGCTAGTGCTATGCAATATTACTTTACACCTAGATATATTTTGATGAATCATTGAACTCTTATCTGCCACAAAAATGTCATCCAGGGTTATCCGAAGTTCCATCATACGACTGGAATACACAATTCAAAGAAATCACTATCTATTATTTTATTTATTTTTTCAATATGACAAGACTCCTAATCCCTAGGCTTCAAACTTGAGTCCTTTATGGGTGATACCTCCGTTGCAGCTTTAATGGGGTAGGCTGCTTTTATAAATCAAAAACCTGTTACGTGATCAAAATGCATTTTCTGTTAAAAAAAGAAAAATATTCTTGAGAAAGTGATATTAAAGCGATTGTTTTCGCCATAACTTACTTTTTTATTTTCTCGAAAATGTAATTGTGTTTGCGCTTAATAGTGTATGGCGCAGTTCTACAAGGTTATCGTAAAAAGTTGTAAAAGGCTTTATTACTTTCTCTATAGTGCATAGTATATCATATTTATTCTATATTAAAATTGAAATACTGTTTGTTTGTCTGTTTCAATCCACATACAAGTCCACAGTTTCGATTTTTTTTCTCATACTGTAATATAGAATAGAGAACGTATTGTTTACACGAACATTTTCTAATTCGAAATTTTGATGCCGATATATGCTTTAAGACTTCTTGAACACGTTTCGACTATTTTTGGTAATGATGTCCGCCTGATTGTATGTCTGTATGTTTGTGGTCGATTTCTTGTGTACACGGTAACGCCCACGGATTTTCACGAAACTTTATATCCGGCTTTGTTTTCAAAAATCTTGAACTAGGGAGAATGTTTTTAAATTCGAGCAATTTTTTTTTTATTTTATATTTTTTTAACATGCCAGCATAGGACAGAATCTGACATAACCATACATAAAATTGTTTATTTATGTCTCAATGGTCACGAGAGTTAATAGTTTCAATCATTGTTGTGAAAGATGGTTGCGATACATTTTATTTATTCGTGACGTCATTAGATCCCCGTCGGGGGCAAGTTACCTCCCCCCGGGGATACATTGTCATACATGATATCAATCGAAAGTCCCCTTTTTTTTTTTGCCCTTGAAAGTGAAGGATAATACTTGATAATTGTAATCATTTGGACCTACGACACCGATTTTTCAAAAATTTTCTGTTAAAATTTGAAGAAAAAAAAAGCTACTAAAAATGGATTCTGGTATGAGAAATTCGAGTTGAGCCATCATTCCAGTTAATTCTTATTGCGAATTTAGTATTGTGGCGTGAAAGAACGTCGTCAGTCCCAAGCCAGGTTACAAGACCGACATTATAATTATACAGCAAAAGCTAGCTTCTGCTCCGTTCATAATTCGGGTACATGTTCCAAGCATCTTCGATCAGATGTCTTCGCTTCCGCACACTCCCCCACCTGATGAAGAACCCGAGTCGAATTTCGGCGAGGAGGGGGGCCGCCTCGAAAACCCCCGCGTGTCCCCGCCCGAATTTCAGTTGAGGGGCTGAAGGCTGGGAGGCGTGTCGCCTCGGGCGTGACATCAGTCGTGGTCAACCAGGAAGAGAGTGGCAAGGCCTCTGACTCCGTGTGGTGCTGCCATCTCGTGTTGAGAGGTGAGATCGTTGAAGAGGAAGGTTGCGTTGTTCAAACGTCCAGTCATCATTGTGGCGGAAAGGAGTCGCCAGGACCGAACTCGGGACCATGTGCTTACAAGACCAACATTATAATCATAGAGCAAAAGCTAGCTTCGGCTGCGTTCTTATATTTCGGATACAGGTTCCAAGCATCTTTGATCAGATGTCTTTGCTGCCGCAGTATGATTATTTTAAACTTCACCGCGGGTAATCGTTACTCCGTCCACGTTGAGTTTCTGGGATCAGTGGTGGTTATTGAAATATGAGGTAATAAAAAATGTAAAATTTAACTTGCCGTAGAAATAGCCTTATGCAAATGATTATTTTCCAAAAAATATATGAAAATAAAATTATGTTATGTTACATATTGTAACAACAGAATGAAATCAAATGTGTTTATACTGCAGACGATATTTTACTTCAGTTATACGATTTAAATAATAAAGAAAAGAATAGAAAAATAATTTCTGTAAATTGACTTTATTATATTTTTGATTGGCTTACATCAGTTACGACCATGAGATATAACGGAAATGATTGATTACGGAAATGATTGTTCTTTTTCATTTCTTACGTCATCTCTTATTTTTAAAAATATTTCAAAGTCATATATTTTCCATTTCACATAACCAATTGCTGAACAAAAATCAAAATGGTACTTATACTATTATTTTAACGTCGTTATTTTGAAGTATGTTAATCAAATTTCATATATTTCGCAAATTGGTGCACAAACGGGATCTGCACGTTTTGCTATATAGATTTTTTACCTATGAATACAATATATGCACTGTCTACCAAAATTTAAGCATCAGGCAGTAAATCCGACAAACGTTCTACTTTGATTGGCTCCAAATTTCTCATGAATGTAGTCAATTGAATAATATATTCAGGAGTATAATAATAAAATAAAATATATTTAAGCATATTTTTACCATTTAAGTGCTTACATTGCACCTAGTACATACACAATCAACCCAAACAAGCCTTAATAAGTCTTGTGAACGAACGTTAAAGTCCACCAAAAGAAAATCTGAATACAGCAAAAGAAAATCTGAATCTGTTGCAGCTTAAAGTCTCACAAAGAGTTCAAGAACTTGATTCCGATAACTTTCTGTCATCACAGTTGTTATTGGTGTTGTTAGTTATTCCTCCTGGCCTATGATATACTAAACCAAGTCCATTAAGTTGTACACCTTCAAAAAGTCCATCACCAGAACAGGAGCCCTAAAAAGGCAGACCCAGATAAGAAAGAAGAGCCATCACAGTACCCTTTATGAACATGTACAGGTCAGTAATATATCCCAAAGAAAATTAGGCTCATACCATCACACTTTCATGGCTAAAGACGTGGTGTTCAACGATGTTATTGGGATGGTCGCTTGCTTCTCGTTCTTTACAGGCCTTTTATACACAGGGTGCACATAAACTAATGGCTAGAACTGTAAGGGGTTATAGAACTCAGCAAAACAAACAACTTTTACAATACAATGTGGGGTCGGAAAGCAATCGGCGAGCCGCGAGAGGGCGATTTCTCTGGAGTGGGTGAAAGGTCGCGTCAAAATGGAGAACACAGTAAATTCGCATGCTACACGTTCCAGATGCCACCAGCAAAGGGTCCCCGTGAATGTGTGGGCAAGGATTATCCACGACCAATTAATTGCCCAGTATCTGTTACCAGACCACCTAGACGGACAGAAGCACCTCACCTTCCTCCCGGAAATGCTGCCAGATTTACTACGTGTTGTACCAGCAAATCATCGAGTGATTATGTGGTTCCAGCACGACTGAGCGCCAGCACATCACACCAGGATTATGCGGAACTACCTGGACATTGCCTTTCCGAATTGGTCGGGGTGATTCCGTCGCGTGGCCTCCCAGATCTCCCGATCTGTCCTACCTGGAATTGTTTTCTCTGGGGACAGGTAAAAAGCTCCGTTTACGAGATGCTCATCGAGTTACCAGAGGACCTTGTCGCCCGAATTAGCGTCACAGATGCAGACGCTTGTGAAATGCTAGGAATCTTCCAAAGTGTACGCGATTCACTCCGTCGCCGCTGTAACGCCTGTCTCGCAGTTGATGGTCGTTCATTTCAGCATTTGTTCTAGACATTTTGTCAATAAATTTCATTATTCGTCTTCACTGTATTCGTCTTCTTCACTCGATCATTCTTCATTTTGACACGACGTTTCATCCACTCCTAGAGAAAGCGCCCTCTCGTGGCTCGCAGGTTGCTTTCCGACCCCACATTGCATTGTGAAAGTTGTTTGTTTTGGTGAGTTCTATAACCCCTTATAGTTCTGACTATCAGTTTATATACACCCTGTATTTATTGCCTGAATCTAAGGCCAATCTCAACTCATCGTGACGATCGTGAAGAGTACATTGGACCATTGCGCTTCTGTTCGAATCATATGCTGACGACACCACTTTAATCGTTCTCATCTGGACTTAACGCTCAAAGGGACACAAACTCGTGGTCTTACAGTACTGGCGGATATCGACTTCCCTATTGTTGTGGTAGCTATTGATCAGAGAACTGATGCGGTCGCTTGGTGATTGTGTTTGGGCGGTAATGCAATGTAGTGATCATCAGAAAATTCTGTAGCCCGAATACAGCCATGAACGGGTCTCCGGATAATTGTCCAACTTGCTTAGAATTGCTTCTATAAACAAAAATCTACAGAAAAGGAATTTGCGACTTCCTTAATGGACTGTCCAGCCCAGCGTTTATAATCTTTCAAACGTATTCTTTGTATTCTAACAAAGCTAGTCTAATCCAAAATCAACTCTAAACACTCCTCCAAAAATTTTCTTTAAGCATTCAAACTCTTAGGTGCAAACGAATCGTTTTTACCCCACGCCTAATTTTCGAGGAACAAATTGCTGTTGTACCCATTATTTGATATTTGCATATCTCCATCGACAACAACGAATTTCATCCAATAAAATCCACGGATGCGTTCGCTATTTGAAAATTTGCATCGCGCGCTTAACTTTTGGAAGGCAGTGTATATTGTACGAATACATATTATACGTTTGCGGTATATTGTCCATCTACAATGCAAGACATCCATCTCTACTATAGTAAAGTAGGGTTGCCAGACCTTGGCGATATTTTGTGGTCTGGATGTCAGTTTTGACTAAATATCGCCACTTTGGTTACTTTTAGAGAGTTTTCGAATCCACTAGAACTTTTTAGAAATCTCCATTAGTTTCCATTTTTTCAACCACTTTCTAGAGATTTCTATGGAATCTATATAAGATAGTTATCGTTCATTCGGTAAGAGTGGATGTAATACGAATCAAAGTGGATTGCGAAATACGTCAGTGTTTTGAGAGCAGAATTAGCTGTTTTGTGAATTAGTAGAGCATTTAATTTCTCTTTTATTGTACTTGACAGCTGTTTAGAAATTTTGTAAGATAGTTATAGTGATATTACCTATAAATTGTTTACGCTTATTGGTCCTTTTAATAAAAGCGTTAATTATCCTGAAATTCGGACTTATTTTTACTTTCCCTGCAATACATGGTAGTGTATAGGGAAATTATTGGAATCATGCCGAAAATCGCAAGAGTTTTCGACGGATCTACACGTTTCAAGACCTCTAGAATACGAAAAAACTATTTTTAGCGTGATGTCTGTGTGTGTGTCTGTCTGTCTGTATGTCTGTGCAATGTATGTATCCACTCTAACTCAAAATCTAATGGACCGAATTTCATAAAATTTGGTAGGTAAGACTCTTGGGTGTGACCCTGGTGCTGATTAGTTTTTGATACAATTCGGAAAAAAAGAACCCTGCTTTTTTTGCTAAATGGCCCGCAAAAATCTCATGTATTCACTCCAGCTTAAATACAAATTGATCAAATTTCACAAAATTTGGTAGATAAATCACATGTGGGATACTCTGGTGCTGATTAGATTTTGGTACGATTCGGAAAAGGACAACCTGCATTTTTCACGAAATGGTCCTCAAAAATTGCCAATATTTAAAAAAAGTCTAAGTAATGTATGCTCAAGTGTATCAATTAAATTTTTGCTTTAAACGCAGTTTTTGTAGAGGAAAATAATATAACACACTCCATTACACTTTAGGACTAACCGTTCTCAAGATATTTGAGATTTCTCCCATTTTTGCTACGCCGATTTTGTTAAAATATCCAATTACTAAATAGAAACAAAAATTGGATTGAAAATGCAAATTTAGTATTATTTGGTTCAATTAAACTCAGTCTAACGAATTATTAATGAAATAAAGTAAATATGAATTCGTGTCTGCAGGGAAAGTCATTTGCTGCCCACATCAGATTTTTACTTTCCCTGCAATACATAGTAATGTATAGGGAAAGTATTGGAATCATGTCGAAAATCGCAACTCGAGTTTTCGACGGATCTACACTTTTCAAGACCTCTAGAATACGAAAAAACCATTTTTAGCGTGACGTCTGTGTGTGTGTCTGTGTGTCTGTCTGTCTGTCTGTCTGTCTGTGTGTCTGTCTGTCTATGCAGATTTTGTATCCTCTCTAACTAAAAAACTAATACACCGAATTTCACAAAATTTTGTAGGTAAGTCACTTGTGGGCGGGACTGGTACTGATTAGTTTTGGGTACGATTCGGGATAAAAGAACCCGCCTTTTTTTGCGAAATGGCCCGAAAAATCTTGTATCCACTCTAACTGAAAAACTAATGGACCGAATTTCACAAAATTCGGTGGATAAGTCACTTGTGGGTTACCCTGGTGCTGGCTAGATTTTAGTATGATTCGAAAAAAAATAACCTGCCTTTTCTTGCAAAATGGCCCGCAAAAATCGTCAAAATCTAAACTAAAGAACTAGGCATACTCAGATATATCCATTAAATGCCCGTTTAATACGTAATTTTTAATGACGAAAAGAATAAGACCAACCCCATTACACTAGGACTAGCCGTTCTCGAGATATTTTAGTTTTTCGTACTTTCCCTACGCCACCTTTGAAAATAAGCCCGGTTACCGAATGAGAACAAAAATTGAATAAAAGTGAAATAAATTTAATTAAAATAAAAAGAACGTTAATATAAGGCTGCAGGGAAAGTCATGTGCTGCTCACATCAGATTTTTACTTTCCCTGCATTTCATGGTAGTGTATAGGGAAAGTATTTGAATCATGCCGAAAATCACAACTCGAGTTTTCGACGGATCTACACGTTTCGAGACCTCTTGAATACGAAAACACTATTTTTAGCGTGACGTCTCTGTGTGTGTCTGTGTGTGTGTCTGTGTGTCTGTGTGTCTGTGTGCCTGTGTGTCTGTCTGTCTGTCTGTGCAGATTTTGTATCCACTCTATCTCAAAAAGTAATAGACCGAATTTCATAAATTTTGGTATGTAAGTCACTTGGGTGAAACCCTGCTGCTGATTAGTTTTTGGTAGGATTCGTAAAAACAGAACCCGCTTTTTAAGCGAAATGGCCCGTAAAAATTCCATGTATCCATTCTAGCTAAAATACTAATTGACTAAATTTCACAAAATTCGGTAGATAAGTTACTTGTAGGACGATCTGTTGCTGATTAGATTTTGGTACGATTAGAAAAAGAACAACCTGCCTTTTTTTACGAAATGGCCAGAAAAAATCTCAATCTAAAATAAAAAAGCTGCGCATGCTCAAATATATCCATTAAATACTTGTTTCATACGTAATTTTTAACAAAGAAAAGAATAAGACCAACTGCATTACAATAGGACTAACCGTTCTCGGAATATTTTAGTTTTTTCGTATTTTCTCTAAGCCACCTTTGAAAAGAAGTTCAGTTATCAAAAGCGAATTAAATTTAAATAAAATAAAGAGAACGTGGATATAAGTCTGCAGGGAAAGTTATGTGCTACTCACATCAGATTTTTGTATTCTGAAGGTTCACCCACGATTTAAGAAAATTAGTCGTAACAATATTGCTCTTTTCAGTTAAATTTAATTAAATAATTTAATTGAATTTTTTGAAGAATAATATCATTTAGAACTGGCGGGTTTTGCCATCTAGCGATCACTAATTATATATAACAATCAGTTTTTGTAGCAATCAGCATTTCAGCAAGTTTTTATCAACGTCGAGAATATCTGCTTGTACGTAATAAATGAAAATATTGTGATTGGGCTAAAAATCCAAATTATTATTAAACATACGTAAAGCTTATAGAAAAAGAAGGCCTATAGCCTTTAGTGCTGTAGCGGAGAGCGTAGGGCTAAGGGGCAGGTGAGTCCTGTCTATAACCTCCCAAACGTAGCACTTGAAACCAGGATCATCAAGAATATTGATGCTTTGCAGATGTTTAGCAAGGCGGTCGTTTCCGGTAGTAAGATGGAATTCCGCTACGGCTTTCTTCCTTGGCCAATCAGGAAAGTCTGAAATATTATTTCACCATCTGGAGCTTATACAAATATAGTGAAGTTCACTATTGGAAAAATGGATGCCAATTGTCATCATTGTGGAGAAGTACAGTTAAAAGCAGTTGCAGAAAGGTCATAACATTGATGTTGTTGTAGGTAGTGCGCAAATAGTTATATGTACAGAAGAGTTGGCGAGCAGGAACGGCGTCTTAAGTTGTTATAAAATGTAAAGCTATGTGATTGTGAAGCTATATGAAATGTGAATATGTCAGTGAGGGTTTGTAGATCAGAACTTTTCAAAATTAAAATGCAATACTCACAGTGAAGCCGAGTTTCTTAACTTAAAAATATATGAAAAATTAACTTTGGAGTCACTCTGCTTGCTTACTTGAATATTAAAATGCACTCTCTTCACGGTAAATCTGACACTAAAATGAATTAAAATTCAAATTTCCGAATAATTAGATTATATTTGACTTGATATCAAAAGCCCCACCCCCCTCCTTGCCATTTTCTTTTATCTTTCTTTTATCATCATTATCACTAATAATACTTTTTTACAAAAACCGTAGGTTCAATAGGAGGTAGGGGGGTTTCAATAGAATGTAAAATTTGCAATCATGTGGGAAATTAGTCGCCAAAAATTCAAAACTTAAATATTTTAGACAGTTAAACACAAAAATCGGTTAAACTCAGTCATTACAATTCATGGAATAATTATTAACATCAGACAAAGAATATATATATATATATATATATATGTTTCTGTTAAAATTAGAATGAAAATAGCTGCGTATGTTCGCATTGAGAAAACGAATGTCATTATTTTGAGGATAAAAATTGAAAACGTTTTCCAAATAATTACGCTGTACTTCCTTTTTATTAACACGTTACAACAAAGTTGAAAAGTGTTTATGACTTTGTTCATTCTGTCTGTCTGTCTGTCTGTCTGTCCGTTAGCACGATAACTGCCGACTTAATCAAAATGAAATTTTAGTATGTTGTTCAGACGGTCTGTAGGATCTATGGGAATATAAATGAATAATATCACCCAATTAGTTTTGGATTGAACCCGGGTTGAAAAAATGAAATACATTGAGCCCTATGGGACCTAATTTTTCTAACATTTTTTAAGCGGATTTAAAATTCACGAATTGCTTCAAAAATTTTAGGGAATAGTCAAATTGTTCCATAAAATATATAAAAAAAAATTCAGCTAAATATATTCAGTAGTTTTTTAAATAAAAATTAAAATAATAATTACACCTCTTATATGAAACGATCACGTGACCATGATATGAAACGATCACATGACCCACTTCAAAATGATATATGGCATCCAAGTGTTTCAAATTCGTGATTTTTTAAAGTTCTTTTTAATTCATGTTGAGTGTTGTATCCATCCTAAAACTACTTTATTTCTGCTTAAATTCTGTGCATCTACATACTAAAACAACACAATGACAATATATTTGAGTTTAAATTCTCATTCAAATTTGATTATTTCTACAACTAAGCCTATTTTTCACCTATGTAAAATGTAAACAGCAAAATATGTAGAATGAGTTGTATTAGAATTACTGTATTTCTTTAACACAAAATAATTCAGTCCATGCAGTCTGCATGGCTGATATGAATGAAATATTAATTGATTTTATAAACAGAAGGACGATTTTTTTCGATGAAGTTTTAAGCATAAAGTTTATGAATTGTAGCTCCATGGTCTTAATTTTTAAATAAAATAAATTATTATAGTATTGTGATGAATGAAATGGAGAAAGTTATGAATGAAATCCTGCTTTTATAGAGAGATCCAGGCGTGTTATTTTTTCTATAACGTCATTTGAATTAATTTCAGTTGTTTTCGATGAAGTTTTCAAATATAATAAATTATCGTAGTATTATGATAGATTTAAAAATATTACCGTGGAATGTATTGCATTTTAGAGATATTTAACCCACGCAATTTATATTTCAATGCCATCATTTGAATGAAGTTCATTTTTTTCAATGAAGGTTTAAGTTTTCAAATATAATAAATCAATGTAGTATTGTAATAAGTTTTAAAATATTACCGAGGAATGTATTTTCGACTTTTTTAAATAAAATTGCATTGAAGTTGGAAAGTGTTTCATAATCAATGCTTTAAGCATGATTGATCTCTCTTGTTTGGGAATAAAAAAATCTGATGTGGACAGCACATGACTTTCTTTACAGGCTCAAATTCAAATTTTCTTTATTTCTTTAATAATTCATCAAATTGAGTTCAATTGTACAAAATAACATTAAATTTGCATTTTTAACTCAATTTCTGTTTTTATTTGGCAATTAGACATTTTTCTAAAAGTAGCATAACTAAATGCGAAAAATCTCAATTCAAAATCTCAATCAAATTAGGTCCCATAGGGTTCAATGCATTTCATTTTTTTAACCCGGGTTCAATCCAAAACTAATTGGGTGATATTATTCATTTACATTCCCATATGTTCCCCCGCCCGTCTCAACATTATACTAAAATTTCATTTTTATAAAGTCATTTTTACAGCAGTTTTCTTGCGAATGGACAGACAGGCAGACAGAATGAACAAAGTCATACACACTTTTCAACTATGTTGTAAAATGTTAAAAATGGATGAAGTTACTTTCTATACAAAATGCATAGGTTGCAAACATTAAAAATCTGATGTGGGCAGCACATGACTTTCCCTGCAGACTCAAATTCATATTTTTTTTCTTTAATAATTCATTTAATTGAGTTTAATTGCACAAAATAACACTAAATTTGAATTTTTAATTCAATTCCTGTTTTTATTTGGTAATTGGACATTTTTCCAAAGGCGGCATAACAAAGTGCGAAAAATCTCAAATATCTCGAGAACGGTTAGTCCTAGAGAAATAGAGTTGTTCTTATTCCTTTCCTCGTCAAGAATTACGTATAAAACAAGTATTGATACATTTGGATATACGTAGTCTGTTTTTTAGATTTTGGCGATTTTTGCGGGCCATTTTGTAAAAAAGGCAGGTCTTCTTTTCCGAATCGTATCAAAATCTAATCAGCACCAGAATAGCCCACAAGTAACTTATCTACCAAATTTTGTGAAATTTGGTCAATTAGTATTTCAGCTAGAGTGGATAAATTAGATTTTTGCGGGCCATTTCGCAAAAAAAAAGGCGGATTCTTTTTTTTACGAATCGTACCAAAAACTAATCAGCACCAGCGTCACACCCAAGTGACTTACCTACCAAATGTTATCCGACCCACAAGCGCACACAGACACACAGACAGACACACACACACACACACACAGACGTCAAGCTAAAAATTGTTTTTTCGTATTCTAGAGGTCCCAAAACATATAGATCCTTTGAAAACTCGAGTTGCGATTTTCGGCATGATTCTAATACTTTCCCTATACATTGCCATGTATTGCAAGGAAAGTAAAAATGAAAACATTTCCAAATCATAAACAGCAACGATCTTGAGTTCAGCAGTAATGAAGAATCTGAAATGAAAAGAAACGCTGTAGCAAATTAAAGAAAGAAGCAAATAATTTCGCCAGCCGATGAACTAACGAAATTGCTTTTCGCAAAAGAATATTTTTTTATGTCACGACTGCATTTTAAATTTAAGAAAAACGTGTTTGTTATGTCTAAACATAGTTTTATTTACAAAGTTTTAATAGGAATATCAAATTCAGAGTTCAATTCAGAGTTCATAGAAATATCCAATTCAAAATTCTTACACAAATGCATAATTGGAATTCCAAAAATTCCAATGCGTCTTCCACGCTATGCGGATTCATGCTGTAAGTCAACGCAATAAAGTGGGTAGAATGATTTTGTTTTGACTGAAAATAGGTGTAAAACTTTTGTAGTTTGAGAGAAAAATTTCATGTCGTCTGGAATTTAAACTACAACTTTTTCCGGTAGCTTTCCCTTCGTTCGCAGGTGTTTTGCCCGCGTTTAGGGCAATAATCAAAATTTTTACTGCAAAATATGTCGAAAGAGAATTCATGCCAGGAAATAGGCGATGCAAAATGTAAACAACTGTCATAACATCACTATTATGGAATCCCGATTATTGCCTTTCACAAAAAAAAGCAAGTAATGGATATCTAAAAATAAATTAACTGGAGTGTTGACGACCTAGACCGTCCGATTCGCCACTAGGTCTTCTCACACCAGAATCCATTTTTAAGTAACTTGGGGTTTAATTTATTTTTTTTTATTTTATTTTATGTATTTATTATTTTATTTATTTTTTTTTTTATTTTTTTTTTTGTAGATTTTTCAAGGAAAATTTTTGAAATATCTGAATTGTTGGTCCAAATGATCAAAATTATAGTATGTTACCCTTCATTTTAAAGAACTTGAAAAAATATTCTGATTGATACCAAGTTTGAAAATGTACCTCCTCGGAAAGCTAACGATGTCACGAACACAAAATTTGTACCTCTTCGGAAATCTAACGATGTCACGAACACAAAATTTGTACCTCCTCGGAAAGCTAACGATGTCACGAACACAAAATTTGTACCTCCTTGGAAAGCTAACGATGTCACGAACACAAAATTTGTACCTCCTCGGAAATCTAACGATGCCACGAACACAAAATTAGTGCCTCTTCGGAAAGCTAACGATGTCACGAACACAAAATTTGTACCTCTTTGGAAGGCTAACGATGTCACGAACACAAAATTTGTACCTCCTCGGAAAGCTAACGATGTCACGAACACAAAATTTGTAACGCTTTTATCTTTCACTACAATGATTGCGGCTGTTAAATTTCGTGATCATTAAGAAGTAAATAACCTTTTTATACATAATTATCTCAAATTTCATCCTATGTTGTCTATCATGCTAAGGAAATATAAAATTTCGAATACATTTCGAAGTTTTCGCTCGAATTTCAGAAAATTCTGTCTAGTTCTAGATTTTTTGATAACGGAAGTCGGATATAAAGTTTCATGACAATCCATTATTATCCAGCTATCGTGTATACATTAAATCAACAACATATAGACGACAGACAGACAGACGTCAAATTTCCTCAGGAGGTCCTAAAACATATATTGGCATCAAAATCTCGAAATAAAAAATTTTCGGGAAAATAATACTTTCTCTCACTATACTATATTCAATAGTACAAAAAAGTAAAAATTATCTGTTATTCTGGAGTTAACCTATATTTTATACATTAAACCTGAACGAATTCTTAGAACTGTACAAATCCATCTTTTCGAATTCTTTGCTTTTGATTAAGCATATTTTAGGTGCAATGTCTCTTTTACATACTTTAGCATATCAGTTCACTAAAAATTTTGTACGAAAAGTTTATCAGCATTCCAATTTATGTAAATATTTTAACGTCAGCAGTATCACTGCATCACCATTATGCCTGAACAGTAAGAACAGCAAAATCCGCTAAACGGCTATGGTTTTAATCCTGTGTATATGGAATGCCTAATTTAGTTCTGGATTGCTCTTCTATTATCTTTTGCATCTAAAATGTATCTCTGGTTTAAAATAACTGAGATCGAAGACTGTTTAAAATATTGCTGTACCTATAAAATTATTGATAATTGGTATTTACATTTATGGATAATTAAAATCAATAGTTGACAAACCGAATACAGAGTGGTGAAAATATGTTTACTGGGTGAAATTATCTTCATTCACCAACTTCCACTTTGGGCCAAAATTACTCTTTCTTTATCGTTTCAACTTAAAACTTTATATTTTGGTAACAGTGTAATTAAATACATGTTTTGCCGAAACAAATGAATTATTGCAGAAGTAATATAACAAACTTTTAAACCGTGTTGGAGCAATTCAAGAGCCCCGAGTGCAAATCCCGGTTCTTGTAGAGTGTTGCATTGAACATATTACATTTGACGCTTTAGCTAAAATATAGTGTGGTACCTTTAAATATAGTGTGGCACCTTTAAATATAGTGTGGTACCTTTAAATATAGTGTGCTAAAATATAGTGTGTGCCTTTACATTTGACGCTGTAGCTAAAATATAGCGTGGTAGCGGCTGGGTGGGGTTGGAATTAACCTTTGTCGTTTCTAAAGGCCATATCACATTTATGAACTTTTGGAACAACCAACTAGTTCATACAACTTTTCCACCAATTTCCTGGTAAAAAAAGTTGATGATAGGGTTGTTGGACAATTGAAGAAGTTGGACTAGATGAAAAACTGCGAGTGAAAGAAAGCACTGTATTTTTATCACTTTTTTGGCGAAAAATATACAGTTGTGTATTAAACATCATTGCGGTTAGGGTTACAGCGGCGTGTTTACCGCTTGGTAATTCGTCTGCTTTACATTACATGGATATTATAAATCAATTTTGCATTGAAATCTCTAAAACTTTAATTTGGCTGATTTTTCGCCCAATTATGGGTTTCGGATTATTTTATAGCAGGTATTTAACCATATATATATATAAAGGTATTTATATAATTATATAATATATATACTAGTTGTAATTTAAATTACTCGTCGAATGGCTACAAATTAGTTTTTATTGATAGGTACTCGACACATTCTATACAGCAAACACTATATCTATCGGAAACAAATAAGCAATTATCCAATATTTATGAAATACATCAAAATTGAATAAGCTGCTACATTTATATTAACCATTAAGCTATTAGTTTGCTTTCAATTATTATCATTTTTAACACTTTACAACGTAGTTGAAAAGTGTTTATGACTTTGTTCATTCTGTCTGTCTGTCCGTTAGCACGATAACTGCCGTAAAAATGACTTTATCAAAATGAAATTTTAGTATGTTTTTCAGCCGGTCTGTGGAACCTATGGGAATATAAATAAATAATATCACCCAATTAGTTTTTTATTGAACCCGGGTTGAAAAAATGAAATACATTGAACCCTATGGGACCTAGTTTTTCAAACATTTTTTAAGCAAATTTAAAATTCACAAATTGCTTCGAAATTTTTAGGAAATATTCACATTATCCCATAAAATATATAAAAAAAAATTTCAGTAAAATATGTTAAGTAGTTTTTTAATTAAAAATTATTTAATATAGGGAAAAATTAAATTCAATTAAATTCTGACTTTTGGGATATCCTCCAGAAAGAAAAAAGAGATATATATTATATAATAAATATCTTTCCACGAGATTGATTATTTTGTATATGAGAGAGGTTTCACATTTTAAAATAAATTTGGTAGATAACAATTTTTCAAATCTTTTTTTATTTTATATAACTCTTCATGATATACTTATTTGATGGCATTTTTAATGCACTTTCCTACGTCCTAGAGAGTTAAAATTTGGTACACAGCTTAAATTTGTTGAACATTTTATTCTACAAAATTTTGTGGATCTTTAAATATAGATCATACTTTTTTCGAAATGGCTTGCAAATGTGCCCCGTTCACTTCTATAAATCATTGTTGTAATATTGTTAAAAATTCTGATGTGGGCAGCACATGTCTTTCCCTGCAGACTCATATTCACGTTCTCTTTATTTCTTCAATAATAATTTGAGTTTATCTGCACAAATTAACAGCCATAAGTATTTTAAATGACATTGAATTTGCACGTTAAACTTAAATTCGGTTCTCATTTGATGGCTGGACTTATTGTCAAAGGTGGCGTAGCGAAAACGCGAAAAAACTAGAATATCTCAAGAACGGCTAGTCCTAGAGAAATGGGGTTAGTCTTAGTCTTTTGGTTGTCAAAAATCACGTATGAAATAGGAATTTAATTCATATAATTGAGCACACGTAGTCTTTTAATTTTATATTTAACGATTTTTGCGGGCCATTTCGCAAAAATAGCCCGTTCCTTTTACCCGAATCGTACTAGAATAACCTACAAATGATTTATATACCAAATTTTGTTAAATTTGGTATATACATCACTTGTAGGTTATTGAAATATTATACACCAAATTTTGTTAAATTTGTTCCATTACTTTTTAGCTAGAGTGGATAAAGGCAATTTCTGCCGGCCATTTCGCAAAGAAGGCAGATTCTTTTATTACGAATCGTACTATAATCTAATGAACATCAGGATTTCCAACAAAAAACATACCTGCCTAATTGTATGAAATTCGGTCCATTAGTTTTTCAATTAGAGTGGATATGATGTCCTCACAGACACACAGATACACCCTTACACTCACAGACGTCTTCCTAAAAATAGTTTTTTCGTGTTCCAGAAGTCCCAAAACGTATAGATCCTTCGAAAATTCGAGTTCCGATCTTCGGCACGATTCCAATACTTCGAATACATGCACACACACACACACACACACATATATATTATCTGTGTATCTGTGTATCTAAATTCCGTGCCTATGCAATTACAATAGTTGTGATTTTAAATGATCCCTAAACTTTTATTATTTCTTCAACGAAGCCTAATTTTAACTTATGCAGAATGCAAATATCTCAAGTGATTGTAGGGTGAGTTACATAAGAATTGCTGAATTTTTTTCACTCAAAATTATTTAGATCTGGAGTCTGGAATACAAGTTAAATGAATGAAATATTCATTGATTTTGCTAAGAGAAACAGATGATTTATATTTCGATACAGTTTTAAATTTTTAATTATAATAAATTACTGTAGTACTGTGATAATGTAAAAGATATCACCACTGAATGTACCACATTTTAGAAATTTTTAAATGAAATTGCATTTCAGTTGAAAAGTGTTTCATAATAAATGCTTATGCATGATTGATCTTTCTTGTTCATAGTTCACGTTATGCAATTAACTACTATAAAATACATTGATTGTGTTTAAAATTTTTTTGATGCTTAACTTAAAATTATTTACATTTTAGATTCTTGAACATTTTTTTTTCGAACAAAAATACGTTAATATGTGTCAGAATTCTTTATCACAAATGCATCTAAATAAAGCATTCCACAGACAGAGATCATATAAAGAAGTGGTACTCACTACGCGATTGGGTATCCTATGTATTATCATCCAGTTTTATTTTTGTTGTGATATGTCACAAATTTACATTTCTAATTTGATATAGGGTCCCCATTCAAAATGCACAATATTTAATTAAATATAACTCGCTTAATTTTAATGATACTTTATGCGGTTTTTTAACACTTTACAACATAGTTGAAAGTGTTTATGACTTTGTTCATTCTTTGTTCTGTCTGTCTGTCCGTTAGCACGATAACTGCCGTAAAACTGGCTTTATCCAAATGAAATTTTAGTATGTTTTTCAGACGGTCTGTGGGACCTATGGGAATATAAATGAATAATATCACCCAATTAGTTTTTTATTGAACCCGGGTTGAAAAATGAAATACATTGAACCCTATGGGACCTAATTTTTCAAACATTTTTTAAGCGAATTTAAAATTCACAAATTGCTTCGAAATTTTAGGAAATATTTAAATTATCCAATAAAATATATAAAAGAAATTTCGGTAAAATATGTTAGGTATTTTTTTAAATAAAAATTATTTAATGGAGGGAGAAAAACAAATTCAATTAAATTCTGACTCTCGTTATATCCTCCAGAAAGAAAAAAGAGATATATTATATAATAAATATCTTTCCAAGAGTTTAATTATTTTACATATGAGAAAGGTTTCACATTTTAAAATAAATATGGTAGATAACAATTTTTCAAATTTTTAAATAAAATAAATTATTGTAGTATTGTGATGAATGAAACGATTAGAAAAATGTTTATGAATGAAATGCTGCTTTTATAGAGAGGCGATTTATATTTCGATGACGTCATTTGAATAAAGTTCATTTGTTTTCGATGAAGTTTTCAAATATAATAAATTAGTGTAGTGTTATGATAATTTTAAAAATATTTTCGAGGAATGTATCGCATTTTAGAGATGCTTAAACCAGGCAATTTATATTTCAATGTCGTCATTTGAATGAAGTTCTTTTTTTTCGATGAAATTTTAAGTTTTCAAATATAATAAATTAATGTAGTATTGTGATAATTTTAAAAATATCACCGAGGAATGTATCGCATTTTAGAGACATTTGTATAAAATTGCATTGAAGTTGGAAAGTGTTTCATAATCAATGCTTTATGCATGATTGATCTTTCTTGTTTATTGATCTTGTTGCATTAAAAATAAAAAGTACCAAATATAAGAAAACTACCAAATATATTTTGCTGAAATTTTTTTCATATTTTTATGGGATAATTTGAATATTTCCTAAAACTTTCGAAGCAATTTGTGAACTTTAAATTCGCCTAAAAAATGTTTGAAAAATTAGGTCCCATAGGGTTCAATGTATTTCATTTTTTCAACCCGGGTTCAATCCAAAACTAATTGGGTGATATTATTCATGTATGTTGCCGTAGGTCCCACAGATCGTCTGAACAACATACTAAAATTTAATTTTGATGAAGTCATTTTTACGGCAGTTATCGTTCTAACGGACAGACAAACAGAATGAACGAAGTCATAAACAATTTTCAACTATTGCAAAGTGTTAAACAAGAAAAATCAATCATGCATAAAGAATTGATTATAAAACACTTTCCAACTTCAATGCAATTTTATATAAACATCTCTGAAATGCGATGCATTCCTCGGTAATATTTTTGAAATTATCACAATACTGCATTAATTTATTATATTTGAAAACTTCATCGAAAACAAATGAACTTTATCCAAATGACGTCATCGAAATGTAAATCGCCTCTCTATAAAAGCAGCATTTCATTCATAAACATTTTTCCAATCATTTCATTCATCACAATACTATAATAATTTATTTTTTACTTAAAAATTTGAAAAATTGTTATCTACCATATTTATCTCTCTCTATATATATATATATCTTTTTTCTTTCTGGATGATATAGTAAGAGTCAGAATTTAATTGAGTTTGTTTTTCTCCCTATATTAAATAATTTTTATTTAAAAAAATACTTAACATATTTTACTGAATTTTTTTTTATATATTTTATTGGATAATTTGAATATTTTCTAATATTTTTGAAGCAATTAGTGAATTTTAAATTCGCTTAAAACATGTTTGAAAAATTAGGTCCCATAGAGTTCAATGTATTTCATTTTTTCAAACCGGGTTCAATCCAAAATTAATTGGGTGATATTATTCATTTATATTCCCATAGGTCCCACAGACCGTCTGAACAACATACTAAAATTTCCTTTTGATAAATTCATTTTTAAGGCAGTTATCGTGCTAACGGACATACAGAGAGATAGACAGACAGAATGAATGAACAAAGTCATAAACAATTTTCAACTATGTTGTAAAGTGTTAACAAGAAAGATCAATCATGCATAAAGCATTGATTATAAAACACTTTCCAACTTCAATGCAGTTTTATTCAAACATCTCTAACATGCAATACATTCCTCGGCAATTGTTTAAAACTTATCACAATACTACATTAATTTATTATATTTGAAATCTTAAACCTTCATCGAAAAAAATGAACTTCATTCAAATGACGACATTGAAATATAAATTGCCAGGTTTAAACATCTCCAAAATGCGATACATTCCTCGGTAATATTTTTTAAATTATCATAATACTACGATAATTTATTATATTTGAAAACTTCATCGAAAACAACCGAAATGCATTCAAATGACGTCATAGAAAAAATAACACGCCTGGCTCTCTCTATAAAAGCAGGATTTCATTCATAAATATTTCCCCATTCATTTCATTCATCACAATACTATAATAATTTATTTCATTTAAAAATTAAGACCATGGAGCTGCAAGTAATAAAACTCTATGCTTAGAACTTCAACGAAAAAAATCGTCCTTCTCTCTGTAAAATCAATGAATATTTCATTCATATCAGCTATGCAGACTCCATGAGCTAAATAATTTTGCGTTAAAGAAATACAGCAATTCTAATACAACTCATTCTACATATTTTGCTGTTTACGTTTTCCATAAGTGAAAAATAGACTTCGTTGTAGAAATAATCAAATTTGGACGATCATTTAAACTCAAATATATTGTAATTGCGTTGTTTCGGTATGTAGATGCACAGAATTTAAGCAAAAATAAAGCGGTTTTAAGACAGATACAACACTCAATATGAATTAAAAAGAACTTTAAAAATCACGATTTTGAGACAAGATGGATGCCATATATCATTTTGAAGTGGGTCATGTGATCGTTTCATATCATGGTCACGTGATCGCTTCATATAAGAGGTGTAATTATTATTTTAATTTTTATTTAAAGAACTACTGAATATATTTTGCTGAATTTTTTTATATATATTTTATGGAACAATTTGAATATTACCTAAAATTTTCGAAGCAATTTGTGAATTTTAAATTCGCTTAAAATATGTTTGAAAAATTAGGTCCCATAGGGTTCAATGTATTTCTTTATTTCAAACCCAGGTTCAATCCAAAACTAATTGGGTGATATTATTCATTTATATTCTCGTAGGTCCCACAGATCGTCTGAACAACATACTAAAATTTCATTTCGATAAAGTCATTTTTACGGCAGTTATCGTGCTAACGGACAGACAAACAGACAGAATGAACAAAGTCATAAACAATTTTCAACTATGTTGTAAAGTGTTAAAAAAGGACTTTTCTACTTCATTCCCTGTGACTATATTTAAGAACTCAGGAGCACTATCTTCTTTGTGCTCTTACCTATCAAACCTAACGATACTTCGGTTGCTTTGTTTATATTTTGTTAATGAGCAGGCGTTTTCTCGCAGCAGTTAGGAACGATTTGAAATGTAGTAAAAAAAGGGGGGAAAGAAATGTGAAAAGAAAAGAAGATCATGACAGGGCAATGAGCTAGAGGTATGTCATTTGGAGAGTAATTTGCTTCTGAGTAGAAAACTAAGATCAAGTATAGTTGAAGAAAAAAAATCCTATTTTTTTTTTTTTTTTGTCTACCAAAAATATTTATTTACTCGCCAAATACCCGTCAGTTTTTCCCCCGTCACGCTTAGTAAATTTCATTTCTAGAGGTAGCGCTTAGAAATACATTAGGGCAGTGTTTCTCAGGTGAATGGGGCTCTTGAAGACTCTTTCAGAAACTATACCGGAACACTTAGAAACATTCTCTTAAGACCCTATTAAGGCGCGATGAAAGAAATTTCCTGAACAAATTGACCGTTCAAGTTTGGATTTTTTGCTCTCAGTTTACACAGAGCGATTTATTGAACAAACTGTGTCCCCCTACTCTTTAAACATTGGTCTATTTCAACTCATTGAAGCGTGGGAATCTCATACTTTCACCGATCAGTCCCCGAAGTATTTACTCATCCCCAATAAAAACCCTTTGGGAAAAAAAAAAGTAAAAAGAAAAGCTTGAAAAAATAGCAAAGAAAAAAATACGAGTGTACAAGAGAACTCCATAAACACATACATAAAAAATTCCCACAAAATTAAGACTATGAGACTAAAATAAAAATAATCTGATGTGGGCAACACATCAGATCGTTTTTATTTTAGTCTCATAGTCTTTCCTTATATAATGACTTTCCTTTTATAATACAATGAATATACTACTTTTACAGTTAAAAAAAATGTTATTCTTATAGTATATACGTCATATAGTAGACACAACAGTAAAATAACATTTAAAAAAATCTGATGTGGGCAGCACATCAGATGTGGGCAGCACATCAGTGGGCAGCACATTTCCTTATATAATGCAATGAATTTACTACTTTTACAATGTACAGTAAGAAAATAGATTATTCTTATAGTAGATATTTATATTCTTTCCAAGATATCGAATTTTCGTCAATTAGTCGCCATTTTTATTGATTTAGCGTCATTTTTATCCATTTGGCGAGATTTTCATTAATTTGACAACATTTAAAAATGTCGTCAAGTTGGCGACATTCCATTAAATTCGTTGCCAAAATCTCGCCAAGCGTTATGGACGGAGAAATAAGTTATTTTTACAACAGATAAATGACTATTGCAGTTCAAATACAAAAGTATCACTCAAAGTATCTTTTATCGTGAATGGAACGTGTTAGATCCACGAGAATAATGTCACCCAATTTATCGCATGATATTACATATGAAAAGTGAAGATGTTTTTGACAGTTAATATTTTTTTAATTTATGGGATTTCTTGATAAATTTGTTTGAAAAATGTGCAATATCTCGAGAGCGGTTCATACTAGCGCTCTAAAATTTATGTCATTCGTTTTCTAAGGAAAAATTACATAAGAAGAAATGTCTATTTACGTAACTTTATTAATGGCTTTGATTTTTTGATGATTTTTTCAAAATTTCACTCGAAAATTTAGGGAGGTTCTGAACATTCGATTGTGTTTTAAAGCAATAGGCTTCCAGTATTTACGGATTGTGATATTTGTACCAAATTTCATTCGAATCGCTCAATTCGTTCGTGAGATGTTGTCTCCACAGACTCATCTGACACACACACACGCACATACTTTCACATACACACACACAGACATAACCTCAAAAATGTTCGATTCGTGATCAGAATTGTTTGAAACGTGCTCTCCCGTCGAAAACTTGAATTCGAATTTTCGACAATACTTTCCTTATACATTACGTATATAAGGAAAATATATATCTGATGTGGTCTGCACATGACTTTCCCTGCAGACTCATATTCACATTCTCTTTATTTCTTCAATAATTCATTATATTGAGTTTACTTGAACAAAATCACAACCATAATTATTTCAAATTACACTGAATTTACACTTTTAATTCAATTGTCGTTCTCATTTGGTAACTGGGCTCATTTTCAAAGGTGGCTTAGTGAAAATGCGAAAAAACTAAAATATCTCGAGAACGACTAATCCTAGTGTAATGGGGTTGGTCTTATTCTTAACATCGTTAAAACTCACGTTCGAGTGGCTGCTGGCGATGCTCGCTATTGGTGTAGACGTGGCTCCTTCCATGACGACATGATCCTATCGAGCACTCTTGGGGCATCATGAGCCTCTGCGACGGTTGCATGTGCCTGCCTTCTCAGATCCAGTGTTGCCAAAACCAGGCAACTATCATATTGCTCTGACACGGATGGAGACCGATACGTCTGTTGGATCAATCAGGTTCCCTTAGGTCTATGATGCGAGTTCTCTCTGAATTCGATAATTGTTTGTAGCACTTTCGAGTAAGTCTCAAAGACATCTTTGTACAGAACTTGTAGTGTCAAAGCAGAAAATCCAGTTCCAATTGCGCGTGAGTGAGGACACAGGTCGTTTTAAAGGCTGCACGATGCGTCGTTCTCATGCGTGTTGCATGAGACCTAAACATCATTGACGTTGATTGATTAGTTGCATAACTTTTGAAACAACATTTGCATGTCGAGTTTCGCAGCTACAGTTAAATTTTTTATGGGTACATATTTTTTCAGAGTGTATAATACTCGAAAAAAATTTAAACGCATCTCAAATTTTAAAATGCATCTCACATTTTAAAATGCATCTCACATAAAGATAAAATTGGCATCATTACAGTCAAATATATATTCATGTTCTGACAACATTAGTCGGAACATCATACCTCGACTCCAAATCTAGCTCCTCTTTATCTACTCTCCGACTCCCTTTTTATAACCTCCGACTCCCCTTTTTATAACCTCCGACTCCCTTTTTATAACTTCCGACTCCCTTTTTATAACCTCCGACTCCCTTTTTATAACCTCCGACTCTCTTTTTATACTCTCTGACTCTCTTTTACTACTCTTCGACTTCCTTTTTCTACTCTCCGACTCCTTTTTTCTACTCTCCGACCCCCTAGTGTCTGACTTCAAATCAAACTGATTCATGAATAGCAAATGCATTAATTGATTTTTTGGGATATACTCGATATTTATGACTCATTTTTCTGGTATACACGGGAAGTGCTGCACCTATCACGATCATTGCTGTAAAATATAAAATTCTGACAAAAGTAGTGGAGTAGTGGATGCTCAAATGTATCAATTAAATTCCTGTTTTATACGCAATTTTTGTGAAGAGGAAAATAATATAACATACTCCATTATACTTTAAGACTAATCGTTCTTAAGATATTTGGGATTTCATGTATTTTTTTGTTACGCCGATTTCGGAAAAATGTCCAATTACCAAATAAAAACAAAAATTGAATTAAAAATGCAAATTTAGTGTTATTTTATTCAATTAAACTTAATCTAATGAATTATTAAAGAACTAAGGAAAATATGAATTTGAGTCTGCAAGGAAAGTCATGTGCTGCCCACATCAAATTTTTTAATTTATTGCGTAAGAACCATTTTAAATACATTTTTAATAAATGAAATATTCCCATAAAAAACTATTTTTTTAGAATTTTATTTTAGAGTTTGAGTAGGTATATTTTTACAGATTTCAACTCTAACTCCCCCAAACTGGTGCCCCATCTCTGATGTCACAACTCCGACTCCTACCCCACAGCTCTGGTTGAAACAACCAACCCTAGACCTCTCTTTAAAGCGTTTCAAAGTGCATTATAATTCAAAATAAACGACTTTTATAAAAGGATTACTGAATAAGTTTTTCACTAATTACCATAAAATTATGTTATAAAAATAAACACATTGACGTTTCATTTAAGAAGGGATACCAAATGCATATATTTTTTTAATTTGATAAATGGGTTTCTTTCAGTAAAAGATTCGGAACTACTGCTATCAATCCTTCACCAATAAATTTTCCTCGCGCCAGATTGATTCCGGTTTCCAGACATAACGACCATCACTGTTTCTCGCACGTAGCCTTCATAAAAACTGCTTTTTCGCAAATTAGAAATCCTTACGTGAATCCCAAGACTATAAATGAATCGAAATTACACCCCGCAAAACTGCCAAGACCGAAAAACCTTTCGAACGGCATCACCAGAGAAACGATCGATGGAAATCACTCGCTTCCATGGTTTCCTTGAATGACCAATTTGGCGGCATTTGGCGCAGTAGAAAGTAGCCAAGCGAGGATTCTCCAAACTTTTTGATCGAGTACCTTCCTGAACGTACCTCTATAGTAAATATAGGTGCGGATTTTTTTTTTTTTTTTTTAAACGGGTGTTGGTTTTAATACGGAGGCTCCGTATGAAAATATTTTAAACACGTATTTTGTTCTATATACTAGTAAGTAATATTCATATAATCGTAATATTACTGTGTTTATGATCACGTAATTTAAGAAAACAAGTTAGCGTTTGTTATTTTTTAATAAATTTTCTTATTTTTTTAGCAATATAAAATTTTCGTTCGACAAAAAAAAAAAAAAAAAGATAAAAAGAAATTATTAAATATTCTTGGCATATCCCCACGTATCGACTCACTCATCCCCTGAAGTACGCGTACCCCACTTTGGAGACCACTAAAATAGATTGGAATATACTATAATCGTGAATCGCATTCCCATTGCAGATTACTGCATATATGGACAGATTTTATGAACTCGTTTGCAAGGAATAGCCAATATAATTAACTAGAGAGTGGCTGAACTCGATTTTCTCATACCAGAATCCATTTTTAAATAGTGTGGAATATCTGTACCCCCCCCCCACACACACACACACACACCACCACCCAAATTTTGTATTAAAAAAATGTAAATATGTTTTGTTGGTCCAAATGGTCACAATTATAGCATATTAAAGAGTTTGCAAAATTCGATTGATACCAAGTTTGAAAATGTAACCCTTTGAGAGGTTAACTTGCTCCCCCACCCGACCCCTAGCTAATGATGTAAGGCGCTAATGATATCAGGAGAGCTAACGATGTCAAGAACACAAAAATTGTATCACGTCTATTTTTCACCGCAATCTTTAAAACTATTAAGTTCCTTGATCATAGAGCCATAAATAAATAATCCCTTTTACTCATAATTATTTTAAATTTTGTTCTATAAGGAAATATAAAATTTCGAATAAATTTCGAAGTTTTCGCTCGAATTTCAAAAAATGTATATCTCGTTCTAGATTTTTCGAGAATAAAGCCGGATAAAAAGTTTCGTGAAATTCCATTAATATTTGTAGCAGCTAGTGTACATAAGAAATTGACTACAGACAGACTGGCAGATGGACATCACTTTAAAAATAGTCAAAACATGTTCAGGAGGTTCTAAAATATATATTGCTATCAAAATCTCAAAATTGAAAATTTTCCTAAAAACAATACTTTCTCAATACTATATTCTATAATATGAGGAAGTAAAAATATTTTGTCACGTGCGTTTACACGTTTTTACTATCTTTGACATCGAATAGAAAGTTTTTAATGCGCTTTACTCGTACAAAAGTATTCATTTTCATTTTAGAGATTATTGGGTTTGAGCACAAAGTTTTTAAAAAAAAATATTAGAAACATTTGGAGATAGATCTTTCTGAGGATTAATAAATTTTATCTAGCAATAAAAATGTTTTATCGTGTATCACATTTAAATATTATTTCTAATTTAAACATCTTTATAATAATTGTTCAATATTAGTCACTGGACAGAACCTAATAGAGCCAGATTTTCGATTAACCCCCGGGGTGGAGAGAATGAGATTTTTTTAAAACGTCTTTATAAACTCCCTGGTGACCCAGAAAACAGAATATTTTCACATTTATAGTATAAACCATAAGAAAGAGCCTAACAGCTGAATTTACGATTTACACCCCTAGGGGAGATAATTTTTAAGGAGATATGAGGTTCACTAAGGATTTCTACTTCCGATTTCATTTACACTTCTGGCTCAAAAACATTCCTTCAAACATCTATTTCTCGGGATTAGCTATAGATATAGAGCTTAGATAATGACTGATATGAATTCTGTAAGCCAGTTGCGAATGCCGCCATAATTTGGTTTTAGACTAGGATTTATCACTGCTGTGACCATCTGTCCTGTTTAGCGAAAGTGGAAAAATCGCAAAAGAAATTATCTATCATGATGAAATCAATGTTGCACATAGTTATAGAATAAATACACTTAGAATATTTTTTAATTTTATGTGGAAACATGGGGAAGTTTGTAGGCGAGAGAAGCAGATAAGTGGTTGCATCAAATTAACTTAAATCTGATGGGGACAGCACATGACTTTTCTTATATAATGCAATGAATTTACTACTTTTACAGTAAAAAAAATAATAAGTTTTTCTTATAGTAGATACTTATATTCCTCCCAAGATATTGAGTTTTCGACAATTAGTCGCATTTTCATTCATTTAGCGTCATTTTTATCCATTTGGCGAGATTTTCGTTAATTTGGCAACATTTCAAAAAGTCGCCAAGTTGGCGACATTCCGCCAAATTCGTCGCCAAAATCTCGCCAAGCGTTACGGACCGAAAAATAAGTTATCCTTATAGCAGATAAATGACTATTGACGTTCAAATACAAAAGTATTACTCACTCAAAGTATATTTTCTCATGAATGGAACGAGTTAGATCAACGAGAATGATGTCACCAAATTTATCGCATGATATTACATATGAAAAGTGAACAGGTTTCTCAACAGTTAATATATTTTTTTTTAATTTATGTGATTATCTGATACATTTATTTGAAAAATGTGCAATATCTCGAGAACGGTTCATGCTAGCGTTCTAAAGTTTATGTCAATCGTTTTTTAAAGAAAAATTACATAAGAAATGTCTATTTGCGTAACTTTATTAAAGGTTTTGAATTTTTGATAATTTTTTTCAAAATTTCACTCGACAATTTTTTTTTTTTTTTTTTTTTTTGGGGGGGGGGGGGGTTCTGAACATTTGATTACGTTTAAAAATAATAGCCTTCCAGTATTCACAGATTGTGATTTTTGTACCAAATTTCATTCGAATCGCTTCATTCGTTCGTGAGATATCGTGTCCATAGACTCACTGACACACACACACACACTCTTTCACACACACACACACACACAGACATCACCTCAAAAATGTTTGATGCGTGATCAGGGATGCTTGAAACGTGCTGTCCCGTCGTAAACTCGAATTCGAATTTTCGACCCCGTCACAATGCTTTCCTTACACACATTATGTACACAAGGAAAGTAAAAATTAGAAAAATGCACATTATTAGAAAAACAATTGTGCGCTTTCTGATGACATGCAGATTGGGTGAAAACTCAAAATAAACTAATTAAAATGTAAATTCTGGCTGAAAGAACACTTAAAATATCAATAAATGTTGGGAATCGACGTTATCGTTTTCAAAGTGCACTATAGAGAGCGCACCAGTAAAACTTAAGTCCTTTTGTAATAATCTCTAAAGGGACTCTAATTTAAAGGAATCTAAAAATTTGCGGAGTCTTAGGAGTGAAAGTTAAGCTCGAATACGGACCGGACTCGTTGGATTTAATTTTTGTACTTATCGATAATATGTATGATTTGATGGTACGAAGTTTAAAAGACCCATCGTATCCCTTTTAAACTGCACGTGCAATCCAAAAGTAATTTTAGTTTTAGTAATTAGCTTTAGCAACCGGCAATAGATATCACTACCACTGGAATTGGACCAGATGAAATTTAATTCTTAACTTTTAAACTAATTCGAATTAATATATCGCTGAGATGTTTCTTTTCAGGAGTCGAGGTACCTCTGCACTAAATTTCTTGACTGTGAATTACTTTGATGTTTCGCTACAGATGACACAAATGCAGATACAGACATTTTCTTTCATTATTATACATTAGTACAAAAGGAGTACTGCCAACAAACCTACTTTTAATTTTTATTTTCAATAACTTAATTTCAAATTTTGATCCCATTTCTTAATGTGTATGACCATATAATATACCCATAGCGAGAAAAAAAAATTTAGTGACGAATGATTCAGTTAGCCAAGTACACATTAACCAATTTTTACTTTCCTTATATACATAATGTATAAGGAAAGTATTATGACGGGGTCGAAAATTCGAATTCGAGTTTTCGACGGGACAGCACGTTTCAAGCATCCCTGATCACGAATCAAACATTTTTGAAGTGATGTCTGTGTGTGTGTGTCAGTGAGTCTGTGGAGACGATAACTGACGAACGAATGGACCGATTCGAACAAAATTTGGTACAAAAATCACAATCCGTAAACACTGGAAGCTTATTGTTTTTATACGCAATCGAATGTTCAGAACCCCCTAAATTTTCGAGTGAAATTTTGAAAAAAATCATCAAAAAATCAAAACCTTTAATAAAGTTACGCAAATAGACATTTCTTATGTAATTTTTCCTTAGAAAACGATTGACATGAACTTTAGAAAGCTAGCATGAACCGTTCTCGAGATATTGCACATTTTCCAAATAAATTTATCAAATAATCCCGTAAATAAAAAAAAATATTAACTGTTAAGAAACATATTCAATTTTCATATGTAATATCATGCGATAAATTTGGTGACATCAATCTAGTGGATCTAACTCGTTTCATTCACGGGAAAAGATACTTTGAATAACACGTTTGTATTTGAACGCCAATAGTCCTTTATCTGCTGAAGAATAACTTATTTCTCGGTCCATAACGCTTGGCGAGATTTTGGCGACGAATTTAGCGGAATGTCGCCAACTTGGCGGCATTTTTAAATGTTGTCAAATTAACGAAAATCTCTCCAAATAGATAAAAATGACGACTAATTGAAGAAAATTCGATATCTTGAAAAGAATATAAGAATCTACTATAAGAATAACATTTTTTTTTAGCTGTAAAAGTAGTAAATTCATTGCCTTATATAAGGAAAGTCATGTGTTGCACACATCAGATTTTTTACTATATATTAGAACAACGACTGTTTTCTTTGAGGGACGGATTTTGCACATAAGGTATTAACCTGGAGATCGCTCTTTCAGTTGATGGAAAAGAAGAAATGCTAGGTCGTGTAATGATGAAGAGCACATTATATACGATCCTGCTTGCCAAACAAACACTGGCTAATTTCTGGATATGTGTCCAAAGCTACATCTAGGCGCTTTAGGTTCGTATTATGCACAGGGACTTTAATCGATAATCGCTCCTTTATAGAAAGGAAAAGAAAAAAATCTGATGTGGGCAGCATATGACTTTCCTAATATAATGCAATGTATTTATTACTTTTACAGTAAAAACAAAATAGGTTATTCTTATAGCAGGTGTTGGGTTGCTTTAGAATTTAGGTAATTTGGAGGTTTGAAAATTTACTTTTATTTCTTTTTCCCTGGCTCAATATTCTTAATTTGGTAATATTTAAATAATATATATTGGCTTTTTCATTTATTCTTTAATTAGAATATTTTAATCCTCTAAATTAATTTTCTTTATAATATTCTTAATTAAAAATGTTCCATTCCCTAAATTAAAATTACTTTTGATTTGTAAATTTTAAAAATTATTTATTTATTTGATTCCCCTTAAAATTCCCTTTAATTTGATGTCCCATTTTCCCATTTTAGTTAGAAATTCCGTTTGTTCTACAGTTTCAAGTTATTTCCATGTTTCAGTGATTTAAAAAAATTTCAGTTGCGGCCATTTTCGGAATCCTGTTTAGCGGGCTTTTTACCGCAATTGATGCGCCACCTAAGCGTTTTTCGCGCCTCTTTGAAATTCGTGAATTATTTTAATTGGTTCGCGTTTTTGCGGATCGTCTGCTCTCGGAATTATGAGTATTATTTTGGCAATTCTAATTTCGGTAAGCGAATTTTAATTGCTGCCGTTTGTCTAAACTCCGCCCGTTTTCCCGCACGTATAAATACGCGCGCAGAATTTTTCAGTTTCAGAGTTTTTTGTTGAAATCCTTCGTCGTGTGTTAGCGCGAGAAGCGCGTTGTTGATTTTCGAATGGAACTTATGTTCCACGCGAGCTTTTCTATGGAACGTTAAGTTCCTCGCGTTATTTTCTTAACATTGTTGTTTTAATTTAAATGATGGTTTTTCGAGCTTTTATCGTGTAATTCACGAAGTAACTCTCCGGAAAAGTGTGTATTGAAATTCATTATGTGAGTTACGTGGAAGGAGCGTCTGACGATGACGGCTGAGTTTTAAGAAGATCCTAGTTATCCAGAAGTAGTTGTTAGGCCTCTGCTGATGAATTCTCTCCTGATCTCCAGCAAACCAGTCTACAAAATTTGTCTCCAACCTGTGCAGCTCTACTTATTGGAACTCCCCCCCCCCCTGTCTGATGGCCCATCCGGGTGAATACATATGTTTTATTTAAACTCCTAATTTCTTTAATTCTGAATATGATTTCTCAATATTTTTTTAAATGTATGATTTAGATTTTATTCTGTAAATTTAAAATTCTAAAACTTCATTCTGAGAGCAAATTTCTAAACCTTCATAATTTTTTAAGAGCCTGGGAAAATTCTAAAATTCTTTTAAATTTAATATTTTTGTTAATGATTTTCTGATGGTATTTAAAAATGGATTTTTTTGAGTAAAGTTTTTATGCTAATTCCTTAATTCTAACTAAGTTGATAAAATTCTAAAATTCTAATGTCTAAAATTCTAATGTTAATTCTTTCTGAGTTGCCTGCCTGTGAGCAGTGTTTTTGTAATTGTTAATTTGAATTAATTTGAAGTTACAATTTAATAAACTAATTTTCTTTAAACTAAATATTATGTCTTCCTTTATCTCTTTTAAACACAGCAGGTTTTATTCTACCTTTCAAACACAACAGTAGTTTTGGTGCCGTGTACCAGTCTAGAAATTGCTCTCATGTTTAATAATATTTATTAGTAGTATTAAGCTTTCAATTGTATTACAATTATGGATGATATTGGAGAAAATAACTGTGTGTATGTTTCTGTGTGTGGGTCAAATGAAACTGGAGATGGCTCTAAAGATAAACCCTTTGAAACATTGTTGTATACTATGCTCTCTCTTGGTAAAGAGCCATTTCCTTCATTTTTTTACAAATTCAAATAATGGTAAAGATTGGGATTTAATTCCCAGAAATCAGGTTGCTAGTACCAAGAAAACTTGGTTATCTCCTTATTAGAAAGAAATTTACCTTCTAAAGTAAACATTGTGGCAACCTCTAATGATGTAAATTCTATCTGTAACAAAAATACTGACTCAAATGTTAATATTAAACAAATGTTAATATTAAAAATGGATTCTTCTAAATGTAATGTAATGAGTAATTTTAAAACAGTCTCTTCAATAGGAGACTTTTTGGATTCAATCCCAGTCTTTTCAGTAGAGGAATCTGGCCTCCCATTAGAGGATTACATAGATAGGATTAAAATGTTAGCCGGCCATGCAAATTGATCTGAGTCAGGCAAGGTGTTAGTTTTAAAATTAAAACTGTCAGGCACTGCTGCACGATTTATTAGAGATAATCCTAAGTTAAAGGAAGAGAAATCTTTCTCTCAAATTCTTAAAGCTTTACGCGACAGGATCATCAATAGAATGTTTACATAGTAACTTGAGATCATTTTTGCAAAGTTATCAGAGACCTAATAAATCTGCGCGTCAGTTTGCTGCTAGAGTTGAGGCTTCCTCATATGAAACTGTTTCATCAGCCTTACTGAATGACAGAGTGGCAAACCAGCAAAGACTTGATGTCTTGTGCTTGGTTTTCATTGAAGGTTTGAAGCCTTATTTCAAACGGCTAATCCTACCTCAAAACCACAAGAGTTTTGAATCTGCAAAAAGGCATGCTGTGGCAGAGGAAGAGGTGTGGAGCAAGCAACATGGGGATGACCCCCAATATGTAATGAGTCTTGGAGAGTCTGAAAATAAGCAGCTCCATGATGAGCTTAAGAGAAATAGAATGGAGGTAGAGAACCTCACTAAAAGGCTTGCTGAGTTGCAAACTCAAATTTGATTTATATTTTGACTTATATTTTTTCCAAGATATTGAATTTTCGTCAAATAGTCGTTATTTTCATTGATTTGGCGTCATTTTTATCCATTTGGCGAGATTTTCTTTGATTTGGTAACATTTCAAAAAATCGCCAAGTTGACGACATTCCGCCAAATTCGTCGCCAAAATCTCGCCAAGCGTTATAGAGAGAAGTAATTTATTCTTATAGCAGATAAATAACTATTGGCGTTCAAATACAAAAGTATTACTCAAAGTATATTTTCTCATGAATGGAACGAGCTAGATCCACGAGAATGATGTCATCAAATTTAACGCATGATATTACATATGAAAAGTGAACATGTTTCTCAACAGTTAATGTATATTTTTTAATTTATGGAATTTTTTGATAAATTTATTTGAAAAATGTGCAATAATATCTCGAGAACGGTTCATGCTGGCGTTCTAAAGTTTATGTGAATCGTTTTCTAAGGAAAAATTACATAAGAAATGTCTATTTGCGTAACTTTATTAAAGGTTTTGATTTTTTGATGATTTTTTCAGAATTTCACTCGAAAATTTAGGGGGGTGGGGGGTTCTGAACATTTGATTACGTTTAAAAACAATAGACTTCCAGTATTCACGGATTGTGATTTTTGTACCAAATTTCATTCGAATCGCTCTATTTGTTCGTGAGATATAGTCCCCACAGACTCACTGACACACACACACACACACACACACACACACACACACACACACACACGCACACGCACACACACACGCACACACACACACACACACACACACACACACACACAGAGAGAGAGAAAGAGAGAGAGAGAGAGAGAGAGAGAGACATCACCTCAAAAATGTTTGATTCGTGATCAGGGATGCTTGAAACGTGCTGTCCCGTCGAAAACTCGAATTCGAATTTTCGACCCCGTCACAATACTTTCCTTATACATTATGTATATAAGGAAAGTAAAAATGGAATGGTCCGTGAATTGATGAAATTCTCTAAAATATTTGGTTCGCCAACAAATATTGGCCAGTATTTGGCTATATCAAAATCCCAACTGAGTGCTTTTGAGTACGATTTTGGTCAATAGATCGTTTTATTAATAGAGTTCGGTGAATAATTTAAATCCCAAAAACCTAAATTAAAATTTGAATATCGTGAAAGAAGTTACCTTGAAACTTTCTCTAGGAAATTTCAAGATCAAGGTTTTGCGAAAACTGCCTTTGTAGATATTTTTAGCAAACAGAAGGAAATGGTGTCTGTTGAAACTATAAATATTTTGCAAAGTAAAATGAATTTCATTTTCTCTTTGCTGTATCATGACTATTACAGTGCATCTTTTTTTATAAGTTTTTTATTTGTTAAAATAATTTTTTGTATAAATTTATTTTTGTTAAAATAAATAACTTAGCTGCAAAAATAATTGGAATTGCCACATATATAGCCACTCGTGGAATAGCTAATTTTCCGTATCATTCTGCTTAGAATAATTTATAATGTTTTGAATGTGTCACTTACTTGGCGCGAAAACCAGAATTCAAATATAATTAGTAACTCGAAAAATTCAGGAAGTAAAACTAAATAATAACATTTTCTTAGAGTAATATATCTATAATAGTAAAAGCAGATACCTGTCTATCTGTTTCTTCTTTTTGTATCGTCTGTAACAAGAAATCTAAGCGAGCCACAGCCATAAAATTTAGTACAAAAATACTTCTATCCCGAAAGGAAACCCCGCGTCCAGAATTTAAAAAAAATCGAATTAGTTAAAAATTTAAGAATTTAACAGAGCCGAAATTCGATCCCATCCCAATACAGCGATTATTTTTGATCGGTCGTGCCATTTATTCAACGTTTCTAAAATTACAACTATTTTTGGATTTTACGTCCAGTTCAAAAGGTGCTTTGCCAACTTGGGTACATCGTACACATTATCGATAAAGTTAACAAGAAAGATCAATCATACATAAAGCATTGATTATGAAACACTTTCCATCTTCAATGCAATTTTATTTAAACATTTCTAAAATGCGATACATTCGTCGGTAATATTTTTAAAATTATCACAATACTGCATTAATTTATTATATTTGAAAACTTAAAACTTCATCGACAAAAATGAACTTCATTCAAAGGACGGCATTGAAATATAAATTGCCAGGTTTAAACATCTCTAAAATGTGATACATTCCTCGGTAATAATTTTAGAATTATCATAATACTACAAAAATATATTATATTTGAAAACTTCATCGAAAACAAATGAAATTTATTCAAATGACGTAATCGAAGTATAACACGCCTAGCTCTCTCTATAAATGCAGCATTACATTCATATACTTTTTTCCATTCATTTCATTCATCACAATACTATAATAAATTATTTTATTTAAAAACTTAAGACCATGGAGGTAGAAGTACTTTCTAAGTCCATGCTTGAAACTTCATCAAAAACAGCTTCAGCTTCATCATATTAGCTATATTGCAGACTCCATGAGCTAAATAATTTTGCGTTAAAGAAATGCAGCAATTGTTATACAACTCATTCCACATCTTTTGGTATTTATATTCTCCATAAGTGAAAATTGGGCTTCTTTGTAGCAATAATCAAAGTTGGATGATCATTTAAACTCAAATATATTGTAATTGTGTTATTTCAGTATGTAGATACACAGAATTTAAGCAAAAATAAAGCGGTTTTAGGACGGATACAACACTGAATATGAATATAAAAGAGCTTTAAAAATCACGATTTTGATACAAGATGGACACCATATTTTATTTTGAAGTGGGTCACGTGATTTCTTCATATAATGATCACGTGCTCTCTTCATATAAAAGGTGTAATTCTTATTTTAATTTTTATTTAAAAAACTACTGAATATATTTTGCTGACATTTTTTTATATATATTTTATGGTATAATTTGAATATTTCCTAAAATTTTCGAAGCCATTTGTGAATTTTAAATTCGTTTAAAAAATGTCTGAAAAATTAGGTCCCATAAGGTTCAATGTACTTCATTTTTTCAACCCGGATTCAATTCAAAACTAATTGGGTGATATTTTTCATTTATATTCCCATAGGTCCCACAGACTGTCTGAACAACATACTAAAATTTCATTTTGATAAAGTCATTTTTACGGCAGTTATCGCGCTAACGGGCAGACAGGCAGACAGACAGAACAAAATTATAAACACTTTTCAACTATGTTGTAAAGTGTTAATAAAAAAGATTTCTGTCGCCAGAAAGTTAGTTACACACGTGACCCAGATGAGATAACGTTGCCATACGGAAAATATAAAATTTAAAGACAAAATACAGGGCGTTGTCTTTTATTATTAAACGAAGTAACATATAACTAAGTGATTCAAATAACCTGCCTGGAAAACTTTCCAACCAGTGTAAGGCAAGGAAATGATGTTCCTCAGGAGGCTGGGATCGTCCAGAACATGACTAACTACAATTTTTTACTTTCCCTGCAATACATGCTAATGTATAGGGAAAGTACTGGAGTCATCTCGAAAATCGCAACTCGAGTTTTCGACGGATCTATACGTTTCGAGACCTCTAGAATACGAAAAAACTATTTTTAGCGTGACGTCAGTGTGTGTGTCTGTCTGTCTACGTTTCTGTCTGTGCAGATTTTGTATCCTCTCTAACTAAATTAATGGACCGAATTTCATAAAATTTGGTAAGTCACTTGTGGGCGATTCTGGTGCTGATTAGTTTTTGGTACGATTCGGGATAAAAGAGGTAGGTGACTTTTTTTGCGAAATGGTCCGCAAAAAATGCTGTATCCACTCTAGATAAAAAAAAAACTAATTAAATTTCACAACATTTTGTGACTAAATCGCTTGCGGGTTAATCTAGTGCTGATTTGATTTTGGTACGATTCGGAAAAAAATAACCTGCTTTGTTTTGCAAAATGGCCCGCAAAAACCGTTAAAATCTAAAAAAAAAACTACGACTGCTCAAATATATTCATTAAATGCTAGTTTCATACGTAATTTTTAACGACGAAAGTAATAAGACCAACTCCATACGCTAGGACTAGCCGTTCTCGAGATATTTTAGTTTTTCCGTATTTTCTCTACGCCACCTTTGAAAAAAATCTGATGTGGGCAGCACATGACTTTCCTTATATAATGCAATGAATTTACTACTTTTACAGTAAAAAATATAGATTATTCTTATACTATATATCTATATTCTTTCCAAGATATTGAATTTTCGTCAATGAGTCGTCATTTTCATTGATTTAGCGTCATTTTTATCCATTTGGCGAGATTTTCTTTGATTCGGTAACATTTCAAAAAATCGCGAAGTTGGCGACATTCCGTCAAATTCGGCGCCAAAATCTCGCCAAGCGTTATGGACGAAGAAATAAGTTATTCTTATTGCAGATAAATGACTATTGGAGTTAAAATACAAAAGTATTACTCAAAGTATATTTTTCTTGAATGGAACGAGTTAGATCCACGAGAATGATGTCACCAAATTTATCACATGGTGTTACATAAGAAAAGGAACATGTTTCTCAATAAGAAATATTATTTTTTTTTTATTTATTTATTTATTTATTTTTATTATTATTTTTTTATAATTTTTTTGAAAAATTTGCAATATCTGGAGAACGTTTCATGCTAGCGTTCTAAAATTTATGTCAATCGTTTTTTGATAAAAAATTATATATGTTTATTTGCGTAACTTTATTAGAGATTTTGATTTTTTGATGATTTTTTCAAAATTTCACTCGAAAATTTAGAGGGGTTCTGAACATTTGATTGCGTATAAAAACAATAAGCTTCCAGTATGCACGGATTGTAATTTTTGTACCAAATTTCGTTCAAATCGGTCCATTCGTTCGTCAGTTATCGTCTCCACCGACTCAAACGCACACACACACACACACACACACACACATACTTTCACCCACACACACACACATACACAGACATCACCTCAAAAATGTTCGATTCGTAATCAGAGATACTTGAAACGTGCTCTGCCGTCGAAAACTCGAATTCGAATTTTCGATCCCGTCACAATACTTTCTTTATATATTATTGTATATAAGGAAAGTAAACAATTTCCTTGAAAACTTTATTAAGAATTAAAAGTATTTTATTATAATTGTGACAATTATACGTATTACATTATTTCTAACATAACTTGGTTAGTGCTGTGCTGAGCACTTTAGTAGAAATTAATTTAGTTATAATTAATAAGAGTACATAATGCAACTGTAATTGATCAGAGTAAAAATTAAGGTTTGATTCATATAAACTAATGGAACTCTTTTTTAATGTTTGCAACCAATACATTTTGTATAGAAAGTAACTTCATCCATTTTTATCACTTTACAACATAGTTGAAAAGTGTTTGTCTGTGTGAAGTTGAAAAGTGTTGAAAAGTGTTGAAAACTAGTTGAAAAGTGTTGAAAAGTCATTCTGTCTGCCTGTCTGTCCGTTCGCAAGAAAACTGCCGTAAAAATGACTTTATCAAAATGAAATTTTAGTATAATGTTGAGACGGGCTGTAGGACATATAGGAATGTAAATGAATAATATCACCCAATTAGTTTTGGATTGAACCCGGGTTGAAAAAATGAAATGCATTGAACCCTATGGGACCTAATCTTTCAAACATTTTTTAAGCGAATTTAAAATTCACATATTGCTCTGAAAGTTTTAGAAAATTTTCAAATTATCCCATAAAATATATAAAAAAAATTTCAGCAAAATATGTTCAGTAGTTTTTTAAATAAAAATTAAAATAATAATTGCACCCATATTATATGAAGAGATCACATGGCCCTCTTCAAAATAAAATATGGCATCCATCTTGTGTCAAAATCGTGATTTTTAATGTTCTTTTTAATTTATGTTTAGTGTTGCATCAGTCCTAAATCCGCTTTATTTTTTATTTTTTTCTGTGCATCTATATATTGCCCCAACGCAATTACAATATTTCTTTAACGCAAAATTATTTAGCTCTGGAGTCTCCAATTTAGCTAATATTAATGAAACATTCATTGATTTTACATAAAGAAGCAGATGATTCTACAGTATTGCTTTTTCGATGAAGTTTTAAGCATGGAGTTAGAAAACACTTTTACCTACATGATTTTAAGTTTTTAGGTAAAATAAATTACTGTAGTATTGTGATAATTTTAAAAATATAGCCGCTGAATGAAAGGAATAGAAAATAGTTTATGAATGAAATATTCACTGCTTTTATAGAAAGATCCGGGCGATTTCTATTTCGATGACGTTATTTGAATAAAATTCATTTTTTTCGATGATTTTTCAAATATAATAAATTATTGTATTATTGTGATAATTTTTTAAATATCACCGCAGAATGTATCGCATTTTAGAGACGTTTAAATAAAATTGCATTCCAGTTGGAAAGTGTTTCATAATCAATGCTGTATGCATGATGATCTTTCTTGTTATTTATTTATTTGTTTTTACTTTCTTTTCGTTTACCGTAAGAGACTTGAATATTTGCATTTTTTTGTCGCAAAACCAGCCTTTTTTTTAAACTATAAGCAAAAATAAAAGAAAAATGTATCCAATAGTTTAGCATAAGTTATCAAAAGTCGCCTTATCTCATATCATAGTTTCGCATAAGTTATCAAAAGTCGCCTTATCTCGTATCAATTTTAAATACAATTTTGGAACTTATCTTCTTTCTCCTCGTCCCTGCGGCAAGTCCTCTTTACTTTCCATATATACATAATGTATAAGGAAAGTATTGTGACGGGATCGAAAATTCGAGTTCGAGTTTTCGACGGGAGAGCACGTTTCAAGCATACCTGATCACGAATCGAACATTTTTGAAGTAATGTCTGTGTGTGTGTGTGTGTGTGTGTGTGTGTGTGTGTGTGTGTGTGTGTGTGTGTGTGTGTGTGTGTGTGTGTGTGAGTGTCAGTGAGTCTGTGGATACGATAACTGACAAACGAATGGACCGATTCAAACGAAATTTAGTACAAAAATTACAATCCGTAACAACTGGAAGCCTATTGTTTTAATACACAATCGAATGTTCAGACCCCCCCCCCCTAAATTTTTGAGTGACATTTTGAAAAAATCGTCAAAAATCAAAACCTCCAATAAAGTTACGCAAATAGACATTTCTTGTGTAATTTTTCATTGGAAAACGATTGACATAAATTTTAGAACGCTAACAGAAACCGTTCTCGAGATATTTCACATTTTTAAAAAAAAAATTAACAAAAAATCATATAAAATAAAAAAAAATATTTTCTCTTGAGAAACATGTTCACTTTTCATATGTAATACCATGCGATAAATTGGGTAACATCATTCTCGTGAATCTAGCTCGTTCCATTCATGAAAAAAGATACTTTTGAGTAATACTTTTGTATTTGAACGCCAATATTCATTTATCTGCTGTAAGAATAACTTATTTCTCCATCCATAACGCTTGGCGAGATTTTGGCGACGAATTTAGTAGAATGTCGCCAACTTGGCGACTTTTATAAATGTTGCTAAATTAACGAAAAACTCGCCAAATTGATAAAATTGACGGGAGAGCACGAGATAAAACTGACGGGAGCATCAATGACAAGAAACATCAATCATGCTTAAAGCATTGATTATGAAACACTTTCCAACTTCAATGCAATTTTATTTATACATGTCTAAAATGCAATATATTCCTCGGTAATATTTTAAAACTTATCACAATACTACAATAATTTATTATATTTGAAAACTTTAACATTCATAAAAAAAAATGAACTTCATTCAAATGACGGCATTGAAATATAAATTGCCTGGTTTAAACATCTCTAAAATGTGATACATTCCTCGGTTATAATTTTAGAATTATCATAATACTACGATAATTTACTATATTTGAAAACTTCATTGAAAACAACTGAAATTCATTCAAATGACGTCATAGAAAATATAACACACCTGGCCCTCTTTATAAAAGCAGCATTTCATTCATAAATAATTTCCCATTCATGTCATTCATCACAATACTATAATAATTTATTTTATTTAAAAATTAAGACCATGGAGCTACAAGTAATAAAACTCTATGCGTAAAACTTCATCGAAAAAAATCGTCCTTCTCTTTGTAAAATCAGTGAATATTTCATTCATATCAGCTATGCAGACTCCGTGAACTAAATGATTTTGTGTTAAAGAAATACAGCAATTCTAATACAACTCATTTTACATATTTTGCTGTTTACATTTTACATAGGTGAAAAATAGGCTTCGTTGTAGAAATAATCAAATTTGGATGAGCATTTAAACTCAAATATATTGTAAATGCGTTGTTTCAGTGTGTAGATGCACAGAATTTAAGCAACAATAAAGTGGTTTTAGGACGGATACAACACTCAATATGAATTAAAAAGAACTTTAAAAATGACGATTTTGAAACAAGATGAATGCCATATATCATTTTGAAGTGGGTCACGTGATCGCTTCATATAAGAGGTGTTATTATTATTTTAATTTTTATTTAAAAAACTACTGAATATATTTCGCTGAATTTTTTTTATATATTTTATGGAACAATTTGAATATTACTTAAAATTTTCGAAGCAATTTGTGAATTTTAAATCCGCTTATAAAATGTTTGAAAAATTAGGTCCTATAGGGTTCAATGTATTTCAATTTTTCAACCCGAGTTCAATCCGAAACTAATTGGGTGATATTATTCATTTATATTCCCATAGGTCCTACAGACCGTCTGAACAACATACTAAAATTTCATTTTGATTAAGTCATTTTTACGGCAGTTATTATGCTAACGGACAGACAGACAGACGGACAGACAGACAGACAGAATGAACAATGTCATAAACACTTTTCAACTTTGTTGTTAAATGTTAAAAATGACGACTCATTGACGAAAATTCAATATCTTGGAAAAAATATAAATATCTACTATAAAAATAATCTATTTTTTTTTACTATAAAAGTAGTAAATTCATTGCATTATATAAGGAAGTCATGTGCTGCCCACATCAGATTTTTTAATTGGTAAAGTTGATCTATACATGATAATAGACAATTTTGGGGAACTAGTGCTAAACTGTTGGATAAGCTTTTATATTTTTGCTTGTGAAAAATGCGAATACTTCAATCGTTATCGGAAAATGAAGATAAAGTGCCAATTTTCTTTCTTTCTTTTCAATCAATGAAACTGATATACTCGATTCATAAATTTGGGCAACTTGTGCTATGCCGTGTGTGAAAAAAAAAAAATCTTTTTGCGCCTCCTTAGTGTATATGCCTCCTTAAAGAATACCTTTTTCAGCTAAGCAATGATCGTATTTTGAGAAACACGACCTCTTTACAACAATTAAAGTAAGTAAAGATCATCGTTGTGAAGAATTTCTTGAAGCGCACGAAACAACTTACGATGACCTGGCAACCCAACCACAGACTATATCCCTGAGGACATCTCTTGCCACCGCAGAGCACCAAATTTTCCATTTACTCAGAAATACCACCCTCTCTGATGATGATTCAAAGCCAAGCATATCCTGTTATCCCTGCAACTTTCACTTATACCCTCCTGCTTATTACGATGACTGGTATAATGACTTCACTCTGGCACAATGATGACGCTCTTTCGTCCTTGGCGACCTCAGGTGTTTGATCTTGAACCCCTCTCTATGATTACCACTGGATGGCTTATCCTCTATTTTGGAGAATGACGGGTTTTAAGGTCTTGCTTTTTTATTCGTTGCTGTGAAGATGACTTCTGTTTGGGACGAAGGCTTCATTGCGAAAGGTAGATTAGGAATGACAAATTTCTTTGGAATGCTTTTGTTACTGTGTTTAAACATTGTATCATTTCTAAGCGTTCATCTGTGTATTTGGGGTTTCGAATGAATTTTATTCAAAACTTATATGGACAATTAAAAAATAAATCTTTCATGGACGACACATTTTGCTTCTTTCACAGTGAAAAAATGATGTATAAGATCCGCTGACCACTGCACAATGTTTTTAACCTTGAATTGTATGTACATCTGGCGCTTTACCTGATGACAACATATAAAACTATTTACCAAACTTATACTAACTAAGTGCTAATTAACTTATATTTCGTTTAAATCTGAATTGACAATTATCAATATCGATAGTATTCACAATAAGTAATATAGTCCACATATTAAAATATTAAATATATATATAATTTATCATTTTGGCGTTATTTTTGTTAATAAAGCGTCATTTTTGCAATTTTGAAGATATTTTCGTCAACCTGGGGACGAAATACAGCCAAGTTGTCGATATGTTGTTAAAGTAGTTGCCAAGTCCGCCAAATGTATCGTCAAATATTACATACAAATAGAGAAAAGAGCTTTTCTTATATATAAATTACTGTTGGCGAATTGTTCGGCGTAAAATTATTACGCAACGTATCTTATCTCGTGAATGGAACGAACTAGATCCACGAGAATGGTGTTCTGAAATTTGTCGCATATTGTTGCAAGCGTCAAATGAACAAACATATTCCACTATAGTTATACCTTTTTTCTAATTTTTACTTACTCATATTATATATAAAGAAAGTATTGTTTTCGCGAAAATATTCTATTTCGAAATTTTGATGCCAATATGTGTTTTAGGATATCCCGAATACGTTTTGACTATTTTCAGCTTGATGTCCATCTGCCTGTGGTCGATTTCGTTTGTGTACGATAGCTGCCTGAAATATTAATGGATTTTCAAGCCAGTTGAATAATTTTTCATCAGATCTTAGATTTTATGACGGTAGAAATTCGGTATTCCCCACCCCAGACAAGCAAACTTTAAGATATTTTATATAACTGGCTTAAATTATTTTAATGCTCTAATTTCCTTTTTACACACATGCAAGCTAATTTAATCAGGCACTATATATCAAAGACAATTTCTAACTAGAACGAGCATATATGAATGCTCAGAGCCCTAATTACGCCGAACCTAGGACCCTTAAATCATCCCATAACTTTCTCTTGAAATTTTAAAACTTGCATTTCTCAAATTTTATTATTATTATTATTATTATTATTATTACTGTTGTGTCCAGGCCATTCTGAATTTTAAAATATTTCTGAATCAATTTCCTGAATTAATCATTGCTCATTGCATTTCTTGCTTAATATTTAACTCCTTAAATACAAACTATTCCATTCTGATTTTTTTGTTTCTGTAAAATCAGTAAAATTTAATGCCGTTTGAGATAGATATTTATTAAAGTTGAATTTCCATTAAGACTGCGTTGTAGTTTTAAATCTAACACTCTAAATAACTTTTTGCTTTTTCCCTGTATAAAAAAAATCTGATGTAGGCAACACACGACTTTCCTTACATAGTGCTATAAATTTACTACTTTTACAGTTAAAAAAATGTTATTCTTGTAGTAGATACTTATATTCTTTCCAAGATATTGAATTTTCTTCAATTAGTCGTCATTTTCATTGATTTAGCGTCATTTTCATCAATTTGGCGAGGTTTTTGTTAATTTGTTAAGTTTTAAAATGTCGCCAAGTTGGCGACATTCCGCCAAATTCGTCGTCAAAATCTCGCCAAGCGTTATGGACGGAGAAATAAGTTATTCTTACAGCAGATAAATGACTATTGGCGTTCAAATACAGAAGTATTACTCAAAGAATCTTTTTTCATGAATGGAACGAGCTAGATCCACGAAAATGGTGTCACCCAATTTATCGCATGGTATTACATATGAAAAGTGAACATGTTTCTCAATAGGAAATATTTCTTTTTATTTTATATAACTTTTTGATAAGTTTTTTGAAAAATGTGCAATATCTCGAGAACGGTTCATGTTAGCGTTCTAAAATTTATGTCAATCGTTTTCTAATGAAAAATTACATAAGAAATGTCTATTTGCGTAACTTTATTAGCGGTATTGATTTTTTGATAATTTTTTCAAAACTCCATTCGAAAATTTAGGGGAGTTCTGAACATTCGATTACGTATGAAAACAATAGGCTTCCAGTATTCACGGATTGTGATTTTTGTACCAAATTTCATTCGAATCGCTCCATTTGTTCGTGAGATATCGTCTCCACAGACTCACTGACACACATACACACACAGAGATCACTTAAAAAATGTTTGATTTGTGATCAGGGATGCCTGAAACGTGCTCTCCCGTCGAAAACTCGAATTCGAATTTTCGACCCCGTCACAATACTTTCCTTATACATTATGTATATAAGGAAAGTAATACTAATATGAAGAAAAATGCAATATTTTTGTTTATTCCTAGATTATTGTATCGTGTTAACAAATATATTGTGGACGAAGAGGTGGGACTAGACAAACTAAAACAATGACTGGGATTCCAGTCTGTCTTAATCGGGCCCTGATGATGAGGGATGTTCACTAATACCTGAAATTTGAACCCAGCACAAATTGAGATTAAAGCGTGTTCCTTTACATCGAAGATGGGCCTTGCTTCTCACGAAAAGCCCTGGAAGGAGAGAATAAATATATCCTTTTATGTTCCATCTTCCTGCATGTGTCTGTGTGTGTGACTCTGGGAAATTGTTTGCCAAGAGATTTATTATTGCGGAAAGCTTTGTTTTGCCTTTCCTAACAGGGAACACAACATTTTCCTTTGTAATATAGAAATATCAAAGATATTTTTACATTTTGTTAAAACAATGATGAACAATGTTTGTTCCCCTATTAGTATTT